>OX387325.1:16162373-17422004 GCA_947562085.1 Eudonia lacustrata
CTCTCGATTAAAGAATTTCTTTGTGTTGCTGCTGGTAGCTTCATTTAAAGTTTGAAAAGCGTAAATTATGTAAATGATTATTGTTTTCGCCTTCAAAGTCGAACCTGAGTTGTTGTGAAACTTTGACAGTTCGCGTTCGCGGAAATAAAAATGGAAAAAGAAATAAAGAATCCTTCAATTGAATACGAAATAAGTTTTGTTTTGTTAAGTTATATCGGTTATCTGCGTAGAAACGAATGTACGAATCATTTCAAACCCCCAGCGAGTCAAAGTCCATACATTACATTGAATGCAATTTTATCTTAAGTGCATGTTTAATTGTTATGTCTGTATCTTCTAATAAATTTACGAGCGCACTGACACAGAAAGGCGACTGTAATACGATCAAACTGTCAAGATATTTGTAATAGCAACATTCCCTAACGCTCTCGACATCCTAGTAGAGTTGTCGGTGGTTTTGATAACCTTAACACTATCGCAGCGATAACCCTGCGTGCTATGAGGATAAGGAAATATGTTGTTGACTGCGCTTGCTTTTGGAATTCTCTCATTCATGCAGATGCAGTTTAAAGGTTTTATACACGTTAGAGTTCATTAAAGTTATGTAGAGTATAATGGTTTATTATTTAAATGCAATCGGTGGGGCCGTGGCCGTATGTTCTTTGTTACGATCGCTAAAGTTAAGGTCACTTAAGCACGGGTTGATCTCGGATGACCAAAATTGTTGTTAGTGGACAAGTATAAAGAAGAAGTTACAACATGAATGTTGTGTCTTCTTGGGGATTTGGTGTTTGAAACAATGGTGTGTTTAAAAATTTTATAAAACCTACTCGCCAAACAAAACAACAAAAAATTGGTCTCTATTATCTATACTATCTACTAATAATACAATAAGGGAACTCGAAACCACAACACACGCTAAAAAGTAACGAACCAACACCAAACTTCGTGATTAATCTTAATTATAATAAGACTACGAGTATAACGTCACATGCAACCAACTCACAAACACATGTTCCTGTGAGTCGCATCAGCCAGCCTAATTAAATTAATTGATGTAACGGCGTCTGACGTCACGGGGATCTTTTTAAATATCGGATTACTGATTGTAGTTAGCATCCTTTTTGGTTAAAAAATGTGTGTTTTAGCATATTCAGGATTCAATTTAAATTTCATTTCAACCAACAAAACATGTACATAATTTAAATTCAAAATAAACTAAAGAAGTATTAATTTAACTGCTGTCTTCAAAGAATGCTCTCACGGCAAGATTCTCTGCAGAGAAACCCCAAGCCTGGCCCTCTCCATTGCTCTTGGATGCGGGCTGCACAAAACCGGTCGTTGTGGAGATCCTTGGGGGAGGCCTTTGTCCAGCAGTGGACGTATTTTGGCTGAGATCATGATGATGATAAAGATATGTATGTATGATAGTTCACAGAACTTGTATGGATTGTCCTGGTGAAAGACCAAGTCGTTTAACATTTACCATATAAATTCTCGTTTTCTGTGTTATGTGCAATGTTATCAAAAATAGATTTTTTTCTTAATTTTTTCATAAGCACGATCTAATGAGTAATAAAACTCGCAATGTGTTCGAGCTTTATCAAGTTTTGCTCAACTTGCCTTACGAACTGAGTTCACATCATATTTGGAATAGTTCGAAGTACCTAATCCGAAGTATTATATATATATATACTGAACAAAGGAAGACAAAGCGAAGATGATTGTTAACGTGCGTTGAAGCAACATTGTCAATTCGAATGAATCACTAGGCAATTATTATAACGGTGACACACACAAAGTAATTGATTCTTCCTTCCTTAAATCACAGTTGTTAAGAGAAACTTGTGTTTACGAACACATTATAAAGCTTTTAATTAATATAAGCTAAGCTGTAATATAAATAAATAAGTAAAACCTCTATAAATAAGTAGCGGACGCAATGCGTCACGGCTTTGATTTTCATTGCATTGCTGAAACAATTTAAAAAGTTAATTTCACCAAAATGGCCGCTGACGATAATTTCGAAGTACGGGATTGACGCTCATCTAGTGCTGCTATAAGTGACATTTGTTTCAGTTTATGTTGATCAGCTGTTGTAAAAACAAAAGACAAAGTAATTCTTCTTTCATATTATTAGTTAGCATGTAGGTTTTTATTTATTTTTAAAGATTCACGCGATACGTTAGTAGTCACATCATAATCACATTGAAATGCACACGGTGATGTTTCTCGGAACCGAAACGATTCCGATGCGACGCGGATGGTGTTGGAATGGGCGGTTGCTGGTTGTATTTTTATGCATTCGGGTGAGCGTCGCTTAAGCCCGCTTAATATTCAATCCGCACTACTCGTTTGTCAATGGTGAGGTGACAGAGCAAGACGACCAGCCATAGATAAGGATGTAAAAATCATATTTTGTTAATATGAATGCCATTATCTTATAATGATTGGCAAACAAGGTTAAACAATAATTTTGCCCTGAACTACTGACGACGCGACGGCGGGCGCGTCGTCGTCGCGAGACGTTTCGATAATAAAAACGAATTTTGAATTTAAATAAATAATGATTTGATTCGTTTGAATCAAAATCTGAGTATGAATTAATATGAGTGCTCAAAAATATATTCATCCATGATGTTTCAATACTCCTGCAATATTAGCCTCAACCGCCTCGTCGACATTACGCCCGTCATCGCATACATCATCTCGACACGATGCCCGAATCGGCCGATAATACGCAGCGTGACACCTCATCACGTATGCTGCAACAGACACTTCCGGCTGAATGTCGGCACTCGCAGATGATTATGTTAATCGATCATGAAATTAATGATTTCAGTATTTTTTACTTTGCATATGTTGTCAATTAAAATGTTGCTGGGTTCATTGGTGGTTCTCTAACATCTATCTCATAACATAAGCCATCGCATCGAGACCTAACTAACAATGCTAGCGCAGCAGACCACGACGACTTCTTGATTAATTAGTAATCGCTAAATTTTTCAGTAGACATTATTATTTTGCGTTATTAATAAATTACATAAAATTAGCTAATCTGATGCCTTGGCAAGCCCATCGTGCCTTTTCAACTCGAGATGTTAGATTATATTTTTAACTTATAAGTAATTGTAAAGACTTTTCGGTCCGTTACTTTGGTAGTGATTTTTTGTGTAAAAAGAAAGCCTTGTAAAGCCATCAGTTACACTATCTAGGATCAAGCAAAGTACCGTAAACCCAAGCTGTGACAAATGGCAGCAGTCGCAAGAAATTACAAGCACAATTCCATTAGGATTCCGAATGCTACCCGAACAAACTAATGAATCTAGATACATCAGGGAGGACGATTCTATATCCAGTGTTAGAACCTTATCACCAGCGCGTAAAGTGTGTAATTCAATTCGTTTTCAATAGGAATGAACATGATTTTACAGTTTTAGGATAACAAACTTCAGTTTATAGATGACGCAACTTATCACTTATTTTAGTACCCTCTTATAACGTTTTCAATGAGTTATAGCTACCTCATATACAAGGTGTACTGATAAGTTATCATCTATCTGAGATGCTTTTATATATTAATACCATCACCTATTATTATTATTATTATATTTAAAACAATAGGTAGGTTACTAATAAATAATTGAGGCGACTAACATCTCAGTCTCCATATAGGCATAAAACAATATTTTAAATTTTTAAAAATAGACCCGTAAGAAAATACTCACCGTTGACTGTTTTACCAGCACAGCTATTCCAACTTATTTCCTTAGGCCTTTCGCAAGTCAAGTATAGCCTACATAATCAGAACTATTATTATTCAATTAAAAGTCACCAGTGCGTAATGAAGAACTCAAGTGGCAGAGATGTGCTAATTAAAACACAAAGGGTACAGTTGACAGAATAAAAAGAAACTGAGTGCCGTCTGACGCCCTAAATAGTTTACCAACACCAGCCCGTAATGATTGCCACAAGAGATACCTTGTAGGGTTGTCCCTAAATCTGAGAAACGACGCAAAATAACATATAACCACACAACTCTGAAAATTCGTGAAAATTATTAAATGAATTATTTTAATGATTATACTGGATTACTAAGATATACCCTGGTGTTGAGAATTGGACCGCATAATTCAGAATTCTTATTTTACAGCCGTAGGAAGTCATTTGTATGCTTCATAAAAACATCATCAACGCACATCATATAACTTATTCTAGTTTTATTTCTGTAGGTAACAAAATACTTTTTTATAAAAGATTATAGGAAATGAACAGCCCTTGAAACAAACCAAGCGAAACTAGCAGGAGTTCCAAAATAGCATATACGAGACAAACTCAGTAATAAGAGCAGATCGCTCCGTCACCACTTTGAAGTTTTCTTTGAGATCTACTTTGATGACATTCGATTTGTTGATTTACATACCTCAGCTGTGGAGGATTAAACTTTCTTGCACTGAGTAATTCCAAAAGATTTAGCTGATTAAGTCCTGCGACTTGGTGCTTTGAAGGAACGTTAAGGCATATTTTCAGTGAAGCAAAATTAATTTCATAACTTTCAGATGTGAAAGTTGTCGATTGTAAATTATGTTCGGATTCCAAACTTTCCGAATGAAAATTTGTGAATATGTCATTGATTAATTATGACAGGTTTAAAGCTACACTCAACAATCAAAAACAGATCCGTTAATTCGAACACACTCATTAAACAAATGACGACTTATTTCACAACAACAAAGCTGACTTTTATGATTTTGGAACATTTCAGAACGTATGTCGTCCTCTAAACTCTTGTCAGTAAAGCAATAAAGTTAGGCCGGGGCGTCGTCACACGCGGTGACAGGCGTCGTGATTAACGACCTGAAGAAATTCCCCAAACACTCACCGCCCCCCTCCCTTCCCCTTCAGCGCTGGTAGTGACACTCTACTACATAATAATGGGATGTTCGGCAATGATAAAATTGCGATACCTCGCTCTTGTATTTGCGCTGACTCTTCATTAGGAGATGAGTAAGAATATTTGAGTACTAAAACTTGAGCTATGTAACAATTCGGTCACATACTATATGCTATATAGACCCGATGTATGAAGTCCTACACAAAACAGGCATTGAAAATGAAGTCTTGACAATATAGTCGAGAGCCACCCCGGTGTCAGGGCCGCGATGGACGGACAGACATGAAAGCTCACGTGTCTATTTCCACCCGCTTTGATGCGTCTGCGCGCTCGTTTGTTTGTCTTAGCAACTTTCTACTTGATGCCTGCGCAACATTTATCGTAACCTGATAGAGTGCGGGACTCGAGTGGTTAATTATTTACAAGCAATGTCTTTGACGTTTTGAAAACATATTATAATAGTAGAAGACCTCAAATAATGTTTTCTAAAACCCAATTTTCTGGAATAGAGACTAAAAAAATATGTTTTAGTTATAGGCTGTCGCTTTAAAATCTTACTATTTGGTGGTTTTAAAGCCCTTGTGGGTTGATTATGATGATTATGGATGATGATGAAAGCATCAAAAAAGTTTGCTTGCGTTTCAGTGTAAAACTTTGGTTAAAAGCATCTGATATTAAAAAAGTGACTTTAAAAATGATATATTTTCCTGGTTTTTCGCAATTGGTATTCTTGTCTTAATCTAAAGAATGCTCAGACAATTTTAAATTTCAGAGGACGTGGCTTAAAGTATCAGACATGTCTACTGCACCCATTTCTCTAGCTTAAGCAAAACATTTATTATATTTAAGGATTGCGTTGTACTTACCTGTGAAGGCATTTACTTATTCAAGTTATTGGAATCGATCACTCTGAACGATTTTGTAATAATTGCATGTTCAAGTTAACGTCTCCACGGCCACTTCTTTTGCGCACAGATTCGGAACTTTTCTTTTTCCTTTTATCTACAATAAGCTTGCAAACATTTGCCATTTTAAGAGTTGTACGGTTCGAGAAACTAAAAAACTTGTATCAAATACTCTGACGAAGTGGACTTATATGGAAACAGAAGGGTTACTAAAAATTACAGAATGAGGTTGCACTCGCGAACGCATTTACACATACACACATACCCTCACACACTCACACTCACACACTCACACTCACACATAATCTTGTTCCCACTAATTATTTTATTGTAAGTTTCTTTGTTACTGGCAAATTAGATAAGTATATTTTTCTTTCAACACTTTTTTTAAACTGTAAATTAGTTAATTTAATTTTAATCTGTTTTCTGTTTGGTCACAAAATCATATGTAAATCGTTTATTTTCCCCCACAAGTCAGGCGATGCCTAGTGTGGGGGCTTGTAAATAGTTTTTGTAAAACTGAAATGGAAATAAATTACTTACTTACTTACTTACTTACTTACTTACTTACTTACTTTCAAAATTCAAAATTCAAAATTCAAAATCATTTATTCAGTTTAGGCTACAAGTAGCTCTTGTGAATGTCATTATGCCATCGGTTCGTAAATCTACTCTGGGCGGGAGATCTTGTACTGAGAAGAACCGGCAAGAAACTCAGCAAGTGTCCAGCTCTTTTCTCCCTTACAGCGTCAAAAATATTGGAAAATGCCCTATCATAGCAGAACACTTTCCATTACAAATAAACACAAAAAATATATATAAGACAATTACAACATGTAAAAAAACAAAATAAAAAATGTAAGTTAACAAATTTACATCAGATAATTATGTAAAGGTTTCAATTTCCACAATGTCATACAGCACCACTACAGTACTCTAGTAAAAGTCAAAAATTGTTTAGGTAAAACAAAGTCAAACTATAATTAATAATACTAAAAATAAGATAAGTATGCAAGAGCAGACCAGCCTCCACAGGCGGCACCCGTTCACGAGCATGACATATGAATCAGCCATCGCTTCGCTCAACCATATTTTAGGGAACGTAACGACCCGACGCACATGCCACCACCGCAGAGACAGTAAAGAGAGCATGACACACTCAAGATACTCTAAATAAAAACTTAATGATGTATTTAACGCAACGCTGTTTGTTATCTGTAGGACAATGCTGTTAAAATAAAAAATGTAAGTTAACAAATTTACATCAGATAATTATGTAAAAGTTTCAATTTCCACAATGTCATACAGCACCACTACAGTACTCTAGTAAAAGTCAAAAATTGTTTAGGTAAAACAAAGTCAAACTATAATTAATAATACTAAAAATAAGATAAGTATGCAAGAGCAGACCAGCCTCCACAGGCGGCACCCGTTCACGAGCATGACGTATGAATCAGCCAATTCACTTGCGAATTATAGAAATTCCTGAATAACTTACTTACGAGACTAAGACGTTTACTTCGGTATTTCAAACTATAGAACTATAATTAACATTAGCTTTGGATGAATTACGTAGAATAAAGTGCAAAACAATATTAAGAGATAATAGATAAAAGTATGGTTGCAATCTGTATTTATTAAAATCAGTTTTTTGTCTTATCTTAACTGTTTATGTTAATAATCTAAACAATTATAACTATTTTGACGGCATTCCGTATTCTAGATTAAATATATAGGTCGATAAAACGCTGACAGTCTTCGTCAAATAAAATCTTTGTTTTTAAGTCCTCTTGTTCAAAACATTAGAATTATTTAAACAAGAAAAAAAGTTACTTAAGATTAAGTCTGATATCATATATCTATCATAATTTGTAGGATACTACATAAAACACCGATTATATTGAACGCGTTTACTGACGACTGTCTAAGGGTGCGCCGACCAAAAAATGCCAAAAATGCAGTCACGGTTAAGTTGATATAATTGAAAATACTATTGTATTTAATAAACAAAATATATATTTAGTATCAAAGGGAACGTGTTTACAATTAGTCCGATCCATAAATTCATAACACTATAGTTTTTCTACAAAATCATTTAAAGTTGGGCAAAAATCATGAAAACGAGGGGCGCCATTTAGTTGATATCTTATAGTTCATTTAAATTATTGTACCTCTGATTTTGTCTAAACTATCACCAATGGTCTAAACTACAAATCGTTCGTCTCACATTTTGCATTTACCGAGCGGTTTTTTAAATTATTATTTTTCAAATTAACACGTTAAATTCCCCATACAAAATTAGTATGTAGTATGGCCGCGCGGCATCAAATAAATATAGACGAAAACAATTTAAATAAAATATATGACACTTGTCACTTACGGACGGCGCACCCTTAATGACAGGGCTGCACACAATAAGGAGACTGCAGAAAGTATATACAATGTTATTTTTAGTTTATACGAAACCTGAAAACTGTTTGTTCAGAATCAGTAATAGAATTGATTTCAACATTTTTTATACCATGTTACATTTTGACCAAATAATATTTACAAAATCTCAAATAAAGTATACCCTACTAAAAAACACAACAGGACAGCACAAAAAGCTTGTAACTTCGTGAGTTTTCAAGATATTATTTTAATTTTTTTGTACTGATTCTTTAAATGAAAATATTTGACCAGTGTTTCGATTTTCGTATAAACTAAAAATAAGGTTGTATAAGCTTCATACAAATGCGCTCAAGCAACGCACGCATAGACAACCAAAGGGCACGGAATCTGGCATCGGGACTGTTCCGAAATCTGTGTCCCGTGCAAGGAGTCTGTATGAATTGCTCGACCTTCTGGGTCCTCTTTATTTTGTGCTTTAACACAGACGACTGTTTAATGGCAGGACTGCGGGCTGTGACGACGTGATCGGCATCGCGATCCGGCAGAAACGCGCCGGGACCACTGTGATTGTCACGTCCGTCGGACCGTCACGGCGCGACGGACGGCAGCGACGGCCCGACATGCCGGCTAATTGGAAATGCATTTGTTAGGGCATTCATGTGAGATGTGAACTTTTTGATAAAAAACAACAAATATCAAAGTACTATGCAGTCTCCCGATACAGGTTTTGGAGGGAGGGCCCAATGTATTGTACCTACCCCTAACCTGTCTGTACATATAAATGATTTTGATTTTTTGAGTTGAATGTAAAACTTTTCTTCCCTGTATGATTCCCTGTAATATTTACAAAAAAATAAAGTAGAAAAAATTAAAAGTACATAATTGATCGAAGTGAAAATGTTTTATACAAAGAATAAGTAATTAGGAAAGTATTTGGTTTTTTTTTTTTCTTTTTATTAATTAAAAAGACTTTCATACATTTATTATACATCAATCCCATCGTAACTGTAAAAAAGACGTGAAAATATTTTTTTTTAAATTTCGTTCGTCATGAACCATGGTTTAGTTAAGATTTCTTTTTTTTACAAATTGGTAAGTATCTAGTAAATTAACTTTGACTTGGCAATTTAAAACTGTGTGGGTAAAACCACAGAACACAAGAAAGAGGTCCTCTTTTCTGTGTTCTGTGGGTGAAACACAGACAAAAAATTATTTACTTTTAAAACTTTATAATGATTCGTAGAAAGCGGTAATGTTTTAGGAAACAAACATGAGCCCATCATATCCAAGAATTATATATAGATACAGCTGGTGTCGCGACAGCCTAGGTCATTCGCAACGAACATCAAAGAGGCCGCTATCTTTGAACTAGCCGCGCACGCAAATATCCGACAGTGCGCACAAGACGAAAATGTAAAAAAAAAATATTTCACACCATCCGCAGGCGCTGATGTCATACCACTGAGTTAGGAATAGTAAATAAGTCCTCGGGTGCTGGTTGCAACGTCGCTGAGAATAGCAAGAGGCATCGTTGTCGTGTTTGCATACCTAATAGCTGACAATGACAGGAAATCTAAACGACCTCTTTCAGGGTTAGCCGATGAATCGAGAAATCAATGGAATAGGTATGCAATGGGATGGGACATTTTTATTTGTACATGTAAAATGTACAATATAAAATTCAAATATTTTGCAGACCCGAAAGGTAAGTTACATTTGTGCAAAAGACACGATCTAGCGTAGTTTCAATTTGAAATTGCGTGTAGAAAAGAATGTTGCACGGTAGAATACTACACGCAGAATATTGAAAAATAGTAAACGAGTTAAAAAACTCTCCAGTCTCGTCAAATCTTTAAACATGTGAAGTAATAATAACTAAAGCAAAAATATTTAATCATAACCGCGTACGAACTCGTAAAACTTATTAAAACATCCCAACATCCTGCAGATATAATATTTCACAAGTCACTTTCATTGAGCTGAACGCCGCTGGTTGTTGGTAGACCAATAAATACAGATGTTTATGCGTGGAGTATCTACTACGAGCGTGTTAACACGTGCTCCCGCAGGGTTGACTATTGGGTGCAATTTTATTAGTCATGTTAGACGAATGCCATTAGAGAATATAACTTTTTAAACTAGGTATCATAGTCACTTACATTAAAATAACTATTACTATGTTTTTTACTCATATACTCACACACAACAAAAAAATTGTAATAATCCCGTAAATAATAGCCATTAAAAAAGTTGACGTTTGTGAGGAAATTAAGATAAAAAGGGCACAAAGTCAACTAAATCTCTTTTAGTACATATGGATGAATCTTTTAGTTAAAACTAAGTATGCTTTAGGAGCTCAAAAGCGCAGTGGGCACACGGTCTGCGATTGCTAAGGTTAAACAACTTTCGCAAAGGCCGGTCATCGGATGGGTGACCAAAAATTTTATCATCTCGAGCTCCTTCGTGCTTCGGAAGGCACGTAAAGACGTTGGTCCCGGCTGTGTTAGCAATCGTTAACAACCACCAATCCGCACAGGGCCCGCGTGGTGGTTTATGGCCCGTTCTCCTATCCATCCATAGGGAAGGCCCGAGCAGTAGGGACATAAAAAAAAGAGGTGATAATGATGATGCTATTATTTTATATAAATAAATAAATGTTTTTTCCTAAGCAAATTATGTAATAGATAAATTAATATGAAGTGTTAATTCCGCTAAATAATTTGTTCATCAAGCTTGGATGAAGACTAAACTGATAACTGGGTTATCGGTTTGCATATTTGTTTGCTCCTTGATCCTTCTGCATGTGCATATTTTTGCGGTTGGGAGGGTGGTTCCTGCGTGCTGCATGCAAGCTTGATTAATGAATTATTTAGTGGAATTCAAACCATATAAAATTACTTTAATTGCATTTTTGTATCTTGTTACTGTTCTAAATTCAAGATGGATATTCAGTCTACAATAATTGAGCACTTATAAATATTAGTACGCCATCGGTTCGTTAGTGATTAGGGGTATGATTAGTGACTGTGTTTAGAGAGCTAACCCTACGTCCTAACAGTTTGTTATCCACGGCCCATCGGTGTTCGGCATGGTCGTCTCGTCTCACACCATTGCTGCCATTTCATAAACTCCCACACGATTTACTGCTCGAATAGAGACCATTAAGCTTATCCAACGGTAACTGATAATCTATACAAATATTTACTTGCCGAACGGAGCACCGTTGCAACTACCTATGTAGCACCAGAATTTAGGTGTTATTGTTAGTACTGAGAAACTTCGCAGAAATGTAAAGAGATTCCTGACTCCTGAACTGAATAGTAATCAGCCTACATTTGTCTTACTATTGGTCAATACCATGCATAATCTTATGTAGTTTTTGTTTTATAGTTCAATGCGTTTAGCCTGCTTCACACACACCTGTGTATGTAGCTCGCGTTACCTTATGTCAAAAAGGTGCTCTAGAGCGTAATTAACGTGTTTTTACTAAAAAAGTAGTTAAAATAGTAAATCTAATTTTTTTTTACATATGACTAAAAGGGTGCAAACTAATCTTGACCTCCATATCGTTGGGGAAACACCAGCTCAACGGTTTACAGAAGAAGGAATTATATTATGACAATTTTCCACAAACACAATCAATTTCCATCAAATTGTACCTGCACTAGACAGTTGAATTGAAGTTTCAGTTATCAAGTACGCTACGATCGCTATTATTTGTTTCCATGTCATGGAAAGCCCGACTGTGAGCCTTGTTATTACTACTGTGTTTCCAGAGTCATTGCCCCAGCCCCCAACGAGTACGATACGACATACCCAACCACCCATTAGACACCACCCTGTCATCCAAGCGACGGCAAATTACAAACAATATGTCTCATATTGCATTCTAATTACACATCAATTTGTCCTTTAATCATTTTTCTATTCATAGGAAATGTCGTTTGCTTAATCAATTCGTAAACGGCTCGTACGAGGGTTAAATACAGTTAAATACTTGTGGCGGTAGGTTTAACGAGCAACCACTTTATTTAGATTGCCTCGTCCTCTCCGACTTGAACGGTCAATGTTACAAGTCTGTGTCAACTTTGTATGTAGCGTCTCATGCGTTGGAATGGTCCTTTTTAATCTTCTTTTCAGACCTAATAGAATATCCACATTGTTAACATTATAATGTTTGTAGTGTTGTTGTAATGTTTGTGGCAACATGAAAATATTACTCTGTTCATTGCATATAATAAAATTGTAGATGTTTTTCGCTACAGAAACGATTTCACTGGCGTGTTTTAGAGTAGGCATATGTAGCAATTTTTTACTAGAAGACGATTTAATATTCAGTATGTCAGACAACCGCTTCAGAGAGACTTTACAAAATTTACATTTAACCCAAGAAACCAAAGAAGATAATAATAATAATATAATCGAATCGGTGAAGGTTTATTAATAATGAAAGAAAGCATCGACAAAGGTGTAACTTATTCAAACGACGTCGCGGGGAGGAAACGGCCGTCACGTCCCTTAACGAGACGGAATTAAATGCGAGTGTATTAGTACCGGCCGTTCTCCTCTTACACATCTATAATTTTACTTTTATTCAGTAGACGCGCCTTCCCAGAACTCGAGAACACTGTGACGCGATTCTCGATTAGAACCGACGCGGCCGAAACTTCTAATCGCATGTTAGTATTTCAATAGCACAGGAAGGTGTACTGTGAATCTCATAGACACATGGAGCGCAACCAACATTTGTTTTAAGCCAGATCAAAGCCAATCAAGCATTCTATGAAATGAAATTGAAGGAGCTTTGTGAGATCTGACGCACGCTGTTATGAAAAAAATATCCGATGACCCTGTTGCGACGGGACGGCCAAGTTAAAAATATCGACGACCGAAAACTTTGGGGAAGCGATAAATCTGCTTAATTAGTCAATTTAGCTTTCCACTGAGCAGTTTGATTGGAAATTCTTGTAAGAGATTAAGATTCTATAAACGAGGCTCGCGAGGAATTTCCGATATCGTTCCGCCGGAACGCGTAAGCTCGCCGCTTCTAATATGACATGGTCAACAAGAGATGGCGTACATTTCATGAATTGCTTTGGAGAACAGCAAAGGTTTTTCGATTTCATTTCAAGCAATGAGTCTGTATAATGAAATCGGCAAAGTGCTCATTGTGCCTAAAGATATAATTAAGACTGAGAATACAACGATTTTATTTTATTCCTGCAAGCATTATCTAATGTGACAAAACGAAAACTTAAATTGAAAAAACTCTACAGCAGTTATAAAAGACAATGTTTATATACATATAAGTATTTTAACACATACACACATACTTAAATTAACATGCATATTCACAAACAGTACACATATGCATATATTATGTTACATTTTCAAAATTGCAACAACGCTCACCTTTTCACAAACGCTGCGACAGGTCCCCTCCGCTTTCGTGCAACACATCGATATATCTGAAATGAAAAATGGCCCAATAACGTAGGTATTGCAACAAAAATATTTGTTTATGGACCGTGTCGTCGGATTCGTCGACAGACTCGACGCCATAGAACAGCTGCCGCCAAACCACAATAAAATGCTTGTGACAGATACAGATGGGCCCATCACAGCGCAGGCTGCTTTGATCTAAACGCTCTAACGACCTATTTTATTCCTCATGTCAACGTCTTTATAGTCATGAATTAGTCCTATGGCAATAAGCAATTTTGGACGTTGTTTGCGATAGAAGTTTGTAAAGATGGGACCTCGAAAACAATTGGGTAAACTGTAGGTAAGTGCGAATTTTATTCACCAATTGATAACGATATCGAAAATGAATATTTGTATGGCATAATTGAAGCTCACTTCGTTTATCACCAGGGTGCTGGGTGCGAGTTTTATTAACCACTCAATCACGTTAATGGAAATAAAAATGTACATTGTAAAATTGCAACTCACCATGTTTTTCACCAGGATGCGCTGCTTCAATGCCATTCAAATTCTCGCTTTCGTAAACTTATCGTATGAAAAATAAAACTCGTACTAGGCACTCTGTACTATTGCTTTATAATTATGAAATAATCAAATGAAAACTGAACTTTATATTAATATCTGAGCAAAAAATTGTATTTTCACTAATCGGCCCGATAAAATTTCCCGTCGAAAGCTGGCCGGGCATCTCAAATATTTGTTAGAAAGAAAGATTTTGATGAAACTTTTAGATATTATTATCATGTAGTTATTTTCAGGGTTCCCTAGTTCAACCACGAGTCCTTTATTTAATTGGAAAGGACATGTACCATCTATGAGTTAATTAATAACAAACTACCATATCTAATACCAATCAAATACCAAGACGGTAGATCTAATACGAAGTATTATGCAAATTTGCCTATTATAGTTGCAGCGCACCTGCATACTTCCAACGATAATAATATTGAGATTAAAGAGAAAGCTGAATAATTACTCAGGCAGGACCATAGACCTGTCCAGGCCCGCAGCCAACGAGACCAAATTATAGGAAATACTTACTTGTTGAAAGTTAAGATGAAAGCTCTCAAGCTGATTATACTTATAGTAACCGAAACCGGATGATAACATAATATTTTCATAGCCTATAACCCATTTTGTTAATGTCTACTCTCTTGTGCGCAACGCTGTAATGGATATGCAAAATATGGTCGTAAAATTGTGGTATTAATAATTTTCTCGGAGAGTACTGAGATAAGGATATTTACCGATCGAATTCTAGAACGCGGAGTACCGCTTACAGTGAACGTTGGATGCTCAATATCAGATTTAGGGATTTGTACTAAAAATAACGTAAGCACATGAGTGAGTACTCATGTGACTTAAGTTAGTAGGTACGGTCGGCAAAGAAAGTTGCTGAACATGTTAGTTTGTCAGAAATGAGAGGCGCTTGGTGAATTCAAGGAATCAATAATGAACTGTTTACATGATTGCTAATTATTAATATTTTATTATATTTATAATTAGCAATCAACTAGTACAATAACGCTAAGCTAGTTTTGTTGTTAATCTTATCTACTAAAGACATGTTGTTTGTTTTGTTTGCATGTTGGTTGTCATTTTTAAAAAAATAACGATTACTATACTAAAGTTATTTAAATCTAGCATAAACTAGTTGGGATAATTGATTTCTGCCTAGATAACAAAATGAGCCTAATTTATTTGCTAGTTTCGAGAAATTGACGACTACGTTATGTTTCTTACTAAAATTTTGAAAACATACCTTTCCGGCTGATTACCTATTAAGCATGTATTTCCTTTACATAAAATTTTCGCGGCCTTCGCAAATAATTCGCGTGTCTGTGTTTTTGGAGTATCTAACCTATGCTGCAGACATAAAAAAATTCATATATTTTTCTAAATTCTATAATTTCAATCTATTTAAGTTTTTAATAAATAATTAATAAATAATAAACTTTCCTACACTCACACCAATTATCTAGCCCAAGAGAAGCTTCGTTATGAAACTCGTTAAATGGTTACTAGACAACGGATAAACATACTTAAAAAACACCCAGACCCCAGACAATTTAGAAAAACAATAATTTCTAAATTGACCCGACCGGGGATCGAACCCGGGACCTCAGAGACGGTGACACCATGAAAACCGGTGTACAAACCACTCGACCAAGGAGGTCGTTAAAATTAAAGATCAAACCTCAAAACAATCGCAGTTTATTCAATTGCGCTCATTATAAAAGCTGTCTCCAACGTACCTACCATAAGCGATAAAGTGTTTAGTTAAATTACTTATCATATCAGAAATAATAATAAATGAAGAATTTGCATTTGTTTACCTTGAGCATTGGAGTAGGGTAGCACCATCACAGCCACGAACAGCATGCACATCCACCAGTGCAGCATGGCTCTACAGCTTGAGGTTTTCCTCTCGTCCGTCATGGTGGTGCCGTTCATATCCTCCGTACATTAAGATGACAAGTTGGTGGTATCACATCTTTGTAACTGTGTCTCATTGCTATCTGCAACAAGTCGAAAACATAGAAGGGTTATAATTAAAGAATAAGAAAGAAGAAGAAAAAACTTTTGTGCAAAGTCATGGAGCGCATTTTAAATAAACAACTTGTCCACTACCTAGGAGAATACTCCCTAACCCCTGATCCCTGATCACCAATACGGGTTTCCCCTGTGTGGTGCCGGGGATAAAGAATTGCACCACCCCCTCTCTTCCCGTGGGTGTCGTAAAAGCCGACTAAGGAACTATTCCAGAGGATAGGGAGCAGCATCTCTCTGAGGTTACACTCAACCTACTGCGATCGCCAACCCGCCTGCCAAGCGTGGCGATTACGGCAAATACCCCTCATATCCTTGGGGGAGGCCTTTGTCCAGCAGTGGACGTCTTTTGGCTGAGATGATGATGAATACGGGTTTCGGCCGAAGCGGTCAACGGGTGATCTTCTAGCGTACGTTGCACATCTCTGGGCTATTGACTAGCGTAGTGAGTCGGTGCCTATTAATAAGCATAAGCTTAACATGAGATTAAAATCTATTTTATCATACCCTATACCTCTAAGTCTGAGTCAGGTAGTAAATAATAGACCACAAAAATGGTTATTAAACTTAAATTGAACTACTATCAATATAGCTTCGGCCCTAAAGTCTTTTCCAACAAACGTTCTGTTCAACTCAACAACATCATCAGTTAATCATACAGTAGTAGTCATGGGCATGCTCATGGATTGGATGGAGTCAGTAGAGAGTCATGACCCTCTAGCTAGGAAAAGAATGGGACTCCTGGGATCGGCATATCTGAAACCAGAAGACTCTTCGCTCTCAACTCAAAGACTTTACCAAATTTATGGCATCTATCTTTACAGAGAAAGAAGAGCAACGCCCGTTCCCAATAATCTATCTATCTGTTGTTTTGCCTACTATAGATACAAATTTGACATATGCTCCATACAAATTATGTCAAATTTCTAACTCCAGTAAGCAAAACAACAGACAGATAGAATATAGGGAACGGGCGTAAAAGGATGGGATTGCACAAAAGATTGAAATGGGTCGAAATGCAACCTCAGCTGACCCCACTAACATAACAGTCGTAAGATTAAGATCCTGCTTAACTTACAAAGCTCCACTACGTATTATTCTTGTAACCAAAACTTTTCAACGATACCTACTTCATAATAACCAAAAGCCACAAGTTACTTAATTAAACTACGCTTTGCTCCAATTAAATAACATAGGAGCATAAATTCATATTTAAATGGTAGACCATTAAGAGCGATACGCGATGCGGGCCGATAGATCTCTGCGATAATACTTATATTATACTAATGAACAAATAATATGGTGGCATCACATTATTGCACGTTTTCTGTTAAAAGTAATAATACAAAAAGTAAATAAAAACTTTGGTCCATTCTAAAAACACGGTAAGCCAAAAACGAAGATTGCAATTGACTTTATTTAATTATAATTATATTTGTTAAAATTGTTTAAATTCTACTTATAAAGTGAGATTTTTTATAAATATATAGAATAATAAAACGCTGGTAGAGATGCGTCAAGGAACACATCCGCAAATTTATTTATTTTTTACATTCCTAGTAGATAGCCTATAGCTGTACTCCCACTGCGGGGCAAAGGCCTCCAGCATATCAAGTCATCGCTACACAGATGGGTAATGGCTTAATGACGTTTACATTCCTACATATTACAATATTGTAAAATATTGTCCTAGGTTTAAGCGGCGGTAAATCCAATATAATATGCAACAATGCTACCCAAACAATGTTGGTAGCATGTTGCGTTCCAACGGTTAGTGTTAGATAAGATAGCCAATTCCTCTGTGGTTGAGGTTTCCAGATGAAGTATGCCTCCATCTTCGGCTCTATCATAAGGTAAAGTTTGTAAGTTCAGTTAAAGGAGGTAATCTCCAAAATTACTTATCTAACTTCTGAAACTCTTTCAAACCAATATTTAAAATGGATTTTTATGGTAGACCTAGACTATATTTTGTTTTGATAAATTTAAGGAACATTACGAAACCACGTGTTACTTGTAGAACAATAATAAAGAATTGAGACGATAAACATCTTAGTCTCTTCAGGTAAAAATAATATGAATAATAAACGAGTAAAGATGTAGATCGTATACAATAACGGCAATAAAAAAAACATTAATTTACAAAAAAAACAAGTAGATAGGCACGCTTGGGGGAAGGTTCAAAGCTTTAAGCTCTATGTTTCTAATGCTACAAAGTTTTCCCGTAAACAACTTTGTAATGGCCCCAAAGTGAGAGATAAGACTTTACTTTCTTTTAAGTTTTCTACTTAGACATGTGAAAGTGTTGCTGACAACAAGGCTAAACAATTTACACCATTTTCTAAAAAAAATTACGTTATTGAGTCGGCCAACGAGGGTATTATTTAATAGGTATTGATCGTACTTGCTGTCACTTCATTGACGTTAATTATTAATCATAAATGTTATTTAAGGTGCTTTCCATACCACATAATGTAAGTAATGTACTTGTCTATTCTTACTATGTTCTCCCTTCTATTTGTTTGTGTGTACATAAATTATAAATAAATAAATAAATAAGTAAATAGGCTAGATGTAAATCACTTCAACGTAGATTAGATAAAGTTTCTTCAAGTTGTTGAAGGCACGACTATATGTTTTAGAAGGTGGTTAATTAGTTTTTACCGGACTGTACCACAGTAGAATATTTGCGAAGTCTTCTACGAATGGCTATCATAGTCACATTTTTGCTAATTAATTTAACAATTGTACAGAAACATTACTAAATGCGATAGCATCTGAGGAAGTCTAGATAAGTTATTAATTTGCGATAGGATGTATCAAGTATTTAAAAAGTGTACTAGAAGAGAAAGTGTATAAAATGCGAATAAATCGTATTTAAAAGGTTGCACAGTGCTGAAGCTTCACGAAATAATAGAGACAATGTTTCTTAATGAAGAAATAGGGGAAGTCACCAACCAATCGGAAACTAAGCTAAATTCTACTGCCAGGACAGATTAATTGTTAAATCTTCATTGAACAACATTTAAAGCAGACTCTATAACTTTTTAATTACCGGCATAATTGTTAAATAATTGTAATTATTCTCAAAAATAATAAACATGATAAGAATAACCGTCAATAATTAGTCAAATATAGCAAACTGTACAAAAAACGGACCAAATGCCATCTAAAAAAGCTAGAAACTTTGATTGTCATTTGAGTCTTGCTGAATGAGCCCTTATTTATTACAGTAAGCGATAATGCCAATTAATAGAATGCCTGTGGGTGCAGACTGAACTGGAATTTTTTGCGAAAAGTTATTTAATACCGAAATCTACACTGGCCTGCAAAACTAAGAACTACACTTTTAATATTTTTTTTTTCTAAACTATAGAAGTTAGAGATTTTTAAATAAAAAACGTTTTGCAGGAATTTTTATCAGCTTTCTTTGAAACTAAAGTAAATTATACATTAGTAACATTTTTCCTTTTTGTTTCGAAAGTATATCTTGTGTACTTAAAAAGTTATTGCAATTTTAAAAGTGTGATACTCAATTTTGCAGGCCAGTGTATATTCTAAATCTTCTATTCATGTCAGCGACATCATATTATTACTGGCTGTTAGCTGTTACGTCAACTGCCCTCTGGTGAGCCTCGATTAAATCGTCCATAGTGCAAAAGGGCATAAGGGACAGGCAAGCAGGTGCTGGAGCCCCCACCCAGTTGCAAAGGTTCTCTTTGGAGCAACCAACATGGGTCCACTGACGGTATAGGGTCTTCCATGGAAATCCGGCAACAATCGGTACAACTTTCTTTAGAAGAAATTAAGGATTTCTCAGAAAAAACTTCCTTCCAGAGCCTTAGGCATGGGCCTTTGGTGGGCCTTCATTTCCGTCTAGTGCTGTCTTGCTATTCCCTTACGACGTTATTCGGGAGAAAGCTGCCGTATGCAAAGTTAAGCGGATTCTGTTGCAATGTAGTTTAATTTGTCAAAATAGTTGTTGTCTTAAAGATATAAATTTTCTGCTACTACTGATAACCGAGAAGCAGGCTGATCATTAAGTCTAGGTATATCTTAGCCAAAATTACTACCACATTTTTATTTATCATTGTTTTATCCGTGAGAAACGGAACTAATAAGTTCCTATAACACTTCAGCAAATACTAACTACTACTAATAATTTAAGATTTATTTTTAAAGTACGTATCCATTATGTTATGCGTATTTGTTTCTTGTGTTCGTTATGTTTTAATACATATTGGAAAATGCCTTGAAAGGCATTACAAATTTGTAATTAATTTATATTTAATATAACAATATTGTAACTAAATCGTCACCGTTTAATATAAATAAAATGTAAAACAATAAAACTTAGGTTTTATTTTGTCTTTAGTTATCTTAATAAAATTTTCTTTAATGTAGTTAGTTATGTTATAATAATATGTCACTTTTATGTGTTATATTTTCGTCCTGTAATAATATTTGTAATATTGTCTAATAAGCCTAAATAAAACTTTAACCTAATAAACTGATAAACCAAACGTGAACAGTTCAAAACTTACTTTGTGAGTACTAGAAGTGATAGATCAAAGTGCACGTCAACAGAAGCAGTTATTTTCGTCTCGCTTTTATGAATCACTTCAAACTATTATGCTCCCGTATATATTTTTCTCTTATCTTCATTGGGTGTATCTAATCGCCCCTCTTCATCTTGTTTTAACGTGGTGATAACACAAATGTTTACACATCACTAATTTATAAATTGTAACTCATACACAAACACTTAATTTTCATTAAAGTCAAAAAAGTTCAATAAAACTTGTAAACAAATTACGATTTGTTTCGCGCGCTTTTCGCCGCGTAGTGAAACTCGACCTAACTCACCACCGACCGCACTCGCGCTAAATTGACGCGCTACTAAATAGACCGACATAAATTCATTCAACTCCAGCCTCTATGGTCTCGCTGTCCCTTTCCTTCGGGGGCTGAGGGGAATAGCGCCATCCCACTCTTCCGCTTCCGCCTGATGAACCCTATTGAGCTCGTTAGTCATTAATTAATTCTGCATAAGAAAATTACTTTTAATTTAAACGGTGCACAGATGGCACCATTTCTGGACGACTTGCGAGTTTAAGCACATAAATAAATAAGCAACCAAAAATAATTAACTTCCTTCAATATTTCCTTCAAAAACAACAAAATCTGTTTAATTGTTAAATTTATTTAGAATATCCCGTGTTTGCAATCTTAATAAAAACATTTTATTAAACTTTACCAGACTTTACTGTCACTAACATCGAGAAATGTTTTGAAATAATAATGAAAGTGTTATTATAACTAAATTACTAGGTACTTCTCTAACTATAAAATTGAAAATAACTTTAATGTTTTTGTTTGTATTTCTACTAGCCAATATTTTTTTACAATGTTAACTAATAGGCCTAAATAAGTTTGTCTAGAGTACAACTTATGTTCGGTAACCAAACATACAAACACCATTACATATGTGGTAGCCTTGAGAAAACATCAGTGTTAAGACACGATATAGGTACGCGAACTATTGACATCTTGTCACCCTTAATTACCGTTTTTGTTATAAAAAAAACATATATTTAACTAAAATATAAGCTAGCTTTTAAAGACAATCAATCTCGTCTCTACCTGCTGTCAAGTGGGTGGGACAGACGCCGACGTCGCGTCGACGACGCGTAGGGGCGAGCCAGATGCTCTCGTAGCACGTCAAGTGGACCACTCTTGAGGATTTAGTCTAAAGATGCGGTGAAAGGTCCTCTATAACATAGTTGGTATTGGTACTGTGCTTCGAGGCACTAAATTTCATTATATTAGCGCTTACTTAGTAGTCAAATAGTTTTAGTTTGTAAAAAGCTCGTAGTAGTGTATTTAAATAAAAATCTTATGTGATTGATTATAGCTTTATTATTTCGATAGCAAGCGAAAATTTTAGATAAGTATGTTTAACAAACTGATATGCTGTTCTGAATCTTAGTCAGCCTTCCAGGCTCAGCCCCCTGACTATGAGCTCTTATAGCAGTATTATTGCAGTTGTGGAAAAGAGACGCGTGTATATTCGCCGCTACACGCGTCTCGTTTTCACAACTGCCTTAGTCAGTACTAAAAGATACTACTATAAGTACTATAAGAGCTCGTGGTTACCCCCCAGGCCTTCCAACATGAAGAATAGTATTTGGGAAGATCGTGGAACAACCCACCCTTGCTTGGTGATCTACGAGTTGGACTCTGCTTGGCGGCAGAAATAGGTGTAGTGGTAACAAATAGGTATCAAGTCAAATTCTGGGCATAGCGCTGGCCCAAGTCCTTGATCAGGGTAGAGCGAGAATAAAATATCACGATAACACTCATTCATCTTAAAAGGTGCGAACAAAATTAAATTTTTTGCTTTCAATTGTTTTTGCATTAAGAATTTTAGTGTCTCTGCCCCTGAAGCGACCACTAACTCTAAGGCTAGCGCTGCGAGTAGAACACTACCAGGCATAGTTGCGAATAAGGGAAATAATTTTAGCAAACTTTTTAACAGCCGATTTTACCGCTTAATAAACTTAATTTCAGTAGATAACTTTGAAGCTTTCCGTTATGTAATGGGTCCTATTACATAACGGAAAGCTTCAAAGTTATCTAACCTATGAAATTGACGTTTTTTTTCTCACTTAATAATAGGTGTATAACTTCTAAAAGTCAATACCGTTTGTGAATATTATTATACACCTTAATTAGGACTATGTTATTTAGGCTTCAGTAATAACAATGATTATTAGTTTTGATTAGTTTTGTCTTTATCGCCCAATTTTTTTTTTAAATTGTCAAATTTTTTTGTTCGCGGAATTGTCCTTTTGTTTCATTGTAGCTTTAAAGGGACTTGACTTTTTTTCTTTTTAATGTCAGTCTGCTATATTTAGCTAATGAAACAAACACACTACTCTACAGTTTTTATAGTAATAAATTAAAATAAATAGATGCTAAGAAAATTAAAAAAACGTTAGTATGAAAAATAAAATTTTATAAAAAATCTTCATACAAAACGCCAATTTCATAGATAAGGCCCTAATACTTGCGTGGTCTGTGTGTTCGAGAAAAGTTTGAGCACCATTAAACCATTTGTAGTGCTTAACAATAAAAACTTCCTTTACAACCAACCGGGTAAATTTAGTTTTTCCTACATAATAGGTAAGTGGATCCGTCTCTGCACACATAGGTATCAATGCATAGCAATACAGTTCCATGAATAAATTTACATGCCACAAGCAGACTTGTAAAGATGGATCCTACTTTACGACTCGACTCGGATACAAGTCCAATTTAAAAGGTGTTTGTAAAAGTCTTTGCTAAAGCTAATCCAAATGTTCAATCTAGTTTTATTTAACCCAAACATGACTTAGTGTGGCTGGCTTTTTTTTTTTTTTATTGAGTGTTGTTTAAACTTTTGTTTTCTAAAGCTTACGCGAACACAACACATTGAAATAAATTTCCTTTGCAGGTATACTCGCGTTTACGCATTAATCTAATTACTTAATTTAAATAAATATGTAAAATAAACGAGAGTATGGTTTTATTTCAATGTTTTAAACTAAGTAATTCCATAGACCAACAGCACACGTATGTTATTTATGTATGAGAAAAGTAAAGTAAAGCCTATATACTATCCCACAGCTGGGCAAAGGCCTCCATCATTGAAATCAAGTCATCACTACAATTGATGGGTATTGGCTTAATCACCACGCTTGCCAAATCCGAAACACACATTGCCCGACCTGGGCATTGACCCGGGACCTTCGGGTATCGGGCCGAGCGCTCTGCCACTCGGCCACCGAGGCGTTACGTATGAGTAGTTTAACAAAAACATTAATTATTATATTTATTTATGGACACCCTATAAATAATTGTTATACCGTACCACAGAATAAGGAAGTAACCGTACGCATGCTATATCTATTAGAAAAATAGAAAGAACTTATTCTATAAATGTTTATATAATTTTTAACGCAAATTTTGTTGCGAACAAATTACAAAAACACAAATGTTGAAAAAATTGCTCCTGCTCGTGGAAATTTTTTCAACATTTGTGTTTTTGTAACTTATTCTATGTTACAATAAAGAAAGGAAATATTTTTTTGGTACTTAACATACTTAGCAACATTTTTACTTTTTGTTTGTAAATATGTAGCAGCTCTTATTATAAAGCAAAACTTACTTTAATAAGGCTTAACAAACAATGGCACGACATGCATCTAATACATTCATATAAATTTTTAAAATAAAAAATACATAAATACGCCTACTTATCCTGTTTATAAAAGTTGCAGTATATTCATGCATCGTTACTAACATCAAAATACCCATAAATTGAGCCAAAAATCGCACGTGACCACGCATTGAGATGCCGAGGAAAGGGACCCTAGCATGAAGCTTGTATGTTAATATGGAAATAATAAATCTCGGACGTGTTGTTAAACGTTGAATCTTCGCAATGCGACCAACGCGGCGGGCGTTGCTGTTGGTGACCAAATGGAAACTTCTAGAACTAATCCATTGATTGGCGAACAATTAACATTGGTCCCAGTTGATTTCGGTATGTAGCAGTTGTTAAAACTTTCATTTCCAGCTCATTATGTCCCTACTTCTGGGGCACCAGCCTCCCATACCGATGGAAACACCTCAGTGAAAACGGGTCATAAACCACCACGCGGGCCCAGTGCGGACTGATGATTGTTATAACGACTTCTAATGCAGCCTGAACCACCGTCAACGGCTTTACGTGCCTTCCCACGCACGGAAGAGCTCGACTTGGGGGTTAAAGTTACTCGCGTCCGTAGGTTTACCCTTGAGACCCTACACGTGACCCCTGCGTGGTGCTAAATGAGTGACACTGTCTGAGTGGTAGAGCCACGCTGCGTTGCAGCACGAAATGGGCCGGCTCGCCTGGCGAAATACCACCCTCTCACAGAATATCGGCGTGAAACAACGGCACTCGTTGCTGTTGTGTTTCGTCCGGTGAGTGAAAGTACCGGAGGCCCATCTCTCACCCCTCCCTCCTCGCAATTCCTACTCCCTCCTCAAGATCCAACTCCTTCCTCAAGGTCGGCAATGCATCCGCGATTACTTTGGTTTTGCGGGTGTCCATGGGCGGCGGTGATTGCTTTCCATCAGGTGACCCGCCTGCTCGTTTGCCTCCTTTAAACATTAAAAAAAATAAAAAATAAAACTTGATTTTTTTTTGTAGAATGGCCGGTTTTTGCAAAGTTTTTAACTTCAGAAATCGCAGACAGACCGAGCGCATTACCTACTGCACTACTGTGGTCCTACAATCCAATGATTATGATGCACAATGTTGGTAGCCTTGTCTACCAATTTCCTATTTTTCTTGCAGATGGGCCGGACCTAGCAGTGTCACATTAGGCTGCAGTGCTGATAAAACATAGTTTCAGATAAAGGACGTTATGAAAACTCAAAATGTTCCTTTAAAAATAAAAGTCTTTCATTTTCTTTTCCACCTGAAGCCTTATAGCGAGTTTCCTTCCTGTGATACTAACAAACAATTTCCTTCGAAGCTTTCATATTTTTCCGCGGCACTTTCCGTCACCGTCAGTTATTTTAATGCAAAAATATACAGCGAACAAAGCCGTGCCGCGACATTGACAGATGGACCTGCTGGTAACACACGGCTGCGGTTTTACTATGTCCATCTAGATTATAGTGATCCAAAACGTATGGGTACATACATATTTCTATCATTATTCACGTTCGGCTATTAACGTTCGGCCTGATGTCCTAAGGAACTGGGTTTTATTCCTAGGCATTTTATTTACCAATTATAATTACAGCGGATACGAATAAAACTTATTGCTACTTAACCATGTAAGTAGTAACTTTCAATCGCGTTTTTTAAAACGAGCTATGAAGCTACCTGATGAGGCGAGTGGTCATGGCTGATGATGGACATCTGCAGTATTCTGGAACTGTCTATTTTGTTACCAAATTTGAAAGTCTGTTTACGCATCTCGAAGAACGTCATGATATAGCGCACGGGCTGCACTTACGATTGTGAGCCGGTGCCGCTGAAAATGCCGTCCGAGGCAGTCATTAAAATCTCTCCAAAAAATAAACTTGTGAACCCATTTAATCAAAATATTGTATGTAATTCCAATTTCAATAGCATAGTATTTACCAATAAAAAACAACTCAACTCACACGCGCAAGCCGTTTGAATAAAATTGTTGAAACACTGAAATAATTAAATACTATTTCTATTATGGAAAGTTTCACTTCAAACTGTATACTTTATTTCAGAGCCAGTATGTCCGCGCCGTATATTGTTCAGAGCGGGCGGACCAAATGAGTCCCAGCGCCCACCGGGTCGCGTGCAATTTCCCGTCTCACAGCGTGACGGCTCGCATAACTTGATCTAATTGCACTAGTTACTCCCGTTTCGAATATCAATTTCTTATTTTATCCTTGGGGGAGGCCTTTGTCTAGCAGTGGACGTTTTGGCTAAGATAATGATGATGATGATGATTTAAACAAACGCCTTTTCCTACGTTTGGTTTGTATCCATTTAATAATATTCTAGTGGCACCAGCGGTCGACACAGTAACCCAGTCAAAAACTTAAATTTAATCTTCTTCTTCCTGCCCTGGTCCCATGTTACTTGGGGTCGGCGCAAATTGTCCGTTTCTTCCACTCTCCTCTATCAGTCGTCACCTGCAGTCACTCCCTCCACATTCATATCATCGGTCACACAATCCATCCATATTTTCTTTGGTCTCCCTCTCCATCTCCATCTATCCACACTTATATTCATCACTCTCTTACATGCGTTTCATCTCTTCTCATCACATGCCCATGCTAAGACAAACGATTTCCTCTTAACTTTTCGGTCACTGGCGCCACTTTCAAACTTCCTCTAATAAACTTATTTTTTACTTTATCCATTCTTGTTACTCCACACATCCATCTCAACATTATCATTTCCGCTACATGCAATCTTTGTTCGTCCTTTTTCTTTGAAGCCCAGCATTCCGAACCATATAGAGCTACAATTTAATATATTTTTTATTTAAATTTTATTGATGCCAGCTAGGAAGCAGGTGTCTGCATTCAAAAGTTGCTAAAGTCAAACATCTGTTGCTGACTCCTATTTTTAATTAATAAAGAAAAAAATGTCGATTCCTGTTTTCTGTCTAACTTGTAAGTACTCTGCTTTACTCTCGTGTTGAACATCAATAACGTTCTACTTTACTTCAGATTAGAAATCGCTACTGCAGTGTCTTGCAAATATTTGCATGACAAATAAATTTTATGAGGCATACACGGTGACAGGTAACAGATAACGTTACAACGAACGTTAGGTACCTTGTTTGTAGTAAAAAAATATTTTAGTACGATAGTACTGAATGATTGGATTGGAAGCCCAGGGCTTCCAATCCTGCAATACCGAGGTCCCGCGTCATTTTTCAGTCCCGCGTTATGCGGGATTACGGCCGCGGGACCCGCGTGATTTTCGGGACTGAAAATTTATGTTTTGCTCGCAATCATTTTCAATTGAATGGTGACCAAATTACCAAATGACCAAGCTAAATAATGAGTTCTGTCAACATTCAGAAAATGCTTCTTTTTTACCTGACTGCGTCATTATTGTACTTAATTGATTTTTTGTTTTGTTTTTCTGTATTTGATCTCTATAAAATAATATAGAAAAAAATAGATCAATCAAATTACACTGTAGTATCTGTCTGTAGTATCTCATGCTAATAGTAAAACTTAAATAAAAGTGGAGTTATGATGATTCATTAATTGTTTTATTTGCCTTGTATAATTATTTATAAATTTTTAATGCGGGATCTTGCAAATACCGAGATTGAATATAGGCTGCGGGATTGAAAGCCTACTGCCACGTTCTTTACTAAGCATTAAATTAAAACAAATTAGAAATTACATAGGTACTTTCTCGAAACAATCAATCTAGTACGTGTATGGTGTGAAATCATAGCTGCATAGATTAGGTACCTAAGTTTTAAACCATCATATTTATGTCAATAAATTTCGTACATTTTTACCATCATCTTTAAAAATCTTTGCCTCTCTTCCTCTCTCCCTTGTCCTTAAAAAATAATTGAATAGCCTACAAGAAAGTGATACACAAGAAGTGGTGTCTCTTGAGGTCAGATAGTGCGCTATGGGTAGAAACACATACATAATGCTTCACAAAAAGGAATGGGACAGAATTTGTAGAAAGACGGTTGAAGTGGACCACGAGGCGGTAAGGGATGAATATGTCAAGAAGTTGATGGAGAAGTCGCAGAGTTTTATGAAAACATGGCCGGACACCTTACAGGTTGTTTGGAACATTTTAATATAAACTTTTTTATTATGAAAATGTTTATAATTTTTAACGCAAATTTTGTTGCGAACAAATTACAAAAACACAAATGTTGAAAAAATTTCCACGAGCAGGATTTGAACCCGCACCCTTCTAAAAACATTACACGCCTCTGACTTTATTTTTTCAACATTTGTGTTTTTGTAATTTGTTCGCAACAAAAGGACAATGGCAAAAAATTGTCTGTCTTTTTGAAAGCGCCCATCAATGTTATTTACACCAAACGAATTTATTGTTTTTCGCATGATTTTACAAATATATAATACATTCCCTTGAAAACCGGCGTTAAATCGAGTTTTTTATAAGAATATCAAAGATGTGTTTTTTCTTAATCCATCAGCTATGTTGAAAATTGGAATGTGAATACAATTATTTTTTATCGACTTTAATATTCAATTAAACGTTATTGATCAATCGAAAGTCGATTTCTACCCTCGAAACAGTAAGTAAGTTTCTTGTTCCCACCATATTAATGGTGATTGGTGTCTGAAGAAACCGCTTTAACGCCATTCAAGCATCTACCGTTTTTGTATTGATTTAAAATAACCAATTACTGTGATGTATCGATACTGTAAGTATCGAATCAAGTTGTAGTGAAGTCCTGCCCTATCTACCTATCACTTTGACAGATAACAAACGGACAGATTGCTCCAATGATTGCTCCGCACTCTTTCTCAGTTGGTTGTTTTGTGTTTTTCGGTTTTGTAAATATTATTCTTTACCGCTATGCGACACATAATATAAACCATTTTAATTTTTACAACAAGTCCACAATTGCATGCCGTGGCATCTTAAAATTGAGACAGCACTTAAACTTTCGTATATACAAGTTTCCATATGACTTAAATTTTAGACTAAGTTACTTTTGACACTGAACTGAAACTGACAAACTCGTATCAGTGTGCCTTGTTGGATGTCATAATGAAGAAAAAAAAAACCTAGCCTAACCAAAAATCAAACCACAATATCTTTTTTTCCGGCTTCCTCAGATGAAAATAACTTTACATACAAAATCTACAAGTAACGCTGAATCTTAAGACATATTTTTTGTTAATGTGCGCTCATATTTTATATCAGACAATTTTTAGTATGGATATTTGCCATTGTTCTTTGCGTTAAGAATTATATAAAGATTTTATAAATAGCTTGCCTACTTCTTAACTGATCTTTAGTATTTGTAAAAATATTATGATCAGATGTTAATGACGGTAGTTGTTGACATTGAATGGGCGCCTTTGGCTTTTAAAGTAAAAAGAAGAAGAGGTGCAGAAGGGTGCGGGTTCAAATCCCGCTCGTGATTTTTTTTTTATTGTCAATTTTTATTAACGATGCTTTGTTTATGAATCTGCCCCCCCTTTTATGAATCTGCCCCCCCTAGAAGTGGCAAAACGCTATAGAATAGAAATCAAATAGAATGATTATTGTACGGGATTGACATAAGTCAACGATAAACGTATAAATTATATGTCAATCCCATATAACAATCGTTCTATTTAGTTTAGCTATTCTATTAGCGTTGTCTAGGAGGGCTGGAAAGAAAAGTTCTAGTCCCACTTGAATTGACATGAGGCATGTCATCTCTTTTAAGATATTTCCGTTAATTATAGATGTTTAAAATTCGTTGGGATAATATGTCCAAGCAAATATAAAAAATATAAAAAAATATATAAAAACGAATTAGGGCTTCCATAATTTAATTCAAATAAGGTGGCGAGAATCGTAGACCATTCGGTTTCAATCTTAGACCTTAAGAGCGTTTACGCCGCACACTAGCGCCACTAATGAAAAAAAAAACATATCTAGTAATTAGAGATAGAAAATCAAATTATGCTCAACAAACTATCTGAATGAAGTGATTTAGCATTTTTACGTCACCTAATGAACACCTCACATGTTATGGTTTAGTTAAATATGGCGTTATAGTTAAAAGTGGCCGTAACGTCTTATTTAATTACTAGATATGTTTTTTTTTTCATTGGCGGCGCTAGTGTGCGGCGTAAACGCTCTTAATAATAAAATTAAAAATTCAAACCTATTATCATACCCTAAGTAGACCCGAAAATATACATGATTGCTCAAAAGTAAGTCAGTGTTAGTTTAGCAATCTCTCTGCTGTGGTTTAGCTTCTTAGTTATTACTGAGGTTATTACATCTCCTTTTACGTGTTATCGCAAACAAATTGAAAGCATTTCATTTTTATTTTTATATTAGCGACCCGCCCCGGCTTCACACGGGTGCAATGCTGATACACGCAACCGCTATGTCCCTGCATATTATATCTGTAATATTTTCGAAAATATTCATTTAAATTACTATTTTATTTAATATTTAATTAAAGGATAAAAAATAATTATTGTGGGTTTATCCCTAAGAGATAGACATAAACCATCGCTGACTTTTTTGTAGACCTTTATAAGTTGTACAATACTGTAGTACATTATTTTGGTTCAGCCAGCGTTTGCAATGTAAGCGCAAAAAAATGTGAAACCTCTAAAATTATCAGTGTTTCTCTACTATATTTTGCATGTATATATACATATAAACCTTCCTCTTGAATCACTCTATCTATTAAAAAAATCGCATCAAAATCCGTTGCGTAGTTTTAAAGATCTAAGCATACATACATACACAGGGACAGGGGGAAGCGACTTTGTTTTGTTCTATGTACTTAGTGATTATCCTAAAGCAGAATACTGATCCTAACTAACAATACAACGCTTAATTAATATTATGTAGGTACCCTAGAAGATTGAAATAACCTATCTACTGATATAACTAAGACACATAATGCAATAAGGTCTCCCATCCGGTACTCACGCTTCATTATATCATTAATACCCATTATGGAAACAGTCGTATCTTCTGGCAAAGGAAGTTCCTATCAAAGGATAATCTGTAGAGTGCATTACCCATCTTTACTCTACTATTCTATACTTCGACAAATTAAGACTCAATTTTTATTTTTATTTTAAACTAGAGACCGCCCACGTTTTCGTCTGCCCCAAGCACTCGTTGTATTAGGAACAACTTATAAACAAAAAAAAATAAAAGAAATGAACTCCTTGATAAGATATTTTTCTTGAGAACCTTAAGTTGCGAATTGTTTGAGTCTAAAGTTTACGCGAACACTCCTGTCTATCGTAGGGGTCCGTGATCACAGAAAGACAACACATTTATAACAATTATTGGTTTTTATTCAAAAAAAATACTTCTTATTACAAAATTTGTTTATATCAGGCACATGTGAATCAACTTGCTAAACAGAAAGAAGAGAAACGTAAAGAAGATATGGCATTCATTAAATCGTTCGTCAATAAGAAAAAACATGAAAACACAGACGCAGCTGTGAAGCACGCTAAGCAATTGATATTTCAAAACAGTTCGGACGGCAGGCAACTTATAAGGTAAATAACAAATACCGACCAAGTGCGTGTCGGGCCACGCGCAGTGTAGGGTTCCGTAGCCCATCTCAATATTGCGGACTCTGAGAAGAGGACTTTTATGAACATTTATATTACGAGGGCTCATATAAGTATATGAAACCGTTAGTATCTACATTTAGACAACATGTAGAATACATGTAGACAAGAAAACAAATAGGTACATTCCCACTTCACGTGTAGGGGAGGTAAGCTAAATTTTACTTTACTACTTTGTCGGCGTGATTAATACGTATATCCTTGCCAAATTACAGCTTTCTAGTACAAAGAGTCTATGAGCAAGGCTGGGGACGGACAGACAGACAACAGAAAGGAAACTAGGAAACTATTAAGGGTTCCTTGTTGACTACGGAACCCTAAAAACGAGTGAAGCTCGTTGGGATTGCGATCTTGCAAGTTAAGTAAGGCTTGTTTCACACGTACCACAACCACACCACACCGTCGCGACAAAAGGTTGTCAAGCTGTGGTTACGTGTGAATAGTGTCGCTGCGGCTTCTTGCGATTGCGTTGTGTTACCTACAAAATGTTTGCGATATGGCCGGCCGCTTGTTCGCGGTGTCGCTGGTGGTTGCGTTGTGGTTGCGACGAGGCTGCGATGTAGTCGGTATCAAACACGCGCACGGTCAATCATCATCATCATCATCATCATCATCAGCTCATTTTGTCCACTGCTGGGGTACGAGCCTTCCCTTGGGATGGATAGGGAGAACGGGCCATAAACCACCACGCGGGCCGGATTGGTGGTTGTTAACGACTGCTAATACACCCGGGACCAACGGCTTAACGTGCCTTCCGAAGCACGGAGAAGCTCGAGATGATAAATTTTGGTCACCCATCCGATGACCGGCCTTTGCGAAAGTTGCTTAACTTCAGCAATCGCAGACCGAGCGCGTTAACCACTGCGCCATCGAGCTCCTCGCACGGTCAATGATCACCACAAAATGTAGCGTAGCGCCCGCCCACGTGTAGTGGTTGTGGTCTGGTTGGGTGTGGTTGGGTTACCTACGTGTGAAACAAGCCTAACTTTCATAATGCCGGGTCACCGGATGGGTTGCCAAATTGAGACATCTCGAACTCGTTGGTCCCGTTGGTCCCAGTTGCTGTCGTAAAATGGAAGTCGTTAAAGCCTACCAGCCCGCATTGGGCCAGGGTGGCGTCTTTTGCTAATAATGATGATCGCTGATAAATAAAATTTTGTAAAAGAACCATATAATAACTATATCTTTCTTATTACAAAAATACAGTGCACTAGTTGAATCAAAAATTTTGGAAGAAAGACATTTGCAAATTGATTTCCTAGCAAAATTGAAGGAAGAATCTATGAATCAAGACAAAGAAGAACTTGCGAAAATGAATTTGCAATATGAGAATCAGAATAAGCAGGAAGATGATAGAAAACTGAAAAAACAACAAACGGTAATGGAGCTTTCAGAAATAAATAAATGTTTGTAAGTACCTCCCTTATATCTAAAACTTCATGGTAAGTACTCCTGTACTACTGTTGTTGCAGAACTAAGACTATACAACAGTCTTAACCAAAAACATTTTTTTACATAATTACAGTTCTTTTATCAAAATCGTCCAAAAATTTGTTTTTAATAAAAAAAACCTCCCAACCGACTTCCCTGGACAAAACTTTTAACTTATTATACTTGTATGTTTATTCCTGGCATAACTTATTTAGAAATGCGTACTATATTTTACAACTGTCATTCTGATAGCTAATAAACTGTGTATAAAATTTATAACAAATCGTAGTCTCGTAGCAAATTTTCTCGTAGCTCAAATAGGGGCGAATAAAAAAAGTGTGTTCAAATTTTGAACGACGTTATTAAGACTTCTCGCAGCCTTTTAGATTGATTGATTTTTTATTTATAAAGGCATACAATTAAAACAATGGAGGAAGCTAAACAAAAGGCAGAGCTTCAAAAAGAGGAGCGCGAAAACACACAATTAATGCTCAAATTACTTGAAAGTGAAGCGGAACAAGAGGTAACTCTACATTGTAAACACACATTTAATACTAGCTCGAGGCGCTCGATGGCGCAGTGGTTAACGCGCCCGGTCTGCGAGTGCTGAGGTTAAGCAACTTTCGCAAAGGCCGGTCATCGGATGGGTGACCAAAAATGTATCATCTCGAGCTTCTCTGTGCTTCGGAAGGCACGTTAAGCCGTTGGTCCCAGCTGCACTAGCTGTCGTGAACAACCACCAATCCGCACTGGGCCCGCGTGGTGGTTTATGGCCTGTTCTCCCTACCCATCCATAGGGAAGGCTCGTGCCCTAGGAGTAAGGACATAAAAATGAGCTGATGATGATGATGATTTAATACTCATCAGAATTTATCGAGGTTAGTCCTCTTACGATGGATTAATTAATACTTATTAAAACCCTTAGCTTAACTATCATACACTCTGTTCGGTACTTTTGTATATGTACGCACACAATACTACGTATTTTCTTTTTATTATTTTTAATTGGTTAATATATATCACTAGCATATTCCAAAGCGGGACATGCCTGAAACGGAACGTTTTTTTCTAAGCGCGCAACACTAGAAACTCAAGTGTTGCCATATTTTTTTTTTTCTCTCAACGTTCTCCAATTCGAAAACGCACCGTCGCTTAGCTCGCTCCGATAGCTTGAGCCTATAAAACTTAAATCAAATATCTTCAAGTGTTCAGCACAAATAGCAGACGTCCGTCGACGCCAGCCTGTGAGATTAATACATTCATCATCGAAGGACAGGGGCCCCTGAAGAAGTCTACCACGTCACACCAGGTCAGTCCCAAATTTGCGGTCTATGCTAGCCAAATCTCTCCAATTACTTAACATAATTATGTTCGAGCCGGATATTACTATCTGGTATCGATTTATACGTATTATTTGTGCTGTACAATATCAATTTCAAGTAAATTCACTTGTCTTTGTTCGTAAGTTGCGAGAAACTACCTCCACTTACAATTATAAGTATCGAGTTTCCGACGACGTAGTGCCTTATTTCTCGAAAATACCGATACGTACAGTTAGATCTCAATGAGATCATTCTAATTATATATAGTTTTATATGGTTTTGAGCATTTTTGGCGAAATTACATTCGTTAATAATTTCCGAATCGGGCGGTAGATACTTACCTACTTAGAGCGGCGCGCCTGAAGTCATTTGCCTAGTACTAATAGGTCTAAATATAGTTTGTTGCAACTCATTTCTTTATTTTGTACAACGTACATTACATTACATTGAGTATTTACGTACTAAGTGTATTTTTTGGGGTTCAGGTATAACATACCGGAAAACCAAGTTATCGGTTGCTGTCATAGTTACAGTATCGAATAAACTGTCGCTCGTATTGCGTACGGCACAGGATTCAAATTTCTTTAGCTTGGGTTCTACCGACGGGAAATATTATCTTTGTATTTAACATTACATGTTAAATTACAGCTTACTTTTAACTTGCAACAAATTATATTTCTTTTTTATTTAACTAACATTGTGCTAGTACCTAGCCATTTTAGTGATCTTAACATAACCTTACGTACCTATACACTATACAGATACATACATACATACATTCACTAGTTAAATCATCTTTTATCTCCTGATAACATTATTATTTTCCACAGTACAATAACTCAATTTATAACAAAATGTCCGCTATGGAGATTGAACAATTGACATTCGAACGTGATTTAGCGATTAACAATGTTAAAAAAATTGTAGATTGTTCAAATAATGTAGCCGAATTTCGAGTTCGAGTTAAAGAGTTAGCTTCAATCAAAAAAACATTTTTCCAAGTTCAAATGAAAATTGAAAAATTATCGGCAAAAAATGAGTCATTCAACCGGGATGAGAATATAGCTGTGAGAAATCAATTTGATTCATTGTACTTTAAGGTCCAAGTTGCCTTAGACACGCTTAAGGAGGAGCGTAAACAAAGCATTACGTCCGTCGATGGTGGCTTTACTGGAGTGTCACATACGACCTGCTGCGCTCAGCAATCAACACAATCGCATATTCGTTTACCGCGATTATCGCTTCAAACATTCACAGGTGTTTTAACTGAATGGAATGCTTTCTACGATTTATTTAAATCACTTGTACATGACAACGTCACTTTAACAAATGTCGAGCGTTTTCGGTATTTGTTATTATTTTTAAAAGATGAACCATATAATCTTATCAAATCTATTCCTGTTACGGATTCTAATTACGAAAATGCCTTACAAGTATTAATTTCGCGTTATGAAAACAAACGAATTATTTCCACAAAACATTTTGACAACGTTTTTGACTGTGATTCAGTTAACGAGAAAAATGTTGAATCAAGTTTACGTAACTTGTTGAATTGTTATCACGAGAATATCACTGCTTTGAAATCATTGGGTTTACCAGTTGACGAATGGAGTTTCGTACTGTTAAATATTTTGCTACGCAAAATTACACCTAATATTCGTAGGCGTTTTGAATTATCATTAAAAACTTCATGTGAAATTCCTGACGTGATCGAATTACTCGATTTCCTCGATAAGGAATTAGCGGCATCTGAAGTGATGACCGCGTCCGCGTGTACAAGTACATCCGCGGGGCCTGCGCAGCGCGCGGCGTCCGCGCTCGCTGCTGCTGGCGGAGCGGCCGGCTCGGCCCGGTCAGCTGCAGTGACGTCATCGCGCCATGCTATGGCGGGAAAGCATGCGATGTCGCTTACTCGCGCGCACTCTGACGTGCAATATAATGCACCGCGCAGTACTAACTCTTCGTTTGCGCGTAACTCGCGTGCTATAAGCGTACATGCAACAACTGCGTTGAATTATTTAAATAAAATTAAATGCGCGTATTGTAAGGACAATTCACATCCTTTATATAAATGTGAGAACTTTAATGCGCTCACTTTAAAGGAACGAAAACATTTCGTGGAACAAAATAAACATTGTACCAATTGTTTATTTTCTGGTCATGAACTAAAGGACTGCAAGTCGCGCCATACTTGCCGCGTCTGCACTCAAAGGCACCATTCTTCATTACATGAAGATGTGCCTACTCCAAACGTCTTACTGACTACAGAATCTTCTTCCCCTGAGTTGCGCTCAGTAGCGGAAACGTTCCCGCCCCTTCCATTACAGGGGGCTACGGGGCATCCTTCTAGTAAGAACTGTACCGTCTTACTCACGACTGCGCTTGTAAACGTACGACCCTTGAACCAGGGGCCTTATACGCCGCGGTCCGTTCGTGCCCTTGTGGATCAAGGTGCGCAGACCACGCTCATTTCTGAGTCTTGCGTCCAACGTCTCGGCCTGCCGCGGTACTCCGCGCAGGCGGGCACCACTCTAACCGGTATTGGTGGTGAAGTACAACCTCGTGGTTACGTGTTGTGCGAGGTTACACCTCACAACAAACCCGAGCCGAAGCTTCACATCGAAGCTTTTATCCTACCTAACCTGACAAGCTACACTGCTAACATTCCTAAATCAATTAGGAATATTCAGACGTTTCAACACCTTCAAAATCTTGATCTAGCAGACCCAGAATTGCGCTCAACACGGCCTGTTGAACTGCTACTGGGATCTGACTATCTGGATAGCATACTGCTACTAGATAATATCAAGGGCCCACCGGGCACACCCGTGGCCATCAACAGCATTTTTGGTTATCTGATAGGTGGTAGAATTTCATATGAAAGTATGAAACCACTAAGTGTCAACTTGAGTACTTGCCAACTTGATATGAATCTTCAAAGGTTCTGGGAGTTGGAATCCATACCAGAACATCCACATCTTACAAAAGATGAATTACGCTGTGAGTCGATCTTCGTCGATACTCACACACGCGATGTAAATGGGAAATATATAGTTTCGCTACCCTTCAAGGAGAATGCTCCGCCATTGGGCGATTCTCGTGCTATAGCACTCTCGCGTTTAACTAAATTAGAGGCACGCCTGTCTCGCGACCCTGCCTTACGGGAGAACTATAACAAATGTATCCAAGAATATTTAGACTTGGGACATATGGAGCCAGTCACGGACTCAGTGAATCCTGGCACTCCTCCCTACTATCTACCCCACCACGTAGTGGTGAAAGGTTCTACATCTACTACGATTACTACGAAGTATCGTGTTGTGTACGACGCCTCATGCAAGACTACATCAGGTCGCTCTCTTAATGACAATCTTCTTACTGGTCAGAAATTGCATCAAGACATTTCTGAAATTTTACTGAAGTACAGACTTCATAAAATAGTCTTTACGGCTGATCTCAAAATGATGTATCGCTACATCTGTCTTTGCAAAGAACACCGTGACTTCCATCGGATTCTTTGGAGATTTTCTCCCCACGATCCCGTAAAGGAATATCGTATGTGCTCTGTCACATTCGGCGTCGCTTCTGCGCCTTTCCTAGCTTTGCGAACACTTCGTCAATTAGCAATTGATGAAGCTGCCAACTTCCCACTTGCTTCGCAAGTACTTCTTAACGAAATTTTCGTTGATGATGTCGTTACTGGAGTTGATACGGTTGAAGAGGCTATCACTCTTCAGCATCAGCTAACGTCCATTTGTAAAGCAGGAACCTTCGAACTCCGCAAATGGACTAGTAATAGTTCCGAATTTTTAGCGCACTTAAACCATGATACTTCCAATCATGATGACGCTCTTATTCTGTCAGCACTTGACACTGACACTTCTGTCAAGGTCTTGGGGCTCAAGTGGAACCCTAAGTCTGACGTATTTTCCTATCAAACGGATGGAGTGGCTAACTCACGCAAGTGTACAAAGCGCATAATGTTGGCAGAGATTGCAAAGATTTACGATCCCCTTGGATTCCTAAGTCCGGTGACTGTATTCGTGAAGCATTTAATCCAACTTTTATGGGTATCAGGCTCAGGTTGGGATGCTACCCCTCCACAGGGTATCTGTGACTTGTGGTTTCGGTTCATCGACGAACTGCCGTTATTACAAGACATTGCGTTACCTCGTCATGTGCTTCCTAGCACAAATCACGTGTCACTTCATGGCTTTTCAGACGCATCTGAAAAGGCGTACGCCGCCTGCGTCTACATTCGTGTCGTTGACTCGAACGGTGCCATTAGCACACATCTTCTCATAGGCAAAACAAAAGTTGCACCCTTGAAACGGCTCACCATTCCGAGATTAGAGCTCTGCGGTGCTCACCTACTGTCAAAATTGATAAAAAAGGTCCTTACTGCTTACATCAGTAGATTGTCTTTCGACCAAGTCTACGCTTGGTCCGATTCTACTATAACTCTTGCCTGGTTACGTACGTCTCCAGACAAGTGGCGAACATACGTGTCTAACCGCATAGCAGAGACAACAAGTAACGTGCCTGCCTCGCAGTGGCACCACGTTAAATCAACAGACAACCCCGCAGACCCCGCGTCTCGTGGTGTTCTCCCATCTCAGTTGAACCATCAACTATGGTTCACAGGACCTGGTTGGCTCAGTAAAAATGAGTCTGAGTGGCCTAAGACTAACGTCGTATGTCACACCGACGAAGAACGTCGCAAGCATGTTCTTCTCACACAAACCAATGAACCTAAGAGCTTAGAGTTCATTGAGCGATTCTCATCGCTTCCGAAGATGCTACGCGTCATTTCGTATATGTTACGATTCATAAACAAATGTCGTAAAGCCTGTAGTCCTACGACTAAACATGTCACAGTTCCTGAGACAAAACAAGCTCTCAGTCGAATTATATCACTTGTCCAGAGTGAATGCTTTTCAGAAGACATCTCGCGTCTCAAGGACGACGACAGATGTACAAAACGTCTTCAGAAACTGAAACCTTTCTTGGATGATGCTGGACTCCTCAGGGTCGGCGGCAGAATAAATCGGGCTAACGTGCCGTATGATGCCAAGCATCAAATTCTGTTACCCAAGAAACATCATTTCACTAATCTTTTAATTGATGTCTATCATAAAACACATTTACATGTGGGACCTCAAACTTTGCAGTTTGCCCTCGCACAGACCTACTGGATCCTGTGTGCTCGCGATGCGGTATGTATGCGTACACGACGCTGCGTATCTTGTGTTCGTGCACGACCTGTCGCACCACAGCCATCAATGGCCCAATTACCTACTACTAGGGTTCGTTCACTTCGTCCCTTCTTAAATACTTCCGTTGACTTTGCGGGACACTTTTTTCTTAAGTCGAGTAAACTTCGTAACGCGAAAATTTACAAATCATACGTATGCGTGTTCGTTTGTCAATCAACGAAAGCAATCCATTTAGAATTAGTTCCCGATCTCTCAACCGAATCTTTTCTTAACGCATTGCGTAGGTTCATATCCCGACGTGGGTATTGCAAAACAATCCGTTCCGATTGCGGACGGAACTTTGTAGGTTGTGACAGGTATCTTTCCGAACTTTACACGTTTCTGCGAAACGAGTCAAATCAGACTGCTATAAACAACCAGCTGACTGACATGCAGATCACCTGGCAGTTTAATCCTCCATATGCTTCGCATTTTGTTGGTCTCGTCGAACGAGCCGTAGGTAGTCTAAAGCGACACTTGCATCGTGTCATAGGTACACTAAAACTAACTCAGGACGAATTTAATACTTTGATTTGTCAAATTGAAGCGGTCTGTAATTCAAGACCTCTCTGTCAACTTAGTAATGATCCGACTGATCCATTACCCCTTACACCGGGACATTTCCTTATCGGGGAACCATTAACGTCTTTACCTGAATTTGACTTGTCTAACGACAATCCACAACGCCTCGCTAGATGGCAGGTTATTCAACAAGCTGTTCAACATTTTTGGAAACGCTGGAGCGTAGAATATTTACACCAGCTACAACCAAGAGGTAAATGGTTCCACGACAATACTAACACAACCCTTCGGGAGGGTTCTGTGGTCGTGTTGATAGACAACACACTGCCACCACTGCAATGGCGTCTCGCGCGCGTGCATCAGCTGCATCCCGGCACCGACGGTATTACTAGAGTCGTAACTGTACGCGTCGGTAATACACTCACTAAGCGACCTGTAGTTAAGGTCTGCCCATTGCCTGTTGAATAGGCATTTCTTAGATATAGCATTACATGTTTTAGTCCTAAGTTAGTATAGCATTCTGAATGATAGTTCTTAAAGATAAAATAAGCATTATTTTATGGCCGGCGGCATGTTCGGTACTTTTGTATATGTACGCACACAATACTACGTATTTTCTTTTTATTATTTTTAATTGGTTAATATATATCACTAGCATATTCCAAAGCGGGACATGCCTGAAACGGAACGTTTTTTTCTAAGCGCGCAACACTAGAAACTCAAGTGTTGCCATATTTTTTTTTTTCTCTCAACGTTCTCCAATTCGAAAACGCACCGTCGCTTAGCTCGCTCCGATAGCTTGAGCCTATAAAACTTAAATCAAATATCTTCAAGTGTTCAGCACAAATAGCAGACGTCCGTCGACGCCAGCCTGTGAGATTAATACATTCATCATCGAAGGACAGGGGCCCCTGAAGAAGTCTACCACGTCACACCAGGTCAGTCCCAAATTTGCGGTCTATGCTAGCCAAATCTCTCCAATTACTTAACACACTCTCTTGCAAACAATGTAAATATCATTCTAACAGATATTACATAGCTTTATAGAATTTGAATTTAAAGATTCTAAATCGTTCTATTTATTTTCAATATTATTATTTTTTAGAAAGCATACGACGAATTGCATCGAGGCGATATCAAAGGTTTCGAAAATGAGCAGAAACAGTGGCGCGAGCGCAGAGCTGAGAGAGAGAAGCAGGACCAAGCCTTAGCAGACGCCGCACGCTCGCGGTACGCGGCAGAGCAATGTAAAATTCAAAACGTCTTTCGAGAAGTAAGCGGCTTCACAAAAAATACTTTTTATACTTACTAATAAGAGATAAAAGAGTCTTGAGGAGCTCGATGGCGCAAGATCATGCATATTAAGCAACTTCGCAATACCATGGATTGGTCATACTAACAAATAAAAATAATTTGAGCTCCTATGGCACTCGCAAAAATTCACTAACCCTCATTAAGCCATTTTGGTAGGTTATGGCTCAAGGCCTTCATATGTCCTATTAGTGAGGGGAAGGCCTGATAGGCCTTATAGGCTGATGATGGTAAACACTAGGAATGAACACACTTCTCGCGCGTTGTCGACCTTGTGAACTTACTTTGTGATTTATGGAACAATCACTTAATTTTTAGATGACCAAAGACAAACGAGATTCAGAGCCGGCGAAGAAGCATTACGAATTGATCAAGAAAATCCAGGACGAAGAGAAAACTCGCTACGAAAAGTTTTTGGAGGCGGGGATAAAGCATCACGAGCAGAGGTAAATGATGAAAGTTAGGATATTTCACGCGACTCTATGTGAGTCGCGTGAAAGCAATAATCAATAATCAATAAGCAATAAAAAATGCAAAAAGCAATAATCATGGTCGGACCACCCTAGCTTCGGTGATTGTCTGTCCCGGATCACCCTGGCGGCGGCACAGAGGCGAAGTGCACTATTAATCCGTGCTTCGGAAGGTCCGTGCTTCGGAAGGCACGGAAAGCCGATGGTCCCGGCTGCATTAGCAGTCGTTAACAACCACCAACCCGCACTGGGCCCGCGTGGTGGTTCTTGGCCCGTTCTCCGTATCCATCCATAGGGAAGGCTCGTGCCCAAGTAATGGGGACATAAAATGAGCAGATGATGATGATGACACTATTAAGTGTGGAAACTTTACTGATCACTGTATTTAGTCTACTGTAATACCTGCGTGAATTTTTATATTGTTTGTTTCCCAAATAAACTAAGTCCCACATAAATATCTACGTCTTTCCGGGCGCAGTAGTAGTATGCGTAATTTTTTTTTTTCTGTTGAATAAAAAAACGGGCTGACCACCCTAATTCCTTATTATGCCGGCGGCAAGCAAGTTTCGGTTTAAAGGGTACTAGACCCAGAGAAATTACGAGTAAAAATATTAACTAAATTATATAAAAAACAATTCAAATTTCACAGTTTCTCTAAGAACGAGCAGAATGAAATCGAAACGGACAAATCGAACCGAGACAAACGCTGTGCTATCGCGCTAGCCAACAAGCTGGCGGGTGAGGAGCTGCGTCGATGCTCGTGCAAGATCTTGAACTTGTGCTCCTGCGACAGACAGACGCTCATCTGCAGGTCACTAGTAGAACGCCAGAAAAAAGACAATGTCAATGTTCGGAACAATGGTAGGTAGCAGAACCTCAAAACAATAAGCTTTAGTTATTATATTGAGAGCAGAGTGCTGCCGCGCAATTTATGAACGCAGTAAAGAGCATGTGAACAGTTGCGAGAAAATAGATCGTAATGTCAGCACCTCAAATATCACAATCACAAACACTGTAAGTTGTACTTAATGCGTCCATAAAATGTGCGGCAGAGTGCCAAGTGCTAGTTTCATTCGCTATTCGATTACGTTAACGAAAAAGAGAATTTGTATGGCAAAATATATTTTATACTTAGTCTTGCTCACGTTTGCTTGTCGTGGCAGCCTGTAAGAGAATCTGCACTTATCTTAAATATAGTACATAAGATTAAACAATGTAAATAGTGTAAGATTTGTTGGTTGCCCTTAATAAATAAATAAATAAATAAAATGTTAACTCTTCTCGTATGCCGCCAGGAGGCGCTGCTTCAATGCTATACTAATTTTAGTTTTCGTTAACGTAATCGAATGAATACGGATAGTAAATAAACCTCACACTACTAGGCACCCTGAACACAAACACAGTAGGTAGGTACTTAAAAATTAGTCTATTTAAGTTGTTTTCTAAAGTTTACGCGAACGCTACACAGTAGACTATCTATGGTTATAGGAAGCTGCAGGTACGATCATTATCATCTTTTTCGAAAAATTTTACTTTTTATTTTCAAGTGCCAATTGCTGCACTGAAGCTAAATTAAATATTTGGTATTTCATCTGCATAGCCATCGGTTGCAATTACCGTTGGATAAATGCCGCACTGTGCCACTATCATAGAATAAGTATTGCTATTAGCACTTAAAAAAAAATTAAAAAAGCAGTGACAAAATTCAGCGCTTACGTCAGCCTTCCCCAAAGACTATGTATAATATTGGGTAGCCTACCCGGTAGCATAGCGGTCAGTGCAGCTGCCCGGATTGCGAAAGACCCAGGTTCGATTCCTGGCTGGGTCGGGTAGGCGTTTAATTTTTCACTGTATTTTATAAATTTTATAAATATTTATATTTTTCGAAGTAAAATTAGTGGTGTCAACTCAACATATTTAAACTCATCATAAATAACCTACATACTGTGCTGGGCAAAGACCTCCATCATTAACTTCAATCAATAATATCATTAAAATAAGACATCTGATTGGTATTAGCTGTATTATCACGAGTACCTACGCGATCCGATCCGAACCCTTCAGAGAATCCAGTAGGGAAACGGAGACACGCACTAGTGCGTGATGCCGTTCCCTCTAGAAAACCTTTGAAGCTTCTTTTCACACGGCTTGAGGAACCATTTAAATTTCCCGCCGCCCCAAAAAAGTTCGGTGACGCTGAAAATGTATGTCATCTGAAGCAATCAGCACACTCATTCCAAAACCTAAAAAAGAGTAACGATAGAAAAAACATTGAACAGAGAAGCGGCGAGCTAGTTGCGCGCGCCCGACTCGCAGCTTGCGCGAGAGTCTGAAGTTGCGAGCACAAGAACCTTCTCCTTGGAACGCGCTGAACGCTACCCACGCGGCCTTCGCGAAGCAGGCTGGAGACGTCCTAAAGGAATGCCGATACAAGATCTTCGCTAGGAAAGTCGTAGACGTAAGTTTTTTATAGTCCATTTTTCTTATACGAGATTAGGAGTAAAGAGCTCGATGGCGCAGCGGCTAGCGAGTTTAGCTTGCGATCTTGCTTGTTAAGCTGCTTGCGCAATGCCGAGGCACCAGCTGATAACGAGCTCTTCTGTGCTTCAGACGCCACTTTGAAGCTTGTTATTAGACGACAACACTGGGCTTCATACAGACAAACTTAGGCCATAAAAAATATAAGTTGTCGAATTGGTGAAAGTTGTTTTTATTTATTATTAACTCGGCAAACGAGAAGGCAGCAATCTCTCTAGCCAGCCAGCATTCTGCGTTTTTCTCCTCGTCTTCAAAATCTAGTAGGTACACAAGATTTTATCCGTTATTATAACTTAACGAACTAACTAACGAAGTTAACAGTTTCGCTGTCCAAAAATTAAAACAATAGATAATCAATTGTTATGTATCACATGTGATATATGGGACAGGGAACCTGTTAAAATTGGTTTATTCGAATGTCGTCTCACCTCGTTTAACCTTTTCACCGCCCAACTATCCTGCACGCGATGTCCCGCTGTACGCCAACGTATAAATGTATTTTAATAAAGTAGGTACTACAAAGAAGAACTTCTATAGAAGTGCTGGCGTGGACGGCACGAAAATCTCGAACTTCTATAGAAGTTATTGGCGGTAAAAAGGTTAACCCGGTGAGGCGCTGCGCTGCTTTACTGCTATACAAATTCTCGTTTTCGTGAACGTTATTGAATGATGAATAAAACTCGCATTCATCACTTATATTGAAAACAGATTTCACTCGACGTTTTATTAATATAAATTAATTTATGAGCCATTTCTTAATTTTAGGAATACAGAAAAACCAATTGTTTGGACGCCACATCGCTGCCCGTCGCCAATTACTTCTGACAGTTTATATTTCTTACTACTATTTGAATTTGACAACAATAAAACCATTTCATTTCGTCAATCATTATACTTTATTAATTGTAAACTACAAACATTTACTATATACAAAACTTAGATTTCCCTTCAAACTATCTTCCTGTTATAATTCGTTTATATCTACAATAATCATGATTATTTTGCTTAGAATATCATTTTGAAATGTTTGGAAAGTGGTAAACGCATTTATGCCTACGTATTAAATAACAAAATAAATAGTTACATGATCACAATGTACACACACAGCGAACATCACTGCACGAATTGCATTTCCGTAGTATTTCTATCGTAAAAATGATTGCAGAAAGGCGTAATTTAATAAAATTCTATATTTACCTAAAAACTGCTACAGTTTAAGCGTCTTTTAACACCACTTGGAATACGAGGCTATAAATAATTTGTGTATTGATCACTACACTAGGAAGGCATAATTATAAAAATAAAATACAAAAAATACGGTGTAAAAGACATTTAAACTATAATAGTTTGACATTTTACTTAACATTACCGGATTCTGGGTTTGATACACAAGCTAGTTTATTTTAATATCAATTCGCAATAAGAAATAGTTTAGTGCAGAGTTTTCAATAAAACAGTAATAATTTTACTTTTTTAACTACAGAAGTTTTCAACACAAATGCTCACGACAACAGTACTTATACCTAAATATGTTCTCACGTGAGTAAAAGGTATGTCTTCTAAGAGAACTTAATTATGATTTGAATATTGTAGCAATTTTTGTTGTTGTCTTAAAACTTAATATAATATTCACGCATTCGTAGAATTACTCTCTATGGGATATAGTTTTTCAGTTTATAATCAAGTGGCCTGTTATCACGGTTATAGTAACATTCAGGGCTGACGCACATGGAATATTTGTCTGCGTAGTTTAAGCTTTTTATTTAAGTTAATGGCAAAAGTTCATGGAAAGCAATTTTAGTTTTATGTGAAATCTACAAACTGTGTCACATTTAAATAAAATATAATAGATTTTGAAAAAAGACAGACACAGTATCAGCAACAAATTGATCAAAGCATACTAAATGGTCAATAACATCTTTATTAAATCTAAATTTCATCATCTCATCATCATCATCGTTATCACCATCATCACCATCATCATTTAAGTAATAAGTTTTATTGGGTAATCTTAAAGTCTATTTTTGCATGATTCTAAAATGTAGACATTGTTACCTCAAAACATACTCATAATCACGCAACGTAAAGTTCATTTTTCTTTAAACTTTAATCTCGCTTTGTATTTCTGACCACATCTGTTGCATCGATAAAATTCAAACCGAGAGCCGACTGAACAAAATTGCCTAACGAAAAATATAGTCTCCATGTACGTTAGCTCCTAGTGTATAAACCCATTAGTCGTCAGTTCAGTATTGCGACTGCTTCTGCTTGAGTACGGCTTGCACGCACTTGGCCATGGTGGGGGAGGCGCGGCTGATGGCGTCCGTCATGAAGAAGTCCTCCAGCGTCTTCAGCTGTACGTCCACTTTGCCCGACACCGGCTTCTGTTGACTCTGTTAATAGGAGCATAAGGTTTATCAAATCACAATTGAACAATAAAAATATCTCGGTAGATCAGCGGTCAGAGCATTGGTCTGGTAATCAAGGGTTGATTCCCACTCGAGCTTACTGAGACTGATGGATTTTTTCTAGTAAAATTTTATCTTATAACTACATAGGTACAGCATTGTGAAAAAAAAAATATAAATTGAACAAACTTCAAGCTATTTATTACCTATAGAAAACTATACATATAATAAAGCTAAAGAGGGTCGAAAGTCTGTACATGGAAGATATTCGAAAAAAAGTTGGCTGGGGATAGGTACTTAGAATCAAAAACAGAACACGTTCCAACAGTTTTTAAAATTTTTGTGTTTGTCTGTTTATTTGACCGCGCATCACGTGAAAATGGCTGAACGGATTTGGATGAAACTTTGCACATAGACAGACCATGACCCGGACTAGGATATAGGATACTTTTATCTCGGTGACAGGTTCCTGTGGGATAGTGTAGTCTTCACGAACGAAGTCGCGGGCGACAACTAGTAGAAAATATGTGTCATCGTACAAGTTATTGTTGAAATCAATTGGTGCAATCTTAAAATTTAAGTAATCTGAATTTATGCGATAAAAAGTTCACTTTGGAAACTTTAAAATAGCATAAATGCATTTGAACAAACATTCTTTTAAATTGTTTTTACTAACTATCTATCTCTGTTTTTTCCTTATGCATAGAAAGTTTAATCAAAATTGGTTTATTAGTTTGACAGAGTTATTATATTATTATATTATATTAAGGCTTCGCCAAACAGAACGCGCTATAGCGCGGCGTCAGAGCGCTAGCCTGGCGCAGCGCTATAGCGTCGAATTGTAATGTACAATGACGGTAGACGCTGTCAAACAGAGCACCGGCGCTAGCAGTACGCAACGCTCTGACGCGGCGCTAGGACGCTCTGACGCCAGGCGTTGTATTTTTTTACAGAATTTATTTTAGTGTCCGACTGAAATAATGCTTTATGACTGAAAATATGTTTGAAAAACTGTTAGAAATGGTTCGAAAACACCCCTGCTTATCTTAATAATATAAAGGATACTTTTTATAAAAACATAGTAATAAAGAAATCTTATAAAAACGATCTTCATGTGATGAAAGCTCGCGACACAAACGATGATATTCTCCTAATTCGTTTCTCTTTTTATTGATGTCGTGAACCCATACTCTTTTTCTCTGTGATCGTGATAAAGAGTATAAAAGTAACAATTCTTCCACATCTGAATCACTCGACATCTCAATAGCGAATAAACTTTCCAAAGCCAACGCGACGCTCTGACGCCGCGCTATAGCGCGCTCTGTTTGGCAAAGCCTTTAATAGTTGTTATTATATTATATATAGTATTCGGAGCTTATTCTTTAGTAAGGCAGTAAGTGTCAAACATCATAATGAGAACGAAGATGTCTTGTGTGCGGTACACTAACCTGCGCGAGCGCTCGTGCCTGCGCGAAGTAGTTGTTGGCCTGCACGTCGCCGAAAGTGGCGAGCGCGGGGCTGAGCTCCGTGAGCCGCTCGCGAACCTCGTCCAGCGAGTCGTACGGCAGGCCCGCCCCAGCCACCTCCGAAAGAGCTCTGCGGTACACAAATCGTTTTAGGCTATTGACCTATTTTAAATTAACCTTTTTACCGCCAACAACTTCTATAGAAGTTCGAGATTTTCGTGCCGCCCACGCCAGCACTTCTATAGAAGTTCTTCTTTGTACAAAATACATTTATACGTTGGCGTACAGCGGCACATCGCGTGCAGGATAGTTGGGCGGTGAAAAGGTTAAATTAAACGACTTGATGCGGTGTTCGTCTTTATTTAAAACTCCTTACACCCGTAAGCGTCTCACTTGGCCTTTCATTTTACCTAATGTAAAGTGACGATAAGGCCGAAAGTAGAAGCGTACTTCATTGGGAATTCTCAACTATTGAGGATTTTTCTATCTTTGATCATTGAGTCAGGCGATTCAAAACAAGCATTATCGCCAACCAAACCGAGTGAGTACAAACATGTACCCCTCTCCACCCGCTGGGAATCAAAACTTATACCGGATGTAAATTTGATATTAAATTTGTTTATTTTTTTTTGTTTTTTTACATGTTGTGGTTGTCTTCTATATTTTTTGTGTTTATTTGTAATGGATAGTGTCCTGCTATGATAGGGCATTTTCCAACTTTTATTTTTTTTTGACGCTGTAAGGGAGAAAAGAGCTCGACATTTGCTAAGTTTCTTGCCGGTTCTTCTCAGTGCAAGATCTCCCGCCCAGAGTAGATAGACTTACGAACCGATGGCATAGCGACATTCATAAGAGCTACTTGTAGCCTAAACTGAATAAATGATTTTTGAATTTGAATTTGAATTTGCTGTAAAAAGGGGTATAAATAGCGCGTTGGACCTGATGATCTTCCAGTCGTCGCGCGCCAGGCCGGGCGGCGCCACGGCGGGCAGCGCCTGCTGCGCGCGGCCCTCGGCGTTCACGTACGTGGCGCGCTTCTCCGTGTACGCCGCGCCCGGCAGCACCACGTCCGCGATGCTCGCACCGGCATCGCCGTGGTGCCCTGGGGATCATCATCATAAGCTCATATTTTATGACGACCTCCGTGGTCGAGTGGTTTGTACACCGATTTTCATGGTGTCGCCATCTCTGAGGTCCCGGGTTCGACTCCCGGTCGGGTCAATTTAGAAATTATTGTTTTTCTAAATTGTCTCGGGTCTGGGTGTTTTTTATGTATAATAAGTATGTATTTAAGTATTTTAAGTATGTTTATCTACACTAATGTTGTAACATTCTACTTATGTTTCCAATACTTGACTTATAATTACTACTGTTATAGCGCAGACAACAAAACACTCAATTTAAGCAATTTCACATGATGGTATAATATCCACATCGATATCGTAAAATCTCATTATAACATCAATAAAACGCGACCAATTAACCTGGCGAGCCTTATGTCAAAATCCTCATACAAGTTGTATAAAATTTTGATATTAGACTGGCTTTTGAAAACAGTTGGGTTATACGTGAAAACTTCGTCGAAACTACTAAACTTACATACACAAAACTCTTTGGTAAGATCTTGTGCCAATTAAATAAAAAAAGAACAGCGCGCGCTCGCTCCTGATTGGCCCTGCGCGCGCAGCTGCGCTCTCATTGGTTAGATTTTAATGGCGGCAAGTTCACTGTGACAATACACGTACGCGTGAATTTAATGTTTCGCAATGTGTTTTGTTTTTAAAATACAAATTAAAAGTTAAAAATGGACAGCGACGATGATATTTGTACGCCTCCGGATATTCTAGAATTGGCAACAAAAGTAACTCACAATCTTTTGCCAGAAAAATCTAGAAAATTATATGAAAAAGAATATAATAACTTTTTGGCATGGAAGATCGAAAAGAAAACTACATCATTTTCTGAAAATGTCATTCTTGTGTATCTCAAAGACCTCTCCGACAAATTCAAGCCATCTTCTATGTGGGCTAAATATTCTATGCTCAAGTCCAAACTGAGTATCTACAACAATATTGATATCACGAAGTATTCAAAAGTCATAGCGTTCCTGAAACGCAGTTCAGAAGGACACAAGGAAAAAAAGTCCTTGACGTTTACATCAGGTCAAATAAAGATGTTCCTGAAAGATTCACCAGATATTTGAAAAGGTAAGTGTATTTTAGTTCTGTTATTTAATCTACCTAGTACTTACGTACTACACACGCAAGTTATCTAGACACTCCGTTTAAGCGCTTTGTGTATAAATTAGGTAGTAGGTACCTACACTTGACTACTTCATAAATCATAGTTTTTGCCTTGGCTATGTACCTCAAGCGTATTATATCGTTTATTGTTACAGGTTGCACTAATCTTCGGCATAATGGGGGCATGCCGAAGGCAAGAGCTATACAACATCCAGTTCGATGAAGTCTCTAACATAGACGACAGTACAATCATGGTGAAAGTTTCGAAAACAAAAACGAAAATAGATCGTTCTTTCGTTGTGACGGGCAACTGCTATGCCGTATGTAAAAAATACATGGAACTTCGACCCACCCCCTGTCGAAACCCTGCCTTTTTCTTGAGCTATAGATCGGGGAAGTGAGTCGATCAAAGAACTGGTATTAATAAATTTGGTGCTCTGGGAAAAACTATCGCAAGTTTTTTGAATCTGCCTAACCCAGCGTTGTACACGGGGCATTGCTTCCGGCGCACCTCGGCGACCCTTCTCATAGATAGCGGTGGTGATTTGACCGCACTACGAAACGACACGGGGGGTGGAAGTCTTCTACTGTGGCTGAAAGCTACATTGATGAGTCTTTAATGAATAAAATTCAAGTCTCAAATACGATCTTGAACAGTATAGAAAACAAGACGAATGAAGTAATTATAAATATTCCAACTCCGTCTACGAGCTCTACTGCTTGCCCCGCGACCGCTACAGCTGCTGGATCAATAATTAACATTAACTTTCAAAATTGTACCATCAAAAATTTGAACAATTATTATAAATAAACTATTGTCAGCTTTTACTCTTGTTGTTTGACTAATTGCATTAGTGAAGATAAAGTAGTGTATGCAACTGCATATAACACGGGTATTAAAACACTCGTTACTATTATGAAACTCGCTGCGCTCGTTTCATAAACTCACACTCGTGTTTTAATACCCTTCATTATATGACAGTTGCATAAACTACTATTATCCGTTGTCTAGTAACCATATAACGAGTTTTATAGTGAAGCTCCTCTTGGGCTAGATAATTGGTGTGAGTGTAGGAAAAATTTATTTATTTATTTTATGTCCCCACTAAATATGAGGATATGGAGAACGGGCCATAAACCACCACCGGGTCCAGTGCGGTGCGATGGTTGTTAACGACGGCTAATGCAGCCGGGACCAACGGCTTTACGTGCCTTCCGAAGCACGGAGGAGCTCGAGATGATACATTGCATCCATCCGATGACCAGCCTTTGCGAAAGTTGTTTAAGGCGACGCATTGGAAATTTATGTGGCGGGGATCTTGATTTTTGCCAACAATCACAAATTGCAGAAACACGATTTGTTAACTTTTATAACAGACAAAAAATATCAAAGTAACCTCTTTTAGAACATAGATTTGCATTTTACAGGCAAACCAGACCGATTTAAGCATCTAAATATTCTTAGTAGATTAGTCTTAACACACACTTCAATATGCTAGTTCATTTTTTTAAACTTATTTGTAGTTTTAATTGGAAAGAAAAAAACAGTTTTTTTTATGGTACGGGGCGCAAACGCTCCGTATTAGATTAATTGTTTAGCGGTGCGTCGCCTTAACCTCAGCACTCGCAGACCGCGTGCGTTAATTACTGCGCCATCGAGCTCCTCAGCATCGAGCCCTGGGGTGGGACATATCACTTATTATGCCGGCTCCACACTCTCGGTCGAGACAAGGCGAGCTTACTGAACATTGACGATATCAAATAGAAATCTAGGTGTAGAAGTAAACGATAAACATCAATGTACTGCGCCCTCGTCCCGTCACGCCCGAGTGTGGAACCGGTGTTATGATAATTAATAATATTATATTTTAACTAACAAGCTTGGCTATGAGGTCAATATTTCAACAACCTTCTTCGAATCAAAATTGCTGTGCTGAACAGTTTACACGCGAGCAGGGGCCGGCAGAGCTCGATGGCGCAGTGGTTAAAACAAACGGTCTACGATTGCTAAGGTTAAACAACTTTTGCAATGGCCGGTCATGGGATGGGTGACCAAATATTTTACATCTCGAGCTCTTTCATGCTTCGGAAGACACGTAAAGCCGTTAGTCTCGGCTGCATTACCAATCGTTAACAACTACCAATCCGCACATGGCCCGTGTGGTGGCTTATGACCAGCTCTCCCTATCTATCCATAGGGAAGGCTCGTGCCGAAGCAGTTACAAAAATTTGCTGGTGACGAGGGGCCGGCATGACAACTAACGAGGTAATTTTATTTTTTCTTAATAAATGGCTTAGTGCGGTTTGCACATCCAGCCAGTGACAAAATTACGGCACACAATGCACAATATTTTCTCCGTTAACAATGGAATGGATAATAGGAATGATAATAAATTAAAGACACTACTCCTAAAACCCTTAAATATCAGTAAAGACTTTACTGAGGACCAAATACTACCAATTTTGTAGCGACCGCTGCGCTAGTATAAAAATGGTTCATTTATCCGTCGTCTGCCGTGAATACAGATACAATAGAATTGTGTAAAAATTTATGCGCCGGCGCTGATCAGCGCTCGCGCATATCAAATGTTAAGCATCGTCCACCACTCACCCTGGTAGATGACCACCGCGTCCTTGGGCAGGGCTTCCCTGGTGACCACCCCGGAGTCAGCTCCCAGTAAGTACACCACCTTGGGTCCCGCGGCTAGGGCTTCGCCCACGCCTGGCTTGTAGCCGATGTCCAACGCCGCCACTTGCGACGCGGTGCGTTGGAGGACGTTCAACACCTGATAGTGAAACAATTGCATATTAAATGCCTACTACACGATTCGACCAATGGGATCGCTCCGTCATCCGATGGCCGATGTCGTGTCGTATTCTGGGCCAATAGCAACGCACTCCCGCCTCACTCCAAGGTCTCCAGCTTTAATAGCGTCGGGTCGTTACGTTCCCTAAAATATGGTTGAGCGAAGCGATGGCTGATTCATACGTCATGCTCGTGAACGGGTGCCGCCTGTGGAGGCTGGTCTGCTCTTGCATACTTATCTTATTTTTAGTATTATTAATTATAGTTTGACTTTGTTTTACCTAAACAATTTTTGACTTTTACTAGAGTACTGTAGTGGTGCTGTATGACATTGTGGAAATTGAAACTTTTACATAATTATCTGATGTAAATTTGTTAACTTACATTTTTTATTTTAACAGCATTGTCCTACAGATAACAAACAGCGTTGCGTTAAATACATCATTAAGTTTTTATTTAGAGTATCTTGAGTGTGTCATGCTCTCTTTACTGTCTCTGCGGTGGTGGCATGTGCGTCGGGTCGTTACGTTCCCTAAAATATGGTTGAGCGAAGCGATGGCTGATTCATATGTCATGCTCGTGAACGGGTGCCGCCTGTGGAGGCTGGTCTGCTCTTGCATACTTATCTTATTTTTAGTATTATTAATTATAGTTTGACTTTGTTTTACCTAAACAATTTTTGACTTTTACTAGAGTACTGTAGTGGTGCTGTATGACATTGTGGAAATTGAAACCTTTACATAATTATCTGATGTAAATTTGTTAACTTACATTTTTTATTTTGTTTTTTTACATGTTGTAATTGTCTTATATATATTTTTTGTGTTTATTTGTAATGGAAAGTGTTCTGCTATGATAGGGCATTTTCCAATATTTTTGACGCTGTAAGGGAGAAAAGAGCTGGACACTTGCTGAGTTTCTTGCCGGTTCTTCTCAGTACAAGATCTCCCGCCCAGAGTAGTTTTACGAACCGATGGCATAATGACATTCACAAGAGCTACTTGTAGCCTAAACTGAATAAATGATTTTGAATTTTGAATTTTGAATTTTGAATATCGCCTTAAAAATTGTCTTGGAAAACCCATTAAAGAATAAAAACTATATTTTTTTGCAACTTTGCTATCGTGGGAAATGCGTTACGCATACCCCTCATAGAGTAAGGCCTGTGTTATTTGCGTGCGAGTTGCTTTCAGGTTTATTTTCAGCCCATAAATATATCCTTCTGGAGTGAACTGTTACAGCATACAAAGTGATTAGTGTCACATGCTCTGTAATTTCGCTAGATCTTGTATCCTTGAAACTACAATGCAATTAATTGCTGCATGGCTGCCAGGGGTCGCCAGCTAGTTAAAATCGGAGCAGAACCCTATCACTACAGGTAAGGAAGCTAAATACCTTCCACTCCTTATCCTCGAGGTTTTCCTGCAGCCGCAGCGCCAGCTCCTGCGTGTACGCGAGTAGGGCTGCGCCCTCGTCGGTGTTGAACTGGTCGGCGCCCAGGATAACGACGGGACGCTTGGCCTGCTCCAGACGCTTCAGCACTTCGCTCGACGCGGTGCCGGCGGCGAAGTCTTTCACTAGAGACGCTGAGTCGCCGACGTGCTGTGGGAAATGGTTGGACGTTAGAGGGACGTCTCCGGTCAGATGTTTTTAAAGAAAAACAAAATATTTTGAACATTGTTAAGTTTTGCCATCCAACCACTAGACACGGTCATCTATTTCCACCTAACTACTTCTTTAGGTTTTTAATATCTACTTATAGGTCGCTGGGGGAAATGGTATCTTCACTACATAGTATAAAACAAAGTCGCTTCCCGCTGTCTGTCCCTATGTATGTATGCTTAGATCTTTAAAACTACGCAACGGATTTTGATGCGGTTTTTTTTATAGATAGAGTGATTCAAGAGGAAGGTTTATTGCACCCGTGCAAAGCCGGGGCGGGTCGCTAGTTATATGTATAAATCTTCTGTGCGTATGTTATTCAACTCCTTCTAAACGGCTGGACCGATTTGGGTGAAATTATCTGTGTGTTCAAGAGGATTCGAGAATAGTTTAGATTTACAATTGGCGGGTATGTGGCGCTGCTATAGGGGTCTATCATGGGATACGGGTGTTCTTAAGCAGACGAATGATTTGTTTGTTTGGTTGGCATGGAAACTGTCAAAGCGGTACGAAGTCCGCCGGTCAGCTAGTGTTCTATAAGATAGCAGAGATATAAACGATGGTATTGCTGCAGCATACGTAAAAATCGATCGTTTATTGACCCCAACACGTCTGAAGATGATACTACCTGTAATAAGTTTGACTTTAATAACAAACTGTCAGAAGTCGTGTGGCCCATGTGGGCAAAGCTGCGAGCAAAAGCTAGTACTATACAGTGTGAGTTTTGATAAGGTGCACAAATGAAAATGAGGGATACTATACTTAATTTTATCGAGGGAAAAAATATTTAAAAAATTTTTTGTTCGAAAAAGAACCACCCTCAACTCAGAATCAAGATGTATTTTTAGCAAATAACTGTCTTTTTCTACCCAATTTTTGCAATAATTGTAAAATTTCTCAATAAGACGCCCCCTTTAGATATCTTTTTTATAAGTTTAAGTTATTCTACATCATACTAGCTTTCTAATGGTAAAAAAAACATGTCTGTAACTTAATAACAACATTTTCTGTAAACTGTTTAAAAAAAGCCTGGCATTCTAACGATCCTTGTTTAGCAGGTAGAGACCCTTTTTGTGCGTTATTGTAATTGCGCGCGGGGTGCGGTGTACAGCGAGGCTAGCTGAAGAACAAAAGGATGTTGAGTGAGTATGACAGTCGCTCCAAATTAAAAAAAAAAAAATTAAAAAAAATTAAAAAAATAATAATAATAATAAATGGGCGCCTTTGGCTTTCAAAGTAAAAAGTAAATAGTGTTGAATAATTTCGGCGGGCTAGTTAGAACCACGATAGCTCAATTGGAAGAGCACCTGACCCGGTATGTTAGAAGGGTGCAGGTTCAAACCCTGCTCGTGGAAATTTTTTCAACATTTGTGTTTTTGTAATTTGTTCGCAACAAAATTTGCGTTAAAAATTATATAAACATTAATAATAGGGTTTTTCAAATATTTTTTCCGTCGATAAAATTAAGCATAGTATCCCTCATTTTCATTTGTGCACCTTATCAAAACTCACACTGTAAAATAATTGAATGAGAACGGTGACAGTTTGTCACTAAAGTTGTCCACTAAAGACTAAGTACTAATAAGATACTATAAGATAGTCTAGAAAGATAAGTGCCTACTAGTCAGGATTCCGGGTAAAGTGCGTTTCCACAAATTGGCCTTATCATCACCTAACATCAGGTGAGATCAAGGCACTGTGCTGTACTGACCCGTAAAATATAAAGAAAGAAACGTCAAACCTACCGTGTAGTCGTAGGTGAGGTCGACATTGGGTCCGATGAGTGCGACGTCGGTCTCCTTGTGTATGAAGGCCTTGCGGATGCGCGCGTTCAGTAGGGGCGCCTCGAAGCGGACGTTCGTGCCTATCAGGAGGACGAAGTCCGCGTCCTCAACGTCTGAATTTAAAAAAATAAACAAATAAAAAAAAAATGTGGTCAAAATCGGCATTTTGAGACGTAGACAAACAAAAACATTCTGATATGTTGTGTTTAGCTTTTTTAATGCACTTGTGGGTAAGCAATAAACTACGATCAAGACACACATACAACAGATTTTTCTAGAATACTGATAATTACAATTATTTGAAGCAGGTTTTGTACCATATATTTATTATTTTAGATATTGACAACATTATAGTTGAATGAATGAATGAATGAATGAATGAATGAATGAAATATTGTATGAACGAATGAATGAAACTAAACATTATTTAAATTTTCGTACGAATGAGTAGTAGGCGTTTTATAACTGCGCGACCGGCGTCATAAGACGCTTTCAATATGCCGTTGAATAATACTCACTGGCAATCTTCGTGTTGAGAAGATACGAGGAACGCAGGTCGGTGCCGGCGCCCGCCGTGGGGAAGTACTGCTCGGTGCACACGTTCTCAGAGCCGAGACAGTTCACCAAGTCTTTGAGAGCCACCAAGGACTCTGCGTCGGCCAAAGCACCGGCCACTGCTAAAATCTGGGTAAAAACGGAATTACATTACTAGAAATAAACATTGTATTGATTCATTCCTATGCAATATAAACATTAAGGTTTTGAGTGTGTTTTATTCGAATGGTGAATGAAACTCGTACATTAAAAAATTGTATGGTATAAGTGCAGACTGACATTCTCTCCTCTACAGCTCTGCTGTACAATTTATGAATGCAGTAAGTACAACTTACTGTGTTTGTTATTGTGATATTTGATTGAGGTGCTGACATTACGATCTATTTTCTCGAAACATCACATGGTCTTTACTGCGTTCATAAATTGCGCGGCAGAGCTAACCTCCTCATGCCACTAAAAGAGCCGGACCCGTAATTCCAGCTGCCATACGACTACGACTACGACTACGACTGACCCCGACAGGTAGGGACCTGTCGGGGTCAGTCGTAGATTATATCTTACGAGTAAGCACAGATGGAGGAAGCACACTTCACTCAAATTCTTCAACTACTGAGGCATTGGCTATCCTATCTCTAGCTGCCGGAACACAACAATGCTACAAACATAGATGTTATGGTGACATATTTAGATAAGATGGTGGTAGCTAGCCACGCGGACAAACAAGCTCTACCACCAACCAAACCGAGTACACAAACATGTACCCCCCGCTGGGAATCGAACCCGGGAGCTCTGGGACTGAGACTGGTAGATAAAATAAAAACTAAAACAAAATTGAGCATATACATATTTGTGTGTGTGAGGGTGTGTGAGGGTGTGTGGGAGGGAGTGTGTGAGGGTGTGACTTTCTCTTCTTCTTGACCACTTTCTCTCTCTCTCTCGCTCTCTCTTTCTCTCTCTTTCTCGCTCTCTCTCTCTCTCTTTCTATATATATATCTCTCTTTCTATATATATATATCTCTCTCTCTTTCTATATATATCTCTCTATCTCTTTCTCTCTCTCTCTTTCTCACCTTCCCCGCCGGGCAGTCGCGCAGCTCCCTGGCGGCCGCGACAATGGCGTCCTCCCAGTCGACGGGCACGAGGTTGCCGCGGCTGTCCTTGATCATGGGCGTGACCAGTCGCTGCCGCTTCAGCCCATCGCACGCGAACCGGGACTTGTCTGATAACCACTCCTCGTTGATCTCCTGTACGGTAACCATATATAAAATACGTTATAATATAAACCGAAAAAATCCTCCGTGCTTCGGAAGGCACGTAAAGCCGTTGGTACCAACTGCATATTAGCAGTTGTTGACAACCACCTATCTGCACTGGGCCCGTATTATCTTATGACCCGTTTTCCATGTGGTGCTTCCATCCATAGGGGAGGCTCGTGGTGCCCCAGCAGTGGGGTTATAAAATAATAAACGCACACTGTGACAATACTTTGGTAAATATCGGATGCTGAATCGTTTTCAGCTATTGGTGTGGATGCCATACTTTCAAGGCCCCCTTGCGTTACTTGCGTACTTAATTAACCTTTTCAATACTTGAACTACTCTTAAACTCCCAGAAATATTGTTGAATTAAAATACGAAAAGCTTATGGACAACTATGAATAATATCGAACAGTTTGACATACCTCGTTAGTCCTAGGCAATATACGCAGCACCTCGTTGGTGCGCGTCGCGACGACGATGTTGCTGCCCAGCGGGTCCAAAACATCCACGGAGTCAATCTACAATAACAACAGAGTATTTTTAGTATAATCTCCCTACGGACCATGCACACCTATATGGTCAAAACTTAAGGCTTAGCCTAACATGTGGTCAATCTTATGTCAATTCCATACATTTTGATCTTTTCGAACTTTGCTATCGTTTTCTTAATGTTACTTTGGTTACCGCCACTGAAAAGAACCACAATGTACTCATCCACCAACAATTAGGTTTATTAATTAGAATTTCTTCAATCTTTTCAAAACTTTAATTTTGATTTATAATAATTCATAATTAAATCTTGCCAATTAGATTAGCTATTTCCAAATAATTTAATTACAAAGAATGTAATTTAGTTACAAAGAATGTAATTTAATTACAAAGAATGTAATTTAATTACAAAGAATGTAATTTAATTAAAAAGAATGTAATTTAATTACAAAGAATGTTATTTAATTACGTACATTTAATATATATTTAAACAACATTGTCTGATTTTCACTTTTTATTTTCAAGTGCTAATTGCTGCACTGAAGCTAAATTAAATATTTATAAAATTTATAAAACAGAGTGAAAAAATTAAACTGGCTGGCTGGGTCGGGTAGACGTTTAAAAAGTAAAAAATTACTATAGCATTGTGTTATCAAAATTTGTGGTATTTCATCTGCAAAGGTGAATCATCTGCATAGCCATCGGTTGCAATAACAGTTGGATAGATGGCGCACTGTGCCGCTATTAGCACTCAAAAAATTAAAAAACAGTGACGAAATTCAGAGCTACGTCAGCCTTCCCGGTAGCATAGCAGTCGGTGCAGCCGCCCGGATTGCGGAAGACCCAGGTTCGATTTCTGGCTGGGTTGGGTAGGCGTTTAATTTTCTTACTGTATTTTATAAATTTTATAAGTATTTAACACTGACTGATAATACTGATAATGACTGACAATGGAAAACGTCTAGAACTATATAAACATAATTTTAAAATTATTTAAGACTTATTTTATTTGACTTGAGAGAGACTTTATTGACTTTAGAAAACAACTGGATATTGTGTAACTTACCTTCCTGGTTTCCCAGGGTCGAGCGGCGAAACTATATGGCTTCGAAGTTAGAGCACCTACAGGGCACAAGTCTATAATGTTGCCTGACAATTCCGAAAGTAACATCTTCTCTACATATGTGCCAACCTGATTAAAACAAATAGTATTTTGTAACTTACATACAGAACTATTTAATAAAATAACAATTATAAACTTTACACAAACTAAGCATATTGTAAGTAATAATAAGCTTTGCAGCAAGAACACTATTAAAGAAATCATCAATCTCTCATTCTATGTTTACACTTTAGGGCCACAGTTGGGAGCAGTGTATTTTATGTTGCTGTATGTTGACCCATGTAAGTTGCAACATAATATAAAATTAACAACCTGCATATCTGTTCCTCTACCGGTGGTGCCAAAATCATCAATGCCAGCCACTTCCGATGCAAAACGGATGCATCGTGTGCAGTGGATGCAACGTGTCATTATGGTTTTGATTAGAGGTCCTACATCTTTGTCTTCAACAGCTCTAAAAAATAGAATATTAAATTAGAAATACATTTCATAGAAAGAAAATTGTTTGATTACTTTCACAAAGAACATTAAACATTATATTGATGTTTATTGACTAGGTACATTGCCTGAGCTAGTCTAACATTTGGATGATATTTTTTTACAACTAATATTTAATTGTGTCGTAGTCATCAGTTTGACAAAACATAAAAAACATATTTAAAATATAAACATAAAAATATAAACTTACCTTTTTCCAGAGAAGTGAATATCAGTAAACCTGCTCCTGTCTGATCCAAAGGCCATAGATTGATCCTGCAAATCGCATTCACCACCCTGGTCGCAAATTGGGCAGTCCAACGGATGGTTAACCAACAAAAACTCCATAACACCTTCTCGGGCCTTCCTGGTGAGGTCAGAATTCGTTTTGACTCTCATTCCTTTCATGACGGGCATGGCACAAGCAGCAACTGGTTTTGGAGACTTCTCCACTTCAACTAAACACATCCGGCAGTTGCCTGCTACTGCCAGTCTCTCGTGGTAGCAGAAACGTGGAATTTCCACACCAACTTGAGCAGCTGCCTGTTGGATATTTACATGAAAACAGAAATAACATTTTAAATCTTGAGCATGCATTATTAAATTTAGATTCAATTATAGATTAGTTAAACACAGCACATTAATTAGTTAAGTGGTATTGATACATAACAAATTTGCAAAAATATAGACAGAAGTATGAAATGAACTCAAAATCAGCTAATACTGTTGGAATATAGGTTTTATAGAATTTTATGTCTATGGTAGTTTACTGGCTGGAAGTTATTTGAGTTAAAATAAATATATGTATGGAACATTTTGAAATAGTTTGAAGTTGTCGTCTTGTGGAAAATGTTAGTTGCTATTGTCTTTTGATACTAGCAGTTGCTCTCTGTCTTTTCTACCAACTGTTTTGATTTCTATTTTTTTTGATCACATTTTTACATTGTTTTAGATTTATAATATTAAATGTTTTACAATAAAAATGTTTATGGTGCCAAAATTTATTAGTAAATTGCGTAATAATCATTGAGAAAAAAGAAAAACGAGATCGAAAATTTTAAAAGAGAATTTGAAAATGACGGAAAATATTATTTTGAGAAGGAAAAATGGCGTCATTTGTGGCGTCAAAGAAAATAATATGTTGAGAGGGGGAATTTGGATTGATACACATCAAGAGGGGAAATCCTATGATAGTGATGTGTATCGAAATTTAAAAATAAAGGATAAGAACGTATGATGCTGGAGATTGGAGCTGATGATGTTGGAGATTGGAGCTGATGATGTCGGAGATTGGAGCTGGTGATGAAAAGATTTTTAATGGTGTTGACAATGCTGAGAATTTTGAAGACAGCATTGCAGACGTTGATGATTTGTGTTGAAGATAAGGATGATGAGTAATGATGATGAGTAATGATGATGAGTAATGATGATGAGTAATGATGATGAGTACTGATGATAAGTATTGATGATGATGGAGATTTTATAGTAATGAAGCTGGTTGGAAATTGATGAAGATTATTGGTCATTGGTGACTGAGTTTTTTCGGATAAAGGAATACGAAGAATTATTGATGATGGAGTCGTTGGAAGTTATTGATGATGGAATTGGAGATGGAGTTATTAATGATGGAGTTGGTATTAATTGTGTGTTGAATTGGTTAAGTTAGTTGAGATTTGAGGTTAGTATCTATTCGAATTGTAAAGTTGGATTAGTATTGGGTGGTTTAGTTAAATTGGGTTTTAAATAAGTTATGGGAGTTTTAAGAGTTATTATTTTAATTGTATTAAACATAAAATTCAGAGGGGATGTTGGAATATAGGTTTTATAGAATTTTATGTCTATGGTAGTTTTATTTGAGTTAAAATAAATATATGTATGGAACATTTTGAAATAGTTTGAAGTTGTCGTCTTGTGAAATATGTTGGTTGCTATTGTCTTTTGATTGAAATTGGTTTGTTTACATAATGTTTTATATATAGTCTTGGAGAATTGTTTATTAGAAATGTTTAGAAGAAAGGAAATAAATAAATGATGGTACTATTATAAAAAGTAAAGGTTTTATTAAGAAGGATCCCAAGCAGAGAAGTTTTGATAACACATTATACATCACGCACAAGGGTAAGGATATATTCGATTTACACATATATCAACAACAAATACCTGAAGAACTGTGGTGCCCGGTACAACATAAACAGGTTTATCATCAATGAATACTTCTACTTTCTCCGGCTGTGCTGGTGCTGCTTGATCAGCAAAGCGACGAGCAGCTAACGGAGTAACTCGCGTAGGCGAGCCCAGCGCAAACGCTCGTGTAAGCGGCTGGCGCAACATTTTCTGCAGCAATTAATCACCAGTCGAAGCTATGCCACTGCGACATAAAATTACAATAAAACTGACTACTATTAAGATTCTAATATAAGTATGAAATGTGTTATGGTAAGATATATCTTAAATTCGTTGTTTCTGGTCTAGAAAAATATTAAAATGCAGTCAAAATGATATGTTATTGTTACATAAGTATAGACATATAACCTATGTAAATATTTATATCAACTTATAACAAAGTAACTCATAGTTTATTAATTTCAAAAAGGAGAGAACTTAATCACAAATCCAAATAGAATACGTCGTAATTTCCTAAATTCGTACCTATATTCCAACTAAATGCACAGTTTTTCGGGGAAATGACAGAATTAACTGTCAAATTGACAGTGTCAATCACATAACACAGAATATCTTTTTTCTCATGTCACAAGTTGCATCTTGCATGTTAAGCTCATACAGCCTTAACTTTTATTTATATTATGATGAAAGAATAATTTGATGATGAATTATTGAATAGTAGATGATCATGATTATCACTTGATGATCCCCAAACACTTTAAATAAAAAATATTTGATACTTTGCCGTTAGTAAAACCTCACGCAGACTAATAGTTACTATTCTATTTCAACACCACCATAGAGATTAAAATAAAACTTCAAACACTTAGCAGCAGCCTTAAAGCATTAATAATGCTCTAAGGCAGCAGCAAACTCTACACGTCTGTGGTTCTACATTGTAAATACCATGTAAATACAGCTTCATGATAATTACTGATTATTCTCTTTCATAATGAAACTGCAATGCAATATTTTAATCGATCGATTTATACAAGCAAATGTCCGTAGCTATTAAACAATAAAAAAAATAACTCTTATCTCCTTCTTTATTTTTTGCTTCTCTTTCGCTTGCCTTACCGGGACGTGTGGTACATTTTTGCGAAAAATCTTGAATTAAGCTAGCAAAAATGACTATCGGAGATGTAAAAACCGCTCAGGGCCTCAACGAATTGAACAAATATTTGGCTGAGAAAAGTTATGTGTCTGGGTAAGTTAAAATATATCTTGAAATAGGTTGGGAAAGTGAACCACGTCGACCCTGCTCCTAACATAAAAAGAGGTTAATAAAACAGAGAGAGAAGATTCGGTCAGAGTGTCGATGTTATGTGTTCCGCATTGCCAGCTGTTGTTACAAAAAATAAGTAATTTTAATAATCGTCAATATAATTTCAGCTACACACCCTCTCAAGCTGATGTTCAGGTATTCGAACAGGTTGGCAAAGCGCCATCAGCCAGCTTACCACACGCCCTCCGCTGGTACAACCAGATTGCTTCGTACACACCTGCGGAGCGTAAAGCCTGGGCCGCCGGCGTTAGCCCACTGACAGCTGGTGGAAAGACCACAGCCCCTGCACCTGCCAGCAAGGACGATGACGATGATGTCGACCTTTTCGGCTCTGACAACGAAGAAGAAGTAAGTACATTTTTTACTTCCTGAATGGTCCCAAGAGATACATTGTGTGGCATAAGCTCAAATGAGATTCAATACACAGCCCTTTTTAATATTTATTATGTGATAATAAATATTTGATAGGGTAATCTAAATATAAATGTGATTTATTATATTATCACTTGGGCCAAACTGACATTTAAAGTTTCACCTGAGTTTTTTTCTATATTAACAAGTATTGTGAGATTCCATTTTTAACTCCATCTACTAATCAGTTATTAGTTTATAATATTAATACTGCTTGAAAGTGAGTTAATGCTAAATACAAAGCCATTAATTAAGATTTGCCTGTATCCTGCTGACACATCTTGTATTTTATTATTTTTTAGGATGCGGAAGCTGCCAGAATCCGTGAAGAACGTCTTACGGCATATGCTGCCAAAAAGTCAAAGAAACCTACCCTCATCGCTAAGTCCTCAATCCTTCTAGATGTAAAGCCTTGGGATGATGAAACAGATATGAAAGAAATGGAAAATCAAGTCCGCACCATTGTAATGGATGGTCTCTTGTGGGGTGCTTCTAAACTGGTTCCTGTGGGCTATGGCATCAACAAACTGCAGATTATGTGTGTCATTGAAGATGATAAAGTGTCTGTTGACCTTCTAACAGAAAAAATCCAAGAGTTTGAAGACTTTGTACAATCTGTAGATATTGCTGCTTTCAACAAAATCTAAATAAAGCCATAAATTATTATTTTCAATAAAAATGCATAAATCTTATATTAATTCTTTTATTCAACTTACTCATTGTATTCAGTCACATTGATAGTCTTATTATTGACTTAACTAGTAAATCAGTAATAAGTATGTACTAAAAGTATAATGTAAATATCAAAATTAAAAAACAAAATATCACAATCGGGACATGATTCTTATTCATAACAAAAGGATATTTACAGACATTGCACTAAAACCACTTTCTTACATGAAATTGACATAGTCTTAAACACTCAATGACTAATAGATGTGTTAAGAAATGTTCTCATTCAACTTTAGCACTGGTAGGGGTACTATCACCAACATTAGCTTGGAAAAACATATTGGGGATGTCACTACCAAAGTATATCTTATTATTTTGAGAGAGTGCATCATATTTCTTAAGTTCCAAATATTCCTTAGTTAGCAAAAGTTTATTTGCCTCTGCCTGCTTCTTCAGATGATAGAAGTCTGCTTCAGCTTTGGTCTGTTGCTTAGCTCTATGAATACTGTCTTCAATCAATTCTATTTTCTGTAATGATTCCTTTTCCATAATCTTCTGTTCATATTGAATTTTGGCAACCTGGGCCTCCTTTTCAGCTTCAATGACAGCCTTACGTCGAGCCGTTTCTGCTTCTTTTTCCACAACCTGTTAAAATAGTAAATTGTATATCATCATCATCATCATCAGCTCATTTTTATGTCCCCACTGCTGGGGCACGAGCCTTCCCTATGGATGGATAGGGAGAACAGGCCATAAACCACCACGCGGGCCCGGTACGGTGCGGTGGTTGTTAACGACTGCTAATGCAGCCGGGACCAATGGCTTTACGTGCCTTTCCAAAGCATGGAGGAGCTTGAGATAATAAATATATAGTCACCCGATCCCGATCCGATGACCGGCCACTCTCAGACCGGGCGCGTTAACCACTGTGCCATTGAGTTCCTCAAAATTCAAAAATCAAATTTAAAATCTAATATATAAAATTCTCGTGTCACAGTTTTCGTTGCCATACTCCTCCGAAACGGCTTGACCGATTTTGATGAAATTTTTTGTGTTTATCCGGTATCTATGAGAATCGGCCAACATCTATTTTTCATCCCCCTAAATGTTAGGGGTAGTCCACCCCTAAATTTTTTTAATTATTTATATGGCAAAACAACGTTTGCCGGGTCAGCTAGTTGTATATAGAAATAGAAATATATTTATTGCATAATTGATATCACCTGAAATCAAAGTTCATACCTTTTGATGCTGTGCTGCAATCAGAAGTTTGGATTTTTCTGCTTCCATTAGTTCATAGTTTTTTCTGATAGCTTCAGGTATTTTTGGCTTAGTTACTCTAACCGCTTGAACTCGTAAACCAGGTGCCATTTCATCCAAATCCCTTTGAAGAGTCTATCAATATAAGACCATAATAAGTAAACTTAAATCTAAAATACAACTTAAGTAGTAAAAACTGTATACCAACTGTTCTCAGGTTTTCGTCTATTTGATCAAACAAGTCGATGTATACTTCATGTAATGAATGTGCGCTGCAAAATTGATTTAACTCATGATGTACTTTATTGAATATTAGTGTTTTGTCATATTCTGCTGTGAAGTTTCGTACCATATCCAATACTGCAAAAAAAAAAATATCAGTTTTACTCGATGACATTCAAGAATATTCAATAAACTGAAGATAATGAAACATACCGCTAAATGGTTCTAACTTGTTTACAACTTCTATTCTTTCGAAATAAATCATGACTCCACCGCTAGTGCCACATGGAACATTTTTCACTTCATCTGTTTGGAGAGTAGTCTGAAATAGAACCATGAAAGTTAGGTTCCAAATATGCTTTAAAAAGTGGTTATTTGTATTGAAAATATTGTATGTTAACCTGTATTGCTTTATATGATGTCAGAAGTGGTATCATCATATGAAAACCAGGTTGGCTGGTCACTGGGAGTAAAGCTCCACCCTAAAACAATTCAAATGTTAGTGTTGGGCCTTCTTTTTGTTGTGTCATGACTTGAGATAGTTTGGTCATCAGTTAGTCTTATGTACTTACACGATAGTAGACCCCTAAATGTCCCTCCTCAACTTTATGCAGTGAGAAATGAACCGTAATTCCGACAGCCAAGATAACGAGAGCTAAAATAGACGACTGGTCCGCCATAGTCGGCCTGAAATAATTATAGTTTAAGTTGCAGCTCAATCACAAAGTTGCTGCTGAAAGAATGGTACATAAAATGTTTTATTACCTCCACAAATCGAAATGCACGCTCAATAATAGCGGTATGATGATTATCACGAATAATTCACAAGTTTGTATTTAATTGGAGAGATACATATCGCCATTAACGCTAACTTGTTTGTATAGGGATTTTTACATCAATTACAATGATCGGATAAGCAGAACATTAAATTGTAAAACTTTAAAATTGCTTTACTTTCCGCGTGAAACTCGAACTTCCTTCATGCAAATTGAAATGAAAGCAAAAAAAGCTTCTTCCTTTTTAGACTTGACAGTTTTCATTGACACTGACAATGACAACCTAGGTTTTCAATAAAAATTAGGCAACATAATGTAGCTACTTACAGCCTTGTATGCAATGAATGGGGGGCGGAACTTTTTGCATTACGGCGATTGTCCTAAAATCGTTGGACATACATCAATTGGCCTAATCATCAAATAGCATAACACTAATGTCACTTAATTTTTCCTTCGCATAACTTTTAAGTGGCAGAACTGTCTCTAAAGGCATAAATTAAACACTTAATTTTATTTGGCATAATACTAGGTAGTCCTAAAATTCTCTTCTAAGAAAATTCTTTAGCATAATTTAATTTGCCATAACTATAGAAACACCTATTTTATTTGGCATATTAGAGGTAGTCCTAAAATTGTTGAGCATATTCGCTTTACAGTTGAGATCGAACTTAATACAGAAATCCTTACTGTTGGTTAGGTTAAGCTAATTTTTTTTCCCGAGCGAAGCGCAGCGTAGCGATGGCCAGTCACGGAAGGGGAGAGCGCAGTCACGGATAGATAGGGAAGCAAATTCTCCCCTTAAACGATTATGCTTTAAACAAAATATGCGTTAAGATAAGCTTTACATTAGTTAGTTAGTTCAATTTTAGCCTACACTATAGGTATTAGGACTTTTAAAATTATATGGCTGGCAGACTAAAGCACATAAGTCACTATGTTACTTATGTGCTTTAATTAATGATTATGGCTATTAAAATTATGGAACATGATATTATGACAATAAATGTTAAGCTTACGGAGCCCAATGAATGTCTTAATAAAATTAAAACGTTTTAAAATCTGAGATCTGAATACAAAAATAAAATTATAAGTACCTACATGTTTGTTTTCTGTCTGGTATTTTCTTTGTACAAAAATTAAAATGGCTCCTCACACTCACACACAATCACACTGCCCCAACAAATCAATTATACACAGCTGGACAGTTGCAGGAAGAAGAGCGTCGCGTGTCAAAATGAGCAAATTTTGACGTTTCGGTATTCTGTTATGCAGCGCTGCTGCCGTAGTGTTGCAGGGACGGAGAAGTAACGCAAATAGGTATTCCACTAACAAAACTGCACTACACCTGCGCGTTTACTGCAAAATAATCGTATTCCATTAGAATACTTTGACATTTGTTGTAATGACAGCAGTATTGGTGCAGTTTTTGTGCAGGTTTTTTGAAGTAGATTGTGAGCAACTTTTGCATAGCGTATTTTTAGCATTTTGAAATGTTAAAGTTAATTTTTATTTTTATTTTAAACGGTTTTATTGAAAATTGTACTAAAAGCTATAAAAAATGCTATTTACATATTTACGCAGGCTACGTGCGCTCAACAATTTTATTTTTTACCTGTACCTGTACCTAGAAAAATAATACGGTAGGGCCGTATTATTTTTTAGCTTTTATATAAAAACTGTTTGACTTAAAAAAAAATTTTACTTCTTTTTATTATTATAAGGTAACATTACTCCTTTTAGTTTTATTGCAGGATTCGTGCAGCTGTAGTGTAGTAGTCGCGCAGTTGTAGTGTAGTTGTGGTGCAGAGAATTTTAATAGAATACGTCTTTTTCCACGGCACTGCTCCTACACGCGACAAATGACAGGCGTAAACGTGCAGTTGCAGTTTTTTAATAGAATTGACCTACTGCACATCAGACTACTACAAACTGTCAAATTTTCTCAATAGACTTTGAACTTTATGTACACGGTGTATGGTTGAACATTCATTGAAGAGATTTGACAGTTTTGGATAGGTTGCTGTGCAGGCTTCTGTCGACTCCTCAGAATAATAACTAAAGCTAAGTTAAAGCTAAAGCTAAGCATAGTAAAGCCACATGAGTAGATATACGAGTATGTACTCACTCAAATCTACTCATGTGGTAAAGCTTACAGGCTATCTGGGTGCCTGGTGTAGTTTCATTCACAATTCGATCACTTTATCGTAAACGAGAATTTGTATGTCAAAAATTTAAATCTTCTCGTATGTCGCCAGGAGGCGCTGCTTCAATGCCATACTTCTTATTTTTTTGTTAATTTATTTAGTAAACAAAAAAATATAATATAGATTCATGCAAGACCCATCATTGGCAAAACCAGAGTGGTTTGTGTGCCGATGGGGAGTTCGGATTCGGTTCGGAAATGAATACAGATAGTAAACAAAACTCACACTTGGCACCCAGATGTACCACGGAATACGGATATACTGGTTTTATGCTCTAAGGGACCCACGATACCTATATAGCGTTGTTGCCATAGTCAATAGTACTATTATGTTTTGTGCTCATAGTTATGTCAGCCTTCTCTGAACCGGTGTGGTATGATGCCGTTGACCGGCTTTTTAACTTTAAGATAAACAGTGAATTTGGAAGTTTTGGTAATAGATTTTTTGCGAATGGAACGTTTTGAGACCATGACAATGCGGGATGAAAACGTTTTTCGAATGAAAAAATCAGCGAAGATATGTTTTGCAGAAGGGTCGTTAGTATATCATACAAACAACAGAACACTGATTTTAAAGGTTTTATTTAAATTTATAGCTCCGTTATTGTAGCTCTCTTATCTGCGCCTACGTAAGCCTTTCCCTCGGCGTGTATGCCATCAAGAACGTAACTCATAGTCATTTTGAGTGCCCTATACTCTTCAAGGGCTTTCGCACAAAGCTCACCCTCCGGAGAATTACCGGGTTCAATAAACAGCATTTCCAATGACCGTTTCAAATACTTTTCAGCATCTAAAAGTTCATCCTGAAAGTTAAAGAGATATTTTACTAAATACTAAAAACTTTAAAGTACTTAAATAACAGTAGTTTTTTTACTATTCTTTACCATATTGAATCGGTTTAATCAGAAACAAAGTTAATTCGACCTAGTTAGCATTAACTAATTTGTGTTTTCTCTTCTTCCAGTTACCTCCGCATACTCACCAAAGAATTCCGCTATTCTGTTTGTCAAAAAATGCTTCCCAAAATAGCGCCAAATAAAATAGTAACGCAAGGAAAAAAAAGTGCAATTAAACTTTTGGACCAATTTTTTGTTTAGCATCAAAGTGTTACAAGTTAGTTACACAACTTTGTCACTAGATGGCTCTGCTTTGATCCCAAACAAATTGTGGTTACCTATCTTTGTCGCCAAAAAATAACAAAGATTTTCATTGAAACAGTGAACTCTAGCACACAATTTAAATCTTAGTGATTTGTAATGTGCTGTGAATGTATGTTTTATAGTATTTTATTATCTATTAGGTATTTAGAAATAAAAATGAATGTTGCTAAGCGCAAAACTCGAGAACGGCTGAACGGATTTGGATTAAATTTTGCACATAGACAAATCATGGCCAGGACTAGGACATAGGATATTATTCATTCCGTTGTTATGTTCCTGTGGGATACATAGTCCTCGCGAACGAAGTTGCGGGCAACAGCTAGCTGGTAATAAATTTAAAAAAAAAATGTTTAGAGGCCGGCAGGTGGTCTGTAGTCAACTATTGCAAATGTCAAAAATTAGTTGCTGACCCCTATTTTTAGTGGTTAATGGTAAAAATGTCAATCACACGCTCCCATAGAGCTCGTTCCTGTCGAGCACGTGCCACAACCATATCTACTTATCTACGAATAGTTATGGAGTACACACGGCGGCAGATCAACCTACCCAAAACTGTCAAATTTCTACAATCAATTTTGAACTTTATTGTTTGGACATAAGAATTAATATTCATTGGAGAAATTTGACAGATTTGGGTAGGTTGATCTGCCGCCGACTGTACATTACCTACTTAATCTGTGATTTTACTCGTTCGAATATTTTTTGAGAGAGATTGCTGATTGCCTCAGACGGCATTTTCAGCTTCACCGGGCTTGTTTGGGGGCGGCGAGAAACTTAAAAGGTTCCTCAAGCCGTGTAAAAGGAATCACCTTTGGAAGTTTTCTAGAGGGAACGGCATCACGCACTAAAGTGCGTGTCCCCGTGCCCTATTAGATTCTTCGAAGGGTTCCGATCGGATCGGGGAGCGGAACAACCCGAGGGCGCCTCTAAAGCCTCGGACCTCGGCTCGGGTTGACCGGGCCGTGGTGGAGAAAAGCGCCCAGGTACATGTGTGTACCTGGTATAGAGCGCGTGTGAACCGGTTCGTCGTACCCTTGTTCTACAAGCACGGTGTCTTGGGCATGTTTAGTGTATTCTGTAAATGTGTAGTGGCATTTAGAGGATCGGGTGGGGGAGGTCGTTCGAATAGTGAAAAATAATTCCATTTAGGATACAAATTGCTTGTAGTAGTCATACCATGTAACCAGAGCCTGTAATCTCACGGCTGTCGAGCAACTTCTTGGCCAGCTGCACCGTGGTAGCATGCAGTTCATACAAAGTGATTGCTGAAAAATTATAAAAAAAGTTTGAACAAATATCACAATTGTAAATAGCACCACGCATGAGATACGCACTGATTATTTTTATTTACCAACATATTATTACGCTTTTTTTTACAAATATGTAGCACTCGCTCACAATAAACATTCCGGCTTTATCCGTGGCGGAGGGTACGGCTTCATCTATTATTTTTAATTTAAAATCACATGTAATAGTTAGGTAAATATATAAGTATACACAATGCACATCAACCTATACAAAACTCAAATTTCTCCAATAAATATTCAACCATATATTAATACACATAAAGTTCAAAGTCTATTGAGGAAATTTGACAGTTCGTGGTGGATGAGAAAGCGTGTGTACGTTATAAACTAAAAAAAAAAAAAAAAAAAACTTTCCTACACTCACACCAATTATCTAGCCCAAGAGAAGCTTCGTTATGAAACTCGTTAAATGGTTACTAGACAACGGATAAACATACATAAAATACTTAAATACATACTTATTATACATAGAAGGAAAATCCAGCTGGGCTGGGCAGCGTTTGGGAAACTACGTCAAGTCTTCTCGTCATCCATACCGCAATGCTTTAAAACGAAAGTTTTAAAACAGCAGAGCTATGGCTTTCCATAGCTCGCTATGCTCGGAGTTTCTCGGAAGGGTAGGATTCGTAACGAATACATCCGACAGAGAACCAAAGTCATCGACATAGCTCTAAGAATTAGCAAGCTGAAGTGGCAGTGGGCCGGCCATCTCTGGCGAAGAACCGACAACCGCTGGGGTAAACGTGTTCTTGAGTGGAGACCACGACTCGGTAAACGTAGTGTAGGACGCCCTCCGGCCAGGTGGGATAACGACCTGCGAAAGACTGCAGCCAGATGCTGGATGCGTCAAGCTGAGGACAGGGCGCTATGGCGCTCATTAGGGGAGGCCTATGTCCAGCAGTGGACTGGGATAGGCCGATGATGATACATAGAAAACACCCAAACCCGAGACAATTTAGAAAAACAATAATTTCTAAATTGACCCGACCGGGAACGAACCCGGGACCTCAGAGATGGCGACACCATGAAAACTGGTGTACAAACCACTCGACCAAGGAGGTCGTCAAAACTTAATAAGTAAACCATCCATATCATGTATACGTAGTAACTATTGGTTCTTAAGCGGTATCGAATATCCGCTCCCTTGAATAATAGGTTTAGTATAATACCAAATGGCAAAGAAAAGAAAGATATAGCTTCCATTCCCCTCATTTTTAAGTGCCTTACAAATAAACAAAGAATAAGATCCGAATAGTTATTCCGCGTTTTGTTCTTGTCATATAAACGTCATTTCAAATTAGATTAAAATAGACAAAACACGGAATAACTATTCGGACCTTATTCTTTGTTTATTTGTAAGGCACTAAAAATTTTAGAGTCATTATTGATGGGAGTGTAGCCGCACGATAAAGCTGAAAAGAACACGTGCAGTAAACAGAATTCAAGCAACGTTTCGAGGAAGAAACGAAACGTCCGAGCCAGATGTTTACCAACAAATTAACGTAGACTCCGGCCATTCAAAAGTAGTTACGCAATTTCTATTAGTTTAAGTAGTAAAGTAATTTGTTATTGTGTTAGCATAACTGTACAAGCATTATCCTTAAACTCAAAATAGTCAAACACCTCGTAAAAGGTATTGCCAATTGTCGTCCTTTGTATTCCAAGCTTTCCCATTGTAAACTATCCATTTAGCTCTACTATTGTTTATATTTTTGTACAACTTATTTGTCAACAAAATTTTTTTGGTTAACGGTAGATTTTGTACCGTAAGACACGCGTCAGTTGTTTATAATATAAATAGTTCCGACTTGGCAGCACAGTCAGTCAACATCAGTCAACATTGTACCTTCGCCAAAAGCAGTAATAAACACTCTGAGATATAATTCTCGTCTCCTCAATCTACGACAGTAGCGGTACCCCAAGTCTCTCCAAAGTGGTTGACCCCTACGGAGCACAGAAAAAGCACCTTCGACATCGTCGCAGCAGCGCCCATCCACCACTCCTCATCCATCATCTACCTTCGCCAGCAGTCACAGCAAGCCAGCAATCGAGTCACAAGGTTCCACCGCAGCATCTTGGACGACGCTTCCTGGACCTCCGGCACACTCGACGGCATCATCCCGACCTGGTCTTCGCAGCCCACGACCGGTGCATCAATGTCGGCCGCATCACTCCGGCGTGGCAGCCCTGCACACCAGCAGCTCGGACCCACCGTCATCATCACCTGTCTCGACTCACCGCAGACAGGAACAGCACACTGCATCACTGGCAACGCGCCTTCACCCCACCCGTCTCGACTCACCGTAGACTGGGGCATCCTGCAGCAGCACTCTCCACTGGCACTTGCAAGCTCTGACGCACTGACTGCTGAGCACACTTACTGACATCGACCTCCGGTCTCGGGGGGGAGTGATGTGGCGGCTCCACCTACCGCATACGCCGCACATTAATTGACACGAAGCAAACACCTTCTCAACCGTGTCAACAGATGGCGCCACAGACGCAAATCAACGACGTCGCCATACCGCGACGTAAAATAGTATGGGAAGCCTGCATCGCGCTAGCGAAGTTTCACCACATCTCCTTCGCTATATATAGCACCTCCAACTAACATCCGTAGGACCTCGGTCCCCGAGCTATACCACCCAGCTCGGAGGAAGATCTTCCCTTTGCCTTCCTCAGTGTGGCACTCTACCTACCATCTTTCAGTTGCCTGACCGTCAGACCAACATATCAATCGACCGACTTAAACCTGCATACATATTAAAAGGAGAACCAGTACCACAAGGAAACGTAAACAACAGCATACCTCAAGATAAAACTCCATTATCTCAAACATACAATAAACCATCAGCAGAAACGAAGAAATCGCGTTCCGGCCGTGCCATCAAGCTGCCGGTACGTTTTCACTTGAGGGGGAGTACTGTAGCCGCACGGTAAAGCCAAAAAGAACATGTGCAGTAAACAGAATTCAAGCAACGTTTCGAGGAAGAAACGAAACGTCCGAGCCAGATGTTTAAATTAACGTAGACTCCGGCCATTCAAAAGTAGTTACGCAATTTCTATTAGTTTAAGTAGTAAAGTAATTTGTTATTGTGTTAGCATAACTGTACAAGCATTATCCTTAAACTCAAAATAGTCAAACACCTCGTAAAAGGTATTGCCAATTGTCGTCCTTTGTATTCCAAGCTTTCCCATTGTAAACTATCCATTTAGCTCTACTATTGTTTATATTTTTGTACAACTTATTTGTCAACAATACTTTTTTGGTTAACGGTAGATTTTGTACCGTAAGACACGCGTCAGTTGTTTATAATATAAATAGTTCCGACTTGGCAGCACAGCCAGTCAACATTGTACCTTCGCCAAGAGCAGTAATAAACACTCTGAGATATAATCCTGGTCTCCTCAATCTACGACAGTAGCGGTACCCCAAGTCTCTCCAAAGTGTGGTGACCCCGACCCCGACAAGGAAAAAAGAAGATTTCTCCCCGACAAGGAAAAAAGAAGATTTCTCACCAACAAGGAAAAAAGAAGATTTCTCACCGATTACGAAAAAAAATCTCTGTTCGACGAGGAAAATGGCCGAGAACCAAATAGAAGCTACCACTACGCAGCAGCCAATCACATCTGAAGTCGCCAACATTTCGCTCTCTATCAGAATCCCGCCGTTCTGGAGAGATCGACAAAGACTTTGGTTCTACAGTTTCGAAGCCGCAACTAGCGACACAAAGAAAGGACAGGCGCAACTAGCGCAAATGGTTATCGCAAGACCAGGAAAACAAGACATCGAGCAGATCACCGACCTACTTTACAATCCACCTGAGAAAAATCAATATCAAGCTATAAAGGAGAGACTAATCACCGCCTACGAAGAATCAGACAGCCGGCAGTTCCAGAAGCTGCTGTCTGAAATGGAGTTAGGAGATCAGAAACCGAGTCAATTACTACGCCGAATGAGAGACCTCGCCAGAGAGAAGGTGCCAGACTCAACCCTACGTATCATGTGGACAAACCACCTGCCGCCACACATCCGTTCCGTGCTCGCCGTCAGCGAATCATTCAGCTCGAAAACCGCTCTCGAAGAACTCGCACTAATGGCTGACAAGATGATGGAGCAGACCCGCGAAGTAGCAGCAGTCTGCCACACTACAGCACAATCGAATCCATCTCCAATAGCACCTGCGTTGGACACACAATTACTCCTAGTAAACGAAATAAGAAAACTATCGTTAGAGGTCGCTGAACTCAGATCCAGACCGCCACAATTCAACAATAATCATAGAAGACAGCGTTATCGATCACCGCACCGCAACTCACATTCAAGATCCCGTTCACGAAGCGAATCAATATCACCATTATGTTACTATCACCGTCGCTTCGGAGCTCAATCAAATAAATGCACCATGCCCTGCTCATTCAAGAACGCTTCGGAAAACAATAGAATGTTGGCCACAGCGGACGACGCCGGCGTTCACGAAAATTCGTACCGCCTATTCGTAACAGACAAGACAACAAGGCTATCCTTTTTGGTAGACACGGGAGCAAATATATCCGTTTTACCTCGTAATAAGGGCCAAATTGCAACGCCACTACCGTTCAAACTATACGCCGCCAACAACACCGTCATATCAACGTATGGAGAGAAGACACTCTTGCTTGATTTGAACCTTCGCCGACCTTATAGGTGGAAGTTCATTGTAGCTGACGTATCAAAACCAATATTAGGAGCCGATTTTCTCAAGCACCACCTACTCATCGTAGATCTCAAAAACAAGAAGCTCATCGATAGTGTCACTAATCTCAAAGTCGACGCACCGATTCGAGTGACAAATATACCTACAATACGCAGCATTGACATAGAAAAAGCGTACCACAAGATTTTAGCTGAATTTCCGGGAACAACAAGAATCACTGCAATGAACCTGAGCAACAAGATCAATGTTCAACACTACATCGAAACTGAAGCTACACCCGTTCACTGCCGTGCCCGTCCCATACCTCCTCACAGATACGAAAAAGTGAAGAAAGAATTCGAGCACATGATAGAACAAGGATTATGCCGGCCAAGCAAAAGTCCATCGTCGTCTCCTCTACACATCGTACCAAAGAAGAACGGTGATTTAAGAGTATGTGGTGACTACCGCCGTCTCAATGCCATCACGAAACCCGATCGATATCCAATACCTCGCATCAAAGATTTCACATACCAGTTATCCGGCAAGACCATATTCTCGACACTGGACCTAAACCGAGCTTACCAACAGGTAAGCGTCCGCGAAGAGGATATTGAAAAAACAGCCATTATAACACCGATGGGACTGTTCGAATTCCCGCGCATGTGCCCAGGTTTGAAAAACGCAGGCCAGACATTCCAAAGATTCATCCATGAAGTGCTCAGAGGCCTAGATTTCGTGTTTCCTTTCGTCGATGACGTACTTATAGCCTCAGAAACTGCTAATGAACATGAAGAACATCTCAGAGAGGTCCTTAGAAGATTGGAAGAAAATGGTATTACAATAAACCCCGCCAAATGCAACCTCGGGCAGTCAGAAGTTCATTTCCTTGGTTACATCGTTTCAAAAGATGGTATCAAGCCTCCTGAAGCAAAGCTCAAGGTTATCACGGATTACCCGAAACCAAAAACAATAGAAGAACTCAGACGTTTTCTCGGAATGACAAATTTTTATCGTGACCACATTCCAAACGCCGCATCCATTCAAGCACCATTAAACTTATTTCTACACAACGTAAAAAAACGAGATAAAACGATCATAGAATGGACAGAAGAGGCAACACAAGCATTCGAAGCGTGTAAAACGAGCATAATTAACGCCGTATTACTCGATCACCCGTCTCATCAAGCTACCTACGCGCTATTCTGCGACGCCTCAGATAAGTCAGCCGGTGCCGTACTACAACAATACGTCGAAGACAAATGGCAACCACTTGGATATTTTTCAAAGAAATTTACAGACGCACAAACAAAGTACTCAACGTATGATCGCGAACTAGTAGCGATCTACATGTCTGTAAAACATTTCCGCAAGATGTTCGAAGGAAGACAACTTATTATCTTTACCGATCACAAGCCGCTTACATTCGCCATGACTAAAGTACAATCAAACACAGAAACGCCGCGCCGCACAAGACAACTTTTGTTTATTAGCGAATTTACCACAGACATACGTCACGTGAGCGGTAAACAAAATATAGTCGCCGACGCACTAAGCCGCATCGAAACCATATCCTGCCCATCAACAATCAATTACGAAGAGATCGCCACTGCTCAAGAACAAGACAGTAACTTGCAACAGTTACTACAACAACACAACCTATCATTCAAGAAAGTAGTTATCCCAAATACCGACATCGAACTGTACTGCGAAACATCGACGTCGCACTTACGACCGTACATACCAGATCAACATCGATATGAAGCTTTCAAGAGTGTACACAACGTCAGTCACCCCGGAATCCGTACTACGCGCAAGCTTATGTCACAGAAGTTTTTTTGGCCGTCAATAAACGCAGACATTGGAAAATGGACAAAGAACTGCATCAATTGCCAAAAAAGCAAGGTACAACGACATACCGTCTCAGGTATCGGAAACTATCCGCCAACCGACCGTTTCCAACACGTGCACATCGATATCGTCGGACCGCTACCTATAACGCGTCAAGGTCAACGCTACCTTATTACTATGATCGACCGACTAACTAAATGGCCCGAAGCCATACCAACCGACGACATAACAGCCGAGACAGTCGCAGAGGTTATCTACAAACACTGGATCACCCGATTTGGATGCCCCGCAACCCTAACAAGCGATCAAGGTCGTCAATTCGAAAGTCAGTTGTTTAACAATCTTATGAAAATAATGGGAATAAAAAGAAACAGAACAACACCCTATCACCCGCAGAGCAACGGTGTTATTGAAAGATGGCATCGATCTTTAAAAGCAGCACTACGCGCAAAATTATCCAACACCGAAACGTGGGTGGACGAAATACCTACTGTTTTATTGGGACTGCGAGCCGCACTACGCACAGACACCGGAATCAGCCCAGCCGAACTTACCTATGGCCAGAACCTCCGCTTACCGAGTGATTTTTTCGCCGCATCAGCCACAACTCCTACTATCGACTATTCCTACGTAGAGAAGCTACGCTCAACTATAGAAGATAACAAACCACGATCATCTACTGCTAATCACAGCAATAAACACATATTCGTGCACAGAGACCTTGTTAGTTGCAGTCATGTGTTTATCAGAGTAGACGCAGTAAAGAAACCACTTCAACAACCTTATGAAGGTCCCTACAAAGTCGTCAAAAGAACGGAGAAAGTTTACACCATACAGTTGCCTGACCGTCAGACCAACATATCAATCGACCGACTTAAACCTGCATACATATTAAAAGAAGAACCACCAGTACCACAAGGAAACGTAAACAACAGCATACCTCAAGATAAAACTCCATTATCTCAAACATACAACAAACCATCAGCAGAAACGAAGAAATCGCGTTCCGGCCGTGCCATCAAGCTGCCGGTACGTTTTCACTTGAGGGGGAGTACTGTAGCCGCACGATAAAGCTGAAAAGAACACGTGCAGTAAACAGAATTCAAGCAACGTTTCGAGGAAGAAACGAAACGTCCGAGCCAGATGTTTACCAACAAATTAACGTAGACTCCGGCCATTCAAAAGTAGTTACGCAATTTCTATTAGTTTAAGTAGTAAAGTAATTTGTTATTGTGTTAGCATAACTGTACAAGCATTATCCTTAAACTCAAAATAGTCAAACACCTCGTAAAAGGTATTGCCAATTGTCGTCCTTTGTATTCCAAGCTTTCCCATTGTAAACTATCCATTTAGCTCTACTATTGTTTATATTTTTGTACAACTTATTTGTCAACAATACTTTTTTGGTTAACGGTAGATTTTGTACCGTAAGACACGCGTCAGTTGTTTATAATATAAATAGTTCCGACTTGGCAGCACAGCCAGTCAACATTGTACCTTCGCCAAGAGCAGTAATAAACACTCTGAGATATAATCCTGGTCTCCTCAATCTACGACAGTAGCGGTACCCCAAGTCTCTCCAAAGTGTGGTGACCCCGACCCCGACAAGGAAAAAAGAAGATTTCTCCCCGACAAGGAAAAAAGAAGATTTCTCACCAACAAGGAAAAAAGAAGATTTCTCACCGATTACGAAAAAAAATCTCTGTTCGACGAGGAAAATGGCCGAGAACCAAATAGAAGCTACCACTACGCAGCAGCCAATCACATCTGAAGTCGCCAACATTTCGCTCTCTATCAGAATCCCGCCGTTCTGGAGAGATCGACAAAGACTTTGGTTCTACAGTTTCGAAGCCGCAACTAGCGACACAAAGAAAGGACAGGCGCAACTAGCGCAAATGGTTATCGCAAGACCAGGAAAACAAGACATCGAGCAGATCACCGACCTACTTTACAATCCACCTGAGAAAAATCAATATCAAGCTATAAAGGAGAGACTAATCACCGCCTACGAAGAATCAGACAGCCGGCAGTTCCAGAAGCTGCTGTCTGAAATGGAGTTAGGAGATCAGAAACCGAGTCAATTACTACGCCGAATGAGAGACCTCGCCAGAGAGAAGGTGCCAGACTCAACCCTACGTATCATGTGGACAAACCACCTGCCGCCACACATCCGTTCCGTGCTCGCCGTCAGCGAATCATTCAGCTCGAAAACCGCTCTCGAAGAACTCGCACTAATGGCTGACAAGATGATGGAGCAGACCCGCGAAGTAGCAGCAGTCTGCCACACTACAGCACAATCGAATCCATCTCCAATAGCACCTGCGTTGGACACACAATTACTCCTAGTAAACGAAATAAGAAAACTATCGTTAGAGGTCGCTGAACTCAGATCCAGACCGCCACAATTCAACAATAATCATAGAAGACAGCGTTATCGATCACCGCACCGCAACTCACATTCAAGATCCCGTTCACGAAGCGAATCAATATCACCATTATGTTACTATCACCGTCGCTTCGGAGCTCAATCAAATAAATGCACCATGCCCTGCTCATTCAAGAACGCTTCGGAAAACAATAGAATGTTGGCCACAGCGGACGACGCCGGCGTTCACGAAAATTCGTACCGCCTATTCGTAACAGACAAGACAACAAGGCTATCCTTTTTGGTAGACACGGGAGCAAATATATCCGTTTTACCTCGTAATAAGGGCCAAATTGCAACGCCACTACCGTTCAAACTATACGCCGCCAACAACACCGTCATATCAACGTATGGAGAGAAGACACTCTTGCTTGATTTGAACCTTCGCCGACCTTATAGGTGGAAGTTCATTGTAGCTGACGTATCAAAACCAATATTAGGAGCCGATTTTCTCAAGCACCACCTACTCATCGTAGATCTCAAAAACAAGAAGCTCATCGATAGTGTCACTAATCTCAAAGTCGACGCACCGATTCGAGTGACAAATATACCTACAATACGCAGCATTGACATAGAAAAAGCGTACCACAAGATTTTAGCTGAATTTCCGGGAACAACAAGAATCACTGCAATGAACCTGAGCAACAAGATCAATGTTCAACACTACATCGAAACTGAAGCTACACCCGTTCACTGCCGTGCCCGTCCCATACCTCCTCACAGATACGAAAAAGTGAAGAAAGAATTCGAGCACATGATAGAACAAGGATTATGCCGGCCAAGCAAAAGTCCATCGTCGTCTCCTCTACACATCGTACCAAAGAAGAACAGTGATTTAAGAGTATGTGGTGACTACCGCCGTCTCAATGCCATCACGAAACCCGATCGATATCCAATACCTCGCATCAAAGATTTCACATACCAGTTATCCGGCAAGACCATATTCTCGACACTGGACCTAAACCGAGCTTACCAACAGGTAAGCGTCCGCGAAGAGGATATTGAAAAAACAGCCATTATAACACCGATGGGACTGTTCGAATTCCCGCGCATGTGCCCAGGTTTGAAAAACGCAGGCCAGACATTCCAAAGATTCATCCATGAAGTGCTCAGAGGCCTAGATTTCGTGTTTCCTTTCGTCGATGACGTACTTATAGCCTCAGAAACTGCTAATGAACATGAAGAACATCTCAGAGAGGTCCTTAGAAGATTGGAAGAAAATGGTATTACAATAAACCCCGCCAAATGCAACCTCGGGCAGTCAGAAGTTCATTTCCTTGGTTACATCGTTTCAAAAGATGGTATCAAGCCTCCTGAAGCAAAGCTCAAGGTTATCACGGATTACCCGAAACCAAAAACAATAGAAGAACTCAGACGTTTTCTCGGAATGACAAATTTTTATCGTGACCACATTCCAAACGCCGCATCCATTCAAGCACCATTAAACTTATTTCTACACAACGTAAAAAAACGAGATAAAACGATCATAGAATGGACAGAAGAGGCAACACAAGCATTCGAAGCGTGTAAAACGAGCATAATTAACGCCGTATTACTCGATCACCCGTCTCATCAAGCTACCTACGCGCTATTCTGCGACGCCTCAGATAAGTCAGCCGGTGCCGTACTACAACAATACGTCGAAGACAAATGGCAACCACTTGGATATTTTTCAAAGAAATTTACAGACGCACAAACAAAGTACTCAACGTATGATCGCGAACTAGTAGCGATCTACATGTCTGTAAAACATTTCCGCAAGATGTTCGAAGGAAGACAACTTATTATCTTTACCGATCACAAGCCGCTTACATTCGCCATGACTAAAGTACAATCAAACACAGAAACGCCGCGCCGCACAAGACAACTTTTGTTTATTAGCGAATTTACCACAGACATACGTCACGTGAGCGGTAAACAAAATATAGTCGCCGACGCACTAAGCCGCATCGAAACCATATCCTGCCCATCAACAATCAATTACGAAGAGATCGCCACTGCTCAAGAACAAGACAGTAACTTGCAACAGTTACTACAACAACACAACCTATCATTCAAGAAAGTAGTTATCCCAAATACCGACATCGAACTGTACTGCGAAACATCGACGTCGCACTTACGACCGTACATACCAGATCAACATCGATATGAAGCTTTCAAGAGTGTACACAACGTCAGTCACCCCGGAATCCGTACTACGCGCAAGCTTATGTCACAGAAGTTTTTTTGGCCGTCAATAAACGCAGACATTGGAAAATGGACAAAGAACTGCATCAATTGCCAAAAAAGCAAGGTACAACGACATACCGTCTCAGGTATCGGAAACTATCCGCCAACCGACCGTTTCCAACACGTGCACATCGATATCGTCGGACCGCTACCTATAACGCGTCAAGGTCAACGCTACCTTATTACTATGATCGACCGACTAACTAAATGGCCCGAAGCCATACCAACCGACGACATAACAGCCGAGACAGTCGCAGAGGTTATCTACAAACACTGGATCACCCGATTTGGATGCCCCGCAACCCTAACAAGCGATCAAGGTCGTCAATTCGAAAGTCAGTTGTTTAACAATCTTATGAAAATAATGGGAATAAAAAGAAACAGAACAACACCCTATCACCCGCAGAGCAACGGTGTTATTGAAAGATGGCATCGATCTTTAAAAGCAGCACTACGCGCAAAATTATCCAACACCGAAACGTGGGTGGACGAAATACCTACTGTTTTATTGGGACTGCGAGCCGCACTACGCACAGACACCGGAATCAGCCCAGCCGAACTTACCTATGGCCAGAACCTCCGCTTACCGAGTGATTTTTTCGCCGCATCAGCCACAACTCCTACTATCGACTATTCCTACGTAGAGAAGCTACGCTCAACTATAGAAGATAACAAACCACGATCATCTACTGCTAATCACAGCAATAAACACATATTCGTGCACAGAGACCTTGTTAGTTGCAGTCATGTGTTTATCAGAGTAGACGCAGTAAAGAAACCACTTCAACAACCTTATGAAGGTCCCTACAAAGTCGTCAAAAGAACGGAGAAAGTTTACACCATACAGTTGCCTGACCGTCAGACCAACATATCAATCGACCGACTTAAACCTGCATACATATTAAAAGAAGAACCACCAGTACCACAAGGAAACGTAAACAACAGCATACCTCAAGATAAAACTCCATTATCTCAAACATACAACAAACCATCAGCAGAAACGAAGAAATCGCGTTCCGGCCGTGCCATCAAGCTGCCGGTACGTTTTCACTTGAGGGGGAGTACTGTAGCCGCACGATAAAGCTGAAAAGAACACGTGCAGTAAACAGAATTCAAGCAACGTTTCGAGGAAGAAACGAAACGTCCGAGCCAGATGTTTACCAACAAATTAACGTAGACTCCGGCCATTCAAAAGTAGTTACGCAATTTCTATTAGTTTAAGTAGTAAAGTAATTTGTTATTGTGTTAGCATAACTGTACAAGCATTATCCTTAAACTCAAAATAGTCAAACACCTCGTAAAAGGTATTGCCAATTGTCGTTCTTTGTATTCCAAGCTTTCCCATTGTAAACTATCCATTTAGCTCTACTATTGTTTATATTTTTGTACAACTTATTTGTCAACAATACTTTTTTGGTTAACGGTAGATTTTGTACCGTAAGACACGCGTCAGTTGTTTATAATATAAATAGTTCCGACTTGGCAGCACAGTCAGTCAACATCAGTCAACATTGTACCTTCGCCAAGAGCAGTAATAAACACTCTGAGATATAATCCTCGTCTCCTCAATCTACGACAGTAGCGGTACCCCAAGTCTCTCCAAAGGAGTATGACCATGTTTGCTATTTCTCTCGAGTATCCGATATTTTGGCACAGTTGCACTCGCATACCAACGCCATCAGTCAGGGTGCCCAGTGCGAGTTTCATTCGCCATTCATTCACGTTAACGAATACGAAAATATGTATGGCATTGAAGTAGGGCCTCCTGCCCCCCGGCCGCCTAACCGATCGCTTTGACTACGCGTTATGACGTCATCTTGCCACCTCGTCGCACCGCAAGCAATATCAAAAGCTAAAGGCTATAGCTTTCGATATTGCTTTCATAGGCGGCACGAAACGACAAGATGACGTCATAAACCACACACGAAGTCAAAGCGATCGGTTAGACGAGAAGAGTTATTTGTCAATTCTTGTTTTTGTTATGATCGAATAGCGAATGACAGTCGCACTAGGCACCTAGAGTGATGACGTATGCAAGTGCAAGTCAGAGTATAACGAGCCTATGACAGTTAAGCGTTGTCTTGATAGTTAGCCTATATCAGCATCACCAGCTCATTCCACTGCTGGGGCACGAGCCTTCCCTATGGATGGAGAGGGAGAACGGATCATAAACCACCACGCGGGCCCAGTGCGGATTGGTCATTTTAACGACTGCTAATACAGCCGTGACCAACGGTTTACGTGCCTTCCGAAGCACGGAGGAGCTCGGGATGTTACATTTTTGGTCATCCATCCGATGATCGGCCTTTGCAAAAATTGCTTAACCTCATCAATCGCAGACCGGGCGTGTTAACTACAAGCCGTCGAGCTCCTGATAGATGGCTATAACTATAAAAAAAAAAGTGATAGTTCCCACCTTTTGTCCGCGAAATCCCCGGGCAGAGCTTGTCAAGTACCGGCAGCAAGTCTTCACACAGCTGTATCTTCCGACGCATCACCTTCTTAGTAGGGTGCGGCTCTCTGTTGATCGTGTCCCTCAGTACACCCGCCAACCGCTGCGTAGCGTCCAACAGAAGGTAATGGTTCGGTGCCAATATCTTTGAGACGTTTCTTATGTACTCCTCCAGCTCTTTCTCGTCTTTTTTGTCTAGAACAAGACGTTTACACGTTATATTAGCACCAAAGAGGTTTTATTATACCCATAATTCAGATCGAATATCTACTAACTTATAACATCTAACTTATCCGAGCAACATTGAACTTTGTGGCCAACGTTCGAATGCTCAAAATCCTTCTTGCAGTCTTTACACGTCCATTGTTGTTCAGAGCATCTGGAGACATACCCAGTCTTGCATTCGGGACAAATTGTGGAACTCATGTAGGTCCCTAATTCTGTGAAGTCTTTGCAGCGGTCGCAGATGCACTTAAAATATTTGCCAATGAGCAAATGTTGCTGACGAAGCGATGTGCCCTAGAACAATAGTAAGAGCTAGTACTGGATTTGTAATGGAAATAGGGGCATTCCGTTATTCATCCAGTGCTATCATACTTTTCAGAAAACGTGGCGTATGTACAGTCGGCGTCAAACTGAGCGTTCAAACCACGTTCAAACTTATAAAAATATCCGAACATTCGTCCAACACCTTATATCAATAAGGAAGTCACTTATGATTGACGTCTGAGAACAAATGAAAGTGCACCTTAACATCTTTTAATAAGATTGAGTTTTATCGAATGTTTTGTTATTCTGATATGTTTGCATAATGCATCGATCACTATGACGCATGTAGTCATTTAACTTTAAATTATTATTTAATAGATTGTAAAAATATTCTCTTAGCTATATACCTTCAATGGGTCCGTGTAGTTATAATAAATAGTGTCTCCTTTCTTAATATCAGTGCTAGCGTGGCAGACGAGGACGTTGTTGTCGTTTATCGACATGTGGGTGTTTCCGACGCAATCGTGGGCTAGCAGTGACGCTTTCAAGTAGACCCCGCGCAAGAGCTCGGCGCAGCCAATAGCCGCAATGCGGGGTCCTCGGACCTCAAAGCTGTTCACGTCAATGGCGGCGCATACTTTCTGTACAAGGTTCTCGTCCTGCACGTCGTCTAGAACTCCTAGGGATTTGATGAACTGCAATAGAAAAACAACACTACATATTATTTAAATTACATTTTTTTGTACTATGGATTTCCGCAAAATAACGCCTGATTCCATTAATTAATCAATCAATCAACGGTGTAAACAGTTAAATGTTATTCCAAATTATATTAACATCCGTACCAACACACACAGCCGGGCTAGTAGTATAGCTTTGGTGAAGGCTAAACAGATATGGTTGAATGAAGAATGTAGACATTGGTTTTCGGTGCGGGATAATATCAAGCTCCACCTTAAGGTATTGTACTCAGAGTTGAGTTTTAATTTACATAACGTGGAGTTTGATATTTTAGATAACAAGGCTCGAGATTTAGCTTCCAGGTTGGCGCATGATAAATATTTAACACAATGCAGAAAGTTGGAGCGATTATCTAGGGACAGCCGCAGCAATATTAGCGAACATACTGAATTTTCTTCAAATTCAGCTCATTCGTTCTATCCTCGCGTAAAGAATTATTCCAATACCCAACTTTCCACGTCAGAATATTCATTATTAGAGAAAGGACTTAATTATAACGTAAAAACTCGGCTGTCCCAGAAATCTCTCGAAACTTTGGTGGTGGATTCAGAAATAGCTTGTTTTAAAAGTAAACAGGATGGCGCCGTTAAGCATCAGGTAGCAGTTCAAATTAAAAAGCTTTTACTTCCTCAACTGTTCAAAACGTTCCTGAAATTCAAACTTTTCGATCTTTACAAAACAAAATTTGTCAGAACAATTTAATTATCACAAAAGCGGACAAAGGCAGTTCCGTAGTCATTCTAGATCGAACTGCTTACAACCAGAAGGTTAACGACGTCATCCAGGGGGAAGATTTTGAATGCCTTAACTCTGACCCAACAAAAAATTATACATTACGGGTGAAGGACGCGATTAAAAATACAACATATATTTCTCCAGAACAATTAAAGTACAAGATCCCTATGAATCCACGTTCACCTTTTTTATACGGTTTACCTAAAACTCATAAAGACAACATTCCTATACGCCCTGTTGTCTCTTATATTGGTGCCCCAACATACGAATTAGCTAAATACCTTAACAACCTTTTACGAACAAAGTCCTCTTTTAAACCTCAGTATAGTTTAAAAAATAGTTTAGATTTAATTGAGAAAGTTAAAGACATCAACATCTCCCCTTATTCCAAATTATTTTCTCTGGATGTTGATAGTTTATTTACCAACGTTCCCTATAAAGAGTGTTTAAGTATGTTGGGTATCCATTTTGAGAGACAAAGGTTACATCCTGGAGAAGTATATGATTTACTTAACCTTACTAGAATATGCATGGAACAAAATTATTTTAGGTTTAATAACCAGTACTATCGTCAAAAGGTAGGTCTGGCAATGGGTTCACCTTTAAGTCCACTAATGGCGGATATTTTTATGGATTATTTTGAACGTAAACATATAGTGAACGAACCCAATATTCAGTTCTATTATCGTTATGTCGATGACGTAATTATTTGCTGGACCGGTACTAGACGTCAAATTGATACCTTTGTCAAAAAAGATAATACGATCCACCCAAAAATTAAATTTAAATTAGAACTAGAGTCCAACAAATCACTTAACTTTTTAGATTTAACCATTACCAGAGTTAATAATAAACTAGATTTTCAAATCTATCGCAAACCCACACATACCGATACAACTATCCCCGTTACTTCTTGTCACCCATTACAACAGAAACTAGCTGCCTTCCGCAGCTATGTCCATAGATTAATGTCGGTACCTCTGTCCGCAGATAATTACGTCAAAGAACTTAATATTATCTATCAAATCGCGATTTCTAACGGTTATTCAAAACAAATTATTGACAGTTTAATTAAAAATAAGCAGAATAAAAGGGTTCGTTCACTACTTTATGCATGTCCCCCAGAACACATCCACAAATATGTAGGTAGTCTGACTTATGTAGGCCCTATTTCAGATAAAATCGCTAATATCCTTAGGAAAAACAAGATCTACGTTACTTTTAGAACAGACCAAAATGTACGTCACCTTTGTAACGGTAAAGATCGTTTAGAAAACTCAAAAAAATCCGGTGTTTATAAATTAATTTGTAACGACTGTGATGGGGTCTATGTAGGTCAGACAGGCCGAAATTTTGACATTAGATATAAGGAACATATTGCCGCGTATAGGAATGGCCATCCAGATAAATCACATTTCGCAAAACATCTAATTGATACCGGCCATTCTTTGTGCGACAATAACAGCTATAATATTTTGCATGTTTGTAATAAAAGTTTTCGGTTGTGTGTGTTGGAGCAATTAGAAATAATGAAACATAATAATGACAGTCATGCGCTGTTGAATGACCAAACAAATTTAGTTCCATCCCCATTATTACGTATTGTCGCAGGTAGTACGTCACAAATGTCAAACGATGGCGATTTATAAAAGCGGCCGGGAGCTGCGTAGCCGTAACAGTCGGTGCGCAGCTCTCGACCAGTCAACAGCTCCTGAGGATGCCCCGTGGAGGGGCGAAACACGTGTCGGGTATCGGTGTTGGTGTGCATTTTCGCTTGCACGCATTGTTTCTCCTGCATGTGCATACTTTTTGCGGTCGGGAGGGTGGTGCATGCGTACTGCATCCAAGCCGTATAAACGAGTGAGTTAGCGGAATTAACACTACATATTATTTAAATTACATTTTTTTGTACTGTTCTCTTATTTTAGCCAACTTAGTTGATGTATTACCTTGATCTTTATCGTTCATAGTTCATAGTTTATTTATTCCTTAAGAGCGTTTACGCCGCACACTAGCGCCGCCAATGAAAAAAAAAAGATATCTAGTAATTAGAGATAGAAAATCAAATTATGCTCAACAAACTATCTGAATGAAGTAATTTAGCATTTTTACGTCACATAATGAACACCTGACATGATAAGGTTTAGTTAAATATGGCGTTATAATTAAAAGTGGCCGTAACGTCTTATTTAACTAAACCATAACATGTGAGGTGTTTATTAGGTGACGTCATCATCATCATCATCTCAGCCAAAAGACGTCCACTGCTGGACAAAGGCCTCCCCCAAGGATCTCCACAACGACCGGTTTTGTGCTGCTTGCATCCAGCGGCTAAAACTTATAAACTAAACTTTTTCGGCTTACTTTTCTTTGCTTTAAGGTGACGTAAAAATGCTAAATTACTTCATTCATATAGTTTGTTGAGCATAATTTGATTTTCTATCTCTAATTACTAGATATGTTTTTTTTTCATTAGTGGCGTTAGTGTGCGGCACAATTGTGTTGGAAATTAACAAAAATATAAAATAAGAATAATCAAAGTACCTACATGCCAAAAAAATATAAAATTAAATTAAAATTAAATTCAGAATTAAATTATACAATTGTCAAAGAAAAATAATAATAATCTGAATAAAGAAATTAATTAATTAAATAAACAGAATATAAAAAAAATGTTAAGTTAAAAATATCAAATTAAAATATTGGCCAACAAATTCATTCAAGCTGTAGTAGCATCTCTCCAGCAAGAAGTCCTTTAACTGTCTCCGAATTATATTGGGGTCAACAATAGACTTTAACGTGGTTGGCAGGTGTATCTTTATCGTTACCAAGGCCGGTGTGACTCGGTCTAAACGTCGGGTATAAAGAAGGTATGATACCTTTTACTAATTAGTTTGCGTTAATCCCCGTTTAAATTTTTTGATAACTTTGTAGATGTTTGCAAAAATAATTTGAATTTGATAACGTTACACGTATGATTGGTGGTCAAATCTTTTAACTAGAAATGAAATACATTCTCGAGTACGTTCATCAACTTGTCTCAATTGTCACCTTTTGTCACCTGCTCCTAAATTTAAACCCTCGAGATTTTCATAAAAGCAAAAAGAAAAAAACCCGACATTCATTTACCTACCTTGACAGTGCTCTCATTATACTCCCAAACGCTAGAATTCCTTCTCTCCTCAAGATGTGTCTCCAGCTTCATAAACTCTGCCCAAGCCTGAGGGTCCGTCACCCGCTTCAGAACCGCTCGGAGTGGTAGTAGCGAGCCGACATTCTGCACCAGCGTCATTGGGCTCAGCCCTTTAGTCAGTTTCAAGTTTCTGAAGAACTCGCATTCTGAGGTGGTGTGCCATTCTGAAATTGACACAATTTTAGTACAAAGCTTGTTTTCTTTCAAACAAGATTTGCTCTAAACGAATATAAAAGTACGTAGGTATCTTAAGAATTAAAGATTAAAGAAGAGATAAAGGAAGTTTTAGGTTTTTGGAATAAATAGAATACAAAACACAAAGCCCAAATACTTTAGGACATAGCAGGATAGGATAAGGCGACACAATAGGCACTACTTGTCACGCGTATAATTCTGTAATTTATTCTGGAAACCGCTAATCCCCATTTCTGAGGGAAGCACTAACTTGCTCATCAAAGAACTAAGTAAGAGAGTCTTTTCACTATACAAACGAGCAAAGTAAAATGCTATCTACGTGCCATCTAGTGACGAACTTGTGTAACTTGTAGTTGGTTCGGTACCACGCAAAATTCAAGTTTATACTAGTGGGGGTACATGATTGTGCACTCGGTTTATTTGGTGCTAGTTTTTGCGGCTAGCTAACTACCATCATCTTATCTAGTAACTAACTTATAGTTGGTTCGGTACGACGCAAAATTCAAGTTTATACTAGCTAGCGGGGGTACATGATTGTGCACTCGGTTTATTTGGTGCTAGTTTTTGCGCCTGGCTAGCTAGCTACCATCATCTTATCTAGATGTCTCCCTAACCTCTTTGTTTCTAGCATTGTTGTGTTCCGGCAGCTAGAGATATGGTAAAAAGAACCTCAGTAATTGAGGTTTCAGAGTGAAGAGCGCTTCCTCTTTCGGTCATCATCACTTAACATGAATGAGATGAAGGCTCAGCGCTCACCCGTATCCATCCATCCATCCATGCCCGTTATAAATAAATAAAAACAACTCGATTGATTGATGCATAAAACGCGCACTGCGTTCTCTGAAAATACTTACTTACTTGGTTGTAATATATTTTTCAAATGCTTACTCTTTGTATAAGTTTCTGGGCACCCCTCGCCCGGGCATATTGGGGCGACTGCGCAGTTCTTGCAGACCACGAACTTGCTGATCAGCGGCAGGTAGCAATTGAAGCAGAGCAAAGAAGTGTCCGAGTTGGGTCCCAGGACAAACGGCTCGTCGGTGAGAATGCTCTCGCCTGCCTTTAGGTCCTTGGCTGCTACTAAGTATCTGTTTTATAATTGAATTAATAGAAATACTAGTTAACTAATTTTAATCTGACAATACAACTACCACATGACTACAAAGAAGACTATACTAAGCCAGAGCTCTAAAAAAATTGGTTTATTTCCTAAAAATACAAATGATTTAAAATGCAATAACCCCAGAGAGATACTATTCATTTTATTTAATATTTATTTATCTCTAATATTTATTTTATTTATTTATTTCAGAATATTACTAATAATACTGTAATTTATTTAAGTTCTTGTTTTTCAGGAGAACTTCCTCCATGAGCAACTCATGGGTGAATCGGGCTTATGCATCGGAGCGGAACAAAAATCTACCACATACATAATATCAGATTTTGTTTACCTACTTTTAAACAATTGTTAAAATAGTAAAGATATCCATTACTATTACTGACTGGTACCATCTTGTCTATTATTGCATCGCATATCTTTTCCGCATTATAAACATACTCTTGCGCCAATAACAGTATAACTATCACAACTCAAAATCGGAAAGATATATTGCCAGTCATCTTCAAATATTATAATACCTAGATCTTAAACAATTTCCTTCAACAATCGAAATAACAACCCACCTGCCAAGGCTGTCAGACCTCTGGATTTCATATCGAGCGGTCATCTTCACTAATCACAAATCTGAATCAAAATACAGGCCAGCTGTTGGCGGCAAACTGCAATGGAGAGCACGTGCGCAAAACGACGTATGCGCATTATTTATAGACCCGGTCGGTGTGTTATTTTTATCTTCAAATGCCGACTCGCTGGCATATAGTTTACGGACCGCATTAAAAAAAAGCGGCGCGGAGCAACGATCGCTTTTCGTCCGAGTGCAACGTAGTGATTACTTGCTCAGTGAGTGCAACGGCGTCTAAAAGTCTAGTAATACTCTTACGTGATGCCACAATTCGGGGAATCCTTCGGTCAATACACTTTGAGCTACCGTAAATTTTTTCGCTTCCCCTACGCCCCATTTAGCTGTAAAAGCCATAACTGGCAAACAGTAACTACTGTCCTTTACAAAAGGATCTATTATATATTATCCCTATTAAGAAATGCTTTTAATAAAGCATTTTCAGTGTTGATTTTTAACGTAGCAATGGTGCAACTCATAGGATACCTCAAAGGAAACACTGATACAGGAATTAGGATCCCACACAGACAAAAAATGTCTAGATTAGTTATGTGGTACCCGTGCTGAGGTTTCTATTTCGCCAACGCCTAAGGAAAGGATAAAAGTTAAACAAGAGCCAAAGATATAAACAATGCATTTATTTTAAACATATTTTACCTTACCACAAAGGTACTCTTATGACTAGCTATTTAAAAATTTACAAAATATGTACATTTTTTAATAATACTAAATAAAATCTAACATAGCGGCAACTTTCTTTCATAACTGATTTTATATCTAGTCTTTATTTACATATTTAAAATCCAATTCAAAAGAGGATAAAATATATTATCTTATTTCATTTAATGATGGAGTGAGTCAAATGCAGATTCAATACTGTGAACAGACGTCATTTGAAATATAAGTTCAACGATATACGTAAAAGCTCAATTAAATTTTGGAATACAATTTTCAGTATACAAATACACTTTTACGTAAATTTCAGATAATATGATGAGATTTAAAGTTTTTGTCATTTACTATTAATTCATTTAAACTGTTTAGATGGGCATCCATCTCCATTTTCTTGAATATCATGCTTGCCCCTGAAAAAAGAAGATTAAGTGCTATAAACATTGATAAAAATAACTACATAATTCTCTTCTAATACTACAAGCATTATACAATTTCAGTCTGTATTTAGTCAATTAGTACTTTGAACAAGTATTTTTGATTTTTTCCCACGCGTTAGGTTTCGTAATTACAGATTAAATTAAGTTAATAAGTTAATAAGTGAAAATGCAAGGCGTTGAGCAGCGGGAGAACTGCTCGATGACATCACGCGCGGTGTGACGTAACGTAACGCCTCACCTCGTCCAGCAGAGGCGGGGCCTGGTGCGAGGCGCTGATCACGTCCTGCAGGTAGCGGGAGAACTGCTCGATGATGTCATGAGCGGTGTGACGTCACGCCTCACCTGGTCCAGTAGCTGGGGCGGGGCCTGGTGCGAAGCGCTGATCACGTCCTGCAGGTAGCGGGAGAACTGCTTGATGACGTCACGCGCGGTGTGACGTCATGCCTCACCTCGTCCAGTAGCTGGGGCGGGGCCTGGTGCGAGGCGCTGATCACGTCCTGCAGGTAGCGGGAAAACTGCTCGATGATGTCACGGGCGGTGTGACGTCACGCCTCACCTGGTCCAGTAGCTGGGGCGGGGCCTGGTGCGAAGCGCTGATCACGTCTTGCAGGTAGCGGGAGAACTGCTTGATGACGTCACGCGCGGTGTGACGTCACGCCTCACCTCGTCCAGTAGCTGGGGCGGGGCCTGGTGCGAGGCGCTGATCACGTCCTGCAGGCAGCGGGAGAACTCCTCGATGACGTCACGCACGGGGTCGGGCTCTATGTCGGGCGGGCGTTCTCCGCTGTCTACGGAAGCGGCGATGAGGCATTGGCACACCGCTTCTATGACTTCGGTGGTCATGAAACTGCACGGTTGTCTGCAACGATTAACAAAGTATGTATACAAACGTTTACTCTTTTATTTTGAGAGGTAACTTTTGAATTGAATATTGTTATTCGATCATAATGGTTTATTTAAAATACACTTTTGTTGAATAATAATAAAAATTATTATAAACTGAGTTAAATGTGTTTAAAAAATGTACTAACTATTTAGAGCACTGTATTTTCCTTAAGCATAGAAAGTGTAACTACTCGTACTTATTAGACTAACTTACTAGTTTAAAAAACATTAACACGTTAACTGTCCCATTTATTTTATTTTTTTATATAGGATATCAAAATGTATAATCGGTGTTAAATATGGTAAAATATGCCCAGATGGTTTGGAATGAGCAACTAAGTAAAAAAATAAGTTATTAGTGAGGAATGATTGACCAAAAAGTTATATTAAACAGATGTGAATGATATTAAGGGGTGGGGGGGGGGATATGGACAAGGGAGGACGACCCTAACGAGAGTAGAAGAAGCATGCAAAAATCAGCGATCTCTGCCTACCCTATGCCCTATGGTTTGGACCATTTTGTCGGCAAATATGTTAATATTAATTGTATTTAATTAGTTCTAGTGTAAGTTTAAATGCTTGACCAATAAATATTTTTTCTTTCTTTGTATGGGAGACAGGCGTGAATGCATGCGTGTATGTATGTGTACGTGTATGTGAGTGCGGGCGTCCGTACTTGAGGTCGCTGGGCGGCGGCGGGCGGTAGAGCGCGGCGGCGGGCGGGCGGCGCCGCTGCAGGCCGTCCTCCACGTTGCGGCAGCCCACGCACTTGCACATCGCCGTGCATGCGATCTTGGCCTGCCACGGCAATTATGCTTATTTTAATATAATATAACAATTTATAAAATACAGTGAAATAATTAAATGCCTACCCGACCCAGCCAGATATCGAACCTGGGTCTTCCGCAATCCGGGCGGCTGCACTGACCATTATGCTATTTAATTCAGCTTCAGTGCAGCAATTAGCACTTAAAAATAATATAACAATTTATTGTACTCACTCAGAAATACACTTTGAAACAAAATTACGGTTACATATTATAATATAACAACTAAACCTATTCTATTTTCGAATTAACTACGGCCAAAAGACTACTACTACTATTTAGGATACCTAAAAATCGTTTCACAGATTTTTATAAAAGCTAATTAACGAAATCCACAAAGGAGAATTCACCTACGGTTTATTCATCTACAATTACATAACCTAACTAGGTAAGATTCACCTACTTTTGTTATATGTATGTATGTAATAAAATTACATATTTTTATTTATTAGACAACAGAAATACTAGCTGCCCTACTCCTGTATGTAGGTCACGTGATAGGTTAGAAATTTAAGACAATCGCGAAGCGCAGCGTAGCGATTGTCTTGAATTTCGAGGTTATTTTTTTTTATCAGACAACAGAAATCTAGCTTCATACAAAAATATCTCTTGGGGGGAAAGATAGTGGAGAGGGGGCTGTATTTTATAGCAATTCCAACAAATATAATTTATATTTCCAGGGCCTGGGATTCGATAAAAAAATTTGGTGGTGATCTGATTTGGATAATATTTTGCATATAGACAAGACCATGAATTTAACTACAGCATAGGATACTTTTTATCCCGATACCAGGTTCCTGTGGGATAGTGTAATCCTCGCGAACCAGCTAGTAATTAATAAAACAAAATGCTAATGAATAACGATTAATTGTGCTAAGAAATACACATACCTCGTAACACTCGCAATAGTTTTTGAGACATCCACTCCTTTTACAGTTGCAGCCTTTGTTGTGCCGTCGTATTATTTCTGGACCGCCAGCTTTTGTTTTTCCAATCTTTGGCCTACAGAGAAAACAATAAGCTATATAACTAAGAAGTAGTAAGATTATATAATAAGAATAGAATAGAAAAAGTTTATTAATGGCATAACTATTACAAATATCACAATACAGTACAATACAAAATAAGACATACAAGTGCGCATTTAATTAACCACCGCGATTACCCCAAGATAAATGAAGTTCGGATTGATGAAAGTCTGAATATAAATTTTTAGAATTTAATATTTTGGAATAATCGAGTTGTTTGTTCTCCACTGCACTCGGCGAGACGCAGAATGATGATGACGTTGAATGACGTGGACCTCTTCATTTGAGGGCCCAGTAGGCATAGCCAAAGTAACATTAAGAAAACGATAGCTAAGTTCGAAAAGAATAAAATGTATGGGACTGACATAAGCCACTCTAAATCACGTGGTTAATATTATGTCAATTTTGGCTACCGCCACTGTAGTTCTGACGTACAGGGGCTCCCCCCTGCCATGAGTATTTGCCGAAGTTTTTCTTTTAGAAATTACTATTATTCATCATCATCATCATCATCATCATCATCATCATCATCATCATCATCATCATCATCATCATCATCATCATCATCATCATCATCATCATCATCATCATCATCATCATCATCATCATCATCATCATCATCATCATCATCATCATCATCATCATCATCATCATCATCATCATCATCATCATCATCATCATCATCATCATCATCATCATCATCATCATCATCATCATCATCATCATCATCATCATCATCATCATCATCATCATCATCATCATCATCATCATCATCATCATCATCATCATCATCATCATCATCATCTCAGCCAAAAGACGTCCACTGCTGGACAAAGGCCTCTAAAAAATTACTGTTCGTTGTTTGTTTTTAATTTTTTGACCTCGGACGTGTTTACAGCGTCACCGGCCACCGAGGCGCGGCCCGTGGTGCCGTACCTGAACGCGTTGGGGTTCCGCTCGAGGCAGGCGCGGATGGCCTTCTGGCGCAGCTCCTCGTTGTCGAGGTTGTTGTGGCAGTTGTTGCAGTTGCAGCTTCTGCAGAACTCGCCGTTCGCGAAGCAGTCGCAGTACAGCTTCAGGCACTGCGACTTGGTGCAGTTGCACGCGCGCCGCGGCTTGAGACCCAGCTCGTCGGATATCGCGTCTGGTGATAACAATAACAAACATTTATTGACATGCACAATAACAGATACAAACAGAATATAAGAAAAAGAATAATACACAGATGTAAAAACAGGGTAGCATAAAACAACTAAATAGATTAACTACGCAACATAGTACAATCGAACCAACTGAATCCTGACCCACCATAAGCTTATTTTGCTAAACCCCTTAAATGCAAGTAGGTCGAAATTCGCTTGAAGAATTATTTCCTTGGTAACGAACTTGTTATCATTTGATTAGACACTGACATTTACTGAGTGCACTGTTAAATAAATCGGACAATATCGACTAAGCTCGTATATGAAAAAGAAGAGATGATGTTACTGTCTTTATCTGTATTACGTAGGTAAGTATAGGAAGTTTTCTACGAACGTAATGGTGCCACTTCACTTGGCCGTATTAAATTTGCTCAACTATTAGTCGCATTTATTTCTCTAGAATATAAAATCAAAAATAATGCAGTCATGTTTGGGCAAATACGGCCAAGTGAAGTGCCAGCATAAACTTTAGATTACAGGTTTCAATCACGTCATTCCTATAAGTATTTTAAGGACAGAAACATGCCATTCTTGGTCTTTCAAGCTATATAAGTAAAAAGAGTAATAAAATTTGTGAAATGAAAAAAAACTTTATTTAATCTTTAACAAAACTAATTTAAATTATAAGATTCAGTATCTAAAACCTAGTGTGTGCACCATGGTTATCGATAACGGCTTGTAATCGGTCACGCATTGACCCTATTAGACGACTGCAAATGTCGCTGTCTCTCAAGTAATCCCAAATTTCGTTACAATGTTGCTCAATTGCTTCCTTTGTTCTCTCGTTTCTGTTATCCCACATTTGGACCATCAAACCCCACAAATTTTCTATTGAGTTGAGGTCTGGGGATCTACTCGGCCATGGAATCAAAGTAACTTCATCATTATGCAGATCAAACCAATTTGAGACTACCCTGGCAGTATGCACTCGACAGTTGTCATGAACGTAGGAAAATACTGGCACATCTTCACGCGGGTAAACTGTTCGCACTGTCGGTAACATAGATTCTTCTAATAGATCGACATACTTCATTGCGTTTTGCCGAGAAGAAATATGGACAAGCTCACCTACTCCTCCGATACCCATCCACGCCCACATATTCGCTGAAATTCGACCGGATAACTGATTAGGCACGACGTGATCTTCTGTGTACCGCGTGTTATCGTAACGCCACAAAGTTAAGCGACCGTGTTGAGAAGATCGAAATGTTTTTTCGTCTGTAAATATAGTGTTAGTCCAGTCGTAGTCTAAATAAGCGTTTGCAAAATTCCTTCTCGCTGTTTTATGATCATCCGTTAAGGCTACTTTCTCAGCATAATGTCTGTAATGCAGTCCAGTGCCGTGCAAATAATTTCTAATAGTTTGTAGACAGACGTCATGTTGTGCCGCAAAATATCGGGTGGGAGTAAAAGGATGTTCTTCGTAATGGTGTTGCATGTCCACTCTTTGTTCGTTCGTGAGTCGGCGAACGCCGTGGTTATGACGTCGTCTGTCCTCGAGGATGCCCTCTTCGGCGTGCCGTCTGATCCAGGTCCTCACTGTATTCCGAGAAATATTCAATTCGCGGGATATTTCCCGTATGCCATAGCCTTCCTCACTTAAGACTACAATCCGAGCTCTTTGTTCTTCTAAATTAGCCATTATTAAAAATTATTAAGCATTTTACTATTTAATTTCTATTTTTTCACATTGACTGACAACTTGACATAATATGACACACTTGTAGAACACCCCATTTTTTAAATTTATTTTTTCCATCATCAAAAAGTTTAGGTTAAATAAGCGAGAATCAGCTCGATATTCAAACAATGACTGTATATGTGTGAAATGTGGTTTTATGGCAATGATAACAAAGGTTAAAATTGCATAGGTCTGCGACCTGTATTGACGTAATTTTATTAGTACCTAAAACGTCGTAAGTGCATTATACGCGATAGATCTTACAAGTTTGAAAGTATCAAACGAATTATCAGGCAAGTGGGTCATGATTCAGTTGGTTCGATTGTACATCAACTAATAATCCCTAATAATTCAAGTTCAATTGTAGATATAACATTGTTGTGATTCTGATTCCAATGATGGAGGTCCAGCAGTGGGACAGTAAGTAGACTATTTATTTAATTAATTTTCATCAAAATAAAAAAAAATACAAATGTTGAAAAAATTTCCACGAGCAGGATTTGAACCCGCACCCTTCTGACATACCGGGTCAGGTGCTCTCCCAATTGAGCTATCGTGGTTCTAATCAATCCGCCGAAATTATTCATTATTTATTTTTTTTTACTTTGAAAGCCAAAGGCGCCCATTCAATGTCAACAACTACCGTCATTAACATCTGATCATAATATTTACTTACTTATTTACTTTTCATAACATCTTTCTGACATTTGTTAGATATAAAGGTGTGATTCTCAAACAAAAACTGCTAATAATTGCTCACATTATTGATATCAACTACGATGACTCCCTTGCATTGAAGTCACCTAAATAAACAACTTATAAATATGTTGAAATGAAACTACTTTTACGGATCTCATCATCATCATCAGCTCATTTTATATCCCCACTGCTGGGGCACGAGCCTTCCCTGTGGATGGATAGGGAGAACGGGCCACCATAAACCACCACGCGGGCCCAGTGCGGATTGGTGGTTGTTAACAACTTGTTTACAGATCTACTCGCGTTTATTTTATACATTAGTATTATTTAATTTTTATCCTAACGTTTCAAACCCTTTGTAGGGTCCGTGGTCACAGGGACACTAGTCTCCCTGTGAAAATTAAACCTTATACCAGAACATTAAATCAGTGGCGTATAAACATTAAATAAACGCAAGTAGATTGGTAAAAGTAGTTTCATTTCAATATAGTGTTCGCGTACACTTAAGAAAACAATATTATAAACTACTTCAATAATGATTATAGTTATTTAAGTATTTTTTCAGAATTAAATTCGCACCCTGTTATGTTTTTAAATTCAAAAAATCCTTAGTGGAGGTTTCGGTTAGAGCCTTCTCACATGGAAAGTAGAATATAGAGAGATATAGAGAGATATAGTCAAAACCAAAACCCGCCACGCGGGCTCAACGCAGGTTTAGTCTCCGACTGCGCTATTAGAACAATAAACGGGACCAACTGAATGTTTAATGAGATAAGAAAAAAATGTGAAAATCTCATACCACCATCGGTCATTGTTTCAGGCGGCGACTGGTACGCACTCAGAGCGTCCGTTTCAACATTTTGCATACTTCTGCTGGAGTCGTGCTGCAACAAAATAAGTTTTTGACCTGATTAATCAAACGCTAGTGTTTTGAGTAACATATTTAAAACTAGTTTCATCTCTGTGTACTAGTGGTTAGCTTACCGACCACAGACAAACAGACCACGCATTCGTCTCCATAAGAATGTACATGTCACAGGGTGCTCGATTTCTTTATTTCGGTCTTAATCTATACCGCATGACTAAATACCAAAATCTTATTTAAGTGTCGCCACAACAGCACTGCAAAAAGGCAAAGTAGAATAAGAAGTAGATGAAGGATTTAGTCAGAAATAAGTTGTTATCGTAAGAAGCTGTTGTTACACAAATTGATTGAAATTAAATCTTAAAATATTTTGATTCAATCATACACATATAGGATACATATGTAAAGCCAGTGCTTGTGTAACAATAATGACTTACATATTGTTTATTGTTCGATTCTTGCGTCATATAGTTGGACGATATAACTATGAGTGGATGTTCTTCGGTACTGCCTATCGGCACAAGATGCTCCATATCATTGGAGTCGTCGTCGCTTTCTTCCGAACTCTGAAAAATGAAGTTAAAATTAGTCTTAAATATCATTACTTACATCAGTAAACTGAAATACTTATTGAAAACTACAATATGTTTGGGTAGTATGGTGCACTGTATAAACTTTAAGCTAAAGCACAACACTTAGTTAACGACAAAAACATTGTCATAAAATCGTGCCACTTTTAATTTTTTGGTAGCATTTTATGACGTAAGTTGTTTTTTAATAAAATATATAGGGTTATTTATGATGGCGATGAATAATATAGTTATTGTAAAACTTTTATTAAGAACCATTTTGTTGACCAAAAAAAAACCCTAGACACGCGTACACTTTTTAAAAAAAGAAAAACAATTACTTTAAGACCACACAGTCTTCCCGGTAGCATAGCGGGCAGTGCAGCCGCCCGGATTGCGGGAGACCCAGGTTCGATTCCAGGCTGGGTCGGGTAGGCGTTTAATTTTTTCACTGTATTTTATAAATTTTATAAACATATAATACAAATATACAAAAAAAATAAAAATAAAAATACTCAATCAAGCCCGAGCCAAGTAGCATTTCGTTCTCAATAACAGTTCACGTTTAGTGTAAAGGTGTGTGAACATCAACATCACATGTGATTCTCAATTCGGGGAGACGGGGTAGGCCGGCCGCTCTGTACAGATTCTATGCAGAGGCGCGCGTATGCGCTCGGTAAAAAATCTGTACCGAAACGACTCTGTCTGAAAACTCTCATTTGATTACATGCGCTCGGTAAAAAATCTGTACAGATTCGGTGCAGAGGCGGTACCGAAACGATAACGCACCGATCCGGTGAGGAAGAGGTATTTTTCTCGAAATCGGTCCCGACTCAGCATAACGCTGGGCTTGCGTTCTGCGCTGTCCATTGTACAGTTACCTGTCGCTTTTTGATGTTGATCTCGGGCTGCGCGGGCTGGTCCGGCGAGTCGGGCTGCTCGGGCTGCTCGGGCTGCGTGGACTGCACGGCGTCGGCGATGAGCGCGTGCAGAGCGGCTTTGGAGTCAGAATCACCGCCGCCGGTACGCGGCGACGTAGGCTCGGAGTACTCCTCCAGCGAACCCAGGTGCTAAACCCACAAAACCATAGTCAGCAACGATACAAGCTAATCTGTCTTTCTTCTACCTTAGTACTTTGTTTTTTTTTATTAGCCTATTTTTGTATCCCACTGCTGGGCAAAGGCCTTCCCTCTGCGGCTCCACTCTTCTCTATTATCGGCTACCTCATACCACAAAAAGTGCTCAAATCGTCCTCCCATCTCCGCTTTGGCCTGCCTCGTCTCTGGTGTCTATCACATCATTCGACCACTTCTCTGGCCCATGCGGCTAACGTGCCCAGCCTAGTTCCACTTAAGTACTTTGTTATAGCAACTAAAAAAAAAGTTCTAATAAAGGAAGTGTGACACGGTACAGTACTATAGTCTGTTATTCTGTGACGGTTGTGACGGTACTAAGTGCTCAGCTTCTTTTGTTATCGATAGTACTAGAGATAGCTAGAGATAGATAGATCACTTAATTGCTTACACAATTATACACAAAACAAATAACAGGAAATTTTAAAATAATAGTAGGCAAAGGCGCTCAAAGCGATCTCTTCCAGACAACCTTTGTGGCATACGACAGATTAGGAGACAATGAGAGGTAGTGTACTGGCAACTTGCAAAATAAAAATAATAAAATCTATTAACTATATAATTATTATACTTCATAAAATAGGTGATATAAGATATATTCATAATACCTACTAATATATATTATTATAATAAACTACATATACCTACATACGATAGTTCTTGCACACTAAGACCTAGCTAAAAGAAAAGAATAAAGACTGGACTTGGAGTGAAGAACATCAGGCGGGAAGTTATTCCAAAGGCTGGTAGCCTTAACTGTAAAACAATCTCTAAAGTACTCTGAACGAGTCAAGGGATGTTATGTTTCAGCAGGTTATCAGCCCCGGACCTGAACTCGCGATTGTGATCCATACCTAGGAATTGGAGAGATAGAGATTCCAACTGTCTTCCTGCGATCACGCACCCTAGCAAAGGGTTTCAAACGTCAGGAACAAAATCAAAGTTATGTAAAATTAAAAGCGAATACATTCGTATAAAGTGTCATCATCATCAGCTCATTTTTATGTCCCCTCTGCTGGGGTACGAGCCTTTCCCATGGATGGATAGGGGGTATACATGTTACTTGAGTTCAGTGATTTTTTAGAAGATAGCTAAAAATAATAATTATATATGATAATCAGTTCGTAAGTGGTTTATGATTAAATTTAGTTAAATACTCTTACCATATTTGGACCTATCAACACACAACAAATTCATAACTGTGGACGAAATATTATAAAACTAAACAATTAATCAACAAGTCAGTGATTAAAACATCGTCTATCTGACCTGTTCGTCGTCTGCCGCGATTTCGTGGTCTTGCTCTTGCGGCGGCGGCGCGGGCTCCGGCAAAAGCGGCGCGAGCAGGCTCTGCGCGGAGCGGACGCTTGCCGCTTGCTGCGACCAACGGGCACAGATCAATTCACACAACACTTACAGTCTAGGCGTCTGACAAATAAACAGAGAATAAGTTTCGAATAGTTATTCCGTGTTTTGTATCTTTTACTCTAATTTAAAATGACGTTTACGTGACAGGAACAAAACACGTAAAAACTATTCCGAGCTTATTTTCTAGTTTATTTGTAAGGCACTAGGACTGCATGGCGGGCAAGTGAAGAGTCATGTTTGCAGATTTGTTTTAGTTAGTAAAATTTGGGTTTTGTCGAATATTAATTTACTAACCGTTAAGTGATTGTTCTTGAACGTGCATAAATGTTGGCAATTAATACAAAAGAGTGCAACATTAATATTCGACAAAATACAAATTTTATAAAATGAACTAAACTATGAAATTGTCACTTTTCCGCCAAGAACCTCCAAACAAATTTTTTTTTACAATCATCATCATCTCAGCCAAAAGACGTCCACTGCTGGACAAAGGCCTCCCCCAAGGATCTCCACAACGACCGGTTTTTTATTATATTTTTAATATAATCGCGACTATCTCAATAGGCAAAATAAATCATAAATGACGAGAACGCTGAGTCTATTCTTAAATTGTATAACAATAATATTCTAATCGTATAAACAAATAATGAGGTTAGCTTTTAAATTTAATGAGATATTTATGACTCTTGCTTCGATAATTTGATGATGATGACTGTACAAGACTGACTGACGCATAACAACTTCACGAGTGTTTTGGATAAAAAATATCAAAGCATGCTAAGAGGTCGGCAAAAATCATCATTAAGTAAAAAAAAATATAATTCGTAAGATTTTAAATATATTTTTATTAAAATCAAAAAGTTTTAGACAACAACATACTTTATACACAACACATTAAAGCTTGTTAGTCTCAAACACCAAGATATAGTTCACACCTAAGTTGCGTCAGTCAATTTGTCGCTGCCTGTACCAGACGGCCGTCAACAAAGTGAAGCAGATTTATGATCTATAGAAGGACAGGAAAGTCGCGCGAATATACATAAACAAGACTTACTGAAACAGGTGCGGACTTCACAGACATCGGCGCGGCTGCTATCCTCACCAATTTTTGAGGCCCTTGACAAATAAAACCTTTATTTATTAGTATCACAAAACTTCGCAAAAGCACACGCGATATTACACACGCACTTTGACAAACTGTCTTAAGCAGCCATCAAACTTATTCATATTCCAAAATTAATAATTTTTCAAATACAGAAAACAATTTTGTAAATAGTACGTGTCATTGTGAATATTTGAAAATTTGAATTTCTTTCATTTTTATTACTTTTCACATGTACGTTGGGCGAAATATGTCGTCTAACATCGGACGACTGATACTCGGTTGCACGCCATAGAAGTATAAAGTTTATTTTCGCTTGTAACTTTAAACTTATAATCTTAAGTCGAACCTTATCAATACTTTTAATAAAAAAAATATATATAAAGTTTTAATAATACTAGTTCCTTAGCTGATTGGTTCATTACAAAAACTATGACATCGTAAAGAAACGTAAATGAAAATAGCATATATAAAAAAAGCTTTTTTCTTCTGGCGGTTCTCAAACCCACTTTTCTAATCTTTAATCTTTAAAATTGACAACAAGGCTTCTAAGTAAGTCTTGGTTCAGTATAGGAAGTGTTCGGATGTTCCCACTTTTTGTCACGCCCTTCATTGTGTCACTATTACAAATTCGGATTTTGGCGTGTTGGTCATTGCGCGATTGGTCATTTTGCGTATTCATGATGTTATTTTCATTGGTCATTATGAGTATTAGTCAATGTACGTTGGCGTGTTGGTAATTTCACGTATTGGTCATTTGGCGTGTTGTTCATTTCGCGATTGGTCATTTTGCGTATTCATGATGCTATTTTAATTGGTCATTATGAGTATTGGTCAATATACGTCTAAATCACAAATATCCCTTGCTTGCTTAAAAGTTTAGAACTACATACATCCGTCTTTTTCGGCTCTCGTACAGCTCTGGCATTACTGTCAAAAGTACATAGTAAAATATGGAGTGATACTATACACTGTTATTTTTAGTTTATACGAAACCTGAAACTGTTTGTTCAGAATCAGTAATAGAATCGATTTCAATATTTTTTATACCATGTTACATTTTGACCAAATAATATTTACAAAATCTCAAATAAATTATTCCCTACTAAAAACTTACAACGGGGCAGCACAAAAAGCTTGTAACTTCGTGAGTTTTCAAGATATTATTTAAAATTTTTTTGTACGAATTCTTTAAATGAAAATATTTAACCCGTGTTTCGGTTTTCGTATAAACTAAAAATAAGGTTGTATATCTTCAAGTAACTGATATTACGGCACAGATGCACGCGCTTTTATCACGGATAAACTGTTATTGCGGGTAGATAATTGTAAGCAGATCAAACAATCTACCCTCTTTCTTACTCGTTTTTGTGCTCGACAGTCGTAACACTGTTTCATAACTAAGTCAATATTCACTCATACTAGCTTGTAATAAAACTATTAGTGGAGAAATTAATTATAATAAAAACTCAGATCTAAATACTGCCACCCTCTAGTGACATTCTATTGGAAACATCTAATTATTTTAAAATTCTCAACACAAACGTGTATGTTTACCTAGGTATATTGTTCTGTGTGGAAATGATGTACTTGAGCATTTTTAAGTTTCGTTACCATTTCGTAACTATAAAATACTTTATACCTAATATCTAAAATATATTTTTTTTAATAACAAACATGGCAAAAACTAACATTAACAATTACTGTTTTTTAAAAATCATTAACTTTGTGTAAATCATACTAAAAAAATCAGATATGGATTTTAAAAATACTTTTAGCCCCTTACAAATAAACAAAGAATAAGGTCCGAATAGTTATTCCGCGTTTTGTTCTCGTCATATAAACTCAATTTCAATTAGATTAAAAGATACAAAACACGGATTAACTATTCAAAACTTATTCGTTATTTATTTGTAAGACACTTGATCTTTTATAACGTTTCAAGGTTTCCAGGAATATGATAGCTAAATTGTCTAATTTAATATGAGGTGACTCACGTTTCTCGGTGTTGCCGGTGAAGAGCAGCGGCGGCGGCTGCGCGCCCGGCTTGCCACCCGACACCTGGATTAAGTTACCTATAATATAAACCACAACTGAAACAGCGCGCCACGCTCACGTGTGAGAAACGTTCACATATTTTTTCATTAGTTCGGAAGGCACGTAAAGCCGTTGGTCCCGGCTGCATTAGCAGTCGTTAACAATCACCACTCGTGTCCCAGCAATGGGGACAAAATTAGCTGGTGATGTGAAACTAACAAAAATAATATTTATTCTATCAGCATTAACAATACCACTGAGTTTTGTCTGTAATGCCCGAAGTGATTGACGTCAGCTTTGAGCTGGTGCGAAAGTGCATAGCTATCACACTAATATTATAAATGCGAAAGTTTGTGTGTATGTATGTGTGTATATTTGTTGCTTCTTCACGCTGCAACGGATAAATGGATTTGGATGAAATTCGGCATACAGATAATTTTTAACCTGGATTAAAACATAGGATACTTTTTATCCCGATATTCCCACGGGAACCACGCAGGAGAAACCGCGAGCGGCCGCTAGTTATTGATAATTAGGATTACAAAATATTCACTTAAGTAAACAATGAAATAATGATGATAATATGATGTAAATTAAAAAACACAATTTACATTAATAGGATTAACTTTTATACAAGCTCTGATTTTTTTTATTGTATTTCAATATTACGAGTATATCAGTTGTATAGTGTTCTGCTGATATATAGATATACTTACACTTCGGACTACAACATATGCCATCAAGAAATTAGTTAGAAATAAAAACTACCAAAAAAAAGGCTGACAATAGAAATGTGTTTTACATACATGCATTCAGTTACATATAGGTAGGCAGAGATCACTTATGTTTTACAGATGCTTGTTCAATAGCCCAACCTTAATATTAAAAAAAAATGATGTTCTTCGATTGTGATTCTTTATGCGAAAAGAGGATAATATCTTCAAATATACATTTTGTATAATATATGAAACATGTGTTATTAGTTGTTGTTGCCTTTTATATTTTGTGTTTATTTGAAATGGAACGTGTCCTGCTATGATAGGGCATTTTCCAATATATTAACGCTGTATGGGAGAAACGCCCTTGCTGAGTATCTTGCTGGTTCTTCTCAGTACAAGCTCGGGGAATCGATGGCATAGTGACATTCATAAAAGCTACTTGTAACCTAAACTGAATAAATAATTTTGAATTTTGAAATTCTACCATAAAAATGTCTGTGGTCGGTTGTGTATTTTCGAAAGTCCATAGGTAATGTAATTGAACATTTTACCCTTGCTATCGGTCAGTACGAACGACTTGGGCGGTCCGGCGCTCGTCTGCGCCTTTGCCACGGTTTTGGTCACAGCCGGAGACTGGTTGGTTATCAATCTAATGTACTGTATCTGTAAATAAACCATAGTTCTTATTAACAAAACGATAGAGCAATGGTCTTGGTAACACGAGAACTTCACTACAATAATAAAAACATAAGTATAAAGAACTTACCCCTTTGCCAGGAACATTAATTTGATGTAGTTGCGATCTCTGTCCTTGCAACACCACTTTGCCGTCTTTTGTAATCTGAAACAAAAAAAAATCGATTACGTAAAGAAAATAATACCTTATATTTAACACTTGTAAATTAAAATAAAACCACTTTTGCAGATCTACTTGCGTTTATTTTTTTTTGCATGAAGAATCTTTGTAACCGTGGACCCTGCAATGGGTTTATAACAACAGAATAAAACCAAATAGTAAAATAAAAGCGAGTAGATCTATAAAAGTTGTTTTATTTAAATGTGTAGTGTTCGCGTGAATTTTTAAAAGAATAATTCTAAATAGTCTAGTTTGTTTTCTTAGGGCATATTAATACTGGTTAATGTTACATATCATGTAACTATCTAGGGATTTGTCACGAAATCTTAGAATTAATCTTTAGTCTAGTGAAATTTAGGCAGGCAAGGTAACTTTCGGAAACTATTCACTATGACTAGGAACTAAAATTACGCTTAAAAAATCATAGGCCGGTAACAGCAAATACTTCAAATTATGCTCAACAAACTATTTGAATGAAGTAATTTAGCATTTCTACGTCACCTAATGAACATCTGACATGTTATGGTTTAGTTAAATACGGCGTTATAGTAAAAAGTGGCCGTTTTTAGCTGTAACGTCTTATATATTTGATTATATAAGATGTTACAGCTAAAGTAATTGATAGCTATAATTTGATTTTCTATCTCTAATTACTAGATGTTTTTTTTTTTAATTGGCGGCGCTAGTGTGTGGCGTAAACGGTCTTAATTAAAGAAACTATGAGTTTTTTTTTGAGTGTTTACCGATTGCCTTGGGCATTTTCAGCGCCATTGGACTTTTTTCGAGGCGCGGCGAGAACCTTAAAAGGTTCCTCAAGCCGTGTGAAACGAAACACCGTCAGAGGTTTTCTAGAGGGAATGGAATCACGCACTAGTGCGCATCCCCGTTCCCTACTAGATTCTCCAAGGGGTCAGGGGCCCGACCGCCTAACCGATCGCTTTGACTACGTGTGGTTTATGACGTCATCTTGTCGTTTCGTGCCGCCTATGAAAGCAATATCGAAAACTACAGCCTTTAGCTTTTGATATTGCTTTCGTAGACGGTGCGAGGTGGCAAGATGACGTCATAAACTATACGCGTAGTCAAAGCGATCGGTTAGGCGGTCGGGAGGCTGATCGGGAGTCAGACACTAAGGGTTGTACTCGTATAGGAGACGGGTCATAGTCATATACGCAGCAATTAACTCACTTGTGCAGTTTTCGGCGGGGCGGTGGTTTTCAATATGACGTTTTGCGTGGGGTTCGCCGAGATCACCACTTTCTTCGTTGTACCTCCTGTATTCAATAAAAAAAATTAACAAAATAGCTACTTTGCTTCAAAATAAACAGCCTTATTTTAAATTGTTATTAAATATTTATAAAATTCAGTGAAAAAATTAAATGCCTACCCGACCCAGCCAGGAATCGAACCTGGGTCTTCCGCAATCCGGGTGGCTGCACTGACCTGGGGCCCGACCGCCTAACCGATCGCTTTGACTTCGTGTGTGGTTCATGACGTCATCTTGTCGTTTCGTGCCGCCTATGAAAGCAATATTGAATGCTACATATAGCCTTTAGCTTTTGATATTGCTTTCATAGGCGGTGCTAGGTGGCAAGATGACGTCATAAACTATACGTGTAGTCAAAGCGATCAGTTAGGCGGTCGGGGGGCAGGTTATTATGCATTCCCAATGCCGAATTTGTAGTAAAAAAAACACTTATTAATAAACAATTTTTAATTCAATTTCGTTTCAAAGAGCTATTATTTTTTTATATTTCTGTTCTCCTAAGGCAGAGTATGATTTCCGGTAAGAGCATTAGTTAGTCATTTTTTATCAAAGTTTACATGTAAAGTACATTACATATAATTTTAATTAGCTTTTTTCTTTACAAAACATGTATTTTAAGTTGTTATTATCCCAAATAAATAACATTATTTATTTATTTTTAATAAAATGATAACAGCTATATCACTATAGATTGACGTTTGCATAAAAACTGAAGTTGAGATTTACCATTAGTAGTTTAATAACGAGTATATCAGACAGAACACCATATACTTTCTATGTGTAAATCATATTGATTACCTGCCGTGGGTGCGGGCAGTAGTTTGGACGTGGAGGTGGGCGACTTGATAGAGATGATCTGATGCTTTTTCGTAAACTTCACACCGTGCTTCGTCGGCGACCCCATTATCACCTGAAATAGAAATATGTAAAGTAAATAGCCAATAACTGTCCCACTGCTGAACAAAGGCCTCCATCATTGAAATCAATTCATCGCTACAATTTATGGAATGGCTTAAGAGGCCTATCACAAGATGTACGCGCTCGCGCTTTCTCAGTACTAAGAGTGACAACTAAGAGCGCGTAAACAAATAACTTTTAATACAATGGAATAAGATTTAGAACAGACAGTTCTTACTTAAATGCAATGTAACCTAGCCAACAAAAATGTTACAGTAATGTAATAGTTTTATTCTATTCTATTCTTGAGTCAAAACTAGTCAAAAGTGTACACTTTTGACTAGTTTTGACTCAAGAATAGAACACACAACAACACTAGAACAGAACACGTGTTAAGAGCGTTTACGCCGCACACTAGCGCCGCCAATGAAAAAAAAACATATCTAGTAATTAGAGATAGAATGTATATGGCGTTATAGTTAAAAGTGGCCGTAACGTCTTATTTAACTAAACCATAACATGTGAGGTGTTCATTAGGTGCCGTAAAAATGCTAATTTACTTCATTCAAATAGTTTGTTGAGCATAATTTGATTTTCTATCTCTAAAGATATGTTTTCTTTTTCATTAGTGGCGCTAGTGTGCGGCGTGAACGCTCTTAATACTTGTGACTATTATAACTAATATAGGTAAAAATAAAATAAAAGCAACCATTGATTGCAACCTTATATTACTGTCTGTCTCATATTATAATTTGCGATTGCTAAGGTTAAGCCACTTTCGCAAAGGCCGGTCATCGGATGGGTGACCAAAAATTAATCATCTCAAGCTCCGTGTTTCGGAAGGCAAAAAAAGCCGTTGGTCCCGGCTGCAATAGCAGTCGGTGACAACCACCAATCCGCACCAAGCCAGCGTGGTGGTTTACGGCCCATTGTCCCTATCCATCCAATTCCATAGCACGGTCTTGCAGGCTTAGCAACTTACGCAATGTCCCGGGCATTACCGAGTGGGTAACCAAGTCAAATATTTTTTTCATTACCGTTCTCCCAGTGGTGTCTCCATCCATAGGGGAAGGACATAAAGTGAGTTGGTGGTTTTTTTTATAGATAGTTCGGCAAATGACTCCATCCCACCTGATGTTAAGTGGAGATGGAGTCCAGACGCGAAGATAACTGGTGCAGCGTGAAAACTGATGCTACGTTTGTTTTCACGCTGCATCTTTCTTTCTTTCTTTTTTTTTCAGTTTCAGTTCATTTTCTTCTTTCAGTTATCTTCGCGTCTGGACTCCATTTCCACTTAACATCAGGTGAGATGGATTGGTGGGTTGACCTCACTCTGCCGGCCCACAACGGTGCTTTTAGTTTAGTTTAGTTATACTGGGCTGTGTCCACACTTAGCCATTCGATTTGGCCATTGTACGTATTGCACCTTCTGAACGGTGCTTATTCACGCTTCTTTTGAAGGACCCCACATCATGAAGGAAGGAGGGAAAACGTGTACCAGCACACGTTTTCCCTATTCCATCTTTTGGAGGTGCGACAAAGAAACCGAGTCACCAAATTTCTTTATCTATTTATTTAAACTTTTGTAACATAAATATTACATGGCGGACTTAATGCCTGAGGCATTTTCTACCAGTCAACCATAGGGTGGTGCTGAGATAACATTTTGGTAGATGCAATCAAGATATATTATAAATAATTTAAATGTAAGTACAGTAGAATCCGTTTATTATGACTCCGCCTATATTGACCAGCCGGTTATTATGACGTAATTGCACTACGAAGTTTGGTTTTCATACAAAATTCTTTATAAAAAAGTCGGATATAATGACTTCCCTTACAGTGACATATCGCTTATTATGACCCATTTTTAATAAATTATGTCCGGTTATAATGACCGACATGATTCTTTACACTTTCGGTATTGTTCGTTGGTTCCCGACGACGTTCGGCACGTGGCTCGTTCACAGCAATATTGAAAATGATAATTTGACCATAGCTATGACTTCTATACACAATAGTATTAGAGACTGTTTTTACAATAAAATGAAAAAACAAAAGCAGACAAAAATTACAGATTACTTACAGTAAAAAATACATTTGTATGTGTTATTATAATAATGTGCTGATTACGTGCAATTTTGATTTTGATTTAATATGTATGTATACATACATATGTAATTACATATGTTCTATGTTTCTGTATTAAAATACATACTTAAATACATACATATTTACATAAAAAAAGTTTTTCATTTCACATAACGCTTTATATGACGTCCGCTTATTATGACGTGTTTGTCAATTCCTTTCGATGTCACTATAAACGGACTCTACTGTATATAATACATGCATAAATATTAAATATACATAAAACATATGTGTATTGTAAATAGGTAAACTACAACCCAAAACAATATACATATACATATATAATAATACATAATTCTAATAGGACGTTATTGAGATGATTCTACCATGATTCTATAAAAACGAGAGACTCGTAGCCATCCTGATTTCGAGAGGCAGCGCGTTCCACAGGAGAATGAATCGAGTGTGAAACGAAGAATGAACAAAACCAGACGTATGAGAGATCTTTGTGCGCGATGGGATATTTGAGGCAGCGAAGCGGTGACTCCGCGTCACTGCCTGTGGACAATGGCGGTACCTGGTTCCCGATGACGGGCATGCCCTTCTGCTGCATGACGTAGCGCGCGTGCGGCGTGGCCGGCAGCAGCTTGGTGATCACGGCCGGCTGGTTCATAGAGTCTGCGCTCGATTGCCCTGCCACATTCCGATAACGCACATTCATAATGAAACGAACAATACTTAGGGTGACATGGCATCTGTGATCGACGTTGTTTTCTTTAATTAATAAAAATTGAGCTGAGAGAGAGAGGTCGATGGCGCAGTGGTTAACGCGCCCGGGCTGCGAGTGCTAAGGTTAAGCAACTTTCGCAAATTTCGCATCGGATGGGTGGCCAAAAGTTTATCATCTCGAGCTCCTTCGTGCTTCGGAAGGCAAGTAAAGCCGTTGGTCCCGGTTGCATTAGCAGTCGCTAACAACCACCAATCCGCACTGGGCCCGCGTGTTGGTTTACGGCACCTTCTCCCTATCCATCCATAGGAAAGGCTCGTGAGTTTCCACTGCTCGGGTCGTCGACACATTTGGTAGTCGACTTTAGAGTTGACGACCCAAGCAATGGCATTTGCGAGTTGTGCTCTTAGTGCAACGAGAAGTGAACGAGCTTACTGCTCCGGTAACCTATCTGGATATTAGGTAGTGGACTATACGTGTCTACGTCCACGGGGCAACTAGCTCGCGACACTAGTCTTAAAAGTACCGGATGAAGGATGCGTACCGGCGCGTTCTGATCTGGCGTTATGACCTGACGTAGATGGTTCCTTGTGCTTGCGTAAGGATGTCTGCGTAAAGTTGGTGGGGGGTGTCAGTGTAAACTTTAAAGTCGTGTGTAGCGGGGTGCTTGGGACGTCAACTCTAAAGTCGACTACCATATGTCCTCTTTGGTGGCGGAGTTGTAAGCCCACTCACTTCTCAGTACCCATCCAGGCACCTCATCAGTTCCAAAATCCTACGCAGCTGATAACCCTTAACCGACAGTTAAATACCAACCACCTGTTTTCTAACTGACCTCCCTGTAAAATTTCAATGAAAATCTATGCTATTTTATGGCGACCAATACTGTGCCAATGACGGGGCTTAGTGACGAACACTGGCGTCCCTACCCTACCTACATATTTATTTGATTGTAAAATACATATACCTCAAACTGCATATGTGGTCTAGTGATTTACACCACCAGTTCAGACCCAAAAGTCCCGGGTTCGATTCCCAGAGGCAATGCATATGCATGTGGTAAAAGCGCGATAACGTAAGTACCAGAAACACGATTACATACATTCCAATCTGCCTAAGTCAACACACCCTGCTACACACTACTTTAAAGTTTATACTGACACCCCCTACCAACCTTCCGGTTACAAAGTAGGTGTCAGACATCCTTACGCAAGCGCAAGGGACCATCTACGTCAGGTCATAACGCCAGATCAGAACACGCCGGTTACGCATCCTTCATCCGGTACTTTTAAGACTAGTGTCTCGAGCTAGTTGCCCCGTGGACACGTATAGTCCACTACCTAATATCCAGATAGGTCACCGGAGCTGTAAGCTCGCTCACTTCTCGTTGCACTAAAAGCACAACTCGCAGTGTACCACTGCTCGCGCCGTCAACTCTAAAGTCGACTACCAAATGTCCTCTTTGGTGGCGGAGTTGTAAGCACACTCACTTCTCGGCCTCTCTTTTCTGCCTAAGTCAACAGCTTAATTGATCATTCGACTACAGACTATTATTCTTCACCACAAACAATATATTCAATCACCTTGTACAATAACTTTGGCCATTATCGGCTTGCTAGTCTGCAACCCGGAAACGTTTTTAGATGGAATCAGTAGTGCCTGGAACACACAATAATATGATTGATAAGTCTTAAAACAATGAATAATTCTAATTATTTAAAACAAAATCACTAAATATTAATTAGATCTCTAATAGAACATAGAACAACGCTTTCCAATAGCAAACTTAACAAAACTTTCATAATTCGACAGAGAAGCAAATGTAGTTGGAAGAGCGGTCGCCCGATTGCGAAAGGTCCCATTTTGCCATCGGGAATCCAGACGTACGGCTGGCTACCACCCTTACCTGGTTGTCATTCCACTTTTGCGCACCAAGCGTTTTGCTTCTACATTTATAATGCGTACAGCCAAAGAGTGGAATTCCCTACCGGCGTCTGTGTTCCCGAGTGCAAATAACCCTAAAGTTTTTAAAGCCTGATTGAAAAGGCTATTTCTGGGCAAGCTCGTTCCATCATCGGCCTCTTCTTAGCCCTAGGGATTAGAATGAGGCCAAGAGCAAGCCCGTCTCACAATATCACAATAACAATAAAAAGGTCGCGGTTTCGAGTCCCATTTGAGGCTCTCTTCTATTTTCATGTGCAATTCTCAACGGTCACGACACTCCTTTTGTTAACAAACTTAATATTTTATAATAATTACGCTTTGAACATGCAAATAGATGTTATTAGAGAAAATACCAACCTGATCAGAGCCAGCTTTAATGTACTGCACGGTGGACATCCCAGTGGTGCCACTAGTTACAACTTTTATTTTCTGCGAACTCCCAGAAGGCATTACTACAAGCTGTTTTCCTATTTGTGCTGAAAAAAATAAAATCACACGCTATTACCAAATCTCTGGGCACACGCCGACCTCCGTAGCCGAGTGGCTTGCACGCCGGGCTTTGGGTGGCGCCAACTCTGAAGTCTAACCCGGGACTTCAGAGTTGGCGCCATTTGGCGCCGGTCGGGGCATTGTCGAAAACGAACTTTTCGATATTGTGTCGGGTCTGAGTGGTTGTGGTATCTGTCCGTCGCTGTTTCTGATTTCCATAAAAACGAGTGCTTTAGCTACTTATCTTGGGATCAGAACAATGTATGTGATGTTGTCTAATATGAACAATATCAACAAAAAAATGTGTAAATAAAATAAGGAATAATCGTTTTTTTCTCCTGCTCGAAGGTCCTGTGTTTTCATACATAACAAAATGACAACCCGAAGGATGCAAGAGTGACACATAGAGAATATTCCTAGCATTAAATATTATTAATAATAAAAAAAATTGGAGTTTACAACAGGCAGCGTCAAGGCTTATCAAGATCATTATCTTCAGAAATTTTTTATGTTCTTACTGCTAGGGATGGATAGGGATAGGGAGGGATAGGGATTCTTACCCTATGGATGCATAGTGAAAACGTGCCACAAACCACCAGATAAGCCCAAGATTATTTTTGGCATTAAAATTTTGGTCACCCATCCGCTAACCAGTCGTTGCGAAAGTTACTCTACTTCAGCTAACGCGGACTAGCCAAAGCGCTATCGAGCTCCAAGCTTATGCTTACCTAAAACTGCATTCCCCTTGCCGTCACTTTGCAGAACTCCGCCCATCGCAACGTTTTTAACCAACGCAACCGGCCTAGGCGCTATAGGCGTCAGCCTGCTCGCAACAGCCGGTACCAGTTTGGGTGGCTTCGGCGCTATGGCGATCTGTCGTGGAAGCGTTGTCAGTACGGCCGATTCGGACTTCTTGAATGTCGGACGCGACGACGACGACGGTGCAGCCTACAACGATGTTAAGTTTGATTAAAAACTCATTTAAACATTCTATTGCATTATTGAAGAATTTACATTTTAACTGATGCATTCAGAGACGTCAATTCATGTTAACAATTACTTGAAACTTACGATTTTGAGTTGTAAGTCTTTAATAATGATGAAATAAGCACTTTTTTTAAATCAAAGCTGTAAGGTACTAATTTATTGGTAACTTTCTATGATGGCAGGTGTTAATCAAGTAAATGAAAGTCAATCATAAGACTACATTATTTCATACAAATGCTCAATACAAGAGAATAGTAAGGGCTGCACCCTAAAAAAATATTTTCCACAATGAGGCAGCTTATAAAGTATGCAGTGGCTAAAGAAAACAGCTAGTATACTAGTACCATACTAGTTTAGTGAACCCTTAGCCAGAATAAATAAATAAATTTTCCTACATTCACACCAATTATCTAGCCCAAGAGAAGCTTCGTTATGAAACTCGTTATATGGTTACTAGACAATGGATAAACATACTTAAAATACTTAAATACATAAAAAACACCCAGACCCGAGACAATTTAGAAAAACAATAATTTCTAAATTGACCCGACCGGGGATCGAACCCGGGACCTCAGAGATGGCGACACCATGAAAACCGGTATATAAACCACTCAACCAAGGAGGTCGTCAAGAATGTACCATGTACATAAATATCTTAAGATTTTACTGCTAAAATCTAGTAAGTTTGGTATCAATGCCATCTCCTATTTGTAATAGAATCCAAAAACAAAATAATTGACAAAAATACTAAAATGACATAATTACCATAATACATAATTAATTGTAAGCATTCAACCAGTAATGAACCTATAATTGTTGATCAAGTATTGATTTGTAGGGTCAGTAGAATAAATTATAATATTAATAACAAATTATAAACTTACTTTAACTGAGATATATTTTTGTGTCCCACCAACACCCAGCTTGAAAGGAGCTATATTTTGCGGTTCAAATTGTATATCTAAAGAATCTGGCTGTGAAGCCAGTATGTCTTGCTGCTGAAAAACAGAAGAAGATAACAGTATTAACATTAGAACAACAACCAATTCATAAAAACAACAATTGCAATTTAATAATTACATTGGAATCTTCAGTTGTTGTCATTCCTGTGGTTTGATTGTCATGGATAGAGTACTCTTGAAGGTTAAATTGATCTCCCATGAAATCTGTAACTGGATTAATTAAAAATATTGATAAGTGATAAGCTACTATTTAAAAATGATTATTTAATAACTGTAAAATTATTAAATATATTTTATCATCATCACATCATTAGTTCTATTTACCAAGGAGCCTTCCCTACGGATGGATAGGGTAATGGACCATTAACCACACAAGGGCCTAATGCAGATTGGTGCTTGTTAACAATATTGTTAACAAGCACCAATCTGCATAATATGCAAATATTTGCGTATGCAGCTGGGACCAATGGCTTAACATGCCTTCCAAAGCACAAAGGAACTGGAAGCGAATACATTTTTAGTCAGCCATCCAATGATTAGCCTTTACAAAATGTACTGAACCTTAGCAATCGCAGACCAGGCATGCAGTCTTACTTATATGAGGTTACTGAACCTGGTGTATGACAGATGACATTTCTAAACATTGAAAAAATCATTGTTTTAGATAACTTATTTTCTTTTGAACTATTACAACTAGTACAAATTATATATACATATAATGACTTGTCTTGACTGACTGATTCATCATCGCCGAGCTTAAACCGCAAAGTTAATTAAATGAAATTTTGACTGTAGGTTAATTGAGTGATGTAACCAGCCACTAAGAAAGGATTTTACGGAAATTACACCCTAAGGGGGTCAAATATGGGGTGAAAGTTTGTATGAGTCTGTCAGTTTTGAAGTAAAATACATAAAAATAGGTATTTGGCTTCTTGAAAAGAAATAAAGAATGACATGTCTCAGCAATTGAGTTTACTTCTTTTTATATTAGAAGGAGGCAAACGAGCAGGCGGGTCACCTGATGGGAAGCAATCACTGCCGCCCATGGACACCCGCAAAACCAGAAGAATCACAGATTATTATTTTCCTTATAAAGTAGTAATTTTAACATTGACTAGTCTCTATATCATGGAAGTAGGATTATTTTAGATACAGATACTTATCTATAATAACTTTGGCTTTTATTACACACAATCACATGTTGTATAGCCTATGTGAGCAAAGCCGCGAGTAAAAGCTAGTCTAATCATAAAAACACTTTTCATGATAAAATATTTTTCCCACAAAATTTGATTCAATTATCAAATGAAACTAACATGTGTAGAATAATTTATTTGTGAATTTCCCTTGTTTCTGTATTACAAGGACCAAGCAGTGGTCCTAACTAAGAACTAGGGGGATATTGTGTCTGCTGAAATTAGTAACACAAATTTGTGGATTATTGAAAGCTTTTAGAGATAAAAAAAACTTACAAACTTAGTGTTGTAAATATTAATTTAGTTTGAATAATGGTAAGAAAAACAGTTTGAATATAGCTCCCTCGGGGATTTTAAATTAATTTATTCACTTTTTCCAACTAAAGAAATGAAAACGCTCTTGATGCTAGATAATATAGAATGTCAGCAAATTACAAAACTTCTTAAAGTGCCAATATAAAATTTCTGAAAACACCATGCTACTTACCAATAATTTCTTCACTTCCAGAGTCCATAAGAATAGGCTGCTCTTCAAATTCCATTGCCATGTCCCCCTCCTGAGAGGTATCAAGACTTATGCCTGCCTGACTAGCTACATCTTCAGGACTCTCAAAGTCCATCTACAACCATTTGAATACATATTGATTATCAATTCATGGGAATTTAATTGCTACAAGAATATTGAAATATAAAAAAGTAAATTAAAGTAACTATAAGAGGAACGTTTTATGATTAAGAAAAAATTTAAAAACACAATAAAGACTAAAGTTTTTTTCAAAAATAAGATAGTAGGTAACCAACTCACTTCACCCATAGCACTTTCCAAGTTCAATGAATCTTCTAGACTGTGATCCATTTTGCAGAACGTATAAAAAACTAGCTAAAAGTAAAGTAAATTGAGTATATATCCACTGCTAAACACTCTTTCATTGATATACATTTTTGTAAACAATCTCGAGTTCAAAAGACGCCGCCATTTTAGCTTGTCAAATCGCCACGGTTGGAAACAAATTCTCAACAATTGTACAACTCAATTAATGACGACGCTATTCACTGCTATCGCTTTCACAGGCGCTTAACAATAATAAAATTATTTCAATAATATTAAAATAGCGAAAAACGGGTTATTTCTCTTCACTTTCTGAGAAAAATAGCATGAAAATTATGGCGCTTCTTTCAATTTTTAAGCCAAGTAAGTATAGCCAACCAAGAAATATTAACTGTCAAAGTGACATTTTACTTTTTAATGAGAAGTTGTCTATGATATTACAACGTTGAATCTAAAGCAGTTTATTGAAAGAAGACAAAAATCTTACATGTCTCAAGAAAAACTTATATTATTAAAAAAAAACAACTTAAGATCAAGCTGTATGGGCTAGACTCATAGGCCATATCTAAATGTCAAGAAGAAACTAAATACATCATCACCCCATCGATGTACATGGATGGGGACATGATTGGGTTTGCCGATCACAAAGTACCTACTTACTTTTTATAATGTAATAAATAATAGGTACTGTGGTAGTTAGTATACCCTGAACACATAGGGACTTCTTGGCGGGAAAGTGAAGAGTCATGTATGCGGTTTTGACTACATTACCTCAAATATGACGTCACAAATCTGGTGACACCTTCGAAATAACGAAAGAAAAGGGACAATCGATCTCTTTCCAATACATCACTTAGGTTCATTAGTTAAAATAGTACGAACTGATGAATGAGTGTTGCTATTTTAGTCCGGTTTCTATAGCTTTAGTTATTAATCTGAGGGTTTTGATATATTTTCTCAAATTGTGTTATGTCGAATATTAATGTGAAATAATACTGGATTGACCGTTAAGTGTTCGTGTTTAGGGAAGGTCTATGTCCAGCGGTGGACTATAATAGGCCGATGATGAATGATGATGATAAGTGTTTGTGAGTGTGCATGAGTGTTGGCAAATGAAACAAAACAGTGCAACGCCACTTTTTAAATTCTCTCAAGAAATCCACTCGAGGATTTAGTAAAGCCCCACATCTTTACAGCTGAGATACTCGAGGGGTTGAGGGGTATATCATTTCTCACTTTCGGTGATGTATTGGAAAGAGATCGATTGCCCTTTTCTTTCGTTATTTCGAAGGTGTCACCAGATTTATGACGTCATATTTGAGGTAATGTGGTGACTTTATCGACTTTAATATCGATCTAAATAATTGAAAACAACAACATAGTATTTCTTTTGTCACTATATTTATTAAACATATGTTAATTTGGCAATAAATACACAATAATACAACCCAAATCATCAGTTGCACTATCAAACAGCAAACTCATTGAAAAGAAACAATTTTAATGAATTTGAATAATGAAAGAAACAATACTCGCATAATACTAGTCTTTACATTTAACTTAAGATTTAAAAAATATTGGTTAAATTAAACCTTAATAAAATCTTAGTGATATTTACTTAAGCCTTCGGTGACCGCAAATACCAGACACAATAGATATTTATTGTTAGATAGCTTGCCGGCAAGCGCTCGGGGCTCAAAAGGATGTGCTAGGGATAATATGTATACAGGAAAAGTTTAAATCATCATTGAAAAAACAATACGATATCAATTTTAGCAATTACACAGAATTTGTTATCAGAAAATATGATTTCGTAAATATGAACATTGATTTTTTATAATCAAGTTCTGATTGTGTCTGAGTATATTGTCATTTGTGTCAAGCGTTTCTGCAAAAAAATAATTTCTTATTATAATAAATGTTTAATAAGTTCAAAATATAAATCAAAAGCTTTATAATAATTAAATTACTAACCGGACTTCGGTGCGAGATGGTTTGGCAAGATAAAATTATCTGTTGGTATGATACCGTGAAATTGCATTATTTCTTTATTTTTATGTACGACATGTCTTCGTGTTAAATTTCTGAAGAGTTTCTTGAATCTGCAGACCTGTGCTATGTTTTCCTTCACAGACACATTATCACTTCCTGTAATACTGTAAAATCAAGTTTTGACGGTTCACCTGTGGCAGTACAATTTTATGTTGTAATGTTTAGTTTAATTTTTGTTCTTTGTCATATATAAATAAATATAAATAGTTATGTAAGCTTTATATAATATACATATATAATTACATAATATAATATATAATATACGCACAAATAATATAGTATCAAAATTTTGTATTGTTAGATATAAATAAATAAAATATTGTATTAATGTCACGGACAGACAAACAGACTGCACAAAATATTGTATATACGTAAGTTGCTGTGGAATGCGCACGGGGAAAACCCGTTCGGCGGCCGGCTCCGCCGCCGCCTCCGCGCCCCTTCCCCCGCGCGGCTGGAGAGCGCATTTGGCAGGCGATCGCGGACCAGTCACGATTAACTCGCTTGACGCGCGCCCGCGCCGCTCTAACGCTCACCGCTACTTACGCGCTTATTACCTGTTAGCTATATATATATATGTGTTATTAGTTATCGTGCCTATCTGTCCTTCAGCTTTCTATCGCTTTAAACCTCTGTGCGTAGCCTTCTTCTTATTGTACTCCTTCTAAATGTGTGTGAATAAACTTTATATGTGACGTAATACGGACTTATTATTCGACGCCCGTTACCACTACCGACGAACACGAGAATTGAAGATGGATAAGGAAAGTTCCAAAAAGGACGGCAGCGAAACCGCTCAATCATGCCGAGTTGGTATCAGAGTACCCCCGTTCTACGCAGAAAAACCATCGCTGTGGTTCTCTCAACTGGAAGCCCAATTTGCCTTATCAAATATATCTACAGACGCTACCAAGTTTTATTACGCGATAGGCAACCTAGAACCACAGTACGCGAGTGAAGTAGAAGACATAATCTGCAACCCGCCTCCTACTGATAAATACGGCAAGCTAAAAGCTGAGCTCACCAAACGGTTGTCGGCTTCGCGGGAGAAGAAAGTCAAGCAGTTGTTAATACACGAGGAGCTGGGGGACAGAAAACCGTCCCAGTTCTTCCGGCACCTCCTGAATTTGGCCGGTCCAGGCGTCCCAGATGACTTTCTGCGTACCATATGGACCAGTCGGCTACCAAACAGCACGCAGAGTATCATCGCGTCTCAGCCGAAGGCAAGCCTAGAAGAGTTAGCGGAGCTGGCGGATCGCATTCATGACGTCGTCAGTCTTCAGGTGGCATCAACATCAGCATTCCCCCAACCAGCGCAAGGCAGTGCTAGTGATCCCGTATCTTGCCAGATCGCCGCACTGACAAAACAAGTGGAAGCATTAACGGCAACGGTGAATAGGCTATCAAGATCCCGAGAAAGACCGTCTAGTCATCATCGCAACCGTTCCAGCTCTGCAAGGTCGCAGTCCAACTACCGTCGCCACCCCCAATGCTGGTATCATGCAAAGTTCAGAAGCAAAGCGCAAAAGTGCGTAAAGCCCTGTGATTACCAAACAGCGGGAAACTCGCAGGGCAGTCGGTGATGGCGGCCAGCGATTGCTCAACTATCGGTCGCCTATTCGTCACGGATCGAAGATCAAAGGTACAATTTTTGGTCGATACGGGTAGTGATCTATGTGTCGTTCCCCGATCCGCAACGCAATCTCGCCGAGAAAAAACGAACTTTCAATTGTGCGCGGCTAATGGTACCCCGATTCATACATACGGTTATGCTCATTTAACTTTAAACTTGGGGTTGCGCCGCGACTTTGCTTGGCGGTTTATTGTAGCCAACGTTACTAAGGCGATGATAGGCGTAGATTTTTTAAGCCATTTTAATTTAATCGTTGATTGCAGAAATCAGCGTATTATTGATAATAGCACTACGCTTATCGCCCCGGCTTCACCTGCCAGGTCATGTGATATTGTTTCTTCAGTGAAGGTGATTTTTGGTGAGTCAGTTTATCATGACATACTAAGGGAATATCCCGACATTACTCGCCCTTCTGGCGTTCACCGCACACCTACACATAACACTACACATCACATACGCACCACCCCTGGACCTCCGGTTCATTGTACACCTCGACGCTTAGCACCCGACAAATTAAAAGCGGCTAAGGAGGAGTTTGCATCAATGCTGAAAGTAGGTACTGCAAGGCCTTTAGAGTCTCCATGGTCATCACCACTACACCTCGCACTTAAAAAGGACAATGGTTGGCGCCCGTGTGGAGATTACAGACTTCTCAACTCCCGTACGATTCCGGATAGGTATCCGATTCGCCACGTGCACGACTTTGCACATAACATTTCCGGCTGCAAGGTCTTCTCAACAATTGACCTTTTGAAGGCGTACAACCAAATTCCAGTCCATCCCGAGGATATTCCCAAGACGGCGATCACCACACCCTTTAGGCTGTACGAATTCCCGTTCATGACGTTCGGACTTCGTAACGCAGGCCAAACATTTCAAAGATTCGTCGATATAATGGTAAGGGACCTCGATTTTTGCTACTCCTTCTTGGATGATTTTTTGATATCCTCTAGAGATGAGGTAAGTCATAAGGAGCATCTTCGCCAATTATTCGCCAGACTCAGCCAATACGGGATGATGATCAACACTTCTAAGTGTGTATTTGGCGCATCCGAGGTAACATTCTTGGGTTACCGCATCTCATCCGAAGGCGCCAAACCTCTGCCCGCAAAGGTTGAGGCTATTAACGACTTCCCAACACCCAAAACTGTCAAAGAGCTACGCCGGTTCCTAGGCATGGTTAATTTTTATAGGAGATTTATTCCGAACGCTGCCCAATATCAGGAAACATTGAACGCGTTACTGACTGGTTCCGTGAAAGGAAGCCATCCTGTCAATTTCACAGCTTTAGAACACGAGGCCTTTGCCAGCTGCAAAAGAAGTCTATGCCAATCAACCCTGGTAGCACATCCTAATTTTAACGCGAAGCTGGCTTTGGTTACCGACGCCTCGGACAAGGGTATAGGTGCAGTACTGCAACAGTTGTCGGATAACTTATGGCAACCACTGGGTTTTTTTTCTAGGAAACTAAGTCCATCGCAACAGAAATACTCACCGTACGATAGGGAACTCCTGGCAATATATGAAGCCATAAAGTATTTCCGACATATGCTCAAAGCGAGGGAATTTACAGTGTACACGGATCACAAACCGATTTGTTTCGCCTATAACACTCGTAAAGAAAATTGCTCACCGAGACAGTTTCGGCATTTAGATTTTATTGCGCAGTTTACCACAGATATTCGCCACATTTCAGGAAAGGACAATGTAGTGGCAGACACCTTATCAAGCGTTGAGGAAATTGTCCAGCCGGTAAATCTAACTAGTTTACCACGGTCTCAGACATCCAATCCTGAGCTGCAAGAACTTCTGCACAGTGGTACGACGTCATTACGACTCGCCAAGGTTAAACTGCCAGGTACCGAAGCCGAACTGTACTGCGACGAGAGAAGCAATACCCCTAGGCCTTATGTCACTAAAGGCATGAGACGTCAGGTTTTTGAGAGTCTGCATTCCTTAAGTCACCCAGGTACGAATGCTACAGCGAAGCTCGTGGCAGAACGCTACGTGTGGCCGGGTATTAGGAAGGACTGCAAAGAGTGGGCTAGATCATGTCTCGATTGCCAACGTTCCAAAGTTACTCGACATGTATCTTCTCCATTAGGATCGTTTAAGGTACCCCCCGCAAGGTTCACTTTTGTGCACATTGATCTTATTGGCCCGCTACCACCTTCTCAAGGTTTTCGCTATTGTCTCACAGCTGTCGACCGCTTCACAAGATGGCCTGAGGCGATACCATTAGTAGATATCACGGCGGAGACAGTAGCGAAGGCATTATTACAGGGATGGATATCTCGTTTTGGGTGCCCGTTAGATATCGTCACAGATAGAGGGATGCAATTTGAATCCAGTTTATTCAAGTGTCTCGGTAAAATGATAGGTTTTCAGCATAGGCGCACGACAGCTTACCATCCGGCTTGCAACGGTCTAGTGGAAAGATTTCATCGTCAGTTGAAAGCCGCTATTACCTGCCACAACTCTGGAAATTAGGTCGAATCACTTCCACTAGTTTTGTTAGGTATCAGAAGTGCTTATAAAGAGGACCTGCAAGCCACGACTGCAGAACTGGTATATGGTGAGACTTTGCGTTTGCCCGGTGAGTTCTTTGACACCCAAGAGGATGTTACCACAGACATGGCCGATTACATAGCGCGGATAAGGAAGTTCGCTAAGGACCTTCAACCATCACCCGCTGCACGCCATGGTAACAAGCGTTCAATCTTTGTCTTCAAGGACCTCGCCACAACCAAGCATGTCTTTTTACGAGACGACACTGTTTCAGGCGCCTTGAAACCAGCCTATACTGGGCCCTTCCAAGTCGTGAAAAGAAGTGATAAAGTCTTCGTACTTCTGAACAATGGCAAACACGTCACAGTATCGATAGACCGGATCAAACCAGCCTACATACTGCATGACACAAACATTAATCCAAACACACACATTAACCATGACAAAATACACTTACAAACACAAACAAAAACAACCAATTCACACAACTTCTCGTCCACCACAAAGTCTCCCAAAACTGATAGAAATAATATTAAAACTACCAGATCAGGGCGTTCAGTACGCTTTCCAGACTATTATCGCCCGTAGTGACGGTCTCTGGAGGGGGGTGATGTGGCAGTACAATTTTATGTTGTAATGTTTAGTTTAATTTTTGTTCTTTGTCATATATAAATAAATATAAATAGTTATGTAAGCTTTATATAATATACATATATAATTACATAATATAATATATAATATACGCACAAATAATATGTAGTATCAAAATTTTGTATTGTTAGATATAAATAAATAAAATATTGTATTAATGTCACGGACAAACAAACAGACTGCACAAAATATTGTATATACGTAAGTTGCTGTGGAATGCGCACGGGGAAAACCCGTTCGGCGGCCGGCTCCGCCGCCGCCTCCGCGCCCCTTCCCCCGCGCGGCTGGAGAGCGCATTTGGCAGGCGATCGCGGACCAGTCACGATTAACTCGCTTGACGCGCGCCCGCGCCGCTCTAACGCTCACCGCTACTTACGCGCTTATTACCTGTTAGCTATATATATATATATGTGTTATTAGTTATTGTGCCTATCTGTCCTTCAGCTTTCTATCGCTTTAAACCTCTGTGCGTAGCCTTCTTCTTATTGTACTCCTTCTAAATGTGTGTGAATAAACTTTATATGTGACGTAATACGGACTTATTATTCGACGCCCGTTACCACTACTACCACACACCGTTTAAGTAAGGTTTCTTTGCAATTAATTGCTAACATGAATTGAATGAATTAATACATTTTATACCATTTCATCAGATCCATCCATAATAAATAATGTAGGAACTGCATTTTCTCTTAGTCGCGTTCATTTCACATTTCCCTTACATAAAATTAATCCATAGTAAAATGCTTAGAACAAATGTGATTTAATGCCTTTTTGAAGTCTAATACGATTGATTTATCCATTTTTACTTTTCCATTCGTTTTTGGCATGGACATTGGTGCATGGTCTTTAGGAAATCTGTAAAATAAAAGTATCGATATATCGATTTAGAAAAGTATGCACATTGTATACGTCACTTACATGATATAGATAATCCGATGCCATTTCTGAATTATTGCTTAATCTGCTATAAAAATTGAATTAATGGCTGGTTTTCGCTACAAAATGGTTCTACTAAATTTTATTTGTATTTTTATTCGCTAATCAGACCACATTCAACAAATAATATAGAGTCTGAACAACGAAACGTGACTAAAAAGAATGGCGGCAAATTCAAAAATTCTTGGGGTGTCAACACTCATTATACTCTGAATAAGCGACGTTGATACTTGTATTTTTTTTATTAAACTCTAGATCAACCAAACACATAATTTGTAGTATCAATAAATATGAATAAATCTTAAGAATACTTTGAAGAAGCATTTGTGAAAATGAAAAATCAGGAAAAATCAAGTAGGTATTAATGTATATTTTACATTTACTCAAAGAAAATAATATTCATAATTTCATGAATCATAATCAAAATCTGATTCTAAAAACTCTACACCTGATATTGAGTCAGAAACATGAAATTCTTCACTGGTGCTGCTGTCTTCGCCAACATTTATTATAAATCTTCTTTGTCAGAAATTTCTTAATGTCAGACTTGTTATTAGACATTGTAGGCGGTTTGTTTACTTGTGTTACATGGTAACTCGCATTGTCCATAACAATCACAGATGGACGATTTAAGTTCGGTATCAAATTTTGATTTACCCATTTCATGAAGTTGGTGGAGTTCATGTCATCGTGATAATCAGCTGATTTGGACTTAGTACTGAAAATTAACAAAGCACCTGGCACAAAACCCTTTTCAGAGCCTGCATGAGCAATAATGTACCTCTTTCCAGATGAGATTTTTATAGATGTTACGCCATTCGTTGAAGGACCTTGCCAAGACTTTTTCACTTTATAATTTTGATGCACATATGTTTCATCAAGGTATATTATAGGTTTTCCTTCTTGGCGCTTGTGATGAATTTGTCTCAAATATCTGTCTCCATGCAGCAATTTCAAACCTTTCCACAAGCAAACTCCTTTCATTTTGGTTATTTTTAAATTCAAAACCATTATCATGCAATATTTTTCTCAAAGTCTCACGACCACCACTGAAACCAATTGCTTCTTTAAGGTCATTGTGCAGACTTCTTAGTGTAGGTACTTGTTTTTTCACACAGTAGTATTCATAAACTTTGTTCCGAATTGCTGAAATATCAAAGCTATCCAAAGATATCTTTTTTCGATGTGGTCGCTTTTTTCCAGATGTGTTCCATTTTCCTTGATTTAATGAACCTTCTTTTTTTATTCTTCTTAGAGTTGAAACACTTATTTCTAAACGAAAAATAACATAATTAATATTAACCAACTTACAAAGTAGAATAGAACGATGTTATTTGTTGGAAAATGGGTTTTTACCTGTCATTGACGATATTGTTTCCAAATATTGCGTTTCACCAGATAAAACTTTCTTTTGTTCAAGTGATGTTATATTCTTGACAATCTCTTTAATTTTTAGTTTTGTCTCACTATTACTTGAAGTTTCTGTAAGATAAACAAAAATTGGTTGGAGAGTCAACTTAGGCAGGAAATTAATTTTGAATAAAAGGAAAAAGTAAGTATACAGAATTAACCTACAATTGTTTACGATTGTAGTAGTTTTTCAGAGTAAATGTAAAATAATAGACGAGAACAATAAAAGAAGGCATGCTAAAGTATCTAAATGATAAATTCAAGTACACAAAACCTACCTATAAGCGACGTGATTGTGTTCAGTTGTCGTTGTTTTTCAGCAAGTTTATCTTCCATTTTGCTTTTAACCTCGCTAAACTTGTTTATCATAGTAAACAATAGCCTCCTTACATTGCTTTTAACCGGTTTCGCCTTGATTGCAAGCAAAATCAACAAAAAACCATACCAGAACTCACAGACGCTATATACTTTTGACAATCGTTTGACAGCTTAAAATTGTTGCCATAATAAAACTTTTGAAAATAGATCGCGTCACGTTTCGTTGGTCAGACTCTAGCAAAAACATACCGATTGAAAGTCAATAATCCATGACTATTTTCTTTTCGAGAATAATAGAACTTGTAGCCCCTAACTATAAAATAAATAGTGCCACATAGACCACACATTCACTATTTCTAGTAGGTAATCCAAACCATTCGTGCAATCTAGACAGAAATACTATTAAAATCTGAAATAATTATGAGATACCTACTAAGACAATGTTATTGACAATTCTTTATGTTGACAGTCGATACTATTAATACGCGAACAAATCAAATATATCTAAAACGAACTGTCAGCTTTTAAATCAATGTATTTGATGAATGAATGAATGGAATGGATGATTTTGGCTGGCCTTGGCCGGGCAAAAGGACTCGAGATTTTATTTTTCTGATGACCGTTTGACATAACAATACAAAAAATAAAACTAAGTGTCAACCATTTGTTGCACTCCAATTTCCTTTTCTAGCCATAAGATAGAACGGAACTAAACATAGTTGCCCGATTTTTATTTTAGCTATCCCTCTATAGCTTTAGTTATTGTTGTAGCTGGATTTCTCTTCTGGGTGTGAATGAAGCTGGGGAAAAGTGTCGGGTCTCATAAGAAGAAAACTGGAGTGTTATTTCCAACTAAATCCCAGTTACCATCGGAGGTTCTACATGATCAAACTATTTATTCTAGTAAACTGCTTCATACAAAATTAGGCTCTAAATTGGCAAAATTTAAGTTCTAATGTCGGTTAGCAGGCGTGATCATAATATGATCGCTCGGTCGTTGCCGGAGTATTTCGATTATCATATGATCGGTTGGTCGCTGAGGGGTGTATTACTTGTAAGAAAAATTACTTTGACATTGGCTAAATGTGCTAATCGCACAAAGCCATCAACTAAAAGAAAAAAAATTCTTATTTTTTATTTATTGTCTTTTTTCTTAGTAAATAATAACGTTCGGTTCGGTAAAACTAAAATAAAATAGTAAACTATTGAGAATAATAGCGAAAACATAGTAATAAATTCGCCCTCGCCTTCGTCACTTTTGATTAGCTTCGGTGTACGTAAAATGCCTCTCAATTTGCAAGGTGTGCGTCAATACCTTAGTGAGCTTAGAAATTCTGGAGGCTTACACAAAGATCAGGCTGAAAAGTAAGTTCACTATCTACTGCTCCCTTCCACTAACTCTGTTGCCCCTCAAACCTAGTAAGGTATGGGGACACGTAGCCCTAATATATCTCGAGACTTCGAGAGTTTGTCCGGTCACAATGGCATGAAGAACCATCAAAGTTTCTCGCCGCACATATACCTGGTGATGCTGTAAAGGCCCTAAGTGACCAACAGCTATTACCTTCTTTAAAAATAAACAAAAGAAACAAAACTGGGCTTTGTCCCTTAAAAAAAATTTAACACTCGGTTAGTAGTTTCTCGAGTTTACGAGATCGAGAATCGTACAAGATAGAAACGAACTAGTTAATTTCTATCTTGTACGAGCACATCGCCTTCTAATGTTAAACATAACATCACTTGCCTATAAACTAGACACTGGCTAAATCAGCCATCAACAAGAAATTGAATTGAATTTAGTTTCTCATGTTTTCTCTTAACTTCTTGTTCAACATTACTTAGAGCTTACAAGGTGACAACACCGACGATCTGGTGGAAATGGTGTGTAGTTTTGGATGCAAGCAGTATTAACCCGGCGAGAATGAGGAGGGGGCAATATGACCCTGCTCATTTTTAAATGTGTACAGTTTCTTGTACTGCAGCCATATAATTCCACAATAACACAACCAAAAGTATTCCAATTACATAAAATCATTAGATTGTGCACTTATCAAAGAATACTTGAACGCTCGAAAACAAATACCACTATTGCTGAGCCAGTTACACAAAAGAAATTTAGTGGTGAACCTGCACAAGAACCTGCTGCTAAATTACGTGGTGTGCAAAAAAGATGTCAAGTGTGCCCCTATACCTAAGACCGCAAGGCAAATCATATTTGTGAAGCTTGTTACAAATACAATATAATATCCAGAGAACACCATAACCTACTGCCAGGAATGCAGTACAAAGACCGAAGATATATTATTTATAAAACTGAATTATTCCTGTTATTGTGATTTTTAATGATTAATCTCATAAAAGACTGTTAACAGGACACAATTAGAATGAGAAAAAACTGTTTTTTGTTAGATATTTTTAATGTTAAGCAGAGAGTTCTTTTAGTGATGATTATTTTATAAACGTTTCTCAATATAAATATATCATTAGAATTTATATTGTAATCTGTGTTTTATTTATTAAAATCAATTAAACTATATCTTTTTTATATCTAATATACAATGTTTAAAATATTGTTATTGTTATATAAAAACCCTAATTGAAATGTAGGGTCATATTGACCCTCCTCATCCTTGACGTACCTCTTTTGTACCACATCCTCGCCGGGTTAAACTTTTTGTATTAGAGATCCTCGGGGAAAGCTAAGCTTTTGTCCAGCAGAAGACGTCTTTTGGCTGAGATGATGATGATAATGATGAATAGTAATATTATTAATGATTGTTTCATAGGTACCGCAATGTGTTAATGGAAATTTTGAAAAATACTGAAGGAGAATTAGCAGAATCATTGAAGGCATTTGTTGAAGCAAGTAAGGAGCCAACATATTTAAAAAAAATATTTAATATCACTGTTATAAATATGTAACCTACATAAACAGTGTGATATTAAATGTCTTATAATATATAAGTGCTGGCAATTTTTTTGAAAAAAGATGAAAACATCTTCCACATACGGTTTTTGAGCTATTGTTTAGCTAACCTTGACTCATATTTGTACCACACTTGTTAAATATGACATGTAGGTGCTTCTGGTGTCTACAGAGAACCAGGGTCATAGTGCCATGCCAATCATACCTTGATATTGAGTGTGGGCACTGAAATGGTCATTTGTAATTTTGTTATTGTATTTTAAACAACACTGTATTATTCTAAATAAGTTTTCATACACGAAAATACGTAAAAGTTTATGTTGTAGAAACAACCTTTTTACTTAGAATTATTATCAAATAAATTTAAAAAATAAAACCTTTTGTCAGTGTGTACATACATTAAAAGTTTTTCAACTGCTTCCTGATAATTTATAATATCCTTTTTTTTGTTAATAGTTGTTAATGAAAATGTGAGCTTGGTGATATCCAGGCAGCTGCTCACAGACGTCAGCACACACTTGGCATTATTGCCAGACAATGTGTCCCAGGAAGTGTCACACTTTTCATTAGATGTCATCCAGCCTAGAGTGATCTCATTTGAAGAACAGGTGAATATTTTGTTTTTTTTATGTAACATAACATAGGTAGTAAGATTTGTGACTGCCTATGCACACATTACATAGGCTTTAGTAAAACTTCATTACTTAAAAATGGGAGTTGATATCACACATAGGTTGAGCTATAGAAAATATACTCCTTATTTCTTATTTAAGGATAAGTAAGTATGTATGTATAAAAGATCATGATAATATTATGATCTCATAGACATACATACTATGTCTACCTTTAAAAAACAGTATACAACAATTGCCTATCACCAATTATTTTTTTATTTCAATTTTACTTACTTTTATACAAAAAAAAGTTTTTTTTTAACAAAATTCCTTTGTCGAGTGGTTTGTACACCGTTATTCATGGAGTCGCCATCTCTGAGGTCCCGGGTTCGATCCCCGGTCGGGTCAATTTAGAAATTATTGTTTTTCTAAATTGTCTTGGGTCTGGGTGTCTTCTATGTATAATAAGTATGTATTTAAGTATTTTAAGTATGTTTATCCGTTGTCTAGTAACCATTTAACGAGTTTCATAGCGAAGCTTCTCTTGAGCTAGATGATTGGTGTAAGTGTAGGAAAGTTTATTTATTTATCACATTTCTTTAATGCATTTTCAACCATATGGTTAAGGCATAAAGTTCAAAGTCTATTGAAGAAATTTGACAGGTTGTGGTGCAGGCATGTGTGCCAAATCAATTGTTGAATGTCCTATTAACAGGTAGCTAGTATAAGACAACACTTAGCAGATATTTACGAACGAAATCAAAACTGGAAGGAAGCTGCAAACGTTTTGGTTGGAATACCCCTTGAAACTGGCCAGAAGTAAGTGTCATTCATCTATATTTTTGGTCCAATACACTTGTATGCGCTCTAGGTGGGCACTTCTTTTGGGACCATTTAGATAAGGCTATAATTTTATTTATAAATAATGATATCATAAAAGTACTGGTGTAAACCTTCTTTGTTGTTATAAATTACGCAAATAAATAAACGTAAAATAATTATAAAATATAGTGAAAAAATTAAATGCCTACCTGACCCAGCCAGGATTCGAACCTGCCTAGCCTTTTCGGTAGCATAATGGTCAGTGCAGCCGCTTGAATTGTGGAAGACCCAGGTTCGATTCCTGGCTGGGTCAGGTAAGCATTTTTAATCTTTTCACTATATTTTATAATTATTTAATTCAGCTTTAGTACAGCAATTATCACTTAAAAAAAATATGTTATGTAAATATAATGCAATCAAATATGTATAGAAATAATCAGATATTACAGGGACATTCCCCACTTTACCATTTTGCAGGCAATATTCAGTTGATTACAAGCTGGAAACATATTTGAAAATAGCCCGACTTTACCTGGAGGTAGACGACCCAGTCCAAGCAGAAGCCTTTGTCAATAGAGCCTCGTTGTTGCAAGCGGAAACAACCAACGAACAGCTACAGATCTACTACAAAGTTTGCTACGCCAGAGTACTGGATTACAGAAGGTGAATGATGAATTTGATATACAGATAATGAATTGTAGAGATCTACAATGTTATTTTTAGTTTATACGAAACCTGAAAACTGGTTCAGAATCAGTAATAGAATCGATTTTAATATTTTTTATACCATGTTACATTTTGACCAAATAATATTTACAAAATCTCAATTATAGTACCCTACCAAAAACACACAACGGGACAACACAAAAAGCTTGTAACTTCGTGAGTTTTCAAGATATATTTTTTAAAAATTTTTTGTACTGATTCTTTAAATGAAAATATTTGACCCGTGTTTCGGTGTTCGTATAAACTAAAAATAAGGTTGTATATCAATGCAGCTCCTGTCTTGCAGGTCTCGTATTAAAAGTTGTTGATTTATTCACCATCTTTCGGATATACCCTCTTCTGAACTAGTCTTATTACTATTAGTGTGTATAGTAGTCGAGTACTAAGAGTGATAATCATTCCAGGAAGTTCATTGAAGCTGCTCAGAGGTACAACGAATTGTCATACCGCAATATAATTCACGAAGATGAACGAATGACGTGCCTGAGGAATGCTCTAATTTGCACCGTTCTCGCGTCGGCAGGTAAATAATCATGCTAATTATCAAACAAAATGACATAATTTAAATAATTTTAATAAAGAGTTTTTTCCATTACTCGAAGCACTGCTCACCTATGAAATAATATTCAAATCGATTGAATAGTGAAGAAAAATAACTCTCCTCGATGTTAATGTTTAGATATGAGAAATTCAATATTGAGGACTTATGGAAATCAACTAATTAAATTATTGGGATCAAACTGAAAGTTTATATTTTGAGCAATTATCGATAATTGTTACCAATGTATGCGATGTTTGTCTGTAACCGGATGTGATGATAGTTACATACAAATAAAACATACTATTTTGTAATCTATATTTAACCAAAATATAAAACATTATTTCATATTATTACTATTACATTATTTATATTTAATTTATTATATTTAATACAATCAAATAATTATAATAATTAAATATTCCAATCTAAAACCTTAATCTGAGAGACCACCACGGGCCACCCCCGGCTCAAAGGTTCACATTGTATTGCCAGGGAGAGTCTCTGAACCAGGTATGACCCGCAGCGGCGATCGTACCCGCTATCCGCCAAACGGTGCCCTAGTTTGCAATAAAAGATTTCGTTTCCGTGCCCCACACCCCAGAAGTCTACAGCGAAAGAAGAAAGTGGTACTGTGACTTCAAGGCAGCATACCTCAAATGTTTCTGCCTCATGGCACTCTCAGCAGCAGACCCGGCAGTCCGCATAGTGCCACTTCGCCACCTTTCCACCCTTCTCCCAGGGAACTAAGGTCAAACCATCCGGCCTCATGCCGTCTGTTCGGCTCAAGCCCAGGGGCTCCAGAACGCACGGAATATTGGCGGTTACCAATGCCCGCCGGATGATGTAGTTTAGAGCGTGATGGCTCGAGAATCAACCAGCGCATCTACAGCAGCTTAACCCATGGTGCCCATTGGCCTTTTTTTCTTTTTTTTTATATTAGAAGGCCTCAACCCAAGCGCCGCATATACAACGATGTGGTTCACAAATGTTGCAGCCAAGACTCAACGCTACCGCCCGCCACTCGCAAGGAATCATCGTCCATGAAAGTACCCAATTGTGGATAAGGCAACGCATGCAGCAAGGCGCCCGATTCTAGTTGCGATACCGCTCTGAGCCTTGCTAAATCCAATGTGCTGGCGCCGTCCTTTAGCTCAGCGAGGGTCAAATTAGATCGAACATCATCCCAGTTTCGTTGGACTTCGGTGTAATCGGGGATGTCATGATCAGGACAAAAGATCGACCAAGCAGCCAAAGCCTCACTCGCAAAAGGCACTTGAAATCCGTTACCATTTACGTTGAGTATGTGAGTATAACGAGACTTAGTGCCCCATGCATGGAAGCCATGAAAGCTGGTAACGCCGTGTCCTTGTACCAGACGAATGCCAATTCCACCGTGCCTTATTGGCAGGGACGCCTGATGCCACTGTCTATCATTTAGATCCACGTTAAGGGTGCTTTTTAGGGTTTCTTTAAGGCTGTGGTCCAATAACCGACATTTCATTTTGTAATTAAAATATATAATTCATAATAATAATCTTTAAAAATACTTATACAAAATTTTAAATTACACGTTTGTCTCAATATCAGGTCAGCAAAGGTCTAGGATGCTGGCCACTCTATTCAAGGATGAGCGATGCCAACAGCTGCCAGCGTACTCGATCCTCGAGAAAATGTATTTGGATCGTATCATCCGGCGCTCCGAGCTACATGAGTTCGAGGCTCTGATGCAAACTCACCAGAAGGTAAGTTAACGTCGTCGTTACCACGTATGGTGAACTTTGAAGTTTGTATCGGGTATACATGTTTAACCTTTTCACCGCCCAACTATCCTGCACGCGATGTCCCTGTACGCCAACGTATAAATGTATTTTAATAAAGTAGGTACCTTCTTTGTACCTACTTTATTAAAATACATACATACAACTTCTATAGAAGTGCTGGCGTGGGCGGCACGAAAATCTCGAACTTCTATAGAAGTTGTTGGCGGTAAAAAGGTTAAAAGCTCTGTAGGAAGATTTTTTGAATCTACGTCTCTTTTTCGATACGACATTCAAGTAATGAAATTGAACAGTCTAACCCTTTTGCTACAAAACAGTGTTTAAAGTAAAACATATAAATACGTGTTTAAAATATTGTGTCTCTGTCTAAAAATGTAAGCTAAAAAGTGACAGCATCTATTTAAAGCAATTTCTTACTTTAGCCATCGTTTTGTAATAAAGCAGTTAATGTTTTATTATTCCGTCTATAAAAAAAACCGGCCAAGTGCGAGCCGGACTCGCGCACGAATGGTTCCGTACCATTAAATATTTATTCTATTCTGTTTTTTAGTATTTGTTGTTATAGCGGCAACAGAAATACATCATCTGTGAAAATTTCAACTGTCTAACTATCACGGTTCATGAGATACAGCCTGGTGACGGACGGACGGATGGACAGCGGAGTCTTAGTAATAGGGTTCCCGTGTTACCCTTTGGGTACGGAACCCTAAAAAGGGCGCGATCAGTTTACTGGTTTTGTATGAGAGGTCCAGATTTTTATTTCGTATTTCAACCCATGTTTCTTGGGGAAAGTTGTTCAATCTCATGAATCAAATATAATATTCTAAATTGGAAATGATGTTGTAATTCGACGGCAATTTTAAATGCTTCTATAATGCCCCCAAAACAATCGCTAATGTAGCATTCAAATGGTGAAAGATTTTTTTTTTAAATCGGTCCAGTAATTTTTGAGTTTATTCGTTACAAACATACATTCATACAAAGCTTTCCTCTTTATAATATTAGTATAGATAAATTTTCGTTGAATCTTTCAAAATTGTTTCGAAACAATCTTTAGTAGAAAGCATAACAATAACTAAAAACGTTTGTTTAATTGATGCTTCTCTATCCCAATAAGTCGTTAGCTTAAATTAAAGCACTGCTGTCACCGTCTTTTCCACCACCAGGCGTGCACCACGGACGGCTCCACGATCCTGGACCGCGCGGTGTTCGAGCACAACCTGCTGTCGGCCAGCAAGCTGTACAACAACATCACGTTCGAGGAGCTCGGCGCGCTGCTGGAGACGCCGCCCGCCAAGGCCGAGCGCATCGCCAGCCACATGATCAGCGAGGGCCGCATGAACGGGTACATCGACCAGATCAGCTCCGTGGTGCACTTTGAAAGTTTGTTTTTTTGATGTTATTTTTTTTTTTGGGAAATTTCAAATTTTTGCTTTTAGCTGCAGATTCCAAAGTGGATATTATACAGGTTATACAGATTTACAACTAAATGCACCTGCATTTAAACTGCGCGCGCTTGTTGTGATACAATATAACAGAGTCATTTCAATAGGCAAAGAATGGGTAATTAATTATAGACTAATTCCTGGCATGGTCAAAAAGTCTGTTTAGTGTCGCAAAACACGCTGACACTGTAATTAATTAGCATGTATAAATTGTAATTATATTAAGAAAGTTGACAAGAAAGACTAATTAAAATAACAGTCATTATTATCACGTCAAATATAACGAAGGCGATGAAACTTCATAGGAAGTTTATAGACCTACCTGTCCATAACAGAACCACTCTGTCATTTGTTTATGCCAATATGCAATATAAAATTAAATGTAACGACAAGCGACTGTGTAACATATATAAATCTAACTTTTTACAGCTATAATATATTTCTAAGTATTTGTGTTTCTTCCAGCCCGTGAAATTCTACCGCAATGGGACAAACAAATTCAAAGCCTGTGCTACCAAGTGAACAGCTTGATTGAAAAGATTGCTGCGGCCGAGCCAGAGTGGATGGCCAAACTCATGGAAGAAGAAATGATCCAGTAACTAGTTCTCTAAATGAAATAACTTATAACATGTAATTATATGTTTATAATAAATTCGTTTCTACGTCATACTTTATGATTTTCTTTTAATTAGATTTTGTAGCTATTTATTGACAAGCTTACTTGGTAAATAAATGTGTCACAAACATTGATTACATTAGGTAGGTACCTACATTAGAAAAAACATACAAACAGCTTGTAACGTGGGTGGACTGGCACATAGAAGTTCCAAACCAGAATACTTAAACCCCCGATCCGATTCGAACCCTTCGGAGAATTTAATAGGGCACGGGGATACGCACTGGTGCTTGATGCTGTTCCTTCTAGAAAACCTCCGAAGGTGATTCGTTTCACACGGATTGAGAACCCTTTGTGTAAAAACACACTATGCCGAAGGTACGCGACCGAAGTTCCGCGGCTGATTTTACGTTCCGACGTATTCGGCTGATATGACACACCAGAACACCGAACTTACGCCCCGCCCCCGGATCTTCGTAGGCAATCGAAACGAACTTCGATCGCGTATAATGTGTGCTCTATAGAATAAATTGCCGCTGAACTTACGCCCGACCGAAGTTAGGCTGTACGCTATAACGCAATGTAATTTCGGTATTATGTGTCGTCAGTAATTCAAATAGAATTGTAGGCATAATCATGCCGAACTTCAGTCGCGTAACTTCGGCATAGTGTGTTTTTACACTTTAAGTTTCTCGCCGCCCCCCAAAAAAAGTCCGGTGGAACTAAAAATAGCGTCCGAGGCAATCTGCAAACTATCTCCAAAAAAAATGGTACTTAAAGCAGTAAGTAGTACCGTTTTACGCAATAAAACAAGTGTGTCCCAGTTACGAAGTGAAATATTACACTGCGCAAGAGTTTTGAAATGTGAACTGCTATGCTATGATTTCATGGAATGCAAGAGAGGTGTGTCCAATTTCAGGGGGCTAAATTTAATGTGTAACGGTGACGGATTTCCATTTTTTGGCAAGCCAAACGAAATTAAATTACTAGTTAGAAGAATCTTTATGTCGTCGAACTAGTAGCAAAATGGCGCAGCGCAGTTCAGGTTGCGCGATCTTGCAGGCTAAGCAACATACGCTGTGCCGGGTTACCAAATTCAAGTAATTTATTCATTATTATTATTATTTTATTTATTTATTTATTCTCGGTGGCGTGCACTTGGAGAGGCCTATGTCCAGCAGTGGACTAGTATAGGCTGATGATGATTCATTATTGTGCTTAGGATGAGGAGCTTGATGGCGCAGTGGTTAATGCGCCCGGTCTGCGATTGCTAAGGTTAAGCAACTTTCGCAAAGACCGGTTATCAGATGGGTGACCAAAATTTATTATATCGAACTCCTCCGTGCTTCGAAAGTCACGTAAAGCCATTGGTCCCGGCTGCATCAGCAGTCATAGACTATGTACCTACATTAGCAGTTGTTGCGAGCCGTTGCGAGATTCAGTGTCCGTGAGAGGGCCTGTGTGCGTTACTCGAGCTTTGATGTAAGTATCCTTATTTTGCTATTCAACTTAGGTGCCTATAAATGTCGATAAAAATGTAATTTAACATCACTACATAGAATCTACCGTCGCTTCCCGCTAGGGTTGCCAACCATACTTTAAAATAAGTTCGGTTGGAAGTTGCAACTAGATTCTAGTAGGCCATTTTGTAGCTACTCTTTTCAAACCATACAAAAGATTGCCGAAGTAATGCAAAACATATGAAGAATCCTAGTCTAATGCATAGTTATTAATAATTGAAAAAAATCAAAAGTTTAAAAATACTTTATTAAACATCTTAATGAAATCAAAAATAAAATATTATAAAGACAAACAAATACGTAATCAAATGTAAATACCACTCTTCCTCTCATACACTGAACAACATGGCGGACGTGGAAGTTTAGGGAAAGGATGTTTCGAGAAGGTTCTAATGAAACAAATAAATGCTGATCGCAACAGGCTATTCTTTTTATTTCAATTATTGTAATACACCATAGGTGTCTATTTACAAGACGATAATTGTTACGTTTGATGTCAAATAAGGATCAGTAAAACTAGGTTGCAAATTAGACTCGTAAAACGTGCCGTGCTCGGTAACGATACAATAATATTTCCGCTAAACTTTTCGGAAAAGAAGCTCGTCCGCCATTTTGGTAAACGATGACACTGACGGCGGGTGGGGGTAAGTGAACGACAATTACATTGTTGCGTTTTGAACGCTTTTACACAACAAGTTACAATACAGTTAACGGTTTAATTGATTTGCTATATACGCTTCCCTGCCGACGCAACGAAGGGGCTTTAAGAAATATCTACGTGTGAGGAGCGTTGAACGCGCGCTTAGGGCTCCAGCTCGAGGGCCACGCCCACCTTGTGGCCGCCCGCGTTGAAGTTCTGCCCGTCGATGGCGGCCGACAGAGTCAGCGTCACTCCTGCAACAACACAAATACACATTTCCTTATTGCAGTCTACTTAGTAACATTTTTTTTAAATTATTTGTTTCATAACTTAAAACATACATTGGATTTTTTTTAAACTCAATTAAACATTCAAGTGTTAACAATCTCCATTATGAAAATAGGAATAACTTATAGTGGAGTGACATGGAAAGATAAGCTTTCGTGGATAACATACTACTAGTGTGTGCAAATATTAGATAGATACATGAGATAACATCAGCCAGATTTAAAGATAACATGAATGGCGTGTCAATTGGCATGTATGGGTATTATAATAGTTATAAAAACCTGATACTGTCACTTTATCAATAGGCCTAAACAATGCTTCATTTGAGCTGATAATGATAGGCCAAAAAAAATCAGGACAAGTGATTGATCACATTCACAGTCATGCAACTGCATGCTATACATCGATAAATGTTACGTGATCATGTTTTATAGTAAATTCATATCAGGCAATCATCTCACAAAATATACCTGAAAATTATTTCTCGCATTCTTCAGAAATGCGGATGATTTCGAGTTCGAGCGAAAACTAAGTACTGATCTTTATTCTAGCTGAAAGTGCATTACAAACAGAATCCTGAACTACCAAGGAATTGCCTATTTTACCTGTCAGAACACCAACCATCGAACTTGGCGCTTAAGTTATACATTTACAACAATCATTTCTAGTCTAATGGAGACGCATGACAAGCATAACATTATCCAGCAAGACCCACCCATAACCAGGACCTCTCTACCTACTGAGAGAACCCGCCCCCCGACCGCCTAGTCGATTGCTTTGGCTACGTGTATAGTTTATGACGTCATCTTGTCATTTCGTATCGCCTATCAAAGCAATATCGAAAGCTATAGCCAATAGCTATAGATATTGCTTTAAAGGCGGTACTAAATGACAGATGACAGATGACGTCATACACGTAGCCAAACAATCGGTTAGGCGGTCGGGCCCCCTGTTTCTTGCCGGATATTTCAATAAGTTTAATAAAGACAACATCTAACCCATATATTTTAGTTTTATACATGTCTAATAATTTGGATCATTTTGTGCACGCATCCTGAATTATAATCTAGACAAATTTTAAGTATCATTTGTCATTCATCATCATCATTTACTACTAGTTTTGTGTGCCTACAATAAATTAAATAAAAATTAACACGTCGTCGCAGCGAACGGTTTCCGGAAAAGTGGGAACGCGCGTTAAAGTAAGTTGGCACTGACCTGGGCGTAGCTTCTGTTGGTATCCGAGGCCGATGAGGGACTTGTTGTTGATCTTGGCGTGCAGCGACGCGTCCGCGTCCAGGCCGTACTTGGCGCCGACGCCGAACAGCGTGTCCGCGGAGCCCGACGTCCACTTCATGCTGACGCCGCAGTCGATCTTGTCCGATACCTTCTGGAAGATAGACCCGCCGAATTCCTTGCCGTTGTCGCTAGAAGCAATTTGTGAAACCATTGTTAGGATTAAAACAAAAAATATTAATGAAACTATTTACTATGGATCGGGAGATTCATAAACAGAGTACTGCTTAATATACAATTTTTTTCATGGGACCTGTACTTCGAACTTTTCGCAAAATCTGTAGTTAAGAGGGATGACATTTCCATGGACATAATACCACATAAGGCATCTCCTATGGTCCCATATTCTTTATCATTTTTTCATCTTATAATTATATTCCCGCTGTCTGTTTTTAGAGACAAAATATTACATAACAGTCTCCTTCAATACATGCTTTATGGCATCCTTAATGTTCACACAGAACAATTGAGTTAAACTAATTCACAAGTTCACAATTTTGTAACTACTATCTTGAAAACTGATATTAGTCTAAGCTATGATTAATGTTATTTTTAAAATACTAAGATATTTACCAAATCTGGGATATTTAAAAGTATTGTTTTAAAATAAGCTGGTGGTTCGAAACTTTAGACAGAAAAGCCCTACCTATTCCCATCACTGGCGATGTGATACAGTATTCAATTCACATATTTGCTCTTAAAAAATATAACTTCAAACGCCACACTACTCCAAAGAAAAACAATGTTAATGATGGACAAGTACTGAAACTAAACAAATGACCAGCATTAGAACCAATGCCACAAATACTAGTCTTAACTGGCTTAACAACAAAGGGCAGCTAACATCCTAGCAAGACTTAGTGGGTCAGTGTTATGTAATCCAATAAATCAATAGCCAGCAGTCTAGTTAGTAGTACCAGTGGTGCAATGTCAAGTGTGTGCAATATAAATTGAAGAAACTATACAGTGCACAGAGCTTTGTAGAGTTTAATTCATAAGAAAAAATCAATTCAATCAATGTTGTTGATCATATTACAATGATCAAATCAAATGACACAACAGATGACTCTCAACAAATATTTTGGCCATCTTCAGTCATCTAGCTTTTAGAATCAATGCCCATATTTTATATAAATTTTTAGATTTTTTAAAGATTTTGTTTAAATAAGGGATTTAATTTTAAATTTTTATGCATGCTGTGATTTCTTGAAAATTAAAGAACTAGCTAGCCATATGTAACACTGTATTACATTTAAGAATGTTTTGTGCATTATTTTTTAGAAAACCATATCGACACTAGTAAAAAAAATATTGACTAATCGGCATTAAACTAACTTTACAAGAGAGTAGTTTAAAGTTTGAATTTTTAGAAATTAGAATTGTATAACTTCTTAATGTTGTTTAGTCAATATTTGCTTTCAAGCGTCGTCAATATAAAACAATTGTTAAAAAAAATACTTACACGTTAGTGTGGAGGGCGAAGTCATTGGTCTGGTAGCCGAGAGCAAAATTGTTTTTGGCGAATTTGACCTTCTGTGAATCAAACTGTGAATTTGCACCAGCAAGCCATCCTTGGTATGACAGAACAGCTGCTACATCGACAATGGGTCCAGCCAAGTCAAGGTCCAAGTTGGTGTTAACAGCCACTGTATCATTGGCATATGAGGTCTTCAGTTTACCGGTCTTGCTTCTGTAATTGTAAAGTGAAGATTCTATAAAACAAAATATATAGGTAAAACTTTGGAATATAATATAAATCTGCCGTATGTCTACAAAAGACTACTATTATGTAATCTCCACCAGTTATTCACAGACATATTTATTTAACATGTTGACTGCCTAAAACCTTAAGACAAAATAGAAATTTTGTTATTGTCACAAGAAATGAAATGAAATGAAAATCCTTTATTCAATTTAGACATAAATTGCACTTATATGAATGATTATTTACACATAATTTTACGCAAATATTGTTGGGAACAAATTAAAATTTGAAAAAGACAGTATTAAAAAAAATCCACCTGATCCGGCATGTCATGGGGTGCGGGTTCGAATCCCACTCAAAGAATTTTTTTAACACTTTTTTCAAAATGCACTTATGAATGTCATGTAGTTACTTAATTAAACTTAATTAAAATCTATTAAAAATAATATAAGTACACACAATAATATTTAAAATATATAATTTAATAAACAATACATATATTTAAAGCAATTCTTCTGCTGGTTCAGGTGTGCAAGCCAATGTGTTAATTAATAAGATTAGTTGTTTAAAACTTTGATGGTAATATAAAAGGAAAATAATTATTAAAATGAATCCAAATCTTACCCTGTCTGTGGTGCGAAGGTTCCTTCTAGGGTAAGCTTCAGACCGGCAGCGATCTTGTCTTGGATCGTAATGTCAGTAGCAAGTGTGTTGTCTGTGTTCCACTTCTCTGTGAATGTCAGGCCATAGTCTTTCACAGCATACTTAGAGGAGAGGCTGCCAAATACCTGTCATAATCATTAATTATATTAATTCCCATTCAAACATTTTTTTTATTTTTTATTTATAGTAACGGGTAAGCACAGTGCCTTGATCTCACCTGATGTTAAGTGATGATAAGGCCAATGATGGAAGCACACTTCACACGGGATCCTCAACTAGTGAGGCACTGGCTATCTTATCTCTAGCTGCCGGAACACAACAATGCTATAAACATTGATGTTATGGCGACATATTTAGATAAGATGGTGGTAGATAGGCAGGCGGACAAACAAGCCCTACCACCAACCAAACAGAGTACACAAACATGTACCCCCGCTGGCAATCGAACCCGGGACCTCTGGGTCTAAACCGGTGGTCTAAGCCACTAGACCACAGAGGCTGTTAATGTAAGGACAATGAATAAATATATATTCATTTACATGTAATTTAGTACAAGTAGAATTACTCTAGTACTTCCTAGTAAGCTTAATCTAAATCTGATAGATAATATTATGAGAAACTTAGATTGCTACTTACAATAGTATTTTTATGACAGCAGCTTAGATAGGTACTTACTTATTGTTTGAATAAGGAAATATATTTACCTTTCCACTTTCTTGGTTTGAAGTAATGCCACTGGTGAATTCCACACCAGTCTCACTCTTAGTCTTCAGGTCAAGTTTGAACACACCAAAGTGATAACCCTTGCCGAAGACATCATTAGCTTTCTTACCGAGATCAGCATAGTATGGGGGGGCCATTATCTGTAAAAATAGCAGACAATAAACGACACACTAGTCTAAATTATTATAATTTTAGAAACCCCAATTACCGAAGGTTTTATAATAGCTATTTAACTACTTTTTTTACAATTAAGAAGCACTTCAGAGATAGTTTTCATTCAGAGAAAATGACCATGATTTTGAAACATTGCTAAGGATAATTATACGAAATGGCAAGTCAGCAGTCTGTGCCAGCTGTGTCAGGGTCACAACCGACTTTGCGATAGATAGGTACTTATTTACAATCCACTTTCAGCAAAGTATTACATAACATGCAGATATGAGCGGACACTAAATATGAAGTTAGACAACATACATTATAGATTTTTACAAAACTTATGACATGCCAAGAAAAAGCCTTAAACTTGACCTCTGTAAAAGGTGCCGAATTCTATGAAGATAGAATCACATGCGTGTAGGTACCAATTCCAAGTGACGTTTCAATCTGGGCGAATATAATCAGTTGAAACAACAGTTCAGACTGCTATGATGGATTGTCTAATTGGAATCGATAAACTTTACACAGAATATTTACAATGTAGTAATAATTAGAGCAAAGAAACGAAATGACGTCGTTAATTTTATTAAAAACCGGCTCGAGCACACTTTTGTAACCTAAATAGAATACCCTATACTTAATTAAAATGAATACTAGCTTTTCGTTTTTTATGACACTAAGATACTACTTACAGTTAATATAAATTATTTCACGAATTGAACTAATAAAACTTGTGATTTTCAGGCAATAAAATTGCCGAGCAGACCTCCGCACCGCACCACACAAGATAATTAAATTAGATAGCAAAGTTGTCACCAGAGGGCGTGCCTAATGCAATGCTACAAATGCCGGAAAACTTCATATTGATAAATCTTTCTAAACACACTATACCTCACCTTTATTTAATTAAAATAAAATAAGGAAAAATTTAACCAGTATTTTGTTTCCTAAATTTAATAAAATTTAATTCTACATAGATAATTAGACTTTAAAAGTTTCTTATTTGACTTTCAGCCATCTTTCAGCATTAATGACGTACAGCCAAAAAGGAAATGTCGTCTTTTAAAAGCTAAATGATAAAGTCATAACAACGTCTTTTCGCCTAATTTTGCCTGAATGAATCGTGCTCTTATTAAAGTTCAAGTATAAACATTGATTTTAAATGACAATTTTTGCGTAAATTTGTTAAAATAAGGGATATGGTTTTGATCGAATGGAAGTACCTACATGGCCTCGGTAGGGTAATTAATAACTTTTCGTCGATTTAAAAACTAAGTAGGTGAAAAGTTAGTATAATTTGGCACCAATAAATAAATAATATGTTAATAATGGTTTTATCGAAGAGATGTTTTTTATCTGAATACCTAGCTAATTTACTTGCCTTAACGTCTTTGTTATTTTAAGACTCTCAAATACAACTCCTGTATTACAGAAGCACAGTAATAATTATCCTAGAAATAGAAAAGGCTCAAGTTGAAGTCCTGCCTGAGGTAGGTACCTACCTTTGATTATATACATATAGTCAAAGGTACCTACCTACGCCAGTCATTTTTCTTTCACCATTAGAATGCTACGCTGAGTACCTAACATAGGCTATATTAAAAAAATAAAAAAGAACAGTACACCCGTGCGCGCACGTGCGTTGCCGGGGCGGGCCGCTAGTATTTAATAATAAAAAAAAGCTAATTTGACTTTAATAAGTTTTAGATTTAGTTTATCAAGACTGAACCATAAATAGAGAATGCAGAAGGTATGTAAGCTTACGAACGTCTTTGAGCATCGCACCACACTAAAAGACACACAAACAAATAAACAAAAAAAAAGACAAACTCTCACGAACAGGGAATCTCGCACTGGCTGCGCTCGGATTGTTTCGAACTGTTCCGAGATTCCGTGTCGTGTTGATGTTAAGTCTAATGCATTGCACGAATGCACGTAGAAGCTTCAATTGCTTGTGCGCGTTAAAACCCTTTTATATAGGGTGAGCCTCAACGGCGTTTTTGGATGCGGTTAGAGCTTACCCTAATTAACTGTATCAACAGCTTTTAGATGCAGTAAGTCGACGAAATGGGTAAGTGAAAACAAGTCTATGCAATTACCCTATCAAAAACCCCTTATAAGGAAAGCGGTTTCGGTTCCCGATTTAGACATAATTTTTTTTTTTGTTTTAATTCATGGTCACTTTGCTCTTGTAATACTTAAATATTTATATTTTTTTTATAAAATACAGTGAAAAAATTAAACGCCTACCCGACCCAGCCAGGAATCGAACCTGGGTCTTCCGCAATCCGGGCGGCTGCACTGATCGCTATGCAACCGGGAAGGCTGACGTAAGGGCTGAATTTTGTCACTGCTATTTTAATTTTTTATGCTTGTGAATACTTACCATTCCATATCCATTTTCTTCGCCATCAGAATTGCGATTGCACGGACAATTGACTCTGTTCCCATCCTCATCTTTGCAAATAACTTTGTGTGATAATGTGCCGTCCTAAGCCAAATTAATGGAGAAAAATTATACTTTGTACTTTTAGCATAATACTGTTTTGATTTGAGTTACAGCTCTTCAACAAAGAAAAGTTACAGTCAGCTTTAAAGTCGCAGACACTTCATCGCTATGCCTAAGTGGTGGCAGCGGCTCTTATGCTGAATGAAATAAGTTTTATTGAAACGTTGATAATTGAAAAGCTATTTTATTTTATTTAATAAAGTGTTTGTACGATAGAATAGATAAATTAACGGTTCTGGGGTTTACAACTTACTACTAATGGTTACTATACTGTAGTTCCTTTATTAATATTAAGCTTATAGTGATACGCGTATTTTTGTAGGAAGGGCTAAACATTAGAACTACCAGATTTGTTATTTATTACCACCATCTTTTACAATTCTGCCGCCATACGCATAGTCATTGAACTGTGGAAAGGTCTGTTAACCTTCATTCTTCTAGCTATAACCGCTAATCAGGTGGAAGCCAAACACCTTTCAGCCAAGAAACCTCAAGCCCATGAGAGCATAAGCCTTAGCTGCAAGTTTCAAGGAATATTTCGATCGTGTGCTATAACACTGGGTTCGATGACTGTTCTTACGATAAAATACTGTTGATGTTTTAATTTTATAGATTGCCCAAGATTTGTGATGAATACTGGGACAAGTTTAACTTGGAGCAAACATGACTAGCTAGCTAGAAACATATAACTTACGGAACGAATGCATGGCACAGTTTCCTCTTTAATGGCTGCATTCACTGAAGGTAATTTGAAATTTCGCCAAACTGCGTTCCCATAATGCAACAAGATCTCCAAAATTGACATAATTAGGAAAAAATCATTGAATTTTAAATAGATAAGTAATATAATATTATGGATATTAAAGAAATCTGTTACGTCAAGAAACTGTACCTATCTAGATTATTCAAAATTCTAAATTAAACTTCGCGATCTATAGAGCTATGAATATTGCAACGACTAGGTTAACATCAGACTGGAACCTTATTAAATGTAATTTGTGATGAACCAGCAAATATGTGTAAATATTTGTGCATATCATACCTATTACCTTGCCTGCAGCATGATCTAGATCATGCTGTAGAATAGAAGACAAGCAGGTTATACACCCTGTTTATCTATGCGTTAAAAAGCTTAGTGTAGCTATAGTAGGTTTTTTAAGACAATAATACTGACCTTTGGCTCGACAGTTAAAACTTAAAACATGCCAATTATGTCAAAATACCCCGCTGGGAATCGAACACGGGACCTCTAGTGTTTGAAATCGGTATAGTCGAACCATTAGACCACAGAGGTAGACAGAACCGAGAGTTACGGAGATGTAGACGTGACGTGACGTTGATGACGTCCACTGTCCTAAAGGTGTATGAAACATTAATGGTTCTCGAAAAACATGCTGGCGTTAGGCCAAATCATAAATATTACGTGTATCTCCAATCTTTATTACAAGTTACATAAAAACTATGTTTCAATGCTATAATAAGCTAGCCACGAAAACAAATAATGCGTCCTAGTGATGATGGAGTTTGATCTTCAATGAGTTCGATGCCCGCGTCGAGGTTGTTTGTTTACATTTATTTCTGCCTTAATCCAATAAAATTGGTCTTTGATTTTTACGACACGTCGTACACATATGGATACGGCTTATCTTGTTATTTTCCTTTCACCTACTTGGAAGAAAAATAAAGAGTTAATTAATTATGCCTCAAAATGCATAAGGTCCTACTTTCTATACCGCTATCGCACATTAAAATTGAAGTGCCGATGCGGTTGATCTCGAACGGCCCAGATCTCGAATGGTCGGCGTCTTATTATAGCCGCTAATTTTGTTCAGTCGGCGAATGTTCAGTCAGACGCGGATCAATCTTTAACCGGCAACAGACCGAGCTGCATTTGTTTCATATGAGTTTCCTTTCCCGGTGACAGAGAAATACAGTGATGGCTGAGAATGCGCCTTGCCACTACGACGTTCTGCAGGGCGAGAAATATGGACGCTATTTGGTAGCCAACAAAGATCTAGAGAGCGGCGAGCTAATATTTAAGGATACTCCGTTTGCTTTTGGGCCCAAACCAGGCAAGTTTGCAAAAACTCCTTGAGGTTTGGAAACGTCCAATACATGACACCAAACCTTTTCAGATTTTTAGATTGTTCCTGTGATCTCTAGACTTTTGCTTAGTTTATAGCATCTTAAATGCTGCATTAGGCACTAAATTAATAAATTAGCTTTAAATAAATATAACGCACGGATGTTCGGTATTATTCACCTATATCATGGCATGGTCATGATTCATGAATTTATGGACAGTATAGGTCAAATGCATTTGTACCGCGCCAAGTTTATTTTATAAGTTGGTCGACTGTTACTCGTAAACTTGTAAAGCTACTTAGCTGTGATAGTGTTCCTTTTAACTTCGTCATATAGGTATACAACTACTTACCATGAATTTTTTCAAGTATCCAAAAACAACCATTTGGCTGGCAAGGGGGGGGGGACACACTTGACTTCATCAAAATTTTGCACTTTAAAGCTTAATAGTTCACAAGCGGATGCCTCAATCAAAAAACTGTTTTCACAAACCCTCAATATTTTTGAAATTGCTATAAGTACAACGACACCCCACACTAAGGGGTAAACAAGAAAAAAATTACATGCCCACTTCACGTGTAGGGAAGGTAACCTAAAAAAAATATTTTTCAAAATTTTACTTTACCACTTTGTCGGTGTGATTAATATGTATATCCAAGCCAAATTACAGCTTTCTAGTACTAAGAGTCTATGAGCTAGACTGGGGCCAGACAGACAGACACAGACAGACGGATATGGCGAAACTTTAAGAGTTCCTTGTTGACTACGGACTACCCTAATTAAGTTTAGGCCTAGTGCCTAATTTTCATAGGCAAGAGAGGTTTGATTATGATGTTAGTAAAGTTCATAGACCTACCTACCCAAACCTCACACTTGTGAGGTTTGGGTAGGACAGTGCCGGCCCGATCACAAGCCTCAGATCCCATCCCACACTCACTCACTTCTTCCAGTTCATTCAACCCTCATTATTAGTCTATTGACAAGACCTAAAATTTTGGCATTATTATTATGTACTTAAATTAAAGAACAACACACCCATCATTAAACGCATTCCGAGAGCAGCTCGTACCTTACCTCCGTAGCACATTCACTCACAGCAAGCACAACAACCAATAGTTCCTAATATCATCGAAAAACACATCGCATGTTGGTTAAAAAAAACACAAATCCATTCCCTCTTTTAAAAATCGCTCTGCCTACGGTGTGGCCTTCAATATTACTATCTACAGGTTAATTAAAAATTCTTAACGATTTCTCGCGCTTTGCATAGACACTTGCCCGCTCTGCCTCGGGTGCTACGCCCCCGCAGAGAGCCGCCTGTGCTCGAAGTGCGGCTGGCCGGTGTGCAGCGAGGAGTGTGAGGAGTCGGCGGCGCACGCCGGCGAGTGCGAACTCTTCTCAGCCGCGAGGGTGCGCTTCCAACCTGTCGACGACTGGACCGCTGCGTCGCCGCAACTGGACTGCATCACACCTTTAAGGTAACGTGGTACCTACAAGCGAAGAGTTTGCGCTATGACTTGATGAATAAATAGCGTTTTAAGGAGTTCGTATCATGTTTCATACGCAGTCTTTCCTAGTCGTTGACTCCGTAATCGTAAGGCTTTACTGATGATACGGCATCGTCGTTGAACTGGGTTCAATTGCGAATATATCAAATGGCAAAAATGAAACCTGCACAGGCACCGCCCAAGTAACACAGGAAGCATTTTAAGAAACGAATAGTAAACTTATGTAAAGCTTAAGGTCCGTGTAAACTCTTATATAAGTTCACCGAGCATCTTGACGCCTCATATTGGCATCTCAAAACCATTATGATGCTTTACACTGTATAACGGTTAGATAATGACATATCAAAATGCTATTGTAAAGCCTTTAGTTGTAGTGCAGCAAATCTACACGCATCTATACAGCTTTCAGCTGTTTATAGTGCCCTAGGAGGTACAATAGCATTTTAAAGTAGTAAGGATATGCTTAATGCTGCTTAATAGCATAAAGTTGTAGCATTATAATGCACCGTAAATCCATTATACAGTTTTGAGCTGTTTCTAGTGCCTTTTGTTGTATAATAGCACTTTTAAGAGGTATTTAAAAGCCTAGTACTGCTGAACAGCATAAACGTGAATCAATGTAATGCTTGCATTTTTAATGATCAACTGAGTTCTGTTGTACAGCCAATAGCTCTTTAATGTAAATGTAATGCGTATGGCTTTCATTGTTTTGCTCTTCTAGTTTCTGGCTTAATAATTGTTCACGTGTGAGTATTTACACTGCAGGCGGCACTAATTTACTTTTTTAAAGGCTCACCGGGCTGCTATAGACAGACACCATTTTGTAAATATTTTATAACCTAAAATATTATCATTCGGACCTATTTATTAAAGCAATAAACCTATAAAACAAGGATAAAACCTTATTAAATATAATGCCCAACTAATACAATTATTTTAATTATGCAAAATACGTTATATACTAGAAATACGTAATTGTTTTGGTTATTCCACACATATCTATATTTAACATTTTAGATCAAAACCACAAAATATAGAAGGCGCGTGAAAATTTTCAATGAAACATAAGTAGACATTTTCAGTAAACTACATTGCGCATTAATTTTGATGGCATGAAATAACAAAAAGTCAAAAACTATTAACCAGTATTATAAATTTTGTTTTTACAATCAAGCGTTTTGGCATTGGCAGTCTTCGTCCATTATTATATTGCAAGTCAAAGTAGTATAATTGCAACGTCAATTTATTATAAACATTTGTACCGTGGTGTTAGAGATGTTTTTGCAATGATGTAGGATTGATTAAGTTCTAACTGTAAACACTTAAATAGCTCGTCTAATGCTTTTGTAATGCAATTAACATATTCATTATCAAAAATATTGCTAGCTTAGTGCTTCTGTAATGCGATTAGCAACTTCATTGACCATAATAATGCTTCTTTAATGCAATTGTTACCTTCCTTGACCACAATAATGCTAATATAATGTCTCTGTAATGCAATTAAACAACTAATGTGAACCTATTTAGGATCTTAAGCCGTATAATTTGTGCCCAAATAAGCATTACAGTAGCCGTATAAACGTTTGTAATGCTACTAAAAAACAAACTCAAAATGCGAAAAAGATACAGAAATGCTGTAAGTCGGCCGTTATACTGCTTTGATGTGTTACTTGGGCGTGGTCTGTATTGTATTGTATGGTCACACCGTTAAGGTGTATCATATTATGTAGACGTAGAGGTCGCCAAAGTTTAGTAGGGCTAGTCGGGGTAATAATAAGACACCTGAAATTTCGGGTAAAAATAAGACAGAGCAAAATAATAGAAAATTAGCTTGTATTGTTGATCTTATTTCAGTTAAAAATGAGCCTTATTTGTTTATTTTTAACTGAAATAAGATCAACAATGCAAGCTTTTTTTTCTATTATTTTGGTCTGTCTTATTTTTACCCGAAATTTTAGGTGTCTTATTATTACCCCGACTAGCCCTAGATACAAACGGATTAGCCGTTTGCGTTAGTTAATATGTAATACGAGTATCATGAAAATTTAGTCCTAGTGAAGTAGCGCCTCCTGTTGGCAAAACGTTCTGAGTGGTAAAACTGAGTAAAAACCGCGATGCTCAAGAGGTGGGCGGAGAAGAAAATAATTAACATAAACTGTTTTCTTTCTATTTTACAAATGCACACATTTACTTCCAGATTATTAGTGGCGAAAGCTAAAGACCCGGATCGATGGCAGCGGGAGCTTCAACCGATGGAGGCCCACTCGGAGGCACGTCAGCTGCGGCCGACGTGGGCGGCGGACCAGGTCAACGTAGCGGACTTCTTGGTAGACCATTGCAGGCTCGGCGGCAAGTTCGACAAGGAATTGGTGCAACGCATCTGCGGGATACTAGAGGTTCTCGAAAGTTTGTTATTAATTGTTTAAATTTCGAACTGTTCTAAAGAGGAATAAGGAATGGTCAGGGTGCCAAGTGCGAGTTTCATTCGCCATTCGATCACGTTAACGAAAACGAAAATTTGTATGCCAAACGTTAACTCCTTACGTATGCCGCCAGGAGGCACTGCTTCAATGCCATACAATTTTTCGTAAACGTAAACGTAATCGAATGAATACGGATAGTAAACAAAACTCACACTAGGCCCCCTGGAAGTTTATCACTATTTGATCACGTTTTGCGTTTTCTGGAACTCTGTTTTAATAAATGCGTACAATACCTACCTGTTTTTATCCCGGCCTTTCTTTTATTAGTCATCAACTCATCAGCTATATGTTTTTATTGTGAAATAAGCCTACTTTTTTACTGCAAAATCTCAATAAACCTACAAGAACCTAAATAAAAAATCTTAGATCATCCGGTCATACTTTTAGGTAAATTCCGTGGAGATCCCGTCGCGAGGAGGCTTCAGCATCAGGGCCATATACCCGCGGCTGGCTATCGCGGCGCATAGTTGCGTCCCTAACATCGTACACACTATTCTTCAAAACGACTATCAGTAAGTGCCGTAGCTAGCTACCATAGTTGAAAACAAGTGTTCCTATATGGTTGATGAACGAATATAGGATCAACACTATAGCTATTAGTCTCTACAGCTGGGGCAGTAGCCTTCCTTATGGCTGGAGACACCACAGGGTTCTCCCTGTCCATATACACCACGCGGGCCCAGTGAAGATTGGTGGTTTTTTCTTTTTATTTTCAAGTGCTAATTGCTGCACTGAAGCTAAATTAAATATTTATAACAAAATACAGTGAAAACATTAAACGCCTACCCGACCCGATTGGTGGTTGTTAACGACTGCTAATGAAACCAGGACCAACAACGGAAGAGTTCAAGATGGTATATTTTTAGTCACATATACGATTGGACGTTTGCGATGCCTATACAATGCATGCTGAGGAACTCGACGTCGCAGCGGCAATGCACGATCGGGTTGCGATCTTCATCTTGCACGTTAGTAACTTAGAAAGGCTGGATCACCTGTAGATGCACCCAATTAAAATATTACTTTTTACTTTTTTATTTTAAGTGCTAATTGCTGCACTGAAGCTAAATTAAATACTTATAAAATCATCATCATCATCATTTTTTCACTGTATTTTATAAGTATTCAATCTGAAGGCACGTTAAGCCCTTGGTACCGGTTGTTGTCATCAAATGGCAGTCGTTAAAACCGACAGACTTGCATAGAGCCGGTGCGGTGTGGTGACTATGGGTTAATTAATTAATTGTTGATGTGGGAAGTATCTTAAGTCTATACCCATTAGAAATGCGAAATTTATAAAATGTATTTTTTCGCCAGGGTACAAGTTCGAGCAGCAGTTCCAATAAAAACCGGAGACATGCTGCAGCTGAGCTACACGCACGCTCTCTCGCCTACTCTGGTGCGCCAAGACTTTCTCCTGGAGTCGAAGTTTTTCAAGTGCGAATGTGCCCGCTGCGCCGACCCTACTGAATTGGGGACGCACCTCAGTACGCTCAAGTGTCAGAAGTGCGATAATGGCGTCATACTGTCCACTAATCCTTTAGGTAAGCCAAAACTATCCTAAAAAGTGACTATGCTACCATCACAGTACTGATAGTCGATGTGAAAGTCGGATATAGAAAAAAAAATTGTACGAGTATTTTGAGGAAAACGAAGGAGCAGCAGCTAGCTAGCTAGCACGTTTGGATTGCGTTTTTTTTTTATTTTTATTGTGAGATGGGCTTGCTCTTGGCCTCATTCTAATCCCTAGGGCTAAGAAGAGGCCGACGATGGAACGAGCTTGCCCAGAAATAGCTTATTCACTCGGGCTTTAAAAACTTTAGGGTTATATGCGTACCTACTTGCAAGATTTTTTTTGCAATCCTTGTCACCGGATTATAACCAAAGGAGAACATCTCCCTGATTCAGAAGACACGTTGATTGCCAAGACGTTGGTTTCTGTTTGCATCATTGGACCATCAGCGTAATGGGTGTATGCCCCATCAACCCATATACCTATATGCTGAATTGTTCATAGACGATGTTTTGTGAATACCTTTAGACAGCGAAGTGCCGTGGAAGTGTACAGAGAAGAACTGCGAGTTCAAGACGTCGACGGCGGCCATGCGCAAGATGCTGGCGGTGGTGCAGGCCGAGGTGGACCAGCTGGACGCGCTGGAACCCGGCCCACCCGCCATCGAGCAGCGTGAGGCCACGCTCAGTAAGGTAGAGATACTTTACCAGCAGGTACTCTGACGGAAAAATCTAATTATGTATACCGAAGTTTGTTAAGGGTGCGCCGTCCATAAGTGACAAGTGTCATATGTTTTATTTGAAATGTCGTCGTCCATATTTATTTGATGCCGCGCGGCCATACTAATTTTGTATGGGGAATTTAAGGTGCTTAATAAAAAATAATTATTTAAATAACCACTTGATGAATCGAAAATGTGGTCTAGCAATTTGTAGTTTATCCATTGATGATTGATTAGACAAAATCAGAGGTACAATAATTTAGATAAACTATAAGAAATCTACTAAACGCCGCCACTCGTTTTCATGATTTTTGCCCAACTTTAAATGATATTGTAGAAAAAACTATAGCGTGTTATGAATGTATGGTTCTGACAAATTGTAAACACGTTCCCTATGATACTAAATATATATTTTGTTCATTTAATACGATAGTATTTTCAATTATATCTACTTAACCGTAACTGCATTTTTGGCATTTTTTTGTCGGCGCACCCTTAATATATTTTCCCGTTTTTTTTTTAAACTTTCATCTATGGCGATGCCGTTGCGTATTCGCAGAGTAATAATGAGGTGCTTTCTGGCGCGGACGTTACACGGCTTAGCTTTTGAGTGCAGCTGTGCACCTCTTCGTTTGTCACAGAGGGCGGGTGCTTTTAATGCCATATGAATTCTCTCGTTTTCCTTAACGTGACCGAATTGCAAATAAAACTCCCACTAGGTACCCTGAGTGAGAGTTTTCTTTCACTCTCTTAATACTGTAAGACCTCTATGTACACTTAGTTGACAATAAATACCTTTTGACTTTGACTTTATGTACGCACGAAGTTCCGTAGGCGGATGGGAAGTTACATAAGGCTAAAAGTTGAAACGCACTTCACCCGGCATCCTCAACTGCTGAGGGTCAACTGGCTACCTTTAACTGTCAGAATCACATGAGTAAGTATTACTCATGTGGTCAGAACACACTGAACATAATGCTTTGAAGTGTCTATATAGTGCCACTTCTCGTATTAAACTGACATATGGTTGCAGTACAAGTCAGTGTTCCACCCGCGGCACGCCGTGCTTTTGGGGATTAAGCACACGCTGGCGCAGCTGTATGGGCGCGTGGAAGGCTACGGTATCGACGAGCTGCCCGACCTGGTGTTAGAGCGAAAGGCGGACTTCTGCCGGCTGGTGCTTAGCACGCTTGACGTCATCACGCCGGGCGAGACAAGGATGAGAGGTAAGGAAAGGAATATAATCCTTACGGCTCGCATATAGGTTGCCATAGTTGGCGTAGCTGTATAGGCGCGTGGAGGGGTTCACCATCGACGAGCTGCCAGATCTGATATTGGAGCTGAAGGCAGAGCTAGTGCTAAGCACGTTTGACGTCATCACGCCGGGTGAGACAAGGATGTGAAGAGATAAGAGTATAACCGCAGACACAGTTGAGGCTGCGGTCAGGGTAGGGCCTTGTCGATTTTGCTAATGCTAATGCTGCTAAAATGTCCGTGTAACCCGATTTCAATCTTATCTGATGTCAAACTCAGGCTACCGACACTTTATTTAGTCATTATTGGAATAGCGGATCTTTCTGTAGCACCTGAGATATCCTTACATAGAAAACGGGAATAGCGAATTTTTTATGTTAAAAAATACTTAATAAACTGACGCACTATGTTCATCGATTGTGTTTATCTTTTTAGGCTACTTATATAATTGGGTGCGTTACCCCAGCGGAATGTTGTCGAATTTCTTGGATTCTTGATATAGAATAATTAGTGCTCCATCTCGTGTAATTGTGCGCGAAATCTTAAATTTGTGCGTCCAGTAGTTTTTGAGATATTCGCGAAAAACAGATGCCGCTGGGGTAACGTTACCCCAGCGGCACATTTTTTTTCTTGTGGACTTATCAAAAAAAAAGTACCCAGGAAGATAGATCTTGGGGCGCTGTAAATGTGCGTGTTAGTCTTAAATTTGTGCGTCTTATAATTCCGAAGTTATTCAAAATACCGTTGGGGTAACTTTTGGGTGGTTGCTGTATCTCGCGAACGGTGAGGCGCACAAGTATGATTTTTTTTACACACAATGTAATGAATTTGTGCGTAATTTCAGCAAAAGCAGAATTTGAAAAAAATGCACCGTTCTGAAGATATATTTATTTTGAAGAAAAAGGATAATCGGTCCTAGCTCCCTAAATACTAACCCTAGAGACTAATTTCTGATGGTGATTCGTACCTTATAATACCCTACAACGTCTATTAAAATCTTAAAAGCTTACTGCAAGTCGTTAATGAGTTAGGCACTTTAAATGTCACTGGCCCGTGAGGTTATTTTGGTCGTCGCTTACATGAGTTTGGTATGGACCAGCAAATCACTTATTAAGCAAATAATTAGTGCCTTCATTCAACTTAATTAAACCGGAGCACCATGACGTCCCGGAGCCCACCACCACCACGTAGACGACTAGATCAAGAGGCCCCGAGTCCCGCAGTGACGCCGACTATTGAAGCGGTCTCGACTGCGGAGATACAGAATTGGCTGTCGAAAATTGAGCATTGCCTGAATGATATATGCACGATCTCAACCGATGGTAAGCTTAATTCAGAGCAAAAACTTAAAATCAGCAGCATTAGCAGGAGCGTTATGGGAGGTGTGTCTCAGTTGGCTGTTCAGTATCAGTCACTGAAACAAAAATATATTTTAGCACAATTGACGATTAATAACATGAACGAGCAAAAGGAGATGACTATCCAACTAGCAGACCAGCTCGAAGACCTAAAAGAGTGTATTCGGTCTGCTCCAAAAGCAACAAATCAGAATTCATCTTTTGCCGACATCGTAAGGAAGAGCAATGACATTCTTGCTCGCCCCCTAAACACCAGCAGTGTCGTTGTTTACCCCCAGGACAAGGAACATACCAGTGAGGATACAAAGAAGCTCATTCAAAAAGTAATAAAGCCCGAAGAGCTCAAATTACATATCCGGGGCATGAGGAAAACTAAAGATGGAGGCATAATTATTAGCGCGCAAGGGAAAGAAGATCTTGAGAAACTGAAGCAGTCAGAGCAGCTCAAAACTTCAGGATTCAAGGTTGAAGACATCAAAAAAAGAAAGCCTAAAATTATATTGTTAGGCGTGCCCGCTACTAGCACTGATAAAGAAGTTTTTGAATGCCTCTACGAACAAAACATCTCAGACAAGTATCCTCACATACATCGGGACCAATTCCTTAGCTCTATCAAACTAAGCCACAAATCTGGCAAAAAAGACACCTCATATTGTAATTATATAATAGAATTACCACCAGAACTAAGGAAAATTCTCATAACGCAGGAGCGACTATATATTAACTGGACATCTTGCCCGGTCAGAGACTTCACACTTGTAACAAGATGTTACAAGTGTCAATTGTATGGCCATTCCGCGAAATATTGTCGTGAAACAGACTCTACCTGTGGACACTGTGGATGCGTCGGCCACTCAATCAAGGATTGCAATAAACGTCAAGAACCGGCCACGTACGTGTGCTTCATGTAAGCGATTTAACAAGCCCAGCCAACACAAAACAGGAGACGACCAATGCCCAGCCAGAACAACTGCTGAGAATAGATACCATAGTACAGTAGACTATGAAGGCGCCCAGAGCGCCGCATAGACATCGTTCAGCATTAAATTTAAAACATATGAATATAGTAAAATGTAAGACAAGGCTAACATAAAGGAAAATATATTATTGTGATAATATAGTCCTACTATTAATTATTACTTAAGTTAATTTGTGTAACAATCATGCTAGTTAAGTAAAAGTCCTATGTAAATGTAATCAAATCATTATAATTTATTGTTATTTAATAAAATGTTAAGTAAGCAAGCGCTAACCTTCATTTACCAAATTGATACCTAAGATACAGGTAAACTAGTTTACATAGTTTAGGTATCACTTCGATTATTTTGCACTACTAACCTTAATTTTAAACCACAATATAAGCAGTACACTCAAAATGCACTATATTAATATTTAAACAATGTTATTTTATAAGTTTTATGTATTTAGACTAAGTTTTATACAAAATAAATTTATTCTTATTCTTATTCTTAACTAGCCATTTGAAAATTTTCAGCCCAATCCACTTATTATTTAAAGATTTATAGTAAAAATGGTAAATGAAGCGAAATACAGTTATAAACCGACCAAGTTAAGATGAATATCAAAAAGCGGCCGCGCCATACATGACGCTAACCTTCTAAAATTGATGGCATTATTTGTACAGACGTTTACACAATTCGTAAAGTAAAGATTCATTATTTAACATTTTATGACTTTTAACTTTGACTTTTAAATGTAATCTTATCTATTTTAAATTAAAGCCCGTATGTGCGTAAATTATCGTTTATAATTGTTTTTATAATGTAAAAATGTCATATAAATGTATGTTTTTATATAAGTAATAATATTAACTGTAGGATATTTTGGTGCAAACTTTAAGCCCACAAAATAAGAGGTCGTGCTTGTAAAATAATCGGGCAAGTCAGCACTCGCGCCCCCATGCTCCTACTGAGTGACTTGCACTGAATTTAAGTTCAGGCGGGTCAAAGTTTTGCTTATTGTATTAATACTTATCGTGACAAAGATACCTCTGAACACAGTCACCATAAACAGCACAACTGCTACAGTTTTGGAGTAACCAAGGTGACGTTGCAGCACTATATTATAAGATTCGTTTTCAAAATGTAGGTACCTACATCGACTTTTTCGTAGGTATAATAATAAGCTTCAGCGACCTTCGCTCTTCAACATCAACAGATCTCATTAGCCATTGGCTGGTACGGGCCTCAAGCTTGTTGCCCGAGATTATTCTCTGCTATGAAAACCCATATATGAATAATGAATGCGGACTGAAATTAATCATTAAACGCCATTGTCAAAATTAAATCTAAATCTATATGAAATGATAAGAAACCTATCGCTTGTCAAGATCGTGCTTACCGCGCCTACGGGGTACAGGCGTTGGCGGAGACGAGATAAAACGGTCCTCGGAAAGGACGCGGGCGGTGTAGTGGGGGGGCAAGCGAGCGCACCGCGTGCGGCGGACTGCGTGCTACTTCGTACCCGCCAACCCCTGTACGCCGTGGGCGCGGTAAGCACGATCTTGACAAGCTATTATAGTCTACTCATCGACGCTGTTTCACTGACACACACACATACTGTACCTACTTACTGTCGCTTCGCGCTGGCAACGTTGGATAAGCAAAAAGAAAAAGAGCGCGCATACACGTGGCAATTTTTATCTACTTTCTTATCGTGCTTCCTTATATGGCAACACTACCCAACACTGCACAACCACAGTATAAATAAGTACCTATACAGTGACAGTATTTTAACTGGGCCGTGTCTTTGGATTGACTACCTAGCGGCTGCTCGGCTCGGTACGTAAACACGCAGTAGATCTGCCTGTTTGCCTGTGCCATACTAATTTTCGTTTTCGTAAACGTAATCGAATGAATACGGATTGTGCAGTTATACTGATCTGTGATTTGTAATAATTTTTTTTTATATTAATCGTAAACCATTGTTAATAGGTAGGTACAACGTTTTTTTTATCTTTATGAAGATAAACATTTTCTCATAATTACATTTTGTTCAAATATGCAGTCGTATGACAAAAAAAACATTGCTGCTTATTACACATTACCTACATACCTGATAGTTCATAACGAAACTGAAATAAATAGTGATTTTTTTGTGATAACTACTTGATTTCATCAAACTATACTAACTAACTACATAATAATACAATAAACAATCAGTAATTAATAAATAATAACAAAAATGCATCGGTGTTTTATTTCTCAAGAATAGTCTATCGCTTGTGTCTGCACCTGTACCGATCATAATGCCATCAATTTTAGAAGGTTAGCGTCATGTATGGCGCGGCCGCTTTTTGATATTCATCTTAACTTGGTCGGTTTATCACTGTATTTCGCTTCATTTACCATTTTTACTATAAATCTTTAAATAATAAGTGGATTGGGCTGAAAATTTTCAAATGGCTAGTTGAATGAAGGCACTAATTATTTGCTTAATAAGTGATTTGCTGGTCCATACCAAACTCATGTAAGCGACGACCAAAATAACCTCACGGGCCAGTGACATTTAAAGTGCCTAACTCATTAACGACTTGCAGTAAGCTTTTAAGATTTTAATAGACGTTGTAGGGTATTACAAGGTACGAATCACCATCAGAAATTAGTCTCTAGGGGTAGTATTCAGGGAGCTAGGACCGATTATCCTTTTTCTTCATAATAAATATATCTTCAGAACGGTGCATTTTTTTCAAATTCTGCTTTTGCTGAAATTACGCACAAATTCATTACATTGTGTGTAAAAAAAATCATACTTGTGCGCCTCACCGTTCGCGAGATACAGCAACCACCCAAAAGTTACCCCAGCGGTATTTTGAATAACTTCGGAATTATAAGACGCACAAATTTAAGACTAACACGCACATTTACAGCGCCCCAAGATCTATCTTCCTGGGTACTTTTTTTTTGATAAGTCCACAAGAAAAAAAATGTGCCGCTGGGGTAACGTTACCCCAGCGGCATCTGTTTTTCGCGAATATCTCAAAAACTACTGGACGCACAAATTTAAGATTTCGCGCACAATTACACGAGATGGAGCACTAATTATTCTATATCAAGAATCCAAGAAATTCGACAACTTTCCGCTGGGGTAACGCACGCTATATAATTTTGTGTTTAGATGACATTTTCGACCGCCTCAGTAGTCTAATCTAGTGTAGAACAGTCCCGGTTTCGATTCCCATGAAAGTTACAAGGGAGGTACGAGTTTTTACTTTCCGTTTGGTTGGTGATTGGGCTTGTTTTTAAGTCCCCCTGGTAGTTGCGATCACCTTATTTTAACATGACGCTATAAATTGAAATGAAACAACTTTTACGGATCTACTCGCGTTTATTTTACATATTAGGTACTTATTTAATGTTAATCCTATGACGCTATAACTAGCCGCTTAGATAGCCGCTCGTCAGATGGGTGTCCATTTCAATATGTAGTCTGTTATGCTAAGCCATAGTCTGTTATGCTAAGCCAACAAATTGTATTATTTTTATCAACCACTCGTGTACACAATGTATTTGCCTACGCTTTTAGCTTTCTTCATTAATAAAAAAAAAAAAATTATAAGATTACATTATTAGGGCACCAGTCTTCGACAGGAACACTATTTTTTGTCCCTTTAACCATCAAAAACAGGGGTGAGCAACAGATTTTAGCCTTTAACTACAACTGAATAAAGACCACCTGCTTCCTAGCCGTCATTCCGTAAATTTCAATGAAAATCTGTTATTTATTGGCGACGAAAACTGTGCCGAACACTAGGTTTAAAGAGTGTCGAGCACGGTGACATTACCCTATACAGGATATTTTTTTTACCAATGCGCAAATTTTATGGAGCGACTCAAAATCCGATCAGGGGCCCGACCGCCTATAACCGATCGCTTTGACTTCGTGTGTGGTTTATGACGTCATCTTGTCGTTTCGTGCCGCCTATGAAAGCAATATCGAAAGCTATAGCCTTTAGCTTTGATTATTGCTTTCATAGGCGGTGCGAAGTGGCAAGATGACGTCATAAACTATACGCGTAGTCAAAGCGATCGGTTAGGCGGTCGGGGGGCCGATCCGAACCCTTAGAAGAATCTAGTAGGGCACGGGGACGCGCACTTTTAAGTGTGCGATGCCGTTCCCTCTAGAAAACCTCTGAAGGTGATTCGTTTCAACACGGCTTGAGGTATCCTTTACGTACCTCGCCGCCCCCAAAAAAGCCCGGTGACGCTGAAAATGCCGTTAGAGGCAATCGGCAATCTCCCTCAAAAAAAATAAAAAAAAGACTACGAATCGGTAAGTAAACAACGTTCTCATAGTAACAATGGGTTGAAATATGTCAAAAGATTTTGTGACTCTTCGATACAAATCAGGCTAATCAAGTGTTTGCAAAAGTATGGGAAGTCCAAAAATTTTTGACATACTATTTCAATCCATGTTACTACGAGAAAGTTTTCTTACCGATTCTAGTGGCTCCAGAAAATTTGCGCACTAGTAAAAAAATTATCATGTATAGATATAAGAATGTCTTAAATTGTACACAGGTATGATGCTGTACGAGCTCCATGCACCCTTGATGTTCTTAGCGAGAAGCGAATTCGGAGCGGGTCTCATCACCCAGGAAAAGTTGAAGGACCGGTTGCAGGAACCCATACAGTGCCTGGCGGAGGCAGCGCGGATCCTTACGCGAGAAGACCCACAGAGCCCGGAAGGAATCATAGGCCAAATCGCTTATCAATCTAAGGAACAACTGAAAGCCAGTCTTGATTCTTTGTAATATTTATGAACCGTATTACCGGATTAACCTGAAGGCAAAAAAGACACATGCCTATGGGCCCTGTGATCCTTGGGGGCCCCTCAATCAAAGAAAAAGTTGTTTTTTAGTAAGCCTAGAAGATAGGGGCTGCAACATGCAGTGCCTAGGGGCTATACATAACTTAATCCGACTCTGCTTGTATGTAACTATGCAATTGGTGTAGTATATTAGTACAAGAATATTAAAATACTTTTGTGTCCGTTTTAATAAAAAGAACATGAACATTACAATTAGTTATTGCAAAAAAAGACAAAATGTTAAAGCTATTACGTAAGGAAATAGTAAAAGACAACAATGTTTATAAAATTATATACCTAACCATTGGGACAAGATATTTTAAATTTAATTACTAACATAGTTTATTAAGTGCCCATTGTTACTAACCATAATTGGATCTATTGTTATCTTCTAATAAATAATTATCTATTTATTTATTTATTTCAATGTACACTTGTATAACAATACCTATTTATAAATGTACCCCTAAATTAATGAACAGGATATAAGCTCAGTAAAGTTATTCCGTGTTTTGTCTCTTTTACTCTAATTTGAAATTAGGTTTACATGACTTATCCTCTGTTTATTAGCAAGGCCCTTAAAATTTAATTTTCTTGGGTTTTTTAACTCCCTCCTTTGCCACTGTAGATGTTGACTGCTGGCCAATGCCCTCTATGTTGTTTTCACTGTCTAGGGTTTGAAGTTTTATAGAAGTTTCCTCTTTTTTGGAGTTATCCTAAAAACATAAAATATTCTCATCATTTTGGTACTCTCATAGTCATTTGCTATATATATCTTTGAACATAAAAACATATGCTTATATTGTCTTTTCATTGCCAATGTTTGTTGATTTAGTTTGTATACATATCAGAACAGTTTATATTTATAAAACAAAAGAATACCGATTTTAATAAAATATTGTAGTGCTTAAAAATATATACTCACTGTTGGGCAGTCTTTTCTCATATGAGTGACGTCACCACATAATTTACAGCTTCCTCCGTTGGGGTACAAGCCTTTTGGATTATCAGGACATTGCCTGGCTATGTGACCCTGAAAATAAACCAGATTATTATAGATCTTCTTAATTAAATAAAAGGAATTTTTTTTTTAGAAATTCCTTTAAAATAATCGTATCACATCAATTATTTGTAGACCATGAAAATGCTTTACCACTCTTGATAAAAACTTTAATAACAACAATATTTTGCTATTTGTGGTACATGATTATAACGTATCTGACACTTGGTTTGTAAGCAAAAATAAACCTTGTTTTTTGTTATGCAAACCAAATACACTTTTGGGTTAGTAATTCAATGACATGATTGATAATTAATATACATGAATACTGACCGGCTCTCTGCAAATAAAGCATGTGGCAAATTTAAAGTCCATATCCTTCTGCACTTTGCATTCAAACTGCTTGTGCTCAGTAGAGCCACATTTGAAACAAACTCCATCCGCAGCATCTACTCCTGGTATCTTGGACTTTAAGTCCGGACAGTCTGACAGGTTGTGCCCACCTTTCCTACAATTATAGCACACTTCTCTCTTAACTCTAGCCAATGCTTTTTCTGCCCGTCTCCTCTCTAGTTTCATAGTTCTTTGAACTTCACTTTTCGGTATTCCTTTCCTGATCATATTGTTTTTTAAATCTTGTAAACGTTCCGCATCTTTCCTCATTACAGGGAAGCCATCGAATCTGATCAATTCTACTTCTTTGCCATTGATGATCAGCTGAAAACTGTTGTCGTTTATCTCTTTCCTGCGAACTGGTTTACCGCCCACAAGTTTTTTTAATTTCTGATTTTTATCTTTATTTTTGTTTTTAAAACTGTTATTGTTAATATTGATTATTTTATTGGGTAGCTCATTATTGAGTTGTTTAGGTATATCAACATGATTATCAGATAGCTTATCAATTTGCTTTAGACCTTTCAACTTTTTCTCTTTTTTTGATTCATTCTTTTCAGTTTCCACACTTGATTTTTGGATGTTTGATTCAAGTTCAGAAGAAACATATTTTGCACAAAAGTCTGTTTTAGTTTCAGTCTTATTTTTCTCTTTCTTCTTTTTGGTTACTGTGACGTCATTTGTAGCATTAAGCTCATTTACATCAGGAGCTCCCACCTTCTTTTTCTTTTTTTTTGGAGGTATCCTCACAGCTTCTGCGTCTGCCTCTGGAAAATCACACCATGTTGCTTTCTTTTTTTGCACTTTCTGTTCTCTAAGAAAGCTTTGATAATTTTCCATACGTTGCTGTTCAGCCTGGAATTTTAAATAAGAACACTACTAATACAATTCTCAGGTTAATTTTAACATCTGGTGTAAATATGTTAAATCAATCTGCTACAAGAGTAAAATATTAATTTTGTGTAGGTAAGTGTAAAAAGTAATGTATTCTATTGATGATTAATTAAATATTTTTACAGCATTATACACTGACCTCTAATCTCTTTTTTGATTCTTCATTTTCTTTCTTTGAGTGCAGCAATTGTTCTTTCATTACTTCCCATGGTGTACTGTCATCCGGTGCCTTCTCATTAGAAGACTTAGAACCTTTAGCTCGAGCGAATCTAGTCATTGTGTAGATCTAAAAAAATTATATAAGGCACTTAAATCTTTTTAGCGACTATTGCTGCTGACTGTGAATGGTAACAATAAATAAGGCTAGCTTAACCTAATAATTTACAAACCTTTTTTTACGAAAAGTTATCCTTAGTAATTCTAAATAGATCAAATATAATTAAAGGTAGTGTTTCTTTATACCTAAGAATTTAAATTAATTTCTTGTTATAAGGTATGTTTGCTGGAAATATTTCACAAAAGCACATGCAAACACATGATTTATTTTGTTAAATGTCATGTCACTGTCAGTCGTTCATCGCCTTACTCATTGAGTTTTTATTAGGTTTCGTTTTCTATGGACAGGCAGAGGGATCCTGCTCATACAGCCACACATGCCAAAGCGTTCTTTGTGATCTACATAATTATAATGTAAAATGCCATCAAAAACATACTTTAAAGGCCGGCAACGCATCTGCGATTCCTCTGGCTTTGCGGGTGTCCATGGGCGGCGGTGATTGCTTCCCATCAGGTGACCCGCCTGCTCGTTTGCCTCCTTCTATTATAAAAAAAAAACTTGTAAATATACCAAGTCTCGCAACTCGGCTCTTCTACCGTAAAAAGTTGTGAGATCCATGTAGGTCATAGAGCAACACGGGCCTCCGGCGGACCGGGGAGGGGAGTAGCCATAGCGTTTATTCCCGATACAGATTTGTCTGTCATTTTTTGCGGGGGGTGAGGCAGCTACATTGACAAGTTACGACTGCCGTGGCTGCGACATTGTCGATATGCATGTATCGATAAGTTCGAGAACTCGGTTAGGATAATGGTTTAAAATGGGACACAGGTGAGATGTTATAAAAAGGATTTATTTATTACGATATCATTCAGAATCTGTTCAAAAAGTCAGTTTACATGGGTAAGTTACAAAAGTTTTTAAACAAAAAAATATGAAAGGATTATCGAATGTTGATGTTTTACCTAGAATCCGTTTTTAATAAAACAAAACTATGCACAAATTAATTGATTTTCATTTCTGCTGAATTTCTCATGTAAACTGACTTTTTATAATATAATGAAATAATGTATTAAAACAATAATAACATAAACTACTTATATAATAAAATCTTTAGACACTACATTCAGCGTCATCTAGTTCCAAACTAAGCAAAGCTTGTGCTATGGATACTAGACGACGGATATTAAATACATATACTTATACTTTTTTTGTAAACAAACTTATAATACATACAAACAAACACACTTAGACCGAAGGCAAACAACATTTATGTGATGAACTTAGGTAAGTTCATCAAATAAATGTTTGTCTTCTGTGGGAATCGAACCCACAACCCCGAGGTCAGTAGTCCACTATGTACACCACTGGGCCACGGAGGTTGTCATTAGTAATATATTTAATTAGGAACAACTTTTACGGATCTACTCGCGTTTATTTTACACATTACTTATTTAATGTTTATCCTGACGTTTCGGACCCTTTGCAGGGTCCGTGGTCACAGGGAGACTGAGGTGTTGGTCATCTCATAATTAGTTGGTAGCTTGTATACCCTCATTTAAATTTCATCAGGTGCGTTGCGTTTTACGCAGAAAGAGCTTACAGTATCTTTTGGTCTGGCAGTATGGTGTTGGGGCTTGGATTTAATATTTTGTATGTTGGGATCCCAGGCTGGTGGTAGATTCCAACCATCTTCTCTATTAAAATTAGGATGTTTTTTAATTTCAATAGCCTTGCGCATCATCCTAGGGATGAATCGTTGTTCTCTAACGAGTATTTGTGGTTTATCAAATCTGATGTAATGGTTGGGCCCCTCTAGGGAGTGTTCGCATACGTCAGACTTATTTTCGCGCCTATGCTTGACGTCGGCTATATATTCTTTAACGCGGGTTCCTACACTTCTCTTTGTTTGCCCGATATAAGAAAGCCCACAGTCGCAGTCCAGTTTGTACACGCCTGCATCTTGAAGGGGTATGTTGTATTTGACAGGTCGTAGAAAATGGTTGATCTTCTTCGGCGGCTTGAAGTAAGTGTTGATTGAAGCTCGCTTTAAGATATGTCCAATCTTGTCAGTGACACCTTTCATATATGGAAGTACAGCAGGTTGGCGCTCGACTGTGGTTGGTTTATTGCGTTTTCTGTGACAAAGCCGTGGTACTTTTAGTTGTCACAGATGCCGCGTGCTCTCTCAAACAAAGATTTCCCTACAGTAGCCAACTGTCTAGGATGGTGGTGAGAATCACCATTGAGGTACCTATCTGTATGAGTTACTTTACAGTGCACAGTGTGACTCAAACTATGGTCCGGATTCCTGATGATTAAAATATCCAAGAAAGCTAACTTACTATCTGCCTCTAACTCCATTGTGAATTGTATTTTTGGATGTATAGAGTTAAGATGATCTAGAAAAGCAGATACTTTATCAGTTGGTAGAATAGTGAAAGTGTCATCTACGTACCGCTTGTAGAACCTAGGGGTTACCGGTGCTGTGCTCAGGGCACTCTCCTGGAAGTCTTCCATAAAGATATCCGCGACGACGGGTGAAACAGGGGAACCCATGGCAACACCCTCTACTTTTTTTTTTTTAGTGTAGTTTGTTCCTTGAGGAACCGGCTAAGGTCATAGACCATGCTGCCATGTCATTAGTTTAAGTAATACATAAATAAACAATATTTTCATATGTGATGATGATGATGAATGATATTAGAATTGGGAAGTGAGAAATGATATACCCCCCAACCCCTCGAGTATCTCAGTAAAGATGTGGGGCTTTACTAAGTCCTCACGCGAGCTTCTTGAGAGAATGTGAAAAGTGACGTTGCACTGTTTTGTTTCATTTGCCAACACTTATGCACACTCACGAACACTTAACGGTTAATAATCCACCATTATTTCTCATTAATAGTCGACATAACACAAATTTTGGAAAATAAAGCAAAACCGCAAACATGACGCTTCACTTTCCCGCCAAGAACCGCAACACCCTCTACTTGCAGGTAGTAAATGTCATTCCACAAAACAAAAAAAAACGCGAAAAAAAAAACGCGTAAAATAAACGCGAGTAAATCCGTAAAAGTTGTTTCATTTCAACGTGTAGTGTTCGCAAAAACTTTAGAAAAAAATATTTAATTAGTTTTATATTTAACTTGAATCAATTTTAACAGATACGTATCATTATTATACTATATTAAAATACATTTCACTATATTAGAAAACATTACCTAATCTAAAAATTATTATTTGCACGAGAGACGTGGCTGTCTAGACTTTACCTTTGTCATTTTTATCGATGAAAATGATAACAACACTATCGCTCAGTGACAGCGTAAACTTGGATACAGACTCGGATCAGTCGTTTGACCGATCCACATATTGTACGAGGGCAAGCGACCTCAGTTGGTAAACGAATCCAAAACAACACGGCCGCTTATTATTGTATTTTTTTGAATAAAGAGAAATACATAGTAATAATGTGATCTAAATTAATTACATATGAAAGGTAACGCCATCTTTTTGTAAATTTGACATGGCAGATCTCTTTTTGCAGCAAAAAACTGAACAATTCGGCATTTTTCTAGGACGTCGTTTTACCCGCGCAACTAGATTCAGTCTAGTGAGCAGTGCGGGCTGCGACTAGTTTTATTGTACGCATAGGTCCGCGTGGACTTGTACTTTGACAGAGGGGAACGCCTGCGTATGGCTACTCCCCTCCGGTCCGCCGGAGGCTCGTGTTGCTCTATGATGTAGGTAATGCCAAGTCGGTTATTCAGTCTCTATATATGGGACGTTCTGTCCTTCTGTCAATTTGTATTCTTATGCACCACTCAAATTAATTTTTAAATCGTATGCCATCCAATATTTTGGGAAGAATAAGTTGTGCTAAATGAAACATTTGATTAAATAATATTTGGTTAAATGAAACATGACCAAACAATTATTTGTTAAACAATAATATGCCAAAAAAGAGATTTGCAAACTAAAAATTTGCAATACTTAAGTTCTTCAAACGTTTTTTTGCCAAATGAAAATTTACGTAAAATAGTTTGCGATGTGAAATTTTGGGAAACGTTTTTTGGCCAAACATTAGTAATCCAAGTGTTATGATAAATTATTAGGATATTGGGGTTCTAAAATAATCTGTATTATTACACCAGCCAATAGTGTCGCTTAAAAGAACTGCCCCGCGAGCACGGATCTTTTATCGACTGATAAAGTGACATTAGACGATAAAATTTGACAGTTCAAGTCGACAAATTAACATCGGCAGCATGGGACTTGCTTTATCGACCCGTAGATATAATCGGTAAATTTTATCTATTTAGTTTAAAAGCTAGCATGGGACTCGAAAATGACATTTCTTGTGGATAAATTATATCTATATGTAGATTATTTTATCGGCATCTAAAAGTTGGTAGATAAAGTTATCGACGCTTTCGACGCCATTGGAAAGTTACTAAATATTACACTTTTCTTGGGCGGTCGTGAAAAAATGGATTTCGGAAAACAGCGACGTCGCGAAGAAACTAACATTGTCCGGCGCCAGCTGAGGCAGAGAAACAACCCCATGGATTTAGCAGTTTCTGATTCATGAGGTTGTTTCGCATATCCCGAAAATTAGCCTTTGTGGTTATCGAAAGCATTTGGGGCGCCATCCGACGGATTAGATCAAACGGATTGCCCGTCCATGTTGTTGTAAGTAGCAGGAATTTAGTTTTTTCTTTTCCTATTTCATATTTTTATTCTAACCTCAACAATCTACTTTTTGCCGGTCCTCACTAGCAGCATTAGGCAAGAATATAACTTGGCGTTGGGACAATGCACAGTTAGCAAGCTTGTGAAGGAGGTCTCTGAAGCTATTGTGCGTCGTCTTTTGCCCGTCTACATTCGATTTCCCAACACCGCTGCTGAAAGGGCTCTAATTGCTGACGGCTTTTTACAAAAGCATGGAGCAAATAATCTACTAAAAGTAATCCACTAACAACTAAGTAAATATTAGGTACAATATTTTTTAAACGACTTAGAAAAGTGATACCTACTTAGTGTACTTTGGTGGTTCCGACATAGTAAAATAATATTAAATAAATAAATGGATAATATTAAAATTCCTTTAAAAACCCTACACGATAAGAAACAGAACACAAAACAAAGAGAAACTTAAAAATATAAGATTCGAATGAATGATGAACGAACGGGACGATAAAATTGCCATGTTGCCATTTTTAAATATCGCTAAAATAGAACACGATATAACTTACCGATCCGAGTCCCGTGCTAGCGGTTGTAGAAAAAATTCGATAGATAAACAGTTTTGTCTACCGATAAATTTATCGATCGGTAAGATCCGTGCTCGCACTACTGAAGTAATGCAATGACGTCTAAGTAATGTGACGTTTAAATAATCAATCATACATGTAACTTTAAGCTAATGGAAAAGGCATTTTTTTACTTTTTAGACAGTGAAATCAGTTAATATTTACTTTGAATACATTGGTATAAGTAGATTCGCTTAGGCAACCTACATGTGACACGAGAATTTTATAATGTCTATTTCATATTTTGCTTATTGGTAGGTAGGTTTATGTATGTCAGGATTCTTAAGTAAAAGAAATATAATATTACAAAAAGATTTATTTTTAACAAAAAAACATTATTTTTTATTTAACACAAAAAGTTTAATTTTTTCACTGTATTTTATAAGTATTTGATTCAGCTTCAGTGCAGCAATTAGCACTTAAGAATTAAAAAAGAGTAATAAAAAGTTAAACAAAAATAAAAAAAATAAAAAAGTGATACCCATATGGATTTTACATAAAAAAAGTCACGTCCGCCATCTTGGATTTCAAAATAGATGTTGTATTCGAAATCGGCACTCCCAAAAACCATAAAAATAATATCCATATTGATTTTATATCAAAAAGTTGCGTCCACCATTTTTGATTTCGATTTTAATAGCTAATTAAATCTTGCCTAAATATTAGCGAATTCGAAAATGGCGTTTATCCATAAAAAAAAATATTGAAAAATACATTACGCATATTATATGCAAAGATCAGAAACTCAAGCACATTCTAGAAACAACAAAATAAAATATTAATGTATTAAACTTACCTTTTTTCTGTGTTTCTAATGTTATAAAAATAAACTAAAATTGACTACACGCGTTTTTATTTATTGCGCCGCTCCTGACGCGTGTGTCCCGAATGGAGTGCATGGCGAGCCCGAATCGCGCCGCGCCCCGCACACCCCGCACGATTGCTCTGTCTAGACGTGCCCGTTGGCCGACTGTAAGAACTATATAGACTGTGGTATACGTATTACTCTATCTTTATCTATCTATCTATATATATGTATATTTTTATACCTACGTATGTGGAAAGCCCGAGCCACATGAACGAATAATGCGCAATTGCTATGATCTACGTGCGCCATCCATATATTACTTTCACGTGCAACCCAAATGGATAGAAATCTTAGTGATTTCTGTTAATCTGTTAATATCCGGTCAATCATCCAGCGATCGTCATGACATAACAGCACGAGTGTTCAAGCAGAAACTCAAAGCGCTTATGAACTTCATTGTAAAATATCATGTCTTCGGAGACGTACGATGTTGGATGTACTCTGTAGAGTGGCAGAAGAGAGGACTGCCTCGAAAAAATAAGACCAGATGAAATTGACTCAATAATTTGCGCAGAAATTCCCGAAGTAAATCTAGAATTGTATGAAATAGTGAAGAAGAACATGATTCATGGACCGTGTTGTGAACTCGATATGCATTACGCGTACTCCGACCGATATTTTGACGCCTCACAGGTGGCATTTTCTTTAAATCAACAACATTTTAAAACACAACGATAAACCTTCAAACACACGAAACACCGATATTACTTTTGCAAAAGAAGCTGTAATGAATGACGTATTGTCCGTTTGAATTTGTCAAATGCTGGCTGAAGAACTGTACGTCATTCTGTCACATTCGCTCACTCACTTTTCATAACATGATATTTTAAAAAATCTATTTTAGTAAAAATATCTTGGGTTGGCTTTAGTAATCGGCGGCAGGAATTAGGAATTGATAAGGGTAGGTTTTTATTGGGGTTGGTTACCCCTTTAAATCGACACCCCTCCCACCCCGCGGAGATGCGTGGTTTATTTTTTACACGTGTTTGAAGTTACGTAATCTGTTGGGTATTCTGTGCTGTTGGATAGGTTAAGTTAAATTTTTTATTTTCCGAGCGTAGCGAGGGCCAAAAGGAAGGGGGGGGAGCGTAAACAAAATAAAATTTAAAAACCCACGTAATCTGTTGGGTATTTTGTGCTGTTGGATAGGTTAAGGTTATTTTTTTTTCCCGAGCGAAGCGCAGCGTAGCGAGGGCCAAACGGAAAGAGGGAGCGTAAAGAAAAAAAAAAAAAAACTAAGTCAAAGGTTTTTGTAGTGATTGATTACTTGATAAGAAGTGGCAGATAAAAAACTATGGGTTTCCGCGTCTCCCCCTTTTAAGAGGGGCACATCCCTACCCCCCTCTCGTACCCTCTACGACTTCCGCCGATTACTAAAGCAACCCCAATATCTTTTTTTCTTTTAATTTTCTTCTCTATAGTCTAATCATTAATTCACTGGAGTAAACTGACAGAAGCTAATGTCACATTGTAAAATTATGTTGCCACATTTATTGTACTAGTGATGCGTTTCGTTCATTGTCATTCAGATCACTCACACAAAGTCAGTACGAATGTTTATTATAAAAAGGTACTTAATTAATTATAATATATGAATGTCTTTTTGAACCGAGAAATTTCACCTCACAGTTTAGTTGTCAGTGTTTATTTTGCTTTGGGAGCTGTTATTATTGCAATTTTTACATCATCCATCTTTTCGAAAGAAAAATACAGATTTAAGCACTGTGTAGGAGTACCATACTGCATAACAATTAAGACAAAACAGGATACTAAATTAATAACGTTGAAATGGAGATAACCTCAACAATATAGTACCGTTTTACGTCAACAATCACTCGATCCCGTTCCAAAATGAAAAAAATCACTCTGACCCGTTCTAAAACCATTTTTTATTACTTTCTCACATAGCACTTTCTCTGTCTCCGAGTGAATTTTCCCATGGGTTACTTTTACGACAACTAAAACATCAACTATTTACAATTACTTTCAAATGCATCGTCAAACAGCACAATTATTAAAACTAAACAATGTTATTGTCACATGCAGCACGGATCGCGCTCATACCTATTTTGACGTAGACTAGAATAATAGACAACAAAATCAAATTTCAAAACGTAAACAAATTACGCCGTCAACTAATAATCAAGTAAAAATAAGCCTTAAAAATAATAATGTTTCATACCGTAAGACGTCAAATTGAGTGCGGGCAGACTCCGACTCCGACCGGTGCAATAATCTATCTGTTCGCTTTACTCTCCTACAGTAAAGTGTGAACTAAATGATATACTTGCTAAGTGGACCAGTCCAATTGAAGAATTCATTCATGAACGACTCATCTCTATGTCTGACGACGACGGATAAAAATATATCCATTGTATTTTTGTTTAATTTTATATAATTCGAGTATGTAATTCGCCTTTTCAAAGTTATCATTTATTGGCCTTTAAATGTACCAATGCTAATATTTTTATATCGACTAAACAAAAATGGCCTAGGAGATTTCTTATTAAAGTAAATAAAATGAGTAATGTGATTTGATTCAGGATGTAATGAGAATGAATGAGTGAGTAATTGATGTCAATCTTCTTATCACAACACTATTTTCTGTTCATCAGAAACTGGGAACACCGTAAACGTCGGATTACTCCAGTGAATTAATGATTAGACTTTACAAACCTTGTCCTGACAATAACAAACTCAATAAAAAAAGAATTAAGTATCCAATCAGTGTTGCAAAAGTTCCCGATTTATCGGGAGATCTACTGATTTCGGCTCTTCTTTCCCGATATCCCGATTTCACGACCTAATCTCCCGAATTTCTATTTTGTTTTTTTACTACTAAGGTAGCAAACAATTCTTGAGATGACAACACTAAAATCACCTGGAAACAGTAAAACAATGCAATGGGATATCGAAATGACTTTAAAATAAGGTTTATTATTGTTTGGTGAGTGTATGGGGGAAATTCCCTAAAAAAATAGATGTTCAGCGTAACAAACTCTCCACTGAATCTATTATTATAGGTCTCCTACACAAAAAAAATGTATAGCAGAAAATAACCAAACCTGTTATAATTTTAATATAGACCATAAAATGTTTGAAAAAATAGCTACCAAGAAATGGTATGAGCATGAATAATAAGTTATTAAGTAACCACTGAACCTAAAATATATGTATCTTTATTTTTCAATAAAGTCATTAGCGTAAAATACATTTTTTTTAATCTTCCGATTTCTCCCGATTTTTGCCTGGAAAATTTACCGATTTTTTATTTTTAACTTTTGCAACACTGTATCCAATTTCGTGCAGTCGATCGGAAGTTATGCGCGTACATACATATCAGTGATTCATTTTTATTTATATAGATAAATTACCTACATACGCCTGTCAGTTTAAAAAAATGTCTACTGAAGTCGGGTGGAGCTTTTACAATAAAAAAGTGGAGATAATGGAACAACAATAAAAGTTTAAATTAAACATAATTGTCCCCCCGCCAACCACCAACCATCCCGACATTTAGACATTTTTTTAAACTGACACATGCATATCTAGGTAATTAATAATATGATTTCAATATTATTTCTTCTTTTTAGAGCTGTTTTTACTTTTTTAAGTTTTTCTCATTAAGTGAAGCATTTATATTTGCGGCAAAGGCAAGTGGCAGGTATGCCTGTTCACTGCGGACATTGAAAAACGTAGCCTTATCTAGGTTATTGCATGGGTGAACTTACCAGACATTCCAGAAGCTTCTGCCCCTTTCGTAAGTGTCTGAGCTGCCACCATGTGACATGATGCGCGTTTGCAGTCCGCTATAAAAAGAAAGTTCTTAGATTAAAGCAATTAAAAAAAAAAAAATTTTTGCTTGTACACCACAATATGAGTGACGCGCGGCTTTACAGTAGTTTATAACAGTGCAAATTAGTGAAAACGCACCTTAGCCTTGCCATTTTAAAATCGTAGTAGCAGTCTTCTGAGCCGGGTTCTCCATCCGTGGTCGCTTGCACGTTCAAAAGGGAGGACCCTCTCTGAGGAAGCTTATATAGCTCTCTTAACAAATCTTCGGATCTTGGTAAGAAGATCCCACCCATTCCAATGGTGTCATCTCCTCCCCAATATCCTTGACGCAAACCACGGAAGCGTCTAGTCCTGGCTGCATATCCGCCACTAGAGCGTTTTGGGAGCACTCCCCCTTAGTCACTCTCGACACGCTCGGTCCTCCACTACCGCCTTGGAAACCGACAAGCTCGCCTGTAGGCCTCTCCTCTAGAAGCTTAAATACGCTCCTGTCAATGCCCGTATTAAGGCAGTAGCCCTTCGCCTTAATGAATGCTGCAGAGGCAACATCCATGAGTATAATTCTGCGAACTGTTTGAGTCTCGACCTTTGTATCAACGACCTTCCAGTTTGAGGTCTCCAGGCCAGGATGGTATCTCTGCATCATCCTCAAGACCCTACCTATGTCAAGGCAGCTGATGTTTCGGGACCTCCACGCCATTTTCACTGGCTTTGGAAGATCCTTGGCGTCAACAACCTTAAGTGATACGCCTTCTACAGTCAGACCGTCTTGGGCTAGTAGCCAGTTTGCCGAGTCACTTCCTTCACATGTGAAGAATATAGCGCCCGACGAAATGCTTCCGATATTAACCACAGGGAGGGGGTCAGGTGTGGCCTCCAACCGGTCCCAAATGGCTCCTTGGATTGCCACGTAATGGCTCTCCCCCATTATAGTTGCCGGGTAGTCCTCAGCAATGATGGCCATTTTATAGCCACTTACTGCCGCCATATAACACTCATCAGACTTAACACGTTTGGCATCAAGAGCCTCCTGACTCTCATTGCTGGCCTCTCTCTGCCTTTTCGTACGGTTTACCGTAGTCTGATTTTGCCCCAAGTTTCCACTGTCTTCCATATGAGGTTGCTGGGCAGGTGCTGTAAGATTCTCACTTCCGCCAAACTTTCGCATGGATCTCAACTGCAATGGATGCCATGACGGTGCACCTATCGCCATACCTCTTTTTTTATGATTCCAACCTCGCTTACTGGGCAGAGTTGGACCCCGAAGGTGCCCATAACTGCTTTGATTCGGGGTAGTTCCCGCCTTGAACGCGCCTGCACCCAAAGGAGCGCGGCCCGCCATCGACCCTTGCGGGTCCTTAACAAACACCGCTGCTCGACGCAGCCGTAAATACTGGCAAACTTTTTGCCCCCCCCCCCCCCCCCCCCCCAGATACAAGGGCAGGCTGAGCCCGAAAATCCAGGTCCTACACTACTCAGAGCAGATAATAATGAATGAACAATAATTCTAATAAATGACTTCGCGGTACACGATTAAGCCAATTTCAATTTTCAAATTTCTTACACACAACGCGTGCTAAGTAAGGATTTTGGGTAACACCTATCACTCACAGACTGGGACGCATCTGGGACGCCAGAAGCCAACTACTAAAGCTAAACCAAAGGGGCTAAACCTAGAGCGCGAATAAAACGCGTGTTTAGTATTTATTTCATATCACATTCGTACCTAGCTGTAATAAGTATTTGTGAAATGTGATTTTTTTTAAGTGTAGTTTGTTCCCTGAGGAACCGGCTAAGGTCATAGACCATGCTGCCATGTCATTAGTTTCTTAAATTCATTAGTGCTATCTGTAATAAACTATATATATAGGATGATGATGAATGATAATAGAAATGAGAAGTGAGTAATGATATACCCCCAACCCCTCGAGTATCTCAGTAAAGATGTGGGGCTTTACTAAGTCCTCACGCGAGCTTCTTGAGAGAATTTGAAAAGTGACGTTGCACTGTTTTGTTTCATTTGCCAACACTTATGCACACTCACGAACACTTAACGGTTAATAATCTACCATTATTTCACATTAATATTCGACATAGCACAAATTTTAGAAAATAAAACAAAACCGCTTTTCACTTTCCCGCCAAGAAGTCTCTTGACATTGTCACAGTGTCACTTGTCATTGTCAGCCAAGCAGTGTTGCCAGTGGCTGATAGTCAAAAGTAACACGAGACGGTGCAAAAAGTAACATTTTCACGAGAAAAGTAACATTAACTATTTTATTTATTTATTATTATTATTGCCTTTATTTATTTTTTGTCATAGAAATTTAAATATGTTCTAAAAACAAAATAAATAAAACATTTAAAAATATGAAAAAGAGGGGTCCACCGGCATTGGGACCAGGGTCAAAGCTACCGGTGGTTAGGGCTCCAGAGACAGGAACCTCCTCACAGTGCGTGCCGTATCGAGGAGAACTGCCTTCTGAGTCAGGTCCTTATTATGCTCGCGCTATCCCTTCTTCTTCCTATACTAGACTACGCCGACGTCTGTTACTTAGATGTGACTGAGGAAGTGAGGAGCAACTGCTGAAACAAGAACGTCTGCAAAATCTGGCCATACGTTTTATCTTTAGCTTACGTAAGTATGACCATGTTTCTCACTTTCGCAGTGAATTAAATTGGCTACTGATCAGACATCGCCGTAATGTGCACATCCTTTCCAATCTCTATAACATCCTTGACGACCCTAATTCTCCTTTTTACCTTCGTACTCGTTTCCAACTCCTGCCCCCACCTTGCCGCTCAAGACGTGCTTATATAACAAAGACGCTTGAGATTCCTAAAGTCAATAGGTACCAACTTCCTCATAAATTCATTTGCAGTCAAAGCAGCGCAGCTATAGAACAGGCTTCCTACGGATATCCAGGATAGTTCGTCCATTATATCCTTTAGAAAGAAAGTCAAGGATCACTTTCTGTCACATACGTCATCGCAATGATGGGCACATATTATATTAAATCCATGTTTATTATTATTATTGTGTATGTTCATATTTATTTAGTATTATTATGTAGTTTTTAATAATATTGTAGTACATGTATTGTATATGTATTATACCTAATATTGCTATTTTTGTTTGTATTTTGTCGCTTCCTTTTAAACATGATGCTCCCATTCCACCTTAGGTTGGCTGGAAGAGATCTCTTTTAGAGATAAGTCCACCTTTGCTCACCATTGTTTGTAAACTGTTCTCTGTACTTATGTGTGTTTTTTGTACCTAATAAATCTTTAGTAAAAGTATTGTTAATTAATTCTTGGCTCCCTGAGATCATGCAAAATCAAATCACATTTGTAACTGAGGCAGTCTAATCAGGTAGGTAGGTATTGCCTAAAATTACTAAATAACATTACCTATTTAACAAAATAAAATCAAAGTAGTTTTAATTCCTACTTTTCTAGTGTTAGTTTTACTAGGATATATGCAAAAATCAGTAGGCAAGTATTAATATTAAGTAACGTCTACATTTTGTTTTCCTTATGACGACGACGCTCCTGGAAGAAGTACCGAATCTTCACACAAAATCAGTTTATAAAAACTTGATAAATATCTTCTAAATAAAAAATACCTTTATCAACGATTGATCAGATGCTTAACACGGTCACAGTTTAGTAAGCATTAATACCACAGTTTACCAAGCATACAGTTGCGCATCGAAGGTACTTTCGCAGAGCAGCAAGGGAGGGGAACCCGCGGGGAAGCGGGCGCTGCGGCGAGTGTCCCACAAACAAGCGCAGTTTGTGGGAGCTACCGTGAAGGGCAGCCACGTGCGCGTACTGCATATTTTAAACGTTTTTTGAATTTACGTTCAGTGATTCCTATTGAATATAATGGTGCACACACGTTGTTCTGTATACGGTTGAAGTCGACGTCGAAACAAAACAAGAATTTAAAATTTCATAGATTTAGATGATTAAATAGTTTCTTTTTTCTTTTTCTTTTATTTATTTTGCTAATTTCTCATTGATTAATAATGAACGTTTTTACAACACATAACTAACTATTAATTAATACAATTACAAATATCAAATTCTAATTCATCATAAACACTACAATTTTCACTTGTTTTTATTTCGTATATCTACAACAGCCTCCATATATTTTATTAGGCTCTTTCTGTGTTTTTATCCTCAATTATCAATTGAATCGAATTTTTGTTAACGAGATCATCTATCTTTTGCTCTAGTTCTTGTTTCGCCTTAGCGTTTATTGGGCATTTTGTTATTATATGTAAGATGGTATCGTTAGCATCTGTATCACAGTTGCACAACGGGCTCTCCTTACTAAATAGTTACTTCGTAACCCCTACTCCAACCTAGCGAGTTTTTCTAGTGTAGGTAGGTACTATATGTATTCTTTACGGCGCAAGCTCTTGCGCAAAGTGTAGGTAATCAAATCATTATGTTTACAACTTATTGGAGTAGTTGGGACGTCGGACACAGAAGGAGTAGGTATTTGTCTAATATCCAACTGTTATGATTTATTTAAACCAACAGAAAAAGAGGAGGTTCTATATTCACCTATTTTTTAGGGTTTATATTTAAGATTTCTGGGCTTGTTACTTTTTTTTTCATTTTTTAACCTTTTCACCGCCCAACTATCCTGCACGCGATGTCCCGCTGTACGCCAACGTATAAATGTATTTTAATAAAGTAGGTACAAAGAAGAACTTCTATAGAAGTGCTGGCGTGGACGGCACGAAAATCTCGAACTTCTATAGAAGTTGTTGGCGGTAAAAAGGTTAAGCAATCCGAATGCGAATTCAATATATTGTTTTAATAATAATTGAAATCTAAAAATAAACCTTCACGTTAATTTAGCAGTGCAACGTTTGTAAATATGTATATACATAGTTTATTCTTGATAATAAATGATTATTTTATAAAAATATTAACTATTATTTGATTTCGAATTTTGTGACAGCCCTTGCATATCGGCGAATGATCGCGTAGATACCTACGCAGGCGGCGGCATCGCCCCACATCAAAGGCGATGCCCTACAGTCACAGTTTAGCAAGCATACAGTTGCGCATCGAAGGTACTTTCGCAGAGCAAGGGAGGGGAACCCGCGGGGAAGCGGGCGCTGTGGCAAGTGTCCCACAAACAAGCGCAGTTTGTGGGAGCTACCGTGAAGGGCAGCCACGTGCGCGTACTGCGTATTTTAAACGTTTTTTGAATTTACGTTCAGCGATTCCTATTGAATATAATGGTGCATACACATTGTTCTGTATACGGTTGTAAGTCGACGTCGAAACACAACAAGAATTTAAAATTTCATAGATTTAGATGACTAAATAGTTTCGTTTTTCTTTTATTTATTTTGCCAACTTCTCATTGATTAATAATGAACGTTTTTACAACACATACCTATTAACTAATTCAATTACAAATATCAAATTCTAATTCATCACAAACACTACAATTTTCACTTGTTTTTATTTCGTATATCTACAACAGCCTCCATATATTTTATTAGGCTATTTCTGTGTTTTTATTCTTAATTATCAATTGAATCGAATTTTTGTTAACGAAACCATCTATCTTTTGCTCTAGTTCTTATTTCGCCTTGGCGTTTAGTGGACATTCTGTTATTAGATGTAAGATGGTATCGTTAGCTCTGTATCACAGTTGCAGTTGGTTTAATGCTTTAAGCAGTTGCACAACGGGCTCTCCTTACTAAATAGTTACTTCGTAACTCTAACTCCAACCTAGCGGGTTTTTCTAGTGTAGGTAGGTATATGTATTCTTTACGGCGCAAGCTCTTGCGCAAAGTGTAGGTAATCAAATCATTATGTTTGCAACTTATTGGAGTAGTTGGGACGTCGGACACAGGAGTAGGTATTTGTCTAATATGCAACTGTTATGATTTATTTAAACCAACAGAAAAAGAGGGTGTTCTATATTCACCTACTTTTTAGGGTTTATATTTAAGATTTCTGGGCTTGTTTCTTTTTTTTTTCATTTTTTAAGCAGTCCGAATGCGAATTCAATATATTGTTTTAATAATAGAAAATTGAAATCTAAAAATAAACCTTCACGTTAATTTAGCAGTGCAACTGCCTATTGTGCAGTGACTATTGTCAAGAATAAACTATATACATATTTACAAATGTTGACGTCGAAAAGATTACTTATGTTATAAAAATATTAACGATTATTTGATTTCGAATTTTGTGACAACCCTTGCATATCGGCGAACGATCGCGTAGGTACCTACGCGGGCGGCGGCATCGCCCTACGTCAAAGGCGATACCCTACTGTATGAAATTGTAATACTGTGCTACAGTGTTGGCGGTGAAAAGGTTAAAGAAAGTACCTACGATCTTTCAAATGCCTTAAAACTTTGAAGATCTGTCTGGAAAAAATAGAAAAAGGAAGCAAATAATGTAGCTGAGAAGCTCGGCGCAGTGGTTAACACGCCCAGTCTGCGAGTGCTGAGGTTAAGCAACTTTCGCAAAGGCCGGTCATCGGATGGGTGACCAGAAATTAATCATCTCGAGCTCCTCCGTGCTTCGGAACGCACGTAAAGCCGTTGGTTCCGGCTGCATTAGCAGTCGTTAACAACCACCAATCCGCACTGGGCCCGCGTGGTGGTTTATGGCCCGCTCTTCCTATTCATCCATAGGCAAGGCTCGTGCCCAGAAGCAGTGGGGACGTTGATGAGCTGGTGATAAAATGTAGCCGAAAAATCCATCAACCCTGAATTTTCTAAAACTCGTCAGAGGAAGGTGAAGCTCCATTTTGACGAACTTTGCGAAGATGTGCGTCTCCAAGATTCGGAAAGTTTGTTCAAAGTGAACATATTTTATCGAGTATTGGACATCATTATTAATTAACTGAAATCGCGTTTACTTCCAATTAATGAAATTGTTTCAAAATTCAGTGTTTTGCATCCTGCAACTATGAAAAACTTAAATGACACTGATCTATTTAATAAAGCTCTATTTGTTGACTTATAGTATAATTCTTTGAATCATTTGCCAGTGAAATTCTTAGTTTTCGGTCTGGTCCACCTTCAAAGACGAAATAGAAAAAAGTCTTCGTGTCTTAGAGAACTTGCTGATTTATTAATAATAAAGAATCATTTTGATGTACGAGTTGTACGACACACTCGTCAAAACTGCATATTGGTCAAGCGATGCCAAACTCTTATTTTTACTGTCTACTCGTCAAGTTCTTATTTATGCGTACTCGTCAAAACTGTATATTGGTCAAGCGTTGCCAGACTCTTTATTTTTACTGTCAACTCGTCAAATTCTTATTATTTGCATAATGGTCTAACTTTTAGAATCATCGATTAGAGTTAGGACATCTTATATAATAATAATAATAAAAGAATAATATAGTCTTGTTAATACACTAATAAATAGATCTTAAAATACATAGCTTAGGATGATAGCAAAGATTATAGAATATTCTTTTATATTAATAAGCAATCTCCTACATAGTTATGGTAGCCTGGTACTTTATGTTGGAAATATTAAATCTATATATATATATATTATTATATCTCCGAGGGTATTTAAAGCAAAGATGTCTTAACTCTAATCGACGATTCTAAAAGTTAGTCCATTATGCAGTTTTGACGAGTACGCAGAAAATGATAAGAATTTGACGAGTTGACAGTAAGAATAAAGAGTCTGGCAACGCTTGACCAATATACAGTTTTGGCGAGTACGCAGAAATAAGAACTTGACGAGTAGACAGTAAAAATAAGAGTTTGGCATCGCTTGACCAATATGCAGTTTTGACAAGTGTGTCGAACATTGAAAATTCTATGGCCCGATCTTTAAACTTTGTGACGTCGTCGTTGATACTTTAGCTGAACAAAAAGCTCGAAGAACAGAAATTTATTAATAAATATCTTGTTAGATTAAATTGTAATCATAAATATATTATTATAATACTTACCTATGCTCTTGAAAATAAAATTTATTAATATTTAACTAAAATGCATACAATATTAGCAATAGTGTTGGTTACTACATAAGTGATTTATTAAAATTAAATTACAATGTAACGATTTTTACTGAGAGGGCCCCATCCAATTATTTGCCACGGGCTCTTCAGATGGTATAATTACGCCACTGTCAAATACGATAACTCTTGTATAAATTAAATTATTTAAAATAAGCTAGGAGTTTAATGGCGATGGCGCAGCGTCTACCACGATAAAATAAAAGAAGTATTCATTATAGTTTCGCTTCTATTAACTTGACCCAGTTTTCAAATTGCACATTATCATCTGGAGACAATTCATCACAAAATTCATCAATGTCTTCATCTTTTATATCCTCCTCTTTAAGTTCAGTTTGTTTGTCTATTGTTTTCTTATTGCTCTTATTGCTTTTATCAGATGATACTAAAGTTTGGCCGCTATTACTAGCAACTTGGTGCGGCACATCGTCTATAAATATTGTTTTCTTAGATTTCATAGCTTTCTCGTCTTTGGGCGCCACAACACTTAAATCAACGTTTTGACGAGTGTTATCGACAAATATTTTTTTTTGTGATTTTTCCTTAGTTTTTCTACTTTTAGTCTCATCAACTTCGACTGAGTCTAGAAGTTCTTTGGTTTTGACTTTAGACGTTTTAACTTTTATTTTAACAGTATTTTCTTCGAGTGTTATGCTATCATCTTCCTGTAATTTCTGTTTTTTGTGGTTTTCACTTAAATGGCTTGACTTCTTATTTCTCTTTCCCATGTTTCTGCAAATAAAATAAAAAGGAGATAGTTACTTGGGCGTACAAAGAGTTAGACATAAAATATTAATATAATTATAATCAAATAATAAATGTTATTATTCCTAACAAAATGGTTTTATACAACAAATACAGTAAACACAATGCTATTCGAAAACGGAGTAACGGATGGCAACATACACCCACCCTCGAATGAGTCCAGAGAGCTATTCTGTATGACTTACGATGATGATGATTTTCCAATGTTTATCATTGATAACAACAACAGTATCATTACTGAGCCGGTAAACGAACGCACACAACCCATGTGATGGAAGCCCGCCACTACCAATAAAAATAAATGAATGATCTAAACTAAAGTTTCATAATTTAATCATCACGTTCTTTTACGAGTAGATGCGAGCGTTGACAACAAGTTTTAATTTAAAAATACGTGATTCTTTTTCAGGTAACCTTGCTTAGTGATTACTCATTCTTGTATAGAAATACTTAATAGCATAAGATTTTTAGTAAGACGATGCTTTCAGAGTTTTGCTTGAAACTAATTTCGGAGCTAATGAATATTGCGATTTGCGATATCTTTGTCTGTAGGAGCTCATCAAATTATTAGGTTAAGTGTCTCGTTTAATTAAATATGAAATCAGTTTTTACGTTTTTTTTAAGTGTCTCAAGCTATGTCAGACAGAATACCTATATTTTTTTTACAAATTTATTAATTAAGAGATATTGGTTATAATTTGTTAACTAAAGACTTCTTTGACCTGTGTAAGGCTACATCAATATTAATTAAAACTTTTAATAATGATGACTATCAACATATTGCATTAACACTTATCTCAAATAAAAACATGAGCAGATTACATAATACCTAAATCACACGCGCACGCATCGTGCAGTACCGGTGACAAGTGTTGTTTTTGTTTTCAGACTTGGGTATGACGGTGGTGGTGGTAGTTAGCCAGGCCTAACTCTGTTCGGTTAGAGGTTGAAATTGGTCCTTAGAATCATTTCAACCGCCACCGAACAGAACATAATAACTTTCGCTGGAATAGAACTGGGATCTCTGGGTCTGAAGACCGGTACTGCTGCGGCGGCGGTATCCTGATAAATATGATACGTAACTGCTTCTTTCATCATTATCATCATCTCAGCCAAAAGACGTCCACAGCTGGACAAAGGCCTCCCCCAAGGATATGAGGGGTATTTGCCGTAATCGCCACGCTTGGCAGGCGGGTTGGCGATCGCAGTAGGTTGAGGGTAACCTCAGAGAGATGCTGCTGCCCATCCTCTGGAATGGTCCCTTAGTCGCCTTTTACGACATCCACGGGAAGAGATGGGGTGGTGCAATTCTTTATCCCCGGCACCACACAGGGCACTGCTTCTTTACCTACGTTTATTTTATTTTTAAAAATTTAAAAATTTAAAAATAGTAGCACAAAGGCGCAATAAGGAAAAACAACAAGTGAAAACGACGGTTTGTCTTGTTTACCTCTCAGTCAACTAGAACGAGCTAATGAAATACCTTTAAATTAAAGTTTACTAGATGACTACATACAGGGTGCTTAATGCGAGATTTATTTGCTACCTATTCGATCACGTTAACGAAAGCAAGAATATATAGGTATATGGCATTGATATTCATCGCCTCATGTTGACAAACGAGAAGAGTTTATTGTCATCATAATGTATTCTCGTTTTCCTTAACGTGATCGAATGGCCAGCGTAGCAGCAAAGCGTGATGCTGATGTGATGATAGTCTAATTTATAGTACTGAGTAACTATTAAGTAATCTGTGGTACTGTGTGAACATTGATTAATTAGAAGATGTATAAAACGAACATTTTAAAATGTTTTTATTTAAACAACAATACTCTAAATATAAATAGGTGTTATCATGATGATTTTTAAAATACTCCAAAATTGTTTGTCTTATCTATGTTGTAATTTATCGTAGGTATTGTAGCGTTAAATATTTAATCCGCTACTAGTTTGTCGAATTGCCACATTGCGAAAACGCAAAAGAAACATTCGCGACACCTGGGCCCTGTTTAATAAAGCTGACAATTCGACATATATGTCAAAAAACGACAAAATTGTACAATTGTCACGCTTAGGCTGTTTAATAAAAGTTACAAATATGTCATAAATCGAAAGGTGAAATCTTGACATATTTGTCATTGAAAAAGCGTTTAATAAAACGTGACATATGTCAAAAAACTATAGTCAAATTATTTCTTACAATTGTCGGTGACAATTGTCGGATTGTCGTGACAATTATGTCGACTTTTGACATATCTGCAAATTATTCTGTTTTATGAAGCTAAATGAGGGTAAAATAGAAAAAAATATTACTACAGTAAAAGATAAATCAATCACTGGTGCATCTTCGATTGTTCGTTTTGATCGCATCGTAAAATGGAAATGCACAAAAAGTCGATGACCAATTTTAATAATTAAATATTCTACGGTGTTTTTACATACCCGAAATTTTTCTTTAAAGCAGAAATCTGTAATTGAGAATGAGAAATTACTTTTTGACATATGTCGACTTGTCGGATTGTCAGCTTTATTAAACAGGGCCCAGGTACTATTTTCTTTGCACGATATCAAATAATGGGAATGTGGCAATTCGACAAACTAGTAGCGGATTAAATATTTAACGCTACAGTACCTATGTACTAATTTTTTTGAACAAGGTGGACCGACGAACTGGTGAAGGTCGCGGGAAGCCGCTGGATGCGAGCAGCACAAAACCGGTCGTTGTGGAGATCCTTGGGGGAGGCCTTTGTCCAGCATTGGTCGTCTTTTGGCTGAGATGATGATGATGATGAACCGTTACTAAATAGGCTACATCTAACCAAATTTCGAGAACATTCTATACTACCTAGTCGGCCGATATTGCAGTGAAACTTTGGTAAATTGTTGTGCGCATGCCCGCGGAGGTTTCCGACTTGGTAAAACCATCACGGGACACGGACGAAGACATGGGGCAAGCCGCTAGTTGATAATAAAAAATTTAAATAACAGTGTAGTTATTCACCACAATGACCTCGTTGTGTCGGTCGTCGAACTGTTGACCAAACTAACAAACGACGGCCGACAATCTGATAAAAAATAACATAAAATTTATGTAGTGAAGTAGGTAGCTAGTTGCATGCAACGCGAATGCGTACAACGCGATATTGGCTCCATCCTCAATTATAATAAACTTTAATACATTAAGAGGCAGTCCTTTTGTCCGGTGCGGTGACTGGATGCAGTTGGTACCCACAGCTCATGGTTATTCAGTCAGTAGTGGAAGAAAATAGGGGGAACCTAAAGGTCAAATAGATACCATCCAATTTATTTAAGAGGCCCGCCCCAGCTAACTTAATTGGACAAAACCAAATGGTTTTTTTTTAAATGTTGTAATCTTGATAAATGAAATATCTGTGCCAGTCAAATACACCCGAGCAGCAGCTAGCAAACTAAGTAAGAAAATCCATCTGTCGTGTTTAGCGGCCGGCAAAGGAAGAAAGAAAATCCATAGTACCTGTCCAATAACGATCCCTAGTCTACTAATTGATCCATAGGCAAAACTCATGTGGTCTGCGTCTAGTCTGGTCTAAGACCGGGTCTACAGGTGTTGCGAGGAGCGTCAACATAAGTAGGTGACTGCTTTTCATCAGGTGGGCCCTTTGCTTGCATACTACACACTATACCTCTGAAATTGTATAAAGAAGATCCTATCGCAGCCGCTGGAAACATTAGAAGACTGTCTTTAAGGTCACTAGGTCAAGGTGGTGGCGTGTGTGACGCGTATTTTGTATAAGACGGTTATTTATTTATTTATAATCGTGACGTGGGCGCTAACTGAGAAGCGAAGGTATCGTATGTGATGGATGTGTGTGATGCATTTATTTTTTAACGTTATTTAAATAAAACAACTTTTACGGATCTACTCGAGTTTATTTTACACATTGATTTACATTATTTTATCCTGACGTTTTGAACCTTTGCATGGTTTGTAGACTGGTCACAGGGAGACACCAGAGTCTTTTATTTAATGTGTAGTGTTCGCGTAAACTTAAGAAAACAATAGATATAGGTAGACACGGTGAACATAATTCTCGTCGACTTTGGCTTTTCCTGATTAATACGACAAAAGTGGTACCTAGGGTATTAATAAAGCATCTTAATAGGTACCTACCAACTACACCTGTCTTCATAGCTAGCCAAGTTACAAGTAGGTATCTACCTAAGTACTTAGTTATTTAGTTGGTGTCATATGTAAGTAATAAAAAAATCTACAAATTAAGGTTTTTAGTTTGCAGGTATAACGCAATACCTAGGTATTATTTAAAAGTAATTTTATATTTTCATCTTAAAATGTATGTCTGGATGTAATTTGGATCGGAGCTAGAGAGCAATCAGCGTAGACAAAAATACTTATCAATCAAGAAAACACGGTTTCGTTCCTAGCACGAAAGACGAACTAAACAACTGTGTAGTATCGAAACACACACGAAACACTTAAAATAATATTGATACGACATATTTATTAGCAATATGTTGAAGTGTGTGATAAACAATCATTTAGGCAGTATAGTTGAGATAAGAAACGTGTTTACGTAATGAAAATGTATGAGGCAGACAGCTCCCGCCCGCTAGTTGCGCGCGTCCAATCCGCCCGTCATACGTTCGCTACTTCGCTCGCCGCGTTCGAGGCAGCGCCAGCCAACTACCGCAGACCGCAATCTAATTGAAAACACAGCTAGCTATACATACGCATGCTGCCTGTCGCGCCGGCCGAGCTAGACGTATCGTCAACTCAAGACGCTACTTTATCATTCGAGGAGCCGAACAATTTATATTGAAAGTTAGTTTCTTTATAACTGTAGGATGGCAGAGAAACAATATATTTTGGGAATGGACATTGGTACCACCTCCGTGAAGGTCTGCGTCTACGATGCGGATTTGAAGGAAGTTGTTGCAAAACAAAGCAAGGATACAGCAGCTAACATACCAAGTGATCAAGGCATAGAGGGCAACAAGCAGGATGTTCCAAAAATAGTTTCAGCAGTCCACTACTGTGTATCACGTCTTCCGAGGGATGTTTTGCGCCAAGTCACAAAAATTGGTGTTTGCGGGCAAATGCATGGAGTTGTGCTATGGAAAGACAGGTATTTAATTTATGTTTGACTTTGCATTCATTTATGGTTTATTTTTAGGGTACTTGCCTCTTAAGAATAAATAATGACACAAGAGTTAGAAAAGGTTTTAAAAGTATTTGATATAATGTCTATCTTACAACATCTAACCAGTCTAAGTAAAAAATTAAATAGTTTCCAGAAATTAATCTTAGAGATAGTTTTAGAAGAATTTTTAATGTCTTATGACAATAGGACTCCTGCAAAATGAGTTAGGTTCGGATTTTTACATAAGTTTAATTAGCCACTTCTTTTGCTTATAAGCTAATTTATGTTCCACCTATTTGCAGTGCTTGGGAAAAAGTAGAAAAAGACAATGCGGTGATTCGATATGAAGCTGTTAGAGAAAACATGTCGGCTCTGTACACCTGGCAAGATACAAGATGCAAGCCAGAATTTCTGGAGTCACTTCCAAAACCAAATTCCCACCTGAAATGTTATTCTGGTTATGGATGTGCTACATTGTTATGGATGCTGAAGCATAAACCAGAAAAGCTCAAAAACTACAAATACGCAGCCACTGTTCAAGACTTTGTAGTAGCCATGCTATGTGACTTAGAAAAACCCATTATGTCAGATCAAAATGCAGCAAGTTGGGGATATTTTAATACAGAATTGAATGAATGGAATGTTGATCTACTAAAATCTATTGATTTTCCTGTAAGTTTGTTACCAAGCATAGTAAAAAGTGGGGTATTTGTTGGTAAACTTAACAGTTCATGGAGTGGCATACCTGAAGGAACACCAATAGGAGCTGCATTGGGTGACTTGCAATGTTCAACTCTAGCCACACTAGAGACTGACCAAGATGCAGTTCTCAACATATCAACTTCAGCTCAATTAGCCATTATTGTGAAGGATACCTCAGATCTAAATTATAGCACTATTGAACATTTACCATATTTCAACAACAACTATTTAGTTGCAGCAGCTTCATTGAATGGTGGAAATGTTCTTGCTACATTTGTAAAAACGCTGCAGCAATGGATGCTAGAATTTGGTTTTCCAATTCCTCAATCCAAAGTGTGGGATAAATTAATAGCTCTTGGCTTAGCAGCACCAGCTTCAACAACTATGAAGATAAGCCCCCATTTGTTGGGAGAACGACATATGCCATCAGCTAAATTAGCAATAGAAAATATTGATCTATCAAACATCCAGTTGGGTCATGTTTTCAGATCTCTCTGTGACAGTTTGATTGAAAACTTGCATAGCATGATGCCCAAGGAGATATTGCGCACAGCAAATATTAAGAGAATTGTTGGCAATGGGTCCGGTTTATCAAGAAATGCTGTGTTGCAAAGAGCCGTTGAACATTATTACAGTCTACCTTTAGAATTTACATGTGGAGGTGATGCAGCAAAAGGGGCTGCCATAGCTGTAATCTAATAACATAAGATAAGTTATCATTTCCTAGAGAACAAAATTCATAATTAGGTATATGATTATCTTTTTTCATAAACATACAAACAAAGTAGGGTTTAAAACAACTATGGTCTAAGCAAGATTTTATTACTATATATTACTTTGTACATTGAATGTTATTAGATAAATATGCTTATTAGTAACTTTAATGTAATTGTATTTGTAATATTTTGAAACGAAGCTGTTTAATTAATTTAGAAGTTTAAACAACAATAAAATGTTTTGATTAGAGTATTCTGGTAGAAGAATGTTAAATGAAATTATGGAATCAGTGTTTAACACTAGTTAAATAATCAAAAGGAAAGTAGTTGTTTGTTGCGTTTAGTCGCATAATACCTAATTCGCAAAATGGCACCTGAGCCTCGAAAGGGCTAATTCTCAAACAGACTAATTCTCAAAATGACTTATTCCCCAAAAGGCCAACTCTCAAAAGGACAACTAGAAAAATGCCTAATTCTCTTAAGGACTCATTTGTGAAAGGAGAGATTATTTTACTATTTAGTCCTTTTGGGAATTGACCCCTTCCGAAATAAGTGCTTTTGAGAATTAGTCCATTCGCAAATTAGCCTTTTCGAGACTTAGGTGTCATTTTGCCAATTAGGCATTGTGCAACTGAACAGTTTATTGCATGCAAGTACTAGTGTTAGCTATTGAATAGGTAGTAGGTGCTATAATATTGTCAAAGGCATTTTGAAATGTAAAGGTGCTCTGTAAAAAAAAATCTAGGATCATGGGATACAGGTGTTGTTGGTAACTACCTATTTATTATTATATTGTTTATAGAATTAGGACGCCGATCCCAAGTAACATGAGTCCAGGGCAGAAAGAAGAAGTTTTTAGAAATAGGACTCATTGGTTTTACAAAAAATAAATAATTGTTCCACCTACCACCAATCATTTTACTTAGTAACCTTATATAATGTTACATTGCATCAAACATCATTATCACATTTAAATGAGACAGTACATGTGGATCCAAATAAATGCATTGATTACATTATCTATTTACCGGGCTGTTAGCGTTAGTAACTTAAAATTAAACGTAAATGAACGCGAGAAGACGACATATTTTGATTTGAATGTTGTTGAACGAATTAAGAAACATGTATGGTTTTCGAGCTTTCTTTGTGCAAGATTGCAAGATTCACGAGTTACAATATGAGTTTAAAACATTGTACGTTATTTGTGTAAGACTTACCAAAAAATGTTTGTAAGAACTTCAGATACCTATACAAAACAGTATCGCTAAGCCACACAACAAACAATAATACTTTGCTTTTACCAATTTATTAGGAATTTATCAGTAAATAAATCACTTTAACAAAGTTTTGTAGGTTATTTGTGAATGTCTAATTTGTTTTCATCAATTTTCATTCGTTTATTTTTTTCTTTATTATTGGCTTTGCGCGGTCAGCATATTTAGCCATTTAGTTTACCCTTTTAGATCCGGAACAAACTAATGACAGCACCCGCAGTATGACCTAATTCGCAAAATAGCGAATACCTAACTAACGTCGATTTTCACTAAAATAATGAATATGTTGCAACCAAATTATATTTTATCATTTTGTAAACGACAATTTACTAATTGATATATTTCCTCCGGCAGGTATCAAAATAAATGTGATTACCGAAATACTTTATTAGTTTTACATGATCAAACTATTTATTCTAGCTAAACTTCTTCATACAAAAGTAGGCTCTAACTAGACGACATAGTCTTACCATAATATTAATTGTTAAAAGAGACAATAATTAGTAATTAGACAATAATTTTGCCCCTAAACCCCAAAGAAAAACAAAACTACAAACATGACTTTGACTCTTTACCTTCCCGCCAAGAAGTCTTCCATTTATTCTGAACGAATCACGCACGAATACAATACGAATACAATGGTGTCGTGGGCTTCATGGCGGGAAAGTGAAGAGTCATGTCTGCGGTTTTGTTTTATTATCAAAAATGTGTGTTATGTCGAATATTAATGTGAAATGATTTATTTACTTATTTATTTTTTAATGATGGTGGATTATTATCCGTTAAGTGTTTGTGAGTGTGCAGGAGTGTTGGCAAATGAAACAAAACTGTGCAACGGCACTTTTCAAATTCTCTCAAGAAGTCCGCCGCATGAGGACTTAGTAAAGCCCCACATTTTTACTGAGCTACTCGAGGGGTTGGGGGGTATATCATTTCTCACTTTTATTTCTATTATCATTCATCATCATCATACAGGAAATATTGTCTATAAGATTTATGTATTGTAAGAAAAATACTTTGACACTGGCTAAATGTGCCAATCGCACAAAGCCATCAACTAAAAAAAAAATGGTGGCGTGTCGTGGAATATCAGCTGATTGTCACCTTTGACAAATAGCACAGACAGTTATGTATGACAGATCGGGGTTCAGAGTCAAGTAGGTTGCCAAAGAAAATGTTTGCGATTTCCTATTTCCGTATTCTTTTTACAAAGATATGATTATTTTAAAGTATTCTTATAATTTTTATCCAGCTGATATTTTTGTACTTAAATAGACCAGAAGATATACAAGTAGAATATGGAGAACGCGATGGACATTCCGGCGGCAGAGGGTAACCTATTGGAACAGCCTAAAGAAGTGGATATACCGACCCGCAACCCATTAATAAAGATGCGAACGTATGTGCTGGCGCTGCGGCCGTGGTCGCTTAGCGCCAGCTTGCTGCCCACGATGCTGGGCGCGGCGCTGGCGTACCGCCTACCCGGTGACAGTGGCTTCAGCTGGCTTACTCTACTGCTGACGCTGTGCACCGTCGTACCCGTTCACGGAGCTGGAAATGTCGTCAATACATACTTCGACTTTGTCAAGGGAATAGACAACCGTAAATCTGATGATAGAACTTTAGTAGATCACATTTTGAGTATTGATGAGGTGGTATCTCTTGGTGCAATCTTGTATTTAGCTGGATGCGTATGTTTCGTTCCCCTAGTAATGTTATCACCAGCGAGGATGGAACATTTGGCTTTAGTTTATTTTGGGGGTTTGTCATCTTCCTTCCTTTATACTGGCGGTATTGGTTTAAAGTATATAGCTTTAGGTGATATATTAGTTTTAGTGATATTTGGTCCAGTGTCAGTGGTATTTGCATTTTTAGCTCAGACTGGAAGAGTAGATTGGCCTATTATATATTATGCTGTACCTCTTGCTTTAAATACTGAGGCTATATTACATAGTAACAATACCAGAGATCTTGAAACTGATAGCAAAGCTGAAATTGTCACTTTAGCAATACTGATAGGAAGAACAGCTTCATACTTACTGTTTGCATTTTTACTGTTTACTCCATACATCATGTTTGTGGTAGCATCGGTACGTTGCTCATTGTGGTTTCTGTTGCCCATGCTGACTTTGCCCAGGGCATTTGAAATTGAAAGAAGGTTCAGAAGTCCAGAATCAATGAGATATGTCCCGAGACAAACAGCCAGGTTGAATTTTTACTTTGGTATGCTTTATGTTATTTCATGTCTCTTTGGTAGTAGGCTTCCATTTCTCCTTCGATAGATAGTAAATATAATCAGTGTTACTGATACAAATACAAAAAATTTGCTTATGATGACGCCCATGAGTTTTCTTACTTTGTGGTGATAGTAACTAGGCATTTTTTGAGAATGTTTGAATGCATGTAAAAAGTCATAATTATTGTACTAATTAAAAATGTATAGGTTGTTGTTGATCATGTACCCATGATCATGTTTAATTTTAGAATAACTGTATGAGCAACTTTTAAGCATCTTAGTTTAGCTTTGTGAAACCATTAATGTGTATGTTTGAACCATGTTGACCTTCATGTTGATGGTAGCAGCCGATATTAGGTATTTTTATACAAATGTAAATGTTAACAGCATGTATGTGTGTCATTCATTATATTCAGAATGCTATTCATATTCAAAACTAAATTCAGCTCAACTTATGACAGGAAAACTACCTCTTATTTAAGTTTTTCTTTACGCCTAATTGCAGTTATAATATTTTGATTATCATAGTTACTAAGTGTGGTGAATTTGGTTAAACTAAAAGGAATCTCATGTATTGACAATAATTTATTTTAGATAATTTTATAATAAGGAAAATATATTATTTTAATAAATAATTTCATTTTATTGGGAATTAAGACAAAGGTATTTATCATACCTGGTCTATGGTATAACAGCAGTATGTATTTGTGTACCTACCTTTCTAAGCTCCTAAAACGTTTAAAAAAGGCAAAAATAGTTCAGGTTTATATCAACTTTTTTTGACTATTTGGGTACTGATGTGAATATCTTTAACAGGTTTCCTTTATTTTAGTTAAGAATATAAATGATTCAATGTTTTTACTCGTCACAAGAATTAAAATTCATAAACTCCTTTAATAATTATTACTTTATTGACATATTAACATAAGAGACTTCTAGCATATAATCTTCATAATATAAAGATAAATACAAGTCAAATTATACTATACAAGTGAGACCATGTAATTTTAAAGAAATGGACTTAATTAGGAATGGCTTTACTAGAATTCAATATGCTGACAGACTTGGCAGTGATTGGGTAAAATTTGTTAATTGAGGTATTTCAATATAAACATTATTAATTATACATTAATGTTGTAGTGATGATTATGCTATTGATATTACGAGTACTATTTTTCTAATCATACTAGTAAGATGGAAATCCATTTCAAAGACAACGACAACTAACGTAAAAAGGAACAAAATCACATAATTGACAGTATAGTTTGTAATTAAAATAATGTTGGCTAACAAAATCTAAACATAATATCACTATATTATACGTGAACAGTTATCAAATTCATAAAATAAATTCATTTATCTACTCTTTTTCACTTTGCACAAAAATAAAATGTCTTAAACATTCCATAAGACGCCATTTATCATTTATAGTTTTATATATTTAAAGTAAACCATTAGTCAAACTAATGCAGGGCTATCAATCTATAACAGAAATGACTTGCTTGCGAATTCGCAATGGAGATTTTCTATAAAATGCAAGACAGCACATGCTTCATGCTTATTTCTACATTTTGTTAGTGTGTGTGTTTATTCAAAAGATATTGGGATCAACGTTTATAACAATCACCTCATCATGGACTGGCAGAATGTTAATAGTTAGGCCATTTTTTTATCTATTGTGATGACGGCGAAGATAATTTATTTATAAATTTAAACTGTCTTTTTAAATAGTAAAAATATTGATACAAATGCTGCCAAATCATATTATGTTATACTAAAAATCACAGAACGTTTAAAGAAATAAGTAAGGCGGATCGACGGGCCATGGGCACTTCCTTGAAACAACACACAGAGATGAACGCAACAATAATGCAAGTTGTGATCGAGTTGGTGGAGTTAAGATCGCCTTCCTAACTGTTAGTTCTCAACTGCACGAATCTTTCGCACTACGTAACAAACTTAGAATAATCTCACATTCATGCATCTGGACAATAGTCCATAAAATGCTGGATATATCCAGATTTTAGTCTTTATATATGTGATAAATTATATACATCAGACTTTATCGTTGGCTTAAAATGTTTACGAGAATGATCCTTTCTTTTCACGCTGCCATTGGAAGATCTTCTCTTTGAGTTCAGTAGCTGAAATGAGTAAAATAATTCAATAATAAGTCAATTTTACTACAAATTATCCTCTCCCACTCGTATTTGTAGTCGAAACGATGACTATCTTCTCACTACTATACTTTTTTAAGCGAACTTCATGAATTGATGCATACAAGAGAAACAAAGAAACACTCATATATAAAAATAAAAAAAAATATGTGTGAGGAGTTAATATATTACCCGGGCGTAGCTGGTCCTCGCTGAGCGGCTGGCGGTTGAAGGGATCGGTGGCGCTATTGAGCAAGTGCCGCAAGATCACGGAGCGGTCCATTACCTGCCGCCAAACAGGCACGTGTAGAAGAAATAATGCAAAAAACACTCATCATCAGCTCATTTATACGTCCCCACTGCTGGGGCAAGAGCTTTCCCTATGGATGAATAGGGAGAACGGGCCATAAAATAGCACCGGGTCCAGTGCGGTGCGGTGGTTGTTAACGACTGCTAATGCAGCCGGGACCAACGGCTTTACGTACCTTCCGAAGCACGGAGGAGCTCGAGATGATAAAGTTTTGGTGGGTGACCAAAACTTTATCATCTCGAGCTCCTCCGTCCACCATCCCATGACCGGCCTTTGCGAAAGTTGCTTAGCGTCAGCTAACGCAGACCGAGCGCGTACACCACTGCGCTATCGAGCTCTTAAAGTAAAGCATAGTAGATTTGAGCAAATAGCAATTTATTACCTTTCCGGACGGCAGCAGCACGGGGTCGGTCATGAGCGTGTCCATCAGCGGGTCGCGGAACTCCTCAGGCGCGTCCGCGAACTCGTCGCTCTTCTGCTGGTTCGATACTGCAAACAAGAGGACTCTCCTCAGTACAAAGGGCAATTCAAAAGCTTCTTATGTTTATTCAATCAAAATTCTTAAGTTTATTTGTATAAATAATTTTGAAGTAAAAACTTTGTACCCCTTTTTACAAATATTGCGCGGACGGAGGAGTATGAAATTTCGCACACTTATAGTTTATATAGAGCAGAAGTACAGAATGTCAATATATTTTTTTTAATTATGGTTAAAAAAATACAATAAATCAATAAGACAAAACATTACACACACTACCATGTATTTGACACACACGCACACGCACGCAATACTTTTAAACTCTTTTCAAAAATTTCTAAAATGGAAGAGGAGCGGCCTCAATCTGTCAATCGCATTCTATCTTTTTTAATTTTTCATTGTTTAGGATACAATCTGTGCAGCCATAATAAAATTACGGTCAAATTTCGACCACTGGGCGACCACTAGTTTCAATAAATTACCATCATAAAATTTTCAAGGTAATTTCGTCATCAGCATTAAAAAGTCTATGTAGACTTTTTAATGCTAATGGCGAGTTGGTGGAGTTTAACACTTTACAGATATGTATCTATAGAGTGTTAAACTCCACCAACTCGCATCGGGCCATAGCCTACAAAATTTCCGTATGCATAAGGGATAGCATGACTCTAGCAGTGGAACGCTAGACTATATAAAAAAATCGCACTTGACACTTTGCGTGGAGTAGGAGCGCGCGGAACATGTCCATTCACTGCAACAACATAGGCGCGGGCGCCGATATCTTGAGGACATGGCTTGCCTTCTGATCTGACGTTATAAATCACGTGATCTTTGAAATAGATTGCTGTTGGCCGCACCTATGGCGCATAAAGCGCCACCAGACATTTCTGAGGGTGGCAAGAAACGCGCCGCGTAATCGAAACATCGTCAGAGACGTGTCCCCGCCCCCTACTAGATTCTCCGAGGAGTGCGGATCAAACCGATCCCGGTAGAGTACACTTCCACTTCCAGCTTTCATCACTAAACGTAAACATCAAGTGAGGTAAAGCACTTGGCTTACCCGTAAGGATTTAAAGGAATCTCTACATGTTCATGTGGCATCCCACATGCCATCACACCACCACATGCCAGGCCATCGCCTGGGCCCAGCCGTGGGCCGTTATTAGGTAAGGATTCGGTTACCCGCGATCTGGTAGGCGTGGTCGGCGAGCGCCTTGAACCGCTCGATCTCGGACGGCGTCTTGATGCACGACTTGGCCAGCCGCACCGCCGCCTCCTCGAACAACTCCTTGCGGAACGACCTCTGCGAACATAGACGACGATGTTAATATTTTATTTCAAGAGGAGGATTTATTAAGATAAAATTTTACAAAAAAAAATCAACCAGTTCAAGAATCTCGAGTGGGAATCGAATCCACGACCTTTGGACAACCGGTCCAATGCTCTGACCGCTAAGCTACCGAGACCCCAGAAGAATCGTTGAATTTTTCTAGTTTGTGATTTACGCTGCAAGCCAGCAGCTGTATAACGTCACTGTGAAGTTACTACCCTCATAGTCGAAATATCACATTTGCAAGTATTTAACAATCGACAAAGACGTAATTCCCACTAAATATTTTTATTTTTTTAAATTTATTCAAATCACAAACAACTAGATAAACTCAACGAGTCTTCTGGGTACATGACATAGGTAAGGTATTGGCAGAATTTTTCGAATAGCTAATTGAATACTATAAATAAATTATCGAACAACACGTTACCTCGTCGGCGGCGAGCGCGGCGTGGAAGGCGGGCGTGTCGAGGTGCAGGTAGATGTCCACGAGCTGGCTCAGCAGCCGCCGTGGCTCCCAGCCGTACTTCTCGGGCCGCCGCACCTGAACATAGCACTTATTAGTTAAGCAACAAGGTCCATTTTCATACACTCGCCTGCACACACTACTAACAGAAACTGTCAAATTTTGTCAATAGACTTTAAACTTTACGTAAATAGCAATTACGGTTGAATATTAATTGAAGAAATTTGACAGTTTTGTATAGGTTTATGTGCAGGCGTCTGTACATACTATCAGCACAAGTCTCGCTTAACTACTAAGATTTTTAAATAAACAGGGATCAGTGACAGTACAAATCTATATAATAGTGGGCGGAGTTAGTGTTATAATCGCCAAATGCAAGCAATAATCATTTGAAACTGGTAAAGGTTAACTTTTGTCGATAGTACAGACACCTAGGCCTATAGGTAGTGTCTTTTAATTATTAATTTATTTAAATACTTTCTTAAGTACTTATTTACTTAACTAATGCATCTTTAATTAAAAATAATAATTAATTTTCTTTTTTTTATTTTCATCATTTTTAATTTTATTGTGAATATGGACCATTTGGTCTGAAATAAAAGTATTTTTTTTTTTTTTAAATAGATAAGTAGGAGTAGAAAAGAATAACTAGATCAAAAATAGAAACAATATTATTGATATTATAACATCGATAATTTTATACCTCGATGCCACAGACCAAATAAGATAATGTTTCGTGTTTTATTTTAACAAGAAAAATTTTTTTCTAGCAGAACATAGAATAGACTCTAGTCTATGATCGATCATATTCACTTTAATAATCAGTTTAGCATTTCTTAATAATAATTTTGGAACCCCGCATTCTTTATACTGTATTTTTTAATATTAAATACCATAATTTAGGAGATTTTTTTAATGCATGCTTCAGACGCAAAGTAAGAAAAAGATAGCCTGGTTTTGGTCATTCTCCTTTCACAGTTTTTGGTAGTCTGGCGTGTGAACATACTCGTACATCCATATTAAAAACCTGATGGCAGCAAACAATACGAAAGTTGGAAATCCAGAGATTACAGTCCGCATCGAATTGATGAAAGCATAACCTCTTTGGTTTTGAAAAGAATACGAATCTATGTTTGACAGCGGCTTACGACGATTTCTCGGTTGCAAGTTACAAAGTCAGACAGCCGCCGGTCAACCCGACCCGAGATCCAAGCTTTGAGGTGCCCTCGGGTTCGGTTCAGGGACAGGAACACGCTTGTGTGATGCCAAATGGAACAATATGGTACAAATGGTACAAACTCAGCCTGCGGCTCAGCCTGTGGGTGTTTGTACTGTCACGAGCATTAACCTGTAAACAATGTAACTCTTAATACAATGGAATAAAGTCAAAACTAGTCAATACATGTTAATGACCGTGACTGTACTCTTGGCGGCACGTTAGCATAAGTATTTTGCACTTGGGCCCGTAGAGCTGCTGCAGTTTAACTAAAACTTGTCAATTGTACAGCAGCGTTACTTAGATTGCACCTAAATTGCATTGATCAATTAGATGGGGACTGTCAGGGCTTGCAACCGGGACCGAAAATACAGGTATCATATCGGTAAGTACATGTATTTTCCATCTGTATTTTTTAATGAGTACCGGTCCCTCAATAATACTACTTGCGACGTTGCCAGTCTTTTTGTCACGTGATATGCAGTGCTCTGCGGCCGCGCGAAACGTACATAAAAAGGCAAACTAAGACGAGAGCGCAACGTATGCAGTTACAAGCGCGTTTCCAACCAACCATTCGCGCAACCATTTATCTACTCAGTTTCTCGTGCTTGCACTAATAAATTTGGTTACCTGGTACCAGTATTAGTATCTTATATGAATAAATATTATGGTGTATAATACCGGTACTCCAAGCTCTGTATATTATAACGTAGCTCGTTACCTTGAGGTTCTTGCACTTGGGCCCGCAGAGCTGCTGCAGGTTGAAGTTGAGCATGGAGGCGAGCCGGTCCACCAGCTCGGCGCGCAGGAACGGCTCCTTGATCTCCACGGTCAGGTACTCCAGCATGTCCACCGTCTCCCTGCGATGTTGAGTTGCTTTAGTACACTCGCGAGCAAAAGTATGGAATCACTTACGTGAAATTGGTTCCGCGCGCTCTTGCATACTAAATAATTTGTTAATAATAATAAAAATGGCACCATTTTAAAGGTTCAACTGTTAAATTTAAATTGATACCAAACTCATTCAAATCACGCCAGTATTTAAGAAGCTATCTCGGATTACGTTAAGAAGTAAGGAAAAAGACATGATTCAATTGCTTGATACGTCGGCGTCGCGAGTTGCGGCCTATTGACCCCCTATAAAACACGTGTCATTGGATTTTGTCAGTCTGCTTTCATACGTTGACCCGTACACATCTTCCGCTACTGACCCTTGACCTTGGACGAAAATTAATACTACACCGTCTACACCTACAGAAGCAGCACAAATCGTGGCCCAATTGCAAGAAGGGCTCATCCAGCGGGCACGTCAGCTCCACATAAGCCAGTCTTGTGTTTCGAAAGTTTATAAACGCTTTTGGGAGACTGGTGGCTTTATCCCGAGACCAAGATCTGGACGGCGCCGGTGCACATCGGAGAGGGATGACCGTTTTATCGTGTCAACCTCTCTTTGAAATCGTCATTTGACTGGTGTCGACGTCCAGCAGGAGCTCAGAAATGTTCGTGGGGGCTACCCCACGAACATGTCAGTGGGTGGACAATTCGTCGAAGACTCAAGCAAGCGAATTTGAATCCAAAAAGGCCTGCCACAGGCCCGAAACTGACGGCAGGTAGGACAAGCACGCTTTCAATTTACTCGCACCCATTTTTGGGAAGTCGAGCAATGGAGGCGAGTCCTGTTCTCCGAGTGCAGAATGTGTTTGCACGGCAGCGACCGAAGAGGTCGGGTCTACTGGCGGCGTGGGGAGCGATTTGCGCAGTACTGTTTCGCTGAGACAGTGGCTTATGGGGGTGGATTTTGTATGATGTGGGCCGGCATTTCTTTCGACGGTAAAATGGAGCTTGTTTCCGTGCCTGGCTGGGGAACGAGGAGGCGGTCTAACTTCAGACCGCTACATTTTCGATATTCTGCTGGAACATGTCGTTCCCTATACGGGATATATCGGTGATGACTTCCTCTTTATGCACGATAACGCTCGTTGTCACATTTCCCGTGCCACAACTGAATACCACGAAGAAGTCGGTATCGCCACATTGGACTGGCCAGCGCTCAGCACGGACTTAAATCCCATTGAGCACGTGTGGGATGAACTGAAGAGGAGGGTTCGTTCCAGAAATCCTGCTCCTTCAAGTGTGAATGAGCTGAAATCGGCTTTGATAGAGCAGTGGGAAGGTATCCCGCAAAAATCGATTCATAAGCTGATTAGGTCAATGAAGAATTGTCTTCGAGCAGTTATTAGGGCTAGGGGAGGGAACACAAATATTGAAACTTAATTTTAAGGCCAAATATTTTTTTAAATAATTAATATTGTTTTCTAAAGTTTACGCGAACACTACACATTGAAATGAAACCACTTTTACGGATCTACTCGCGTTTATTTTACACATCACTTATTTAATGTTTATCCTGACGTTTTGAACCCTTTGCAGGTTGCAATATGCAAACATTCCCTAGGGGCTCAACCATTACATCAGTTTTGATAAACCACAAATACTCGCTAGAGAACAACGATTCATCCCTAGGATAATACGCGAGGCTATTGAAATTAAAAAACATCCTAATTTCAATGGAGAAGATGGTTGGATCATACAAAATATTAAATCCCAGCCCCAACACCATACTGCCAGACCAAAAGATACTGTAAGCTCTTTTTGTGTAAAACGAAACGCACTTGATTAAATTTAAATGAGGGTATACAAGCTACCAACTAATTATGAGACAACCAACACCTCAGTCTCCCTGTGACCTCGGACCCTGCAGAGGGTTCGAAACGTCAGGATAAACATTAAATAAGTAATGTGTAAAATAAACGCGAGTAGATCCGTAAAAGTTGTTTCATTTCAATGTGTAGTGTTCGCGTAAACTTTAGAAAACAATATGTTAACAGTTTAACCTTTAAAATGGTGTCATTTTTAGTTATTTCAAAATCAATTCTAAGTAAGTGTTTCCATACTTTTGCTCGCGTGTGTAGTCTATACTTGCATTCCATCAGCAAAATATACATCACGACAAGCAGCAGTTTGCTCACATATACATCTAAATCTTAGTACAAAATTTAAAAAGGTTTTATAGCATTAACAGCTGCTTATTATATTATAAACCTTAAGTGCCATACAAATAAATAGAGAACAAGCTCGGAATAGTTATTCCGTGTTTTGGTCCCGTCATGTAAACGTCATTTCAAATTAGAATAAAAGAGACAAAACACGGAATAACTATTCGAAGCCTATTCTCTTTTTGTTTGTAAGACGCTAAGTCTCGAATATAAAAATACAAAAGGGCAACATTACTTGTGAACTCATATTTACAATACTATTCTGTTTAAACTTCTGCTAAAAACTGTCTGCTGAAAACTGTTTTAGTGATGTGACGTCAAGTGGCCTCTTTAAATTAAAATAAATAAGTGCGATGCAAGTGAACGTCTTAAGAGTGGGCCGACCAAAAAATGCCAAAAATGCAGTTACGGTTAAGTAAATATAATTGAAAATACTATCGTATTAAATGAACAAAATATATATTTAGTATCATAGGGAACGTGTTTACAATTTGTCAGAACCATAAATTCATAACACGCTATAGTTTTTTCTACAATATCATTTAAAGTTGGGCAAAGATCATGAAAACCAGTGGCGGCGTTTAGTAGATTTCTTATAGTTTATCTAAATTATTGTACTTCTGATTTTATCTAAACAATCATCAATGGATAAACTACAAATTGCTAGACTACATTTTTGATTCATCAAGTGGTTGTTTAAATAATATTTTTTTATTAAGCACCTTAAATTCCCCATACAATATTAGTATGGCCGCGCGGCATCAAATAAATATGGACGACGACATTTCAAATAAAACATATGACACTTGTCACTTACGGACGGCGCACCCTTAACACGTGGATCGAACACAACAACAACAACCATAACCTCCTCGGCATGAAGTTGACTTTCAGTCTGAACTTCGGCGACACCATCGAAATTAAGGCTCTAACAGCGGCCAAACAAACTGGGTGTCCTAAATAAGGTTAAGCGATATTTCACGCCGGGACAGCTTCCAACATTATATAAAGCGCAAGTCCGATCGTGCATGGAGTATTGCTGCCACCTTCGGGACGGTTCAGCAAAATACCAGCTCGCCGCGCTTGATTCGGTGGAATGCAGAGCCAGGAAAATTATAGGTGACGATAAGCTTGTAAAAACCAAGCTTCACAGTCTCGCTCACCGCCGCACAGTTCAGGTACAGGGTATACTTCGGAGAGTGTGCTGTTGAGCTGCATGAGCTCATTCCGCCTTCCCCATTTTACCATCGGGAATCCAGACGTACGGCTGGGTACTACCCTTACCTGGTTGACATTCCACTTTTGCGCACCAAGCGTTTTGCTTCTACATTTTTTTTTTATGGTTAGCTCGGCAAATGACTTCATCCCACCTGATGTTAAGTGGAAATGGAGTCCAGACGCGAAGATAACTGGTGCAGTGTGGAAACAACGTAGCATCAGTTAACTTCTGCTTCTGCTTCTTCACGCGTAATGCGTACAGCTAAAGAGTGGAATTCCCGACCGGCGATGTGTTCCCGAGTGTACATACATCCGCTAACTACTGGTCAGTTAGTACTTACCTACATTAAATTGTCAATTTATTAACCTTTTTACCGCCAACAACTTCTATAGAAGTTCTTCTTTGTACCTACTTTATTAAAATACATTTATACGTTGGCGTACAGCGGGACATCGCGTGCAGGATAGTTGGGCGGTGAAAAGGTTAATTTCTTAATGTTATGTATGTGACTGTATGGTTTGAATAATAAATAAATATTGTTTAAACACAAGAACGAGTGAATGGGTATCGAATGAACGGTTACCTGGCGAGCGTGAGGTAGGAGCGGCACTGGCGCTCGTCCTGCGCCAGCGCACGCGCGCGCGCCTCGGCCGAGCCGCTGCCCGCCGCGCCCTCCTGCGCCTCGTGGATGCGCTTCAGGTACTGAAACCGCACGGGGTATTCAATATACACGAACGCTATCTATCCTACTAATATACATTTTTAAACTTTCGCGTTCCATAACTAAACAAATTTAAACGGGGATTAACGCAAACTAATTAGTGACTCCCTGTGTGGTGCCGGGGATAAAGAATTGCACCACCCCTGTGGGTGTCGTAAAAGCCGACTAAGGGACCATTCCAGAGGATGGGCAGCAGCATCTCTCTGAGGTTACCCTCAACCTACTGCGATCGCCAACCCGCCTGCCAAACGTGGCGATTACGGCAAATACCCCTCATATCCTTGGGGGAGGCCTTTGTCCAGCAGTAGACGTCTTTGGCTGAGATGATGATGAATTAGTGAAAAAAGGTATCATACCTTCTTTATACCCGACGTTTCGACCGAGTTACAACGGCTGTAGTCACGGGCGGACTCACCGCCCGTGACCTCGGCCGTTGTAACTTTTGTTTAATTATCCTACTAATATTATAAACGCGAAAGTTTGTAAGTATGGATGGATGTTTGTTACTCTTTCACGTAAAAACTACTGAATGGATTTGGATGAAATTCGGCATACAGATAGTTTATAACCTGGATTTACACATAGGAATTTTGTCCCGATATTCCCACGGGGACGTGAACCACGCGGGCGAAACCGCGAGCGGCCGCTAGTAGGAAATAAAAAAAACCGCACTTTGGATGCGTTTTCGTACGAATTTTACAAGTGAAGACGCCTGCACATCAGCCTATCCAAAACTGTCAAATCTGTTCAAGAAATTCCACCATAAGGAAAAGCCCTTGCAAAAAAAGCTTATTTTACATTTTTTTCATATAATTAATTGAATAAAGCTTGTTAAAGGTACTTTGCCATAGACACTCTGCAGTTTTTAAAAGTTTAGGCCTCTGTACTTCGGTACAGACTGAGTTTAGAACAATATGTGTATTACAATTTTTACAAGATATAATAAATCCTAATCGAAATTCAGCAATATATTACTAGCCGCGAGAAAAGAAAAAATTGGGCATTGTCTTTGACAGGTTGTGGTAGTCGGGTGTGCAGGCGTGTGTGTACGCAAACATACGATATTGAACGTACGAGATACGAATTGAACGCGCACACTGACTGATTGCGTTTTTCTCAGTTGAAATGCCAGAGTGACACTTTCACCTGACTTTTAGTTTTTATGAACGCATAAAAAACAAGGTGGGATTGATTTCGGATGTCAGAACTATGCGCGCGTACATACATGCACGACCAGCTCGCACCTAGTGTGCGAGGTACCATAGTAGCCGGATGATCGGGATGTATCGTGTGTATCTATTCATGTGTTCGTAAGAGTCAAATTCATACAAAAATGCATCCAAAGTGCGGCTGGACCTAGAGTTGTTGGCGGGAAAGTGAAGATTAATGTCTGAATGAGGTTTATTTTATTTTTTAAAATTTGTGTAATGTCGAATAATAATGTGTAGTAATGGTGGACCGTTGAGTGTTCTTGAACGTGCACAAATGTTGGAAAATGAAACAAAACAGGGCAACATTACTTTTAGAATTCTCTCAAGAAGTCCACGTGAGGTTTCAGTTAATCCAATCCTATTTTACTCAAGTGGTTGAGAGACCGACCGGACCGTCCTACCACCTGCCTTCGTCTTTATAGTAATAGGAAAGTATATTATAACGTATAAAAACTTACCGTTAGGCATTCATCTAGGAGGAATGTGGTGTCATTCATAAGCATGTTGATGAATTTGACGAACTGACGACCTGATCGGGACTCCTTTACGATCGCCTGTAACCACATTAAAGTATTTAGACTCTGTTGACATTTTTATAAATAAACACAATGTAGATACAAATTTACAATTCATGCACCTTTTTGGTTGGGTTTTAGCTTATACAAAGGTATAAGCTAAAACCCAACCAAAAAGGTGCAAGACGTTACGGCCACTTTTAACTATAACGCCATATTTAACTAAACCATAACATGTCAGGTGTTCATTAGGTGACGTAAAAATGCTAAATTACTTCATTCAGATAGTTTGTTGAGCATAATTTGATTTTCTATCTCTAATTACTAGATATGTTTTTTTTTTTCATTGGCGGCGCTAGTGTGCGGCGTAAACGCTCTTAAAGTAAAAGAGACAAAACTCGGAGTAACTACCCCAAGCTTACACATTGTTTATTAATACGGGGGTCAGTGTCTAAGATTACAGCTAATATTACTAACCTGTTTATGTATAGGCCGCTCCCACATCCCCTTCAGTATGATGCTGATGTGGAAACGGATCGTGAACTTGTCGTAGAACTCCGTGCTCTGGCCGGTAGTTTCGATGTCGGTGTAGAACTTCATCAGAGCGCTCGGCAGGGCGGTCTGAGACATGGGGTGGTCCATGAACTTCTCGTATACGTTCTTCAACTTCAGCGGCACGGAGAGATTGATCACGAACAACACCTCAACTATCTTGGCCACGAGGTACGGGTTCTTGATCATTTGAGAGTTGCAAATGGCGCTGAGCAGCCATGTGATGATTGGGTCCTCGATGTAGTCCGCTACGATTTGCGGCACGTATCTGTAACGGATTCATTTCGTTACACCTAAATGGCCCATGTTCAATTTTTTTTTCAATATCTGAAGTTGTATATTTTCTACCTAATCAATCCTAATGTAAAGTTTGTAAATTGAGGTTGTTAATTAACTTCAACTCACATAAGGCAAAACGGAATAGCAAAGATCTAATTTGTGTCATCATTACTGGTAGTTATTTATTACATTAAAAAATTTAAAAAAACAATAAACGGTTACTTTTTTGTAGAGGAATCTCTTTTCACGTTAATAGTCAGCTTATAAAATAAAAAATATGAACATAAAAAAACATTTAAGGAAATCATTAAAGATTGTGAACGACGCTTAGTATACAAGGATCGACCTGCCGCGGTCGAGCGTGCCCCTTCCCCGTAGTGTACTATGTATCATCAAAGAATTTTAACGGGGATTATCGCAAACTAATTAGTAAAAGATATCATATCTTCTGTTTTATTTTTAATGCCAAATTAGCGATTTATTTCTAGGCGCGACATTACACCTTTTTCATAACATTAATTCTGTCGTGTCGACTGCTCTAACACACTATATTGTATATATTTGTCTCTCTTTTGGGTCTGGGTGGCAAATACAAACTCTTTTAAAGAAGATCGCCAGTGCCGCGCAACACTACGTGTCATGCGCGGAAGATTTTAAAAAGGAAGAAAAATGGTGTCAATGAGTTTCGCTGTCGCTGCCGGCCGGCTCGGTTTTAAATAACTATTAATTATGAATATGTGAGTGTTTAGCGGATTTTTGGGGTGAGTTTAGGGACAGAGATTGAATTTATATATATGTTTTATTCCGGCAATACACATCTTTACTCGGGACTTCAAAGGTAGCGAATCATAGGCTTAAAACTTAAAAGCTTTGAACCAGCGCACGCGGGAAATATACCGAAATTCCTCCTGAATCAGGTTTAGGAAAGGTATTATTCACCACCTTCTTTATACCAGACGCGACGTTTCGACCAAGTTACAACGGCCGTGGTCACGGGGTGACTGATTTGTATGATGCCCTTTACTAATTAGTTTGCGTTAATCCCCGTTTCAATTCTTTGATAACTATGGAACGTGAAAGTTTAAAAGTGTATATACTATGTATCTTTGATAAAAATCATTTTAATTATCTTTATCTTACTACATGAAAATAATTCACCATGTAAAATAAAATAAAAACCATAATAATAACACAAATCAACACAAAAATTAGAAAAGCGTCCACAACAAGTATAACCAATACTCACTGCACAGCGAACAACATGAACTCGGCGATGTCCTCGACGTACCACTCGGGCGTGGCGTGGAAGGCGGCCGCCGCCCCCAGCCCGCCGCCCACCCCCGCGGCCGCCGCCCCCGCCCCCGCCGCCGCCTGCAGTTGCTGCGTGAGCAGGGCGCATGCGGACGCGCAGAACTGTACGCTGCGGCGCATTAACTCGCCGTCTAGGAGTGCCGTTTCTGCACACTGTTTCGATCTAAGGGGGTAAAAGTAGATTTTTTAATTAATGCGATCAAATTCTTGCATGAAGGAATTAATGAGAGAAGATGTGATCTCTGCTTTCTACTATGGGCAACAGGAGTAACTGTATGTATGTTTGTTTGTATGTAAAAAAAAAACAAAGTTAAAAGACAAAACCCTGTCGTTCCGTTATGACCCAGCGCTTCGCCAAGACGATGCCCTGGTCCGAGTTTCAGCACTCGGAACACGAACACTTAGGTCAATAAAATCTAATATTTTTTTATAAAAGACTGACTTGCATGTTTCTTTATGGATTGCGTGTTGTTGATATCGTTGAATGGTGGTAGAAATTTAGTGTTGTAAAAAACTCAAGTCTTTTAGTCTTAATTTCGAGACTTCAGTCGATTTTCAAGACTAGGACTCGTTAGTCACATGAGTCAGAGTCCTTTGAGTCTTCTAAGTCCTTGCGAGTCTTTTAAGTTCTTTGAGCTAGACTGAGTCATGAACTTGAGTTGGTGTATTATAATAGGTAATACTGGGTGATTTTATATCGTCATCCATATTTATTTAAACATATATATTTACTAATCTATTTGAAAATAAATCGTACAATAAAACTAGTAACAATTTAATTGCATTAAGGGTGCGCCGTCCGTAAGTGACAAGTGTCATATGTTTTATTTGAAATGTCGTCGTCCATATTTATCTGATGCCGCGCGGCCATACTAATTTTGTATGGGGAATTTAAGGTGCTTAATAAATAGTAGTTTATGCAACTGTCATATAATGAAGGGTATTAAAACACGAGTGTGAGTTTATGAAACGAGCGCAGCGAGTTTCATAATAGTAACGAGTGTTTTAATACCCGTGTTATATGCAGTTGCATACACTACTTTATCTTCACTAATGCAATTAGTCAAACAACAAGAGTAAAAGCTGACAATAGTTTATTTATAATAATTGTTCAAATTTTGGATGGTACAGTTTTGAAAGTTAATGTTAATTATTGATCCAGCAGCTGTAGCGGTCGCGGGGCAAGCAGTAGAGCTCGTAGACGGAGTTGGAATATTTATAATTACTTCATTCGTCTTGTTTTCTATACTGTTCAAGATCGTATTTGAGACTTGAATTTTATTCATTAAAGACTCATCAATGTAGCTTTCAGCCACAGTAGAAGACTTCCACCCCCCGTGTCGTTTCAGTGCGGTCAAATCACCACCGCTATCTATGAGAAGGGTCGCCGAGGTGCGCCGGAAGCAATGCCCCGTGTACAACGCTGGGTTAGGCAGATTCAAAAAACTTGCGATAGTTTTTCCCAGAGCACCAAATTTATTAATACCAGTTCTTTGATCGACGCACTTCCCCGATCTATAGCTCAAGAAAAAGGCAGGGTTTCGACAGGGGGTGGGTCGAAGTTCCATGTATTTTTTACATACGGCATAGCAGTTGCCCGTCACAACGAAAGAACGATCTATTTTCGTTTTTGTTTTCGAAACTTTCACCATGATTGTACTGTCGTCTATGTTAGAGACTTCATCGAACTGTCCATTTTTAACTTTTAATTTGTATTTTAAAAACAAAACACATTGCGAAACATTAAATTCACGCGTACGTGTATTGTCACAGTGAACTTGCCGCCATTAAAATCTAACCAATGAGAGCGCAGCTGCGCGCGCAGGGCCAATCAGGAGCGAGCGCGCGCTGTTCTTTTTTTATTTAATTGGCACAAGATCTTACCAAAGAGTTTTGTGTATGTAAGTTTAGTAGTTTCGACGAAGTTTTCACGTATAACCCAACTGTTTTCAAAAGCCAGCCTAATATCAAAATTTTATACAACTTGTATGAGGATTTTGACATAAGGCTCGCCAGGTTAATTGGTCGCGTTTTATTGATGTTATAATGAGATTTTACGATATCGATGTGGATATTATACCATCATGTGAAATTGCTTAAATTGAGTGTTTTGTTGTCTGCGCTATAACAGTAGTAATTATAAGTCAAGTATTGGAAACATAAGTAGAATGTTACAACATTATATGTCACAAAATATTATTTAAATAACCACTTGATGAATCAAAAATGTAGTCTAGCAATTTGTAGTTTATCCATTGATGATTGTTTACACAAAATCAGAGGTACAATAATTTAGATAAACCATAAGAAATCTACTAAACGCCGCCACTCGTTTTCATGATCTTTGCCCAACTTTAAATGATATTGTAGAAAAAACTATAGCGTGTTATGAATTTATGGTTCTGACAAATTGTAAACACGTTCCCTATTAAACTAAAAATATATTTTGTTCATATAATACGATAGTATTTTCAATTATATTTACTTAACCGTAACTGCATTTTTGGCATTTTTTGGTCGGCCCACCCTTAAACGCAAATAACCTAATCAAAAGTATCTACCTGAAGACTGACGATTTGCTGAATCAAAATGCGAGTTAAACAAACGTCTTAATAAAATAATAAACACACATAATACTGTCTACTTATAATAAATAAAATAAAATAAATAAATGTTTCGGAACAATTTACACAGCGCCATCTAGCCCAAACTAAGCAAAGCTTGTACTATGGGTCTACACAACGGATTACTTTACATTATATATATTTTTTTTACATTTATATTTTAAATTTATAATTACGTACTTAATAAATCAATAATTTGTTAATTACTATTTTATTTACTTCAAACTACAGCTATGGATTTAGAGAACTCAGTCATGAATGACTCATGAGTTCTTTTAAAAAGACTCAGTCTTTGAGTTCTTTTTGGCAGGACTCAAGTCCTTTTACAAAAGACTCCAAATTCTGAGGGACTCGAGCTCTAAGTATTATTCTTAGTTAGGTAGTTAGAAAGACGAAGGCAGGTCGGAAGGACGGTCCGGTCGGTCTCTCAACTCCTTGAGTAAAATGGGATTGGATTAACTGGAACCCCACGTGGACTTCTTGAGATAATTCGAAAAGTAACGTTGCACTGTTTTGTTTCATTTTCCAACATTTGTGCACGTTCAAGAACACTCAACGGTTGATAATCCACCATTACTTGCTGATGATTTACTGTACCTGTGTAAACGCTTGATCTGCCGCCGCCACCGGCTGAGTAGCTCGCGGTTGCGCAGCGCAGAGAAGCTGTTCCGCCACTGGGGCTCAGCGGCCATCAACTCTTCAATGACCTTCTGGAGGTCTCGGAATGCCCTGTCCAAAGAAATGTACAGTTATTAACGTTATTACAGTTTTACCTAATAGTATGAAGTTGGAAAAACTAATTAATATGACACTAATAATCAGTAACTCTATCATAATAAAGAGTGGAGATAATTTTTATACTGACCATTATGCTAGGCCTGGCTAGCTACTATCTTCTTATGTTAATATGTCGCCATAACATCAATGTTTGTAGCATTGTGTATACCGGCAGCTAGAGATAAGATAGCAAGGGTCTCAGTAGTTGAGGATTCCGGGTAAAGTGCGCTTCGACTTTCGGCCTTATCGTCACTTTAATGTCAGGTGAGAAAGCCCAAGAGCTAACCCGTACGTAATGAACCTGTCGTCTGCTGTGAATACAGACACAATAGAACTTTAGTTGTTTGTAGAACGAATCTGGCCATAAGGTTTGTGTCACACCTACCACAACCACACCATAACCACAACAAGTAGGCGGGCGCTAATCTTTATTATATATAAATAAATCTTCTGTGCGTGTGTAGGTTATTAAACTCCTTATAAACGGCTGGAACGATTAGAATGAAATTTTCCGTGTGTGCTCAATGGATTCGAGAATGGTTTAGATTTACAATTGGACACGGTAGGTAAGCGGACGAATGATTTGTTTGTTTTGTTGTCATGGAAACTGTCAAAGTGGTACGAAGTCCGCCGGTCAGTTAGTTTGTATGAAACTTAATAGTTGAATTCACACGGGCCATATTTCGCCGTCATTATTGACCGCATCTTTGATAGCGACTACATCGCAGCCACTTCGCAACCACAACGCAACCACCAGCGACACCGCGAACTAGCGGCCGGCCACAAGAAGCCGCAGCGACACTATTCACATGTAACCACAGCTTGACCACCTTTTGTCGCGACGGTGTGGTGTGGTTGTGGTACACGTGAAACAAGTGTAAGCAGACGAAAGGTAAAAATAAAGGATTTAAACAAAAAGGCTGTATGTATCGTGCCGTGTACCTAATACGTCGCTGATGCGTATGCAGAGCGGGAATGAGCGCGACGTGGTGCATATGGAGCGACAGGAACCAGCACACCGTTTGGAACTTCGACTCGGGCCATTTGTGGTTCGGGTCCTTATCTGAAAGTGATATTTTACATAAATAACATTGTTCAAACTATAGGCAGGCAACTACATACCTTTTAAACAAACACAACATTTAGCTTTTCTGAATGGTTAACGGGGTGCCAAATGCGAGTTTCTTTTCCATTCGATCACGTTAAGGCGACGCACCGCTAAACAATAAATCTCATACGGAGTGTTTGCGCTCCGTACCATAAGAAAAACTGTTTTTTCCCTTCAAATTAAAGCTACAAATTATTTAAAAAAAATGAACTACAATATTGTAGGGTGTGTTAAGACTAATCTACTAAGAAAATTTAGATGCTTAAATCGGTCTGGTAGCCTGTAAATGCAAATCTATGTTTTAAAAGAGGTTACTTTGATATTTTTTTCTCTGTTATAAAAGTTGAAAAATCGTGTTTCTGCAACTAGCAAAATGAAGTCAATTAAATGAAAAATCATGTCATCAAATATTACTTTCATGTTTTGTAATTGTTGGGAAAAATCAAGATCCTCGCCACGTAAATTTCCAATGCGCACCTTAACGAATACGAGAATATTGTAATATTTGTATGGCGAAATGTTAACTCCTCTCGTATGTCGCTAGGAGGCGCAGCGTTTTTTCTGACGTTTTTTTAATGTTAAATAGCTTATAGCCTTCCACAAAAATTGAGCTATCAAATGCAAAATAATTATTTCAAATCCGACTGGTAGTTCTAGAGATTAGCGCGTTTAAACAAAAAAAAACAAACTCATCAGCTTTATTATATCACAAGCTGTGCCCCGCGGTTTCACCCGCGTTCTATTAGTCATAGCGTGATGTAATATAGCCTATATATATATATATAGGAAGGCTATACCTTCCTCAATAAATGGACTATTCAACACAAAAATAATTTTTCAATTCGAACCAGTAGTTCCTGAGATTAGCGCGTTCAACCAAACAAACAAACAACCTCTTCAGCTATATAATATAATCTTTTTTTTTAATTGACACGTTTATAAGTATCATTGCTGCACTATCTGGCCAGTCACAGTCTGGTATGGCGCAGAAATAAATTGCGGTTTAATAATTACATATTATTGTGGTGGTTAATGGCCCGTTCTCCCTATAGGGAAAGCTCGTGCCCCAGCAGTGGGGACATAAAATGAGCTGATGATGATGATGATGATGATGATGATGATGATGAAACCGCATTTGTCCAGCAGTGGACGTCTTTTGGCTGAGATGATGATGATGATGATGATGAAACCGCAATTTAATCAGCTAACCACCCGCGTGGTGGTTCACGGCCCGTTCTCCCTATCCATCCATAGGGAAGACTCGTGCCCCAGCAGTGGGGACATAAAATGAGCTGATGATGATGATGATGATGAATTAGATATTTATATAAAAATCATGTAACCAACATAGAAATTAAGTTAACACTAACACACTGAGTCTTGGTCACTTTAATAAGTAAACATTCTATTCTATTCAATTCTATAGGTATGTGAGCAACTCACTGAGCGCGTCGAGCCAGTCCTGCGCCTCCTGCGCGGTGTAGAAGAGCCGCGTCTCGTCGCGCACGCCGGCGCACGACTCCGGCTGGAACGTGTACAGCGGGTACACGCGCTCCAGCTTGATGCGCACCGACAGCAGCTGCAGCACCGAGCACACATTCAGCATGAACCCGTCACCTGTGCAACACACAACATATTGTTAATTGATCGTTGTGGGACAATCATTCTCTTATACTTCACTTAATTTAAATGAAACCACTTTTACGGATCTACTCGCGTTTATTTTACAATTTTTAATTCTGACGTTTTGAACCATTTGCGCTGTCCCTGGTCACAGGGAGACTAAGGTGTTTGTCTTCTCATATTTAATCAATAACTTGCATACACTCATTTTATTTCAATCGGGTGCGTTCCGTTTTACGCAGAAAAAGCTTATGGTATCTGTGGCGGCCTGCGGGTTGAGATGATGGAGGGTTCCATGTCGATTATAAATAACGACTGCGTCACTTTATGTGATTTTGTATATTTACAGTGACTACATTGTGACTGACTTATTATCTAAAACTTACAAGACTTTTTATACAATATAAACGTGTAGATGTTGACACGCGATTAGGAATGCGTTTGAAAACTCTTTAACCATACGTGAGGATAAGAAATTATGTGGCGACCCCAGGCCGCCACAGTATCTTTTGGTCTGGCAGTATGGTGTTGGGGCTGTGGGCGGTGGTAAACTCCAACCATCTTCTCTACTAATTTACTTAGTTGTTTATACTGACACCCCCTACCAATCGTTAGGTTAATCGAAGAGGTGCCAGACGATCCCGCGTAAGAAAATCTCACACAGGAGACCATCTTAGTGCGCTCACACAATCTCTCTCCGATATCAAAGAGGACATTCGGTAGTCGACTTTTAGAATTGATGACGACCCTTTTTAGGGTTCCGTAGTCAACAAGAAACCCTTATATATAGTTTCGCCATGTCCGTCTGTCTGTTCGACCCCAGCCTAGCTCATAGACTCTTAGTACTAGAAAGCTGGCATGGATATACATATTAGTTACGCCGACAAAGTGGTGAAGTGAAATTTTGATAAATATTTTTTTTTAGGTTACCCTACACGTGAAGTGGGGATGTAATTTTTTTTTTCTTGTCTACCTCATAGTGTGGTGTGTCGTTGGATAGCAATTTCAAAAATATTGCGGGTTTGTGGAAACAGTTTTTTGATTGAGGCATTTGTTTATGAACTATTAAGCTTGAAAGTGCAAAATGTTGTTAGAGTCAAGTGTTCTTATCTGGCGTTATGACCTCACGTAAATGGTTCCCTGTGCGAGTTTTAGTTGCGCAAGGTCTTCTGGCACCTTTTCGTACTGGTTGGTATGGGGTGTCATTTTACAAGTAAGTAAAGAATAAGAGAAGGGTTGACCGCTGAGACTTCTTAGCGGGAAAGTGAAGAGACATGTTTGCGGTTATGTTTTATTTTCTAATATGTGTGTTTTGTTGAATATGAATATGAAATATTGATAGATTATTAACGGTTAAGTGTTCGTGAACGTGCATGATTGTTGGCAAATTAAAGAAAACATTGCATCATTTTTTAATTCTCTCAAGAAACTAATGTGCTACATGAATGGTTAATTAATGGTACAAATGAAACCTAAAAGTTTTCCAAAACATTAACCACTCTGTTTTTTGACCTAGTTAAAACACATTGGTGATTCATCAATTAACAGCTTTACAACTTGTTAACTCATAAATAATGAACATACAGTGACTTTAGTTATTCCCTTACAATCTTTAACAAACTACTCGTTTCGACCCCGTTCCGATCCGAACCCTTCGGAGAATCTAGTAGGGCACGGGGACGCGCACTTTTAAGTGTGCGATGCCGTTCCCTCTAGAAAACCTCTGAAGGTGATTCGTTTCAACACGGCTTGAGGTACCTTTTACGTACCTCGCCGCCCCCAAAAAAGTCCGGTGACGCTGAAAATGCCGTTTGAGGCAATGAGCAATCTCTCTCAAAAATATTCGTTTCGACCGGTTCAAAATTTAATTGATTGACAAACCTATCAACCTTATTGTATTATACCAACTTAACTTAGCCCAATTTGGAATAACCTAAGTTTAGTGCATATCTGTGTTGCGGTAAAACAGTAAAGACAATGTCAATAATTCAACACTTTACTACATTAATCCGAAATGTGTTTTAATTATATCCTTAGTAAGATAGTTATGAAACGCTTTTATAAAACTATCCTCCAGTATATAAGAAATTATCCCACACCCACACACACACACCCACAGGGTTAAAACGGCTTTAACTTAACAAAGCTTAGATTTAAGTAAAATATAATGTACATTTCTTTATTTTTTTGATAGTTAGCACGGCAATTGACTCCATTCCACATGATGATAAGTGGAATTGTAGTCCAGACGCGAAGACAACTGGTGCAGCGTGAAAACTACGCGGCATCAGTTACCCTCACTATGCCGACCTACAAGGTCACGCCTCGTTTGAAGGACCCCACATCATAGAAAGGAGGGAAAATATGTGCTGGTAGACTATTCCATCTTTTCGAGGTGCGACAATGAAACGAGTCACCAAATTTCTTTGTACATATTATGATCGAGAACATCCAGCATGGTTAGTTGTGCTAGATTACATTTATACATCTAGATGTAGATCAATTCCCTTATTTTAAAATACTAATCTACTACTAAGAAGAGATAAACAAAACAAAAACAGTTTTAATTAAATTATCAAAAGATAAAAATAACCGTTTTTTTAATCTTCGTAGTAGCAAACATATCTATTGTTTTAGAATAACTAACAAACGCGTAAATTGTCATTCGAAGAGAATTTGTCTTTATTTATACGCCGCAGGTTTGGACGGATATCAAGACTTCCTACATGATTTCGCCAATCGGTAAATACAAATATTTACAAAGAGAGAGGTAAAATGAATAATTTGGATAGGTGCCAATACAAAACCCGCCCGTAGGCACGAGGTAAGTGAACGACATGTGGAAGATAATTATAATCTATTTCGGCCGATCATTAAACTCGCGTCTACGCACTCAATGCTACAACTAGCATTTATTAGAGTCATCATTCGTCTGCCGCTAACAAGAATAAATGTGTCTATTACCTTTGATGTAACACCGTCTAGCGACCTTACAAACGTGATATTATCAATTACAAGTATGTAGTGTGATAAGGATACATTACGTCTAGGGAAAGTTCGTAATAATATATTGACAATAGTTGTAATTTACTCAACAAAAAATATAATTTATTGTAGGTTTAAATGTGCAAAATGAATGCAAACCTTTTTAAATAAAGAAAATATTCTAGAATAAGTGTATTTGTGATGATAAAAGATATACATGTGTTACAGGTACGTTACTAAGACACCATGACGACGTGAGCTCACGTACCTAATTGTAGAGAGTAAAACAATTCCCCCGGTCTTCTATAGACTCTCTGTCGACGGTCGCTACCATGCAGGCACATCCTTGTTTTGTCCAAGACAAACTTGGACTTGCTCTTCATCCCAATCTGAGTGATCGCGAGCAAACTGAAGCCGGGTTTCTCGGTGGGCTGGAGACAATTTGGGCCCCGTAGCTAGCCTTCTTGGGGTCAAATTCGCTTCTTTAAGTCTTTGCCTCACTGTTCACTCGCACAGCCCTCTCTCGAACTTCTCTGAGCTGCTGTTGGAGGTCCACGCCGGTTAGGTGACCGATCGCTGTCTTCCAGATCCTGGTTTCCGGACAAAATTGGTGCAAGTATGGAACCTTGAGGGTTGTGAGGTGGATCGTATCTTGGTCCCGTCTAACTTTGTCAGCTCTACGTACGATGCCTATTCTCCAGATAACTGCTGAACCTTTATATAGCAGCGGTGTCAATCCCATAGTGGACCAGCTTGGATATCAAGAGAGAAACATTTATCGAGTCAAATGCTCGGGAGAAATCAAGCAGTAGCAGCAAGCTGTCTTCCCTGGTCCTGGGCAGCTAGCAGGTTGTCCACAACATCTGCCAAAGCAGTTGCTGTGCTATAACCCTTTCGAAACCTGACTGTCGCTGAGGAAGTATATTGTTTTTCTCAAGGTATGCAGTCATCTGATCACACACGATGCTCTCCAGGACCTTGGACACACAAGGAAGCAAGCCAATAGGCCTAAGATCGTTCAGAGAGGTTGGGCAATTATTTTTAGGCAATGGCCTGACAACAGCCACCTTCCAACCATCTGGGAAAATGCCTTCTGTCATGGAACGGTTGATCATAGTGGTGACAGCTTTGAGTGATTGCGGTAAAGTCAAAAGAAGCATATCCAGAGACACCTCATCGTTACCCTGCGCATTGGATAGCAGAACTGAAACTTCGACTTTCGAAAACGCAAGTTTGGAGACTGTTACATGGTTGTCACCAGGTATGTTAAGGAAGTGTCTATTAATCAGGTCAGGGTCATCAAAACAGGGGCATCTCGATCGTTAGCCACAAGCCTGAGACCCACCAAAGTTTAGGATTATTTACCTCACCAATAAATCTATCAAAAATTTTATAATTGAAGACTCAACTGAGCGTTGTCAACAACGGTAACTCCGGTGACGTTCTAAAATCTATTTGTAACAACAAGAATTCTCAAAAAATCTATTCCTCAAACAATAAAGAATGCTACGGTAGACTATAAACAAAGTAGTTTTTTATTGAGTAGCGGTAAGTAGCTTTATCCTATTAATTATTTAAAGGGTGTTGGCCTCACCACTCTTGTCTTGCGGGTTGGTGATCGGTCAACCACCTTTACTTATACGAAGGATGTATGAGCCTACAAAATGGCTGCCGAGATAATAGTAGTACATAGTAACATTATTATTTATCTTAACATGTGTACTACTGCCTAGTATATTAAACAAGGAATAATAAGTACTATTGGTCGTCCAGTGGTCAAAATTCGACCGTAATTTTTTTAAGGCTACACGGATTGTATCCTAAGCAATGAAAAATTAAAAAAGATAGAATGTGAGCTTGGATTGGCATTGACAGATATCGGCCGCTCCTCTTCCATTTTTTAAATTTTTGAAAAGAGTATATATGCGTGGGTGTCAAATACATGGTAGCGTGTGTAATGTTTGTTTTATTGATTTAATGTATTTTTTATGCATATTTAAAAAAAAATTGACAATCTGTACTCCTTCTATACATGAACTATAAGTGTGCGAAATTTCATACTCCTCTGTCCGCACAATTTTCGTCAAAAGGGTTACAAAGATTTTGCTTTACGTATTAATATCACACTAATATTATAAATGCGAAAGTTTGTGTTTATGTTCGTATATTTGTTGCTTCTTGACGCTGCAACAGATAGATGGATTTGGATTAAATTTGGCATACAGATAGTTTATAACCTGGATTAACACATAGGATAGTTTTTATCCCAATATTCACACGGGAATCACACTATAAATATACTAAAAACGACAATTTCATTTTCCAATAAAAATGACTTGTTTGTTTTGTTGTCATGGAAACCAAAGAGAATTTAATCACTTGATGGAAACTGTCAAAGCGGTACGAAGTCCGCCGAGTCCACTAGTATAGATATAAAGACCATCAGCTGATTCTATGCTGGACTGGTTAATGCTTTGGTACTAGAAATACAGGTGTGGCTGTATTTCCACCAGAAATGTGTGAGGTAGCTATCTAATGTGCTAGAAACCTCAATTTAGGCGTTGTAAAACTATTGGTTTTTTTAGCGCACTGCTCAGCTACCACCTACTCTGTTGGAAATACAGTTAGTCTAATAACTCACCCGCCAAAGAGCGTTCGTCGGTCTGCAGTTGCGCGCGGCGCTCGTTCCTCTGCAGTACGGCAGCGAAGTAGTTGAGGAACGGCTCGTGCGCCTCCGGGCACAGCAGCATGTTGTGGCACACGTTGTGCAGCGTGTTGCGGCTCGCCTCCACCTCGCGCTGCAGCGCGAACGCGAGGCTGCGGTCGCCCGAGCCGGTCGCGAACAAACGCTCCGCCAGGCGGGGGTTCTCTTCAGCGAACAACGAAATCTGTGAACAAAATTTTGCTACAGCACTGACGTACAAGAATACGGCCAGCGTTCAAAGCGGCCACCACAGGTCATTGACACTTGCGACCCAAAGGGTAGCACGCGCCATATCTGAAGCTTCAGTTCCTCTGCCTCTCATCATCAGCTTATATTAGTCCACTGTCGCAGTGGACTAGGTTCTTTATGTGCACGCCACTGAGCACCACCTGCAGCTACTCTAATCCAGCTCTTGCCAGCCACCTTGCGAAGATCGTCGCTCCACCTAGTCTAATACGTCTAACATTACACAAGAACTCGTTTGCCCGCTATTTATTTTTCCCTTTACTTACACTTTGTTCACCGAATCTCGACCTGCCAAACCGGAACACAGTAATGCAAAAAATGCTGCTTGGCATCAAAAAAGTTATTATCGCTATCTAATTAGATTCTGTTTAGAATAGATTATTGTTTCTTCGTTTTTATATACATTAAGATGGTAAACAAGCGTAGGTACGATTCGCATGGAAAGAGGTCACCGTACACAATAGACGCATGCGACATATATCGTGAGCTCCATCTCGGTCAGACTCCATGGCGTCGAATTTGTTTATCACACAACCAACAACTAGAAACCACAACATTAGATAGCTTACCGCAAAGAAAGGTCCGAGGAAGCTGACGCGAGCGATCTCTCGACCAGGCGCGGTGGTGACGGGTTCCGGGCAGAAGCTAGGCAAGCGAGCGATGAGCGCGCACACTGGCCTAGCCGAGTGCCGCGGCCCCGCGCGCAGGTCGCACAGCGAGCGGAGTGCGCGCAACGCGGCGCCGTGCCCACGCCCCACGGTGGGCGACACGCAGCGACGCATCTCTTCGCGGATGCCCATTAGAAGCGGTATGAATACCTAGGAAACATTTAAAAATCAAAATATTTGCAGGAAGTCTTTTGTTAAACCTAGCTTTTTTATATCAATAAAACTGTTATGAAATTTGTAGAGAAACTTAGGTGTACCCAGTATCCATCTGGATAAACAATAAACAATTAATACCAAGAATCAAAGATAGAAGCATTTTAAAATATTTAAGCACAACCTAAATTGACAAAGTAAAAAAATATATGTTACCTCCTCAAAGACATCTTTGTCATTATATGTAGCAAGCAAGATTTCAGGTATCAAGCCAGACGGCGAATTTCCGTTCAAAATGTACGGCAGCAATGGCGACTTCCTGCATTTTTCTAGTTCGAATTGCCCTTGAAGCACTAACACCAAGTGGTTCACAATTAAAGTCCTCATGTTTAATAGGAGATCGCTCAGAGGCGGCTCCGAGCTTTTCTTTGGATGTTCTCTTTCGTACAGATTAATGTTGTTGTAGAATCTTAACAGGTAACTAACGGCGAGACCCTCTGTGGGAATTGTTTTAGGCAAAGGCAGCGAGGGCGCGGGGCAGTCGGCCCTGTCGGCGTCCATATCGGAACCGAGCGGCCCGCTCGTCGACGATTCATCTCCACAATCTTCACTGAGCCTCTTAGAAGTTTCCGAGACAGCTAGCAACTTTTGGTTCAGTGGATCAACCCCATTCGATATTTGCATAAGGACGTCCATTATTGCCTCCGAAGCTAATTCATCAAAACTCAATTTGGGATTGTCAAGTAATGAAGCAGCTACTGATGGCACGAATATTCCACCTGCGAAATACACATAATATAGTATTAAGCTGTATAGCTTCTTTACTTCAAATGGTAGTACATATGTATTTATTTACATACATTTTAAGTCACTCTGACCAGGGGCCCGACCGCCTAACCGATCGCTTTGACTTCGTGTGTGGTTTATGACGTCATCTTGTCGTTTCGTGCCGCCTATGAAAGCAATATCGAAAGCTATAGCCTTTAACTTTTAATATTGCTTTCATAGGTGGTGCGAGGTAGCAAGACGACGTCATAAACTATACGCGTAATCAAAGCGATCGGTTAGGCGGTCGGGGGGAAGGTATGGTAAAATAAAACATATGAATCAACTATTGTTAGACATTATAGATGCATGAAAATTCTAAACAGTTGGGGAGCCCCTTTAATTATGTTGATATTGAATCAGTGTTTACAATAACATGACCTAACTATAGATAGACAAAATTTTGATATAACTCTACACTCAGAGTCCAGAGACATAGCAAAATAACAATAAAACAACAAGTAGGTAGAGATAATTAAAAAACAAGTTAATTGAAAGGTATTGCAGCAGTAAAATTTTGGCTCTCTTACAAAAGAACAAACACTAATATTTAGCTACTAAAGAGGTGTATAGAGAAAAAAACAAATGCAAAACTAACAAGACAATTTCTAAATCTACGCTTAGTACGTAGACCTACCAACAATGTCCTCCGACCAGGAGACCTGCACAATTTTGGCGACAATGAGCCGCAGCTGTTCTTCCGTTAGCTCTGTACAGCTGACAGTTCGCGACCGGTATATTTTCCGAGCGGGTGATGCTGTTGAGTCGTCTTCTACCTTGGGAAAAAAAATGTTGTGAGTTTAATTGTTTTTATATTTGTTGTGTTCACAGTTAAAAGATCTTACATTTAACTATCTAATAGACAGAGACAGAGTTAGATGTAAGACCTTGCTGTTACACTTGTAACTGGACCATAGTTTATAGACTTATAAAACAAATACATAATGTATTATTGTAATGCGCAGTTTATGAATTTTTTACAACTTCAGATGTTTATTTGATTAAAAACTGCAGACCTCTTGTAATTTAGAAAGGAGTGAACTTACAATAATTATATAAACATATATACAATACCACACATATATACATATACCACACATATATAAATTTATACTTCTTCAACAGATGTGTGTCCATAGACACACATCACACATCTGTTAGTCAGCTATATGATCTGTCAGTTAGCTGATTTGTTTTTGTACAGTCACCTATAAGGCACACACAGTAAATCACAAGATGTGTCAGTCTGTAATTTAATGTTTAATTAATAATACACATATTTCCTTAATTTGTAATATATGTTTACACACTTTTACGCACATATGTTTTTCCAATAAGTATTGTAATTTATTATTTTATTTCTCGCTATTTGTACTACTTCTTGTAATGTTCTTTGATAAAGAACAATCACAGTAAATTTCAAAAATTTTTATTTTTTTAATTTTGAATTAGATAAGTAAGTAGTAGGTACTCATATTATTACTATTATTAATTTAAATAAACACGAAAAGAAATCTTATAGGATGTTGTCCCTATTCCTACCTAGGATATTGACATAACTTAAATTAAACATCACTAAAATTTAATCCATGTTTAGCCCAGAGACACTGAAAAGGATGTTAAGGAAAACAGAAGTTTCTCTCGAAAAAAAAATTATTCAATGTATAACTAGCCATAACGGGCTGGCATTTTAACTGATCAATAAAGGTTAATGAAACTATGCTGCCACATTAAAGTTAAAACTACTGTGGAAGGAAGTTGCAATTTTTATTGTATTATTGCTAAAATATAAAATTCACTGTAAGCCTTTGTAATAAATGTGCATAACGTATAGTAAACTAGTAACACAAACCATTTTGAGCAACAAGAAATCAATATAATTTCATTATAAATGAATTGAAACAAAATTTTATAAAAATCATTGCCTAATTGAACACTTTCTACTCATTATTAAATAATTATTATTATTTGGATTTTTATTGGTTAATTTTTCATAATGTTTAATAGTTTTTTGTGTAATTTAATAGTGATAACTTAGAATTTAGTGGAATATTAAGAAGAGAATTTAGAAGTTTCTTAGACCACCTATATCATCATCATATTTAAAAAATAAATAAAATAAGAAAACTCTATAGACTTACTTCCATGGGTTCATGTTGTTGTTCTGACTGAGAGTTTCTTTCAGATGAATCGTCTACTTCCATAGACAGAGATCGCCGAGAACAACTAGGAGACACGTTACTTGGTCGCGGCCTCACTGGTGAAGGTTCTGCAAACTGTGCTGGAGATATTGACCTAGATGTACTGTCCTCCCTTGTTGAAGTGCCTTCTGAACCACCAACAGTTGATTGAGGCAAACTGCTAACTCTGACAGAGCCACAACTCAATAATGTATCATCACCCATCGAGTCAAAACTATTGTACTGTCTGGTCTGTGATAGATCGGTCATTTTTGTGTCAGGCATTTCATCTAATAAGTTATTGTCTGTTTTCTCAGTCACAATTATTCCATCAGCTGGTATTTTCGTTTGATCTGTTACATCACTTTTACTGACCCCATCATTATAATTTGGTTCTTTGTTTGTGTTTCCAACATCAGGTGTATTTGGTTCTGTTGAAGTGCGTGGTGTAGAGGCAGGTGAGAGTCGTGACAGTTGGGCTGGTTGTAAATCAAGCGTTGGCATAGAAGCGCCTGGGGTGGCCGGGGGACTGGCCAGGGATGGACTTGACCCCGCACCACCCAACGCAGCCAGACGGGCTAAGCGTCGTCTTCTTATCTGTAATAAAGGAACACGAGGTCTCTAAGCACGTGTAAGAACTAATACGCGCCTCTTAGACACACCAACGCTTTGTTTTGTTACGAAATTAGATTGGCCATACGCATTATGCCAAGGTTCGTTTACAAAACAAAAAATCCACTTACCTCCTCTTGACTTAATTCACTCATATTCAAAATGCTTCTTTAGGCTCTGGAGGATATTTTATGAATACACTGTTTCTCAAAATTTTGCCCGAATTACAGATTATTACAGAAGAACACAAGGAGCAAGCCACAAAACGACAAGCAATCAGTCACCTCGCTCAGCTGTTTGACGTTTCTCGCTTAGTGTGTTGAAAAGAAGAGATGACGAGAAAGTATTGAAAATACACGCGTCATCCTCGTTCGAAATTACACCGATGCATTGTAAAATGAACTTTGTCTCTATCTTTTTAAGAAAGTTAGAAAAGGACAGACTAGTTTAGTGCTGCTATATTGAGAAAATTAATTAAAATTATCTGCAATAAAAATGATTTGAAAAACAGTTTTTAATGAAAACGATTTAAACAAAACTTTGATTAACTTAAGTTTCTACATTATGGAATTTAAAATAATATGATTTATGTCATTAATCGATTTTGAATTAATTATTCTTGTTCTTGAACGTAAGATAGGGATGTACGCGCACGTAGTGCCACACATCGGAAAAAAATTTAACAAGTAATATTGATTTCAAAATATGAAATGAGCAATGTGTTGTATGCAATTATTTGATCGATTAATTTACATTTTAACGTTTTACAAAAACGTTAAAATGTTTTACCCCTTTACAAAAAGAACAGAAATTATGTAAAGTTTACATTAACCGCATACTCTGAGCTGTGAGATCTATTCTATCTATCATTTTGTGATTGTGAAATTATAAAGCGAAAATTGGTTGGATTTAAGAGGTTAAATTTGAAAAACAGCTTAAAACAATAACTCTTAATAATATTGCTTTTATGAACATGATAAAATGTACTACGTAATATTTCATTAGTGTAACACAGGGCTGGATACCGGTACCAAAAATACCGGTACCAAAAATACCGGTAAATAACGGTAAATACCGGTAAATAGTTGGTACCGGTATTAATTTACCGGTACCAACTAAAGTACCGGTACTATATTAAGGTCTGTATTACCGGTATTCGTTAAAGTACCGATACCAAGGTATCATAATGAAAAATACCGGTATTTACCGTTATTGTTTGTAACGATATTAGGTCCTGGCACCACCCCGGACTCGGTTACTATGCTCTTTCGCTCGCACTTATGTAAACGCCTATTTGCTCTCGGTATTAGAAAACCCACATTATACCGATATCAAATGGTCAATACTGTATAATCGATACCGGTACCAACTTGAGTATCGGTACTGTCTCAAGGTTTGTATTACCGGTATCTGAAAATACCGGTATTCCAAGCCCTTGATAGCGCCCTCATTTATTTTTTACTCTTTTATGTCGCACTGTAACTTACAGTGCGACATAAAAGAGTAGAAAATAAATGAGGGCGCTATTGTCGTTATTATTCATGTTAACAGTGTGTTAAATCCAGGAATGTAGAAATATCACGTAAAACAACAATTTAATTCGTAGCCACGGACAGAGTTGAACAACCACTTGACATTAATGACAGATAATCAATGTTGCCAGGAAGTGAGTGAATTTAGTTCTGGAATAATTTAATTTCTACTCTTTTATGTCGCACTGTAACAACATTCTCACTAGTTATAGACTATAGTTACACGTAAATTGACCTTTGACCAGATATTAACATTAAAATGGAAATAAATGAACCCTTTTTTAAAAAAAAAACACCCAAAGCCAAACTACATTTTAAGTCTTGATAAGTAACGGAGGATATTATAATATTTAATTAATATCATAATATTTGAACTTTCTCAATCCTTTATTGTATTGTACCTAACTATTTTCGTTTCGCTTCCCTAATTCCTTAGATAACTGTCATCGTCGGTCTGTCTGTGGTCAATGGCCGCATGTTTGCTGAATATTTGTTTTGTTTATATTTTGGATTCTGGAAGTCTTCCGTATTTTAGATTGGGTTTATTAATCAAAAATGTAGTATAACCAAAAAAAAAATATAAGTGACTGTAGCAAGTGCCTATTGCTTTACCTAATTATTTAATTTATAATTTGTAATGGTGGTAAATTGGCTTGTAACCTGAGTTTTGATGTGGAATAACAGTGCAATGAGCATCATGTCGAGCAATCAAGTCACTGAATTAGTGTCGGGGCTTAAAGCTCGCCACACGGAGACCCGGCATAAAGCTATTCGTGAGTTATTACACTTCGCAAAAACTGAATTGCGTGAAATGTCTCAGGACTGCATGTCGCAAGTGATGGACGACTTCAACCAGCATATACACACTATGACTTCCAGCTACGACAACAACGAAAAGAAAGCTGGCATTCTTACTATAGGTATCTTTATTTCAATAGAACAGATTCGATATTAGCTATGTACTTCTGTGTAGATAGACCTTCCTATTCTTGCTTGCTTTGTAAATGTAATTAAAAAGACCTATAAGATTATTCTAAAGTCTAAAGTAACAGAACATTGGAAGTTGTTATGTTAAAATATAAATTGTCTACAATATACTGCTGGAAAGTTGTATATATAGACTTTTTCTGTAGAAGTTTTTATTGTTTTCATGTAACTCGCTTAAACTATTTATTAATCTTATTTATTTGACAACTATAGTTGTATGCTCGAGAATTGGTTGGAAAAATAATTTTCTTACCCATCATACAAGAATATATAGCTTAAATGTTATTTAAATGTTTATATATACTTAAATTGTACTTACCTAAGTTTTAGATTTCCAAATCAAAAGCTATATGGTAGTACCAGACAGGCAAATCTCCTACTTAAGATAATGTAGTATTTAAATATTTATCTTGTAAGTTAAAGTATTTTGAATTTTATAAATAAAATACTTAACTTGTCTATTGCAATTAATCCATGTTTTTCTTTTTCCAGTCTGTCTTATTGGTGGGGACACTGAGACAACTAAGACAAGAACAATCCGCTATGCACATTATCTAAGAAATATATTTCCTACCTCAGACATAAGTGTCTTGGAGTTAGCAGCTAAAACTATGGGTCGTCTAGCTGCAACCTTAGGTGTCAAACGTGGAGAGTATGTGGATTTTGAAATCAAGAGGGCTTATGAGTGGCTTGATGAAGAAAGAAATGAAGGAAAAAGACTTTCAGCCGTACTTATACTTCGAGAGCTAGCTATTGCTATGCCATCACATTTTTACCAGAATATAAACAGTTTTTTCAGACAGATTATGATTGCCCTCCGTGATCCAAAAGATGTGATTAGAGAAGCAGCAGCAAAAGCACTGAGAGCAGCTCTTGTTGTGACTGCCCAAAAGGAAATACCTGAAAATAGTAATAGAGTTGACTGGTACTCTGACTGTTATGAAGAAGCCATAAGTTCATTTGCAGACCAAAGCATAAGAGAAAGGGGACTGAGCAGAGATGATTACGTCCATGGTGCCTTATTGATTTTGAATGAGCTCTTAAGGTGTTCAAATGCTGCCTGGGAGAAAAAATATACAATGCTAATGCAGAAATTAGATGCTGAACAAGAAACATCTGATGATATGTCTTCTTTTGGTTCAAAAGTACAAAACTCATGGATAACACAGAATTTTTCAGATGAAAAAAACCAATGTAGTCCTGTTTATGAATCTGCTGTTTGCAAAAAGTTTATTGCAGAGAAATACGAGAAAATTTGTTCAGAAGTAATGGCTCAACAAATATCTAGATCAAATAATGTACATCAAATGCTCCTCTTGCTGATACCAAGACTTGCTGCATTCAATAGGGAAGCATTTGCTAGGCGACATCTTAAATCAACTATTAATCATTTAATAACTTTTTTACGTGGAAGGGAAAAGGAAAAAGCAATGGCATTTACAACGTTAGGTCTTATTTGTGTTGCAGTAGAATCTGATATTCAGCAATACTTGTCGCGAATTATTGAGATTATAAAATTGACCTTACCTTTTAAGGATACACCAAAGAAACGTAACGGATCTGACACTCCATTGTTTAATTGTGTTACACTTTTAGGATTTGCCATGAAGGAAAATGTTGTTAATGATGTCAGAGAACTACTAGATCCAATGTGTGCCACAGGTTTAAGTCCACAGCTCACCACTTGCTTTAGAGAGGTAAGTTATAATATGCCTTCTTTGAAGAAAGAAATCTCTGATAGATTAATAAATATGCTATCACTGATATTGAGAAAGAAACCATATGTTCCTAATAATTCGGAACAACAAATTGTTCACATGATGTCCAATGCAATGTTAGTGGAGCCATATGATGCTACTAAGTTGGTACTAGCTCTGCGCACCTTAGGATCCTTTGATTTCGAGTGGGCCAACACTTTAATGTCTTTTATAAGAAGATGCACAGATCATTATTTGCTTAGTGAACAACATGATATACGATTAGAAGCAGTCAAAACTGCTGCAAAGTTGTTAGTGAAAGCAATTGAAAGGTGTGCACAAACTAACTCAAGAACATTAAATCTGATTATAGATGAATCTATTGGAAAACTTTTGTCAGTAGGGAGATCTGATTTTGACCCAGAAGTCCGTTACAAAGTCCTTGAAGTGTTCACAAATCCTGTGTTTGATAAATATTTAGCTGTGGAAGAACATCTCAGTTGTTTGTTTGTTGCGATCAACGACTCCAGCACTGAAGTGGGCGAATTAGCCTTGTGTGTCATTGGTAGGTTGAGCAATATAAACCCGAGTTATACAACACCTACATTACGCCAACTATTCGTACAAGTTTTAATGGAACTGCAACATTCTGAATCAACGCGTAATAAAGAGCAAGCTCTCAGAATGGTGAATAACATAATCTGTCATGCGCCTAGGATCACACAACAGTTTGTAAATATTATACTTAAAGTTCTTGTTCCAAAATTGAGAGAGAAGGAAAGCAATACCACAATGATATCTACAATATTGAAAGCAATTGGAGACTTGGCTGAGGTTAATGGCGGTGGGCATGCTTTAAACCAATGGCTACATGACTTACTCTCTTTCCAAATCGAGACATTCGCAGACCCAAATCAACCTGAAAAACGAAGTATTGCTTTGTGGTCGTTTGGGCAAGTTATTTGCGCTACGGGACACGTCATATTGCCGTACATGGAATATACGAACTTGATGGATCTTTTGCTTAACTTTTTGAGAACGGAACAACAGACCAGGGATAGGCGGGAGACCATACGTGTCTTAGGATTATTGGGAGCATTGGATCCTTATAAACATAAAGTCAATAAAGGTTTGATTGACTTCCAAACAGTTTCGACATTAATACCTGTGACAGAAAATGCGAAGAATGACTATTTGGATACAAGCATGAGTGACATGCTGATCAGAATGGCCCCTTTGGTTCTTGATGAGTTTTACCCAGCTATTGTAGTGACGTCTCTAATGAGCATTCTCCGAGACCCTATGTTGGCGCAACATCACACGAGCGTTGTGCATTCAGTGACGATAATCTTCCAGTCATTGGGTATCAAATGCGTCCCGTATATATCACGGGTCACCCCCAGCCTTTTATATGTGATCCGTAACACCGACAACAACTGCTTTCGCGAATTTTTACTGACTCAGTTGGCTCAATTGATTTCTGTGGTCAAAATTCACATTCGAAACTACCTTGAAGATATATTTGATATGATCAGAGAGTATTGGACACCCGATAGTCAGCTGCAGCCTACACTTATCATGCTGGTGGAACATATAACGGTTGCTATTGGAACAGAGTTCAAAATATATTTAAGAAAAATTTTGCCCAACATTTTAAGAGTTCTCAAATACGATAGGAGCAAAGACAAAATGTTGACTGAGAAATTGTTGTTGACAATACAAAAGTTCGAAAACAACTTGGATGACGTGCTCTTATCGGTGGTACCGGCTATCACAGGGCTTTTTGACGGGAAGAACATACCTTTGTCTACGTCTAAATTGGCTATGGAGACTATGGAGCACCTGTCTATGTATTTATATTTGAAACCGTATTCTGCTGTGATAATACAAGCACTTGCCAAAGTATTAGAAAATAATCCTACATTAAGAGGTACTGCTATGAACACACTTTGTGCTCTGATCGTGCAGCTGGGGCGTGAATACATCGACTATATACCGTCAGTTGAGCGACTACTCCTCAAACACAAAATCCAGTGTCCTAACTACATCGTGTTGGTGACGCGCCTCCAGGTCATATCTACGCTGGCATCAGACGATGACTATTTAGATGAAACGAAGTCGCGGTTGCGTAACCAGAAAAATGAAGTAAGTAAATTTTTCAAGACTGTTCGAAAATAGAATAAAGACTATTATTAACGACTTATTATTAAAGACTATTATATTATTTTGTTACTAGACTTTTACAACAAACTTTTTCAAAGCACTTTCGATGGTCAAGAACTACATCACGTCTCTAAAAAAAGATTTGTTTTCCAGATGTTAGCTAACGCTGGGGATATGCAGAGCATTCAAAAGCTTACAGTGAACAGTAACAACCTCCGCAAGTGCTGGTCGACAAGCAACATCATTTCCAAAGAGGACTGGTTGGAGTGGCTGAGGCACCTGAGTATTGGTTTTCTTTCGGAGTCAAATAGTCCTGCTCTAAGGTAAACCTAAATTCGAAATAATATTTCAACAACATACACTTTTGAACTTTCTTTTGAGCATTCTGATATAAATTCAAAACAAATCCTAACACTAACTAAACCGAGTAGTTTTATGAACAACAACTGCGGCGTGCCTCAGGCAAGCGTGCTAGGACCAATCTTATTTTTATTTTATATAAATGACATAACAACAGTGACAAACCATAAATGTATAAAACATTTTTGTACCATATTTAAGCAAATAAATATTTGATTGATTGTGTCTTGTTTGCAGATGACATATCAGTTATTGTAACATCAAATAAAAATAAAAACAATTCTATACATAATTATGAAATTGAAATTAATAATACCATTGTTAATATAATAAAATGGCTAGAATCAAATAATTTAAAAATCAATTTACGAAAATATATAACTCCGTTAGGAATCGAACCCAGGGACCTCTGGTTCTGAGAGGTAACCACAAACCACAGAGGTGGTAAAACCAATAATAAAGTTATCAAAAAGAATTTGTTGTGTACAATACTACACGCACCAGAAATGTGTAGTGATGTTGATATCAACTCGCGACTAGCGAGTACTTAGTAGTACATAATGCTTATTATTTTCTTGTCGCGTGCTTTGAGATTGTTTTTTGTTTCAGGGCTTGTTCATCTCTCGCGCAGCACTACCCTCAGCTAGCGCGCGATTTGTTTAATCTCGCCTTTATGTCTTGTTGGACGGAGCTCGACGAAAGGGCTCGCAAAGAACTAGTCACGGCCCTAGAAAGGGCCTTAACTGTTCCCGATTCGCCTGAGTTAGCCCTCACTGTGTTAAATTTGGCGGAATTCATGGAACATTGCGAGAAGGGAGCGCTACCTATACCGATCAAGTTGCTTGGCGATACAGCCATCAAATGCAGAGCTTATGCAAAAGCTTTGTATTATAAGGTATTGTGCCATTTGAGTCTTTATTAGCCATATTTGTTACAATGTTTTATTGTTGACTTATTTGTAAATTAGATGAGTTTTCGAAAAGTGCTGATTTTACTTCGGCGCGCTTCTAATCAGACTGCCCTTGCTGTAAATAGTAGCAATATTAAAACCTTCTGATTTTTAGTTTGTTTACACCATATTATTATAATGCGTTTTCTTGTAAATTTATGTTATGATTATCAGTAATTTAAAAGTGCATTCACATTGTTCATAGGAAGAGGAATATAGAAGAAATCCAACTACGCAAGTAGTGGAGGCGCTTATTCACATAAACAATAAACTACAACAGAGGGAAGCAGCCAGTGGTCTCCTAGAAAAGGTTATAACGCAGCAGAAAGAGGGCAACTGCACCTTAAACGTCCACGTGCGCTGGTACGAGAAGCTTCACAACTGGGAGCAAGCACTAGATCTGTACAACAAGAAACTAGAAACAGAACCTCAAGATGGAGATTCAAAACTCGGTCTCATGAGGTGTCTCGAAGCTATGGGAGAATGGCGGAAACTCCACGACATTTCCACAGAGCAATGGGGTAATATGAGTGATGAAATCATCAAGAAGTCAGCTAGAGTCGCCGCTGCTGCATCTTGGGGCTTGCAAGATTGGGACTCAATGAAGAAATATGTCGATTGCATATCTGAAGAGTCTCAAGAGGGTGCATTCTACCGAGCAATACTCTCCATTCATGAAGGCCATTGGTCAGAATCCAGGCACTACATTGACTCTGCAAGGGGCATGCTAGATGGGGAGTTGACGGCTGTTGTGGGAGAAAGTTACCAGCGAGCTTACGGCGCTTTAGTAAACGCTCAACTTTTAACGGAGTTAGAAGAAGTTGTCACTTACAAGCTGGTGGAAGAAAGAAGAAACACTATAAGGAAAAGTTGGTGGCTAAGGCTCCAAGGAGGCCAAAGGCTCGTAGAAGATTGGAGGAAGATGTTGCAGATACGCGGATTGGTACTATCCCCCCGTGAAGATTTCCAGACGTGGCTAAAGTTTGCCTCTTTATGTCGAAAAACCGGAGCGTTAAATGAAGCGCACAAGATTGTGCTCTCGATATTAGGTTGCGATCCCGTCAATAATCCTGATATACTATTGCGCGTGCAAGAGCCCAGGGTAATTATGGCGTACAGCAAAAATCTTTGGGACGCCGGCAACAGGCGTATCGCGTACGACGTTCTGCAGAGATTCGTCGACAATATGGAGCCAGATAGCGAAGACCAGAGTAGATTGTTAGCGCGCTGCCACTTGAAATTAGGCTCTTGGTGTGAATCTCTACAGGAGATCAACGAGCTTTCTATCCCCGAAATTTTGAGAAACTACGCCGCAGCCACCAACTTGGCGCCGGACTGGTACAAAGCGTGCCACGCGTGGGCGTGCATGAATTTCGAAACTGTTTTGTTTTTCAAACTACAAGACAACGCATCTGAAAGCAGTACGGCTGGGAGCTCCACTGAGAAGAAGGTGTCGAGACCCGACTTCATTAACACGCACACGATACCGGCCATAGAAGGATTCTTTAAGTCAATAAGCTTGTCAAATGGCAGTGCCCTACAAGATACGTTGCGGCTGCTAACTTTGTGGTTTGACTACGGTCATAACACAGCTATATACGACGCTTTATTTGAGGGGATAAGACAGATAGATATTAAGATATGGCTTCAAGTGATCCCGCAGCTCATAGCTAGGATAGATTCTCCGAGAAGTCTTGTAGCGAAGTTAGTGCACATTTTGCTTATTGATATTAGCAAGCTGCATCCCCAAGCGCTGGTTTATCCCTTGACGGTGGCTATGAAGTCATCGTTCGTGTCCCGGAAGAATGCTGCCAGCTACGTACTAAAGACGATGTGCGCGCACTCACAGAATCTAGTCAATGAAGCCGCCATCATTTCTGAAGAGCTGATCAAGGTGGCTATTTTGTGGCATGACCAGGTTATCATTGCAATCGACGAAGCCTCTAGGTAAGAAAACTTTTTTATTATTATAAGAAAATTGCTTATATTACTATAGGATAAGCCAGTTAATTAATTTAATGATTTTAGGTTTTACGCTACCGAAAAAGATTTCCGTGGCATGTTTAGGACACTAGATAAGATGCACGCAATGCTAGATCGACCGCCGGAGACGTTGAAGGAAATCTCTTTTCTTCAAATGTATGGCAGAGATCTGAAAGAAGCGCAGCGCTGGAGTGAATTGTATAAGGTTTGTCTTCATTTGAAATGTAAAAAAATTACAAGTTTAGCTTGCATCTGTGATGTCTTACCAAATTCAACCACTAAATATTTTATTCATCATCATCATCATCATCCTTTGTCCACTGCTGAGCAGAGGCCTTCAAGGATTTTCACATCGACCGGTTCAAGACTTTAAGGTGCCCTTTCATATGTTCTCAGACAACAATCAAAGTGTACCCAACTGTCATTGACATAAGGTTGATTCTTGTCAAATGTAATTCTTGTACATTTCAAAGCTCGCATCGATCGCTTTGACGCCGATTGTAAAAGTAATTAGGTGCTCGATGGCGCAGTGGCAAAAGGTCTGTAATTGTTGAAGTTTAGGTAGCTTTTGCAAAAGTCGATCAGATGGGTGACCAAAAATTTTCTATCTTGAGATCCTTCGTGCTTCGAAAGGCACGTAAGCCGCTTGTCTCGACTACATTAGCAGACGTTAACAACCACCAATCCACACTAGGCTCGCACGTTGGTTTATATCCTGTTCTTCCTGTGTGGTGTTTCTATTCATAGACTCCTCATTATGGCTCGTGCCCCAATGGGAACATAAATGAGCTGATGGTGATGATGATATTTATTATTTATATTATATGATATTTATATTAGACTAGCTGACCGGCGGACTTCGTACCGCTTGGACAGTTTCCATGACAACAAAACATTCGTCCGCTTAAGAACACCTGTATCCCATGATGGACCCCTAATAGCAGCGCCACCTACTGGGTCCAATTGTAAATCTAATCCATTCTCGAACACACACAAAACTGATTTCATCCAAATCGGTCCAGCCGTTTAGAAGGAGTTCAATTCCATACACACGCATAGAAGATATACAAGATAGATATTTTAAACTATTGAACTGTACAGGCGACCGGCGAGGACAGGTACCTAAACGAGTCGTGGGAGCTGTACTACCACGTGTTACGGCGCATCATGGCGCAGTTCCGCTCGCTGACCTCCCTGGAGCTGCGCTACGTCAGCCGCCGGCTGCACACGTGCCGGGAGTTCGAGCTGGCCGTGCCCGGGTCCTACGTGCCCGACGAGAAGGTCATCAGGATCTCGCATATACACAGTCATTTGCAGGTCAGCTGACACTTTACCTTTGATATGCGCGAGCGCTGATCAGCGCCGCCAAACAATTAAAATTTTATTGTGTCTGTCTGTATTCACGGCTGACGATGGATTAATAGGGTTTTAGCAATATTAGAAACCATAATTTTAACTTTAGATCCTTGATATAAGGTTGAAGACACCAATATAAAAATCAGCATGTGCCCCTTAAAACCAAAAAAAAAAATCAGCATGTGCCGTTGCCGAGTTTTTTGCGGCTTCTTCTCGGTACAAGGTCTCCAACGTAGGTTTTCCGGAGTCGTGGCTTTGAATTGACGTTCAAAAACACTTTTAAAAGTTCATTTAGATTAATAAAAATTGAATTTTGAATTGTTTTAATTTTAAAGGTTTATGACACATATACGAGACTGGCTCATATTAGAGACTGGCTCGTATAAGAGACTGGCTCATATTAGAGACTGACTCGATAGAAAAGCAGCTAACGTGGTCAAGCAATGAGAGTTAATAAATTATTCTCTTAGTGTGAAAATCTGCAGAAGATTAAAAAGTTGTCGATTCCTGAAAATTTGTGAAACTACGACGCTGCCACTAATTAGCAGTCTCAAAAATTGGCTTATTGCTTTTTTTTTTCATAAATTGACATCAGTCAATGAATGCATAAATAAATACCTTACAAACTAACATGTTACATTATTAAAGGAATGAAACAATTTTTGTTAGTAAATATCACTTAATAACAGTAAGCACCTATTTAACATAAGTAATACTTTCAAATTCAAATTCAAATACTTTTATTTCGTGAAACATAGGTATGGTATGCGGTCTTACACAATCAAATCAAAGCCACTATGATCTGCCTCAAGAGCATACAAAATATATTGAAGTTACAGTAATATTATTTATACAACTACAATTATTTCCAATAATTATTTTTAATTAAAATCTAAAATATCTCTTTATCTTGTTTTTTTAAATATCAAGGCGTAAATTACCTTCATTAAGAATATTGGTACTTTATTCAATGATTAATGGAAGTAGTTAAACGCAGCTAAATAGGTATTGTTTAAAACCGTGAGTGTAATTATGAGTTGAATGAGTTGTAATTAGATGTTGACGTTAAGAGTGATTTATTATTTAGTATTGAGAATCTAGCTAAAACTTTACATTAGCATTTTGCGAACTTAACAAATTATCACCTGCAGCCAACAAATGTTTTTAACAATAAGGCTGCTCGTCCACGTCCAACTTTTTTAACGCATACGTCTATCACTTTTAAAGTCAAAATCAAAGTCAAATATTTTTATTCAAATAAACTTTAGAAATGTGCTTTCGAATCGTCCACACATTTTTTTACCATCTACCCATTCAGGACGTCTATTTTTTAGCTGTGGAGAAGAATGGGCGAAGGTAGCTCAACAAAAACTTTGACGGTGGCTTTATCCTTCCCTTACAATGGCTGTCGGTGACTGCATGTGCGTTAGCGCATACATTCCCGAACGTTCCATTTTCTACCGACCGACAATCGGCTTGGCCGCGGGATGCACCGATTTTTGTATAGACCGACCTTTTATAGGACGTGTGCGTTGAGACACAGAATTCCATACTTTTCTTTGTCGCCGTCAAATTAATCGGTCACCGATTATCGGAAGAGGCCGGGCACTTTAAACTAAACACAATAAATGTCTCCTTTACGTGGAATATACCTCAAATGTAATTTTATCATAGGTCATAAAGTCGAAGCAACGTCCGCGCCGCCTCACCATACACGGTTCGGACGGCAAGCAGTACATGTTCCTACTGAAAGGCCACGAGGACCTGCGCCAGGACGAGCGCGTCATGCAGCTGTTCGGCCTCGTCAACACGCTGCTCCAGGCCGATACCAACACCTATAGGCACGATCTAGCCATACAGAGATACGCTGTCATACCCCTCTCGCCTAATTCCGGTCTGATAGGTTGGGTCCCCCAGTGCGATACGCTGTACAACCTTATTAGCGACTACAGAGAAAAGAAGATCAACAAAATGCCTTTGAACACGGAACAACAGATCATGCTACGTATGGCATCTGACTATCAAAACCTCATGCTGAAACATAAGGTTAGAACATATATGATTTTTTGTTATTTGAATTACTATACTATTATTGTAATCCCAATATAAATTTTATCATTCAGTTTGTTTAGTTGATAATTGATATTATGATAATCTGATAATTATGATTATTACTTCTTATAATAATCTATTTATTTATGATAATTACTCCCATATTATCATTATCTCAAATAATCTACATGGAGATCATGATGATAAAGAAATGTCTTTTTCCAGTGCTTATTTTGTAATCGGTACATTTATTAAATGTTACTTTGAAATTTCAATTAATTTCAGATTACTGAGATACGTATTACTGCCTCAGTCTTCATATTTCTGTGTCATCATGTTTTTGACACGGTTTTTTTTGCTTGTGTTTCTGTTACAGTTTTTTGTATATTATGTGTATGTAGGCCAATAAATGATTATAATGATTTTCATATAATTTTACGCAATATCGTTGCGAACAAATTACAATTCAAAAAAAGACAAAGTGTTGAAATAATTCCACTTGCGGGTTCGAACCCGCGCCCCATGACATGCCGGGTCAGGTGCACTACCAACTATGCTATCGGGGCTCAATCCAACTCGCCGAAATTAATCAACACTATGTACTCTAAATGATTATTCATTTAATTTCATAAAATCAATATAACAATAAAACATGACAATGATGCAGTTTGTATAAGGAATAAACAAAAAAAGACGTGGACAGTGGCATGCACTTGGAGAGTCCTATGTCCAGCTGTGGACTTACTAGTCGACTGCTTGATATATATAGGCTGATGATGTTAAAAAATAAGTATAATTAACACAAATGTTGAAAAAATTTCCATGAGCAGGGTTTAAAGCTGCACCCTTCTGACATACCGGGTCAGGTGCTCTTCCAATTGAGCTATCGTGGTTCTAAACAGCCCGCCGAAATTATTCAACACTATTTACTTTTTACTTTGAAAGCCAAAGGCGCCCATTCAATGTTAACAACTACCGTCATTAACATCCGATCATAATATTTTTACAAATACTAAAGATCAGTTAAGAAGTAGGCAAGCTATTTATAAATGTTTATATAATTTTTAACGCAAATTTTGTTGCGAACAAATTACAAAAACACAAATGTTTAAAAAAAATTCCACAAGCAGGGTTTGAACCTGCACCCTTCTGACATACCGGGTCAGGTGCTCTTCCAATTGAGCTATCGTGGTTCTAACCAGCCCGCCGAAACTATTCAACACTATTTACTTTTTACTTTGAAAGCCAAAGGCGCCCATTCAATGTTAACAACTACCGTCATTAACATCCGATCATAATATTTTTATAAATACTAAAGATCAGTTAAGAAGTAGACAAGCTATTTATAAATGTTTATATAATTTTTAACGCAAATTTTGTTGCGAACAAATTACAAAAACACAAATGTTGAAAAAATTTCCACGAGCAGGGTTTGAACCTGCACCCTTCTGACATACCGGGTCAGGTGCTCTTCCAATTGAGCTATCGTGGTTCTAACCAGCCCGCCGAAATTCAGTTGTTGTACAGTTGTGTTTTTGTAATTTGTTCGCAACAAAATTTGCGTTAAAAATTATATAAACATTTAAGTATAATTAAGAGAAAAGAATATTCAATTTGCGGTTTTCCGACTTTTATCTAACAAACAATGCTCATATAATTTGTACCATCTCATTATTAACAGGTGGAAATATTTGAGTACACGTTATCACAAACCGCTGGCAACGACCTAGCCCGACTGCTATGGCTGAAGAGTCCGTCCGCGGAGGCTTGGTTCGAACGCCGCACCAACTACACTCGCTCGCTGGCCGTCATGAGCATGGTGGGCTACATCTTGGGGCTGGGAGACCGCCACCCTTCTAACATCATGCTGCATCGGGTCACGGGGAAGGTGCTACATATTGACTTCGGAGACTGCTTCGAAGTTACACAGACGCGGGAGAAGTTCCCGGAGAAGATACCGTTCAGGCTGACGCGTATGCTGATTAATGCGATGGAGGTATGTTAAAATTGATTCAATAGATACTTACAGTTGGAAATGAACGTGAAAACAATTTAATTGTTAAATAATTTATATTTTGGTTCCTTAATTCTGAACGTATCTTAAATCAAATGTTAATAAAAGTATAATATAAAATGATGGCACTAGTAAAAATATATATATTACCCTAAATATTTACTGATTTATCTAAGAACGTCGAACGGTCTAAATTAAAAGGAATGAAAAATGAAAACCGTAACAGTGTTCACAATAATAAAAACCTGTTATTTAGAAAGACTTGTCCTTTTTTGATATCTTTCTCAGTTAGCCTGTCCTAAATATGAAATGTGTCTTTTTTAACGTAAGTTATAAAGTAATATTTTGCAATAAAAATACTACTGAGCTGAACTGATACAATTATAATATAATAAAAAGTGTAAGCATTTATTCAGTTTCTCAATGACAATTGAAAAGTACGCCCTCTCAATCTAGATGTCAGATATACCAATTGTTCTTGATACTAACATCAATTAAGTTAATTGATGTTTTAGTGAAGTCTTAGTTTTTTATAACGACAAATAAAGTACCTACCTACTTTTATGTTATTAATCATACTGTGTTGCCGCTTCGTTAAGTGTTGAAATAGAACGTAGCGTGACCGAATATTTTTATTATTTAGTTCAATTGACAGCACATAATTATAGGAATGTATTTGAGAATGTTATTCATAAATATATATATCGCCCGGACGATTGATGGAACCCGATTTCTATTAATCAATTGACCTCTATCCGCATCTATTTGTTTATAGGCACCCTCGGGGTGTTCCGCACTCTATTCTGATCCGAACCTCTAAAACCCCTTTGAGGATGTTCCATCACCACGGCTTGATAAACTTTTAGTTTCTCGCCGCCAACAAAAGTCCGGTTACGCTGTAAATGCCATCCTCAGACCTATATTAACATAGATCACGCAAGTACACTTACTTCAAACGTTTCGAATGAGCCCAACTGTGCTCAACTGACCGCTGCTTATATTCAGTCCGCGATCTACATTTACCCAGGGGGACATCTGTCAAAAACACTTTCAATCTCCTGGTGATCTCGAATTATAAGTAAAGTTAAATACACTATGATTAATATCATATTTTTTCCATTATATACAATTTGATTACTAAGATACATACCGTTCAAGAATTTTCGGTGTCAAAGATAAGTACCAGTGACCTTCAATAAGTCAATAAGAGAAAAAGGAGCACTCGTTCGTAATTGATATCATAGATAGCGTGAGAGTTGGTCACCGGTTCAAAAATCAACCGCTGATGGTCTTTCTTTTTGTTGAACGACTTGACGGCGTATGCTCTGCAAGAATCTAGGTATCGTTTCCATTCAACAAATCGTTCAATCACCACACATAACTTGTGCTATTGATTATTTCTTAATAAAATTTAAATAATAATTTATATTTGCTTTGCTTTCGATATAAATCGATGATAAAATCGATGAAATATGAAATAAAATCGTTCGCAACGCGGCATTTTTAAATCGATTTGGCGCGTAAGGTGGTTTCCATCACTAAATAGCGCTTCTCAAATCATAGTATGTCATAAATCGTGATTCGTGACACATGCGTCGTCTAGATATTTGGTCTGTGATGCCATCTGAGGTCAACAACCATTTTAACCAAAAAAAATCCGTTTGACGACTGCCGCTTCCAAAATCTACCTATCGATCTCACTGTTACTGCCTTACCAGTACCTACCACAAAACGATGGCTAAAGTTAGACAATGCTCAAAACAGATGTTGTCACTTTTTAGCTAATGATGTCTCCAAAACGATTTCGTCGACGGCGACACCCCGGCAAATAAGTTTTAGACGCGACGCGCATGCGCATGGACATGTGAGGCAAATCCAAATTTGCTCTTAAATACACGGTCACAGGCGGCGCAATAAAGTTGACCGTTTGAGTTTAAAGTGTATTTGTAGGAGGGCTTGGGGCGAGTTTTCCGAATCTGACGTTTGACGCCAAGATCGTGAAGACGCATTTGTTCAAAGGCAGTAGTGCTTGTGGTAATTGCTTTCCGCCATTCTGGTCTTTGTTGTGCAAGACCCTCCCACGTGTCCACAGATATATTGGTTGAGTCTAAGTGACGCTTCAAGACATCTCTATACCGAAGGTATTGACCATCTGTTTTACGTTTTTCACAACTTAGCTGGGAATAGAAAACAGCTTTCGGCAGCCTCAAAGAATCCATTCGCACCACGTGCCCACACCACCTAAGCTGTCCCTTCATAAGAAGGCACTCCATGCCGTTTATTTTTGTTCGACATAAGATTTCGGTGTTTGGAACACGTTCCTCCCAACTGACACGTAAAATAGCCCGGAGGTATTTCAGATGGAATGTGTTGAGGCGTCGAATATCACTTCTATAAAGGCACCACGTCTCTGACGCATAAAGCAAAAGAGTAATAGATAGACACACAATATTTTAAACATTTATTGAGCTATTGTTTGACTTTAAGCACTTTTTTGAAGTACCAGGGCTTATGTTCCGCGCAGGTGACCGGCATCGAGGGCACGTACCGGTCGACGTGCGAGGCGGTGATGCACGTGCTGCACAAGCACCGCGACAGCGTCATGGCCGTTCTCGAGGCGTTCGTGCACGACCCGCTGCTCAACTGGCGGCTGGTGGAGCTCGAGCCGCGCTCGCTCACCGCCTCCGCCTTCTCCTCAGGTAATCTTAGTTCCACCGATGTAGATGCCGTTAAGTAATAATAGCACCAAAGGTGCAAGCGCACTTCACCTGAAATCCTGAACTACTAAGTAACCTGTTATCTTATCTCTAATTTTTGAAACACAACAATGTTACTAACATTGACGTTGTGGCGACATTCAAATAAGATGATGGAAACTAGCCAGGCGGACTTAATACAAGTACCACCAACCATACCGAGTACATACATCTCTCGCTAGCAGTCGAACCCGGGACTAAGTCTGAGCCCATTGGTGGTCCAACCCATAAACCACATAGGCGGTTCCATATTTACGGCGTTTAAAAACTCGTCAGTGTTATTGCAAAGGGTCCCTGTTGTCCCGCAGACATCGAGTCGTCGTACTCGCTGCCCAGCCGCAGCCGCAACGTGCGCCGCGAGTCCCTGGAGCCGGCGGCCGAGCCGAACCTCAACAAGCGCGCGCTCGCCGTCCTCAACCGGATCCGGGATAAGCTCACCGGCCGCGACTTCCCGCACGTCGAGGCGGTGGTCAGCGTGCCCAAGCAGGTAGACCTACTCATCGGACAGGCCACAAACAACGAGAACTTATGCCAGTGTTACATCGGCTGGTGTCCGTTCTGGTAATTTCATTTGTGATCAAAAAGCCACACCGAGCCTAACGTTAACAGGATCCAAGATCACCGGTCGCGGCTTCCCTCAAGGCGAGGCGGTGGTCAGCGTGCCCAAGCAGGTAGACCTACTCATCGGACAGGCCACAAACAATGAGAACTTATGCCAGTGTTACATCGGCTGGTGTCCGTTCTGGTAATTTCATTTGTGACCAAAAGGCCACACCGAGTCGAACGTTAGCTGGGTCGCGACAAGCTCACTAGCCGTTCCCGAGCAGGTAGACCTACTTCATCGGGCAGGCCACAACAAGGAGAACCTGCGCTAATGCTATATTTACTGGTGCCCGTCCTGGTAGATATCACTATTATTCGATCACGTTTAAGAAAACGAGATTTTCTATAGAAAAAAATTTAATCTCCTCACAATTTTCGTTTTTGTTAGCTTAATTGAATGGAGATTAAAACTTGTTGATTTGACATTGTCCAGTTTTATGACTTACGGCAGCGCGATATGAAAGTTGATCCGATTTTTAACTTCGACTTTTGTTGTTGATTGTTTTTTAGCTTTAATAGCTTGTATATTTAGATGTAAACAATTAGTTAACACTAAAACGTTTTTTGGAAATTTTAAGAGACCGACTAGTGAGATTTAATTGATGTCGGATCATTAGAATTGTGCTTAAACGGAATTATGCAAAACTTTTTATATCAAAATCTCATATAATAAGCAGGGTGCCGCTTAATGGCCGCTGCATCCGTGAAATTATCTCAGAGATATCGACAAATGCACCACTGCCAATGCGTGGTGCCAAATAAAGATTAATTAAGTAAACCTTGGACCCTACTCGGTAAATAGAACTTTCGATCATCGATAGAAGCTGTCATCGACATACATGACGATGCGCATTTAAAAGGAGTCTAGAAACAATGGACAGATTATAGTTCTATAATTACCTACGTCGAGTGAAATTTAGTCACATCTGTGTATAATTTAAAAAGTTCTTTATTATTTTGTGATATAAATCAATTTGCTACTTTCTTATGACTGAATTGCACTGAAACCAAAATTCCCTGTTAATCTTAACAGTATTAACAGTGTGTGCTCTACACAGCATAACATACATACATAACCATCGATGATCGATTGTTCCATTTATAGAGTAGTGCCCGTTTTCATCGATGACAGTGTAAGCCATGTTAGGTGACAGATGCCGGAGTAAAACCGTCACCTAACATAGCTTAGGAGTCACGAGATTGGTGAAAACGGCCAAGGCCTTCTTAGAACATGTACGCGAACAGTCTGAAATCCATCTTTTTAATTTTAGTTAATACCATTTCTGTATTTTTTGGGTCTTACAAATGAACAAAGAATAAGCTGCGAATAGGTGTTCCGTGTTTTGTTCCCGTCATGTGAACTTCATTTCGAATTAGAGTAAAAGTAAAAGAGACAAAACACGGAATAACTATTCGAAGCTTATTCTCTGTTATTTGCAAGGCACTATTTGTTTTCAGTTGTTTTTTTTTATTTTTTATGTAATAAGTGCTGTTGTAACACAACCACCACCGCAATTAGTTACTTTCTACCTCTTTTGTTATGTTTTAAGAAATGTTGCATTTATTTATGGGATTATTTGTTACGTCCTATTAATTAATATTAAGTGCAAAAGTATAATTTATAGTAGACGTTATAATCTTTACAAATTGTAATTTATTATCAAACGTGAAAGTGGCAAGTTATTAACATTTTGCTGCGTTTTATCTATGAGGATACAGTTAAACTAAGTCCACAGATTAGTTTTACACAGTACGTAATACTGCTTACAACTGGACTTCTATTTTGTAATATTACCACACCTATTTAATATTAATAAATACATGAATTCACTGCCCTTTATTTCACACAGAGTATTGAGTATTGCCTCTACGCATTTTCAATATCTTTGTGAATAATACATTTGTTTGAAGTAAGTACATAGCTTTTGTAAACACTGTATATAACTTGGTGTTATGTCATTATATTGTTAAGTATTGTAACTATATATGTGTAAATACAACTATGACTCAATAAATATATTTAATTATTTTTTAGTATTTTTATTTCGTGTAAATCATAAGTTATTTTCTTAAACTGAATTGCATAAAGTAGATAAATTGTAATTATAACATATTTCTAAAACATCACAATTTACATACTGACATGGTATGCAGTTCACTAACTGTTGTAATCAATACTATAAAAAAAACTAAAAACATATAAATTAAAAATTGTTTAGATGTATCGTCAGGGCTTCATGCCTAAAGTCACATTAAAAATGATCTACTGTACCGAAACAATATTTGGAATACTGCTATCGTAGACGTACGATCTTCTACACGTGAAATTACAAAAAATAATAGGCAGGTAAGAAAGACTTCAGTTTGTACTAAAGATTTTAACGTCTTGAACTCCCTTTATGTTTAGAAACGCACGTCAAGTCATTAGTGCCGGTTGTTATCATAAGATTGTAGCCATTAAAATTTATAGCCCGGCCTTCCTATGTGCTATATCTACATATGAGATGACCTGTGTCCAGCAATATGACATATAGGTAGCTTTATGATGATGATGATGATAAATAAGTATTGCACTCAGACCTGAAAGCGAATTCTACTATCTCCATTCTTTCATCGGAGCACTAAGTTTTGCTTCATTCTTTTTTTGTGCGGACAGCAAGGCTATGGACCACTTCCGGTGACTGTTTTCTGACAGTACATTCGCTTGTAATATAACTTTTCAGATTCGATTTGATTTGCCTCCCTGACTTGACGAGCATTTAGATGATTCCACAATGTCAAACGAAGCGGTTCTCCTCACTCACAAATGTAATGCTCAAATCTGTAACTTTGCAGGTTGCGCACTGTAATGCTCGGTTCCCTACTCTCATTGATGTAATGCTTGGATTTGTAACGTTACATTACAGGCGAATGCTCCTGGCGAGGGAACCCCTTAACACGGTTCTATTCAAGGTCAGAGTGAGCTTTTAGGTAAGCGCGGTCGATTTTAGACCACATCTACACTTCCCATTAGGTGAGACAGTGGCTAAGCTCAAAACCATTATAATATAATTAAAAAAAAGTAGCATTTCCTTAAACACTTTTATGATGTGATGTTATCCTCTGTAAAGCTCACATACGACAGCGGCAGAAGTTCTGAGATCTTCGTACACAGCACCTTGTCCATAGTAGGTTTACTCAAGTACACGTCAATGTCCCCACTGGAGCTGCGGAACTCGCAGAGCGTCTGCCGGCACACACCGCATGGTGCAGTGAACTCCTTCTGGTGAGCTACCACAGCTACAATTCTGAACTTCACACACCCTTCAGACACTGCTTTAGAGACCGCTGCCCGTTCAGCGCAAATCGTCGGTGCGAATGTAGCATTCTCGATGTTGCAACCCGCGAACACTTTGGAATCTTCTGTTAATATTGCTGCCCCTACAGGGAAGTTTGAATACGGGCTGTATGACCGTTTTCTTATTTCAACTGCGTCTTTTATTAGACTTTGGATTTCACCACCTGTAATTAAAATAATTAAAATTATCATTTGGTACTAACATAAACACTTCTAAGTTCTAATTCTTTCGAACTTTTAATAAGCAAATTTTATTGAATCTTTCTATGCTGGGATATAGAGATTTTGAGACAGTTAATAGAAAATATAAAAAAAGATTGATCAACTGATTTTATGCGATATAAAACTTTCCATAGTGTCTATACAAACGATTTTATTTAGTATTTTATTTTATATTAAAATTGGTTTCAAAGAAAGTTTGTATGGTATGGGATATCTTAATTTCAAAATGACTCTTTAAGTCAAATCAAATATAATTATGACTTAAGTTTTCCTGTGACCCCGGTTGGTGCAAAAGATTCGAAAGGGCGCGACAGGGTAATATTATGTAAAATGATCACGAGTATATTCCATATTGTTTTGATCCTTATGGCATTGGCACTTAGCGTAACTAATTCCCATATTGAAATTATTGTTTAACATTAACATTATCTTTCAATGCTATGTTATTATATTGTCTGTGTCACAACAAACAGAAGCTAAATATTACATAGCAATATTTAAAAAAAAACATTTTATAAGACTAGCGTTATTATTAATTAAAACTGTTACTATCTGACCTGCCTTTACTTCTAAGGTCATGATTTGATCGTGACTAGGAAAATACGTATCTAGTAAGCAGACAGTTTATTTTTACTTCAACAGAGATACAGAAGCGGAATCAAAATGTTTGTTTTATTCACAATGTGCCGACATTGAACAAAAATAGATGATCTATAATTTATAAATAACTCGAAAAATTATCCAATTATTCGAGTCGTTTACAAGCATCTTATTGTTTCTCCAAAGTATAAGTGTGAAAAATGTATAAGCTTATTTTGCGTAGGTACTTACTCAATGTGTTGAAGTCAACAATTTGGAAGCGATCCATGGTTTCGAGCGCGTGTAACTGCGCTCACGTTGCCAGGCGCGCCGCCAACTCTGCGTGCGTGCCCCGCCGCGGTCACTGGCCAACTGATTACCGTAAACGATCGTTGATTAGATTACTGGCTCCCATCATTGAATATGTCCTTTGTTATTGATGCAAACCATATCTTTACACAAACTAAGGAATAACGCCTATTGCAAGCTCTACTGTTTTGTAACCCAGTCCCATTATTGCATAGCATGTAGATATTATCATTGTTTCATCTTTATCAGCGTAAAGGCCTGCGCAGACGACGGACTTTAATCCGCGGCGGAGAAAAAAGTACGCTCCGCGAACAAAAAGTCCGCCGCGGATTTACCGCGGACTCAACGCACACGGTGTGCGATCATTTGTTGCCCGGAAATGTAGAGAAGTGCACGCTATGGAAGCAAATATTCAGAGGTTACGTTGTGTTGCAATTTACATGAAGTTTAGGAAAAAGAGAAGACATTTTAAAAGAAAATACTGGGTCCATCCCCATATATCGGATCGATTAACAATAAATTATCGCTTTATTTTTATTTGACTTCACGAAGTGGATTATTAAATTAATATATAATTGTTGTTGTAAATTGCTATACAATAATAAATAACAATACTTACTATATTTAGTTTTTTTTTCGTTCGATAATAAGTCGCAAACAGATGAATAAGCCTCTTGACATACCGCGTTCCATAACTTTTTCTTAAAATTTCGGTCGTGATACTCATTTTTTGACGTATCATATAAAGAAGTTATTTTATCGACTTCTTTTATTAAAATCTTAGAATCGATTTCCTGCGTCATCGTTTATCGTCGTGCATACGTACGTCACTCTCGAGCGCACAACGCGGACTAAAGTCCGCCGTGTGCGTTGCTTCGCCTATAGTCATACGAGTTCTAATTTTTTCGGGGACTCTCGCGTACTTTTGTCCGGTCCGCTCTCTGCATGTCCGCGGTTATTCGGTACGTGGTACTTTTAATCCCTCGTTTGCGTTACTCGATACAGTTGTAAGCGATCTATTTTAGCGGATAAAAAAGTCCGCGGACAAAAATCCCTCGTCTGCGCAGGCCATAATAGTATTACGGCTGTAGGTATATACGTCACAATAACGCATTTATGTGTAATTTTTTATTAAGTCTACTTGAAATTATGATACCTACATATTGTTTGAACATATTATCAACTTCTTATTATAGTTCGGTAGTGAATAAACTAACTACGATAATTATTATAGTGAATCCAGATTAGTTCATTTCTTATGTGAAGTTGTTGTTCACATTCTTCGTATCTATAAGAAAACCATTAGGTCTGTTATTTCAAAAAGTGACTTAAACCTGGTTTTAGACTAATGCTGTCGCTAAGAGTTTAACACTTTATCAGCATTACTCGCATAATACTTTCTACAAGTAGAACTAACTATGTATGTACCTACTTTTACTCTAGAATTATTCTTATTAATAAAAACGAAGTTTAATTCGTTTACGGATACAAGCGCATATTGTGTTTTCACTTAAATATTTCTGTATATATTTAGTATATTTATGTACCTACTTTATATTTTTTTTAATGGTTTTTGATAATTTTTAATTCACTTTTACGATATTTACTTACCTTGTGTATGGACTCGTTATAACTCTGTTGCACATACCATCTATCAATTACCAATAAAAGTGAGTACCTTTATAAAGTGAAAGCTGGCTCACTGTCGCAATCGCTTATTTTGTAATTCAAGGGCGTTTTAGATGCATGTCAGGTGTAGATTTCGTTATGTATGTTGGGTTAATAAATAAAGTTGTACCTACTTATTTACTGACAGTTATTATATTTGTAATTTTTTTATATGGAGAGAAGTCCCACAATTCATGTGTAGGTATATGTTAAAAAAACTTTATTAAACGTTATAGTTTCGACCACTTACCGACCATTTGTTATCTTTAAAAATTATAATAAAAAACTAAAGTTACTATAGTAATATTTTTATTGTATGTTAACAGAAAACAAATATGCTCATATGGCTTAGAATAGAGGTACTTAGAACTATATTACAGTTTATATGTTACATAATTAATGAATCGCTTAACACACATTTTATGACAAGGATTTTATTCGTTTTGATATTTTTGATAATCTTATGTGCTTTGTGTGGCCTAAATTTGATAAAAAAAATCTTAATTTCATAATATGACGATACATTAATTACTACATAACGTAATGCTATGACTATAAAATTGTTGTCAAAGCTATATACATAAAAGTTTTATTCCTATATCTTTGATAAAGATTGACCATAAAAACTGAGAAAATTAAACAAAGTCATACATTGCACAAAATAAAAGTCTGGGTCTTGTCTTTTCTAAGACATTTTTTATAAAATAATATTTTATAATCTAAAACGATTTTGTTTCTACATGTTACCCTAAAATAATTAACAACCATTCAGTAAGGATACTTTGTTTTACATAAAAATATGAAGACAACAAATAAATCAATGACATTTATTTGACTATTTGCAACCTCCACCCATTTACTATCGAGTTTACACTGCTGGAGAGCGGTTCTTTAAAATATTTATCCCATCTCTCCTATAATCCAGAATATAAATGAGTTTACAAAACTTCAAAGGCATTCGTTTTCAATTCATTCAAAGAGAACAGGTAAATTTATCAGTAATTTTATTTATACTCAGTACATACAAATTCTTGTCTCAAATTTCAGCGTATAAGTACATACATTCGTATTCGATATCTGTAGATTCATTTTAACATTAGTAAATGCTTCAAAATGAAACCCCTTGAAATCTGAACCAAAAAAACGCGAGTAAATGCGGAAAAGTATTTCATTTTATTAATATGTAGTGTTCGCGCAAACTTTAGATAACAATATAAGTTAATGCGTTACATACATGTTACCCACAAACAGTCAAATGTGTTAAATCGGCCAACTCGCTGGTATAAATTAGTGAGCTTGCTAAGTAGTCGTATCGTATACAATATTTCATTTTAATTATAACTGAGTGACTAATTGTAAGATACACAGTAATATTTTATAGGCGTGGGTGTCTCAAAGAAGGCGAGCGTTATTTATCGATGTCACTGAAACTAAGAGTTAAACGCTCCCTATTAACCCAGCTGCAGCAGCAATGTTACTTTAAAATACGGTCCAATACCAATTTTTTATGCATTTTAAGTTGCGGCGCAAGCCAACTAAAGGTGACAGTTGAAATAATTTTGATAGATTTTGCAATACGTTAATTCGTACCAACGTGTAAAATTACAAACACTAGGTACAGTCGGCAGCAGATCAACCTACCCAAATCTGTCAAATTTCTCCAATAAATATTGATCCTTATAACCAAACAATAAAGTTCAAAATTGATTGTAGAAATTTGACAGTTTTGGGTAGGTTGATCTGCCGCCGTGTGAACCTGTTTTGTTAGTGAAGGTGCTGTTATCTTAGGTCGAACGTTCAACAAACGGTGGCGTCAAGTTGTATTCTGGGGGACCCAATTTATAAGAGAAACGATATGTACAGTACAGTCAACATTGAAAGCATCAGGGTGCCCAGTAAACCGCATAACAGGTTTCTCGTTACCAAAATATTGCCTAATGGTGCCTAGCTACTTAGTTGTTCTTAAACCAGACACAATAGAAATTCAATTGTTCTATGGCATGGATGCGTACCGGCGTGTTCTGATCTGGCGTTATGACCTGGCGTAGATGGTCCCTTGTGCTTGCGTAAGGATGTCTGACACCTAACTTTATAACCGTCAGGTTGGTGGGGGGTGTCAGTATAAACTTTAAAGTAGTGTGTAGTAGGGTGTTCTATGGCACTGTGGTTACATTGGGCGTCCAAATATTTACTGCGAGTTTCATTCGCCATTCGATCATTCGATCGATTTTTAGCTCGTCGTTTTCTATCAGGAGGCGGCGGTGCTTTAATGTCATATAGATTTTCGTTTTCGTTAACGTGATCGAATGGCGAATGATATTTGCACTAGTCACCATATATATATATTTTAGTAATGTGAAACTATGCGGCTAACATTTACATAACTGTGATTAAAAGTTAAATGGTACTGCTATAAAAAAAATTATAACTATTATTTATAACAGTGCTATAAGTGTTTTTGCGTTTACCTATTTCTATTGAAATATTTTTGAGGCATACAGTTAACGAACTTCGTGTATGCCGACCCTAAGATTCACGAACTATAATAAATTAGGCAGTTGCTAGAAATGAACACGACTTGCGCGCTAAAATAAATAAAGAAGTCGCATCTCGACCTTCCGAGACATAGTAGCATAACCTACTCTGTACTCTAGGCAGGACATCTTAGGATTGAGGCTTGCTTGCAGTTTGCGTTGTGCGTTTTTTACTGTTAATTTTTACACAATCTTTATCTCTCTCATCCCACTGCTAGTTATTTTACTATTCGACCGAATTAAAGTAAACTACAACTCGTGTGGGAATGATGTAGTGACAAGTTCGTTCCATATTTTCGTTACTAGATGGCACTACTTTAACCCCATAGAAAATGTCGTTTACTTCAAAATACACCGTGTGGAGAGAACTTGCACTCATCACTCAGTCTTCTTTAAACTCTTCGTAAGGCAATAGAGGCAACTTACCATCTCCTTTATACAGTAGTGTGACCTATTAATGTATGTTAGGAAGTTATGACTAGCGCATTGTTTGTTTCGAGTCTAAAATAACAATCTTAGGTCGTAATAATAAAGCCCTCTCAATTCAACGTTATGGAGCAATTGGAGTTCTCTCTTTTAGAACTATGATGAATCAGAAAGTGACAAATGTACTCAATATACACACGCCTGCACATCAATCTACACATAAACTGTCAAATTTCTTCAATAGACTTTGAACTTTATGTATATGATAATATGTTTGAACATTTACAAGAAATGGTTCTTTTACCGTTTTGCGCTTTTACCATTTTGCTGTATTACCAATGTGATGTTTAACCATTATGCGCTTTTGACGTTATGCTCTCTTACCATTTTACTCCTTTACCATTTCGCTCCTTTACCATTTTGCGACCACTTTACCAATTTGCTCTTTTACCATTCCGCGCCTAAACGAAAATAAGTTACCAATACCTCTACGAGAATGTCGCACTGTGGGTACTTTTAAAAAACAACTTATCAAGTTATCTACTATTTTTACTTGAGTGGCACTGAATCACGTTGTTTTTTTTCTATATAGAATATAATATTATATTTAGTAGTATATTCATATTTTTGTGTATATAATGTAGTTTAACTGTTGGTTGTCTTTATGTTATATAAATATCATATAATAATATAATAGTTCTGTGCGCAACTTGTCTATCTAACTAGCTACTGTCATACTATCCTGCCACCATGGTCTGCTGGAAGAAATCTCTTTTTAGAGACAAGCTTCCCTGTACTGTTGCGATCCAAAATGTTAACCATTGTAAATGTTTATTTGTGTACGAACTAATCCTACTAATATTATAAACGCGAAAGTTTGTAAGTATGGATGGATGTTTGTAACTCTTTCACGTAAAAACTACTGAATGGATTTGGATGAAATTACAGATAAATGCAGATAGTTTATAACCTGTATTAACACATAGGATACTTTTTATCCCGATATTCCCACGGGAACGGGAATAAATAAGAAATTTGACAGTTTTTTGGATAGGTTGATAGGCGTCTTTACTGGTTTGTTATCGTAAGTGATTGACGTATCAAACGAATATCACCAGAACTTATCATGAAAACATCTCTGAGTGTTACGAATGTTGAGAATTTGGATCTGCATGGCGTTAATGAACAGCGCTACTGATATCACACATTTAAGAGTACAAATGCGTCTAGTAGTCTCCTATAAAGTTTAGAATTGAGAGCGTTTTATCAACACGATCTATAAACGAATTGCGAGGAACTATCTTCGAATAAATAAAACAGCATCACAAACAACATTCCCTTAAATTAATGTTTATAAAATAATAGTAAATATCTATTAATCAAAGAGCCGATTTTTTATTTACTGATAAAATTGATGTTTGTTTGATATAGTATCATACAGGCAATTATAATTTTTTTTTTCGTTACCTGCTCTTTTTGTAAAAAAATGACTATTCATTTGGTTAACGTTTTATCCGATGGCCAAATTTTGTCGGAAGGTTAAAAAATCAGCCCTAAGTTTTATTCAAAAATTAAATCAAGATTTACCTTAAACATATAAATCGCAACTTATTTGTACTAAACATTAAACTATGAGCTACTTCATAATTATGAAAAGAAAAATAGTAGTTATCTGCTTAGCTTTCTATGTTTAGACGTTAAAGCTACCAATGTAACACAACAACTAACATTAGGAAATGCGATAATAGTTGCACTGTATGATAAATAATATTTTTATTTGCACATTTTTTATTAATATTATACAGGGCGTCCCACGGCCATGCCACATGGAGGGAAAGTACCTTAATTATTGTAGATGGAACACTTTACTGAAAGAAGACTTTATTTTAATTTTTAAAACAATTTTAACTGCATTCATACATTTTTACATAATTGCCTGTTTCAACCGGGAATCGAACCCAGTACACGAGAAAAAAATCATTCTGTAGTTTTATCATACCGATCGGAAGGCTTCATCATAAGGATTATTTTTTGCTAATTAACATAGCATCAGAAATAAAAGGAAGATCATGAATTTTGACATTTTTAATTCAAAATTAATCAATTTAAATTATCAAATGCTCAAAATGAGTCCCATTCTGTTGAATACAAAGTCGTACTCTTTTGATTATTTCACTCCCTGACGCTTTTTTGGTCATGTTATGGTGAATATTTAGAATAATACGTCTGAGTTCTGTTTGTAGCTCGTGGAGACTTTTATACCGGTTCTTATAAACTAAATTTTTTACATTTAAATTTTACATTTAAATTAAAAATGTCAAAATTCATGGTCTTCCTTTTATTTCTGATGCTATGTTAATTAGCAAAAAATAATCCTTATGATGAAGCCTTCCGATCGGTATGATAAAATTACAGAATGATTTTTTTTCCCGTGTACCGGGTTCGATTCCCGGTTGAACCAGGCAATTATTTAAAAATGTATAAATGCAGTTAAAATTGTTTTTAAAATTAAAATAAAGTCTTCTTTCAGTAAAATGTTCCATCTACAATAATTAAGGTACTTTCCCTCCATGTGGCATGGCTGTGGGACGCCCTGTATACCGAACATATATTTGCAACAGATCTGACTTTGCAACCAATAACTTTTGACAGCTTCAAAAAATCCATCGGAATTAACACAGGCCTAGTTACTGAACCTATTCCCTGTTAATCCAAAACGTGGACTATAATAAAACCGGATGGTGTCTCTGTCTGCCTATATTAACATAAATGAGACAACATTGGTTTTGAAACAGGTTTAATTAAATTAATTTCTGTTGTCCATGTTTCGGAAGATTATGCCTATAATAACTATGGCCTTAGGTAAGTATTTTTACTGTACAAAATCCTTTATACACGCAGACCTCCCTCTGTTGGTCATTCAAACACGAAACAAAGTATGAAATAGCAGTCTATTAAATAATGTTTTAATTACGAAAAAACAGGCTTCTATGTTTGTCGGTTATGGCTACAGCTCCGGCCTGTAACCAGCGATCAATTCTCATGTTCTACTCATCTCGTTCGTTTTGCGCGTTGCGCAATCGTCATAAATGCCCTCTACTAAAAGCATTTTGGAAAATCCGTCAAAACAGAAAACAAACATTAGCGGATCAATCGAAAAAACTTTTTGACATATTCCAAAACGTGATAGTTAAATCTGGTTAAAAACCGATACTATCTCGTTTTTGTTCATAAAGGCAGTAAGAGACAACTTTAATTTAAAACCAGTTTCAACTTCACGTTTTGGATAATCGTACATAGTAGTCTGCTTTTATTTCGTAACGCGTTGTCATTAAGCCGACAATTTACCAGAACGGGCACCATCCGACATAGCACTGGCACAGATTCTCGTTGCTGGTAGCTTGCTGGATCAACAACTCCACCTGTTTCTGCACGGAGACAGTCTCGTCAATGTGCGGGAAGTCACGACCTGTCAGTTTGTCTCTAACGCGGTTGACTATAGCGAGAGCGCGTTTATTCAGATGTTCGGGCGGGTCGGCTGTAGGGGCGGCGGCGGGAGGGGAGTCGTCGGTTCGTCGGGCAGCTTCTACCAGCCGCCAGTTGAGTAGAGGGTCGTATACAAACGCTTCTAGTACGGCCATAACGCTGTCTTTGTGGCGGTGCAACACTTCCATGACGGACTCGCAGGTGCGACGGTACGTGCCTTCGATGCCGGTCACCTGTAAGGAATATTAATGATTACTTTGTAGCAGTTTGTAGTTTGTTTGTATTCATTATAAGACAGGTACATGTATAGTCAGCGTCTCATAATGATTTGAGCGTACAAATAAAACAAAAATCGAACTTATTACATGACATTAAGCTGCACATACATTTGTTCATCAAATTCATTATTTTAGACATGATAACAGTTACCAGAAGAACCAGTTTTTTTTTTCATGCTACTTCCTCCAACACCATCGGAGATCTTATTTTTACAGTTCTCTGTCATTCTAGTTCTGTCTTTTATTCTTCTCGTACTTTTATTCCGCATCAGAAGACCCAGTTCTTCCATAGCCATTAACAAAATTTACAGTTTTTTTGGGGTTATAATAAAGGTAAGGTTATTTTTTTGTAAAATCCACGAATATGATAGTAGTAGTAGTAGGTAGCAAATAGAATGCGACGATTACTCACGTAAAATACTTATTTATAGAACTACTTTAGACGTGATACAAATACCGTCTTTAAAAAAATAACACAACTCACCTCCATCGCATTGATTAGCATACGCGTCAGCCTGAACGGTATCTTCTCCGGGAACTTGTCTCTAGTTACGGCCACTTCGAAGCAGTCTCCGAAATCGATGTGCAGGAACTTCCCAGTGACTCTATCCAGCATGATGTTAGAAGGGTGGCGGTCTCCCAGCCCCAGGATGTAGCCCACCATGCTCATGACGGCCAGCGAGCGAGTGTAGTTGGTGCGGCGTTCGAACCAAACCTCGGAGGAGGGACTCTTCAGCCAAAGGAGCTTCGCGAGGTCGTCGCCTGCGGTGTGCTCTAGGGCGTGCTCGAAAACTTCCACCTAAAAATGTGAGGGTACTTTAAAGATGGAATATTTATATGAGATTTCGATAATTTACTTTATTTATAAATAAACCTGAAATTTCAAAAGGTGTAATTAAGTTTAAAATTTTATACTAATTTCTTTACTCATTAATACAAATGACAAAAATAATAAAAATCATGTCACATACATGAGAAAATATATTCTTTACACTTGGCCATAATTTCAACTGATGTTATGAGCTGATAAGGCCGATGGTGAAAGCACACTTCACCCGGAATCCTCAACTACTTAGGAACTGGCTATTTTATCTCTAACTGTCGGAACTAATTGAAATAATGAAGAGGTCATACAATTCCTCGGTGTAAGGTTAATAAACACGAAAAACAAAAAATAACAGAAACATACCTTCTGCATCAGCATCAGCCTCTCCAGATCGAAAGCCATGCGCTGCATAATCCTGTGTTCTATATTGAGGAGGCACTTTCTCTTATCCCTATAATCTCTGATTAAGGAATGCAGGGTATCACAGTGCGGCACCCAGCCTATTAAGCCGGAGTTGGTTGAGAGCGGTATAACCGCATAGCGTTGTATGGCGAGGTCGCGGCGGAAGGTGTCGGGATCGGCCTGGAGCAACGTGTTGACGAGGCCGAACAGCTGCATGACGCGCTCGTCCTGGCGCAGGTCCTCGTGGCCTTTCAGCAGGAACATGTAGTCTTTGCCGTTGGAGCCGCGCACGCAGAGGCGGCGGGGCCTCTGCTTCGATGTTATGACCTGTGGGAAATTTAGGTTTTCAATTGTGGCAATAAGTTGCTTTGGACGGCCTGACAGACAGCTCGAGGATTCTTGAAAGGCAACAGCAGGCAACTCAGGAATTGCGCGCGATGTAGAATCTAGATGGTTTTTATTATTGTTTGAAAGTCTTCCTACGTTGAACCGGCACTAAGGTCTAAGTAACTAGGACAGACTTTTCAACGGCATATTTTAAAATCCTTTTAAGCTGAATTTTTAAGTTGAGTAGGTTTGAGATTTCGCCAAAAGTCAGTCAGTCAGCACGTGATCGCTGTCAATGAATTCTATACTGCCCAGAATCCGTCTGGATGACAACCACCCTAATACTTATTTCTGCCATCAAGTATTATTGCTGTTTAGTTATGAAGGACATTACAGGGCATAAAGACAGAATCTTCAGGGTTGGCAACGTGAGACCTTGGTGTTACAAGCATTCACGAGCTGCTGTGCCAATGGGCAGGCCGCTAGCTAGTTTACTGGTACGACGGTAACATAAGCTAATGTGCTCTGGTTTCTTTAACGAATTAAAATGAGTAGTAGAAAATTTCATTAGCGTAAGCTTGTAACGAGGAGCTCTATGGCGCAGTGCAGTTAGTTAGTAAGCAGTTAAGCAACTTTCCATCTATGGAGAAGGCCCAGTAGTAGTGGGGACATAAAATAAGCTATTGATGAGGTTTTGTGGGTTGTATGGAAGGTGTGTTGGTGTGTGCGTCGTTACCTGCAGACTGGTCTGTATGTGCGCGATGCGTATGAGGTCCTGGTCGGGCGCGTAGGAGCCGGGCACCGCGAGCTCCAGGTCGCGGCAGTGCAGCAGCCGCGGGCTCACGTACTGCAGCTCCAGCGACGTCAGCTGCGGCAGCTGGCGGCTGATGCGACGGAACACGTGGTAGTACAGGTCCCACGCGTGGTTCAGGTCGCGCACCGAGTCTGACTCCTAGGGCGAGGGTTACGTTTGACGTTAGCTTTCAAATGTAAGGACTCAGTAATGACTAGCTGTTGCCCGACCCACCGCGTCGCATCGCGTGTCGCCCGAATGCGCTCGTTTTTCGTATTTGCCTAGCGTTTTTTCTGACTTTTTTTGTAGTCATAGCGTGTTGTTGTATATCCTATAGTCTTTCACAAAATTGGCTATCAAATTCAAAACGAAAATTTCAATTTCGACTGATACTTCTAGAGTAGTGTGTTCAATCAAAAAAACAAGTTCTTTAGCTTTGATAGTAAATGTGATTATTATCTCATCAGTTAACGGAATAAGTAGACTATATTTGCCTAAACGTCACGTCACACGAGCCACAACATGGAGTAAGACACTTAAATTTACCGAAATTTAGAAAATGTTTAATTCTACCATTGAAAGTGCTTAGATATTTTAATTAAACAATCCATAAAGACGATATAATTACGAAATGTACCAGTACACGAAATACCGGCGTGATAATAACAGCTCCATGATAAGTCCCGTCGTCGTGAAGTTTAAATAAATATATCTCTTCTGATCACTGGTCACCTCTACCGATCCGATCCGAATCCTTCGGAGAATCTAGTAGGACACGGGGACACGCACTTTTAAGAGTGTGATGCCGTTCCCTCTAGAAAACCTCCGAAGGTGATTCGTTTCACACGGCTTGAGGTACCCTTGACGTACCTCGCCGCCCCCAAATAAGCTGGTGACGCTGAAAGTGCCGTTTGAGACAATCAGCTATCTCTCTAAAAAGTTACATAAAAATAAAGCAAGTTGAGAGTTACTAGACTTTGCGAGACACTGTATCCAACTCTATTTTATTTATAGATGACATTTGTTAGACCTTTACATAAACATCAATTAAATTGCAGCTCTTATTTCTTAAAATTAAACCAACAGTATCGATCTGTTTTAGCAATACAGCAGGTTGTAATTTTTTATTAATCAATCTTATTACACGTCAATATGATTCAATATATTATGGCGGGAGCAACGTTATGCCTTTTACGCCAGGGGATAATTTAAAACAGTTTATAGGCGCTTTCGAGGGAAAATAAATAATAATAACATAGCTATTACGTTATCTATTGACATAACTGTATTATTTCTATATATTATGTTAGTCTGTAAGGTATCTATCTATGCGCTTGCATCGCCTGAAAACAAATTAATAAATAAAATACAATATATAAAAAGCTTACCTTAAATCGGTTACACCACTCCTGCGCCTCGTTGAGGTCCCGGCCGTACGCCTGGCTGAAGGAGACCTCCTTGAGCGTCTGCGGCCCTCGCTTCAGCAGCGCGTGCAGCGGCTCCAGCGTCTTGAACATCGCCTTCACGTCGTGCTCGCTGAAGTACAGCCGCGACGCCTCCTCCAGCGCCTCGTGCCACTGCTCGTGCCACAGAATCGCCACTCGTATCAGCTCCCCCGAAATCATAGCCGCTTGGTCCACCAAGTTCGTCGAGTGAGTACACATCGACTTCAGTATCTGATTCGCTGCGTTCCTCCGCGCCACAAAAGACGACTTCGACGCCACGGTCAGCGGGTAGACGAGAGCTTGAGGATGTGATTTCCCGATATCGATCAACAGTGAATGAATCAATTTACCCACGAGAGCTCTTGGTGTGTCAATCCTGGCTATGAGTTGGGGTATTACTTGGAGCCAGACGTTGATCTCGATGGTGCTGATGCCTTCCACGAGCGCCTCGTGCACGGCGGGGTAGTGGCCGTAGTCGAACCACATGGTGAGCAGCCGCAGCGTGTCTTGCAGCGAGCTCCCGTGCGAAAGGTAGATGGATTGGAAGAATCCATCGACCGCTGGCACCATGCGGGTTTGAATAAACTCAGCGGTCGGCTTCTTCTCTCCCGATTCAGAGTCGGCCGCATTCGTTTCTTGATGTTTATAGAACAGAACAGTTTCAAAGTTCATATATGCCCACGCGTGCCACGCTTTGTACCAATCGGGGGCTAGTTCGATAGCTGACGCGTAATTCTTGATTATTTCCGGAATAGAGTTTTCATTGATTCCCAATAGGGACTCGCACCAAGAGCCCAGTTTTAAGTGACAACGGGCCAATAGCCTGCAGTGTTCAACGTCGCCCGCTTCGGCGGTCTCGACGTAGCGCTGCAGTTGATCGTACGCCAGTTGCTTGTCTGTCGCTACCCACAAGTGTTTGGCGTAGGCGAGGGTGAGTCTGGGTTCATGACAAGGCAGAGGTAAGTCCCGGTTCTGGCTGGGGTCTGATCCCAGTAACATCACTAATGTGCCATGGGCTTGACGCGGGGCGCCGCTCTTACGGCAGAGCGATGCAAACTTAAGCCAGGTAGCCATGTCCTCTTGTGGAGTCAGTACCAAACTGCGCACTTGAAGAATCCTTCGCCAATCCTCGACCAATCTCTGGCCTCCCTGCAACCTCGTCCACCAGGCCTGGCGTATGCACTCTCTTCTTTCGCCTACTAACTTGTATGTGATGACTTCCTCTAGTTCTGCTAACAGTTGCGCGTTCACTAATGCGCCGTAAGCTCGCTGATAGCTTTCGCCAGCCACAGCTGTCAGTTCAGAATCAAGCAAGGTGCGCGCTTGGTCAATGAATTGTTTCGATTTTTCAAACTGTCCATTGTGGATGTTAAGAACTGCTCGGTAAAAAGCACCATCTTGAGTGTTTTCTGGCAAGAAGTTGACGTACTTCTCCATCGAGTCCCATTCATTCAAACCCCAGGCGGCGGCGGCTGCTAATCTGGCTGCTTTAAATTTATCATCGTTAGACATGTCGGGCCAACGTTGTGACACTGTGTTATAGAGTTTGACCCATTCTCCCAAAGCTTCGAAACAGCGTAATTCACCGAGATATGCTTCCATGTCATCGGAATCTTCGGTTAACTTCTCTTCATAGAGATGTAGTGCTTTCTCCCAGTTGTGAAGTTTCTCGTACCATCTGATCTGTACTTTTAGATTGTTGTCTCCTGCCTCGCGCTGAGCCATCACTCTCTCGAGTAGGCCTTCGGCTGCCTCTTTTTGTTGTAGTTTATTGTTGATATGTATCAAAGCTTCAACAACTTGAGAAGTGGCGCCACTGCGGAATTCTTCTTCCTGAATAATAATAAAAAAACACATTATATCTGATAAAAAGCTTTATAAAATCTTTGACACATCAAAGTTTACATCCATGTGCTACAGTTCAACTTGAATGCCTGATTCCAGGAATTGATAAAATCTTTTGAAATTAATTAGCGGATGTTTTTTTTACATATCGCCAGTGGTTTTTACTTATAACTATTTGACGCGTTTAGTTCAAAACCGTAGCATTATATTTATGTGTAAAATAATGTACTCAAATATTGGTAAATCTTAATAATAAAAAAAGGCATAACTTACCTTATAGTGCAGTGCTTTAGCGTAAGCTCTACAATGCATCGCCCTCTCACCCAGCAGATGAGTAGATATAGGTAACGTTCCACTCTCACAGTGCTCCATAAACTCTGCCAGGTTGAGGACGGTATGAGCCAGCTCTGGAGCGTCGGGCGCCGTCAACGCTTGCTCTAAAGCACTGGAGAGCTCCGCGCGCGAAGAGTTGTCGAGCTCCGTCCAACAGGACACGAAGGCTGCGTTGAACAGGTCGCGGAGCAGCTGCGAGTAGTTGTGGGCGAGGGCCAAGCACGCTCTGTGAAAATAACAAAAAAGTTATGTAAGACAGCGATCGTTCGCTAGTACAAGGGTCAGTAAACGCAGCAAAAGTGCGCCTGCACTTTGGCTGCGTTTACCGACCCTTGGCCTACTATGGTACCTCACACACTAAGCGAAAGATACCATAGTAGTCGGAGGATCCTGATCCTGCGTATCGTGCGTAGTCCTACATGTTCGTAGGAGTTAAATTAGTACGAAAGTGCATTGAAAGTGCGTCTAGCTTAACGGCGTGAAATCGTGTTGCTTGTTGCTTAAATAGTATGATGATTTCTGGACTTAGACTGTACTATTACATCCACAATTGTATGTTAGTGAAAAAGAAGAACAGGCTGATAATGACAAGATTTAGCAAGGGTTAAATCTTGTCATGCCTGTTCTTCTTTTTAAAATAATTTTCCGAACCAAAAGCATAGGTTCACTGACATTCACAAATATATCAGTATATTGACTAGAGATAAATATAAAATAAATCTACTAATCGATCTTTTATTTTTTTAATTGTTATTATTAATGATAACGATTTCGGAAAACCGGCTATAACCTTGGCTAAATACATTGTCTAGGCAATATGAGCCTTACCTTTAATTTTTACACTGGTTTTTACCTCCTTAACGTTGGGTAATACAAATCTTATACATTTGGTTTCGTCGTTCATTTAACCTTTTCACCGCCAACAACTTCTATAGAAGTTCGAGATTTTTGTGCCGTCCACGCCAGCACTTCTATAGAAGTTCTTCTTTGTACCTACTTTATTAAAATACATTTATACGTTGGCGTACAGCGGGACATGAAAAGGTTAATAGCAAATTGTTAACACTAAACTAATGAACTATCTTTGAGATAGCATTGTTCACATCGTCAACAATCGGCTGTCGTCGTTTCACTTTGAATAAAAGTGAGATATCATCTCCAAACAATACTATCTCATGGTTGTCTTTTACTAAAGTAAGGCAAGTCGTTAATATAAATTAAAAATAAGAAAGGACTATGAATTGAACCCTGTGGAACTCCCATTGTAACCACCGATCCTGGAGATCTTTTACCGTTAACATCAACCCTCTGAACCCTATCACTCAAATATGAGATCAAAAGATTCGGTGATGCATCTCTAATTCCATAGTGGTAGAGCTTCCTAAACAGGGTTTCATGTAAAACACAATCAAAGGCCTTGGATAAATCACAAAAAACCCCTAGAGCAGGGATGCACAGACTACGGCCCGCGGGCCGCATGCGGCCCGCCGGTCGAATACTGGTGGCCCGCCGACAGCAAAAATAATACTCTCGTACATTCGAAAATATTGAGTTCTATTCCAGAATAAAACCAATAACAAATGTTCGAAAAGTAATTTGAATCTCGCGCGCGCGCTCTATCAATCTTATCGGTGCGCCGTGCATGCTTCGGTAACAGCGGTCGGTAATGTTCGTGCTGATCTCGGTTAAATTCGTTTTCTTGAGGAAGCGCGCCGCGTTATACTGTTCGAGCGAGCGAGATAGCAATAGTCCCAAATTCCCGATAGCTCGCGTAGGTAGATACACGAAGCTTCCAGAGTCGGTTTCGAGATTTCTCCAGACAGTTTTCGACTCTATGCGCGTGGTATAAAAGCCACGCTAACCGCAGCGACCGACAGTTCGGTTTTAATTTGAGTAAAGTGTCGTTAGTTCTAGTGTAGATTTTAACTCGACTAGCCGGTGTCATAATTATAATATATTTTGATCCACATTCAACGTAGATTTCCCGTCAAGTGCCGTGTATAATTGTGTTGTGAAATCGTAAGTAAAACTGTTATTAATTTTATCTACATATTTTATCAATTATTTTTGGTAATTAATTAGGAACTGTAATTGGTTTTAGGTGCTGTGGTAATCCTAGTCAGGATTAAAACGCAACATGGACATGCCAGGAACTAGTAAAAAACGTAAGGTTAAAGATGAAAATCGGCAGTTTCAAGAAATTTGGACTGAGAAATACTTTTTTGTATGGTCGCATAACAAAGTCGTTTGTTTAATTTGCAAGAATTCTGTTGCGATTGCAAAGGAATATAATGTAAAAAGGCACTATGAAACGCAGCATCCTACTTTTACGAAGTTTACAGGCGAATTAAGAAAGCAAAAAGTTTTGTCTTTAAAACGGGAGCTTATTGGTCAACAAGCTATGTTTACAAAACCCATTCAAGATACAGAAACAGCTACAGAAGTTAGTTATGAAATTTCTCGAATGATAGCAAAGCGGAGTCGCCCCTTCAATGATGGGGATTTTGTAAAAGAATGCATAGAAATTGCCGCTAAGAAAATGTGTCCAGAAGCAGCAAAAAAGTTTGAGAAAATTCAACTGAATCGTATGACCATCCAAAGACGAATTATGTCTTTGTCAGATAATATTGCGGAACAATTAAATGAAAAAACTAAGATAATTGATTTTTTTTCATTAGCACTCGACGAATCCACTGATATTAGTTCCACAGCTCAACTTCTTATATTCATACGAGGTGTTACTCAAGATTTTGAAGTCTTCGAAGAGTTATTAGGAATGTGTTCATTGAAAGGTCAAACCAGAGGAGTTGATATACTCAATGTACTTTTGGACGAGTGTTCAAAAACTGATTTGGACTTATCGAAATTATCGGGAGTTTCGACTGACGGTGCTCCTTCGATGATTGGTGTCAATTCTGGGCTAGTTACTTTGTTGAAAAAGCATTTGCAAGAAAAAAACTTAAACGCTGAAGATCTCATGCAGTTTCACTGCATTATACACCAAGAAGCCCTCTGTTCTAAAAAAATTGAATTTGAAAATGTCATGAAAGTGGTAGTTTCGACTGTGAATTTCATAAAATCACGAGGACTCAATCACAGGCAATTCAAACAATTCCTTGATGACATTGAATGCGAACATGGAGATTTACTGTATTATACAGAAGTAAGGTGGCTAAGTCGTGGATTGACACTGGAACGATTTTTAAATTTAATAGAAGAAATTGATATTTTTCTGGCGGAAAAGCAAAGGGACGTCCCGGAACTTAAAAGTCCTGATTGGTTGTGTGATTTGGCTTTTTTAGTTGACATTACAAATCATTTGAATGTCTTGAACACACGGCTTCAAGGCAAAAATCAACTGATATCCCAGCTCTACGCACATGTATCATCCTTTCAATGCAAGCTGACACTTTTCAGATCGCAATTGAATTCTGGAAATTACAATCATTTTCCGAATTATAAGAAAATGGCTGAAAAATTCAAAAAAACTGCTATTAATTTCAGTTATGTAAAAAAGCTAGATATTTTGATTCAATCTTTTCAAGACAGATTTTCGGAGTTTAAAACAGTGAAACCTCTGTTGGACATATTTAGCAATCCTTTCACGATTTCAGTTGAAAATGCGCCAGAGTTAATGCAGTTAGAAATTATCGACATTCAGAACGACCAAGATTTACGCAACAAATTCAACGAAGGAGACTTGCTGAACTTTTACCGCTGCATTGATAAAAATACGTACAAAGAGTTGCGCATAAACGCTCTGAAATGTGCAAGCTTATTTGGTTCTACCTATATATGTGAACAAACCTTTTCAATCCTAAATAATAATAAAACAAAAAATCGAAACCGCCTTGCAAATGAAAGTTTGGAAGCAGTTTTACGTGTTGCTACAAGTAAATTTGAGCCAAATATAAAAAAGATTGTAAGCACTATGCAGTGCCACGCTTCAAATTAATAAATTCTTTTTCAATTTGAATACATTATTATCAATTTTTCATTGTCTTTAATTACCTATACTTCTGGTGGCCCACCATCAGTTCATAATTTGCCCGAGTGGCCCCTAGTCTTAATAAGTCTGTGCATCCATGCCCTAGAGCATCGTGTGAATCCTCCCAGGCATTAAATATTTGAAGTAAAAGCTCAACACCAGCGTCAGTAGTTGAGCGACCCCTAGTGAAACCATATTGTCCAGAATGTAAAAGTCTATTTCTATAAAAATGAACTAGAATTTAGTCTAGAATTATCTTTTCAAATATTATACTAAATGTGGGTAGCACAGAAATTGGTCTAAAGTTAGTGGGGTCAGATGTTCTACCTAATTTGAATAATGGAATTACTTTACTGTGCTAATGTAAACTTCTTTTCAGATTAGAGTAAAAGAGACAAAACACAGAATAACTAATCTAGCATATACTCTGTTTATTTGTAAGGCCCTATGAGTTTCAAACTAATTAATGGTCAAACATAAATAATAATATACACTTCGATCAATTATGTACTAGATTCCCGTTGAGCGCTTGAAAAACGGTAGGCGACTTAGGTGCCATGAAGCCACAATGACGTTTGTGGGGATGGCAGTAAATCTTAAGTACAAATATTTTGCAACCCAAATTTAATCTTAACAGTTATGATTTAAGGTTCACAGTAAGTTGAAGTTGATGCTATCCAATGTTTTTTCAGATTTTGTTATTCGAAAATTAAATGTATAGGTATCAGCTTGTTCCGGATCCTTTAGCTAGTACATTATTGATCGAAGATTTCAACCAACCTGAGCGCCGGACTATGAGACTCGGTGAGCAGACCTATGCTGAAGCGACGCAGCCACTCCAGCCAGTCGTCTTTCGACACGCGACTGCTGACCGTCCACGCGAGCTTCAGGCTGTGTGCGTTCACGCATAGTTTGCGGATCGATTGCGACGACTCGCACACTAAGATACGAGCCTGATAGAAAAAAAAATGTATTTATACATTAATGCGTAACAAAAGGTCCTGGCTGCATTAGCAGTCGTCTATAACCACCAATCCGCACTGAACCGGCGTGGTGGTTAATAGCCCGTTCTTTCTGTGGTGTTTCCATTTATAGGGAAGGTTCGTTCCCCAGCAGCAACAATAGGGACATAAAATAAGCTAGTGAAGACTTAGAAATAAATAAATAAATAAACCTACACTTACACGAATTATCTAGCCCAAGAGAAGCTTCGTTATGAAACTCGTTAAATGGTTACTAGACAACGGAAAACATACTTAAATACATACTTATTATACATAGAAAACACCCAAACCCAAGACAATTTTGAAAAACAATAATTTCTAAATTGACCCAATCGAACCCGGGACCTCAGAGATGGCGACACCATGAAAACCGGTGTACAAACCACTCGACCAAGGAGGTTGTCAAAATGAAACTCGAATGCCAACTAATTGTATTGTTTTTTTAAGAATTTTATTAATACTCTATTAAAATATTAATAATAGCTCATCCAGAAAATTTAAGTTAGGTATGGTTTCAAATCAGTAGGCTGATGGAGATATAGGTAAATAATCACGATTTAACAAAATCATTAATCCGTTCAGTTACAAGTGTAGTACGGAATGTATTAAATTTGATTGACACCTTTGAGATTAAAAAGTAAAAGAATAATTTGCTCACCTCTTGATTGTTATTCCGCGGCTTACGTCTCGTGCTTTGTAAGAATTCGTCCATCGAAAAGGTTTGACTGGACTGCAATTTAGATAGTAAGAGTTCATAATTAGCGTGTTGTATTTTATGCTTCGTAATCACTTTCTGCACTAACGGTATGAAGTCGTTGTATTTGCGGCCCAATTGCACGATCAAAGCGCACAGGGTGTCCATGGCAGTGGGCCGTAACGTAGGACAAGTGTCCAAGCTTCTCACAATAGGGTGTATTATCCTGGACACCAGCTCACTATAGTTCAACGTGTCTGAGAGATAGTCAACTGTCTCCATGGCGACTTTAGCCACATTTATAGGGCAATCTGACGCGTCAAATAGTTTGACAATCGACGGTATGACGAGGTGCATATAGTCGTCGAGGTTATCTTCGAACTTTTGCAAGGCGTACAACAGCTTCTCAGTTACGAAGCGATCTTTGCTCGTATCGTGAGCGAGCACGCGCAGTATCTGCGGCATCAGCTGAGGCAAATACACTTTGAACTCTGACCCCAGAGCTACAGCTATGTGCTCCACTAACAATATTAAAGTAGATTGCAAAGGACTATTCGGCGTCCAGAACTCTTTGATGAGATCGAATATTTTGTCTAAGTAATTGCGGATGTGTTGCTTCACAATAGCAATTAGTTTGGCCAGTTGCGTGAACAAGAACTTGCGGAAGCTGTTATTATCAGTAGCTCGAGCTACGTACAGTAGACTGGGTGTAACTCGCGATATGTAAGGCACGCATTTGATACCCAGAGATTGGAATATAAATGTTACAGCCTGCACCACGCTCGTATGATGTTGCTGCAAGGTCGGGTCTCGCAAAATACGCATTAACGTAGATATGACGATCGCGGGGTAGTACTCATCGAGAACGGGCGATGGCATATTAACCAACATTTCGCTGGTGGTCATATCGAAGTTATTCTCTTCAGCTTTGCTGTCAGCGACGGGTACCAAACTTGAATCGGGTTGGCCATCAATCAATCCTCTTGTCATTTTGTGTTTGTAGGGATCCAGAGCTCCCAAAAGTCCCAGAACTCGTATTGTCTCTCTCCTATCTTTGGGTTGTTGTTCAGTCTTTAGAAAATTCAATAACACGTCCATCAAATTCGGAAACTCTGTGTAAGGAGTTACTACATATCCAGTAGCGCTTATTAATTGGCCGAACGCCCACAATGCCACGCTTCTTTTCTCCGTTGCGCTGGCGTCAGTCAACAACTCGAGGAGCACTGTCAACAGTTCAGGCAAACATTTCTTGAGGCCGCTGTTGTCGCCATGCACATCTGCAAGATCTCCTACAGCTTTCAAGACGCTGATAACGACTCCGGGGTTTGCGTCGGACTCTTTCAGTTTGGGCACTAACACGTTTAAAATGGTTTCCATGTAAGGCTTGACCAAGTTAGGAGCATGCAAAATAAGGTTATCCAGCATTCTAGCTGCCTGCTCTTTGTTCCTGCTCATTCCAGAATGTTCTAACTCTGTCAGAAACTGGACTAACGTTTTGCGCAGACCCGGCATGACGTAAGCTGGGTTGACCGTACTCAGGCGACCTATTGTGCAAATCGCTAATTCTCGAATTTCTAAATGTTCGTCATTCATCGCAATGAACAGAAAGCTTAAATTTTCAATTTGTGCTAAGTGCGTGTCGAAGATTTCATTGAGTGATTCCAGAACCCAATAACGAACTTCATAATCTGGATCAGTAACGGAAACAACTAGCAATTTGCAAATAACTTCTGCAGTGAGCATAGTTAACGTTCGTGACGGCGTCTGTGCGGTCGCCACTGTAGCGTCAGCAAGCAGCTTAGCAGAAGTTTTAACAGACTCTAACCTAACTTCCTGTTGATCGCTCTGCAAGAAATGGTCAGCGCATCGACGAACAAAAGTAAGCAAACTATGCTGACCCTCGAATTGAAATGTGCCCAAAGTTCTTAAAGCTAGAACTATACTGGCTGTATCTTGAGGCTCAAGCACCAGACTCATAGTGCTCTGTTGTTCTAAGCTTCTTGGGACACCTGGATGTAAAAATGGCTTATTTCTAAGCACCAAAGAAAGCATATTCAACATTCCTTCAGATATTTCTTCTCTAAGAGTTGGAAGATTTTGACTCAACTCTTTTAAACATATGGTTAAGGATGGACTAAGTCCTGTAGCAAACATAGCTTCTAAGAGCTCTTTTATGTCATTCACCACTAAATCTTTTACAGCACTTCCTAATAAGGTAATGCAAACAAATATAGAAGGATCAATCCAAATCCGCCTCTTGCTTTGCGAATCTCTGACAGGCAGCGCCTGTTTAACAACGTCCATTATTCTGGGAATGTAGTTCTGAATGTCATGTTCAAGAGCAGCTGCCATGAGGCCCAATGTTGTAAATGCCATATTCTTATCTTTTTCTCTACTACGCAACGACCCAAGCAGGTAATGCATCGTAGAGTTCAGGTATTTCTTACAGAAATATTCTTTGTGGAAAGCAGCAAGTCTTGGTATTATGATAAGTAAAATCTGTGGCACCCCCTGTATTTTTATATGACGTTGAGCCATTACATCTGAAACAAAGATAATTAATTAAAATAAGAGCTTTATTATGGTTATATATAATTTTACGCAAATATTGTTGTGATCAAATTACAATTTGAAAAAAGACAAAGTCTTGAAAAATTTCCACAAGCGTAATTAATTCCTTTGGCTTACAGAGTAAAAGTAGATAGTGTTAATTAATTTCGGCGAGTTGAATATTGAGCCCCGATAGCATAGTTGGAAGTGCTCCTGACCCGGCATGTTATGGGGTTCAGGTTTGAGTCCCGCTTGAGGAATTTTTTCAAAACTTTGTCTTTTTCCAAATAAGTGCTTAACACAAAAGTTATAGTCAAAAAGTATGTAATGAATATTACCTTGGCAGATCTTTTCAAATTTTTCACTGAGCAGTTTACGACACACTTCCGATTCATATATAGGCACTGGATACTGAACATTCTCAGTTTTAAATCCATCACTTAGGTATCCTCTTTTCACCGATGGACTATGTAGTTTAGTACTTATGAAGATAATATCATCTGACACAGTTATATCTTTTTGAGTGTCTAAACTTTGCATCAAATATGTATACCTTCTTTCCCAAGTGGCATTAGAACATCTCAATAACTCATTGAGTATCAAGAGGCCTCCATGAAGTCTTTCTTCTCTTGTCATGCCTTTTTCTTTCAAACTTATGTCCTCAAAACATAGCATGGCTTCCTCATAACATTGCATATACCATTGAGGTCTAGCAGTTGATTGCTTAGCTGTTTCTCTTTGTGCTGTGACCACTAAGCCAGCTCTTAAAGCTTTAGCAGCAGCTTCCCTTATTTGTGGCTTTGGGTCTTTTAATGCCACTAAAACATGATCAAAAAATCCTGAAACTTGTTGGTAGAAGTAAGTTGGCATAGCTATTGCTAATTCTTTGAGTAAAAGTACAGCGGAATGTCTCCTGCCTTCATTTCTCTCTTCTGACAACCATTCAAAAGCTCGTTTCACTTCAAATTCTACATATTCTGCTCTTTTTACACCTGATACTGTGGCTAAACGACCAACAGTCTTAGCAGCAAGCTCCATGACACCCACATCAGATGACGGCAGCAAATTTCTCAAATAATTTGCAAATCGTGTTATTCTAGTTTTTGTTGTGTCACAATCGCCACCAATGAGACAAACTGAAACAAGGTATTTAGATAAATAATAACATTTAAATGCATTAATGATAAATGTGTATCTTTTTACAAATTATTTTGTTTTGTTACATTTTATGTTATACCAGTTATTGGAATGAAGGGGGCTATGTTGTTTATTTATTTACAGCCAATCCCGGATCTCGGATATAGTTTTAATTCCAAGTTGTCTTGAAATTCATGAAAATACTTGTATTGTTGTTGTTGTATTCGAAAGTAATACTAATGCATACATTTACAATATTTAGTCCCCCCTTCATTCTAATTTTTGATAATAACAACATACAAATTAGCAGCATTAGCGCAAGACAAATATTTTCTATTTATTTTAAATGAAACACTCAGTAAGGATCTACTTTCTTTTAAGCTTCGAATTCTTTACAGGGTACATGGTTCCTGCAAAGTCTTTATAATTTTTTTTAATGCAATGTGTGGCACTTGCTTAACTTTAGAACTAACGAACCGTTGTATGTTGGGGGATCAATTATCCTTTCAGTTATTGTTCTTTCATTAACTTTTCACTCTTGATCCTCAACAAGTTAAAAAGTTAGGGGTTTGCATGTCAACAGTATTTTAATTCACAATTGTTCTTTTAGTTAGTGGTGGTATAAAACTTAATGAGGGTAGTTATAAAAAATCCTGGGATTTATTCAATAATATACTTGTCCTCTAGAAGTCCTAGGTACAAAAGGTACACAATTAAAAAAATATGTATCTAATCTGTATGTTATTTTACAACTAACAAATTTTGGTTATAAGTTTTTATGTCAAGAGTAACAAGTCAAATTAAAATACATACCTATAGCCAAAACACCACCCTTTTTTTCGTGGACATCATTACTGGAAACCATTTCAAATATCTGGTGGTTGAATTCATCTAAAAACTGTGTCAACTCCTCTAAAGGAACTTCCCGTAGTTCTGTTTTTGCAAAGTGATAAAGTTCGCGGGCTGTTTTTATCTGAATATCAACATTTCTTGACTTCAGCCCAGCAACGAACAGAGCTACTTGGTTCGACATTTTGAATTCTTGATTTTCAAAATACGAATAAATTTAGTACAGTTTCATTATTTAATAACATAATGAGCGGTAGTTTTCGATGATAATGTTTATATTACGCAGTTCGTTTCCAATTTATTGAATATAAATAAACAACCCTCTTCGATCCGCATGCTAACCACAGACAACTTGACATTGACAGTAACATTTGAAGTTTTGAAGATGTCATTAGCTGACACTTTTTTACGTAGTGTTGCATAATAGGTAGGTAATATGTATAATCAATATTCTTTTAAGACTGGAAAAGTCTCCAAAACTTTATTTTATTTTAGAGCAGGGCAAGGCAAAATAAGATTTTTTTTTATTGAAGCTAAGTTAGATAACATAAGTAGTTTTCGAGAACGGTCATGGTACGCCAGCTTGATCGTGATAGATGCCAGCGTACACACTAAAAAAGTTCTTTATTTCTTAAACTAAAGCGGCACTAATTATTTTGTGTTTGCAGTAATTACGCACTAATTACAAACTAAAAGAGGGCATAACAACAAACGTGAAATAGACACTGTGTACGCCACCATAACGGACAACAATAATTTATCGTAAATATAGAAAAGAACTTTTAGCCGTATTATTAAGATCTCTTTGCTTGCCGTTAATTGTGTAAAGTAAATAAAAAATTGCATAGACATTTCCATAGAGTTTTTTTTTTACAGACGTCAGATTAAGCTTCCTTTTCTTTCTGTCCATTTCTGTCTGTCGTTTATGGTTAAATACGGGCGGTCATCGTTCGTTGAAGATTTCCACTAAATATTACTAAATGAAGGTGCTATAGGCGTTGATTTTATGAAAAAGCTGTAGGTTATAAAATTTTGAATAATGATCTTACTGGAGATCAATAATAGAATTATAGAAGAAACTTTAACTGTGAAATATAAAAATGCACTGGCGCGGTGAGTACGTTACGCTTAGAAAGTTTACTGTTTTTTGTCAACTGTGATGTGTTGTAATGGTGAATAATGAGTTTGCGTGTTATTTAGCCCCACTTTTGGTAAGACTTGTTTATAAATTATACATTGAAATTAAAATAACCCCTTTGGAATTGCTTGACAAGTGTCAAATTCATTGGGTGGGCCCACGTTGGTCTTCGTATTATACATATTTCGCTATCAAACTCCGTAAATAGATATTCACTAACAGGAAAAATTGTTAATAGTTAAACTAAGCAATAAGCAGTAGGGCTATGACGCGGCGAAGGTACCTAGCGCCTATCTCCGCGCGTATGACTCATATCGGTTGTTTATTAGGTGTCGGTGGGTGCGGAAACATCTCTTAAATATTTTAAAATTCCAATGCTCACAAACAACACTGAAAACATAGTTTGTTTATTGTTTAAATAAACACTAACTGTGACTGTAACTGAATACTGCAAAGCTATTTTTTTATACTAGATACCTATGTACATATATCATTGTATATTGGTCTTAATGATACCATATTGTCATGCATATACATATCGGCTTGGGAATCCAAGCTCCTAAGACTGCAAGGGTTCAAATGGCCAGTGTGAGGGATGATCAAGTAAGGATGAGCTTCTTGCTAGGAGAAGTTTTAGAAGTATTTACCTGGTTGCCTCATGGCCATTATGGCAGGCTCTTTTTTTTCATTGTGTGGAATCTGCTATCTGTCCCTCTCAAACACATTGTTACTTAGAGCCGAGAGGAGTTGGGGGACGGTCTGCCCTACCCACTAAACCAATGCTTTATGGCCCTCCTTATATCCTGATCTTAAACTGAGACACTATAAAAGGATGCATTTGTGTGACTACCAGACCCTGAAGTGGGTAAAATTTGTCTGAATAAAATAATGCAGCATATAAATTACAATCAATTTTTTGTATTTTCAGCTTAAAACCTGAGTCCATAGATGTAACAGTTGCAGATTTTGACGGAGTTCTCTTTCATATATCTAATGTAAATGGAGACAAAACCAAAGTTAGAGTAAGTGTTTTAACAAACTTATTTACTAAATCTGGTTAGGGTGTAACAAAGGGGGTTCGAGACATAGCCGATTTTACGATCATGTTTTGTATAGTGCTTGGACTTGTAAAATTTTTCACTTTTTGCTGTAAATCATGTGATAGGTTGGTTAGCGATTGTCTTCAATTTCGAGATATTTTTTTTTATTAGACAAATGAAATCTAGCTCCATACATCAAATTTAAAAAAAAATCTCTTCTCGTTAGCTATGTTTTTTGGCATTTTGTTAAAAAGTAAATTGTGTTATTTTTTGGAGCCCCCTTTTCTATACCCGGACCCTAAATCTGGCAATTGAACTAGTACTTAATTCATTAAATTCTACTAAAAGTTTTTGTTCTAGCTATTGTTTTAACAACTGAAACAAACTGTGTGTAATTCCCATTTGAGCTTCCTGAGGCTGGTTGATTTTGTCTACTAAAATTTATATAAAATAATAAAATACAAAAGAATATAATTATATTCAAATGATTCATCATCATCCTCCAATGCATAGTAACTGAACTCATACTTAAATGTTGTGAGTTATTTTCTGTAACAATTGTAATTGCATTCATGTTTTTAATTATCTGCAATTAGCTTGTTATCTATCATGCACTTCCTATCTTATGGTGGAACAACTATGTAATGATATGCCACTTGACAATAAAAAGTCTCAGTTGTGATTATTTTTAAGTTTAAATATTGATAGGTATAATGTATATGCAATAATTTTAAAGAATTATATGTTTTAGTTCTGCAAATATCACAAGAATGCTTGTAATTAGACAATTTGAAACATTTGGATTATGAATTTATTACAGTAATATAATATGCTAATTTTTTCAAATAAATTTAACTCGTTTTTGTTATATTTTTGATGATCAAAGATTGTGTACTGTCTTTTTCAGGTTAGTATATCGCTGAAGTTCTACAAGCAGTTAGAAGAACATGGTGCAGATGAGCTGCTCAAAAGGGTATATGGGGCATATCTCACGGAGACGGAGTCAGGTTAGTTAATTAAATCTTATTTAAAATAAAAGCAAAGATTCAAAGAAGAAGCTAAGGTAGATAAAACTATTCTATGAAATACAGCTGTTTAGAATTTACATATAAACAACTAATATCTATCTGCCTTTAGCAAGAGTGGCATTCATTTTATTTTATTTGTTTATTTAAATTAGGTAACAATGGCCCATAGTAATATTTACACTAGATGACACACATGTTTGTGTACTGGGTGTGGGTATAGAAAAACTAAATTGGTCATGTCTTGTTTGTAGGTTTGATTGAAATATGTATCTTAAAAAACTAATAAATTAATGATTACTGACATTAGCTTTTCGCCAACCCGCCTGCCAAGCGTGGCGATTACGGCAAATACCCCTCATGTCCTTGGGGGAGGCCTTTTTCCAGCAGTGGACGTCTTTGGCTGAGATGATGATGATGATGATGATGACATTAGCTTTGCTAAATAAGTATTTCAAGATTTGCAGTTTACTTATTTAGTAATAGAAATGTTGCATGAAAGCATAAACTGGCCATAACAGAGACAATCTATGCTTGCTTTGATTAATAGAGCAGAAAAACTCATGTTTCACATTTATAACTCCTTCAAACCAGTTATTGCTGTAGTAGTGTGTAATAGTAGTAGTGTAATGTTAATAATCTTTAAGTTTACTAAAAAGCAAATTATGTTTAGGCTATTGGCATATTATTTATTTTATTGAAAAGAACAAAATAAGTAAACATATAGTGATATTTTTATCAGTCTGAAGATGATAAGATTAAATGTGTCGCCTATATGGTTTGAAGATAAGATTAAATATACAATAACATGTAATTTGTGCATATTTTTTATGATTCATTAAGTTTCGTATATTAACATTGTTATACTATAAATAGAATAATTGCCAAAAAGGTCATAACACACACCACAAACATTTATGTAAAATAAAACTGGATTTTCTACCTTTTTTGTTACCATTTTGTAACATGTTTTAAAGTAATAAATATTTATTTTATTTTATTACTTAAATAATTGTGTGCAAAAAAAGCACCAGAAAGTTAACTAAAACACTACCTATTTAAATGAAACACTGTACTAGCATATATTTTTAAATGAAATGAAAAGGTTATTTGTTTCTGTGCCAAAAACACATTATATAGAAAATTGTTCATTGTTGTTATGGCTTGCCTAATTCTTAACTGATCTTTAATATTTGTAAAAATATTAAGATCGGATGATGATGAGTTGACGTACGTAGTTGTCGACATTGAATTTCTTTTTTATGGGTCTCCTACTACTTTGGCTTACAGAGTAAGAGTAGATAGTGTTAGCCACGATGGCATAGTTGGCAGTGCACCTGACCCGGCATGTCATGGGGTGCGGGTTCGAATCCCGCTCGTGGAATTTCTTCAACACTTTGTCCTTTTTCAAATAGTGTTGATTAATGTCGGCGAGTTGGATAGAGCCACGATAGCATAGTTGTTGATAGCGTAGTAGGTGCGGGTTCGAAACCGGCTAGTGGATTTTTTTAAATAGTAACTTTAGAAGAATGATTACACCTATATTAACAAACATGCACCATGACAGGGTACAATGTGTCGCTCCTGTTGGATATGGAGAACATCCCCGAGGACTGGGAGGAGGTGGTGAAGAAGGTGGGCCTGCTGAAGCGGAACTGCTTCGCGTCCGTGTTCGAGCGCTACTTCCGCATGCAGGAGGACGGCGACGTCGGCCAGAAGCGCGCGGTCATCAACTACAGGCAGGACGAGACGCTGTTAGTATACCATTAATTCTTTTAAAAAAAAAAAAAATTAAGTTGGTGGCATTATTCCATTAATAAGCAATAACAAACAAGCCTTTATTTCTGAATTTTTTATTATGATTTTCTTAAATTCTTTGAAACCTTACGAATAAACAGAATAAGCTTCAAATAGTGATTCCGTGTTTTGTAATTTGAAATGAAGTGCACATTATTGAACTAAACAAGGAATAACTATTCGCAGCTTATTCTCCCCTCCGGAACCATCGGTCTACTTTCCCGATCGGTCGACTTTTGCATACCGTCTACTTTACTTTCCCATTTGGTCAACTTGCTTTTCGTTATCCGTCTACTTCCCTCAGTTTATTTGTAAAACATATAATATTTATATAGGTAATTCTTTTAGATTGAATATGTTCAAACCGACTTCTAGTTGATGAGTCAGTTTGCCTTTTTGCAAAGGGAGGCCTAGAGCTTGCCACAGCGTCTTATTACAATAACACTACAATTTCAATTTAATGTGTAGAGGTTGTGTAAACTACAAAAATTTGTGTGCACTGTGTATAGAATTCATTCATTCATTCGAAACCGCAAATGTTACAGTAGGCAACGAAAGTCGCTGAATGCTTTAGTTCTTTGCCAAAGTAACTTAAAAATGTATGCCTGTCGAGTCCTAGTTCTAGTATGGTACCAAAGTGTTAACCGACTTTCGTTGCCGACCGTACCGGTAACTAATAAAAATACTGCCAAAGTACACACGGCGGCAGATCAACCTACCCAAAACTGTCAAATTTCTACAATCAATTTTGAACTTTAATGTTAGGTTATAAGGATCAATATTCATTGGAGAAATTTGACAGATTTGGGTAGGTTGATCTGCCGCCGACTGTACCAAGAGCTTATGATCGTCGCTGTTCTTTGTAGATACGTGGAAGCGCAGGAAGACCGTGTGACAGTGGTGTTCTCGACGGTGTTTCGGCATGAGGACGACATGGTCATCGGCAAGGTGTTCATGCAGGAGCTCAAGGAGGGTAGGAGGGCTTCACACACCGCTCCTCAGGTAAAGTACACACATACATTATATAAAAAAAAATAAACGAGGCAGACAGTAGTACACACAAGAGAAAAAATAAGATGAAACAAAAAGAGTAATAAAAAGAAAACGAAGAGTACAAAACATTGACGGTCATAAGGGCCACCTGGACTTATGAAATTTTCTAATTGTTAAAAATGTTTGAATTCTGAGCGTTTGTTGAGGACGAAATGTATGATAATACTCAGTGCAATACTAACGTTTTTAATTGGATTAAAAAGAGGAAAATTATGAAGTCAATGTACTGTCTGTATGTTATTGGTTGTCATACAATTTTGAATTTTAAGGCACTATACCTGTAATGATATATTATTATTATCTAAGTTGTTATACGAGTATATCATCATCATCATCATCAGCTCATTTTATGTCCCCACTGCTGGGGCACGAGCCTTCCCTATGGATGGATAGGGAGAACGGGCCAAGAACCACCACGCGGGCCCAGTGCGGGTTGGTGGTTTTTAACGACTGCTAATGCAGCCGGGACCAACGCTTTACGTGCCTTCCGAAGCACGGAGGAGCTCGAGATGATACATTTTTGGTCACCCATCCGATGACCGGCCTTTGCGAAAGTTGCTTAACCTCAGCACTCGCAGACCGGGCGCATTAACCACTGCGTCATCGAGCTCCTCAACTCATATGAGTATACAAATAATCATATTTTTTTAACTATACAAAATTGCTATTGTCGATGGTGTAAAAATTAAAGAAGTACCTAGTTACCTACCTAAAAAAATTTTTTTTTATTCTCAGGTTCTTTTTTCACACAAAGAGCCGCCCTTAGAACTCATGGATACGGATGCCAGAGTAGGAGAAAATATCAGTTACGTCACATTTGGTAAGTATATTTTAAATCTTTAGTCAACTTTGATCGGTTTTTCTTATCTATTACCTACTGACTCTTTATGAATACTTTTTGCTATTTATCTGATAAGAGTGTTCCTTGCTCTTAAAAACATCTTATCTGAATTATATGCAGTAAAGTTGAATAAATGTTTGTTATTTTGAACACCTGGAATGCTCAGTTAAATTCTATTTTATTATAATAGTAATAATTTATACACTTCTAAACTTTCGCGTTCCAATTTAATAAAAGGCTTTATTGTATACCTTTATACCCGACGTTTTGACCGATTTGCACCGGTCGTGGTCGAGAGCCTGATGAGGCGTGGTGACTGATGAGTCAGCCACTGCCCACGACCGGTACCATGACAACGTTAATTCCGTTGAGTAACAAAGTTAACCTTTTGGCTACCACCACGTCATAAATGTGTCGACGTGTATCCGGACGCCAAGTATTTTATATGAGTAAAAATTTGCAAAAAGAGTAGGAATTCCAAAATTTCCAAATATCTTTTTATTTTATTTTTATAAACTTTAACAACCAATTAAAAAAATAAAAAATAGTTGTAATTTAATTGGTTGTTTTAATATTCTGTTTTGGTTTTCTTTCCTTTCTAAAATGCTATTTGTCATTTTGAAAATTGTTATACTGTTATTTAAATATTCTGTAACACCTGATTTTTTATTTAAATTAAAAATTTAAATCTGTTATTTTTGGCGACGAAACACTGGTGCCATTACCCTACGTAATTAATAAATAAATATAGGTATTGTCGTTTAAAGCCGACTGGAGGTCAAAAGGAATGAGTAAAGTGCAATAGGTGATTTGTATGGAGGGTTGTTGCCTTTTCAAAATTCTTACGCACGAATGTAATTTTTTGAATAAATAGAGAAACCGTAATAATCTTTTAGAGATAAGCAAATCTTACACTAAAATAAACATACGACTTTTATTCTAAGTTAATAAGTAATAACAGATTTTACTGACTAAATAATTAAAAATGAGCCCTTCCCTTTAGTTTCACATTTGACATTACTTTAGAGAATTTGGTTCTTATAAGTGACACTATTGGCTGGTGGCTATACAGGGTGTTTTTTCTCTCATATCTCTTAGGGTGTATTTTTTTTTGTATCTAAATTGGGTTCAAAATATTGTTTGTATGGTTGTCCTCTACATTTTCAAAAAATACACCAATACCGCCGATTGTCCTTTGCTAATAATACAGCGATCCCCTCACCTGCCCCGCAGTGCTGTTCCCGCGGCACACGTGCTCGGCGGCGCGCGACAACACCATCGACCTGCTGCACATGTTCCGCGACTACCTGCACTACCACATCAAGTGCTCCAAGGTGTACGTGCACTCGCGCATGCGCTCCAAGGCCGGCGACCTGCTCAAGGTGCTCAACCGCGCCAGGCCGCAGGCGCGCCAGGCGGAGCGCAAGACCATCACGTGAGCACTACGAAACCTATTACATACGCCTGCACATCAACCTATGCAAAACTGTCAAATGTCTTCAATAAATTTTCAACCGTATGCCATAATATAAAGTTCAAAGTCTATTGGGGAAATTTTACAGTTTCTGGTAGTCGGATGTGTAGGCGTGTTGTACCTTACAAATAAACAGAAAATAAGCTTCGAATAGTTTCCTTGTTTTGTCACTTTTAATCTAATTTGAAATGAGGTTTACAAGTAATAGTTATGATTTTTTTTTAACTAAAACATTTTTTTACGTACTATCCATTCAGAACGTCTATCTTTTAGAAGTTTTTATCTTTATTCGTAAGAGTTTATAGTTTTACCACTAAGAACAAGGCTCGATAGTCGGTACCGGTTCAAAAATTACCGGTTTATTTTTGTTCTGACCTTAATAAACCGGTTTTTTGCGTACATACCGAATAATGACCTTGACGCTTTGGTGAAAAGTAAATGATGTATAAAACGAAAAGTTTTAGCTAACTAAACGCTAACAAAAACTTTATTTTAAAAGAACGTTTCACATATCGTGTCTTACGGAACTCGACCGAAATATTTCGTTCATATGTGTACTTACAACAAAACCGGATAAAAATTTAACCGGGTTTCGAGTGCTGACCAAGAATTTAAGCAAAATATTTTTTCACTTCTCATGCTCGTAAAGTTGTTCTTTATGTCGAGAGAAGGCGGCATAAAATGTGTTTTTATGCTCTTGTGCATAAAGTAATTTCTTCTTTTAAGACTAAGGCAATTAGGCCTTACAGCCACATACACAATTAGATACACCTTCATTTAATTGATATATTTTTATGAGATTTAGGATATATCTTAATTTAATTACGACATAATTATGTATTACTATCTAAATACAAATTTACGATTAATACGGGCGTGCATTTACGTAAAAAAAAATATAACGCAAATAACATGGCATTACGGCTCAGACCATAGTCGAACGTCACATAGTTAAAAATTTAAAAAAAGAATTAAGAAAAACTGAGTGGCGGGAAGCTAATTTTGTTATCGTCAAACAAAACTAGAAACTAGCTTTTGTTATGTTGCGGTTTGTTTTATTTCCTTGCAATCGAAGTGAAAAGCAGAGTGTAAAACTCGAGTATAAAACCCATTTTACCCTCGACGTGACTATCCACCCTCGCCGTACCGGCTCGGGTGGCTACATGCACGACTCGGGTAAAATGGCTCGTTTTATGCTCTTGTTGTACAATCTACTATTTTTATTTTGTCCAAATCTTTCTTTTGATAGATACAAATAAGTTTTCTAATTTAGTAGTTTAGCTCGCATTAGTCATAAGATATGAATTTCTCCTTTTACTTTATAGGGGGAAAACTTTCGTGAGGCGAGATTGAGTGATGCGTGATGGCGGCACGCGGGCGCCGGCACCGACGCCCCGGTAACACCCCACCCCCCACCACCACACCCCGCGCCTCTGCCACGGACTCGCGCTCTGGAAAAAAGACTTCCGTTCACACCTTACTTGAGTAGACGCGTATTATAACACTTCAACAATGTGCGTATTTCCTTTATAAACACTGTTCAGCGAACCGATCAAATGTTTAACGTATTTTATTTATTATTATTACAGTAATTTATATCGGAGTTAAATATAACATAAAACAATGACTATTAAAGTAAAGATATGTTTTTTTACGAAACACACTTGCGTAAATCGCGGCTTCACATCCAGCCGCGTAATGTTTGTTTTTATCCTTTATCGAAATGTGCGCATTGTACATAGTATAAATAGTAATTGTCGACTCTTGCAAACATAGTGTAAAATTTATTAATAATTAATGTTGCCGTAGTTTCTTGTTAATGACAAAATTTTATTATGCTTTATCGTAATAAGAGTTATATTTGTAGTGATGGCACTGCGGTGTGAATCACTCGGGTTCCTAACTACTTAGCGAGGGCGACGCAGGGCCGTCAGCGTCGACGGGTAGTCAGTCGAGAGTGAACTTCCCTCTAGCTTACGTGATTTTGTTGATGTGAGTTATGCGATTCCCGAACCTCGTTTAGGGTAAAATGTATTATAAAATCTAGCCTATACTTGTTGTTTTCGGTTAACAGAGCTGTAAAAATGTATATCTCCGGAGTATCGACAAAGGTACCATGCACAAACTCGTACGAATTATTTAATTACTATTATTAACACTGCTCCTTAGTTCAGTAATGTTATGCAATATACGAACAATAACTTGATTGAAGTTACATTCTTCTGTTTTAGGTAGGTCCGATTCAATTATAATGTTAAGTGAAAGTGTATAGTATTTCTCAATAGATTCTTCCATAGCCAAGAGGTACTGGGTGGTTGATTGAATTGCAAGGCCTTATTTATGACGAGCGTTTGGTTTAGTTCTGACCCTTTGTTCGCAAACGCTTTCGCCGACTATGTTTTGTCCTTTCCCAAATCCATACGTAACAGTGAAAGATATATTTGTTAACTTGTTGTCGAACAGTGTTTGGGAATAAGGTGGCTGCCGGTGTAGGAAGCCGCAACACGCGGGGCTTGGTCGATAGAGTCGCTAGATTAGAACACGATACACACGTATCTACTTTAAGTGCAATTCGAGGACACAGTTTCTTATTCCAATTTTGCATTTAATTTTAAAACAATTAAATAGTGTCGTCGGAATTTTAGTCAATTTTATTTTGAAAATTATAATTAATACTTTTTATTATTGTGTAGTTAGTAACATCGTAGAGTAAACACTGAACATGGGCATTATGTTCTGAGCACATACCAGAGATTTGCTCAACATTGAACACCAAGGGCTGAATGATAGTGCCACAGCGATAGTAGATTATTGCACCTGCTGGGATAATCATTGTAACTCAGTTTTAGATGCATTTAATCACCTAGTTTTGAATTACAATGTTTTTCCTTGAAGGTGGAACGTCGGTGCATCCATAAACATATGTTTGCCAAGTAGCGTGTAAGTCGAATGTGTTTGGGTGAGGTTTATTACGGAAAACAACAGCCATTTGTGGATTTTGTTGTTTGATTGAGCTATCAATGTAATGTTTAAGTCAGTGCAGAATCACTGTTCTACATGAACACAATGAAATATAATGTATTTGCTAAGTCATAAAATAAATGACACATAAAATTATTATAACATGACAGATATATAATAAAACAATAACATACGGAGTGTATGGGTAAGAATGGGAAGTAATACAAGCATGTAGAAACAATTAAAATATTTACTAAAATTTTGTAGCTAACTTGAATTTTATGTAACTTTTTATTTGCAAAATGTATTATTTATGTATTATAAAATGTAAGTTAATGTTGCTTTAAAGTTATTCCTTACTATTTGATCATTGTTTTTACTGTCAGTTTTAATGCAAGATTTGTTAACTGCAGAATACTAAAGTTATTTGTGAATATGTAATTATTCTTGTGATTTCGAAATACCGTTTATACTGTATTTTTATTTTCTAGATTAAAGAAAACATCTTACTGCATAATTTGGTTTGATTAAGTATTTTATTATGATTCATCCTAAGGATTCATCTAAAATAGTAAAAATATTTCCTACATGTGAATAAATGAGAACAACAGACGACATATCAAGTGGAACGCCCGCTGGTCTCACACACAATCACAAATACGAACGAGGTATTGCCCATTTTACATTTCGGTATTTCATACAAACTTCAAAGATCTGAATCTTTTCAACCAATTAGCCAATTTTAATAAAACTTAAAGCTTATAGGATATACAGAGATTTAGATAGATATTTCATTTTTAAAAACGTTGTTTCAGTCGAAACACACGTAAACTTAGCTATTTGGTTTTAAAAAACAAAACTTTAAAGTTGGTATGGGATTTCGTAATGTATTAAAAGGCTTTTTTAACTAGACGGAAAGTTAGAAGTCCATCTTGTTCGCTGACGGCGTAGGCGAGGTTGGCGAGGCGGGTGCCTTGGGCTGCAGTTTGGAGAGCGTCGCCACCTTGTTGGCGAACTTGGCGAAGCTCAGCCCCGACACCTGCGGCTCGCCCCGCTGCCCGCCGGGACCCGCCGGGAACGGCGCGTCCAGCGAGCCTGCGGACCGGACGAGTTGTTAAAACCTTTTTAGAGACAGAAGTCCTATCAAAATTTTATTAAATATATAATATTTATAAATATAAACCTTCCTCTTGAATCACTATCTATCTTTGAAAACTGCATTATTAAAATCCATTGCGTAGTTTAAAAGATCTGAACATTGACAAAAATTAATCTTATTACAAATTAAAGTGTACTTGAGGAGCTTAATGGCGCAGTGGTAGACGCGCCTGGTCTGCATCAGTTGCTAAGGTTTAAGCCACTTTCGCATAAGTCGGTCAACGCATGACCAACATTTTATAATATCAAGATCCTCCGTGCTTCGGAAGGTACGTAAAGACTTTGGTCACGGCTGCATTAGCAGTCGTTAATATCTACCAATCCGTATGTGGTATGCGATTGCTGAAGTTTTAGCATCGGATAAGTGACCAAAAATTCATCATTTCGAGCTCCTTCGTGCTTCGAAAGCTACGTAAAGCGGTTAGCGTTGATCCCGGCTGCAAAAGCAGTTGTAACAACCACCAATCCGCACAGGGCCCGTCACTGAAAGGTGTACCCGGGTCCCGGACTCATTAACATGAGGTCGATTTTTTTCAGAAGTAGGTTATTAAAATAACTAGAGCTTTGTGCTTCGGATGGCATGATGAGTTGTTGGTCCCAGTTGTTGTCGTAAGTCGTCCACCTATTGTGGGCCGATCTCCACGTGCTGCTGTTCAACAAGAAAGGCCCGGGATTATGTGGTACAATCACGGAATAGATAAAACTGTTCTGCGGGTACAATATACGCTGTGCTAATGCTAATTCTCTTACCAAAACTTTACCGCCAAAGCTTCCTGATCTCCATAAACATCTGGTTGTATCCACTATTTCCTATAGCGCCATAAATTCATTAACACAATAAACTAGCTGCGCGGGCGGCAGTAGGTGATTTATACAGTAGGTATAAGAACAAAAGTTTGTAAGTATTTAATAGAATCTGATATCTTACTCTGTTGCGGCGACATGATGGAGCTCGGCTGCGACTCCTGTTGGTTTTCACCTTCCATGTTGTGGCTAGTGCTACTATGCAGCAAGTCCAACGCTTGCATGAACAAATTACAAAACAATTAAACCTAATAAAAGTTGGAAACGACAACTAGATGAAGACTGTCATGTGTTTCTCTCAGGTTTTATCTTATCATATATTATACATTCCGCCTGTCGGAAGAGTCTGTAGATACCCTATGTAAATAAGGATAATGCTTAAATTCACAACAACTTGTTCATAAAGTTATAAGGATTGTATATGTGCTGTACGTACCAGACTACCAGTACGTACAGGCAGGAGGAAGTTATAAAGACTCTAGAAGTCATAATAACATACTTATATGGATTACCTTAAGTCCTCCCAAAAAGGGATAGATAGATAATCGAAACCACCATAATGAGAACACTCGCCATTAGTGACCTGACGCCACATTTACCAGAAACGAAGAAGGGTTTCGCGGTAGTGGAATACATGACAATCTTAAATCATGATATTATATATGGAAAACTGTGTACGGATATCGACGACCATGGCGCGAACACTACATATTAATATCAATCCAGGGTGCCGAGTGCGAGTTTTTGTATGGCAAAATGTTAACTTCTTTCGTATACCGCCAGGAGGCGTTGCTTCAATGCCATACTAATTTTCGTTTTCGTAAACGTAATCGAATGAATACGAATAGTTAACAAAACTCACAGTAGGCACCCTGATGTTTATTAAGTGTTTAGGTACACACGGTGGCAGATCGACCTACCCAAACCTGTCAAATTTCGCCAATGTATATTGATCTTTATAACCAAATGATAAAGTTCAAAATTTATTGTAGAAATTTGTCAATTTTGGGTAGGTTGATCTGCCGCCGTGTGTACTTTATTTATCAAATTACCATCTTTTAGAGACATTGCGTCCATCTTAGCATCCTGAATGGTTTCTAGCTGCTGCCGGAACTTGGTGGTAATTTTCCGACGCTGGTAGTCCGCCTCGATCTGCTGCTTCGTGCGCGGGATGCGGTACCGGAAGCAGCAGCACACCATCACGACTGCAACCATCCACTTGGAAGTCATTGGCATCTCAGCAGGAAATTCGATTTTTTTAAATTTTGTAATGAATATTATCTAATAATAATTCGTACTTAAGTCAATATAATTATATAATGGTAGATATAAATAATTCATAATAATGTAACAGCCTCTTAAAATTTGCCATGTCCTTACAGGGCGAATAAATAAAATTAAAAATTGTAATTAGTACACACGGCGGCAGATCAACCTACCCAAAACTGTCAAATTTCTACAATCCATTTTGAACTTTATTATTTGGATATAAGGATCAATATTAATTGGAGAAATTTGACAGATTTGGGTAGGTTGATCTGCTGCCGACTGTACTTACAATGTATTACAATTTTTTATTTATTTAATGTTAAAATGTATAATACAGTTTTAAATAAGCTAGCTATATACTCCCTCTGTTTGCTGTGCCCTTACGGGGCGCTACATTGTTTATTTTAATACCTTTTGTACCTATTTATTTAATTACTATGTACACCAATATGGCATGCAATAAATAAATTTGAATTTGTAACAAGCTTAACATACCCACCACTTTTATTGGTACTTAATAATAGTGTGTCTGCGTGTGCCTGTGCGAGTTTTATTTTCGATTGAACGATCTGTATCTATTGCAAAATTTTAGCACACATATCGTCATTATAATCATTGTCATCATAATCTCAGCCAAAAGACGTCTATTGCTGCACAAAGGGCTCCCTAAAGGATCTCCACTGCGCGGCAGCGACCGGTTTTGTGCTGCTCGCATCCAGCGGCAACCCGCGACCTTTACCAGATAGTCTGTCCACCTTGTTGGAGGCCTGCCCACACTATGTTTTTCGGTACGCGGTCGCTACTCGAGAACCGTTCCGCCCTCAGCGGTCATCAGTCCCGCGAGCGATGGCCCTCTGTAACCGGAGGCAGATAAAACTCACACTAAACCCTTTTTTTTACTATTAAAGTTATTCTCGCGCACTGTTCATCTTACCAGGCATCATAGCGAAGTCTGCGAAGTCACCAACAAACGAACACATTTACACCCACTACCGATGCCGCCAGGCCGGCTGGCAGGAGTATTGTTTATATTTTGTAGCAGGATGAGAGTAAGTGCCAAGTGCGGGTTTTATTAGCAATTCGAACACATTAACGAAAACGAGAATTATTTATAAGGCGAAAAACTTTTCTCGTTTGTCAATAGACAATACGAGGCGCTGCTTTAACGCAACACAAAATTTTTGTTTTCGTTAACGTTATAGAATAGAATTAGGGAATAGAATTCGCCCTAGGTAGGTACTTAACAGACTGAAATGTGCAAATATGAGGCGGCGACAAACAGCCCAAGACCTAGACCATCCTCGTAAGCTCCTGCATGGTGAATCAACCCTAAATAGGTCATATTCCACTATTTACAAACATAATTATTCTCCTTTTATGTGCATTAAACAGATTAATTTAGTGATTAAAATGTACTCACTTAACGAAGCCATCCCAGCCAAACAAAGTATCAACAATTGCCATAACCTGAGTTCACCCACTATAGATTTCTCAAGCCATTCCGGTTCTTCAGAGTTTTTTATAACATCCATTATAGGATCCATAATTATTTAAATACAATATACGTACACAAAGCAGTAAATAGATGTTAACGCGTTATTATTCTAAGATGTTAACAAACAATTACAAAATGATCAAATTGCGGGAAAGCGTAGTTTTCCCAATTCCAAGGAGTGGTTATTAGCCACACCTAGCATTACGCTATCCACCCTCGACACTCCCACTAATTTCATTTGCAAAACAGTTGCGATAGTGCTTCACGTCAAAACAATTTAATAATAATGGCTAGTGTATTTTGTGCAGCAGTGCTAATTAAAACAATCGGTCTAACGTTGTTGACGTTTTATAAAATACTAGCGGTCGCTCGCAGTTTCACCCGCGTGGTTCCCGTTCCCGTGAGAATATCGGGATAAAAATTATCCTATGTGTTAATCCAGGTTATAAACTATCTGTATGCCGAATTTCATCTTAATCCATTCAGTAGTTTTTACGTGAAAGAGTAACAAACATCCATCTATACTTATAAACTTTCGCGTTTATAATATTAGTAGGACTTCGATAGTGCTCGAAAAGTATTAAGTACCTACTTAAGTAAAATAAAGTTTAGGAGGTTTCAAGCTTAGAATAATAACGCGTTATTAATCTAAGGTTTCTAGTTTGTATGGACACTGGGTTAAGTTTTTGTATAGGTAAAATAAATCAAAGAAATAAAATAAATAATCAATTACAAAAATATTTTTTTCATAATTTTGCTTTATTTTGTGGTTCAAAGCCTTAGATTACCTAATGATTGACAATCGCAATCATTCATTTACGTTCAAAGGATTTTAAAATATTAAATTAAGTGACATTTCAAATTCAACAATGGTGATTGTCAATCAATGTCATTTTGACCATATGAGTTTGACGTCCGTCGTCGTAATCGGCGGCGGCACTCTCCTATCTTAGTTTGTTTACGGCTAAACTTCTTCTTTTCTTCTTCTTCTTTTTCTTCTTAAAAGTAGGCTCTAAATAGACGAAATTTAAGTTTTAATTTCGAGTGGCGAGCGCGATCGAATTGATCGCTTGGGATTTGACGGAAGTTCGCCTGCGATCGGATTCGATCTCTTAGAACCTAAAAGGAGCGATTTTTATCTTGAGAATTTTGCAAATAAAAATACTCTTTTTTTCGTTTATTAACACTGGTTAGTCTTGATTTCTGTTTTTGAACGTGTTCTGTTTTTGAACGTGTTATGTCCCTGTGTGGTGCCGGGGATAAAGAATTGCACCACCCCATCTCAACCCGTGGGTGTCGTAAAAGGCGACTAAGGGACCATTCCAGAGGATGGGCAGCAGCATCTCTCTGAGGTTACTTTCAACCTACTGCGATCGCCAACCCGCCTGCCTAGCGTGGCGATTATGGCAAATACCCCCCATCTTGGGGGAGGCCTTTGTCCAGCAGTGGACGTCTTTTGGCTGAGATGATGATGATGATGATGTTTTAGATATGATCTAAATTCGTCACAACAACATTTATGAACCAAAAAATTACTTGAGAAATAATTTTATTTTTATTTTTTTGAGAATCCTTGTATTTTTTCCAAGTTTTGATGTACTGTACCTACTCAGACTAGACTCGGCACAAATTGAAACACCTCCTTTGCCGCTACAACTTTTCATCCCTAATGTAAAAATCTGTGTGGCCAGCTTCACCAATGTCATGTGAAAGTTACATGAAAAAGATAAAAAATAAATTAGTTTTAGTGGCATTATTCTACTATGAGCCATCACCATAACTAAAATACAAATTAATAAATGTAAAAACACGTTTGAATTAAATTTAAATAAACGTAACAGTATTAATTCAAATCCATACTAATACTTTTTAAAGGTTTTGTTTTTTCTTCTTTAGTCGCTGTTTTAAAATGCTTTTCTGTTTACCAAAATATATTAAATTATAAAAAAGAAAAAATTGCGTTCCATTCAGCTAATTTTAATTTGACATTCGTTTGTGAATGAATTGCAGATTTTTTTACATTGACAACATTTAAATAGTTTTCTCTTTCGCTTTTGTATCGCTGTTTCACTTTCCCGCAGAAAATAGGGTGTCGAATCTGTCCTCTAACCTCCGATATATTTATTACTATTTAAAGATCGAAGATGAATCTTTTATGATAATTGTGGATTAATTCGTGTAAAGGTTGTCATAAGTGATGTTGTGTAAGATCGTTTGTGTTCTTGCGGTCATTCAGTAGTGTTTTTAAAAATTAAACATGGCCTCGAACCGAGGAATTCAAATCGGATCCGCGTGGTTTCAACGGAAGCTGAATTTGAGGCCGCAGCACCGGGGCGTGCACCTGGTCACCGAGGAGATCTTGAAGCAGGTGCCGGAGTTGTCCCAGTTCGCGGTGGGCCTTTGCCATATCCAAAGTGAGTGTCCGTCAGACGTCAAGTCCGCGTTCCTGGCTCTTGCCGCCGACGATGCACCCTTTCCACTTGTCACGTGAACCTTGTATTTTGCGGCATTTTTTAATTACACCTTTTGTACTGAAAGTAATGAAAATCCTAGTAATACTTCGTAACGTAAAAGCGGTAGAAACGGACCAGCTGATCATTGCCTCACGTCATTTTCAGTTATGCACACATCGGCGAGCCTGGCCCTCAATGAGAGCTGGGATCCTGATGTTAGAGACGATATGGAAATGATGCTCAATAAAATTGTACCCGAGGGTCTCCCTTACCGCCACTCGTGCGAAGGCCCTGATGACATGGTAAGTCAAAAACTCGAAAAATTAGAATGTCAATTGTTTTTGTAATATTTCAAAACTGTCAGACTATTTGTTTTTGATATCAATCAATTGTTTTTGTGCTAACTTCTCAATAGCTATTGTTTGTGGGCTCATCATTAACATAAAAGCTAAGCTCAATTATCAGAATTGAATTCAGAATGCCAAAATTTTGGCATTTGATGCAATGCAAGCAATGCAGATGAAGAATACAAAGATATCAATGCAACATTTACTTATTTATTCATGAATAGTATCATCTTTTACAGGATCTTTAAAGCATAATACAATTTGTACAAAATATATTATTTACCTTGGATACTTTGATAAGTTTGCAATTTTAAGTTAATAGAATTAGTGTGTGTAAATGATTCACAAATTGTAAACATAACAATATGTTTATAAACAAATCAGTTATGTCTGCAATGTTATTGAACCCTTAATGGCCACATTTGGCCCTATATACCAGATCAGCTGATGGTATATCACAAATCACCTAGAATAGTCAACTACTAGTCTACTATGCAGCTGGCTATTTTTTTTCTAAATATTGAAATGCAACTATGCCATTGACATTGTTATTATGGCGATAGATAAAATGGTGGTAGCTAGCGAGGCCAACATAAAACAAGCTCTACCACCAACCAAACCGAGTACAAACATATGGGTGGTTCCATTATCACGGGTGTAACATTTTGATGCATGTATTGTTTCTCAATAACGAAATTAAAAATATATATAATGAAATTATTCTTGGAAAAACTACATAATGAAGATATTAATTTTTAATTATTTTATAAGAATTATTAAAATGGTCAGGAAGAAGGTTCAAAGTGCTATCGCAGGTGCAACAAAATTGGCCCTACTGTACCTTTCTAAATCATAAGGCAAAAACACAAAAATCTGTTAAATTTTAAAGATTTACTATATTACGTATTAATATTTCGTAAGGCCTTAAACTAATCAACTAAAAAGTTAACATTTATATAGAAACAATGAATTATTCACTTTTCAATGAATCGCCGGTGCAACATCAAATTATCACTGGTGCAACCCGTCTAATTGAAGTTAATAAAAACATCAATAAAACTTTTAAAGGAACGAGTTAAGAGATCAAACAATAGTAATTACTAATCAGCACACTTCTTGGCCATTTATATTAGGTTTTCTTTTCAAATACGTCAATATTCGCCGAAAATTCTACGAATATTATATTTCCATCAATCTTTTTATCTGGTGCTTCCAACATTGCAATAATGTTATCAAATTGCATGTCTGCTTGCGACGCTTTCTAGTAGCCTGCATTCTTTCTTTTGATCTGATTCTAGCCAATATCTTCAAATCTTTATCTGCCTCCATCTTCCTCTTAATTACTTCCTTACGTTTAGAATCATAATCCCTTTCTCAACGGATATGATCTCAGAAATATAGACGTATTTCTGCAGGCAGTTTCTTTTTGTTGTTCTTCTGTCATTTTAGCCGATGTTTCTGTAAAAAAGCGGAATAATATAAACACATTGTATTAAATATAAATTACCAAGCATACACAACATAATATTATTATATTATAATATCACTTAATAAGGGCGCAACGAATTTATGTTAATATTTAATCAAATTTAAGTAACAATATACTCTTGAAAACAATTAATTTAAAATTGCCTTAGATTTCTTCTTACTTTTACAAAGTTTCAAAATGTTAGCGTTATGTCTGTATTATACAAACTTTTATATTTTTTGCATCACGGGTGCAACAAGCTAATAGCGACTTCTTGTAGTCAATGATGCTTAACAAGTAACTAGAAATACTTACATTTTTCGGCACTTAGGAATAAACGATTATTGTCACTACATGTTTCACAGTAAATTAAAACCTCAAACTGTCAGTGACAGCTGTTACGCACCAGTGTTGTGAGGTATAATTTTTCAGTTTCTACCGATTCTTCAGACAACTATATTTCAAAGTGCATCAAAACTTTTAATATGATGAAAAATCCAAACCAAAAGTGTTATAAAAGAAATAACAATAATCGTAATTTAAAAACTACTGTTAAGAATCATCTATGGCGGAATCACCCATATGCGAACTAGGGATCTCTGGTCTAAAACCACATATACAGTCTTATTTAAAGTAAATATGGAATAAAGGAGAAATATTTGATAAGATTGATACTCTGGTAAAACATTCTGCCCTAAGTTATAGTAAAATACAAAGATAAAATTTTTTAATGCATGCCTTTCCTAACTTGTTGTTACATAGAGTAAATAAATGATAATTTGTGTATAGAATAGAACAACAGCTGAACTCTTGTGTTTTGTTTGTTTATGTAGGTAATACTAATATTTCAAATTAATTATTTTCAGCCTGCACATGTGAAAGCTTGCTTTCTGGGGTCATCACTGACTATTCCCATCACAGATGGCAAATTAAACCTAGGAACATGGCAGGGAGTGTGGCTCTGTGAGCATCGAAATCACGCAGGCAGCCGGAAGGTAAACTTTTTTGCTTTCATTTTTCTTCTTTTATAAGAATTGAGAATGGGTTTTACTTAACCCATCTTTATTTAATGTAGTACTAGCAAACTTTAATGAATGTAATGTTCTACTAATTTGAATATTGCTTGGACAAAACATTATTAAGATTAATTAAATAGGTAGTGCTAATATATAAACCAGTTGAGCAGGCAGATGAATTTTTGATTTGACATCATATTGATACTGTAGAAATATCCTACAAGTTGAAACAAATATTTCAGCAACTTCACTTTACTAGTGTGCAAGTTGTAACTTGCCACTTTAGATAACACTTTTAAACTTTTAGTGGTAACCTCTGTCCATTAGTTAGCTAAGTTCAGTGCTGATTAGGCTACATGGCTTTACTACTAATAATTTCACATCTATGTTGATGTGAGAGCATAGACTCTCACATCAACATAGATGTGAAATTATTATTATTCAATGCAATAACTATCTCATATCAACAGATAGAAATTGAAGGCTCTACAGCCTTAATATCTACATATTTAATTGCAATATTATTCCTAACATACTGGCTGAGTGCCACTCAAATCCTAAGCACACTTTTCTGTTGTGTTGGCCTTGGCCAAACAGAAAGTGTGCTTAGGATTTTCAAATGCATAGTCTGGGATCACCAACATTTTACAAACAATTAAGATATATAGGTAAATGAGACAATACCCATAATTTATAATGATAACTTGATAATGACTACTAACAAACAAATTAGTTTCAATAACTACCTTAGTTTTCAATATTGTTGTATATGATAAAAAAATTAGAGAGCCTGGCCTAGACAAGACAAGACAAGGCCAGGACAAGGGAAGACAAGGCTAGAACAAGACTAGGACAAGAGACAGAATAGAAATAGAATTGAATGATTATCGTATGAGATTGACATAAGCCAACAACACATTTATTTATGATTAATTGGCTTATGCCTATCCCTTACGTTTATCGTTCTATTCCATTTCTGTTTTCCTAGCGTAATGCCACTTGTCTAGGCCCTCTGGTAAACTTATTATTGATTTTAATTAATCACGTTGTCGTCATCAACTCATTTTATATCCTCACTGCTGGTGCATGAGCCTTCCCTATGAATGGATAGGGGATAGAGGAGAACGGGCCATAAACCACCATGCAGGTCCCAGTGCGGATCGGTGGCTGTGGCCAACGGGTTTACATGCCTCCGAAGCACAGAGGAGCTCGAGATGATAAATTTTTGATCACCCATCCGCTAAACGGCCTTTGCGAAAGTTGCTTAACATCAGCAATAGCTGATCGGGCGCGTTAACCACTGCGTCATCGAGCTCCTCAATGAATGTTTAATGAAAATGTATATTTATTGAATATATCGTGTAAAGTAGCTGTAGTAGACGTGTGTGGTAAAGTGTTGTGTGTGGCAGGTGGTGGTGACGCTGTCGGGCTGCCCGCGCGACTCGCCGCTGTCGCCCGTGTCGGCGGCGTCGTGCTCCAGTTAGGAGCGGGGGGGGGGCGCGACCCCCCACACGCACTCGCACTCGCGCCCCTCCTCCAAGAGCACGCGGAGGTAAACACCCACTCCGCACACCTTTTGTATCCCCACACCTAACCTAGACGTTAGTTCAAAGCTGCGCGCAAACCGAATACGGAGAGGCAATGGGTGGGCCCGCGCGAGTTCTCATGCGGTTGTATCGAACGCGACACGGCTGCGATGGTACGGGCGAGCTTACTAAGCGTACTAGTGTTGCCGCACTATCAAAGTTTCAATCTTAAAGAGTGATACCGACACTATCTGTGGAACTATCGATACGGTAGAATTATCAGTAGAACTATCGAAACGGTAGAATTAACGATGCTATCGGTAAAACTATCATTACGGTAAAATTATCGATACTATCGGTAAAATTATTAATACAATCGGTAAAAATATCGATACTACCGTTAAAACTATTGATAACATTCATGCAATTAAATCTTGAAGAGTGCCACATGTTTGTTATATAACCCTGCCTTCTTCAACACAGCTCTCATTATTACTTCATTCGATTGTTCAACCCCAAATTGACGTATTGAGTCTATAACCATTTTTTCTGTTATTCCATTCTTACCGATTTGGATAATTTTCTTCTTATCTGTGTACTTCCCTGTTAGTGTGATGCCCATCTTGTATTCATTTAGGATGATTTCTTCTTGAGTGCTTTACCATGATCCTGTTGCGGTCTTTTGATCTAACATTATTGGCTCAGCATCGCTAAAATTATCGATACTATCGGTAAAACTATTGATACCGTCGGTTGAATTGATACTATCTACTGATAAAGCGATAATTCAACTACTGAACAGTCGATATTCTCTTTATCTGGCAGCTATCGATATATTATCGATAGTCTGCTTATAATCGGCAACACTATTGTATAGCTGTGTCGTCCTCGTTACACATTTCTTGCCGCATTCGATGACGCTGTAAAAACTGTGAGCGGCTTCTAACAAAATTCATTTAAAATGTATCACAACTCGCACGGGCTCGTGCGCTGCGGTGCCGCACTCGGTTTGGCGAAGCCTTTTGGGAGGCGTCCCTTAATTACGTGAGTGATTTATACATTGAAGATTTACTTAATAATTTAATATTGACTATGACAGCAATAATGAATGCAGTCATGCCACAAAGTTAAGTGTCTTGAGCTGAACAATCACTTGTGTTTTTTTAGTTTAAGTAATTAGATACAATAAAAAAGTGTTGTTTGTTCCGATAGGAAGCCCCACATTGATATTGTTTGAGTAACGATTCAATTACTCACGTTTAGCAATCCTGGGAATGGTGCTGACAAAGACTTGCAGATATGCCACTTTAAGTCACACAGGTTTTCAAAACCGTGTGTGTAAAGTAGAACTTAAGAATATGTCCCCAATGTCTAAAATAAGGACACTAAATTCCATCACGGAATATAGGTTCAAAATGTAACTCTACTCACGTAATTAGAGGACGCTCCTTTACTCTTATCTTCGAGCGACAATATGTACATAAGATTAATATTTTGTAACGCTTCGCGTGGCAGGTTCGGCCGCTTTTAATGTGCGGCTTCGATGGTCTCGAGCCGAAGCGTGAGAGCGCCGTATTCCAATGCGGCCGAGTCGACCCGTCTCTAGAGGCTTGATCCTTGAATCGAAAGTTTGATCTCTGTTAGCTGCCACCAACATAATAATATCGACGGCGACGTATCTATACCGCCTGTCTACATTTTATATAAAAAAAAAACACTTTCCCTGATATACCTAAGGGTACGTTAATCTTGATTTAAAACTGATTTTGTCTCTACCTGCTTTTATTAACAGAAATGAGATAGAGTTAATTTTAAGCCAGGTTTGTTTTTTTTTTGAAATAACAACTTTTTTAATAAATAGTTAGCATAAATACAAACATCAGTTTAATTACGATGATTTTAGATTTGATTTGTTCCAATTGCTTATAGCAAACAGTTTAGAGGTTTTTCTAAAACATATGAAATTACCATTACTGTCGGACATAAAGTATTTAAAAATGTAGATAGAAGGTACTGACACTTCACCATCGACATAAATGATGAGGACGCCTGCATATATTTCAACTTAATTACTAACTTCGCGTTATAATATTTGCAGCCAGCATCAAATTGACCGGATAATAATAAATGGTCAAAAAGGTCTTCACATTTAAGTGAAAAAAAAGTTTTAATGCATAATATATAAGTCTATTTTTGCTTGCATCAAAGATGTTAACAGTGTTACTTTAAAAAAATACTTAATCAGTAAGGTTTGTTTTTCTTGAATGCCAGGATGTTTTGACGATAAATGTTGCATGGATCAATTTGATGCAAGCTGTATAACAAAAACAGTAATTGATGGTGGAAAGTTCGATTCCCGAGTAGCCTCATGAGGCGGCGCGCGCTCGGCCAGCTCCTATTTGTAATATAGCGTTTATAGGAATTGACGATTGACTAGCTTCTGTATTTTATTTCCGTTGAAGTGCCACGTGAAGACTGAATCCCTATTGATGTTACGTTCGGTCAGATCGAAACTGAACCCGTTAAATTTGTACATAAAATTATGTGCGACGGTTTTAAAGTATACATTAAAGTAACTGTTGTTTTGTTATTGCGACTTGTCGATATGTACATAGATCACGCGTGGACGTTGCCGTTGTGAATCCGCTTCGTAGGTTCGGCTGTTGAAAGGGTTGATGTGGCACCTACTTTTAACATAACTATCCGTAAAGTATGTTAAGAACAAAACGAGACGTAAGGAGTGATGATTTGAAGCGATTTACTATTTTCACTACTGCACTTGTTTACATATTTTTCGAGTTTCCCGGAGACACAATCATATATTTTTGAACATGAAAGCACATTAGGCATTTTGGAGTTGGACACTCATTTTATTACACCAATTTTGTATGTAACTGCACTGGTTAACGATCAGTTCATGTAAGTTTTAAGAGCTGAATGTAGGTAATATAGTTAAGTACTTTGTACGTCTACGATTAGCTCCCTTCTTTCTCCGTGTTAGGTTAGACATTATTAACGACTAGTATGTGAAACATGTCCATAGCTTTAAATGTGTCACGCCCGTTGTATCAACGGGTCCTTCACGGGGCGACAATGAGCTAACATTTGGTACCACTAGTTAGTAGTTGTATATCATTACTCTTAAGATCATGTAAGTGCCTCGGATTTATGGGGTGGTCATGAGTTAATTTGCTGACTTGGTTTCCGAGATTTGGGATACGGCCAGAGTTAACTCTGTAGACTGAATCACTTAGCTTATCTGTTCAAATGACTTCCTCTCATGTCAATACCGATCTCCCCGAAATGTTTATTTTGATTACGTACAGCGTTTTAATTTTAATATTTACTTTGATAATTACGATGCAATCAATCTCCTCAGGGAATACCGATTACTCTACATATTTAAAAATTAATTTTGCGATGATATTGAAGGCGTATATGTCTAGATGTATGTCTTCCTATGTAAGAGCCATGACTTGCGTGACTGTCGAGTAAACGCATCAAGTTCACGAACGGAGTAAGGGTACGCGAGCATAACATTTATATCCGGCCACAATTTGTAACTAGGTTACTTGTGTAGGTAATCCAAATTGAATCCAAAGAGTATTAGCCACTTTTAATAGGAGTGGAGTAATCTGGTAGTGATCGATTGTAATTTTATATGAAGTGTCGTAGTGAAAAATACCATACTAATTTGTTACAGGGTTGTAAGCTCTGTTTTTACAGGAATTTAAGTAATAATTATTCCGAAATAAACATACCTTAACTATTGGAATATTGTAGGGGTCGCTATGATGAAGGTTTAATTGCGTTCGGCTTTAGATGTTCCATCGAGATCGCGCTTGTGTGGCACAATTTTACACTTGAGACTTAGTTAGGAGCTAATGAATTATAAATTGTAGCATACAGTTTGGGGTTAAGGATACGAGCGGCTGGTGGTGCGCAGGCGCCGAGCCAGCGCCGCTCCCCGTTGTTTTGATACCGCATTGTACAAAGTGTAGATGTCGCAGACATGACACAGTTTTGTCTCATGGACAACTTTAGACTTACTTCACTTAGGGAGCTTGTTGTACTTTCATACTTCTGCCATTTAATACGATCTCCACTTAATTCGGGTTTTGAGTTAAGAATGTTACATACATGTTTTCGTAAGTTGTATATTTTCCATGGTCATTCCACAATGATTATGATTACAGTAACAATAAGCTTAAATAATTGTTTTGTTTACATAGGTTGGGTTAAATATTTATATTAGACGGACTACTTGTTTTTTTATCGTTTACAAGAATAAACATGTCAGCTGTTTCATTATTAATAATATGTTTTAATGCGTGTTTTTATTATTGCTATCATGTTTAGTTTTGTAGGATTTTTTGGGAAAAAGGGGGGGGGGGGGTAACGAATGGCTTTTAAGTGCTTTGTAACGCATAAATAAGGATTTGTAAATATCTTTTGCATTAATATAATGTACATGTATATTTAAACATGTACAGTGATTCAAATGTAAAAATGTTCAAGTGCTATTTATGTATGGGTCTTAGTATGCCACTGCCATTGGAAATATGCCTCTTTACTATAGTGTTGTTTTAAGATTAATTTCATTATAACTAATTGTAAACATTCCTATGAATATTGAAGCATGGAAATATCCTATTAAAAATGTAGATACATTTGTAACGAAGGAGAACGGCGACTGGTTCGCTTAGTAGAGTTAATCAACGCATTCCTTATTTAACTGTTAGTCTTCAGTCCTGGGACATTGTTGATTTTTGTTGTACTGTTTTTATATTTAGCATTTAGAAAATGTCCCATTTTAGGCTGTTACAATAACAACGAATGTGTCTAGTGTATACCTTTAAGTGGGGTGACATTCCGTTTCGTGCCCATTGCAGAATTGAAAAATTATGTACCTACCTAAATATCTGTAAAAATGTATTTGCTATTAAAACCACCTAAATATATTCATTCCCGAATATCAATTATACGTAAATAAATACGGCCAGTATGTTAACATGATGATTATACTATATGTATTTGTTTTCCTTTGTATGATTCAAGTGTTTTCATTAATTCAAATGTAATATAATTATAAGTGTATAAATTTCACTAATAATGGCACGGAATTTTAATGTAATGTTTTTTGAATTAATAAATTCAGTATCGTTAATTTTTCATTTGTCATTATTAATTTTAATTGCACATAGGAAAATGAGGTTGTAATCAGGAATAATAAAAATAACCAAAAGGGAGACAAATAAATTGTGTGTATATTGTTTAAGATTATTATATCAATATATAATTATTGTACAGTTCATTAATTCACTTTTTCTTAGAGGATCCTTGTCAGGTGTATATTGTTGGTTTTACGCTCACTTGTAAGTGACATCGAGATATCGGTCACGAATAAATTTAATTGTATCATATAACTTGTACAATATAAATATATAGATCCACAATTATGAAAGAGATTAAATATTTGCAAAAGTTAATATCTTGAAGGTTTTATTTTAAATTACAAATCTTCCTAACATTCAGTCAAATTCTAATTAAACCTATCCTTAATTAGTAAATTAGGTCTACAATTAATAAGTTTTGGCACAGCTGTTTTAATCTGTCTTTTCCGAACTGGCTATTTTGTGAGGGCCAGGGCCGCTATCTGTAAAAAGAAAAGTATTAACCATTGTGCAAAATTTATATAAATGCTTATTTTTTTTAAATAATGCATACGAGTTCCTTTTTAACTAAATAACAATAATTTCTACCATGCTTTCCTATGGCACACAAAAAAGAAAGCGAAATGATATAAAGAATTTGGCGATTGGTATACTTTCATACCAGGAAGATTCAGTAGAGTGGCTCATCTTGGCTCCGCTACCATCGCCAACTCTAAAGATTTTAAAAATAATTTGTAGCAACCAGTGGCGGTACTTTTATATAATCCCGAAAGATAAGCTTCTCTATACTCAAGTTCTTAAATGAATATAATACTCTATTAAAAATATTTTCTCATAATAAAAAATAATTTTTACTAGGCTGTATGGGCTAGATCCTTCTGCCTTCTCTAAAGGTATGCTTTGGTTTGCTAATTTCCACAACACTCGATTGCATGTAAAACTAAAGAATTTGCAGTAAAGGGGCAACCAGATAGACTAGACCAGGGTTTGCCATATAAAGTCTGAATATAGATGATGACGATGCCTGCTAGAACTGTTGGCGATAAAAAAAAACACATTTAACTACTTATTGTAATTTTTAGCAGCCAGCATCACCATCTATAATTAGATTAAATGTATAACGAGCAAATCCGAAATTGTTTGTAGTAAATAAAATCTATCTTGTTTCGATTTTACTATCCAATGGTTACTTTCACTTGCAATCGCCTGAACGGACCAGCTAGCTAAACTCCCCTTCACCTTCAGGCTTGTTGACCGTGCCCAGGTTGGTCCTGGCCTTGTCCAGCGCCGCGCCCAGGCCGGTCTTGATCTGATGAAACTCCTGCGTGACCAGAGACAGCCGCCCGAGCAGGTAGTTGAGATTCTCGTCCACTTCTGCCATGCGCGCGGTGATCTTGCTCACCTGGGATGACACACGACATATACCCACTTAGCCTGATAGGGTGTTATATATAACACCACTAAAAGTTTTATAAAGATGTACCTTAATATGATACTTTTAGAGTTTTATTTACAGCACAAACGCATGGTCGATCTAAATGGCTTACTAGCTGTTCCCCGACCCACCATGTCGCCCGAATGCGCTAGTACTTTGTATTCGCTTAGCGTTTCTTCTGACTTTTTATGTTTGCTCGGCCTTTACGGGCTTATCGTGCTGTTAAATAGCCTATAGCCTTCCACAAAAATTTGGCTATAAAATGCATTGCATGCATGCGTTCAAACAATAACAATACTATTCAGCTTTATTATATTAGTATAGATATATATGAAAATCATTAGCAGCGTACCCGCCATGAGTGTATCATGTAATGAATTGTAATGTATCTATACGGTCCCATTGGGACTCCGTTTCCTCTTAACATCTAGTGCACGATCTAGTGCACGATTTTTGACCGAACCGATTAGTAATTCTCACGCTATGATGTCAAACGAGTGATTCTTTATTGATCTCGTATTCTAAATCACTTGTAACTTATTTTTGTCACGAAAAATTCGGATTTGTATCATAATAATCAAATTGAAAATGATGATATTTGATAGATTTTATGCCACTTTTAAGATAACCGGTGAGATTAAAAAATCGCTTCCCGGGTGAGTTAAGTCAAGTCAGTTACTTCATTTAATCATGTTTGTTTTCTTCAAATAAAACAATGTATTGTATACCTTGTCGTTAATGTTGTCCATTGAGGTGGAGGTCTCATTCACATAACGAACTGTTTGTACCTGTAAACAAAAAAATAATAATTTTACATTAAAGTAAATTAAATATATTATATCAAAGTACAATTCTTAATTTAGTGGGTTTACGAGTCCCGTATGTGCCCACGTCTGGGTCCTTCCAGATGGTGTCTGTGTTAGCATCACTAAACAAGTGGCAACAAGGACAAACAAGCAACCTCAGTGTTTCGTAAACTTGAATTGCAAATTAAACTTACACTAGCCCATTAACAGGAACGTGTTATTTTCAATTTCATATTTTCATTGATTTTCGAACTTATGTCATAGGAATAGAGTTAAAATTATGGTGTGCAATAAATAAAGCGATACCACTGCCTTTGCCCAATGTTCAAATGTTCGTTGCGTGTTTTCTGTAAGTATATAAAGTGAGTGTTTTACCTATCTATCGAAACTGCCAGAACCCTATATAGAGTTAGCCAGCCAGTATTCCTGGTTCGGTCCTGGCTGCATCAGCAGTCGTAAACAAACACCAATGCACTGAGCCCGCGTGGTGGTTCATGGCCCGTTCTCCATGTGGTGTTTCCACCTATAGGGAAGGCTCGTACCCCAGCAGTGGGGACGTGAAAACGAACTGCTGGTAGGCACTGTGACAGGTCGTGTGCCGGGGTGTATGTATACGGGTCCTTTCGTCGCGAACACTACAAAGCCTTAAGACTATAAAAACTATAATCAGTGCGTACGAAATGTTATGGCATATGAAGCTGAGACGTGGACACTCAAGGTATGACAGGACTACAAATTTAAAGTCACTCGGCGAGCCAGCCAGTGAAGACCAAGAAGTGAAAGCGTTCATCACAGCGCTACCACGCTATGCCGAACGCTCACACTATGGCGGCCTGTATATATGCTTTTTCACGCTCCGCTTAAATAACCCGGGTGAGAAAGAGGAGGGAAACACGTGTGCGGGAAGCGCATTCCACATACGGGCAGTTCGGCAAAGGAACGATTGTCCAAACTTTTTGGTACGTGTATTGATGGTCAGCACGGTATGATGGCTTCTCAGACCTGCATGCGTCGATCTGGAAAGGAATGGAGAGGGAAGGATGAGGTCAAAGAGCTCCTCAGAGTATTCACCGTGGTAAAGGCGGTAGAAAGCACTAAGGGAAGCAATGTCCCTACGTAGCTGTAACAGCTCCAGACTGGTCGTAACGTCATCGTTACCGATAATACGGACAGTACGTCTCTGCAATCTATCAAGAGCTTCGAGCAAGTACTTGGCGGATCCGTCCCAAAGATGAGAGCAATACTCCACGCAGGAGCGCACCTGAGTCTTATACAAAAGACAACGCAAGCATGCATTAGTATAGTCGTATGTCGAGCAGTGGATTGATATGGGCTGATAATGTTTTTTTATTTGATTCACAAAACTGGTTACAACAATATAGGTCTGTGGTTACAACGCATTTTACATGATTTTTACATATGGATGACGATGATGACTTACTGTGAGCTGGTCGAGTGACTCTTTGTTGGCAGTAAGCTGCTTGTACATGATACCGATCTGCCGCCACACTGGCGCCATCTCCGCCTCGATCTTGTCGCTGATGTTGCTGCGGGCGAGCGCCTGGTTATCCAGCAGCGTCGTCTGCACACTGTCGAACCTTTGGGAAGCGTGAACATGTTAAAATAAATATAATTCATACTAAAAAAGCATACAAAACATTATCTTAGTAGTTTTTACCCTATTATCCTTTCCTTTTTAGCCATAATACATTAATTAGGTTCAGTGCGCGTTTTATTAAACAGCTTAGAATAGATTTTCGTTCGTTTTGATATTTTATTGTATTTGGCTTTATGTAAATAAAGTTATTATCAAATTATTATTATTATTATTTTGCCATAGAATAGAATTAAATTCTACTACAAGCCCTTTGCCCAACATTACATTAATATCGTTGTTATTAAAAAATAGGGTCTTGACGCAGAACGTCACTTTCGCAGAATGTCACATTCGCAAAACGTCACTTTCGCAGAATGTCACTTTCACAGAACGTTACTTTCGCAAAATGTCACACTACATTTTTTCTGTAAAATTGAATGAGACCTAATACTAACACTACGTATAATAAGGTAATAATATAAAAACAAAGTTCAGTCAAATCTTCATAACAAAAATGCAATCTTGATGCGTATTTAATGAAAAATAGTAAAAATATTACAATATTATTGTTAATAATCTTGCCGGTTCTTCTCAGTACAACAATCTCCCGCCCAGAGTAGACTTACGAACCGATGGCATAATGACGTTCATAAAAGCTATTTGTAGCCTAAACTGAATAAATGATTTTGAATTTTGATTTTTTTTTTAATTTTGAATATTATAATACAATATAGGTACAGTCGGCGGCAGATCAACCTACCCAAAGCTGTCAAATTTCTCCAATGAATATTGATCCTTAAATCCAAACATATAAAGTTTAAAATTGATTGTAGAAATTTGACAGTTTTGGGTAGGTTGATCTGCCGCTGTGTGTACAACGTACTATTGTATGTACCTATATTACAATTGTAATATACATTACAATATATTATAATATAATATAGTATATTATTTATATATTTTTAATTTTCATGAAATACATGTCAATATTGCATAGCTTACGAATTCTCTAAAATCACAAATCAACTTTTAGCAAATTAAAATATTCAAGCCAATATAGACGTAATAAGACTTAATACAAACTACAGTCAGAATACTCTTAGAAAAGGAAATTAAAAGAACTCAGAAAATCATTAATCATTTATCTTTATAACAATAATGCAATCTTGATACGTGAGTAATTTATAAAAAGTTATAAAAAATATTACAATAATATTTTTCTTTTTAATTTTCATGAACTAAGAAAGAAAGAAATGATTTATTGGTCAAGCATTTAAACTTACACTAAAACTAATTAAATACAAAAATACAAATGTTAAAAAAAAATTCCACGAGCAGGGTTTGAACCTGCACACTTCTGACATACCGGGTCAGGTGCTCATCCAATTGAGCTATCGTGGTTCTAACCAGCCAGCCGAAATTATTCAACACTATTTACTTTTTACTTTGAAAGCCGAAGACGCCCATTCAATGTTAACAACTACCGTCATTAAAATTCGATCATAATATTTTTACAAATACTAAAGATCAGTTAAGAAGTAGGCAAGCTATTTATAAATGTTTATATCATTTTTAACGCAAATTTTGTTGCGAACAAATTACAAAAACACAAATGTTGAAAAAATTTCCACGAGCAGGGTTTGAACCTGCACCCTTCTGACATACCGGGTCAGGTGCTCTTCCAATTGAGCTATCGTGGTTCTAACCAGCCCGCCGAAATTATTCAACACTATTTACTTTTTACTTTGAAAGCCAAAGACGCCCATTCAATGTTAACAACTACCGTCATTAACATTCGATCATAATATTTTAGAACCACGATAGCTCAATTGGAAGAGCACCTGACCCGGTATGTCAGAAGGGTGCAGGTTCAAACCCTGCTCGTGGAAATTTTTTCAACATTTGTGTTTTTGTAATTTGTTCGCAACAAAATTTGCGTTAAAAATTATATACTTAAACATTTATAAATAGCTTGCCTACTTCTAAACTGATCTTTAGTATTTGTAAAAATATTATGATCGAATGTTAATGACGGTAGTTGTTAACATTGAATGGGCGTCTTTGGCTTTCAAAGTAAAAAGTAAATAGTGTTGAATAATTTCGGCGGGCTTGTTAGAACCACGATAGCTCAATTGGAAGAGCACCTGACCCGACATGTCAGAAGGGTGCAGGTTCAAACCCTGCTCGTGGAAATTTTTTCAACATTTGTGTTTTTGTAATTTGTTCGCAACAAAATTTGCGTTAAAAATTATATAAACATTTAATTAAATACAATTAAAATTAACATATTTGCCGACCAAGTGGTTGCCACTCAGCAATAATTCCATGACATAGTTATGCCAAGGCGCTGGTTTTCTGTGGAACCATTTAACTAAATTACTTACCATTTAAATAAACTACATGTCAATATTGCATGGCTTACGCTACAATTAACACCAATTCTTATGTAGAGTGACATTTTGAGAAAGTGACCTTCTGCGAATGTGACATTCTGCGAAAGTGACGTTTTTCGAATGTGACGTTATGGGAAAATTACATTCTGCGAAAGTGACCAAATTTTTGCAGTGATATTTTGCGAAAGTGACGTTCTGCGTAAAGACCAAAAATAGGATGACGATGTGCCAAAGTGAGCCGAGTACGAGATTTTTCTATCACGAAAATTAGAACGAGTGTTGTTTACTACAAATGGTACGGGGAACGAAGCGGCGCCACCTATTGACAAGCTTGTGTAAGCAAATTGTAACTGAACCAATGCTATTTTTTAAAATTTGCAACAACCTTCAAATCATTAAATCAAATGTGGCAAAAACTAAAGGCCCTCAAGCTAAATCAAGCAGACTAGATTCTCCGAGGCATTCGCGAATCGAAGTCGATATAAATTATAGCGAATAAAACTCGGAATAGAAGCTGTTTTTACTTACAGTGTTGCCAGTGCTCTAAAGCAAATACCGACCTTTCATTAACGGTCTTGTTCAAACTCCTCCCCTGGTTCTTGACGAGATCTCCGACCTCTGCCAATATCTGATGGACTCCGTATTCGATGCGTTTCTTAGTCGCAATCACATTGTCTGCAGTTTGTAGAAGCACATGTTCATTCTTCGTAAGCAACTGTACCTGTACCAAGTATGTTTGCCAATGAGTTAAGCTGGACTACGAGTACGAGTAAATCTACGGAAGATAAATACATATACATAGAAAGGAAAAGTCATATTGTAAAATGATTCGAGACAATCAGGAATCATTAACCTTTTCAAGACTATTTATTTATTTTGTTTATTTATTTTATTTAGACGCTAACAAATTAATACGTATGCATACTTTGAATTAAAAAAACTGATAGTTTGACATTCGTACGTCCGTCGTCGTTCCCTGCACATTAGACTACCAAAAAAATCACAAATTTTCTCAATTGAACTTTATAAATGGCATGGTAGAACATTTATTGAAAAAAAAAATACAGTTTTATAGATTGATGTGCAGACGTCCGTTCATGATTTAATAAAAGTTTATAGTAAGCAAACATTCAATCCTAAATTGTGTCTTTTATTTCGTTGCGAGCGTCTATGAATATAATAATAATATATTTCGTTAGTTACCTCATTGCGTAATGATTCGTAGCTGCGCGAGATGTCGTTGTAGGCGCGTTCGGTCATCGTGTTGCCCTGCGTGAGACTCTTCTGGATATCCTCGTTGGTGGAAGCCAAGCGATCGGTCAGTTCCCGCAGTTTGGTTGTCACTTGAGTCACGACTGCGAATGGACACAACTTTAATGTTGCCTGCGTTGGCTCAAGTTAGTGTAAACATTATGTTTAACTGTTTTAACTTTTGTGTGTGAGTATTAAAAGGTACATATTTGAATAATTATCGAAATTTAAAATACCTACGTGTAAAATATCGATGTTCAAAACATCGAAAATAAAAAAAAACAGTTGTATCGAAATATCGAAAATTAAAATAACGAAAGTTTATATTGTTGAATGGTTAGATAACCTACGTCCAAATATATCGAAAATCTTATTATCTACAAAAGTAACATCGAAAGACCAAAATATCGAAGTGTATAGACTATCTGATGTCTATACACTTCGATATTCTTAAACATCGATATTTCAAACGTAGGTATTTTAAAATTTGATATTCAGATATGTACCCGCATTAAAGTGTCATTACTCAGCTTATTTAGCTTAGAAAAAATATCCCAATGCAGAACACAAGCTTAAGACTTCTACAGCAGCCGGCAGGGACACGCCTCCATGATGCCACATCCCCATTAGAACCCTCCGAGGATGCTCGATCTAACCGAAAAAAAGTTCCTCTACCTTTAACTCGCCGCCAACAAAAGTTTTAAAGGCCTCGCCCACGTCCGATAATTGGTGACCGACTTTTGTCAGTAAAAATGAAACGTATGGAATTCTAAAAAAAATCGGTCCGATTATCGGTTATACAAAAAGTCGGTCGTGGGTGGGAGCCGTAACGCTATATAATTGGTGTGAAACTTACGGATCACGTTAGGAACACTATATGCGCTCAAACACAAAAATTGCTGATATCACACAAAAAGCTCCCATGCTAAAGTGGGCCTGGGCAGGACATGTCTGTCATGTCGGAGGAACGGTGGGCCAAAGTAACTACCGAATGAGTCCCACAAAACCGAAAACGACGTCGCGGCAGACCAATAAGGAGATGGCGAGACGACCTTGACTCCCATCTAAAAGATTGGTCAGTTGTTGCTCTAAATAGAACAAGATGGAAAGAGGGTAGGGATGCCTTTGTACTGCAGTGGGACACTACAGGCTATAATATGCTACTCTATTGTTTTAGGTTCATAACCTGTAAATGTTAATGTAAATGTAGAAAAAAAACATGTTCTAATTGAGCTTACTTTTGTCGTCGCTCTCCTTGAGATCTTCCTTGGCGGCGGCGATGGCGTCCAGCGTTTGGTTGGCGGCGGCGCGCAGGTCGCCACGCGTCGGCAGCTCCTTCCACATGCTTTCCGCGTCCGACAACAGCTTCTGGATCTTCACTATTTCCTTCTCTTGCCGCTCCATTACTGGCATGACGGTTATATAAATTATTGACATGAATAGATCAGTTGGATATGGGGAGCTAAAGTTACTGTCAAATTAAATAATAAATACTTAGGTATTCACTCTACAAATTGTAATTGTTAAAAGAAAAAAGGTTTTAAAATATAAAAAGCGACTGCTCAGATGGGATTCTTTACTCCGGGCTTACTCCAGAATCCACTATAATAATACTATACGTTCAATATAAACAAACACAAGAAGTCGTGTCCTTTCCACTTTTAGTTTATGCAACGTGTAACAAAAAGGTGTGGTCAAAATTAAAAGATCCAAAGTATATCCGATGTAGATCTTGTATGCAGAGTTACTGATACATAATTATTAACTTTAGTTTGTCATGTAATTGTAAATTAAATATTTATATTAGTGAAATCATGCGCGTCGGCGCGCATAAGCAAGCAGCAGTGAATGTAAGTACACAGAGGTTACAAGCCACTAGGGATGTAACTTGTTTATTTTTATTGTAACGTCACGATTCAAATATTTAATTAAAAATTGCATAACAAATTAAAGTTAATAATTATATGTAAGTAACTATACATACAAGATCTAGATCGGATACACTTTGGACCCTTTCATATTGACCACACCTTTCTGTTACACGTTGTATAAGTATTTTAACAAACCTTTTCGACATACAACCTACTCATGACAAATTAACTCCTGGTGGTATTTAAATATACGACAGCCTCACATTTCATCAAAGAGGCACTATTTGTAGGCGGGGTCATTTCCAGAAATATCTCCCTTAGCGACAGTAAGTAATTTCTGGAACCCCTAAAAGTGATAACTAGCGTATCTTCAGACATCATGTTGACATCATGCCAGCGACACCTCGTCGAGCGGCACGAAGTCAGTCTGCGCCCGGTTGTATTCGTTCAGATTCAGCTCGTACTTGTCCAGCAGCGCGCCCGTCTCCGAGATGAGCAGTATAAACCTGTGCCGTCATGAAAAGTTTTTCTGGAATCCCTAAAGAACCATAACTCTACCTTCAGACATCTTGTTGTGCCAGGCCTCGTCAGCCAGCGACACCTCGCTGAGCGGCACGAAGTCGGTCTGCACCCGGTTGTACTCGTTCAGCTTCAGCTCGTATTTGTCCAGCAGTGCGCCCGTCTCCGATATATGCTTCTCCAGCGGGTTGTAGTTGGATGCTATGTCTAGGAAGATTTCTTTCAGCGCCTCCTAAAGAGATAATACACTCAATATTATATTTTGTTTCTTTTTTAACCGACTTCAAAAAAGGAGGGGGTTACTCAATTTGACTCGTACATATATTTTTTTATGAGTGTTCGCGGATAACTTCGTCGTTTATGAACCGATTTTGATTGCGTTTGTGAATGTTTTCATTAAGTATTTTAGAGCACTACTATTTAATAAAGTCGATCTGATGATGGAGCCGAAAGACAGTCGAGGAAACTCCTCAACGATTTACAGCAATTACATGGTGTTCGGGCTTAATTAATTTGTATTGATGAGAACTTTACATTCAGATAGGTTGTGACTGTCATTAGGGGTCTGACGATGAAGACGAAGGACAGTCAAGGGAACTCCTCAACGTTTTACAGTAGCTACCTTGTGTTTGGTCTTAATTCATTTCTATTGGTAAGAACTTTGCACCCATATGGGTTATAAGTGCCATTACAGGTCTGATGATGGAGACCATAGACAGTCGAGGGAATTCCTCAACGATTTACAGTAGTTACCTTTTGTTGGGCTTACTTCATACGGTTCAATATGCCAAAATGTTTAGTTCGCACAAAAATAATACCTTATTAAGATTGAAGTTTTACATAGGAATACCACTACCTACTAGGCCGTCGTTTTTCCTCATCCGAGAAGCATCCTTGTTAGGTCTACGTTTACCCATCACGAAAAATCGAAAAATAAAATAATTTTTAACAAAAAAAAACCGACTTCAAAAAACAGGAAATTTAAAAAAGTGAAAACAGCTCTAAAAAGCAAGAAATCATATTGAAATCATATTATTAATTACCTAGATAGGCATGTCAGTTTTAAAAAATGTCTACTGAAGTCGGTTAATTAAATTTAAATTAAAATATCATTATGCAATAAACGAATATAGAAAAATAGAAAAGAAAAATATCGGAACGACAAACCTTGCTGAGGCTGCTCTTCAGATTGTCAATTTCAGCCTTGACAGCATCTAGCTTAGCGTTAGTGGCTTCCAGCCTGACATCGAGGGCGTCTTCGCTGGTCGTGAGGTTCTCCTCAGGGCGCGCCGGCTCCTTCAGACTCTTGTTGATAGTGGATGTCAGCGCCTGAAGAGACTTCTGAATCTCGTCGAGAGCGTCGCTTGTTTTTTTCTGTGTGTTCTTTTCACGTTCTTCTTTCTAGAAGTAGTAGGAAAAGAAATATACTTAATATATTATAACGTTGTAGGAAAATGTGGATACAGGAGTCGTGGGATTCGTGGTATCGCTAGGGATTTGACTTATCAAATCCCTATATCCACGAAATCCAAGTGATAAGTCGAATATCACAAACTATTAAGTCCTCTTACTGAAAACTTGAAGTGATAGACAAAGCCATATTTTTACTTATGCACAGAATAATATACGTCGTTTTACTAGACTGAATCTAGTAAATTGAGAAAGGTATTGTTTCTAATAAGCGCCTCTGTTGTCGAGTGGTTAAACCACCCAGTTTTAGCCTGGAGGTCACGGGTTTGATTCCGTGGAGAGTCTATACGGTATTGGGATTAGCGCGGCATTTCTGTCGCTATCTTGGCCTCAAACGTCGGGAATATGATTATGTGTAACTGTGACTGTTTAGAAGCCTAGCTTTATATACTTTTTTGCCTTGTAATAACGTTGTTAGTAAAAATAAGTATGCTTCTTTGTTTTTAAGACACATCACATGAGGAAGAGCGCCAGCCCGGTAGGCGGATGCTATTCTGATATCCCTGAAATGTAAGACGCAGGCGGCTATCTGTCTAGCCTAGGGTAGGCCCTTTTGGAGAGCTCTGGTCCACGATGCTGCTATTGGTGGTCACGACCCTTAGGCATGAGGACTCGACGACGAAGAAGATAATAAACAATAAAAATACGGGTAACTTATAATTTTCTATTCCTTCTAGCTAGGCAATAAAAAAAACCACTTATGTTCTCTTGTACAGCAAATCAAATTAGGTGACATACCGACAGAAGCGCAACCTACCGGGTCAAATTGTGTTTTCAAACCATCCGGAACCCATTTATTTATTTATTTATTTATTAGGTACACAAAACAGATAGAAATTAAAAAATAACAAAAATGCATGATAAATTGTATAAGAGCTAAATTCCTATCTAAAACATGTGTACACAACACGATTAATAATAATAAACGTCCATGTTAAAGTTTACCTAATCTACAACTATATCCAATTAAAAACTAATTATATACAATACATAGTAATAGTGAAAAAAAATAATATAAAATATAAAAATATAACAAATTGAAAACTTATTCTAGGTTAATGTTGACTTTTAAATTTTACGAAGATAAACTTTATGAAGTTTTCTTAATAAGTGGGAGATGCCGAGCCGAGAATTTCCCGGACATTTTTTTAAATTCATGTATTTTCATGGAAAATATGTCGATGTTGTTATTAAGTGCAACCAGTTCATTGTATAGACGGCACATTCTGACAATGGGATTGTAATACGATGTATTATTGAAGTATACGCACAAAATTTCATACAAATCGGTCCAGTCGTTCAGGAGGAGTTAGGTGACAAACAAACGTCCAGAAGAATTATAAGTACCTATTTATAACTAGCTGACCCGGCGGACTTCGTACCACTGTGACAGTTTCTATGGCAACAAAACAAACAAACCGTGGAACATTTTATATTGGAAAATTAAATTGTCGTTCTTAGTATTTTCCGTTACTTGTTATTTATGTTTCTCACCGTTTAAACCTTCCCTGAACTTCCACAAATATTTCAAAATCAAAATTAGCCGAAACGGTCCAGCCATTCTCGAGTTTTAGCGAGACAAACGAACAGCAATTGATTTTTATATACATAGTAAATAGAACATAGTGATTACTTGTAACAGTATAGTTTCGACGTTGGACAGCCGCTCGTCCAGCCGCGATATCATGCCCTTCAGCGGCTCCAAGGCGCGGTGCTTCTTCTCCAACCCGCCGATCATCTTCTTGAGCTGGTCGCCGAGCGCCTTCTCGCGGTACTCGTGACGTTCCAGCTTGGCCTCCGACGTCCGGAACATGTGTACTAGCGACAACATGGCGTCCCGGATATCTTCGTGCCTGTTATAGATAAATCAGTATGTTTAAAAGTAGGTATATTTTATTACGCACATTTAATTGATTCAAGTGTTATTTTGTGTGATCCTGAAGTATATCTATTCTATATCGATATATCATATAATATCATCGTCATCAGCACAAACTAGTCCACTGCTGGACATAGGCCATCTGCTGGAATATCTTTGTATGATTTTATATACACTGGACCGCAAAAAAAGGGTCGGTTAGAAAATCTGCAATATATTCAAAAGTACCTGACCTATCTTTATGAAATAAAAACTAAATTTAAGAATATTTCAATGTGCTTAAATAAAATTAAAAAATGAATTCAAGCTTTTTTTTTATAAATGTAAAATAAATATTTTTTATAAATATAAAATTATGTAAAGTAATACATTACATAACCAAGTAATTGACATTGTATTTTAAATAGTCTTCAGTTTAATATACACAGGTGTGAGAGAAGTTTCGAGAAAGTTTTACGAATACCTATGAACTATTCTTTACACGTGTTCATTACCAAAGCAGCATGGACTAATATATTAGTCCATGACCAAAGACAGTGCGACGACGGTGAAATGCCTAATTTATCAGCGAATAAGTAAGTACTTACTACTTTTTTCATAAATATTTTTAAAGGCCACTTCGTAAGGGCATTTACTGAGTTGGCATGCTCTATTTTCGGAGATTAAAGCATTAGTGAGATAAGGTTATAGGTAGGTAGTTAATAATAATAAAAACTATTTACCTAAATTAAACCCTTGAGCAATAGGTACAATGGTCATTGTTACACATATTTCTTAAAAATAAATCTGTTAAATCTGTGTAAAAACACGAGCGAGCCTTACAGTAGTCGCATATGATGTGTAACATTAGACATCTCACCTTAATAATAAGCAATTTTAATATTATATTCTAAAAAAAAATCAGTCACGTATTATTTGAAATTATTTTTCATAACAAAGAATAATTCTTTTTAATGAAAATTGTATTTTATTTAATTGACGCTAAGAGAAATGCAATACCGCGCGCTCATTCGTGAAATCAAATGGCGCACGCTTCCCCGATTGGCTGGTACTATGCGACGGCCAACTCTACCACCGCGCGCTCATTCGTCAAATCAAACGGCGCGCGCTGGCGCGCTTCCCCGACTTCCTGTTACACGCTTCCGTCCCATTTCACGAAATCACTCCCACAAATTGCAAGAAAGCAAGAGGAAAGATGTTACACATCAAAAGGTCAGTCAAAACAAACCAGCCTTATTTATGTACAGACGCTTGCACATCAACTTATCCAAAACTATATCTTTAAAGCATACAGTTTAAAGTCTATTGAGGAAATTTTTACTTTTTATTTTCATGTGCTAATTGCTGCACTGTAGCTAAATTGTTATCAAAATTGTGGTATTTCATCTGCAAAGATGAATCTGCATAGCCATCGGTTGTAATGATCGTTGGATAGATGACGCACTGTGCCGCTATTAGCACTCAAAAAATTAAAAACACAGTGCTAAAATTCAGCGCTTAAGTCAGCCTTCATAGCGGTCAGTGCAGCCGCCCGGATTGCGGAAGACCCAGGTTCGATTCCTGGCTGGGTCGGGTAGGCGTTTAATTTTTTCACTGTATTTTATAAATTTTATAAATATCTATTGAAGAAATTTGACAGTTTATGGTAGGTTGATGTGCAGGCGTATGTACTATTCCTGCTGACGGATCAAAATGCAAGTGTTGATAGCTTCGAGTTCCGATTATTAGTCACACAACAAAGACTATAGTTTGTTTAAAGTCAATTGACTACTTCACGGCAATGTTGTGGCAGTTTGTGACTCTACATATTAGCAAAGGTGATTTGCAGTCCCTGTGTTATATCACGCACCTACACTGCGAACTGCGAATACACTCGTGGACAAATAATACGGGTCAGTACGAAAAATTAGAATATCTTAAAATAATAGAGCTAGCAGCATGAATGAAACTGTATGTTGTAGATAATTTCATAGTTAATAGTAACGACACTAGGGGTGGATTCGACCAAGCGAGAGTAAATTTTATTCCGGGAGTAATCGCTAATTACTCAAGAGTAAACGAACTTCATTTTACCAACGTTTAACCCAAGGATAAATTTACTATACTGGAGTAACTTCATAAACCGCCGATTTCGGCCAAGTAAGCTGTTATTCGTAGATTAACTTGCGTCACAATAGCTGCCACGGACAAATTTTATAGATAACCTAACAAAATATCGTTACGTTTGAATCAACTTATTGACTAATGACGATGAAGGTTATTTTGGCCCTCGCCCAACATGGTTTAAAGAAAGGACATAATACTATGAATATAACGACGACTACCACTTCGCCATATAAGATTCCGTTTGTCAAAAGCGTCTGTGTTTAATTTGCTGACAAAAATTGAGCATCGCACTGTATCTATTTTGCCCTCAAAAACGGTCTTCCACATTTTATGTCTACATTTGGTAGAATTTACCAACAGAAACGCATGAGTAGAACTCCCGAATACCAATTTTACATTATGCTGAAGTTATGATATTTAAAAAAAAATTACGATTTCCAGAAATATCATAGAAATTGCTGTATAAAAGTTACTTCATTTTGTTTAATAATTTACATGACTTTAAATACAACGGCGGTCCAGGATTATATAGAAAAAAAAAACAGAATTTCATATTCAATAACAGATTTATTTCACAGGGCTCTTGAAACATCTGTAGGCTTAGCCAAAGTAACATTAAGAAAGATTGAGTTGACATAAGGCTTATGTCAATCCCATACATTTTATTCTTCTCGAACTTCGCTATCGTTTTCTTAATGTTACTTTGGCTACCGCCACTGATCCCTTTATTTCGAATGTACGATAAGTTAAAATATTTACCCTTGCCACCCACTGTTTTTATTGAAACCATATGAAATAAATGGACAGGATGATTCTGTCCCTATCGCGCATTTGATCCAAATTCGCTAATTGTAGAAGGGCATGATGTTGATAATACAGAAATATTAACCACCGAACACTTAAATCATTATCCTACAATATTCTGATTTATATTTTTTTACAGATATTTGTCTAATAAAATTAAATAATATTTTTGCTAGGTACTTGCTAGTGACAACCCTATAATCATATAAATCAGAAAAACTTTAGAAGCAAATTTCTAAGAGGTCTTCTGACATTACAATTTGACATTTTTTTGTGAGAAAGTATGTGATAAAAACAATAATTTCCTGTTAAAAAAAATCATAATACCTATGGGTATTATGATTTTTTTTAGATAAAAAAAAAGAAAATATTAAAAACATGTTTAACTCGTTCCGATTGATACATAATGACATTCTATTTCCTTAAATATAATGCATTTTGATACCATTTTATGTGATTTTACTAAGCAACCATTTTTTTGAGAAGAACATAATAAAATTATTTTTTCTGATTTTTATAATTTTCATTCAAAATTGTTTTACTGAAATATTATGCAAATTGGCACTCCGGAGTTCTACTTTTTCATATCTTTTGATTAATTCTACCAAATGGAGACAAAATGTGGACGACCGTTTTTGAGGGCAAAATAGATACAGTGCATCGTGTGGAGCACAATATATTATGTGTATTGTGTCTGGAGTATGCAACAAATAGGTAGGTGAGTTGTATACGCTCGTTGTATTTACGTGTATGCATACCAATGTATTAAAGAATTACACTATTCATGACTTTTTATTTTTACAATATTCTCTGTCAACAAACAATCAACACAACAGAATATTTGAAGTTATTCAAAACGTCAAGCAGAAAAATATTACCCTGGTAAATTAATAATACGCAGCGCGAGAATCATTGCTCAAGCATGGTATGAATGTACTTTTATGCTTGGTGTGGTGGTTAATATTTTCGTTCGTTTCATTTGATCATCGTCACGAAGTAACTATGCGAGAGTAACTTACCCATATATTAATCTGGTAAAATGAAACCAAGGTTACCCGTAGATTAAATCATAAGAGTAAAGTTAAAGTTGGTAAAATCCACCCTAAATGGTGGAAACGTTATTTGTTTATTTATTAAAATTACATAAGAAACAAAATATCAAAAATGTTTGCGTTGGAAAATTAAAAGACATTACCTCACACACCACATAAAAACTAACTTTAAAGCCATATTAATACTTCGTATTGCCTCCACGGGCTCTTCTTACAGCTGCCAGACGATTGGGCATACTGTTTATAAATTTTGTTATGCGATGTTGCGGAATATTGTTCCATTCTTCCACTAACACATGTTTCAGATCTCTAAGTGTAGCTGGGGCGGGGTTCCGATTTTTCACACGCCTTCCGAGCTCGTCCCAAGCTTGTTCAATCGCATTTAGATCCGGGCTTCTCGAGGGCCAGTCCATGCAATTGATGCCAACGTCCTGAATATACCTACTCATTTACAATTTGAGCTGTATGTGGCCTAGCATTGTCATGCATAAATATGGAATTTTCACCCATATTAATCAAGTAAGGGCTGACATACTCATTAAGGATCTCTTCTATATATCTTGCACTAGTTAGCGTACTATTTTCTATCAGCACTAACTCCGTGCGACTCTCTGAAGAGATTCCAGCCCAAACCATAACAGATCTACTGCCGAAAGGTACTTTTTCCTTAAACCAAGCTAGAATAAAACATTCCCCTGGCCGTCGGGAAACTCTTCGCTGCCCATCCTGTGCATAGAGCATAAATCTAGATTCGTCAGAAAACATTACTCGTGCCCATTCTTTGTCTCCCCATTGTGCATGTTCGCGGGCATAACGTAATCTTCCCTTGCTAGTTTTGGGCCATATGCGGATCAATGTGGGGTCAAATTAACTTTTCGGAGCCGCCGCCTAACAGTACGCTCGAATACCTCGTCTCTTCGGGTTTTTTGAAATTGATTTGTTACTTACTGCCGTGAGGTGTCGATTTCGGAGCATGGTCGTAACAATAAATCGATCCTGTCGTCTCGAGCCGTAGTACATCTCGGTCTGCCGGTTCCTGGTCTTCTAATGTTGAGCCCAGTTTCTCGGAAACATTGCACGACTCTTTGCCCCGTAGAAAGTGACACGCCTGTTACTCTCGCTGTACTTCTCTGACTTCTGCCTTCTTCTGGCATAGTGACGATACGTGTACATTCTTCTAGCGTTAGCGGCATGATAGTAATTCAATAATGACCGTGAAAGACGATGACGACTGCCTTTTATAATTTTGATTTGACAGATTGAAAACAACAGTGAGAAAACAAGCAAAATTAAAACACGCGTGATTTGAGTTTGTTACCAAATTCGAATTTTTGTTAAGTTTTTTTCATAATACGTTGTGCCTGTAACATTTAAGATTTTATGTCATACGATATTAAAATTCTCTTTATTATAAAATACATAGTTTACATAGTTTCATGCATGTAGCATTATTGATTTACAAGATGCACTACCTACTTATTTAATTACTACTGCACTACCGTACTTATTAAATTTTTAATTTAATTCAATTTTAAGTTTATTGTTTCTGTTTTTTTTCTTATTTACTTGGATAAATTGCCCCTTAATTGGTTTCATACTTAATTAGTGCACAACGGGGTCGGCTACATTTGTATGATAACGTTAATTTTACAATGTTGTGTTTAATATATAAATGAAGTTGTTTGTTGTGCCTTAAATAAATAATAAAAAAAAAAGATAACATAGGATTTTGTCGCTGACCCTATTATTTGTCCACGAGTGTAACTACTTTGTATTTTGTTGTGAGTTGCGAGTGTAATTCCTTACAAATGCGTAACGAAACGATGATGCCTATGTACACTACATATAATAACTATATTGGTTATCCTTTTTAGATCACTCCACCACTCTTAGGGCGAAACAGCAGCGGCCGTATTTCAGCCGAGCCGTATACAAGTAGCTTATACGGATATCGGCCAATATTATGGCCATAAATAAATATCTTCTATCTTTATTTCAAATTTTCTTTTTGAATGGCACTGAAGCAGCGCCTTCTATATAGCGGCAAACGAAACGAGTAGAGTTTAAAATTTTTACCTAACAAATTGTCGTTTTCGTTAATTCGATCGAAAGACAAATAAAACTCACTTGCGTTATAATAATGCATTCTAACAATCCTAACATTAGTAGCGTTGCCAAAGCTGACTTTCCTCTAATTTTACTGCGAAGTGTTGCAAGAAATGCCAGCCTGAACTAAATTTATTATTAGGTTACAGTTCCAGTTAAGAAAGTGCAATACGCAGCTCCACAATTCTCTATACCTAACAGTTTTGTATGTTTGTGTTCTCACGAAAACATTTATTGCTAACTGCGCTAATTATGGACCACACCTTTAATTTACAGGGCGCTTAGAATAGAGTTTTTAACCATATTACGTCGAAAGACAACGAAACAACCCATCAATATCAATAACTTTTAGTAGGGAACAATCTTAGACGCAAAACATTTCTACTGTTTCAAACAATATTAAATCCCATAGGTACTGAATGAAACTTCTATGTATTATTTTTAGCTAAATACACCTTGTACCTACAAAACACTTACAATCTCATACAGCTCATAGTGCAAGGCAAAATACGAAGCCAGAGAAGACCCGGCCGAGTGGTACAATCTGAGTAATTACCTACTCCAAAACTTTTCAGAGCTTTTTAATTATTACATAATATGTGATCACGGGCCCAAGTATGGCAACAATGATTGCCGACCTCCGATAGGTGATGGCACAAGAAGATTAAAACACTTGTAAGTATAAGTAGTAATTAAAATTATATACTTATAATATGCCTATACTATAAAATTGTATAAGCACCTAATTTTACTTATAATTGGTACACCAATATCAATTATGTAGTACCTACCTATAAGTAATTTAAATGCTTACTGCTTACACATACAATGTTATTTTTAGTTTATACGAAACCTGAAAACTGTTTGTTCAGAATCAGTAATAGAATCGATTTCAATATTTTTTATACCATGTTACATTTTGACCAAATATTATTTACAAAATCTTAATTATAGTATACCCTACTAAAAACACAACGGGACAGCACAAAAAGCTTGTAACTCGTGAGTTTTCAAGATATTAATTAAAAAAAAATTGTACTGATTCTTTAAATGAAAATATTTGACCCGTGTTTCGGTTTTCGTATAAACTAAAAATAAGGTTGTATATGTCAGACAGAACTATGTAAATTTTGACTTAATGGACCCAATCGAATATAAATCTTATGATCATTAATAAAACGTTGAGATTTACCCACTAGTATTAGTTGAACAAACTTTTATGCTATTCATAGACCATCAATCACCGCACGTAAATGGATGTGAATGCATGCTCTTGCTTCTCCTAACTGTTTAATGACGATTTATGGATGTCTCAATGACGCATGCTGTTGGAGTTAAACAGCTTTGGGGCCAGCGCTTAACTTAATTTAAAGTTTTGTCGGCCGACGAGTCGGCGACTTCAAAGTTTTAAGTTGGCACTTTTTATATCAAAGTGCTTTTTGTTTAATCATGTAAACAAGTACAGACGGCGTCATATAGATTTAGCATCCAAGGTGATCAAAAAGTTTCCACATTTAGGTAAGTGAAATAAAAAAAATATATTTTCTGAATGACCCAAAAATATTGACAGTGATTGTTAAAAGTTTACTCTTAGTCATTGTTGACAATAAGGTTAATTCTAGTTAAATACCACGATGTTTTATAAACAGTTATGTGGCTTCTCAAACACTGTGATGATGTCTGTCGAAACTCGAATGCTATTTTTATGAATTCATTATTTCCATATTATGCCCATGCCTTCGATACACCTATTCAAAGACAGCAATAAATATTTAATGGAACCATGAAAGAAACTTAATCAAATAATGGGAAACTAAACAAAAGTAGAGTTCATTTAACATAATAAAGTTTTATCGCTACGATTCATGAAAAGAATTTATTTTGGGCACCTATTGCTTTCACCGAGAGGCGTCATTAAAATTCAGTTAATCTTTAAATACACAGGCACCCCATGATCGATGTCTGTTTCTACAAAACACTAAACATTTAATGTGAACCAGTATTGATAAAAGCCAGTAAAAGTTCAAGGAGCGACCATTTACTGATGTGAGCAAACGAATCATGTAATATTTATGATCCAATAAAAATATAAGTAATTAACGGTGAAGGGAAACCTATTAAAAAACAAGATTTATTTGGGCTACCAACTAATTAAAAGCGACTTGAACAGTTCGTGTGTAGCAATGTGTTGTACAGTCGATGGGCAGACTGCCCACTGCCGCAGTGGTAAAGCAACGTTCGTAAAAGCTGTTCACCAAAAACTTTATCATCTCGAGCTCCTGTGTGCTTCGGAAGGCACGTAAAACCGTTGGTCCCGGCTTGTACTATTATTTATTCTGTGGCTGCATTAGCAATCGTTAACCACCACCAAATCGCACTAGGCCCGTGTGGTGGTTTATGGCGTTCTATCTGTGGGTTTCCATAGGGAAAGCTCGAGCCCCAGCAATGGGGACATAAAATGAGCAAGTGATTTGTGATGATGATGAGTTGAACACTCACTCAGCATCAAATATAACAACATAAGTGGTCAACAGTACCTTTGTATTCAATAAAAACAAACCTGCCAATTATTTGATTAAGAAATTAATGTTTTTTTATACCATCGACAGTGTAAAAATTACATTTAAATAAAATAGACTTATAGCTTACGCATTAGAACTCATTTTGCATGAATGTAAAAAATCTTTTTTCTTTTCAGTATGCTTCGATCAATATTATGCCGACTGTAGGTACTTGTACTTTGGCGTATAATATAGGTAGGTACCTACTTGAAAGGTAAAAGCTCATGCAATATAACTTACGTAACATTCCGGCAGTGTATGTGCGGAGTCCATATTAACAACGCCGCGGCCACCCACAGCACACTCTGGGGACAGAGAAACCAATTAAAAAAACAGCGTAGGAGGGGAAATAGTTCCCCTGTGTTAATAGAAATGATTTCTAATGATCTTCCTTTTTTCTGATAAAATGAATGTTATTTTGCTTGATTGTTATTGCTAGGTACCTACTTAGTCACTATAGAATAGAAATATTATTTTAGGATGGAGGATGTACGTTCTGGCTATCCTATTTCAAAATAAGCAATTATTACGGATTAATAATTAGATCTATGAAGTCTGTAATATAATAGAAAAGATAACCTTTGAGATAACGTTGGTCCATCTCTACTATCGCAGCCGCCTTGCCTTGACCCTTGGAAATGTTTTCAATGATTCTAAACTACAATACTCGTAGTATACAAGTTTATTACAGACGGTGTTCAACTTTTTCAAACTTTCAGTCACAAACAATATATTTTTCCCTTTCTTTAAAATACGAATTTTATCTCATGAACAGGGTTCGTACCTTCATCTCCACCTCCTCATTCCAGGCCATTCCCTACCTTATGAAGACTCGTACTTATTTACACATTATTTATTGAATGTTAGTTTTAATAAAAAATATAACACAAGACTCATCAAAATCCCCATACCTACCTAATTAATAAGCTTGTTGCCGCAGTAGTTATCGTGTTCGGGTTACGATCTTGTAAACTAAAAGCAACGATTAGGTAGGTAGTAGGTAGGTACATGCTGTTTCCCTGAAAGGGTGAAAAATTTACCTACAATATTCTGAAATCCTTCGTGCTTCGAAAGGTTAGGTACCTTTCGAAGCACGAAGGATTTCTTAAATCCGTTGGTTGTTGTCGTAAGATGGTTGTAGGTACTCGTTGAAATCCGTATAAGGCATGTTGGAATATTATCACAGAATAACACAGTTATATTACACAATACACATAATATGTATTGTGGTTATTATGACCAATTTTTCTATGCGCTATTGTTTCAGTGGGAAAGCCTGAGCTCATCATACGTTGATATGATGATCAATAGACCAGTGTCAATCGATCATTTGTCGTAACCCGGGTCGATCATGACCCACTCGTTTGGTGATCGGGTTGAAATGATTCGATCTTCTCGATCATTTGGGTCACAGTTCATTTGTTTTGTTTGTGTACCACGGCGGCAGATCAACCTACCCAAATTTGTCAAATTTCTCCAATTAATATTGATCCTTATAACCAAAGCATAAAGTTCAAAATTGATTGTAGAAATTTTACAGTTTTGGGTAAGTTGATCTGCCGCCGTGTACTAGTCTAGGTAGACCCGTGTCGATCGCGATTGATCGAATAATTTGATTTGATCATTTGTTCAAGCAAGTGAAGCAAGCAATTAGTTACGGTTATAATATAGGAATTACCGGGTCAATTATAATCGAATCTTTTAGAGATGATGATTCGATCAATCTTTCACAGGTTGCGATCGAATCAAAACGATTCGATCATTCGCGATCGACACAGGTCTATGACCAACCAAATCGCACCCTTAGAGCTAAAGTGGCCTAAGTAACTCAATAACGTCGATTTGTAGGAAAATAAAAAAAGATGTGAAAAATGTTTCTGAAAAGTATTAATATTTCCACTGTCAACGGATTGACGTTTGAGGTTTGTTTTTTAATCTTTTATGCTTAGACTAGTTTATCATTATTTATCTAAACTCTTTTTATTACATAACTTTATTTATATTTAGATAAAATGTCCAAATTGATAACAAAACATGAGGGGCGAAATCATCAATACAAATCGAGATCCTCCGTTCCGTTATGTCGATGTTCTTAATGTAATTTAAAGTGCTTTACTGAACACAGTTAAACTAATCTCCAATCATCTCAGTGCGGCGGCCGGCGGCACAGACGGTTAACTCAATAAAATAAACATTTTCATTCATCATAATCGGCCTGCAGTGCATCGCCGCAATTGAAATTGACGTGATGAAGCAATCTTGCTTGAATTAGATTAGTATTTGCTTTGATTTTCGTTGAATGCTCATTCAGCACAAACGGCTACATCACGGTGCCAAGTAAGAGTTTCATTCGCAATTCGATCACGTTAACGAAAACGAGATTTTGTAGGACAAAATGTTAACTCTTCTCGTATGCCACCAGGAGGCGCTGCTTCAATGCCATACCTACTAATTTTCGTTATCGAATCGTGAATCGTAAACGTAATCGAACGAATACGGATAGTAAACAAAACTCACACTTGGCACCCTGAAGTAAGTAGGTAGTTTTCTATTGTTTTTTGTTTATTTTAGTAAAGCTTACGTTTTCATTTAAATACCATTTAAAAATAAACAGAGCTAATTTAAATGGCTAAAGATGACGTCATTAACAAAGGGAAAGGAATCTAAGCACTGAAACATAGAGTTACAGTCCTTGGCCGGGATCCATGCTAGTCATGTTGGCGCGCCCGCGAGCTTTATTAAAATTAATACCAGAAGTACCTACGATTCAATGAGGCTAAACAGCGGTAATTAAGTCAACTCCAACCAACGTACCTTTGTAACCTGAAACCCCAATACATATAGGTACCTACTTATACTCTTTTCGAAAACAGTTTTGATCTATGTGTAAACCAAACTGACACTATAATACCTACTACTATGGACCTACATAGGTACCTACCTACAAAGATTTTAAATATTTACGCTGAAATAATACTAAAACAAACGCTAACGATCTGTAAAGTAACTTATTTAAATAATTGTTATTTCCTACTATGATGAATTTAAGCTAATTTCATTGCTTTGTTTACTCATTAGGTACCTATCTCACAGAGTACCTACGCTGCCGCTGACATAGAAATATTTGATAATAATCATAAAACGGTCTCGCAGTGGATATTCCAAGATTTAATGGAAAACTTTTTTGGAAGGATGTTTTCCTGTAATATTTCTAGTGTTCTAAAGTTTACGTAAAAAGGGTTCAAATCTTTGGGTTAAAATAAATTCGTTCATTTCAAGAGCTTTCGATTTTATTAAAACAGTATAAATATACATAATTAGGTGAACTGATGATAAATTTCCCTTCACAGGCGCGACGAATGTGCAAAATCACGTTTTGAGAGGTGCGAAAAGCACGCGTTAATGCAATGAGTTGGGGCAATAAACTTTCATAAAACAACAGCTCGCGTATTAAAGTGCGTTTGGTTTCTAAGAAAATTATACATTTCTTTATTAGGGAGGAACGAATATAAGTTTTTATCGCACACAACAAGTTTATTATAAATAGTGATAACACTAGCGTACATAGGTACCTATAGTTAACGAATATTTGATAATCTCTTGTAAAAAAAATCTGAATACACTAACCCATGAACTTTAACTTATAAGAATTCGTTTACAACGAATGGTTTTTTTCGAATTTGTGAAAATAACAGTTGCATGAAAAGGTAAAGACGGAAGAGGTATTTTGAAGCAATAAAATTAACTTTTTTTCCTTCATCATCGAAATTAAGTAAATATTGTAAAAATAAGTATGCAATATAAGGAATATTCCTTTATACGACAAGGGTTGCAAGTTGAACACATTATTGTTGGAAATGATACAAATAGAACATACCTACTTCCTTTCTTTTACTGAATGTTGAGCTTGTTGGTATAAAATATGACGCATCGTCATTACTTATTAAATGTTAATTAGTAGGTATTATGATCTCGCCGAAAAGCAACAATAAAATTATAAATAAAAAAATAAAACAAAAACTTACCAGTCTTAAAACCGCCATGTTGGCCTTTTAAATTCTAATTTAGACTAGGATGCACCTTTTGTTCGTTTGGGTTTCGATCCGCGGCGTACGCACACAAAATCTAAATTAGAATGGAGCGAGAATACTGCATGCGCGCGCAGTCGATCGCGAACTGACGATGAACTTTGTTGACTTGCGCCGGCGCCGGCGGCGGCGCGGTGGGTGCAGGGTCGGGTGAACGCATGCGCCTGTTTATTAATGCCTTATTGACGTTCGTTTCGATCAACATTCCGAAGGGTTAAATGAAACCCTATTTTGGGAAGCAATCACTTGATCTACTATCGGCTCGCGCTCCTGTTGTTTGTGCTTGTCATACATTTCATGTGTGCTTTTGATGAAAGCAAACTAACGTATAGATAACATCCTCGATTAAAAGATTAGCATCTCAGATGCGCGATAAAGCAGGACATTGCTCCTTAATTTCGGTTAAGTCAACAATTATAACATCACGCGTGGCGCCCATTTGCAATCTAAAAAATGCATTAGCAAGCATTACCTACAATAAGAAACAAAGAAAATAGAAAGAAAAAAAATAGCATTTAAAAAACTATTAAAAATCGAGGTAAGGTACTGGACCTGCATATTTTGGTAGAGATAGAGTCTGATCTAGCCTATTCTAGGCTTTTTCTAGCCATTAAAATAATAATAATAGATGTAGCTAGAACAATAAATATGCTTCTCTAGATTTTCAAGTTTTAAACAAAATAAAATAAAAAAAGCGTTTACTAAGAAAAGATAACAGAACATAAAGTAATAATGACCGAAGATAAAAGGGCAGGAGGGTCAACAAAACTTCAAGAGAGTAATAAAAATACGAATTACTTAACTAACATTTATTGAACTTTCACATTTCTATGTACAATTCTTTTATGCCTACTGACGCAACCTGCTGTTCGGAACGTTTTCCCGCACTCCTGGCAACTGAACGGTCTCTCATCAGTGTGGGTTCGGTTGTGGACCCTCAATATATCCAAGGTATTAAACCTCTTGCCACAAGTTTCGCAGCTGTACTTCCTCTCGTTCGCGTGGTAAACGAAATGCCTTCTGTACTGCGCCAGCACGTGGAATGTCTTCCCGCACACCTCGCACGTCTTGCGCGGCGTCGAGTCATGCACCGCTTTGTGAATCACCAAACCACTTTTAAACTTAAACTTTTTGTCGCACACGTTGCAGGAGTACGGTTTGCCGGTAGAATGCATGTCCAAATGGCTCATCAGGTTCCTCGTGTGCTTTCCGCACACTTCACAAACCTTCCAATAATCATATCGCGGCTTTCGAACTTTATTCCTCTTTTTAATCACTCTTGGAGCTTCTATTTTCACTACCGGCTTTGAATCAACTCTCGGCTCCGGCTCATCGAGAATGTCATCGAAGTGAGTGTCCATTTCTTCTAAATCGTTGTGTGGCAGTTTATCTCTTACGTTATCAATATTATTATGGTCCCGATTCTCTTGATTATCCTCAACTTTTTCGAGAATCTCAATTTTTATTTTGTTGTTACTACGCAACTGTTTATCGACTTCTTGGCATTTTTGTCGAAAATTGTAGGCATTTTCTAGTTCACGAAGGCAATCTAAACAAATTTGTGATGGCAAATGATCCGTTTTATCCACCTGCAATCAAAAGGATACTATTATCCGACGCGAAGTTTGAACTACGTGTTATACACTATTATGCGCTTGCCACACCATGCTACTCATAGCTCCCGTGTTGCCAACAAGGTCTTAGTAATTTATTTTTCTTTGCTTTATGCCTAGTAATTCAACTGGATTTCTATACCCTTCTAACTCGGGCACAACAAGCACTACTGCTTGACTTGACTATAAGGGTGAAAGCCATCCAGACAAGTTCTGTGCAAAACATCGGATAATATTTCATCTCTAAAACAAAGGGAAAGTTTAAAATCTCACAAACAATACCAACCTCAATACCTCCAATTGTTTTAAGTTTGCAAGCCACATCCAGACCACTATCATCGACCTGTCCGAAGATATCGACACACGCTTGCTCCGCGTAGCAGGCGCGACACTGGTTCGCGACAACTTCAGACTTCGGCTCGAGACTCCAGCGCTGTTTCAGATCCAGCAGTTTCATGTCGTCCTCGCATTCGTCTGCTTCGATAAAGTCGTCTAAGTCGCGTGCCTCTAGCTTCGTCTCCTTTTGTTTCCTCGACTGTACGCTTAGTGTTTCCAAATACTGAGCGATAGCGTCGTAGTAAGGCCAATTCTCGTTAAGGATGCCTTTGCTAGCGAATTTCTTTTTCCACTAAAATAATGTTTGTCGTTTAGAATTTGAGAAATAGGCTTGCGTTATACAAAGGGTTTCACACCATCTTTCTAATTTATTTCCAATCATAATATAATGTACCTACTGTTTTTTTAAATAGATATATAATAAATTTATTATTTTTAATATTGTATTGTATCCTCAACTTTATTTGAAGATGTAGCAATATTAGACTAATAAAACCGTCGATAATATAAGAACACGTATATGACAAAAATAAAAATAAAACCATTACCTTGAATGTCTTCAGCAAATGCGTCCAAATCTCGGGTAGGTCAAGCATACTGTGATCTAGAGGCAATCCGATACTCCGCAGCCTTTTCTCAACTTCTCTGCACAAACAAATTATGGTTTCGTCAAAACTATACGTACTCTGTACTCCCGTGCATTCAGGGTGCCTAGTACGAGTTTATTTGTCATTCGATCAAGTTTTAACTACCCTCGTGTGCTCCAATCCAATGCATAGGCATTGCATTTTTTTTCAATTTTTTTTTCATTTTTGATTGAATGGCAAATAAAAATCACAGTAGGCATCCTGTGCTTTCTGTGCTGTGGCGCGTTGAAATACATACCTCCACCCGCCGCTCTGTTCCCTTAAAGAGAACTTGAATAGAGGTTCTGAATCAATTCGAGCACTTATTAAATTGTGCACCCATTCTTCCTGCCCTGTGGAGTACAATGACAGTTGAAAATGTAGTTTGGGATTCAGAATTGTTGTTGATGAAATAGATCATATTCTTTTTAAGTCTGAACCTGTTTTGTTACTTTTGTTTAGACTTGTGGGAAGTTTATTGAATTTGGCAACCAAATAAGCAGGTGATTGTGTTTGTATTATAATATATATATAATTTTGTCCATTGTGTATTTTTTTTAATCGATTTCTGCTTATCACCTTTACAGTGTACTCGGACCGGGTTTCAAGAGAGGGTATGGCATCACGCAAGCTTTCTCTTCGAGATAGTTTGCCGATTGCCTTAGACGGCATTTTCAGCTTCACCGGACCTTTTTGGGGGCGGCGAGAAACTTAAAGGGTTCCTCAAGCCATGTGAAACGAATCACTTTCGGAGGTTTTCTAGAGGGAACGGCATCACACACTAGTGCGTATCCCCGTGTCCTACTAGATTCTCTAAGGCACTACGATCGGAATCGAAAGCAGAATAATGTATTTTATGTATTGTTTTTGTGCAGTAAATAATAATTAATTATTCTCACAGTTTGCAACAGGGTTCAGGCTGAGACTTTCTTCGCCTAAATAGACCTCAAACAGTGTGTAATACACCCAAGATTTGTTGTTTGTCGCTTTTGCTTTCTGGTATTCCTGTTAAATATAATATTCTTTATTATACAAATATAATAATTATTACTCGCCAGTTGCTTTAGCATATTATATATTATAAACAGTACTATAAGCAAATAAATGAATAAATGAATTTGTTTTATTACTCACAGAAAATGTTGCAGCCCATTTTCGGCATATCTCTCTACTTGTTAAAGTTTTAGGGAAGCTGTATTCTTCCACCATAATTGCATGAAGATCACTGATGGTAAAACATAAAAACTATTAAATAATGTATTGCGTTGTTTGTTATTATGTTAGGCAATGTCAACAAAAACTTACTTCCAAGCCCATTTCTTTTTACTAAAGAGCCAATCATTTTGTAGCCTTATTTGTATAAATGTTTCGGTTATATCTTTTGACCCTGTATTAAAACAAACGAAATCAATGAAACAGTCAGTAATTAATATCATACAATTTTGCACTGTATTGTAAAGGGGTTACACGCATAACGACTGATTTCTTTCACGCAACGCCTGTGTCCAAATCTATTTCTGTGCAAAATAATCATGATAACCCAAAAATAATATTTTACAATTTAAAATTAAAAAAAGACAAGTGTAATGAAGAAATAATAAGCAAGTTTTAGTTGTTGTTTACGGCTATTTGGTTTTTAGTGTAAGTGCGTATTTTTTTTTGTTATTAGTAATAAGTGTATTTTTTTAATACTGCCTAAAGTTTATATTTTAGGGATTGTAAAAATTAAAAAAAAAATGAAAACGTTATGTTATTCATTTCATTATGATTAAATTTATAAAAAAAAATCAAGAAATATTTTTATATGGCGACTTGAACCCATGCGAACCACTCCAACCAAAGAACTTTTACAATCCGAGCAACAGTTATTCCAACTAAGCTACCGAGACATTAGATTCCCTATATAACTTTTCAAGTGACTGTATTCGAAATGAAACCGTATTCGTGAGTTCCGAGTTTGGGTAAGTCGTTTATTTTCAAGTGTTATTTATTAAATATAATATATCAATAACAGCGAAAGCTTTGGATGAAATTCAAAACTACAATCTTTCGAAATCACGTCTGCTCTAAATATTTACCAATAATATTCATTATGAATAAATATTGTAAGCAGGACCTCTTTGATCCTGCTGTACTTGATTACTTATACAGTCTGTCCGGACATGAATTAGCGACATTTTAAATACTTTTATAACAACTATTTTAAAACACCAATACGATCTAGAATTGGGTCCAACCCACTTCCCCTTTAAAAGCAGACATTTTGTTTTTTTGTTGAAATATTCTCTATGTATGCACAATTGGTCTTACAGAGATAAAAATAGGCTTATTCGGAGGGCAACAATATTATCTACTATTTGCACTAGAATATAAGGTGTTCACATTTCCATAACATTAAAAAAAAATATATAAGTTAAAAAAAATACATAAATAACTATACAAATTAGTAAATTATTGGGAAGTGGGTTGGACCCAATTCTAGAGTGTATTTGTGTTTTAAAATTGTTGTTATATAAGTATTTAAAATATCGCTAGTTCATAGCCGGACAGACTGTATAATAAGAATAAGAAAAAAATGATTGGCTTTAAAGACAAGACAAACATGCAAACTTAATACATAGAAATTACAACAAAATATTAAAATAAATAAAAATAAAGTTAACATTAAAGAAATTAGAAGGAAAAGTTGCATTTTTAATCAAATAGAGAAGCATGGTGGAACATGATTACCTAGAAATAGCCTGTTGTCCTCTGTTGCCCTGAAGAGGCCTAAGTATAGTATGTTGCATTCCAAATCAAAAGGTACCTTATAACGGTATGCGCTTACGCCTTTTTAAAGTATTTGTGTACAATTTTTCGTGTGCTTTAGGGCTTAAGCGCCTTCTCAATTGGAACGCCACATCATTTATGTAAAACATTATAAGATAAGAAGAACTCACACTGAAACTCATTTTCGTTATCATTGGCATCAGTGCCTTTACGTTTCTTGTACCTTGATATGTTCCTCTGTCTGACACCAAAATCACTAGCTGGCTCAGTCTCTAGCTTCACAAGGTAGTCTGGCTCATGGTTTTGGAAATATTTTAACATATCTTCATAGAGGGGCCACAGAGTCAGCTCTGCACCCTTTTTCATTTTTAATCTATGTTTTCTCTGCAACAATAATAGTACTGTTTCAAAAAGCTTTATTTATAGACACATTTTAGTTCCTACCAGATCGTTCTTGGCTTACTGCTCTCATCAATAACATGAAGTGTTTATAAAAATATAACAAATTCAAGTGCATACTTGAGAATAATGAGGATTCTGTTTGTGATCTTAATATTGAAATAACTCACTATTTATAAAGATACATAGAATTTTAACTTATTAAGATTCGTAAAACACAGTAAATAATAAATTGCAATACAATACAATGCCCAGCAGTGGACTAGTATAGGCTGATGATAATGATGATGATTACAATACTAAAAAAAATATTTTAAGACTTATCATGAATTATAATTTCTGAAATAATTGTAATTGTGTATTAACTTGATCTAATAATATTTAAATTTATACCATATCATAATAACTGATTTGTAATTATAATACTTGGATGTCAATACTTTTGGTAGGATATTATGTTAGATAGTAAATATAATGTTTGGAAGAGCATCTCCTCTCATTTGGTGAATTAAATAGATTTTAAAGTAATAGTAAAATATTTAAATTTAGTTTATTTTATTGAACCAAATAAAGATTTTTCTATTTTTGAAAACAAGAAACAATTACTATTTGTATTTAGTTTAGCAACAGTTGTTAAAAACATTAATAAAGTTTATGTGCATGTTTTCAAAATAAAAGGAAATTAAGTTTTGTTATTATTAGTGTCTTACAAATAAACAGAGAATAAGGTTCGAATTCGAGTTATTCCGTGTTTTGTCTCTTTTACTCTAATTTAAAATTAAGTTTATGTGACGAGGACAAAACACGGAATAACTATTCGCAGCTTATTCTCTGTTTATTTGTAAAAACGTCTAAGGTTTATTTAAAACTCACATTGAATGTGTTCCTGATGTGTTGCCATAAGCCTTTTATATCCTGAATACAACAATCATTTGGCAAATCTTGACTCCTAATTGCTCTCTCTACAGTTCTGTAATGGATACAAACTCGTTATTTTTCATTTAAACCTATTAACTCAATTAATAAATTTAGAAAAATATTTGTTAATACATATACATACTTCCACATTATTCGATAATCAAGTTTATGGTATTTTGCTTCTGTTATGCATGTTATTAACTTTAATCTCCACTCGTCACTCCCTGTAACAATATTCAATTTTATATGAAGTATTATAAAATATAAACTTAAATGAGTTTAGTATCACATAACTATGAACATTTTAGGTAAAATAAAAAAAAAACCATTCCTACCAATGCATCTTCATTTATCAAGTACTGTTACCTACCAGGTCCAGCGGTGAAAAACCACCTTACATTACATACTTACAAGATTCATATTTATCCAATATTGTGGATTTACCAAAATGCTTCTCAAATAACTTATAATACTTCCAGTTCTTATTTTTTGTATTCTTAGCTATTTTATAAGTCTGTAAAAAAGAAGCTTATAAGTATTGATATCATAATAAATTTATAGCAGTCCAATAAGTTTTCAGATTATGAAACTGTACCAATGCAAATAGATTAGGTATTTCTAAATGTAAAATGTCGTTACCACGATAAAGTATCTCACATTATCTATAGTTTACGAATTTTAATATTCGCGTTTATTACAAAAACACAAATGTTGAAAAAAAAAAAAAATCTGCACCGTTCAGACATAACGGGTCAGGTGCTCTCCCAATTGAGCTATCGTGGTTCTAACAAGCCCGCCGAAATTATTCAACACTGTTTTCTTTTTTACTTTGAAAGCCAAAGGCGCCTATTCAATGTCATCAACTACCGTCATTCACCTTTTCACCGCCAACAACTTCTATAGAAGTTCGAAATTTTCGTGGCGTCCACGACAGCACTTCTATAGAAGTTCTTCATTGTACTTACTTTATTAAAATACATTTACGATACATAAAACATTTGTTTCTTTGTAATTTTGTAAGATGGACACCCTATTTTTTATTTTCCCAGGCAAAACAGGCTTTTTTGTTTTAAAATGGATAAAAACAAAAACGTCTCAAATAATTTTATGTCCCGCACGCCAACGACTTCATATCAAGTAGGCCATTGATGTGACGCGAAAGTTGTATATATTATAATCCTCTATATTTACTTTGTTTTATTTCATCCAAATGTTCATAAATTCTATGATTTAAAATAAATTCTGGTCAGTAAATAACGTATTACACAATAAATTTTAAAATAATGTACGTATCAAATCACTTCATTAAAATTAATTAAGTTTACGGAGGAAATTCGATATTGCAACACCCATCTCTACGTAATGGCAAGATGTCAGTGCTAACAGCGCCACCGACTTCATTTCAAGTTAACCCGTGACGTCCGTCGTAAGCACACAGGGGTCAAGGTCATCGTGTCATAGTGCCGGGCGTTACAAACAAAACAAACGTGCTCACGTGTGTTTCTTTCCCGGTTCGGGTAATACCTAAACAGTGAAAAATGAGTGAATGTTATTCTGATGAGTTGTTGCGGATTTTAGAAGGTGTGGAACCTGATTCAGAAACGCCTCCAATGACTGACGGAATGTAATTACTAGACTGTGACTATACTTTGTACCTGTGCGCAAGTCTAAGCGTCCATCGATTTGTTTCTTTCTTCTTATTTTATTAGGTAAATATATTTTTTTATGACGTACAAAGGGAAGGTACTTACTCCATTCTCGTTTGTCCGTGAGTATAAACAAGAAAGCGGCTACTAAAACACTATTCAAATGTTTATTGTAAAACAAAACGTACTCAAACGTACACAGAGAACGTACACTCGGTACTTACTTATTTACCCAGCGGTAGTTAAAAGTCTGTAAGCCAGCCACTTAATAAAAATACGCTGTATACTATCAACATTAAAATTAAACGTGAACATACATGAAACGTCGATAGGTTATTTTAGGTTTAGACCAACAAAACTCTAATGAAAAAAAAGCATAGACAACCCTTTTCCTTAAGAAATTTGTCGTACTACGAGCGCCAAAGACTTGATATGAAGTCAACGGACGACGTTATGAAATGAATAGTGAAATGCCTATAATAATATATCTCTAGCAAGTATGTCCATGTCTTTTTGTCTCTGATTGATAATGGATACTCATTTTTCTTACTAAAAATGTTCATAAAATAAAACAAACTACTATTATAATATATCAGTGTTTATCTTTATTTGTAAATTTCAATACAAACTTAGATTTACACATCTATTTCTTTATTATCGATATGACATTACCGCCATCCTTGCTTTCGTACTATAGAATCTGTTATACATTTATACATTGGCGTACAGCGGGACATTACATGCAGGATAGTTGGGCGGTGAAAAGGTTAACATCCGATCATAATATTTTTATAAAAACTACAGATCAGTTTAGAAGTAGGCAAGCTAATTATAAAATGTTTTTGTTTTGTTGCAGGATTAGCTATCGTGGTTCTAATCAGCCCGCCGAAATTATTCAACACTATTTACTTAGTGATAGCTCAATTGGATAGCTCAATTGGGAGAGCACTTGACCCGGTATGTCAAAAGGGTGCAGGTTCAAATCCTGCTCGTAAATTTTTTCAACATTTGTGTTTTTGTAATTTGTTTGCAACAAAATTTGCGTTAAAATTATATAAACAAAACAAAAACATTTTATAAATAGCTTGCCTACTTCAGAACTGTTAGTATTTGTAAAAATATTATGATCAGATGTGAATGACGGTAGTTGTTGACATTGAATGGGCGCCTTTGGCTTTCAAAGTAAAAAAGTAAATAGTGTTGAATAATTTCGGCGGGCTGGTTAGAACCACGATAGCTCAATTGGGGGAGCACCTGACCCGGTATGTCAGAAGGGTGCAGGTTCAAATCTTGCTCATAGAAATTATTTCAACATTTGTGTTTTTGTAATTTGTTCACAACAAATTATATACACAAAACCAAAACATTTATTTTACACATTGATTTATATTTATTGTATTATTTTAACGTCAGGATAAAAAAAAAATGTGTCTTTATAAGATTTATGGGTGTACCTTCATTTCAAATCCAGAGGTACCTCCTAAGTTTAATAAATAAATAAAAGAAACTAATAAATAACTTACATCATATGTGTATGACCACTTTTTTCTCACATGATTAATGGTCATCTCTTCTGGAAATCCATTCTCAAGAAGTATTTTATAAAATTCCCTGTGTGAATTAGAATAACATGTTGTTTAATTTAGTACAGTTAACCTACTGCAGAATTGTAAAAAGGTAAAGTTCAAATCTAGTTGATACTATTTTAATGGCAATCAATAAATAGTATAAATTTGCATTATTAAATTATTTTTACCCCCATGGTTGCTTTTTTTGTTTAAATAACCAATCATTTTGGAAACGTAGTTGGAATAACTTTTTATTCAGCTCGGATGTCCCTGAAATTCAATGGAAAGATAAATTAAATATTCAGTAAGATAGTAGGTCCACAAACGGTTTATTCTAATTAATAGGTTGATAAACAAGTACATTCCCATTGGCCATCAAATACTGTGTGGAATCACTTACAAATAAAGCCTTTTTCATCCATGACAAGGTTTTAACTAGTAATTAATATTGCCGATACCTTTAATATAATAATTCATGTAAATATCACTAAAACTTAATCATATCCCTATTCCCTATTTTTCAATATTTTGACACGAACTATTTGACGCACAAAATTGACAAAATATTGACATGACAAGATCTTTTTTTTTTTACTATTTAGAAATATCAATGGGATCTAGAGCATCCTGACAGCCAAATCTTAGTTACATATATCTCTACGATGACCGTTAACTTAAAGCATTAGACCAACACCGTCTAACAATGACGATGTGTTAAAAATAGTATGTTGAATAGGTAGTCCATTCTTTTTATATTACCGATTTATCTATCTGTAAAAAATAAAATAAATCTATATGTACCTACATACTCTTATAATATTTTCTATGCTTTTGTTTGTTGCAGTACTTGCAGTGCAGCCTTTGCTTACATTACAAAGAATTAAAAAAGCAACTGTCATGTTTATTTTGGTTCGCATTTTGTGCACATTTTTCACGTGGTTTTACAATTTTCGTTATGTTTTGTGTAACTTTCTTGTAATACTGAATTAAATTAACCACGATGCATCGCCTTATAAGTGCTAGAAATTTATACCACTCTTCTTTCCATGGATTACCATTACCTGCTAACAATTCTTTCCGAAGTGCAACTCTTTCCGAAATACATTGTTCTTACTGCCGGAATATTCTTTTAGGTCAGCTAGAGTCAGGTAATTAAAATTCTATGTGATTTAAACGTGTTACACATGTTAACTCTAGTATCTAAATAAGTCTTTTTAGTTTTTTTACTAATATAACCTATTGGAATACAACATTGCGTAACTTGCGGTTTTGTTCCAGAAAAACTCTTTTCTATACGACATCAATCTACTAGAACGGCTAGTCTTCTAAGGTCTCTTAAAAAGAAGTCTAAGCATAAACCATATAAGCAATATGGAGAACTACTCGAAGGTTTGTTATTTACTTACTGTTCTATTTATTTTCGGAAGTTACAATCAAGTGTAAAAATTTAAAAGTTGTTCAATTCATTAAAAACTTTTTACAGTGGGAGACAAGGCTATGACTGAAACTCAGGTGTCAATTAGTAAGTTGCGAGCTGTACACCTTTCCAAACTTGCTTCTAGTACTGTCTCTCTTGGCCAGCTGCATCAGCTGACAGTCAAACCAGCAAAGAAATCCAATATTACTGAGGTTGACCCCGAGTTGTTGCAGAGTGTCAGAGAGAAAATACTGAAAAAGACTAATAAGCCAGCAGCTGTTAAGGAAATCATCCTGGAAGATGACAACTGTGCCCTACTTTACACTAATCACAAAATTGCTGGGTTAGAAGATAGATTAAAAACTAAGCAGTATATAGACATGGTAAAAGAAAGTTATTATAACTTTAGAAAGGCTACCATTTATGACCAAAGGCTTCAAGATCTAAGATTTGCAATAAGTGAAGGTCTCACACAAGAATTTGATGTAGATATGAATAAAACAAATGCAAAAGATGAATTGAATCCTTACAGCTTACCAAAAAGTCCACATGCAGTATTCAGAGAATTATTTATAGATAACCATTTAGATAGCTATGATCAAGAACTTATGGCTCATATATCAAGTATGCAGTAAGTATTTTAAGCCATAGTAGCCACTTTTTGATTAATAAAAATTAAAGTATAATTAAAATCATATAGGTAAGTAATATATTATTATTTTGAGAAAACAAAAAAACATGGATTGAAAGAAAATGTATTTACAAAAAAGCAGTCCAATATTTTTTTTTTAAATTATAGAAAATAGTTTTAATTATTTAACCAAGTAAGCTATTTCAGATCACAGGGCATAGTACATCCAGCAATGGATGACATCTTTGATGATCCAGCATTGCATGGTGAAATAGCTGATATGAAAGAGGATGTTGATATTGATCACTTAGAAGACACTCCAGAAGTGGTTCAAGCTAAAAGCTTGAAAATAAAGAAAGTGTAAGTAGATTTTAAACCTATTGGAAATAAATATACACTCTGCTAGCAATGGTTTTACTGAATAAAGTTATTCAATGAAAATATGTAGCATACTTTAAATTAACCCTTAATCAAACAATGGTAGAGTACATGCCACATCCGACATGTAGATTTGTTTTGGTAAAAAATAATACTGTGTTAATGCAACCAATATGTATTTTTAAATCATAAGAACTAGTGTTAAACTTTTTAAATTGTCAGCACTGGTTAAAAAATAATTCTTTAATTTTTTTTTTTTACCAGAATTAACTGAATATCCCGCTATATCGACCCAATTAGCTTGTATTCGATTAAGGGTTAAAATCACTTTACAGATCTACTCACGGCTATTATGTATATTATTTTAGTGTCATGTTTGAAAGCTTTAGTAGTTATGGTAACAGATTTATTGTAACGGTTTCTGACTGTATCTGTGGATTTTGCAAAGGGATTAACTGATGTGTATATAATTTTAACATGTGGTATTTGCACAATTTTGTAAAACTTCATAGTGTTAGCTTTGATACTTTTGTAGCCAATAATTTAGTACAATCACTTTCCAAAATCACTGTTTAATAAGTACTTATTAAGAATTTTGTGCTGTTACGTACAACAAACAACAATCTTCTCTCCATCTTGGCTGCTCACTTAGTCCCGTTTTCTCGGTGTTACCATTGCATTAATTTTAATTTAATTACACAAAGCTTTAAAATAACTATGAGTATTGCCATTTAAAAAAAATATTATGTATATAATATAATAAAATGAACATCTCCATTGTAAATAGATACTTTTATAAAAAAAAATTAACTAATAATTTAGAAAATGCTAACAATAGTATTAAAAATATTAGTAGCACTGTCATGTTCCACAATTAGAAATTACATTGCCCACCTTAGTAGCTTATTGTCATTTAAAGTAAAAAAAGTAAAGTCTATAATTACAAAAACACAAATGTTGAAAAAATTTCCACGAGCAGGGTTTGAACCTGCACCCTTCTGACATACCGGGTCAGGTGCTCTTTCCAATTGAGCTATCGTGGTTCTAACCAGCCCGCCGAAATTATTCAACACTATTTACTTTTTACTTTGAAAGCCAAAGGCGCCCATTCAATGTTAACAACTACCGTCATTAACATCCGATCATAATATTTTTACAAATACTAAAGATCAGTTAAGAAGTAGGCAAGCTATTTATAAATGTTTATATAATTTTTAACGCAAATTTTGTTGCGAACAAATTACAAAAACACAAATGTTGAAAAAATTTCCACGAGCAGGGTTTGAACCTGCACCCTTCTGACATACCGGGTCAGGTGCTCTTTCCAATTGAGCTATCGTGGTTCTAACCAGCCCGCCGAAATTATTCAACACTATTTACTTTTTACTTTGAAAGCCAAAGGCGCCCATTCAAGGTTAACAACTACCGTCATTAACATCCGATCATAATATTTTTACAAATACTAAAGATCAGTTAAGAAGTAGGCAAGCTATTTATAAATGTTTATATAATTTTTAACGCAAATTTTGTTGCGAACAAATTACAAAAACACAAATGTTGAAAAAATTTCCATGAGCAGGGTTTGAACCTGCACCCTTCTGACATACCGGGTCAGGTGCTCTTTCCAATTGAGCTATCGTGGTTCTAACCAGCCCGCCGAAATTATTCAACACTATTTACTTTTTACTTTGAAAGCCAAAGGCGCCCATTCAAGGTTAACAACTACCGTCATTAACATCCGATCATAATATTTTTACAAATACTAAAGATCAGTTAAGAAGTAGGCAAGCTATTTATAAATGTTTATATAATTTTTAACGCAAATTTTGTTGCGAACAAATTACAAAAACACAAATGTTGAAAAAATTTCCACGAGCAGGGTTTGAACCTGCACCCTTCTGACATACCGGGTCAGGTGCTCTTTCCAATTTAGCTATCGTGGTTCTAACCAGCCCGCCGAAATTATTCAACACTATTTACTTTTTACTTTGAAAGCCAAAGGCGCCCATTCAATGTTAACAACTACCGTCATTAACATCCGATCATAATATTTTTACAAATACTAAAGATCAGTTAAGAAGTAGGCAAGCTATTTATAAATGTTTATATAATTTTTAACGCAAATTTTGTTGCGAACAAATTACAAAAACACAAATGTTGAAAAAATTTCCACGAGCAGGGTTTGAACCTGCACCCTTCTGACATACCGGGTCAGGTGCTCTTTCCAATTGAGCTATCGTGGTTCTAACCAGCCCGCCGAAATTATTCAACACTATTTACTTTTTACTTTGAAAGCCAAAGGCGCCTATTCAAGGTTAACAACTACCGTCATTAACATCCGATCATAATATTTTTACAAATACTAAAGATCAGTTAAGAAGTAGGCAAGCTATTTATAAATGTTTATATAATTTTTAACGCAAATTTTGTTGCGAACAAATTACAAAAACACAAATGTTGAAAAAATTTCCATGAGCAGGGTTTGAACCTGCACCCTTCTGACATACCGGGTCAGGTGCTCTTTCCAATTGAGCTATCGTGGTTCTAACCAGCCCGCCGAAATTATTCAACACTATTTACTTTTTACTTTGAAAGCCAAAGGCGCCCATTCAATGTTAACAACTACCGTCATTAACATCCGATCATAATATTTCAGAAGGTATGTCAGAAGGGTGCAGGTTCAAACCCTGCTCGTGGAAATTTTTTCAACATTTGTGTTTTTGTAATTTGTTCGCAACAAAATTTGCGTTAAAAATTATATAAACATTTATAAATAGCTTGCCTACTTCTTAACTGATCTTTAGTATTTATAAAAATATTATGATCGGATGTTAATGACGGTAGTTGTTAACATTGAATGGGCGCCTTTGGCTTTCAAAGTAAAAAGTAAATAGTGTTGAATAATTTCGGCGGGCTGGTTAGAACCACGATAGCTCAATTGGAAAGAGCACCTGACCCGGTATGTCAGAAGGGTGCAGGTTCAAACCCTGCTCGTGGAAATTTTTTCAACATTTGTGTATTTTCTTCGATGCTCAGGGTAAAAAAGTAGGCGATCCAGGACAAATGATTCGTTTATATCGTTTACTTGAATAAAACGGCGTTTAATTTTAAAATGACAAAAAGTTATAATGTAACGGCGACAATGGTTTCTAATCGAATGAGTACTAAAGTGTGAACGTAGGCGCGTAGTGCGTATGTCGTGACGTTGCCGCGAAGCTCTTCGCAGGCCGCGTCGTTTACTTCTTATGTGGATAGATGGCGCTAAGCGTTAACATACCGCCCGCCTTGGAAGCTTCAGGTTAGCTTCCGAAATAATCAGGAACAATCGATTATGATGCAGTCATCGTCGTTAGACTCTTCGTTGGCGTCGACGGATGTATTGGCGGAGATTCATCTTCCTGTATGGGCAGCGGACAGATTTTGGAAAAGGCTCGCTGTACTGTCCCTGTCGATGTGCGAATTTCGGCGACTCGTGCTACTCCGTCTTTCCCTGGGAAAACTCGTATAATTCTTCCCAGTCGCCACTTGAGAGGTGGTTGCTGCTCATCTTTGAGTAATACGAGACTGTCGAGTTTAATGTCGTTTACGTTGGTCTTCCATCTGCTTCGAACTTGAAGATCCGCGACGTACTCCGTCGACCAGCGCTTCCAGAAATTTTGACGTAGTTGTTCAACCCGGTCATAGCGTGTTAAGCGATTAGCTTGCATCTCGGTGATGTCTGCAGTAGCTGGAGCGGTCAACGGGCGGCCAATGAGAAAATGGGCAGGAGTTAAGGGTAGGTAATCAGAAGGATCTGTGGACAGAGAAGACATGGGGCGAGAATTCAGGACGGCTTCGATTTGAACTAATACTGTGCTAAATTCCTCGTATGTTAGTTTTGCATCACCTAGTATGCGTCTAAGGTGATGTTTACACGACTTCACTCCTGCTTCCCAAAGGCCACCAAAATGAGGAGCGTATGGAGGTATAAACCTAAATGTGATACCATCATTGGCAGTAAAATCTACTATTTTATTACGATTAATTTCTGATAAAAGTGGAAATTCTTTTTCCGCTCCGACAAAATTTTTTCCATTATCGGAAAATATTTCCAAAGGTTTTCCCCGTCTGGAAATGAATCGTTTTAACGCAAGTATATAATCGTCTGAAGATAAGCTACTAACAAGCTCTAAATGAATACATCTAGTCACAAAACAAACGAATAAACAAATGTAACTTTTTATTAATTTTGCACCACGACCTTTTCGGTTTAAAACAAAGACTGGTCCCGCGTAATCTACTCCAGTGCGCATGAAAGGAAAACTCGCTTCTAAGCGTTCAGTAGGTAAATTACCCATTATAGGCTGCAATGTTTTTCCACGCCAGCGTGTACATACGACACACTGATGCACGGTTTTCCTAGCGAGGTTCCTACCAGCTAATGGCCACCAACTTTCACGTATAATGTACAACAGAAGTTGGGGTCCAGAATGAAGTAATTTTGCATGTTGATGTTGGAACAAAAGCATGGTAAATCGACTTTTACTACATAACAATATCGGATGACGTTTATTTTGATCAAATGAAGACAAATTACCTAATCTACCACCAACACGAATTAATTTTTGTTCGTCAAAAAATACGTTTAAACCTAAAACCTTGTTAGCCTCTTTACAGTGTTTCAAAGACACATTTTTTTTAAAATGATTATATAATGAAGGGAACGATTGCATCTGTGCGAAACGAGACAGCATTCGCTCGGACTGAGCTAGCTCGGCGGCCGATAAGCAACCGGTTTTATGCGCTTGTGTGTTGCGTGCGTTATGAATGAATCTAAGTAGGTATGCGCCTGTCCGAACCAACCGATTATATGATGAAAATTTCTCAAAGTCGAATAAATTTTCCGTTTTTGTGCACAACGTACTTACAGTTTTACATTTTAATTCTGGTAAATCTTTACAGACAGGCGTTACTTGATTATTATGTTCCCAATCAAAACAATGCAAATAATTAGGACCGTGCCACCACAAGCTACAATTTTTTAGTTCGCTAACATTAAGGCCCCTTGACAATAAATCAGCTGGATTATTTTGACTTTCTACGTGTAACCAGAGCGCGTCGCTAGTCAACTCATTAACTTCTGTGACTCGATTTTGCACGAAAGTTTTCAATAAATGCTGAGACATACGTAACCACCCTTTTACGATAGTGGAGTCTGTCCAGAAATAAACATTATCAAATTTTAAAGTGAGAGCCTCGATTATCATTTTATATAGTCGTGCACCAATCAGAGCACCACAAAGCTCCAATTTAGGAATACTAATCGTTTTTAAAGGTGCTACTTTGCTTTTTGCACATAATAAATTCATTGAAACTGATTTTTTATTTATTGTACGAACGTATGCACAAGCTCCATACGCTTCTTGTGAGGCGTCTGAAAATATATGTAATTCTATTCGTTGAGCGTTGACATTTCTAACGAATCGCGAAATTTTAATTGTGTGTAAATATTGTTTAATCGAATCTACAAATTTTAGAAATCTTACTAAAACGTCGTTTGGAAGGGGATCGTCCCAGTCCAGTTTACATAACCACAGACTTTGCAAAAGTATTTTTGCTACAATAACAACAGGCGCTAGAAGCCCCAATGGGTCGTAAATTTGGGAAATAATAGACAACATCTTACGTTTTGTCATTAATGTCATATCCACGGCAGCGAGCTTAGTGGTAAAATGAAACTCGTCACTTTGGTTATGCCAACCTAGCCCTAGTGTTTTTGTTTGTGTATGCTCGCCTATTGCTAAATCTTTTGAATAAGTCGTAGTCTGGATGTCATGGTTGAATGTCCATTTACGCAACGAATAACCATACTGCGCTAAAATATTAGACGTTTTTTTGCAAATACGAATTAAAGTTTCAGGTTCATCATGCGAGGTCAAAAGATCATCAACAAAGAAGTCCTCCCTGATAACACGTGATACCACTTCGTCGTCGCATTCCTTTGCGACTTGATGTAAGCACCGTATACATAAGTACGGAGCCGACGCAGTACCATACGTCACAGTGTTCAATTGGTAAATACCTATCGGATCTGAAGGATCATCTCGCCAAACAATGAGCTGCAGATCACGTTGCTCTGGTTGAATAAGCGTCTGCCTATAGGCCTTTTCAATATCAGCGCATGCCACCGCTTGATTTTGCCTAAAACGTAATAGAATGGAAAAAATATCGTTTTGTAATTTAGGCCCGATAAACTGAATATCATTTAACGATTTTTTAGAGTCAGTTGCACAGCTAGCGTCGAAAACAACCCTTAATTTGGTCGTCGTACTACTCGCACGAAATACCCCATGATGTGGTAGGAAATAATGTGGTTGACTGTACCTATCTACTTTAGTCATGTGGCCTAACTCACGATATTCACGCATAAAATCTGAATACTTGCGCTTATATTCAGGTGTACGCTCTAATTTCCGTTCCAAGGAAATAAATCGTTTATAGGCTGTCTTGTATGACTCACCTAGCGAGTCAGCTGATTCTTTCAATGGCATGCGAACCGAGAACCTACCATCTAACTCGCGTTTAATCGTTTTATTAAATATTTCTTCGCATTTCCGTTCGTCACTAGTGAGACTATTCCATTTGGGCAAGTCTTCCAGCTCCCAAAATTTTTTTAATTGCGAGTCTACGTCTAAGTTTTGAGAAAAATTGCACTGAATATTATTTAATTTAATAGGTAATTTATTCGTATAAATAGGTCCGGAAATTAGCCATCCCAATTTTGAACCATGTAAATAAGGTCCGCAATCTAATTTTATTTTATTTTCGTTCAAAAGTTCCCAAAATAGATCTGCACCTATTAATAAATCTATTTCGGAGGGTACATTAAAATTCGGATCCGCGAGTTTAATATCGACTGGTATTGACATTAACTCGGCGTCGAGATTCACGGCCGGTAAGACTGACGTGATGCATGGCAAAACATAACATTGAATATTCGTATTATAATCGTTTACTTTAGATCGTATAATAAAATTGCATAACTTATTCGAGTGTGAGACCGATTGTCCTACACCGGAAATTCGGACAGTGGACTGTAAATAGTTCGTATAATTTATTCGTTTACAAAACGCATCGGAAACAAAACAGTGTTGACTCCCGCTGTCTAGGAGCGCACGGGCCGTGCGTCGCCTGTTATATTCGTCGTATACTTCAACTAATGCAGTTGATAACAGAACCGGTGTAATCAGCTGTGGCGTAGATAAGGCGTTATTATCGTTTGAACCTAATGATGAATGCAATACGGTTGAATTTACTTGAGCCTTGCAAGACTCAATGTGATTTGAATCAATACAATTTTTTATAGGTGCATTTTTATGCAGCAAAGTGTTATGTTTTTGTTTACATTGCTGGCAAGGGCCAAAAAAACATTCTTTAATTGAATGACCCCCTCGTAAACAGTTAGGACAAAGTTTTTTGTCATTTATTAATTTATGACGATCCTCAACAGATAGATTTAAAAACATGCTACAAATATACAAAGCATGATTCCCGCGACACATTTCACAAACACGATTACGTTTAGTTGTATTAGAATTACTGGCAGCCACATAGCTATGAGTATGTGTTTTGACCACAGGAGTTTTCCTATCCTGACACTGTTTGTTATAAAAATGGTTTGACTGACTATTCTGAGACTTGTGAAAACTGTGAGAATTATTCGTATTACTATTAACGTTTACCATTTCTAACAAATCAGCTCGGTTTCTAAGGAAAGTTAATAAATCGTTTAGTTTCAATTTACGTTTTGGATCCTGACCTTGCAGACCGGAAATAAGAGTTCCTTTATAATTTTCCCACTCTCGCTCAGTGGAAGAGTCGAGTTTACACACAACTAAATACACAATAAGAGTGTCCCACGATTCTGTGGGTTCTCCTAACGACTTTAAGGCACGTAAGTTTCGTAAAATAGAATCTATCAGTTTTCTAATCAGTAAAGGCGATTCCCTATTAATATTTGGCACAGTAAACAAAGCCTTGACATGATTATGTACTAAAAGTCGATCGTTTTGGAATCTATGAAGCAATAATTCCCATGCATGATTATAGTTTTCGTCAGTAAATTCTAATGCGCTTATAACCTGAAATGCACTACCGCTAAGTGATGACCGTAAGTAGTGGAATTTTTGAATAGCGTTTAAATCAGTACGTTCATGAATCATCGTTAAGTAGGAATTTTTAAATTCGAGCCAGTCATCATAAGAACCCGAAAAAGAAGGTAACTGAATATCGGGTAATTTGATTTGTGACAATGTATTTCTAGCACACGATTTTGTGGAATTTTCCTTAGTACTATCATCTATGAATGACTTCGCTAAAGAAATACATTTAAAATATTGTTCTTCGAAATTTTCTCGATATTCAATTTGCGTTAAAAGATCATTTTCGTCAGCGGAAAGTTCTATTTTGTTCTGTATTTTATTAAATTCTTCAAAAACTGATTCTAAATGTGAAATTTTTAAATTTAACTCGATCAACTGACCTTTTTCTAAGTTGGAATCTTGAAATTTGAATAAATATTTTTCAAAAGAAATTACACGAGCTTTTAAAATACCTCTCTGTTTCTTACGATCTGCAATAATTATTTTTAAATCAGAACCAAGACAGTCATTGGAAGGCGAACGACTACCTTCCCTAGACGTCTTTGGCAAATTAAGTTTAAGATTTGCAGAACGATCTTCACTCATTTTGGTGGAAATTAGAAAGCAAAGAGTACTTACAATCGTATAAAAATCACCTCGTCCGTTTATAGGTAGCCACGACAACCGGCGCGGCGGCGGCGGTCACAATAGGTAGATCGAGGTAGCGGTTTCCACTGTAATTTTCAAACACGGCACGATATTAGCACAAATCGAATAAGGATAGGAGGGAAAAGAAGGATAATTTGACCTGACCGTATATTCCTGGATCTTTCTGGGCTGGTTCTTCGTCTTGGATTTCAGACAACGTGGCGGGTATCGACTTCCGTACGTATCTTTTGAATCCCGTCACTCGGTGAGAAGGATCATGTATTTTCTTCGATGCTCAGGGTAAAAAAGTAGGCGATCCAGGACAAATGATTCGTTTATATCGTTTACTTGAATAAAACGGCGTTTAATTTTAAAATGACAAAAAGTTATAATGTAACGGCGACAATGGTTTCTAATCGAATGAGTACTAAAGTGTGAACGTAGGCGCGTAGTGCGTATGTCGTGACGTTGCCGCGAAGCTCTTCGCAGGCCGCGTCGTTTACTTCTTATGTGGATAGATGGCGCTAAGCGTTAACAATTTGTGTTTTTATAATTTGTTCGCAACAAAATTTGCGTTAAAAATTATATAATCATTTAAAGTCTATAATTGTCCCACTGCTGGGCAAAGGCCTCCATCATTGAAATCAAGTCAGCACTACAATTGATGGGTAATGGCTAACCCGCACTTGGCAAGCGTGGTGATTACACCACGCTTGCCAAGTGCGGGTTGGTGATCACAAACCCGGGCTATGCATCGAAGAATCTGAAATACATTTTGCCTGACCTGGGAATTGAACCCAGGACCTTCGGGTATCGAGCCGAGCGCTCTGCCACTCGGCCACCGAGGTGTATTGTCATTTAGCATGGGGTAAATATGAAGGCTATTCTCTTTCCAATTTTGGTACTCTGTTTGGTTGGTGGGTGGTAGGGCTAGTTGGTCCTCCTAACAAGCTACCACCAATTATCTAAATATGTCGCTAAAACATCAATGTTAATAGAATTGTTGTGTTTTGGCAGCAAGAGGTAAGATCCTGTGCCTCAGTAGTTAAGCATTCCGGGTGAAGTTCGTTTCCACCTTTGATTTTTTTGTTACATCTGGTAGAAAGAAGACCAGGTAATTTAATATAAAAAATAAATAAAAAAGCTGTAATGGAATGTTTTAAAAATTGTCCATTTGTGTCCAGTAAAGAAACTATGAAGTTAAAGAAGAAAGCGCAGCGCGACAAGCGGCGTGCCCTGCAGGAGCTGAGCATGCGCCACGACATGCGGCAGCTGGAGCGGCGCGGCAAGCAGGACGCGCTGCACCGGCTGCTGGCCGCGCACCTGCACCTGCTCTGCTCTCTGCACATGATACAGGAGGTGGGGGTCACTATGGTATCAAATAGAATAATGATTATAACTTTTTAGGTTCCTCCAGCCGTGTGAAACGAAGCACCGTCGGAGGTTTTCAAGAGGGAACGGCATCACGCACTAGTGCGTGTCCCCGTGCCCTACTAGATTCTCTGAGGGGCTTTGTATCGGATCGGAGAGCGGAACAACCCGAGGGTGCCGCTAAAGGCTCGGACATCGGCTCGGGTTGACCGGGCCGTCGGTCGTGGTGTCAAGTGACCATGATAGTTTAAATAGTTTTATTACTTACTAGCGTAGCGACCCGCCCCGTCTTCGCACGAGTGCAATGCTGATATACATATAAACCTGCCTCTGGAATCACTCTTATCTATTAAAAAAACCGCATCAAAATCCGTTGCGTAGGTTTAAAGATCTAAGCATACATACATAGGGAAAGACAGACAGACAGCGGGAAGCGACTCTGTTTTATACTATGTAGTGATGTACAAAAATATATACAATTTTTAATAAGTGGGGCACTAAATGCTTTGTATGATGTCACGCCTAAATTATACAAGCAATAGAATGGAATATGTTTTTGTTGCAGCTTTAATCGATCTAACATATTTTTTTATTAAGCTGTTTCGTCCCTCTGCTGGGCAAAGGTCTACCTCAAAAATCTCTAAAATATAAAAACTGACATATTATTTAATTATTTATTTAAAATTCATCACATAAACTTACAGCCTGTTCAGCCAACGCGCTTATATGCTATATAAACTAATCTACAAGTAACAAAAACAAGTACTTAAATGTAAAATAATAACATAAAAACACATTGCAAAAAAAATACCCATAGAAAAAAATGTAGCCAAACATAAAAACAATAACAGCAACATTGAGAAACTATAACTATATATATATTATAAAACTATAGATGAGATAAGTACATAAAAAAAATTAAAAAAAAAATTAAAAAAAAAAAAATATTTAACTAGTTGTCAAACTATCTTATCATAAAAGATAAGCATGCACATCTGTACATATGACAGCAGGTCTACATATCATAAAATTTCAGATTTCCTCAATACATTTTTAACTTTATGATATAGTTATAAGGTTCAATATCAAACAAAGAAATTCGATAGTTTTGGGTAGTTTAAACTGCTGTCGCGTGTACATGGTGTTTATGTTAATATGATTGATCATTCATAGGATAATCGTCAAAAAGGAAGGCGAACGCAAACGGGCTGCAATTATATTTACATGACATTTATTGACAAGTTAACACCTAGTTAATTGATCATGGGCTGGATCTCCATTCGAGCCGTTAATATGAAGCTTCGTTTTTGCTCACAGATACTGCAATCAGTGAACAGCTTTTCCATCCTTCTCGCTAAAGGCGTGAATTGTATATTAATTTAGGTTGTTTCAACTATCTTGTTTAGTTTCTAACAACATTGAGGATATGGCTTTGAGCTAACTCGTGGCATGCATCAATGTTTTCAACTCTTCTCTTTTAGAAGCTCATAATAACGCAGTAGTTGCGGCATTCAGGTTGCGATCTGGCAACTCGCAACAGGTTCACTGTCGAAAAATATAACAATGGTTCAACAAACTGTTATGTATCATAATGTGGTCTGCGGAACAGTGAACCAGCTAAGCAACTAGCACAATCCGGGTACTTGGAATTTGACAAATTTTAAAAACATGTTGATGTTAAAGGCATTAGTCTCGGTAGTTGTCAGAAGATGGCAGTCGTTAAAACTTCGCATTAAGCAAGGCGTCGTGGTTGTGAGCCGATCCCTCTCCGTTTATGTAGGAAAGCTTGAGCCCAGCAATGGGACGTTTATATGCTTATAATAGTGATAAATGCCATTGACCATTGTTCAATTGTATTTAATTCATTGTGTTGGTTCCAGGGTCGCCAAGTATTGCAGTATTACAGACAGAGAAGTACTAGAGCTTCGGATCATCCAAAGATTACCGACGTCAAAATTTATAATATTCTTTTACACGGATATGCTTCCAAGGTACCTAAATATTATTTAATTACATATGTGCGACAATATGTAGTTTTATTATATTTATTAAAGACATTTTGCAAAATTTCAGGGTCACTTAGAAAATACCAAAGAATTGTTAACATTCATGGCAGAAGGTGGCGTTGAACCGAATGAGCAAACCTACGCGGCGATATTCGAGTGTATAGAGAGAAATAAAATAAACGATAAGGAATCTTTATTGAAATTCTACCAAAAACTAATGGAGGACAAGGTAGGCAATTTCGATTGGTTATGTTTTAAAAAATTACGTTACAATATGCAAATTATTTGATAAAGTCGTATGCATTCGGTTCGAAGGACCACAAAGTTAAGGTCGATTAATTAATATTTAATGTAAGATTTTAATTTATTTTGAATTTTTGTAAAGGAACTAAATAATGTGAGACGCTTGTCAAGTTCTAATAAAGTTATTACGACATGATACTTAAGTGTTCAGTCTTAACTTTACAAATAGTTTTGTAGGGTTAGTAATGGTATTTTTATTGTTAACCATACAAAATGATTCTTAAATTATTCCTAACTGTAACATATTTTTAGGGTATGACTCTTAACGACGTATTAGATAAATCAAAGTTCCTGTATGACCAAAGGGAGCAAGTGCTAAGTGCAGTGCACAGGATACAGCCGGACTTCCAACCGCAGTACACACCGCCCGTGCTAGATTACGACTGTCCCCTACTAGAGAACTTAAAATTAGATGTCATAGAAAACAGGAAGGGTCTGCTACAATCTCCCGCTGAAGGTCTAATGACTCTTGAAGATATTATACAGAGGGGGAAGGAACAGTTGCAAATCGAAATTAATGGTGACATAGAGGTGCAGAACATTGACATTAAGAATGATGTGAAGTCTGAATCGGTTGTGTTTTGTGTAAGTGTGATATTTTGATAATATTTTTCTTTACTGTTACTACTACAATTTACCTTTATTTCATTACTACAGGTCTATTAGTCCATACAGGTCTGTTAACTAAAGCTGGCATGTTCAACACTTTTACACGTTGCGCTTGTGTAGTGTCTGTGAATAAGCGCGCGGCGTGACGTCGCACTGTCTATCCGTCTGAAATATATATAAATATGTCTGTCTATGAAAAGCCTATCCGTCTCTCTCGCGCTCGGTGAAGCTTATGAGTATGAAAAAGCAGTTATTGTTTTGCTTTTGCTACTGTTTATAAATACAGAGTGGTATTTTTTGACATTCGTCCGTTAGCGTCAATCACGTTTTAAATCGATGAAGATTATTGTGTCATCTTTGTTTATCTATTTTAAAGTTAGATTAAAATGTCTTCTCAAAGAATTGGTTCCGGCAAAGTATTAACAGGACAATCTCGTGAAATAGTTTGAGTGGGGTAGAAGATTTAATTTACCATTCTGACTAGAAACAATTAATGTAATAAAATAATATTTTTAAATTTTGTTTACAACCCTACAACTTTACTCAACCTACAACTTACAAGCTTATATAGCTTTTAAAATCAGAGTAAGAAAACAAAATTTTTATAAATTTTCTTATTCAATCAAGATAATTTAATTAATTAAATTTCTAAACATGCTGTATAGTGAATTTGCATTAGTGTGAGTACTGTGAACATGCCAGCTTTAGTTAACAGACCTGTACATAGTTAGTTGATTTTAAGTTTAGTACCTTTTAAGCTTGTGTAAAAACCTTTTTTTCTTTTTTTTAAATTTACACCATATTATATTCAGAATGGAACTGCTCTTGTCGCGCTGTCTTAATAACAAGGGGATTTCCTTTTTGTGAAAAATTCATATCAATATGACTTCTAAGCTTTGTATAGTATAGCTGTTAGTCTTTGGCTCTTAAATGGATACAGCATATTGATTTATATCATTGGCTTTTGACCTTATGTCAGGGGAATAAAATAAAATGAAATTTTAGTTTGAATATATTGACTCAGCACTATAAGGGTTAAACAAAATTATTTTTTAATGATTTATATATTATACAATATATTGCAAAAGTTTTCTTATTTCTACAGAGGCAAAAATTACAAGAGACCGAGGTTGAGTGGCGTGATGTTATAAAAGATGCTTTCGTCCGTAATCTGAGCACACTGAAGTCTCAGAGCAACGCGTCGCATTCCGCTATCTCGCTTTATCCGTATTTTAAAGTTTTGGAGGTAAGCATTTTGTATGTTTATACACCCTACTATCTTGTCTTGACCCGCTTTAATAATACTGAATTTATCATTACCTTTCCCATTGAATCTTATCCCTTATCTGCTTGAAAAAAATTAAACGATAGATGATATAAAGAAATGAAACGTGCATGCTTAACACTATGCCACCAAGCTCCTTTGAAAAAATAGTTTTAACTTAAACGCCTCAGTGACTGAGTAGCTAAGCGCTCGGACCGATTACCGGAGGAACTGGGTTCAATTCCTAGGTCGGGCGAAGATTGTTTCGGTTAACGATGAAGATTGTTTCGATGATATTCAACCTTATCAATTGTAGCGAAGTCATCGCTACAATTGATTGATTGAATTGATTTCAATGATGGAGATCTTTGCCCAGCAGTGAGACAATATCTATACTAATATTATAAAGCTGAAAAGTTTGTTTTTTTGTTTGTTTGGTTGAACGCGCTAATTTCAGGAACTACTGGTTCGAATTGAAAAAATATTTTTGTGTTGAATAGTCCATTTATTGAGGAAAGCTATAGGCTATATTACATCACGCTATGACTAATAGAACGCAGGTAAAACCGCGGGGCACGGCTAGTATAGAATATTTATGCTACTAGTATAGAATATATATATATATACTTACATAGAAGTGTTTGTTTTTGTAGGTTGACCAGTTCGTAGATTTGATAATGGGTGAGGTCAGCAAGCTAGTCGACGGCAGTGAGACTTACAGTCCGACGCTTAAGTTGTTGCAGAGGGATCTCGGAACACAGGTTTATCACAAGTAAGGAAATACCTTTATTATTTGTATTGGAATTCCTTAGTCCTCCTGTTGTTTGTGTAGAAAACCCTGGAAAAAGTAAAGTAAGATGTAGGTAACCAGGGGCCCGACCGCCTAACCGATCGCTTTGACTTCGTGTGTGATTTATGACGTCATCTAGTCGTTTCGTGCCGCCTGTGAAAGCAATATCGAAAGCTATAGCCTTTAGCTTTTGATATTGCTTTCATAGGTGGTGCGAGGTGGCAAGATGACGTCATAAACTATACGCGTAGTCAAAGCGATCGGTTAGGCGGTCGGTCTGTTGTTATTGTCTAAATAATATGTCAATAAAAAAGTTATTATCGAGATCAAATGTATATAAACACCGCACTTACTGTTAGAATTAAACTTTCCTTTGTCAACAATTAGGTATCAAATCGAACAACATCGCCGCAACGGCGTTCTCAAGAAGATTGAGGAGATCTATGAGAAGTACTGCTCGTGGTACGTGAGCCGCGACGCGACGGACGAGCCCTGCAACGGGCGGCAAGCGTGGCAGCTGTTCGCGCACCGCCATAGGGACGGCGCTAGCCTGGTAACTAAGACAATATTATTGAGTACGATATACTCGGTATATATAATAGAATATAATATTTGTATTTAGCATAGATTGCAAGGTCGTGGAGAGGCCTATGTCCAGCAGTGAACTAATGTACGCTGAGGATGATAGTGATGATGATGATGACAGATTGCAATATTTCGTTTTTTTTTAAGTGACTACGTCATAAGGCCTTGGCCCGTAGTTTAGTAAGATTTGTTTCCGTTCGATTCGATAGATTCGGATCGAAGGACCAATGTTGCTTTTTTTGGCCCAAATTAGATCCGGCTTGAAGGACCAAGGTTGCTTTTTTGTTCAAAATCTAATCGGGCCTAAAGTACCACTGTTGCTTTTTTGATTGATCTTTTAATCAAAATTTTTATTTACATGTTTAGCTGCTTTAAATCGCCTTACTTACTTAATACACGAACTATCGTTAATATGACAACAAAAAGACTTTTTTTTTATTAGCCTGTTTTGTTTTCCACTGCTGGGCCTCACCTCTGCGGCTTCACTTATCTCTATCATCGGCCACCTCATACCACTCCGGCAAAAAAGTGGTTAAGTCGTCCCCCATCTCCGAAAAATACTATTTAAAAACGTTAAAACGCATTGCTGAGGCACTAATGTAAAACCTTATACTATCTTATGATAAGCTTTTCTGTAGGACGCCGAGGAAACGCCGTGGCCCGTGGAAATGCGACAGAACATTGGAAAGTTTTTATACAACATCATAATCAACGACGTGAAGATTGACGTGAACGTGTTCAAGATCAAATCTAAACAGTAAGTTTGTAGTTTGTGCCGCAGAATATTATATTTTATTGTGTATTTCATAAGTAAGTAGACAGTGATTCATCACGATAGACTTAAGGGCTCCTAGCCCTAACACCCGTATTTATAAACAAGCCATTTCTTAGCAATTACTTTGTTCTTAGAAATGTCACTAAGATCTAATTTAATTTTATACACATGTAACGTTTAAATTAGAATATAAGTTTTCTTATTATTAAATAAAAGTATTATTATTATTATATTATCAAATTTTCATTTTATATTATTTTAAACTTATCACAAACTTTCACACTGAATATAACCTCAAAACTAGCTTGTCACAAGCTTGTCACTATGAATTCTTTGAGAAATCTAACTAGATTGCTTGAGTAAAGATATTGGTGAATTTCATCGGTTCACTAAAGAATATAAAGCTTTACTTAAACTATACTTTTGCTTCAGTACGAGCTTTTACTCGTTTGTAAAATACGAGTGTAAAAGTTTTCTTTTCTCTTTTACATACTTCTTGCTCTATTGTATTTTTGGGCGGGTGTAAGTGTTTCACATTTAATAGTACAGACGCCTGCACATCAACCTATTCAAACTCACAGTTCTTCAATAAATGTTCAACCCTACGCCATATACATATAAAGCTCAAAGTATATTGAGGAAACTTGACAGTTTCTGGTAGTCTGATCTGCAGGCGTGTGTACGTACATCATTGCAACGCAATTGCAAAACATGTGTTGATAGATGAACTTGTCTTTGAACACGAGGAAATTTAAATAAAGTAGTAGGCACGTATCCTAGTAGAAAATCGATTATGTACAACAGTCGATAGAGTAGAAGAACATTTTGCACGCACCAATATTATTGTTTTGTTTTTTTCTTTTACTTGAAACAGCTTTCTATTTGCGAGCTAGTTCAAAATATGAATAAAACTTATTAAAGGGTAGGTTACCATCTTGGTTGCCACAAATGTACGGGAGTAAAAAGTTCGTTCCATTTTTAAATAACACGATAGATATGGTCGCTATACGCGACAGATATAGATTTTTATTCAAACTTTGCTGGTCGCAGCTCGCCCATATTTGACCAGTACAGAACATTTCGATTTCTCTCGAAAAAGTTTGTAAATAGTGACTTCATTTCCAAACATGTTTGAGAAAAAACATTAATTGCGCAGGAAGAAACTGCCGGCTGTGTACAAAGTGCACCGCCCTTGGGGTCGTCTGGTACGGCTGGAGCTGAAGCCGCACCCGGTGCTGGCGCGGCTGTGGGCGGGCGCGGCGCGGCCCCGGCTGCGCATGCGCGCGTCGCTGCTGCCCACGCGCGCCCCGCCCGCGCCCTGGGCCAGCGCTAACGATGGCGCTTACCTGCTCACGCCCACGCCGCTCATCAGGTAGTTTACTCTCACCTTAGAACATCAGGGTGCCTACTGTGAGTTTTGTTTACTATCCGTATTCATCCGATTACGTTAACGAAAACGAAAATTAGTATGGCATTGAAGCCGCTGCTCCTGGCGATATACGAGTAGAGTTAAAATTTTGCTATACAAATTCTCTTTTTCGCTATCGTGATCGAATGGCGTATGAAACTCGCACTAGGCACCCTGAACTAAGTTTACTCTTGTGATAGTAAGTATGTTATAACTAGAGATTAAACGGATAGTTATTTGGCCGGATACCGGATATCCGGCGAGCTGTGAAGCCGAACGGCCGGATATCCGGCGGAGAGTAAGTAAATGCTCTGAGGTAAGTTGTGACATGTTTAGCGCCGTGCAGCTGCGGGCAACGCGATTGCAACATCTCGGGCGGTTTCGGGTGTCATCGGGACTCGTCGGGAGTGATCGTGCGCATTCGTGAGTGAATGACAGGCGAAAATCATTCAATCGTTTACTTGATGCTTGTGTGGCCGTACGTGCGTTATTTGATTGACTTTGGATTATGTAAAAATACGTACTTGATAAAATAAGTAAAAAGATCGCCTGTTTGGCAATATTTTGAAATTTCCAGTGAAAACAATAAGTTTGCTGTTTGTTTGTTATGGCGACTCCAGATTTTTCGAGGTGGTGAAGGGAATCATCATTATTGCGAGCTGTTGTCTTATTTCATGTACGCTTTAAACGATTTTTTAGAAAAATAATGCATATCCTGTATCCGGCCGGATATTGAGTTACTATCCGGTATCCGGCCGGATAGTAAATTTGGGCCGGATAGGTCGGATACTGGATAGTTACCGGATATCTGTTTCATCTCTAGTTGTAACCGCCCATGTAGTCGTCTGGTACGCCTGGACACAAAATAAGAAGACTGCAGAACCTAAGCTTTGATTCAAAACGCGCTCGAGCAACGCACCTCGCTGACACGGGATCTCGCAACAGTCCGAGCGAAGGCTGCGCTCGAACCTCTGTGAAATTTCAACTTTCTAGTGAAAAAATTAAATGCCTACCCGACCAAGCCAGGAATCGAATCTGGGTCTTCCGCAATCCAGGCGGTTGCACTGACCATTATGCTACCGGGAAGGCTGACGTAAGCACTAAATTTTTACACTGCTTTTTAATTTTGAGTGCTTTTTAACGGCACAGTGCCATCTATCCAAATTTGTGGTATTGCATCTGTAAAGATGAATCTGTATAGCCATCGGTTGCAATAACCGTTGGATAGATGGCACTGTGCCGCCACTCAAAAATTAAAAAGCAGTGTAAAAATTCAGTGCTTACGTCAGCCTTCCCGGTAGCATAATGGTCAGTGCAGCCGCCCGGATTGCGGAAGACCCAGGTTCGATTCCGGGCTGGATCGGGTAGACATTTAATTTTTTCACTGTATTTTATAAAATATTTAGTTCAGCTTCAGTTCAGCAATTAACACCTAAAAATAAAAAGTAAAATCAACTTTCTAGGTCCAAGATTTTAGGCTGATCGGAGTCAAGAGTCAAGACTTTTCTGTTCATTTTTAGATTTTAAAATACATCAAGCAGATAGGTTTTTATATATTCGTCTACACTAGTCATGATCTAATACAAAATAAAGAGCTATAACATTATTGTATCAAACAAAATTTTTCTTTATCAATATAATTTCCAACAACGTTGACTTTGATCCCTACAGGATGCCATTCAACGTGTCGACGCAGTGGAAACGACTGGAGGAAGCGCCCCCCGCGGCCTTATACCCCGTCCTGGACAGCCTGAACCAGCTCGGCGAGGTGCCCTGGCGCATCAACCAGCCCGTGCTCGACCTGCAGCTTAAAGTATTCAGGTCAGTCTGAGTAACTGAATTTGTACATGTATGGTTGTCATGATAGTTATTACGATGATAAATTAGATTACGACCACGGCTGGTGCAACTCGAGTTTTATTACTTAAGGAGAACGCAGACCGGGACGGCATGCATGGCAAAGAATTTAAATTTTTACCAATGGCCATTCAAACAAAATTGACACAGAAGCTCATTGTCAGGTCCGGTGGCAATAAAAAGCTGGACATCCCCCCTCCGTCCGCGTCCTTGGACACGTCCGCGTACGGCTCGGCGACGGACGCGGCCGCCATGTTCAAGCGGCGCGTGGCCATCAGCCGGGCGCGCGCTGAGATGCACTCGCTGTGGTGCGACTCGCTGTACAAACTGTCGCTCGCTAACCATTACAGGTAACAAAGTTAAACAAATAAGTACGTAGTTAAATAATGGTTTAATAACCATGAAAAATTGTAAACCATGATAAATGGTTTAATATTTTTGAAATGATGTGTATCTGCCTATTTTAACCTAAAAAGATAGATAATAAAACTAATTTACCTATACTTGGCGAGACGGTTCGCCTGCCTTAATCATTTGCCTACCTTAACCTTACCTAAACCTTATTCGAATCGCTTATTTAAAAGTTGACTTATACAAATTAGTTTCACACCACATCACATCATCAGCCTACACACGTCCACTGCTGGACATAGGCCTCTCCTAGTGCACGCCACTGAGCACGATCCGCGGCTACTCTTTACGTCAGTAAAATGCCTTTAGATAACCTAATAGCTAGAAGTAAAAGTGACGGTAACAGGTTCACTGTCCTTATCGTACAACAATGGTTAAATCATTTGTAACGTACCATTATATGACGTTTGGACAGATTAACAGACTAGGACTCACAGACTAGGGGGTAAGAGAACTACAATAAAACTATTTAAACTATCATGGGCACATGCAAAAGGGTAATTATAAACGGGATTTTTACCATGCTTATTATTTCTGTGCCGAAATATCGGCACAGTTGTCCCGTTAATAATTACTCGAGAACTACAATGTTTCAAAAGTTTACACCCATAGTCAAGAACAACCAACAAAGAAAAAGTAATAAAAAAAATTTGATGTAGTGTTCAAAGGTTGATAAATATTTAAAATATGTGTAGTCGATTTAACCACTACAGTACGTTGTCGTAAATTTTATATAAATAATTCCTACCTATTATGCTCTAAAGTTTTCATCCTTAGTTGGTTTTTACATCTTCCATAGCGAAGGATTTAACCTTTTGAATGCCAATACCTACAAAACGCAATGTGTCCTTCAGCGCCAAGCTATAAATGTATAACGAATGTATAGTATTTCATTATAGTAGTAGTAGTGATGAGGGTAATTATTTTATCGATAAATGTTATTTACATATTTTTCTTTCCATAAATATACTGTTAAAGACATTTAAATATTACAGATAAATAAAATAATGACGTATTTCGAAATCTTGTATTATTTTACAATAGCGTTGATAAGAAAAATCAAAATACACTATAGATAATGACAAAACAAAAACATAAATCAGTTCAGCCATAATGAATTGAGAACATCCCTATGGCCTTATGACGTCATCCCGTTGTCTTCATATAAAGACCGTGGCGCCCGTAGCACGTAAAATGAGTGTGAAATTCAATTTTTATTAGGGATGTCTATACATCCCTAATAAAAATTGACGCGAAAGTCACGCGTCACGCCACGATCGTGCCAAGACAACGGGATGAGATCATAGGGTCTTGATGTATTATTATTAATTCCAGTACATTACACGTATAAATGACATCACGTAACAGGTTCTTAAAAACTAACCAATTTTTTATTTGACCTAAGCACGAATTTCTGTAACCTTAACAGTTATTAATTAACACTCAATTGACGGAACACAATAGTGACGTCATAGTTTGCCATTCCCATACAATTTCAATTGAAAAATATTTGACAGTTTTGCTAAAAAGTTTCTCTATTGACTAACTAACTAGCTAGTCATCTCCCCAATTCTGACGCTTCTGACCAGATCATTGATTATCACATGTCACCAATAGGGACAGCATCTTCTGGCTGCCCCACAACATGGACTTCCGCGGGCGCGTGTACGCGTGCCCGCCGCACGTGTCCGCGCTGGGAGCTGACGGCGCACGCGCTCTGCTCAAGTTCGCGCGGCCGCAGCCGCTGGGGCCGCGGGGGTTAAGGTGGCTCAAGCTACACGTCATCAATCTGACTGGCGAGTTCAAGCGGTACACGGTGCAGGAAAGGTAAATTTAGGTTTTCAGAGAAAATAAAATGCGTTTTTTTGTACTACAAAGGTCGATCGGCGATCAGGCGCATACTGTGCAGGAAAGGTAAAATTTTGGATGTGTTTTCTTACGAATTTGACTCGTACGAACACGTGCGAATACATATATTATGACATGCATGATACATCCTGATACTATCGCACCTTGCACTCTAGATGCGACTAGTTGTGCGTGTACACAAAAGGCCGGCCTAATATGGCAAGGAGTACGGCTCGCCCGATGGTAAGCGGTAGCATGTGAGTTAGTGTTATATGTGAGGACGGCGCCGGCGCGCGTGCTCTGCTCAAGTTCGCGAGACCGCAGCCGCTGGCGCCGAGGGGGCTGAGGTGGCTTCAACACGTGATTAATCTCACGGGCAAGTTCAAACGGTATACGATGCAGGAAAGGTAAGTCAATACGATAAGAAATTACTTCTTAAATTTATAGAAAAAAAAATGTTTTATACCGCAGAAGTGGCGATCCAGCGTACAGTTCTCCCGATTGTAAGCGGTTATCGTAGCTTATGAACGTTTGCTACATCAATGGTCTCAAACTCTATACTATTAATCTCACAGGCGAGTTCAAGCGGTAATACAAGCATCGCCGTAATCGCGGACTTCTAGTGTCACAAAAGTACTTTCTTCTTTACTTAAATTAACAAATAGTGTTTCACCTGAGTCCTAGTCAGCAGTTCACCTACTAAAACCATAAGGCAACGTAGTGGATTTATCAGTATTTCTTGATGTTATAGGCTTGATCATGCTGATAAAATATTGAATAAAATCCTGGACTCTGCCGACCGGCCGTTAAATGGCCAAGGCTGGTGGATGAAATCCGAGGAGCCTTGGCAGACGCTAGCCTGCTGCATGGAGATAGCTAATGCTGTCCGCTCGCCTACCCCCGAGGGTATGTCACTAGTATTGTTAATATTCTATATTTTGTGTTCTTATTGTACTTTATTAATACGACTTAGGGATCTTCAAGAAACGAGCCTATTTCTTCCTTAAAGGCCGGCAACGCATCTGCGATTCCTTTAGTTTTGCGGGTGTCCATGGGCGGCGGTGATTGCTTCCCATCAGGTGACCCGCCTGCTCGTTTGCCTCCTTCTAATATAAAAAAAAACTTTATAGACGTTTGTTTGCATATTATTTGCCTTAATTAAATAAATAATTTCGTTACACAATTTTAAAACCGGTAAAACGTGTTTACGTTACGTTTACGTGTACAGGCATTTTATCTCAATGTTGTCATTCTTTCGTTTCGTTTCGTTTCGTTGATTCGAGCCACGGACATCTGGATCTGAAACCAGTGGTGGCCTAAGTTATGGTTCAGGGATGGGCAAACTACGGCCCGCGGGCCATCTTCGGCCCGTGAATGATCGAAATCCGGCCCGCGACCGTCAAACAAAAATTCAAGTGCGTGTGTGTACAGAAAATGCATACCTATCAATATTTTTATTTCATAAAAAAATAAATATTTTTTGAAAATATACAATATAAATTCAGTAGTCTGGCCCGCCATAGATTTTGTTAGTAAATATTGTCACGCGAAGGAAAAAGTTTGCCCATCCCTGGTTTATATGATCGGTTGGACGTAGCTTCCACGTTTCGTTACTTCTTTAAAAGCTATGCAGTTTCTCGCCCCCATTCTTCCCAAAGAGATGTCAAAAGACGTCCTTAATGGATAGTAGATAAAAATGATGATTGGTAGATTCAAAATCTTATCTTTTTCGTTAGTTAAGCCTGACTGACAAGTTTTTGTGTTTCCCAGTAGCATCATCTTTTTTATAATGTTCATATAATTTTGTGCAACCCTATCTTTTCATTCTTCTTCCTCTATAAATTTAATTCTTCTTCCTCTATTAAGCTACTATAAGTTTGCCAACATCTATGAATGAAGCCGTGCCTAAGCTAAGCAAGGCTGATCCTAGCACTCCAAGATCCAGGACGTGATTGTGACTCTGGTTAGAAAAAGAATATTCTAACCCTCTGGTTAGGTTAGTCACAGTCGCATCTTTTTGTGTACTGGAATAAGAAATATGCGGAGGTCGACGTTGACTTTGAGGTGTGTTCGGCCGGCAGAGTACCTGTGCTCGTACCCGGTGCACCAGGACGGGTCGTGCAACGGGCTGCAGCACTACGCGGCGCTGGGCGGGGACGCGGCCGGCGCCGCCGCCGTCAACCTGGCGCCCGCCGCCCGCCCGCAGGACGTGTACAGCGCCGTCGCCGCGCTGGTCAGTACCCATCACCATCACCATCACCATCATCATCACCAACGCGGCCGGCGCCGCCGCCGTCAACCTGGCGCCCGCCGCCCGCCCGCAGGACGTGTACAGCGCCGTCGCCGCGCTGGTCAGTACCCATCACCATCACCATCACCATCATCATCACCAACGCGGCCGGCGCCGCCGCCGTCAACCTGGCGCCCGCCGCCCGCCCGCAGGACGTGTACAGCGCCGTCGCCGCGCTGGTCAGTACCCATCACCATCACCATCGTCATCACTGACGGGCTGCCAACGAGGCGCTGGGCGTGGATGCGGAAGACAAAATATCGCTCATATAGTTATAAAAAAAATAAACGATATAATTGTTTAAAGCTCTATTAAAATAATATATACAGTTAACCCCTTATTCATAAAAACTATTAAAGCATTATTTAGTTAACCATTGTTTTGTCTCTTTTTCTCAAATCCAAAATGACGTTTGTGTGACGTTGACAAAACAATATTTAACTAAATAATGCTTAAATAGTTTTTATGAATAGGGGGGTTAGTGATTAAATTAATTAAGTGATTAAATTAAGTCACCCGCCCCGACCTCGCACCTTGCGATTTTTATTTATTCCCGAAAATAAAAGAAAAACTTCGAGGAAAACTTTTGTGAACGCCGAGGAAGCAGTGGCTGCATTTCAAAAGGCCGTCGAAGAAACCCTTAAGGACGTGTGGGCAAAGTGCTTTTCTCAGTGGTTCCATCGGATGCAGTGATGTATAAATGTGAATGGACACTATTTATAACTTGCTAGTTTGTTAAATTTTTGATTATCTGAGAACTTTCAGTGTCGCCCTAGTTAACAACATAATGTATAAGCTTTTTTAGTCAAGAACAGTATCAATAAACAGTGTTGGTATAGGTGGAGGAGATGCGAGCGCGTGACGCGGCAGCGGGCCTTCGCCCCGCCCTCATTCTGGAAGGCTTCGTGCGGCGCAAGGTCATCAAGCAGACCGTTATGACCACGGTCTACGGCGTCACCAAGTTCGGGGCGAGGCTGCAGATCGCCAAACAGCTTAAAGGTAGCTCTTTGTTTTCAGGAAAGTCATAAAGTATACCAACGGAATAGAGCAACAAACACGAGCTGTCAAACGAAACCGAAATAAGATATTTGTGTGTGTACAATTGTACTGTATTGTATTATATTATTATATTGTATTAGGTACTTTAACAACAGTAATACATGTTCGTACCATATCATAACCGCGTGATAGACAGTGGACACGAAGCATCGATAACTTGATGCAGCCCTAGTGTAAAACGAAAATTATTTCTTTACACAAAATATTCGTAAATTCTGCAATAATGTGTATTCGATCTTTGCTTCTTACATAAAAAAATGTTTATAGAAGAGAATTATCACACTTAGTGCTTAAAATTCGAAGCACATTGTCAAAAATAAATCCTAGATCAAGAGGTGTCGATTTAGAATAATTTACCTGTGAAATGAACATTTTTCGGGGCTATTGCACTGTGTTGTACAACAATCAATCACTGAACAAGTCACCATGTTTCTGAAGTACTATTTCTCAAAAAATATCCACGATTTCACGTAAAATCATAATAATTCACGGAGCTCAAATTCTCAGCAAGCCGATAAAAGCAAACGAACTGTCAAACAGTTGCTAAAAACAGTTCTGTTACGTCGCATCACGCATCTCTTTTTATCACACAGTGTTGCTGCTGGTGACATCTCGCTCGCTCAGCCCTTTGTTGCTCTATTCCGTTGGTATAATAACTTTATGGTAAATGTATAGTTACGGATACAGCATCTGACGAAAGTGGAATCTGACGGACGTTTTTTAAATCACGGATAGATATATTTTTTTTTTATCATGTGAATGTTCTTTATATTTTGTTTGTTTATTTGTAAATGGTAAGTGTCCTTTCATGATACATTTGCAATGCCCATGCCCATGGGCATTTTCCAATATTTTGACGCTGTAAGGGACAAAAGAAGTGCCCTTGCTGAGTTTCTTGCCGGTTCTTCTCAGTACAAGGTCTCCCGCCCAGAGTAGACTTACTAACCGATGCGATGGCATAATGACGTTCATAAGAGCTATTTGTAGCCTAAACTGAATAAGTGATTTTGAATTTTATAGCTTGTCGGGGCTATTTTTGAACTTGTGACAAAATTCTAATATTATGGTCACACGACTCTGCACGAACACCGCGGATTTTCTTTGTTTATTTACAGTACATTTAATACGAAAAAAAGAGTATTTTATTGTACTTTTAAATATTAAAAATGTACTACTTTTCTAGTTTTGCTGTTTCAATATAGAGTTCGAAGAAGCTTTCTGGCACGACCACGCGAGATTTTTTAAATACTTTTAGATATTGAGGTCAATTTAAAGGTCATAAATTATAGAAAATAAATGTACTATAATTAAACTGGTAGTTGAAACTGGGATTTATAGAAAATTTAATTCTAACTGCCTAAACGTGTTGAACTTTTTCATTGTATTACGACCCTATTTCGGTGAGAAAAAGTTAAAAATTAAAAAAAAACATGGTGTATAGTATAATACACTCGCGAGCAATAAACCGGAATCTTTTCATCGAGGATTGCTAAAGACAAATTTTTACCATTTTTGTTGTGTGATATATCATTTGAAAGGTAATTTTATAAGCTTTCAAATGATATCAAAAAGATTTAAAATTAATAAAATTTCCTACCTAAATATAGAGAATTGTTGCAAAAGGTTAAAGTTGTGGATGAATACGATGTAATATGAAAAGATATGTTTTTTTATTTACAGTGTGTATTTAATCCCCCCCTCAATACTTTGTATTACCCCCCTGGCCCTAATGACTGCCTGTAAACGGTTTCTCATTGACCGAATGAGTTTCCTGACGGATTCTTGTGGAGTTCCCTGCCACTTTTACCGAAGCAGTTTTCAGATTTTCTATCGTCGCCGGAGCTGGATATCTTCCTCGTACCCGTCTTTTCAGCTCGTCCCACACATGTTCACACGACAGGTGAAAATCCCGACTTCTTCCAGGTACTGTCTAGTCATTGCAGCGGTGTGGCAGCGGGCGTTATCGTGCATTAGCAGGAAATGTTCGCCAATAAACCCGGCGTACGGAAGCACATGGCCTAGCAGAATGTCGATGATGTATCTTTCTGCAGTTAGGCCCCCTCCCCGACCACCACCAGGTACAAATACCAGCTCCGTTTTTGCTTCTATACAAATCCCCGCCCATATCATACAGGGCCCGCCCCCGTATGCCACTGTTTTCGCAAAACAGCATTGTGCAAATATCTCCCCCGGTCTTCTATAGACTCTCTGTCGACGGTCGCTACCATGCAGGCACATCCTTGTTTTGCCCGAGAACAAGACTCGACTCCATTGCTCTATATCCCAATCTAAGTGATCGCGAGCAAACTGAAGCCGGGCTTCTCGGTGGGCTAGAGATATTTTGGGCCCCGTAGCTGGCTTTCTTGGAGTCAAATTAGCTTCTTTAAGTCTTCGCCTCCATGTCAACTCGCTAACAGCCCTCTCTCGAACTTCTCTGAGCTGCTGTTGGAGGTCCACGCCGGTTAGGTGTCGATTTCGGAGCGAAGTGGTGACAATGAATCGGTCATCTCTCACCGAAGTGCAACGCTGTCTTCCAGATCCTGGTCTCCGGACGAAGTTTTCAGTCTCCCTGATCCTTCTGTACACCTTCGAGACACAAGACTGGCTTAGATGAAGCTGTCGAGCAATATTACGCTGGGACAACCCTTGCTGGATTAAAATTACGATTTGAGCGGCTTCTGCAGGTGTGGTTTCCATTTTCTTTCAGATTCAGTGTTCCCAGTGACGTGAAATATTGGACTGATGACCAATTTTTAGGGATGCTCACTTTTTATAGTGTTTCAGGACTACAAAACAAAACAGTATGACGTAAGGGAAATAATCTTTGTCTGTGACATTGAAAGAGGTTGAAAGCTTAATAAATTACCTTGAAATCATATACCACAATGTATAGTTCATTGCATAGAAACTGTAAAAATAATCTAGAACATCCCGCGGTATAGCGATTCCGGTTTATTGCTCGCGAGTGTGTATATTGCCAGAACGAACGTGGTAAAGTGATAAGAAAAAAGTGTTTATTAAGTTGATGAAGTGTAAAAGAGGACAGTTACATATTATATGATATATAGTACCTTACCTATCTATCTTTTTTGGGCAGCAAGCTCAATAAAAATGTTTTCCATGCCTGTGCAGACATCGACGAGTTCCCCAAGGAGCACGTGTGGTCGTGCTCGCAGTACCTGACGACCAAGACCTTCGACAGCCTGCGTGAGATGTTCAGCTCCACCAAGCTCATCCAGGACTGGTTCACAGACGCCGCCAAGTAAGACAATGTTGTTCAATTTAAAAAGATTTTTTTTAACTTAGTGCTATGTTATATGTAATTATGTGATTTGGAAAACATAGTTTTATAAAAGTGATGAAAAAATTTCTACAGAGTCCGGGTCAGGTAACATGATGCGTGTTAAAATTCCAGCTGTAGAATTACCGCCTTACAAATAAACAAAGAATAAGGTCCGAATAGTTATTCCGTGTTTTGTTCCTGTCATGTAAACGTCATTTCGAATTAGAGTAAAAGAGACAAAACACGGATTAACTATTCACACCTTATTTTTTGTTTATTTGTAAGGGGGTAAATGTTTAAATATTTTTCAGAACTATAATTTAAAATATGACTTCGTAAATAAGGCGACTGTCTTCCTAAAATGAAATTCACAATTCAATTAAATAAGAAAGTTACGAAGATCAGTAATAATTATAACTAACACTATTTAACATAAAATATGAATAAATTCAGTTAATTGAATTGAAACTGATATAATTTTCAGTAAAAATGGAAAGAGATTTATTCATAAAATTATTAAATTACTAGCACTTTACTTGCGAAACGCGACTTAGTCCGTGTAGATTTTGGATTTTAAAAATATTTTTTTAAAATATATAATATAGCCCTATGTTACTCGCAAGAAATGTAGCATTCAATTAGTGAAAGAATTTTGGGAATTGGACCAGTAGTTCCAGAGATAACTCTTCACAAACGAACAAACAAACAAACAAGACCGATTTATAAAATTTTTTTATTTATTATTTGTGTAAAAATATGTTTACTACAACGTGGTGGGCGGTGGTTGCGCAGGCTGATCTCGGGCGTGTGCGGCGAGAGCGTGGAGTGGGTGACGCCGCTGGGGCTGCCCGTGGTGCAGCCCTACTACCGCCGCGCGCCACCCTCGCTGGCGCCCTGCCGCCCCGCGCTCGACCACACGCAGTCAGTATACACCACACATAGCACGCCACACATTATAATCGTAATCATCAGCTCATTTTATCTTCCCACTGCTGGGGCACGAGCATTCCCATGGATGGATAGGGAGAACGGGCCATAAACCAGCACCGGGTCCAGTGCGATACGGTGACTGTTAACGACTGCTAATGCAGCCGGGACCAACGGCTTTACGTGCCTTCCGATCGCAGACCGGGCGCGTTAACCAATGCGACATCGAGCTCCTCACATTACAATACATTTTTTGTTTATTTTTTGAAATCCACAATAGGGAAGCGGTTTCCCTTTTTTAACCGACTTCAAAAAAGGAGGAGGTTTCTCAATTTGACCGTGTATTTTTTTTAAGTATATATTTTTTATGTATCTTACGGGTACCACTTGGTCTTCATCTAACCAGATGTTAAGTGATGATAAGGCTGAAGGTAGAAGTGCACTTCACCCGGAATCCTCAACTACTGAGGCACTGGTAATCTTATCTCTTGCTACCGGAATACAACAATACTACAAACATTGATTTTATGGCGACATATTTAGATAAGATTGTGGTAGCTAGCCAGGTGGACAACCAAGCCCTACCACCAACCGAACCGAGTACACAAACATGTACCCCCGTTGGGAATCGAACCCGGGGCTTCTGGGTCTAATCCGGTGGCCTTAACCATTAGACCACAGGGGCGGTCAAATTTACTTGGAGAAATGCTTCCGTATTTTGAGTATAGTCGTGTTAAGAACCACTTAACTTTGTCTACAACATATCGTGTTAAGAAGGGACTTATTAAATAACGAACTGACTTTGATCATACAATAAGGATAAGCAATAAGAAGATAAGATTCATACAAAGGCGCTCGAGCAACGCATTACGCACGCGTGGACAACCTCTCGCGGTCACGGAATCTGACAACAGCTGCGATTCTTATATCCGTGTTCGTGTAAGGGCACATAGAATATCGATACCGGAAGTATCAATTAATGTAAGGGACAAACCACGATTTTACAGGAAAGCCAAAAATAGTTTTTTTTTTAATTCGATATCCGTCTAACTTTTTAGCGTTTTATCCGATTTTATTGACATCATTGTTGTTAAGTTTCATAAAACTTAGTAGTTTCGAAGATAGCATGTCCCTTACAATAAAAATAAATGTTAACATGCTTCTTACGTTACTGAAATTTAAGGTGTAAATAAAACATAAATATTGAAAAATAATATAAGCGGCTAGAAGCTTTCGAAAAATATACGTCAATTTACTGTAAAGGATAATTATAGTGATGAAATTTAATGTAAGTGAATAATAATCAAATATTTTTGCGAAAATCGTTCTAGATTGCCTGAAAATGGTTAACGTAAGGGACATTTTTTGAACGATAGAGCAATTCTAAGTATACCAATCGATAGAGCGGAAAATTGTGAACCCTAAATATACGAGTACATAAAACTCATTTTGGCCAAAATGTGTCCCTTGCCTTCTGCCGTTTACTTATTTTGTGAATTGGTCTACAACGCGCGGTGTGTCCCGCAGACGGCCGTGCACGATGAAGCAGCGCAACGCGTTCCCGCCGAACTTCATCCACTCGCTGGACTCGGCGCACATGATGCTGACAGGGCTCCGCTGCCAGGCGGCCGGGCTCACGTTCGTGTCCGTGCACGACTGCTACTGGACGCACCCCAGCACCGTCGACCGGATGAACCAGGTACCGCGCGCCATCATCACCGGCATACACGTATCATCACCATATACGCCCCCACTGCTGGGGCCTATAGGTGGATAGGGAACCGGGCCATAAACCACCCGCTTGTTGTGGCGGCCGCTAACGTTGAAGGCCTTCCACTAACAAGACGGTACACATCTCCTAAACACGTCCTAGATGACCCCGACGATCCCATAACAGTTGCGAACGCCCCCCCGCCCGATCCTCTAAATGGCACTACACATTTACAGAATACACTAAACATGCACACTAGTTTAGGCCCAAGACACCGTACTCGTAGAACAAGGGTACGACGAGCCGGTTCACACGCGCTCTATACCAGGCACAGTCATGTACCTGGGCGCTTCTCTCCACCACCACGGCCCGGTCAACCCGAGCCGAGGTCCGAGCCTTAAGAGGCGCCCTCGGGTTGTTCCGCTCCCTGATCCGATCCGAACCCTTCGGAGAATCTAGTAGGGCACGGGGACACGCCTTAGTGCGTGATGCCGTTCCCGCTAGAAAACCTCCGAAGGTGCTTCGTTTCTCACGGTTTAAGGAACCCTTTAAGTTTCTTGAACCAATCGGCAAATTCAAAAAATAAAAGGACACGCGGCATCACGCGGGTCCAGTGCGGATCGCTGGTTATTAACGACGTTAATGCAGCCGGGACCAACGGCTTTACGTACCTACCGAAACGCGGAGGATAACACACTATACAATACCGGATTTACCTAAAGGCAAAAAGGGCCCATGGGCAGGGGCCCAAAAAATACTTTTTTGCAAAGCCTAGGAGTTAAGGGCCCCGAAACATGCAGTACCTAAGGCCTATACATGGCTTAATACGGCTCCGATACCATAGCCTGTTGGCTATGGTATCGGAGCCGCTTAACCTTTTCACCGCCCAACTATCCTGCACGCGATGTCCCGCTGTACGCCAACGTATAAATGTATTTTAATAAAGTAGGTACAAAGAAGAACTTCTTTAGAAGTGCTGGCGTGGACGGCACGAAAATCTCGAACTTCTATAGAAGTTGTTGGCGGTAAAAAGGTTAAACATCCTCGGGCGGGCTCCCGCTAGGGTGAACACTGGTGATTGCGAAACCGGTGATCCCAATAAAGAACAATATTTTCTTTGTAAAAATATAGGGTCTAAATCAATAAGCGAACGTTTAAGGGGAGCATCTATACATCACACAGAGCATGCTCACCAAATTTGGTTCAAAACTACAGGCTGGTCACCGAGATAATCAACAAAACATTATCATAATTTACCAAAAAATACACCCTTTCCAAACCTGTACAGCGGTACTACACGCACACAAAGATAGCCGTTGTGTCATGTATCCGTACACTATCTTTTTATCGACGCCTGCGTGCGTGTTAGTAAAGATACAGCATGTTTCATGATGTGCATTTTTAATTGATTTAGTTTGTTAGAAAACATAACTTTGAAAAATCACCATAAAACTGGAGCCCATTTTTTGTCATTGTATTCAGAATGATGTATAGATACCGCCCTTAAACGTTCGCTTATTGATTTTGTTAGACCCTGTATAATGATGCTGAATGATAATAGAAATTATATACCCCCTAACCCCTTATCAGTAAAGATGTGTGGCTTTACTACTAAGTCTTCACGCGGACTTCTTGAGAGAATTTGAAAAGTGATGTTGCACTGTTTTGTATCATTTACCAACACTCATGCACGTTCATTTAAGAGCGTTTACGCCGTTTTGCTCAAAAACTGTACTTTTCAAACCTCTTAATATCTATGAATATTTACTTTACAAATATGTTAATTACTTATATCATTAGGCGATCTTGTCATCAAAATAGTTTGTTGAAAACATTTTTAGATTTGTGGATATTTTGGAATTTATAACAAGATAATTGAACAGAGGTTTTCATAATTTGACTTTCCGCGTCAACTTCGAAGCTTAAAAATGTGTTTAAATTACTGACAAACCTAAGAACAAAAATTTTATTTCAATTTGAAAGATCTTCAACAAAATAGTTTGTTGAAAACATTTTTAGATTTTGGTTACTAACAAAAACTATAAAAATCCGAACATTTTGAATTTTTAAAGAAATTATAGGTGATAAAATAATTGTTTTCTCTAATAAACTTACTATATAAATATAAGATAAAAGCTTTTTACTATGGAAAAAAGTGTTGTTTAAATTATGCGCAAAATTCTTTTTACTAAATTAGCTCTATAATTTTTCTATAAATATTTTAAAACTGCTCTAAAACTACTACAAAACTCTGCGTTCTATTAGTATCAAATCAGTCCGCCGCGAGGCCTCTGAGAGAGTGGTCACGTCGCTCGACGCTCTACCCGACGATTTTCGAACAATTGCCGTAATTTCGAAGATAGTTCAAATTAATAGCGCGATAAGCAAATCTTAGTACTTTAGTGAATAAATTATTTTATGTTACTTTTGATGAATTGCAACATTTTTAAATTGGACGACCTCCGTGGTAGAGTGGTAAGCGCGCCGGGTCGGGCGTCGCGCCGTCTCCGAAGCCCCGGGTTCAATTCCCGGTCGGGTTAATTTAGAGAAGGACTGTTTTTCTAAATTTATTTCGGGTCTAGGTGTTTTTTCTATGTTTATGCATGCATGCATGTCCATGTCTATGCATTTATCCATATTATCTTACTATAGTAACGAGTTTCTTAAGAATACTTATCTTGAGCTAGATAATTGGTGAGAGCATGAACAAATTAAATTTTTAAACTGACAACGTATATTATGTTGCAGAGATAATGGGTAACAAATTCAACGAACCCCCCCCCCCCCCCCTCCGAATCGGGCGTGGTGTAAGTATGTAGGTAAAAAGCTTCCAGTAACTTTGCAGTAAGCTTTAAGTAACTTTTGCAATGCTGGCCCACGGGATGGGTGGGAAATACCATCTATGTGTGTTTCTCTCGGAGGAGGGAAGGAGGGAAAAGGAGGGGATCCTTTGCAAGACACGTAAAACCGGTGGTCCCAGTTTTTGTCACGACTGCTCCGCACCCGTGCCAGTGTGCGCTATGGGCTATGGCCCAATCTCCTCGCCATATCCTAGCAGTGCGACTTTTGTAGACTAATTATTTATTTTGTTAATAAGTGTATTCCTTTTTTAATTTTTTTAAGTATTCTTAGCTATTATTATGTTTTTAGAATCCTACTTATTTAAGTTTTTCTTCCAATGTATTACAAAGAAATGATTAATTGTATGGGCAGTCAAATAACTTGACCGAGTTTTGACAGCACCTATTTTATTGCTGCATGATGCGCTTTGTGCTTATGTGGCTCATATTTTCCAAGTAGTTTTTATACTAAATTTATTTTAAAAGGAGATTAGCAAAATTGGGCTTGGTAATAGACAACATATTATTATTGATATATTCTAAAAAATCGGTCAATTTATTTGACTGCCCATACAATTAATCATTTCTTTGTAAAATATTGGAAGAAAAACTTAAATAAGAAGGATTTTTAAATGTTTCGTATCTCAAACCATCAACAAACTGTCAACTGTCAACGTCATGCAGGGAACAACAGGGACTCCATTTCCACTTAACATCAAGTGGAGTGGAGACATTTGCCGAGCTATGAATAAAATAAAATAAAATAAAACGTGTCGTCGTCAAATCAATTCGTCCAAAATAAATCGTTGAGGAACAGATAGGTATTGATTATAATTTTGTGATATAAGATTAATTACAACATTAATAAAAATACATACAATATAATATTATAGGTACTTATTTCATGTATCTGTAGTTTAGCCATTTTTAACTATGGGCGTAACCCATAGTTAAAAATAAAAAAACGACGGGTTGCACCCCAGGAGTGCCGGCAGAAGTGAAAACTTGAATATTAACGTTGTGCATTTTTGATATTTTGGAATGGTTAGGGAATAATTTTGCACGAATTGCTTCAATTATCAGTATAAAAGTACTATCATTTATGTGGTAGAATACAATATTTATTTATCGTGCTATCATACACAAACATAACAATTTATTCGCGCAAGCGCCCTGCGCCGCCTAAACGAAACAACAGGCATACATTTTCGCCGCGCCGTAGAAAGAGAGGGGGATACTTCCTCTCCTACGCCGCGCCGGCTGTCTACTCTCCATCCGTCTTACGATTTTACGTCTTACATTTTCGATCAGGTCACGTGTCCTGACGCGAATTTAACATTTTTTACCCATTACAAAAAAAATGTACAACGCCGCTAAAGAAGTTTTCACTTCAATAATTTCTAAGTATACCGAAAAACTAAATTCGAACGGATCAAAGTAGTGAGTTTGACTATAGTGAGCAGAACTAGCCTACTCTACGCACACACTCGCGCGCGCTCACAGCCCGCTTCTGTGTGCGTGATATTTGGACTTAAAAACCTAAACTTAAGGTCTCGCGCTCGGCGTAAACGCTCTTAACGGTTAATAATCCAACAGTGTTTTACATTAATATTCGTCATAATCGTAACACATTTTTGAAGTGAAACCTTCTTTAGCGGCGTTGTACACTTTTTTGTAATGGGTAAAAAAAATTAAATTCGCGTCAGGACACGTGATCTGATCGAAAATTCGTAAAACGGATGGAGATTAGACAGCCGGCGCGGCGTAGGAGAGGAAGTATCCCCCTCTCTTTCTACGGCGCGGCGAAAATGTTGCCTGCTGTTTCGTTTAGGCGGCGCAGGGCGCTTGCGCGAATGTTCGTGTGTGTTTATGTTACAGCGTGCCACGCGCATCCATGGATGGTGACAGCTGATGGATGTCAATAAATATTGTATTCTACCACATAAATGATAGTACTTTTATACTGATAATTGAAGCAATTTGTGCAAAATTATTCCCTAACCATTCCAAAATATCAAAAATGCACAACGTTAATATTCAAGTTTTCACTTCTGCCGGCACTCCCGGAGTGCAACCCGTCGTTTTTTTTGAAAATAAAACGACACCACGTGCATGACTTTTTTTCACCAAGAAGCTTTTTAGTAAAAAGCTTCTTGGTGAAAAAAAGTCAGGGTAAAAACTTTTTACCCTTAGTTAATGGCAAAGTTAAGAACTCAAATTCATTTATTTAGTTTATGCTACTAATAGCTATTATGAATAATCCTGCGTATAATAATCCGTTGTGCAATATAGAAACTTATTATTGTTTCACTCTTTTCAGATATGCCGCGAAGAGTTTGTGGCACTGCATTCCCAGCCTATTTTGGACGATCTATCGGAGTTTTTAGTGAAACGCTACAGTTACTCTGAGAGTGAGATGGAAGATCGTTCGATGGGGGCTGCCAATAAAAAACGCGTCAACAATATACTTCAGAAAGTGCCTGGCAAAGGAAGCTTCGACCTTAAGAGCGTGCTCGACTCCGTATACTTTTTCAGCTAGGCCGCGCCGGACCTGATACGTTCCTTTTGCACTGCTGTGTATGATTGTGTGTTATGTACTGGTATGTATAAGGTTTAAGATTGCTTAAAAATATCAAGCTTTAATAAGATGTTGTTAAAAGACACGCAATCTGTAATTGAGAGACTGATGGTAATGTTTTAGATGGACATTTTTTAAATGTGCTTTATTGTCATGAAACAAAGCTTAATTTGCGTTGTGTAGTTAGGAAGTCTTTTCCTAAATGAGGTGAGGTGAGAGGTAATGTTTTAATCCTATGGACCGAGCTACTGGAGTTGGTCATGATTGAGTAATTGTAGAAGACTTTTTGTTGAGTGCAAATTATTTAGTCGCTAATAGTTGACCTCACTATTATTAATTTTCCTTTAGCATTATTTCTGAATATCTTCTAATTGTTTGATATGTCACAATTACCAAAGCAAGCGCCATAAACTGCCGTCTTTTTGATAAAATTGTATTTGAATAATAATGTTGAAATTAGAAATCAAATGTATGGTTTGTATTTTGGTAAGTTTGCTATAACTGTTACTTTAGACACAAACCCGGCTACACTGTAAAAGCGGCTAACAGCCAATTCTCGTCTAGAAATAGTCTTACTTTATGGATGTAGGTATCCCAACCAAAATATTATAAATGGAATTATTTACAATCGGCGGTCTAGTACACCTGTCTATAATAGAGCTGCTTGGGATAGAAAAAAGTAAATTTTGTTGTTCACATGAATTACGTCGGCCGTGGCTATCCAAATACGCGATGTAGTTTTGTTATATTGCAATGTGCAATGCCACAAAATCTGTGATTTGTTAGTTATCTAAAAATAAATTAAGTTGCAATATTAAGGTTGTATCATTGATCCCATTGTAAGAGAAATAAAATAAATGAATCCATCACTGTGCTAATAAATAGTTAATGTAATTCAGAAATGTAAAACAAAATAACGAATGAGCCAAGAATAAGCTAGCGTGTTTTATGTGACTGACCATGACAAGCGGTCTTATGTCGGCGCGCGCGCAGTTTAAAAAAAAAATATACCTACATAATTATAATAATATAATGTGAAAATAAATATAACAATTAAACGAAATGTAGTAAAGTAGTCTCCAATACAATGAAACACACACTTTACAAATTCGTTTATTTCTGATACAAAAAAAGTAATGTTATTACACGGTTACATTACAGATGATTACAATAATTTGACTAGCAACGTCACAGGTACGCGACAGTACGAACATCGACACATCACAATATTACTACACTAATTAATTATAATTTAACAACAGCGTTAGTTAGTTTAAGGGACCCATTTTTCAATCGACAGGAAACAACTTATCGGTCCGTAAAGTATTCCGCTCAATTAGATTTTATCAGATGAAAATGCCACAGGAGAATTATATATACATATCAATTATATGTTGTCAGACTTGTGTTGTATGTGAGGATGAAAAAATCGGCCCCCAAGACTATTTTCTACAAAGTATTTTTGTGTTTTCCCGTTTTTTTAACAGATTATGTAGAGTGAACAGTAACAATAGGTCAATATATCTATTTGGCGCATGTGCAGTCTACAAAATTATTTTCATGGCTGTAATAAGGTATCCTTTATTAGCTTCAATTTTTATTGGGTTGGTCTAATATTTGTGCAAAAATATCTTCCTTATTCCATGCAATTTTTCTTAATCTACATTTTATATTAATACTAATAGAAGTGATTATTTTTAATTTATCATTGCATTAAATTCGTAATGTATAGAAAAATATTATTTCTATTGAAAAAAAAAACAAGCAGTGCTTGTCGCTGTTTTGCTATCTGCTTTTATGAAGAGATATCAACTTTTATATTATTACGGTATTACAGTTTAATGATCAGTAATGCTGCATAGCAATTGTTGGCGCATTAAACCTGTTTATTATTATTTACGTACCAACTATTTCGTAAGTGACCATTTCACTGTGTTCTAATCCCGCTATACTCCCAACGCTACATTTCTAAATTCACATTGAATCTTTTCAAACGCTTTCTTTCTACGTCATAAGATTTCTATAAACGACGATCTAAGATATTATCGAACAGCAAGACACTACACTGGGGCAAACATTGGTCACTCCACAGGCCCACAGCACATCGCGCTAACAAGTGTTGCACTTTGGCCGAAAGGTTTTTACTATAACTAAAAAAGGAATAGTTCTATAACTCCTACCTCCTAACAAATGTCCTAAAAACGTCTTAACATCGAATACAAAACCGAACCTACCCCAAAACAATTACGGTGTACTTTACAAAAAAAAAAAAGTAGATGTTAATCGAAATTGCACTCTACTATTAATCGTCAACATTGGTTTAAATTTGATAATTATACAGCTACGTAGTTTTAGTCAGCGTCGGTGATATGCGAGGGTTGAATGTCAGAAACAGTGCTTTAATATCCATAGCCAAGTCAGACTACTGACGTGACCCATTCCTAACACGAGCCTAGACTCCTGAAGGGATTAGCAGGACAATTCATTATTGATTCGTTTACAGCCCATAATTTGATGCTGATGTTGTGTCCTCGAGTGAGCCTATAGCACTTTGAGCCGTATTCCGCAGCGCTAAAGTCAAAAGTCAGTTAGTGGAGTTTTATTCACCCGAAACGACAGCTTGCTTATAATTGAATGATTGCGTAGAACTTTGAGCCGTATGGTAGCTAAAGTAAATAATTCGTTAGTGGAGTTTTAGTCCCGCACGCTCAGCTATTTCAAATACTACGTGTACTCGAGCGACGGCGTAGTACTTTGATAGCCGTATCCCGTAGCGCTATAGTCAAATGTCAGTCAGTGAGTTATAAGCCGCCCGGAACGCTCTGCTAACTTATATGCTGCGTGTACACGCACTTTGAGTCGTATCCCGTAGCGCTAAGGGCGAGAGTCGGTCAGTGGCGGCAGTGCGCGTGCACGCTGGTGTGCGGGCGCGCGGCGGGGTCGGCGGCGTCGCGAGACCCGCTCGTAGTGGTGCGCTGGCTCGCGTCCGACGGGCTGCGGAACAAGATACAGTCAATGCTGACTCCGGTTAAAGGTGAACGTTATTAGGGTCATTTCACAGTAATAAAAAAAACATGTGTGATTGTATTTCGTAACTAACCCGACTTTGTTTTATATATTTAGATAAAACACTAATTTCCTTTAGGCACGATTTTTCAATATTTAGATAAGATTTATCCAACGAATAAAATTGTCATTGTGACATATTTTCTAAAGAGAATCTGTCATTATGTCAAAATTATTCAATGAACAAACTCATGTGCGCGCGATGACTCATGTGATGCGGCCCTGTCAGTCATACCGCAACTGAGCCGGCGCAAACCAGTTTTTAGCCCGGCGGCGCGTCAGTGAACCCGTCCGTCGGTGAGAGGTCACGCGGACATCGGCCGCGCTATGTGTGAGTGTACCAACAGCGGGCCGCTTATAGGCAGCTTAGACTCTGTAGTGAATACATTTTATCTACTCTGTGCTAGTAGACTGTTGTCTGTTACCAAACGCTTTAAGCTTTTGGGAAGCATACCTAATAATATGACTTTTTTTATATATATTACCAATATTTTTTTTATAACATTGATTTTTTTTTAGTTAGTACACAAATAAATGTTCATCCATACCTGGGAGATACGGTATCCATATCGTCATTTTGCAAACAAATCCACTGCGCTGCTATAATTTCATCAGCTTTGGCACAGTCCAGAGTCCCATTGAAAATCAATAAATCGTCCATTAACACCTGGAAATTAAACGATTCAAATTAATAATTTATAAAAATCTAAGCGGTAACTCTCTACCAGTACCTAATCCCTAAATTGGGTCGACAAGCTATTTTTAATCGATCGCGAAGACTGTCTCGCGTGTCTGGAATTAAGTGATTAGTCTTTGTAAAAAGTAAAAAAAATATACAAACTATACTTTTGCATCCTGATACTGAAATTAAAATTTAATACCAATGATTTTTTTTTACTTACACCGAATTCTTTGACGCCCCTCGTCGGAGTTTTCCCGTAGTTCCAGATCTTCATGCCGTAAACGGAAACCGGAACGTCGAACACGAAAAACACCCTGCACAAAGAGATGGTAACTTGACTAATTGCAGTAGTTTAGTCGATATTATATAACTTTATATAACTTTTCTTAAAGCTGCTTATTTGCTTAAAAACATTTAAGGTGTTTCTTGCTTAAAAAGTTATACTGCCTGGAGAACACGTAAAAACAACGTTTTTACCGGTTAGTAAACAAGGAGTGAGCAGGATGACAAAACCCAAAAATAGTAATATTAATTTTGTCATTCGGAGGTTCCGAATGACAAAATTAATGTACATACAAATAGGACCTAAATTAAATTGGTTTCACACTCCACAGTATCACGCAATACTTCAAGCACCTATTCTTCTAGGATTTAGATTTGTACTGACCTACCTATGGAATCTTATTTCGTGGTGTTAAAGTCGAAAACCGTGAAATTGAAAGAAATACTTGGTGTGCACAATACGCGAATACGTGTACATGGGAATATTACCTCTAATGTTTTATTGTAAGGTCGAAAATCGTGTAATTTACAAAAATACTAGGAGGATCACGTATATTTATAAAAGTAGAATAGGTGCCGCCTAGTATTGAAAAATACCTAGTGCGTGAATCTGTTCTAGTATTTACTAGAACAGATCCACGCACTAGGTATTTTTAGGTAGTTTGTAGAGGTGAGACGTATATACGTCTCACCACTTCGTATCCCGTTCTACGAGTACGGTGTTTTGGACCTAAATGTGCACGTTTAGTATATCACGTAAATGTGTAGTGGCATTAAGGATCGGTCGGGAGGTTGTCACCTGTTGAGCGTGGCGGGCAGCAGCGGTGCGAGCCACGAGTGCGCGGCGTCGCGCGCACTCGCGTTGCGCCCGTCGATGAGCTTGTCCGGCGTGCGCACGTCCGCCGCGCGCGCCTCTAGCACGTTCACGCTCGCCGGGTGCGCGCACACGTCTACAGAGTGCGAACAACAGTGTACAGTCACGCTCACGACCATTAACATGTTAACGATGTAACTCTTAATACAATGGAATACCAACAAAACTAGTCAAAACTGTATACATGTTAATGCTCATGACTGTACAAACAATCAGCAACGAGTCGACAAACACTGCCAAAATTGCAACTGCGAAGAAATTTTATTCAAACGATGGATGTGTAAATAAAATTCGCACTAGACATTCTAAATTTTTTTTTTTTTTTTTTTTATACTTAGCTCGGCAAATGACTCCATCCCACCTGATGTTAAGTGGAAATGAAGTCCAGACGCGAAGACAACTGGTGCAGCGTGGAAACAAACGTAGCATCAGTTAACTTCACTCTGCCGGCCCACAAGGTGCTTCTTCACGCGTCTCTTGAAGGACCCCATATCATAGGAAGGAGGGAAAACGTGTGCTGGTAGACTATTCCATCTTTTGGAGGTGCGACAAAGAAACGAGTCACTAAATTTCTTTGTGCGTGATGGGATACTTGAGACAGTGAATCGGTGACTCCGAAGAGCAGCACGTGTACTCCTATGAAGAAAGGGAGAAGGTGGGATGAGGTCAAAGAGCTCTTCAGAGCACTCGCCATGGTATAAGCGGTAAAACACGCTGAGTGACGCAACGTCTCTACGCAATTGCAGAGATTCGAGAGTATTTACCACTTCTGCATTGCCGATAATGCGTTCAGCGCGACGCTGCAATCTGTCCAAGGCATCGAGAAGGTACTTAGCGGAACCGTCCCAGATGTGCGAGCAATACTCCACGCAAGACCGTACCTGTGTCTTGTACAAAAGGCACAACTGGTCCGGCGTAAAGAATCGCCGCACTCTGTTCAGAATTCCGAGTTTTCGTGAGGCTGTTTTGATCACGGCTTCGATGTAGTCCCTTTGGTTCAGATCGCAGCGTATCGTCATACCGAGCATGTTGATACTGCTCTGCAGGCGTAGAGATGTACCCTGAAGAGATGGAAGGGGAAGGAATGGTGACTTTTTTGCCGTGAACGCGCACACCTGTGTTTTCTTGGCATTGAACTCAACCAGATTATTGGTGCCCCAATTAGATATGAGGTCCAATACCCGATTGAGCTCAATGACAAGATTAACTCGATTCACTTCGGTTTCGACCCGCCCAGCCGCTGGGTGACCGTTATATCCTCCATGGACCGTACTATCATCTGCATAGCAATGAATATTTCCAAGTGGAAGCATATCATTAATATGCAGAAGGAACAGCGTGGGGGATAGAACGGACCCCTGAGGGACACCAGCGTTCACTGACATGAGCCGCGAAGCGCATCCATCAGACATAACACGAATTTTGCGCTCATGCAGGAAGCCAGCGACCCAGTTGCAGAACTGAGCAGGCAGACCGTATGCCGGGAGCTTGGAGAGAAGAGCTTTGTGCCAGACCCGATCAAAAGCCTTGGCTATGTCAAGGCTAACAGCCACCGACTCACCACGCTTGTCAATAGCCTCACCCCAAAGATGTGCAACGTACGCTAGAAGATCACCCGTTGACCGTTTCGGCCGAAACCCGTATTGGCGATCGTGAATTATGGAGTGTTCTTCTAGGTAGTGGACAAGTTGTTTATTTAAAATGCGCTCCATTACTTTGCACAAAACTGAAGTTACGGCTATGGGGCGGTAATTCGATGGATCTGACCGATCTCCTTTTTTGGGGACCGGTTGCACATTAGCTTCTCTCCAAGATTCCGGCACACAACCTGAAGAGAGCGAGAGACGGTAAAGGCGCGTTAACACCGGGGACAACTCCGCTGCACACATTTTTAGGACTATTGGAGGGATGCCATCAGGACCATTAGCTTTCCGGACATCGATTGACTGCAGCTCCGCACGGACGTCACGCTGCCTGATTTTAAAATCGGGCATTGTGTGGCCACAGTGAGAAATTGTAGGTGGCTGTGCATTGCACTCATCGACTCGGGAGTTAGCCGCAAAGAGTTTGGCCAGGAGATCGACTTTCTCCTGCGGCTTGTGCGCTAAAGTTCCATCAGGACATCTCAATGGTGGCAGCGAGGGTTGGCAGAAGTTCGATTGCACGGCTTTGGCCAGACGCCAGTAGCTACGGCTGCCCGTAGGATGCGTCAGTAGTTCTTGGCCGACTCGTGCAACGCGCTGGGCATCCGCTCTAATGTAAGCTCTTTTGCAGGACTTGGTGGCATTATTATAGGCTGCTTTCAGCGAGCGGGTTTCGGGATCCCCAAGAGCTTTACCCCTGATCCAAGCGCGGTATGCCGCCTGCTTGTTATCAGCAGCGTTGGCACACTCGCGGTTGAACCAACGGTTGCGCCTGCCTTTGCTGATGAGATAGGAGTGCGGAATATAGTATTCCATCCCTAAAACTATCTCATCAGCAACTGCAATCGCACTAGCTGTCGGGTCCTTCCCACTGAAACAGCGCTGCCCCCAAGGAACGGATGCGAAATAGTCCCGCATACCATCCCAATCTGCCGACGAGTAGTGCCAAATCTGGCGTTTCGATACCGCTGAAGGCGGTAGCGGAGCCAGAGGCACTTTACTGGATACCAAGCAGTGATCCGAAGATCCCAAAGGAGCTCGAACCTCCACTCGGTAGCCAGCTGGGCGACTCGTCAGCAGAAGGTCCAACAAAGAGGGCGCGTGACCGACTACGTCTGGGATCCTGGTGGGCTGGTTCACCAGTTGAGTCAGGTCGTGCGTGAGAGCGAAAGCATGGGCAGTTCTACCAGCATGGTCAGTTTTGGAGGAACTTAACCACAACTCGTGGTGAGCATTGAAGTCCCCCAAAAACACCAATTCCGCCGATGGAAACCGCTCCTGCGCATCATCTGCTACCCGACTAAGATGGTCCAAAAGTCGAGTTGTCTCCATGTCGCCATTATGGGATCGGTAGACGCAGACGTAGACACGGCTATGTGAGTCCAAGTCGACGTGTACCACAAGGAGGGAAAAGGAAGGGTCCTCCAGACAGCGCAGACGGCGACAGCAAACATCCGTCCGAACGAACAAGCAAACTCCGGCTTTGGCTTTGAAGGATTCTTCAAGCACAAAGCCCGGATAGTGCAGGTAGCTGGTGTCGGCCGGACAGATTATTTGCGTCTCCGTCAAAAACAACATTGCTGGCCGTGCCGTCTCAAGATGGTGGTGGACGGCATTGAGGTTTGCATGGAGTCCGCGGATGTTAGCGAACTCGACCTCAAACGGTATAGTTGTGGTGGGGGTGTGCACCGCTGTAGGACCAGTTTTATTGTGAGGTGCTGTCATGGTGGAGAAAAGGAGGGAGGCGTGAATCGAGGAAATGCTACCGCGATGCAAATAGTCAAAGTGCAGCGGCCTGTTTCACCAGGGATCTGCCTACAGAAGAGTATAATTAACCCGCCGAACGGAAGGGCCCCCGAACCCCCCCGGGAATGGCCGCCGGGACCCCACCTTCCGGTCACCAACCGGCACGACGGACCACCCCGAGATTATGCGTGGCATGGTGAGGCAGCCTCACGAGCTGGTTAGGCTCGCTTGGGCCTCTGTACTGTGCCACGGGCGGCCAGCGGGACAGCCGTTTCTACGGGTCTCCCTGGTCAGCGGGTTAACGAAGTCCTCCTGGCACTGGTTTGACGGAAGCCTCCACAGACCAAGTGCATCGCAGTAACATCCACTCGAGCTCTGGTTATACGCTGGCTGATCCCGAAACGCGACCGACAAGCGGTCACTTGACGGGTTTTACACCATGCGTACGGTGGTCACTAACCAGACGGGCAAGCCCTACCACGCAGTGGAGCATATGGAAGCTCGAAAATCCGTTAGTCGCCTCTTACGACACCCACCGGAGGAGAGGGGCGGAGAATAGTATTCTGTCTCCGTCTCCGCACGGATAAAAAAAATTATTTATTCTGTGCTCTAAGATCAGCCGCACTTAGCAATTCGTACGAATTTTACTCTTATGTAAACATACGATATTGAACGCGCATACTAATTGCGTTTTTTCAGTTGAAATGCCAGAGACAGTCGCACAGTCACGTTTATTCTTACAAACGCATAAAAAATTCAAACAAGTTGGGATTAACGTCGGAACTTCTATCCAAGGTAACTAAAGTATGTACCACTTAATTTGCAAATAAAAGTTTGAGATTCATTTTATACGCGCGTTACACACGCACGACTAGTTGCGCCTAGTGTGCGAGATATAGTAGTCGGAGGATCGGGTTGTATCATGCGTTTTCTAAAGCGCCTCTAGTGTAATTTTATTCACACGAAGGAAGTTGCAATTTTGTTACACAATTTCTCGTCTTCGTTAACTTGATCGAATGGCAAATAGACCTCGCACTGGGCATCGCATGACGCTTGACGACTTCTAGTATTGTGAGTATAACATAATACTAAAGTGTATTACCAGCTTCTGTTGCTGACTCTACTCAACTTTGTTAAAACAATAAGAGAGGTATAAACTTAATAGAATACATTTATTATTTTTGGAAAAAAGCATTTTTTTTTCCACGGCGGGAACTGTCAATCAGACTACCGCGGCGTGATTCGAATCCTGCTAATTGAAACTGTTTTAACACTTTTTATTGTGTGGCATACAGAAGTACAAATGCTGCCGGGTAGATTCTAAACCTCATTGTTGCTCTTTATCAAATAAATAAATAAATAAAATTAAAACAACGTGTGCCGTCAGCACAATATTCATAGCACGTAATGTTCGTGATATTTAATAGAGATAATTAATAACGTGATTTAATATAGAGACATTTTATGTAAATTAAGCAAAACTTATTAGTTCCTGTTTCGTGACTTTCTACAGTCAACTAATCTCCCCCGCCAATTTCTTTGTTTATAGATTAATATATATACTTGTATTTTTAGTTATTAAAACTAGTCAGAAATTATACTCCGATACATTAACCAGTGTGTTATTATTTAACCACGGAGCCCTGCAACAATTGGTGACCCCGACGTGATCGTGACCGACAAAAGCCTGGAAGAATCGCCCAACGACAGCCACGCCCGGAAGAATCGCCCGACATAGTCACGCCCGGAAGAAGAACAACTACATCACACTGGTACGAATTAAATAACATTTCTGGCTCATTTTTTACAATGGCTCCCACCAACGGGCATCAGGAGCAGTCTTCTCACAGGGACACCGGAGATAGCAGCAATTTCCATTGGTGACCGCATTCCCGATTTTTGGACAGACTCACCACGGCTATGGTTCACCCAGTTTGAAGCGATCGTCGCACCTCAGAAACAAGGCGACGATTACAAGTACAACTTGGTCATCGCGAAATTGGGGAAAAACGAGATACAGCAAGTTAGCGATTTACTCATTAATCCACCGGCAGAACAAAAGTACGATGGCATTAAACAACGCCTAATAAATTGTTACGAAGAAACAGAGCAGAGGCAATTCCAGAAGCTTCTTGCCGAAATGGATCTCGGCGACCAACGGCCGTCTCAGTTGTTACGCCGAATGAAGCAAATAAGCAGCGGGAAAATGAATGACGACACAATTCGACTGTTTTGGTTACGTCAATTACCTTCGTCAGTAACCACAGTTTTAGCCGTCACAGAGAACCTTACTCTGGATAAGATGAGCGAGATGGCTGACAAAATTCTAGAGAACTCTAGGCTTAACTCAAGTTCAAGGTCGTCACAAGTAGACATCGTTACGCAATTAACATCGCAAATAGCTCAAATGCAGTTGGAAATTGCAAGTTTGCGTAGCGAGCACAGCCGACGTAGCTCATTTCAGCGTAGACGCTACGACCGACCGCGATCTAGGTCACGAGGCCAGTCATTGTCAAGGTCCGCATCGAATGAAGTATGTTTTTATCATCGGCATTTTAAAAACCGCGCGCATAAGTGCTTACAACCGTGCGCCTGGGAAGCTGGCAAGCAGTCGGAAAACTAACTACAGTACGGACACCGGCGGAAATCTGTACTGTTAATCCTTCAAACCGCCTTACCGTCAGAGATACTGATAATGACATAAGGTTTTTGGTTGATACAGGAGCAAATATTTCGGTTATCAAGAGACCACATAATATTACAGAGCAAGTTGACAGTTATAATTTATACGCAGCTAATGGCACCCCTATCAAGACATACGGTGAAAAGACGCTTTCACTCAACATAGGGTTACGACGCCCCTACCGCTGGACTTTTATTATCGCAGACGTAAATATGTCAATATTGGGCGCAGATTTTTTGGAACATCACAAACTTTTGGTAGATATTCATGGCATGAAATTGATTGATAAGCTAACACAATTATCAACTCCAGCCATTGTTTCTCGAGCGGAAGGATATAGCAGCGTCACTACTATTAACTCCCGCCTTCCGGATAGCGTTAGGCGGATCATTGAGAAGTACGCAGACGTGACCCGCCCGACAGCATTTAAGTGCAAACCAAAGCATGGAGTGCAACATCATATTGTAACGGAAGGCCCTCCAGTATATGCTCGTGCGCGACCTCTACCCCCGGATAAATACCGGGTGGCCAAGAAAGAATTTCAAACAATGATGGAGATGGGAATATGTAGACCATCCAATAGCCCCTGGGCCAGTCCTCTGCATATAGTAAAGAAAAAGAATGGCGACTGGCGACCGTGCGGTGATTATCGCATGCTTAATAAAGCCACAGTTCCAGACAGATATCCATTGCCAAGGTTAACAGATTTCACGTACGTCGCACAAGGAAAGTGTTTATTTAGCAAAATTGATATCAAAAAAGCTTTCCATTGCATTGAGGTTGCAGACGTAGAAAAAACAGCGATAATTACTCCATTTGGACTATTTGAGTTTCCCAGAATGCCGTTTGGTCTATGTAATGCTGCACAGACATTTCAAAGGTTTATGAATTCAATATTTGGCGACTTAGACTTCGTGTTTGCTTACGTAGATGATTTACTGATCTGTTCTACATGTGGGGAGCCGATGGTAGGTAGGATGCCACATTGAGGAAGGCAAAGGGAAGATCTTCCTCCGAGCTGGGTGGTATAGCTCGGGGACCGAGGTCCAACGGATGTTGGTTGGAGGTGCTATATATAGCGAAGGAGATGGTGTAACTTCGCTACCGCGATGCAGGCTTCCCATACTATTTTACGTCGTGGTATGGCGACGTCGTTAATTTGCGTCTGTGGCGCCATCTGTTGACACGGTTGAGAAGATGTTTGTTTCGTGTCGATTAATGTGCGGCGTATGCGGTAGGTGGAGCCGCCACATCACTCCCCCCCGAGACCGGAGGTCGATGTCAGTAAGTGTGCTCAGCAGTCAGTGCGTCAGAGCTTGCAAGTGCCAGTGGAGAGTGCTGCTGCAGGATGCCCCAGTCTACGGTGAGTCGAGACGGGTGGGGTGAAGGCGCGTTGCCAGTGATGCAGTGTGCTGTTCCTGTCTGCGGTGAGTCGAGACAGGTGATGATGACGGTGGGTCCGAGCTGCTGGTGTGCAGGGCTGCCACGCCGGAGTGATGCGGCCGACATTGATGCACCGGTCGTGGGCTGCGGAGACCAGGTCGGGATGATGCCGTCGAGTGTGCCGGAGGTCCAGGAAGTGTCGTCCAAGATGCTGCGGTGGAACCTTGTGGCTCGATTGCTGGCTTGCTGTGACTGCTGGCGAAGGTAGATGATAGATGTGGAGTGATGGGATGGGCGCTGCTGCGACGATGATGTGGGTGCTTCTGTGCTCCGTAGGGGTCACCACTGTGGGGAGCCGATGGTAGGTAGAACGTCGCAGTGAGGAAGGCAAAGGGAAGATCTTCCTCCGAGCTGGGTGGTATAGCTCGGGGACCGAGGTCCAACGGATGTTGGTTGGAGGTGCTATATATAGCGAAGGAGATGGTGTAACTTCGCTACCGCGATGCAGGCTTCCCATACTATTTTACGTCGTGGTATGGCGACGTCGTTGATTTGCGTCTGTGACGCCATCTGTTGACACGGTTGAGAAGGTGTTTGTTTCGTGTCGATTAATGTGCGGCGTATGCGGTAGGTGGAGCCGCCACATACAGAATCAACGCATGAGAAACACTTGGAGATTATATTTAAGCGACTTCAAGAGAACAGCATTACAATAAACTTGGAAAAGTGCAAATTTTGGAAGAAAGAATTGGATTTTTTGGGCTACCACATTTCAAGTAAGGGTATCAGCCCCACAAGTGAGAAAGTGCAGGCGATCAAAGATTTTCCTAAACCTAAAACCATTAAGGAGCTTAGAAGATTTTTGGGCATGGTCAATTTTTATCGAGGAAGCCTACGTTTAGCTGCCCAACATCAAGTTCCTCTCAACAACTATTTAAAGCAAACAAAGAAAAATGACAATTCTATTATTCAATGGACGAAGGAAGCGGAAACGGCATTTTCGAGTTGCAAACAAAACATTCTGGATGCCGCAATTTTGACGCACCCTTCTCCAACAGCTGAACTTGCCTTATTGACTGATGCGAGTTTAAAATGTATGGGCGCCGTGCTCCATCAAAAATGTAAACAAGGTTAGAAGCCGCTAGGATTTTACTCAAAAGCATTTACTACAGCTCAGATGAAGTATTCAACCTACGACCGGGAGCTGCTTGGAATTTTTGCAGCAGTCCGATATTTTCAACGACTACTAGAAGGTCGGCAATTTATTATTTTCACGGATCATAAACCGTTGGTTCATTAATTTTCAAAAAAGCCGTCACTAAATGACACACCACGTAGATTGAGATACTTGGAATACATTTCGCAATTCTCTACCGATATACGTCACATTAGCGGTCACGACAACGTAGTTGCAGATGTACTCTCAAGGACAGTTGATGAAATAACTATACCGTCCAACATAGATTACAAAGAGTTGTCTATTAAACAAAAGTTAGATCCCGAACTCCAAGAACTTATTAAAAATCCGAGATTAAAAATGATTTTGGCCACATCAAATAAACACGGAATACCGGTGTATTGTGACGTTTCTACGGGAAAAACAAGACCGTTCTTACCTCAGGAATTCAGAAAGACCGCATTTGAGGGCATACATTGTTTAAACCATCCCGGAAAAAATACATCGAGAAAAATGATTAATACAAAGTTCATTTGGCCTAACATGAATACGGATATAAACAAATGGTGTGAGTCATGTTTACAATGTCAACGCTCAAAGGTGCTTAGACATACAAATTCGCCACTCGGAAAGTTTATGCCTGCTCAACGTTTTGCTCACGTTCATTTAGACATTGTAGGACCGTTATCTGTATCTCAGAATAAAAGATATTTAATCACGATGATTGACCGATGCACTTCATGGCCCGAAGTTTTTCCAGTTGAAGACATTACAGCCGAATCAGTCGCACGCCACGTTTACGGAGGATGGATATCGCGATTTGGATGTCCTGAGATGATCACAACCGATCAGGGGAGACAGTTTGAGTCAAACCTTTTCAAAGAATTAGCCAAGCTAATGGGTATTCATAAGATACGGACTACTCTATATAATCCCAAGGCGAATGGCATGGTGGAACGTTTACATCGAACGCTAAAGACAGCATTGATCGCAAGAGGCAATACAACCAACTGGATGGAAGAGTTACCAACCGTTTTATTGGGACTTCGTGCTTGTTTTCGTCAAGATACTGGTTTCAGTGCCGCCGAATTGGTATATGGCGCCACGATTAAACTACCAGGAGAATTTTTCGGTTGCGAACAACAGGAAACGTTTAACGATTTCGTTACCAATCTGAGAGAAAATATTACAAAAGCAATATCTATTCCCAAAAGAGAGAGCTCGAATAACAATACTTTCGTTCATCCTCACTTGTCAAAATGTTCACATGTGTACGTGAGATGTGATCGTTTGCGTCCTAGTCTCAGTCCTCCATACGATGGTCCGTATCAAGTCATTGACAGAAGTGATAAAAATTTCGTAATATTGCAAGGCGACAAACGCGTAAGAATCTCTATAGACAGAATCAAACCAGCGTTCGTACTGAAAGCCGATCAAGAACCACTGACAAAGCAGATAGTAAGCACACGACCAGATAAGAACGTTGTCACACGAGCTGGTCGTATCTCTCGACAGCCTGTAAGATTCGCTTTATAATCACGTTCCCGAGAGTGTTATAAGTCGCACCTATCATATTATGTCACACATTTGCTTTCAGAATAAAGAAGTATTATCGGCGCTAGCGAACAGAACAAGACGCGGAATCAGCATTATTCATTTACGCGCAGTCTGCAAGGTTGAAATTACTATTACTATACCACTAAGTTATTGTTCGTAATTTTAATTAGGGTTCTTTGCATTGTTTTTATTAATGTTATTTTGTAATATATTATTATTATTTTTTTTTTTTCTAAAGGGGGAAGTAATGTGCCGTCAGCACAATATTCATAGCACGTAATGTTCGTGATATTTAATAGAGATAATTAATAACGTGATTTAATATAGAGACATTTTATGTAAATTAAGCAAAACTTATTAGTTCCTGTTTCGTGACTTTCTACAGTCAACTAATCTCCCCCGCCAATTTCTTTGTTTATAGATTAATATATATACTTGTATTTTTAGTTATTAAAACTAGTCAGAAATTATACTCCGATACATTAACCAGTGTGTTATTATTTAACCACGGAGCCCTGCAACACAACGTCTCCCCCGCCCAGAGTAGACTTACGAACCGATGGCATAATGACGTTCATAAGAGCTATTTGTAGCCTAAACTGAATAAATGATTTTGAATTTTGAATTTTGAAATGCAACAATGAACCAAACAGCCACTGACTAGTCTCCGTGAGCGGTATGAGCTCCCCGCGCGGGTCGTACAGCTCGACGCCGGTGAGTCCCACGTAGTAGGGGTCGCCCCACGTCGAGAAGATGCTCAGCTGGAGCACGAAGCCGGTGGGCGCACCGGAGCCTAGCCCGCTGCCGTACACCAGCCAGTCCATGTGGAAGCTGTCCGAGTCCTTTGCGTCATCCAATCTACACAGCAAGCAAGAAGGAAGACGTTTTCCATACAGATTTGTCTGCAACATAACTATAATCCCATGCAGCCCCCTGACTATGAACTCTTATAGCAGTATTATTGCAGTTGTGGAAAAGAGACGCATGTATATTCGCCGCTACACGCGTCTCGTTTTCACAACTGCAATAATACTGCTATAAGAGTTTATGGTTACCCCCCAGGTCTGGGACGTGAAAATAATGTGCATGTCGTAAAAGCCGACTAAGGAACAAAGGTATCAAGATACTCGCACAGCAGGCGAGGCTAGCAAACTATCACTAATATCTGATCCACCTTGGAGCCCTACTTTGATTATGCTAAACGTGGCGGCGTCGAGATCATTAACGGCGAGTTTAGTCAAAATTGGTAATTTTGATGCTTTGTCTACAACTTTTTGTAAGGTTAATAAAAAAATGACAACATCACATGCTCTGACCCAAGGTAAGTAGCTAAAGCACTCGTTTCATGGAAGTCAGAAACAACAACGACGGAACCTAAACCACCCAGACCCGACACAATATCGAAAAGTTCGATTTCGACATTGACCCGCCCGGGAATCGAATCTGGGACCTCAGAGTTAGCGCCGCCAAAAGTCCGGCGTGCAAGCCACTCGGCTACGGAGGTCGTCAAAAGATAAGATAGAGATAGGGTGAATATACAGGATAATTTATTTATCAGTGCGCAAAGTTTCTGGAGCGACTCAAGAGTCGGTAAGTAAACAACTTTATCTACACTAATGTTGTAACATTCTACTTATGTTTCCAATACTTGACTTATAATTACTACTATTATAGCGCAGACAACAAAACACTCAATTTAAGCAATTTCACATGATGGTATAATATCCACATCGATATCGTAAAATCTCATTATAACATCAATAAAACGCGACCAATTAACCTGGCGAGCCTTATGTCAAAATCCTCATACAAGTTGTATAAAATTTTGATATTAGGCTGGCTTTTGAAAACAGTTGGGTTATACGTGAAAACTTCGTCGAAACTACTAAACTTACATACACAAAACTCTTTGGTAAGATCTTGTGCCAATTAAATAAAAAAAGAACAGCGCGCGCTCGCTCCTGATTGGCCCTGCGCGCGCAGCTGCGCTCTCATTGGTTAGATTTTAATGCCGGAAATTTGAACAATTATTATAAATAAACTATTGTCAGCTTTTACTCTTGTTGTTTGACTAATTGCATTAGTGAAGATAAAGTAGTGTATGCAACTGCATATAACACGGGTATTAAAACACTCGTTACTATTATGAAACTCGCTGCGCTCGTTTCATAAACTCACACTCGTGTTTTAATACCCTTCATTATATGACAGTTGCATAAACTACTATTCTCATAGTATCATGGGTTGAAATATGTCAAAAATTTTGTGACTTCATACAAATCAGGCATGAGAAAGTTGTTTACTTACCGATTCTGAGTCGCTCCAGAAAATATGCGCGTAAAAAAATTATCCTGTATATGTATATTAACAATAAGACGATGTCGGGGAGTTTCTTATGTTTATATACCTCTTTTGATACGTTGTCTATGCTTTTATAATGTTCTTTTGTTTTTATGTCAGTTGTCAAAAAAGTAACTCACAGAAAGATACGTGTTTTTCTTCAATATTGAAAACCTTTAATTCTTTCCCGTACATTTTTGGTCCTTATGTCCCTCGGTCCACTTCCTAAAAAGTCCCTTTCCTACAAAAGATAAAATAATCGATTGGATACATTTGGAATATGGCTATAATAAAATCAAACCATATTATGGTAAATCAAATTTTAACAGGTTGACCCCGCCGACAGGCCCAGACACAATAGAAATTCAATTGTTTGTCGGATATATTATATGTATATGGCGTTTAAGGTATTTATAAGTACTAGTGATCGCCCAGTGGTCGAAATTCGACCGTAATTTTATTATGGATGCACGGATCCTGAGCAATAAAAAATTAAAAAAGATAGAATGTGAGTTTGGATTGGGCATTGACTTTCGGCCGCTCCTCTTCCATTTTTGATTTTTTTTAAAAGAGTAGGTACTAAGCGTGTGTGTCAAATAAATGGTAGTGTGTGTAACGTTTGTTTTATTAATTTAATGTATTTTATGCATAATTTAAAAAAAATATTAACATTCGGATAATCTTCTCTATATAAACTTTATGTGTGCATTTCATAAGTACTCCTCCGTCCGCGCAATGTTCGTAAAAAAGGGGTACGAAGTTTTTGCTTCACGTATTAATATTTATGTAACTATTTAATCCGCGCGGAGACGGAGAAAGAATACTATTCTCCGCCCCTCTCCTCCGGTGGGTGTCGTAAGAGGCGACTAACGGATTTTCGAGCTTCCATATGCTCCACTGCGTGGTAGGGCTTGCCCGTCTGGTTAGTGACCACCGTACGCATGGTCTAAAACCCGTCAAGTGACCGCTTGTCGGTCGCGTTTCGGGATCAGCCAGCGTATAACCAGAGCTCGAGTGGATGTTACTGCGATGCACTTGGTCTGTGGAGGCTTCCGTCAAACCAGTGCCAGGAGGACTTCGTTAACCCGCCGACCAGGGAGACCCGTAGAAACGGCTGTCCCGCTGGCCGCCCGTGGCACAGTACAGGGGTCCAAGCGAGCCTAACCAGCTCGTGAGGCTGCCTCACCATGCCACGCATAATCTCGGGGTGGTCCGTCGTGCCGGTTGGTGACCGGAAGGTGGGGTCCCGGCGGCCATTCCCGAAGGGTTCGGGGGCCCTTCCGTTCGGCGGGTTAATTATACTCTTCTGTAGGCAGATCCCTGGTGAAACAGGCCGCTGCACTTTGACTATTTGCATCGCGGTAGCATTTCCTCGATTCACGCCTCCCTCCTTTTCTCCACCATGACAGCGCCTCACAATAAAACTGGTCCTACAGCGGTGCACACCCCCACCACAACTATACCGTTTGAGGTCGAGTTCGCTAACATCCGCGGACTCCATGCAAACCTCAATGCCGTCCACCACCATCTTGAGACGGCACGGCCAGCAATGTTGTTTTTGACGGAGACGCAAATAATCTGTCCGGCCGACACCAGCTACCTGCACTATCCGGGGTTTGTGCTTGAAGAATCCTTCAAAGCCAAAGCCGGAGTTTGCTTGTTCGTTCGGACGGATGTTTGCTGTCGCCGTCTGCGCTGTCTGGAGGACCCTTCCTTTTCCCTCATTGTGGTACACGTCGACTTGGACTCACATAGCCGTGTCTACGTCTGCGTCTACCGATCCCATAATGGCGACATGGAGACAACTCGACTTTTGGACCATCTTAGTCGGGTAGCAGATGATGCGCAGGAGCGGTTTCCATCGGCGGAATTGGTGTTTTTGGGGGACTTCAATGCTCACCACGAGTTGTGGTTAAGTTCCTCCAAAACTGACCATGCTGGTAGAACTGCCCATGCTTTCGCTCTCACGCACGACCTGACTCAACTGGTGAACCAGCCCACCAGGATCCCAGACGTAGTCGGTCACGCGCCCTCTTTGTTGGACCTTCTGCTGACGAGTCGCCCAGCTGGCTACCGAGTGGAGGTTCGAGCTTCTTTGGGATCTTCGGATCACTGCTTGGTATCCAGTAAAGTGCCTCTGGCTCCGCTACCGCCTTCAGCGGTATCGAAACGCCAGATTTGGCACTACTCGTCGGCAGATTGGGATGGTATGCGGGACTATTTCGCATCCGTTCCTTGGGGGCAGCGCTGTTTCAGTGGGAAGGACCCGACAGCTAGTGCGATTGCAGTTGCTGATGAGATAGTTTTAGGGATGGAATACTATATTCCGCACTCCTATCTCATCGGCAAAGGCAGGCGCAACCGTTGGTTCAACCGCGAGTGTGCCAACGCTGCTGATAACAAGCAGGCGGCATACCGCGCTTGGATCAGGGGTAAAGCTCTTGGGGATCCCGAAACCCGCTCGCTGAAAGCAGCCTATAATAATGCCACCAAGTCCTGCAAAAGAGCTTACATTAGAGCGGATGCCCAGCGCGTTGCACGAGTCGGCCAAGAACTACTGACGCATCCTACGGGCAGCCGTAGCTACTGGCGTCTGGCCAAAGCCGTGCAATCGAACTTCTGCCAACCCTCGCTGCCACCATTGAGATGTCCTGATGGAACTTTAGCTCACAAGCCGCAGGAGAAAGTCGATCTCCTGGACAAACTCTTTGCGGCTAACTCCCGAGTCGATGACTGCAATGCACAGCCACCTACAATTTCTCACTGTGGCCACACAATGCCCGATTTTAAAATCAGGCAGCGTGACGTCCGTGCGGAGCTGCAGTCAATCGATGTCCGGAAAGCTAATGGTCCTGATGGCATCCCTCCAATAGTCCTAAAAATGTGTGCAGCGGAGTTGTCCCCCGTGTTAACGCGCCTTTACCGTCTCTCGCTCTCTTCAGGTTGTGTGCCGGAATCTTGGAGAGAAGCTAATGTGCAACCGGTCCCCAAAAAAGGAGATCGGTCAGATCCATCGAATTACCGCCCCATAGCCGTAACTTCAGTTTTGTGCAAAGTAATGGAGCGCATTTTAAATAAACAACTTGTCCACTACCTAGAAGAACACTCCATAATTCACGATCGCCAATACGGGTTTCGGCCGAAACGGTCAACGGGTGATCTTCTAGCGTACGTTGCACATCTTTGGGGTGAGGCTATTGACAAGCGTGGTGAGTCGGTGGCTGTTAGCCTTGACATAGCCAAGGCTTTTGATCGGGTCTGGCACAAAGCTCTTCTCTCCAAGCTCCCGGCATACGGTCTGCCTGCTCAGTTCTGCAACTGGGTCGCTGGCTTCCTGCATGAGCGCAAAATTCGTGTTATATCTGATGGATGCGCTTCGCGGCTCATGTCAGTGAACGCTGGTGTCCCTCAGGGGTCCGTTCTATCCCCCACGCTGTTCCTTCTGCATATCAATGATATGCTTCCACTTGGAAATATTCATTGCTATGCAGATGATAGTACGGTCCATGGAGGATATAACGGTCACCCAGCGGCTGGGCGGGTCGAAACCGAAGTGAATCGAGTTAATCTTGTCATTGAGCTCAATCGGGTATTGGACCTCATATCTAATTGGGGCACCAATAATCTGGTTGAGTTCAATGCCAAGAAAACACAGGTGTGCGCGTTCACGGCAAAAAAGTCACCATTCCTTCCCCTTCCATCTCTTCAGGGTACATCTCTACGCCTGCAGAGCAGTATCAACATGCTCGGTATGACGATACGCTGCGATCTGAACCAAAGGGACTACATCGAAGCCGTGATCAAAACAGCCTCACGAAAACTCGGAATTCTGAACAGAGTGCGGCGATTCTTTACGCCGGACCAGTTGTGCCTTTTGTACAAGACACAGGTACGGTCTTGCGTGGAGTATTGCTCGCACATCTGGGACGGTTCCGCTAAGTACCTTCTCGATGCCTTGGACAGATTGCAGCGTCGCGCTGAACGCATTATCGGCAATGCAGAAGTGGTAAATACTCTCGAATCTCTGCAATTGCGTAGAGACGTTGCGTCGCTCAGCGTGTTTTACCGCTTATACCATGGCGAGTGCTCTGAAGAGCTCTTTGACCTCATCCCACCTTCTCCCTTTCTTCATAGGAGTACACGTGCTGCTCTTCGGAGTCACCGTTTCACTGTCCCATCACGCACAAAGAAATTTAGTGACTCATTTCTTTGTCGCACCTCCAAAAGATGGAATAGTCTACCAGCACACGTTTTCCCTCCTTCCTATGATATGGGGTCCTTCAAGAGAGGCGTGAAGAAGCACCTTGTGGGCCGGCAGAGTGAAGTTAACTGATGCTACGTTTGTTTCCACGCTGCACCAGTTGTCTTCGCGTCTGGACTTCATTTCCATTTAACATCAGGTGGGATGGAGTCATTTGCCGAGCTAAGTATAAAAAAAAAAAAAAAAAAAAAAAGTGTGCTAATATCAGTGTACATAAATTGTAAAATAAATAAAACTTGTTTATAAACCTTATAATATAACAGAAACAAGAGAAAAATCATGTGACGTTACTCATCACTATCCATAAATTGACAAATAATTAATGAACTGAATTTTAAGAATATCTTATTCAGGAGTTGTTTCATTTATCATTTTAAATTAATTGCAATACTTAGTTAACCTATTTTAAATTACTTTAAAATTTGTTAAAAGTTAGTCAATTGAAATTTGATTGACCATAATATGGTTTTATTTTAGGCATTTTTCAAATGTTCTAATCGATTATTCTATGTTTTGTAGGAAAGGGACATTTCGGGAAAGGAACTTTCTGGGAAAAGAGCCTTTTGAAACAGAGGGACATTATGGGAAAGGGACATTATGAACCTGGACGTTTAATAGAATAGGGCATAGAAGCAGATCCGACGCTTCCAGCAACGCGTGCGTGATACCCTCCCCGCGCATCGCAAGCGTCCTCGTCCACGGCCTGTGGTGACAGATTCCCATCAGACAGGCCTCGTTCTCGTTTGTCGGCTCTCTAACATCGAAACATACCTATCGTCCAAGGTGACGAGGTCCAGTTGGTGCACGTAGTCGTAGCAGGTCTCGCCGGGGGCGCGCCGCAGCAGCGCCGGCCGCCAGTGCGCCGGTGCGCCGTCCAGCCACACGCGCACGTGCTTCGCCCCGATGTACGACAGATCCATGTTCGCATTGTAATTCCATACGCGGATACCTAAGATGTTTGTCATGCAGATTTATGATTGATTATTGACATCTAGGAAGAGACAGGCCAAGAAGAGCATATAAGGAACAAATTAAAGATAAACAAGAATTGACTGTGATAAAAGACGGCCTTGTTTACACAAAGCGTTCAATTCGGAGTTCTCCAAGGCTCTATTTTCGGGCATGTCTTATTTTTAGTGCGTTGTAATTTTTGTTTGCAGATGAGAGTAGGTACTTTTAATATAATGTTAAGAATATAATATACTAAATTATTTGACAATAGCAAACTCCGATTTCTTATATATTTTAGGGCACCAACTTGTGATCTCCGTTTCTTCCCTCAGTTCCATCACGATGTGGCAGAACTTCGTTCCTGCCGCGAAACTGGTACACCACATGTCGTCGAAGTCAGTGCTGATGTTCTTCCCCGAGAACAAACTCTTGCACTCGATCAGCTCGCTACGATCCGGCGGCTGTTCGTCGTTTATGAACGAGCAGTATGCGTACGCGCGGTACACTTTCACTGGCTCGCTGTAGCATAGTATTTCTATACCTGGAAAGAAAGTAGGTATGCTCGTCGTAATCTTATCTTAGAGCTCGATGGTGCCACGGTTTGTGCAGTTGCCTTTTGCAAGTTCAGCAACTTTCGCAATACCGAGTCAACAGATCGGAGAACAAATTAAAATATGCCCTTCGTATTCCGTAAGGCCTAGGAAGCCGTTGGACCAAGTTGTTGACGTAAAATGGCAGTATAGTTAAAAGCTACACCAATATTTTGGATGGTTATAATTATTATGGCTTATAGCCCGAACTCCGTATGTGTTTTTGTTTATGTACTAAGTTTATGCAATAAGTACTGGAAGACCTGGGACCTGACCGCCTAACCGATCGCTTTGACTTCGTGTGTGGTTTATGACGTCATCTTGTCGTTTCGTGCCGCCAGAAAGCAATATCGGAAGCTATAGCCATTAGCTTTTGATATTGCTTTCATAGGCGATGCGAAGGTGCGGGCCCCTGAGCCAATCATTTTGTAGTAATCGCATCGCATTTTGTAGTAATTTTGCTTAAACATTAAAAAATATTTATTCCTTATGAAGTAACAGTTATTCTGGTATAAATTTTGCTCAATAATATTATCGTAGATAAGATAAATTCACAGTTAACTTAAAGCGATTTTCGAAGTTTTTTGGTTTAGAATAAGATTTTTTTTCCTTTAAGACATAACATTCTAATTTTTTTAGAACTAGTTCAATCTAGGAGCTCATAAAAGTGCCTTTGCCTTCGCAATTTTGGGTTTAATTAAAAAGTCAAGCAAAATTTACGGAAAGCGAGGCCGCTACGAACTATGCCAAAGCTATTCTACACTATTCAATAAGTCAAAATTGTTAATGTATTTTTGTTTCTGAGATCAAGAACGCCAAAATTGGCCATTTTACGCAAAAATCATAGTCGAGATGTACCTAATATGGCTCTTAATTAAATTAATGTAGAATACCAGTAAGGCCGATCAAGTTCCGTTGTCCCCAATTGGACATGAGCGTTAGTTTGATGTGCTTGGCTACATATCTGGTTTCGTTTTCTTCGCTGCTCAAAGATTGCAAGAGTTGCTCCGGGCTCAAGTTGTGGTTGCTGTCGTTGGCAGTGAGAGGCCGCTCCACAATAGCCGCTTCGTTCATTGGCTCGTTGTCTTTGAGGAGAGCTTGAAAGTTCTTGTCATTGACCATTATAGTTTCGAGAATATTAGGATCTTTCGTAAAAAGTATTGTCTGTAAACAAAAGCAGTATCGATAATCAAATTCGCCTGAATTCTACATTTTACATGTCAGATATCAAGTCATACTAGGTAAGTTAAATTTGTTTTGATTAGGTACATACATCTCCAAAACTAGGAAGTGGACCCTTGAGCTCGCCGCTGGATCGAGCGATTTCGCCGTGGAAAATAACTTGGTCATCTAGTTTGATTTGAACGAGCCTCACTCCACGGGTCGAGTATATTCGCGATTTGTTATAATTCTGTAAATAAAAGAACAGTAGCTAAAATGTTTTAAGACGAATTTTTACTCTCAATTATATCAGATGTTAATACTAATAATATGGCACTAACTAACCCACAACCACAGCAGAGCCAGACGCGTGGTATTAGCTAGCAAGACACTCAGCGCTATGGGTTAGCGTCCTAGCAGGCGCGGTTCATACGTACTACATTACATTAACTCACCCACAACCGCAGCAGAGAGAGCCAGGCGTGTGGTATGGGCTAGCAGGATACTCAGTGATATGTGCAGCGTCCTAAGGGCGAGTGCGTTCCATGTGCGTGATTCTATACTCACCCACAACCGCAGCAGAGCCAGTCGTGTGGTATGGGCTAGCAGGACACTCAGTGCTATAGGCAGCGTCCTAGGAGCGGGCGCAGTCCACGTGCGTGATGCTATATAACTCGCCCACATCCGCAGTAGAGCCAGGCGTGTGGTATAGGCTAGCAAGACACTCAAGTGCTATAATAGGCAGCGTCCTAGGAGCGGGCGCGGTCTACGTGCGTGATGCTATAACTCACCCACAACCGCAGTAGAGCCAGACATGTGGTATGGGCTAGCAGGACACTCAGTGCTATAGGCAGCGCCCTAGGAGCGGGCGCGGTCCACGTGTGTGATGCTATATAACTCACTCACATCCGCAGTAGAGCCAGGCGTGTGGTATGGCTATGGCACTAACATGGCACAAATATGGCACTAACTAACCCACAACCACAGCAGAGCCAGACGCGTGGTATTAGCTAGCAAGACACTCAGCGCTATGGGTTAGCGTCCTAGCAGGCGCGGTTCATACGTACTACATTACACTAACTCACCCACAACCGCAGCAGAGAGAGCCAGGCGTGTGGTATGGGCTAGCAGGATACTCAGTGATATGTGCAGCGTCCTAAGGGCGAGTGCGTTCCATGTGCGTGATTCTATACTCACTCACAACCGCAGTAGAGCCAGACGTGTGGTATGGGCTAGCAGGACACTCAGTGCTATAGGCAGCGCCCTAGGAGCGGGCGCGGTCCACGTGTGTGATGCTATATAACTCACCCACATCCGCAGTAGAGCCAGGCGTGTGGTATGGGCTAGCAGGACACTCAGTGCTATAGACAGCGTCTTAGGAGCGGGCGCGGTCCACGTGCGTGATGCTATAACTCACTCACAACCGCAGTAGAGCCAGACGTGTGGTATGGGCTAGCAGGACACTGCTAGGCAGCGTCCTAGGAGCGGGCGCGGTCCACGTGCGTGATGCTATAACTCACCCACAACCGCAGTAGAGCCAGGCGAGTGGTATGGGCTAGCAGGACACTCAGTGCTATGGGCAGCGTCCTAGGAGCTGGCGCAGTCCATGCGTGCCGCTCGTCGCGCGTTCGCACAACGCCGTCCGCGATATTCTCTGCACGGCCGTGGTTAGAGTGATCGCCCGTGTCCGAATCTGTCCAAACCTACACCAAGAGTTCCGATAAAGAATAACATAGGTTGTATTGGTAGATACTTTTTATAAATTGCGTATTTCTTACCTTTTCAATATTTACTATATCCCCATTGGTGTCAAACAACTCGATTCCATTTAAACCAACAAGATATTTATCACCCCAATTGGAATAGATTTTTATTTCCAACAGTCTTCCCTTAGGAAGCTCAGGAATAATAAACTCGCTTGTCGACTTTTCCCTTTGTAAAGTTTTACTGGGAACCGAATTTAAAGACGTTGGTTTTTTTGACGAACTTTTGAACGACCCTCTTTTGCTGCCGTCATTTTGCTGCATGTTCATCAAACTTTCTTTTGAACACCCCGGCTTTTTGTTTTTTTTGTTACTTTCTTGAATACCTTCAAATATTAGTAATAAAAGTAAAAAAAATATTATCTCTAAGAAAAAGTTATTGGGCTTACTACTATTATCACATTGCAATAGACCCGGTTCTAAGGACCAAATTCTCAACTTCTCAAATGGTAAGTATTTTTTATGTTACTTACGTGAACCTAAAATAACGTCGTGAAAATCGTCATCGCTAGCGTTATTTACCCTCCCTCGATGCCTCGGGGTGACGTAATGAGGTAAAAGATCCGTTAAGAAATCATTGGAACTAGAGTTTGAGGAATCACCCCAATCAACCTTATTACTTCTAACGCTATATTTCCAGCGGCCATTATGACTATATCCTAGGAAAAACAACAATAAACTGTCATGAAATAAAAATAAAATTGATCTATCGTTGTAGGTAATTATGATAATTAATATACTTACCATCTTTTGTATTGTGATTGTGGCGTAAAGTACCCGCAGAATGAGCCATATTCTGCACATGCGGCTTTATCAACATATCTAACGTGGTATCCAGAGAGGTCCTACGAGATATTCTTTAAAAAAATATTAACAGTTTAGTTCAACTTACCCTATCTAATAGCATTGGGACTAATAGTAAGTTCCCTAAATTACCTGTGATTTTCTTGTCTAGTATAATCACTATTGTTCTGCGGCTCTTCGAGAGGAGATAAGTCGCTTATATGAGTCTCTTTCATCTCCCTATAAACGTTAGACTTTGTCAGGTGATGTGAAGCTACTAACTAACATCAAATACAAATACAATTTCTTATGGGGTTGGTGACCTTGTGAACTTTCACGGAAGTAAAAGAGCATTGTGCTAAAAATTGAGTTGGTATTGACGCGCATTTAGGTCATTAATCATTCGGAAAGCAATTTGTCGAAGCACTCACTTGGTAATGTCTTCGAGCCAAAACGGTATTTCCCTGTCTTTTGTCGCGTATTCATGCCCATTTTGTTTATGTGCCATCCTTCAGCCATGAGAGTAAGCTGGTTTAAACCTTTGAAGTAACTATAAAGAATAATTAAAATGCAATATCATTGCACTACCATCAGAGGTTAATGAATATTGAATATTTGTCAAAAACTTATTTTTACAAGAAAATATTAGGAATTTTATACTAATACTTCATTCACACTTGCCACTTTTGAAACATATTTTTGCCGCTGTTTGTTTGACCTTGGTTGCTATGAGCAACCAAAAAAGTAGAAATTTAATCAATGAAATGTAAAATATACCTAACACCTATGGCTGAATATTTAATATATATTTTTAAAATTAAATTAAAGACATTAGCGCAAAGCACATGAAATGTAATACTATTCTTAACACTTACCTAGGGACATATTACTGTCATGACATTTTCAAAACTGTATCTACTCATTTCTACACGTAAACAAGAATTTTAATTAGCAGCATTTTTATTTCAGAACAATAACAACACGCTGTATACAGGGACCTATTAAAGAGACGGTGCGGTCGGTGCGACACTCAGAACAATAACTGTGCGACTCGACCATGCGACGACATACAAAGTGGCTGAGAGTGCAGTAACATCCAGACACCATTTGCAGAGACAAGAAGAAGAAACAAGCAAGGAGCGGACATAACTTTATAAGTTTGAATCCACTCTGGATTATGTTTTGGACCGTAATTATAAATGTCATGCAAAAATAAAATGTCACTAACAGCATGGCTGTATGAGTCAGAACCTTTTGCTTTATTTCTAACGTGAGAAGAAAACAAATAAAAAGTCATCCGTGTCTGGTGGGTGGTTGGTCGTGGTGGCTGGTAATTTCGTGGTGGTGATCCGGTGGTCGTCGTGTGATGAAATAATAACCTAAGATTTCAGATTTCATCAAGTACTACTTTATTTGATAATTAATTAATGAAGACACTTTAAAGTAATTCCAGTTACTATAGAATTTGTAACTCAAAATGTCTAACATCTATCATATAGAATTAGAAAAACGAACGAGCGAAGCTGAAAAAGTGGCTAATGCAATAGAAGATGAATTGAATAAAATTTCAAAAGACGATCTTAGCTACATCAATGATCCTCGTCTGGATAAGGTACTGACTGATAATGAAAAGCTGAAACACCGCTTAGCCATTCTAGAGAATGCTATCATAGCGGAAAGCTCTTCATCTTCTGAGAAGACTGTTATTAAAAAAGTTAGAAAACAACCTAAATTGATATCCGATATGAATTCTTTGGATGGTAACATTTGTGTCGTGGATGAACTAAAAAACATTTTTGAAGCAGCAATATCATCAGCATACCCGGACTTGGAAGATCCACCCATAGTAATTTCCCTTGCCAGCAACAATCCTAAGTTCGGTGACTATCAGTGTAATTCTGCCATGCCTATATCACAGCTATTAAAAGCTAAAAATGTCAAAACCAATCCAAGAGAAGTTGCCAACAATATTTTAAACAAAACTCCTTCATCACCACTAATTGAACGTACAGAAGTGGCAGGAGCTGGATTCCTGAATATTTTCTTAAACAAAACCTTTGTTGAGCATATACTGAACTCTATATTATTGTTCGGCATTAAACCGCCTCCAGTGAAACGGCAGCGAATAGTAGTTGACTTTTCCTCACCAAACATTGCCAAGGAAATGCATGTAGGCCATTTACGGTCAACCATTATAGGTGAAAGTATTTGTCGTATACTGGAATTTTTGAATCATGATGTGCTTAGGATTAACCATCTGGGAGATTGGGGCACTCAATTTGGTATGCTGATCGCTCATTTACAGGATAAATTTCCAGATTACAAAACTCATTCTCCGCCAATATCTGATCTACAAGCATTCTATAAAGAGTCTAAGAAAAGATTTGATGAAGATGAGGCTTTCAAAAAGAGAGCATTTGCTTGTGTGGTGCAGTTGCAATCTGGTAATCCTGATTATACTGCTGCTTGGAAACTGATTTGTGAAGTGTCAAGGCAAGAATTTCAGAAAGTATATGATCGTCTTGATGTTAAAATTATTGATAGAGGTGAATCATTCTACCAGAGTAGGATGGTCCAAGAAGTAGAATTTCTAAAAGAAAAAGGTTTGTTGGAGGAGGATGAAGGAAGGTTAATTATGTGGGGTAACCCTGACAAGCATGAAGGAGTACCTTTGACTGTAGTAAAATCAGATGGCGGCTTTACCTATGATACTTCAGATTTAAGTACCATTAGGAACAGAGTGGAAGAGGAAAAGGGAGACAGATTTATTTATGTCACTGATGCAGGACAACATTTACATTTTGTAATAATTGAAGCCTGTGCCCGACGAGCTGGTATTCTCAAAGATCACCATAAGATAGAACATGTTGGATTTGGTGTTGTCTTAGGGGAAGATAGGAAGAAATTCAAAACAAGATCTGGAGATACAATCAAGCTCATAGACCTTCTTGATGAAGGTTTGAAAAGGGCACTAGATAAATTAATAGAGAAAGGCAGAGATAAGGAGTTAACTCCGGAAGAATTGAAACAAGCTCAAGAAGCTGTTGCATATGGTTGCATTAAATATGCAGATCTTTGCCACAACAGAATTAATGATTACATCTTCTCTTTTGATAAAATGTTAGATGATAAGGGCAACACAGCTGTTTACCTTTTGTATGCTTTGACTCGAATCCGGTCTATTGCTAGGACTGCACAGGTGTCAGTGGAGGAGTTGCTGGAGCGCGCCCAGAAGTCAGGCATCAAAGTCAGCCATGATGCTGAATGGAAACTTGGAAAAGTTCTTGTTAGGTTCCCAGAAGTAATACTGAAAGTATCCAACGACTTATATCTGCACACTTTATGTGAATATGTGTATGAAATAGCAACAACTTTTTCAGAATTTTATGACAAATGTTATTGTGTGCAGAAAAACAGAGACGGAACAGTTGTAACAATTTATGAAAGATTGATGTTATGTGAAGTCGCTGCCAAAATCATAGAGAAATGTTTAAACATTTTGGGAATCAAAACAGTATCGAAAATGTAATGTAACCATTATAATTTAAGGCATATCACAATATTTATGATCATAATAATTTAAACGGAAGTGTGCTTAGTTAACTCTGTAACATTTTCTGAAAAGAAATAAACGATTAAGTAATAAAAGCTTCTTTGTATATTATTTTTTATTGAGTTTCCAAAAACCTCTACAAAACTATACCAGGGTCCATTATCAAAGGTAACATTGACAAAACAATTCTAGACTGGTAAAAAATTATGCAGAACAATCACTGGTTATACTGGATAATACCATGAATATATGCATGTATCTGATTAATTATCTTACCATCTACAACAATATACACTATGTTACAAACTACAGAATACAGACAGACAAGTTAACTTCATTCATAATGAAACATCAAATAGCTTGGAATTGGTTATACTTTCGTTTATAGGATTTCTGTTTATAATAAGAATGGTAAGAGTCTATTTAAACCACGGACGAGAAAAATTGCGTTTACTATTTATACTAACTTCAAAATTGAAGCACCTAAAGTAAGTCAGACCAGTTTGTAAATTACTGGTTATATGCACATTCACAACATCGGACGTTGCATCAATCGCTCAGCATTTCAGCTTCACCGGGCTTGTTTGAGGGCGGCGAGAAACTTAAAGGGTTCTTCAAGCCGTGTGAAACGAATCACCGGAGGTTTTCTAGAGGAATCTGTATCACACACAAGTAGTGTGCGTGTCCCCGTGCCCTACTAGATTCTCCGAAGGGTTCGAATCGGATCGGATTGAACTGTTCCGAGATCAGATCAGTGCAAGGGCTCTTTATGTGTGGCTTGAGCGCGGTATATACCAAACTTACTTTCTGGGTCCTAATTATTTTGTGATACTACGCACACACAATGCCACCTGTATTTGTTTCTCGCCCAGTGGCTTAGGTTTACCTTCTAAAGACTTTTATAACTCTTGAAATAAGCTTAAGTTACCATACCTACTCAATGATAGTCCGGAAGGAAAGAATTTATAGGTAGGTAAAAAACAGTACCTATGCTATGTAGGTAACAATATACCATGGCTAGATTCACTATTTGTTGTCAAGTGTCAGAAAGGTAGTTTGCCACCTAAAACTGTTGTCTCTGTCGTACTAATACCTATGAGTAACAAAAGCTCTTGATAAGCTGTGATAACTTAGATAGTAGGTACAGTCAGCATCAAAAATACGTATACACCTTTCGCGCCTATTTCCTAGAAATATCAAAATGTATATATATTTATGTCTTACGGCCCTTGGCCTTCATCTCAGCTGATGTTAGGTGAGGTTAAGGTCGAAGGTGGAAGCGCACTTCACCCGGGATCCTCAACTAGTGAGGAACTGGATATCTTATCTCTAGCTGTCAGTACACAACAACGTTACTAGCATTGTTGTTATGGCCTGGCTACTAAACCCATATGTTTTGATATATGCTGACTGTATAACAACCATATCACGGATCCTTATCTCATCGCATAAAGAGAAACGCAACAATTTATTGATTCCTTGTTATAATAGCAAAACCCATTGGTTTGTTATAGGTATATCGGCAATACAAAAGTTACATAGGAATGTGAAAGGAACTAAAATGCACTACACATATTTAATAAAATGTCTCTGGAAGACTTCATAAATACTTTAGGGGTATATACCAATGTTTTGGCGTTAATATGATAATATAGGTATCTATTTAAAGTTACAGAAGATAATAAATAAATGAGTTGTACAATTTATCAGCTTAACGGGCACTTATACAATGCAAAATAGTTCGTATGTCCTAGTACCTACAATTCGATATTACAGTAAAGTGCAGATCATACGAATCCGGCTCAAATATTACCGATAGAGGACCCTATATTATCTAGGTACCTATTCACATAAAAAAACAAACCACAATTGTGTTTTACCAGTCCCTACTTAGAAATAATTTGCACTCATTAAATTACATTACAGATTAATTTCCTATTGGAAAACATCTCCGAATATTTCATTTACATTCCCCACGATCCGTTGCCGATATGGTGTAAATAAACCTACAATATTTTCCTGCCGTACTTTGACAATAGAAATTATTTTAACATTAACTTTCCAATTACAAAGATAAGATAACGTTACATTATTAAAAATACGAACGCACAGTCATGGTGAATTAACCATGAGATTTGTGCAATCATTTTATGTTTTGTAACATACCGAATTACCCTGTGATAACCTTGACTAACCGGTTTATTATAACTTTAAACAATTTAGACACACTTAGTTCACTTTCGATAGAACTAATGTTAAGAGCGTTTACGCCGCACACCAGCGCCGCCAATGAAAAAAAAAACATATCTAGTAATTACAGATATAAAATCAAATTATGCTCAACAAACTATCTGAATGAAGTAATTTAACATTTTTACGTCACCTAATGAACATCTGACATGTTATGGTTTAGTTAAATATGGCGTTATAGTTAAAAGTGGCCGTAACATCTTATTTAACTAAACTATAACTTGTGAGGTGTTCATTAGGTGATGTAAAAATGCTAAATTACTATATATATACATTCAAATAGTTTGTTGAGCATAATTTGATTTTCAATCTCTAATTACTAGATATGTTTTTTTTTCATTAGTGGCGCTAGTGTGCGGCGTAAACGCTCTTAAAGGGGCTGCAACAATAACAGGCATGCAAGGTAACTAGTGCGAGTTTTATTGACCGTTTGATCACTTTAACGCAATTACAAGAATTTGTATGCCGTAAAAAATCTCGTTTTTGTCGTCTCTAGAATTCTAAATACACCTCGCGCTAGGCAACCACTATATAATTATGTCTAGGCCAATGTGTGTCACCCCTCGTAAAAATCAAAAAAATAATTTTATCAGATAACAGAATTACTTTTGCTACAGTCTTAAAAAATTAAGAAAACGTAAAAAGATATATTTTTTAAAATTTAAATAAGCAGTATATAAATATCGTTCTATCAAAAGTGAATAAATCATTTAACAAAAAAAATATATTAACAGAATTCATATGTGGTTACTAAATAATAATAATAATAGTAGGTAGTGTATATTTACATTTCATTTCAATCATTTAAGATCACAATAGTTTTGTAGCAAATAACTGACTAGAAATAATAAACGGTTGAAACAACCCTTGCAAATAAACACCAAATCAACCACGACTGGTATGAATAGCTGCATTTCGCTGAATATCTCACATAAGTTGGTCAGTACCTACTAACAAATATTGTTTATGTTAATACAAATGTTTTGCCTGATGATCTAAAATGTAGACTTAAGTTAGACCTAGTTTAAAACTAATCGCTATATACTTGAATACAAAAATTATAGCCTAGTGAGTTTCGTTCGCCATTCGATTGCGTTAAGGGTGCGCCGTCCATAAGTGACAAGTGTCATATGTTTTATTTGAAATGCCGTCGTCCATATTTATTTGATGCCACGCGGCCATACTAATTTTGTATGGGGAATTTAAGGTGCTTAATAAAAAATAATTATTTAAATAACCACTTGATGAATCGAAAATGTAGTCTAGCAATTTGTAGTTTATCCATTGATGATTGTTTAGACAAAATCAGAGGTACAATAATTTAGATAAACTATAAGAGATCTACTAAACGCCGCCACTCGTTTTCATGATTTTTGCCCAACTTTAAATGATATTGTAGAAAAAACTATAGCGTGTTATGAATTTGTGGTTCTGACAAATTGTAAACACGTTCCCTATGATACTAAATATATATTTTGTTCATTTAATACGATAGTATTTTCAATTATATTTACTTAACCGTAACTGCATTTTTGGCATTTTTTTGTCGGCGCACCCTTAATGAAAACGAAATTTTAGTATGGCATTGAAGCAGCCAGCGTCTCCTGGCGATATACGAAAAGAGTTAAAATTTTGCCATACAAAATCTTGTTTTCGTTAACGTTATCGAATGGATAATGAAACTCGCACTGATTTAAACGACGTTTAACTTTCGTCCACGTTTTGAAACAATAAGGTTTAAGACGCTGCGCAAACGTAGACACTTTTTGTGTCCAGTTACTTCCACCTGACACTGATACAGCAACTCGGTTTCCTTGTAAAGTGTGCCGTGTCGGTAACAAAAAGTGTCTACGTTTGCGCAGCGCCTTAGTATATTCTAAAATTATATGCCGGCACAGTGGCACAGGTAAACTCATTTTAAAAATAGGTTAACAATTAGTATATGCTGCAAGGAGTTTGCGTTTACACGATAAATAGAATAAAATCCCAATTGTATCAAACATACCGTTGTCAATAATAGTAGGCGGAACAAATCAGAGGCTAATAGGATGGCTATAAGTATACAATTTTTTGTTAACAATGTTAGTAAAATGGCATATTATTATGGAATGAGCATAACCGATAGTTCACGATAATTCACCGATAATTAACCGATAATTCTACGATCAACACAAAACATTGGTATCGGTCGATTACAGCTGTTATGTAATTTTTAATTGCAAGGCAACAGACAGGCGGTTATGACGGCGGCATGTGTTATGTCGGAGGAACGTCCAACTTTTAAAACAAACTGGATTGTTTTCATTATCGCATAATCACACTAGTACAATGACTATTCATTTGCGATCAAACATGCTACCAAGCTATGAAGTAATAAAGGTAACTCCTCAAACATTCAGTTAGTAATAAAAAAATCATTTTCACGCTGCACATACTAAAACGTTTCATAGGTTAGGTTGAACATGCTCTATTAAAATTCTAATATTAGATTTGGAAGTCTAGCAAAAATTACCTAGTCACACGATTGAGCAATTCTTAAATTATCTAAATTGGGACAATAAATAAGACTAATATTTACTGAACGAAATAATAAGAAATAGGACACATTAAAACCGTTACAATAAAAACCTATCAGATTTAGGAGATGGTACATTGAGCTAGCTACGCTAATAATGTATACGAACTATCCTAGGGAGAAGTCACATTGAGGTGTATAAAAGATTTGTTGAAAAAACTTGGATTTTATATAACTATAAGGTATAAACTTTTCTAAAAACCCCTCGACGCATTATATAGGTTCTCTAAAAGGGTTGGATTGGTCACGAGATTCTGAGGAACGACTACAACACTACAACAATACATAACTTTCAACAATATCTTACAAAATATACACACATTTTAATAATTTTTACATGAATTTGGCAGAACGCGGTCTATGCTGTACTGCACTGTATGAATGTACTCGCATTATCAACGTCATATAAAAGCACATGCGTGTCAAACTCGCCCCCTTTACGCATTTGTCTGCGGCCCAATCTAATGCCATTTTTAATTTACCCTGACTTACTGATTTGGTGTACCAAATAAATAACCTAAGACAATATGCCTTTTGGGAAGTAGATTGTGATTTCTTTACCGTCATCGTTTGGCCCATCAATGGCTCTGAGTTTGACATGCATGCTTAACCCTATCCTTGGCATTGTGGATTATAGTGAAAAAAAAAAAACACATTTTATACAAAAAAAATATATACTTAATTCCACAAAAAAAAAACTCTGCCAAGTATAGGGTTAAAACAATGAGGTTCTTACTAACACTACGCTATAAAATACAATGAGATTATTATGTATACTTCTATGGCTTACATCAGATCTATACGTAATCTAATGTACTCGTCAAAGCACAATTATGGAGATATGCAATAACATTCTTTTACAATGAACTTAACAGTATGGTACAGAGATTTATGTAGCAATTGAATGTCATGACACATACAAGTATGAACCGTGTACCGTGTAATGACCCCAACAAAGTCACAGTAATGCCGCACAAAGGTCCACCGTCTGACAATGCGGGGACGATCGTCGTCGAGCAAATTATTTAATCTGCGGCCTTGTGGTCGAGTTAGTTACAATTTACAAAAATAGGTAGAGAGCCTTACTAATCGAGATTCAATGGAGGAGTGAAGGTGGAGCAGTCTTTAGGGTGTGAGTTCTGGGAAGAGGTGGCGTAGTATGGCGAGGTAGTGCACGGAGGCGGCGAGCGCGACGAACAGGTGCCAGATGGCGTGCGCGAATGGGATGCGCCCGTCGGACTTGAAGAAGAACACGCCCAGAATGTACAGCATGCCGCCCAGCTTCAGGTCCGACATCGCCGGGAACTGGTGCTGCGGACAAACACAACTTTGGTTATAGCATGGACATAACATGGATATCAACTTAAGAAAAACTAACCACAACCTTCAATCATCATAACTAGCTCCTTCTATGACCCTACTGCTACTACTATGTTACTAGCATAAGTTTTTCAATAAGACTTTTCTACATACATTGCGAATAAATATATCACATGTTGAAATGAAACTTTTACGGATCTACTCGCGTTTATTTTTCACATTACTTATTTAATGTTTATCCTGACGTTACGAAATAAACGCGAGTAGATCTGTAAAAGTTGTTTCATTTCAATGTGTAGTGTTCGCGTAAACTTTAGAAAACAAAATATCTCATATTTTAACAATTTTCATTTAAGATAAAACAGACTCATCGTAGTTTATATTCAGCCCTACAGTTGGACTCGGACCTTTTCAAACAATACGACATATAAAGATCGAACCGTAACCTACATCGGTGGCCTTCATCTCTCCTGAAGATAACTGACTGAATAACCAACATCTAAGGAACTGGTTATTTTATCTCTAACTGTCGAAACACAGTAATCTTCATCATGATCATCATCAGCCAATATTAGTCCACTGCTGGACATAGGACTCTCCAAGTGCACGCCACCGAGCACGATCCGAGGCTACTGTCATCCAGCTCTTGCCAGCCACCTTGCGAAGGTCGTCGCTCCACCTAGTCTGAGGGCGTATTAACACAGTAATGCCACTCTCATATCGTTGTTACGGGGCCCGGCGTCGGACTTAAATAACAAGGTGGTAGCTAGTTGGTAATACAGTACAGGATTCTCTGGTTGGAGACTGGTGATTCAACCACTAGACTATATACCTAGTGGTTGAATGCAAGTTTTTACAGGTTTTATAGTCTAGTAATAGTAACGTGAGCATTAGATGCTGCAAAAACTGCAACATTGAAAATTTTAAAAACTGATTTGAACGAACGAACGTTTTGATTCAAATCAGATTCTATATAATTACGAGCAGTGTGAATACAACATAACAGTTAAATAAAGATCAGTTAAAGTTTTTAAACAAGTTAAAATACATTAGAATAGATAAACACCTACAGTTTTAGACCTTGAGGATATTCAGCCGCGGGTGCTGGTGGTATCTGGCAACTATCTGGTGTACATACTTGTCGTTATAGGTTATTCTGAATACCAACGGAAACCATGGTAACAATCTGACGGCCTAGCTATTAAAAGAAACACGTATGAATGTACGCAATCTATCAGTCCCACGCCACGCAGCGTACTCTCTACTATAAACACAGCACCTCTTGGTTACAATGGCAACTGTTTATATTGCGAGTCTGCTTTTAATTAAACAAGTCCACAATTCGTTTTTTTTTCTCTGTTCAATTCGAAAACGTGGAAACACTTTGCTCGACCTGGGAATTGAACCTATTCCGGACACCGGGCTGCTGAGTGCTTTACCGAGGCGTTAAAAATAATACAAAAATCCTAATATTCGACCTATCCATAGAATAAAGTTACTTTGCATAATCTCTACTTTGCAGGAGAGCGATTTGAAGTTTGTCTTGCACAAATTTTGCTGTAACTTTTTTCTTTATTTTTCTAGAGAATTTATTATTTTACCGAACTTATACTACATAATTATGCATTGATTTTTATTAAAATATTTAATTTACAACCCGTATTTTAGATTTTAGGAGGTTTTATGTGCATATAGTACATATATCGATTTTTTGCGGATATCTCTGGGTCGTATATACGTATGTAACCTTATTCTTGGGAAAAGTGTCAGTATCACAAGTACATATAACTTTGTTTTATGTAAATACTGATCACGTGATTGGTTTTATTTGATAAAAAAGCAAAGATATTTATAATAAAATGATGAATTTTTAATGAAACATTTATTAATCAACATTCTTAGTGTGCAACATAATTTGAGAAAAAGTCGATGTTTTATTTATTACAAACTTTGGCTCATTTAAGAAATATTAAAGTCAACAATGGAATCATCATCATTTAGTGCCATCTTCATACTGAAGTTCGGAGATCAGTATACAACATTGTCTGCGATCCCATATAGCTTGTTTTAACTGGCGATAACTAAGTCCAGTCCAATTTTTGATGTCATCCAGCCATTTGAGTCGCGGACGTCCCGGAGCTCTCCTTCCCGGAATTTCGCCTTCGAGGATTAGCCAATTAACAATGGAATGAACTAGTATAAATAATACTTTTTTATACTAAGGAACTATTTATTGGGTAAGAGGAAAAAAACCAAAAGAATTAAAACAAAATCAACAAAAATCATAACTATAAAAATAGCAAGGAGTTACTATTTTTTGTACCGTTTCTTAATATTAAATTAATGATTACACATTGGTACTTCACTCCTTATCAATATAGCTATGTGAACGACAGAGAAAATTAAGTAGATATAATTTAAAGGTAAACATAATAGCGTATATTCCAATATAGGAGTAATTTGCAAAAATAACAAATAAAATAAATTAAAGCAAATATAAAGCATTTTCTTCATCTAATAAATGTTCTCACAGTTTTAATAAATGAGTAGTAATACTGTATCTAATCAGTCATTTTCACTATCATTACCTACTGATATCATCATTCTTGCCAATTAAGTAACAAGGGAGCTATCTTAAAAGTTTTACTCGGGCACTGCTCTGAATAAGGTAAAAAAATCAGTAATAAAAAGGGGTATCAATAAGGGTAATAAATATTTAATTTTAATTTTAGATTGTTAGATACTTTGCGATTTAAACGCTCTTTTTTGAATAAGTATTTTACTACAAAAGCCTATTGCTTTTCTCGACTTCCCAAACACCAGAACTTTTGAAAACAATTGTATCTCTGGTCGTGCGAAATTTGTTCAAAGCAACGATACCTGTCCCCTTAGACAAGTGGCAAAACGCTCATAGAATAGAAATCAAATAGAATGATTATTGTACGGGATTGACTTAAGGCAACGATACGCCAAAATTAACGTTTATGTCAATCCCATACAATAATAATACTATTTAGTTTCTATTCTATTAGCGTTTTGCCACTTGTTTGGGGGGTTGCAGTGGCATGTTGCCCCTAAAGTCTTGCCATCAACTACTTGTTTAGTGACATACTTCTTACCAACATTTTTAAGCATTTTCTTTTCACTTCAGACTAATGAGATGTACGACGTAGACGTTTCTTGGACATTTTTTGAGTGGAGCAGAGCGTTCATCATCACTAGAATAAAATTGTTAGGTGCACTATAAGAGGTAGTTGAAGGGGACTGGGTCCAGTATCCGTGATCATGCATAGAACAGAAGTTTTCATGACAATCTATATGTAAATTCAATGGAGAAGGCATGGGATATCCGATGTTTAAATCGAAGGTAAATCTAATATAATATAGTAAGCTAATAGCGGGTGAATTTTCAAAGCTGGATGGTACCCCAAGTGCGAAAGGCATTAGTAGAAAGTTATTTTCAGGCGTCAGTGGAAATTGTTGGCTATGTCTTATAGAATTTTCAGCAACACAATTAAGCAGTATTGGAGTAGTTTTGTCGGTAGAAATAAATTGTGTTTGATAGTTTTGTTTTTGTTTTTGTAATGGAGATAATTGGTTGTCATCTATACTTGTGACATGGTGTACCAAAAACATCTTCCCATACTTCAGGCATCTCTTGTCGAATATTTTCAGCTCAATGTGGTAGTGGAGATGTCATTAAAACGTCACGGTCGACCGTGACATTTTCTAAACCAAATAGATAAGAGATCGCAGCAACAAACAAATCAAAATATGTCCTAGTAGTTGTAAATGTTCTATATATACCATTAATACAAAACAAGATATTTTATATTACGGTTTAGTGTTAATTTTAAGATAGAAAAAGGATCTATTTCATTTTTGAACCAAGAATAAAGTTACAATTACACATAGACCATATAAATTTAAAATAATTTCCCTCGAGCAAAGTGACATGTGCAAGTAGAACAGAACTTTATTACGTAATTTTCGATAAATAAAGTAATATGTTAAAATGATGTACCTAATTTGTTAAATATAAAATATTCAAATTAACGTTTAATAGATGTATAGAATTTATTTTTTCTGTATTTTTTTTTTGTTTTACATACTTAGTAGCCTTTGTTCCGTAAAAAAAAGTAATATGTAAATGTGGAACCGGTTGCTTTAATTATCTGGCTTTTAAACATGTATCTAATTGAAAATAGGATAATTAACTGTATCAAAGCAATCTTTGTAGATTAGACACCAAATTTAAAAAAGAAAATTAATGTTTACGTACCTAGTTTATCCAATTCTCCATGATTGATCTCTGCGGGATCTGTCATTACACTATCATCGTTATCTTGGGGCTTTAACAAAAGGTTTAACATACGTTTAGAACACGTGCTTTTCATTTTAAAAACTTAAAAATTGATATTTTAATAGTATTTATTTACGTAAAGCTAATTACAGTGTGAGTGTGCGCGGGGCCGTCTTTACGTAGGACCATGAATGCGACTGACGATGTGACCTCCGGCGCGGGGTGCACACGCGCCGATACCGTCAAAGGATAATGATACTTGTGATGTTGTGTCCTTGTTTTTTGGAGCAGTAAATCACATGTACCTTTACTCGAATACTATCTTCCGAAATACATAACTTTTAATTTTTTTGATTTTACTAGTAATATCTAGAGGTCTGTCTAGACTTAAAAATACAAAAAAAGTAATTTGGGACCATAATCACAAGTACCGTTATTCTATGCATAGGTCGATATTGTATTATTTAAAAAGGACAACTTTTACGGATCTACTCGCGTTTACATCACACATTAATTTCAGACAGTCAGACAGACAGTCAGTCTCCCTGTGACCAAGGACCCCGCAAAGGGTTCGAAACGTCAGGATAAAAAATATAAAATAAATGTGTACAATTACCGCGAGTAGATTTATTTAATTGTATAATGTTCGCGTAAACATTAGAAAACCATATTGTATTATTATAAAATATTTGCCGTAGCGATATGAAAAGCGATAAGGTAGGTAGGTAGGTACTTGTTTATGAGTATATATAATTATTGAGTACCAATTACAATTTGCAAGTGTTAAAAAAATCATTTTTTAACCCACTAAGTAGATTTTTTAATAAATTGTATGTTTTGAAAATTAGTGCTGATTCAGGTATCGTTCGCTAAGATAAGTTTAGTAGAACTGTGTCATAACTAAAATTAAATCAAGGACTGTAAAACAAAGGCACATGAATATTCAACTAAGGAGGTTGACTAATAGTTTGGTGACCCGATTTATTTCTCTGAGCCCCGATAGCCCCATGAGTACCTAGGTACCTACGCAATTGAAATAGGCGCCTCAATTACAAAAACTTCATACACATAGGTAAGTAGGTAAACAAATCGCTTTTAAATATTCAATTTCCGTGTTTTTGTGTTGAATTATTTAATGATGACTTTTGTTCGTGATATTGGCTTATGTAGGTACCTATATGTTACAATATATACTGTGCAAATCAAATAGTGTACTAATACTGCCGAAGGTGTAACTACCAAATATTTATTTGTGGGGTGTGACAAAATAATTTTAATGCGGTCGGTATTATAAATAGTTGAACACTTTTGCATTCCTTCAAAACAACTAAATAATTTAAGAGGCACTTGTCTAGACTTCTAGGAAAGCTATTATTAAATGACATGACCTGTTTTTCAAATTGACATGGTACTAAATTGGTCAGCGACTTCCGCTGCTGACTGTACTTACTGTACAACGGTTGGAGCATGGAAAAATTACCTACCTATTAACATTACATATTTTATTTTCTCAATCCTTGACCGATTCCATCTATCTAAAAAATCAGCCTCAAGGTCAACCCGCCAACGCACGCTAACAACATTATGTATGACGTAAATTAGAAATTATAATAGATTTATACCTAACATCATTAAAGCTAGTTATAAAGAGGTAACTTTTGTGACTTTGTTTGTTTGTTTGTATGTCGGGGATAATCTCTGGAACCAAGTACTATCTCAACCCCAAAAATTCTTAAAAAGAATTCGTAAAAGAATTTTGTTTTTAAAAAGTTTATTTTAAAAGTCTCAAATCCATCTATACTAATATTATAAAGAGGAAACCTTTGTATCTTTGTATGTATGTATGTATGTATGTATGCATGTATGTATGTATGTATGTATGTATGTATGTATGTATGTATATGTCTGTATGTATGTATGTATGTATGTATGTAGGTATGTATGTATGTTTGCAACGAAAAAACTCAAAACTACTGGACCGATAAAAAAAAATCTTTCACCGTTAGAATGCTACATTAACGCTGAGTAACATAGGCTATATTAAATAAAAAATGTCCACCCGTGCGAAGCAGGGACAGGCCGCTAGTCATTAACAAAACACTAAAATAAATATTGAAACAGAGGCTTATCATCATCATCGTTTAGTGTCATCGTTATACTGAAGTTTGGAGATCAGTACACCATCCAACATCATCGGTCCCATGTAGCATATTTTAACTGGCAATAGCTAAGTCCAGTCCAGTTCACAGCTGTGTGGCAAAGTCCTACTTCACTAGACTGTCTTCGCATGAGAGGGCCTGTGTGAGTTATTTTTGACATTCGATAACGTTTACGAAAACGAGAATTTGTATGGACAAAGCAATAGACATTTTTTTAGACTGACATGCGTATCTAGGTAATTAATATGATTTCAATCATTGATTTCAATATTATTTCTTGCTTTCCACAGCTGTTTTTACTTTTATAAGTTTCCTGTTTTTTGAAGTCGGTTTTTTTTCGTTATTATTCTAAGTCGTAAACGTAATCGAATGAATGCGTATGTCATTCGATAACGTTTTAACGAAAACGAAATAATGTATGGTATGTATGGTATTGGAGCAGCACCGGTCCCCGGTTCGATTCCCAGCGGGGGTACATGTTTGTGTACTCAGTTTGGTTGATGGTAGGGCTTGTTCGTCCGCCTGGCTGTCTACCACCATCTTATCTAAATACTAGTGGCCCGCTCGTCCGCTTAAGAACACCCGTATCCCATGATGAGCAGCGCCAACTACCGGATCCTTGTAAATCTAAACCATTCTCGTAACCAATTGAACACACACAAAAAATTTCATCCAAATTGGTCCAGCCGTTTAGGAGTTCAATTACAAACACACGCACAGAAGATTTATGAATTATCAAAATATTAAAATGAAACAACTTTTACGGATCTACTCGCGTTTATTTTACACATTACTTATAAATAATGATGATCCTGACGTTTCGAACCCTTTGCAGGGTCCGTATAAGTTGTTTTATTTCAAAGTGTAGTAATTAATAGAATTCAGCGTTATTTTGCGGAAATCCATGGTACAAAAAAAATGTAATTTAAACAATATGTAGTGTTAATTCCGCTAACAAAATAACAAGTGGGTATCGGTGTTGTTGTGCATTTTCGCTTGCACCCATTGTTTCTCCTGCATGTGCATACTTTTTGCGGGCGGGTTAGCGGAATTAACACTACATATTATTTAAATTACATTTTTTTGTCAATGTGTAGTGTTCGCGTAAACTTATCTAAATTATGTTTGTAGCATAATAGCATTGTTATGTTCCGGCAGCTGAGATAAGATAGCCAGTACTTCAGTAGTTGAGGCATCCGGGTGAAATGCGCTTTCACCTTTGGCCTTATTATCACCTAACATTAGATGAGGTGAAGGTCACCCGTAAGAAATTTAAAAAAGATGCCGCGGACGAGGGGGCACATTAATCTCGTACCACAGAATAAGTAATAGGCATTAGCTAAGAAGGCATTTGAGTTCTAAGCAAGTCATCGAGTTCAAGAGTTCGTTGCAATGTAACTAGTTTTATTATTTTAATAATATATATCCACCCTGACGTAAGTAATTCAATTAAATTATTGAATTGATACTGCACTCGCTTAGTAAATCCACTAGGAGCTCCCATTACCATCTATTAAGTCTTTCCAATAAGGGAAAGTGGATACCGATAACATTATCGTTACGGAAAATGGATTGAATGTGCACTTACATACCTACCATGCGATAAAATAAGCTGTAACTATTTATATAATCCTACCTACCTATTTAAATAAGAGGAGCTCGATGGCGCAGTGGTCAATGCGCTCGATTTGCTATTGCTGAAGTTATGCAACTTTCGCAAAGGCCGGTCATCGGATGGGTGACCAAAAATTAATCATCTCGAGCTCCTCCGTGCTTCAGAAGGCACGTTAAGCTGTTGGTCCCGGCTGCATTAGCAGTCGTTAACAACCACCAATCTGCACTGGGTCCGCGTGGTGGTTTATGGCCCATTCTCCCTATCCATCCGTAGGGAAGGCTCGTGCCCCAACAGTGGGGACATATAATGAGCTGATGATGATTTATATAATAGATATTGTATTGTATATTGTGGGTAGGTGGAGCTCGATGGCACAGTTAACTCGCCCGCGGTCTTCAATTTTATTACTGAGATTAGGCAAATTTCGCGAATGTTCAAATTTCAACCACTGGGCGACCACTAGTACATTAAGGGTGCGCCGACAAAAAAATGCCAAAAATGCAGTTACGGTTAAGTAGATATAATTGAAAATACTATCGTATTAAATGAACAAAATATATATTTAGTATCATAGGGAACGTGTTTACAATTTGTCAGAACCATAAATTCATAACACGCTATAGTTTTTTCTACAATATCATTTAAAGTTGGGCAAAAATAATGAAAACGAGTGGCGGCGTTTAGTAGATTTCTTATAGTTTATCTAAATTATTGTACCTCTGATTTTGTCTAAACAATCATCAAAGGATAAACTACAAATTGCTAGACTACATTTTCAGTTCATCAAGTGGTTATTTAAATAATTATTTTTTATTATGCACCTTAAATTCCCCATACAAAATTAGTATCATGGCCGCGCCGCATCAAATAAATATGGACGACGACATTTCAAATAAAACATATGACACTTGTCACTTATGGACGGCGCACCCTTAAAATTGTCTTCAAAATACTCTTGCAGTGTATAGTAACTATTTTCGGTGAGTAACTGTACTCACAGTATATGTACAAGTATGGCAAATATAGAAGACCGGTCAAGGCAGACTGCGCTAATTATTTTACGCTCTAAAGCTGCAATCGAAAAAAGAGCCGCCATAAGTATAAGCAATATGTTTATATCTTTATCTCTTTGGTTTAGGGACAAAAACACAACTTGTACAAAACAAGTTTTAATTTGTGTAATGTATGTAAATTACTTTTCTTTAGTTTAATTTCGCTTGAATCAAAAATTTTGACATAAGTATTATTAAATCTTATAGTCAAACAGAAAGTTTAATTTATTTTAAACTTTTGCAACAAAATATTACATGGCGGACTAAATGCCTGAGGCATTTTCTACCAGTCAACCATAGGGTGGTGCAGAAATGACTTGGGAGGTGCAAATTTTGAGACACAACAAAAGTAGAAAACAGTGTAACAACAAGATTCAAAGCTATAATACATAAATACATATTCTATAAATTACAAATACATAAAATACTTTTAAAAAAGTTCTATTTTTTTTAATGACAATATATTTTTGACTTCTGCTTGCGAAAATACAATGTATTATTATCAGTTACATTATATCACGTATAATAAAACAATAATGTAAGTACTTATAACCATAAGCTTGTTCAAGTCTATATAAAAAAACCGTCTCTAATGTATGTATTCATAAGCTTACAACGTTACAAGTAACTAAGAATATAATACCTATTAACTGATTAGTATGAATCACTGCTCTTTCGGTTCAAAAGGGCTGAAATCTGCCGAGGATTTGGCAACTATTATGTAGCTATACCTGTGGTGGATACTCTATTGGTCCTGTTGATCCAGGATACACACAAAAGAGAGCAGAGAGACAGCACTGTAATGTGTAAGAGCTTTTTCCCAAAGCAAAGCCAGTTGGGAGAGATGGAGGAGCATAGACACCCACTAAATCAATTACGCGGAAATAACGTGGAGCCCGGCCGGGGTCTCAAACCAGAAGTCTGACTAATCACCCCTAGGAAATACGAAAGTCGTGAACAGCACTTTGAACAATTCTAAATATACAGCTACGTATTATGTTCCTAATATTTAGCTATTCAATAATTTTTTAAATAAAAAACATATATATTATAATAGTTTCAGTAGTGTAATAAGTATCCCAATAAAATACATAATATGTAGTGAGACAACCCCAGAGAGTAATGGAAATACGAGGTAGCTATTCCTCGAAGCGCTCCCATTTTGGAGCGCTCCCAACGAAGCGCCCCAAAACTATTCCTCGAAGCGCTCCTTTTAATAACTGCTAATAAAAGGAGCGCTTCACAATTAAAAATATTGAAATTTTATTCCTCAATATTCCTGTTGGGGTGGAGACACAAGCTATGTATTCAAATTAACATCGTGTGTCAATGCGAAACTTGAATAAATATATTCAATTCTATTCATATTCATTTATATATAGAATTGAATACTAATTACAATAAAGTATTTACATGCTTACAATTGACGAAAATTTGTGGGACTGCTAATGATCAGGGCGGCCCTTTTTAAATCACACCGGTGATCTCGAAATTAAAAGTGACATAAAAATACACTATGAAATATAATATTTTTTGCATGATACCGTTCGTGAATTTTTGGCGTCAAAAATTTGTTGCCAGTGACAGAACAGATAAGAGTGAAAAGAAGAATCATAATTGATATACTATTTCATAGCGTGAGAATCAGTTATCGGTTCTAAAACAGCACGCCTGTTGAAAAAATATAGTAAATTTTGAACCTACTTAACGTTTGTATGTTCAGTGTATATTTCTTAGTCCAAAGTTGATGATGATGCAAAGACAGCAATTGGAATTTCCTCCAAAAAAGAACGGAGGCGGGGGACACGGACGCGGGACACCACATTGTTAATTCAGCTATCAACCAATTTACCGAAAACGGTACAGTTTGACATTAATTAAAGCTTACGTCTTTACGGCTTCGTCTTACTCTAAACGCTTCAGGGTGCCTAGCGTGAGTTTTGTTTAATATCCGTATTAATTCGATTACGTTTACGAAAATTAGTATGGCATTGAAGCAGCGCCTCCGGCGACATACGAGGAGAGTTGAAATTTTGCCATACAAATTACAAAAACACAAATGTTGAAAAAATTTCCACAAGCAGGATTTGAACCTGCTTCTGATATACCGGGTCAAGTGCTCTCCCAATTGAGCTATCGTGGTTCTAAAAAGCAGGTTCAAATCCTGCTTGTGGAAATTTTTTCAACATTTGTTTTTGTAATTTGTTCGCAACATTTGCGTCAAAAATTATATATATAAACAAAACAAAAATAGTTTGCCATACAAATTTCTCGTTCTCGTTAACGTGATCGAATGGTGAATTAAACTCGCACTAGGCACCCAGAGGAGTGTATGATATTGGGTCAATGTTAGTCAAAGTCAAAGTTTAGAATACGCCAACACCTCAGTCGCCCATATGACCACGGACCCTGTAAAGCCCCAGGATCAAATAATATGTCAAATTCTTAAAAAATGTTTCATTTCAAAGTCAAAATTTATTTATTCAACAAATTAAATTAATCTATCAAGAAACCTCCAGTGAATACTAAAAATACCAGGAAAAATTTTAACATTCAGGACGTAGGTATTTTGTTACTTTAATATTTTAGAAATGAGTGGCTTGCCGGAAAATTAAGTAATAAATGTGTTAATACAAAATTTCACGCATATCACTTAAGGCGACACATCGCTAAACAATTATTCTAATACGGAACGTTTGCGCCCCGTACCATAAGAAAAACTGTTTTTTTTCTTTCCAATTAAAACAACAAATAAGTTTAAAAAATGAACTAGCATTGAAGTGTGTGTTAAGACTAATCTACTAATAAAATTTAGATGCTTAAATCGATCTGGTTTGCCTGTAAAATGCAAATCTATGTTTTAAAAGAGGTTACTTTGATATTTTATTATTTGTTATAAAAGTTAACAAATCGTGTTAGTGCAACTAGCAAAATGAAGTCAATTAAATGAAAAATCATGTCATTAAATATCAATTTCATATGTTTTGTAATTGTTGGCAAAAATCAAGATCCCCGCCACGTAAATTTTCAATGCGTCGCCTTAAGTATAATAATAGCGGGAATTATTATTTACCTACATTAAATGTTTTAGCTATTGTATTCAAATATCGATAGAGATAGTTAACCACAGCATGCATGTTAAACATAAATACGTATAGTCGACCATGAAATTGCTTTATCACTTTTGACAAAAACTTCCATTACAATAAAATTTCGCTAGGGCTTATTGTCAATGATGACAACGTATCTGTCACTTGGTCTTTTAAACAAAAATAGAACTTGTTTTATTTCAAACAAAATTCACTTCTAAGGTGGTAAAGCAATTTCATTGTCGACTATACATAATGTACATCAGGCTTCCGCTAACTGTCAAAACTCTTCAAAAAACTTCAAACTTTATATCTATGGCATATGGTTTATAAGGAGCTCGATCGCGCAGTGGTTAACGCGGCCGGTCTGCGAGTTCTATGGTTAAGCAACTTTCGCTAAGGCCGGTCATCGGATGGGTGACCAAAAGTTTATTATCTCGAGCTCCTCCGTGCTTCGGAAGGCACGTAAAGCCGTTGGTCCCGGCTGCATTAGCATTAGCAGTCGTTAACAACTACCGCACCGCACTGGGCCCGCGCGTGGTGGTTTATGGCCCGTTCTCCCTATCCATCCACAGGGAAGGCTCGTGCCCGAGCAGTGGGGACATAAAAAATAAGCTGATGATGATTATGATGAAGGTTTATCATTTATTGAAGAAATTTTATAGTATTTGGTAGTCGTCCGTACACGGAGTAAATTAATTACTTGAATAAACATTATTAATGGTAGGCATTAATGCTTGGTGTAGGTATATCAAAATGGAGCAGCGAATAAATATTTTCTAATGACATGGCTCCACGCACTTTATCAGGCGGAGTGCAAAGGTCGCGAGATGAGTGACACTAAACACAGAGGCATCTCTAGAGCAATACTGACGCTCACGAACGGAACTCCAGCCCAAGATAAGAGATTTATTCACAAGTCGATCGATCACGTTGACAAAATCGAGAATTTGTAAGGCAAATTAACTCTCCTCGTCCGTTACCAGGAACGCTACTTCAATGCCATACACGTTTTTATAAACCAGGCATCTGTCTGGGCCCGCACCGACTGAGGAATCGCCCGAGAATTATGATGAGCCAGAACTTATTTCTATTGCATTTTAAGACTTCTTAAAACGACTTTTAGAGGACCTCCGTATTTGCCGGTTTCTGGTGTTGCCATTCCCGAGGTCCCGGGTTCGATTCCCGGTCGGGTCAATGTAGAAAAACGAACATTTTCTATATTTTCTCGGGTCTGGGTGGTTGCGGTACCGACGTTGTTTCTGATTTCCATAACACAAGTTCTTAAGCTACTGTCTTTGGAGTGGGCAATGAATGCAATGTTGTATACTTATATATTTTTTAAACAGTTTTGAATTTTAACCGTACCTAAACCTATACTTACATTAATATTGTTATCGCTTTTTGTATGTTATTTGGAATGAAAAGTGTCCTTCTATGATTTATGTTTATTTACATATAATTTTACGGAAATATTGTTGCGAACAAATCACAATTTGAAAAAATACAAAATGCTGAAAAAATTATGTCTTTTTTCAAAATTTCTATGATTTTCCAATATTTGACGTTGCAAATACATACATGGGCTGCTAGTTGCCAAATAAAAATAAATAAACCTTGATTGTATCCACAGATACAATTTCATTGAATTTAAAGCAAAATGTAGGTATTTCAAATAATTGATATCCCTTTATCAATATTAACGGAAGAACTAAGGATCGTTACCCGATCGGGTATTTCAATAGTTTCCGAATTTTTGTAACAAGTTAAAGGCCGAACAAGCTTGTATCTCGCTCCGGTAAATATGAACCGGTCTTAAAGCACGGTTTGACCTAGAAACGGAGCCCCCCAGATAGTCTGCATAATAATTGCTGCATTGTTGTCACGAAATCAACAACGGGATGCAGTGCAGTGTGCCACAATTTTTTGAAGTAGACATCATCATTGAATGTAAGTTAATATGAAATGATACACTTTAAGTAAATAATTAAAAAACTATACCATTTGAGGCCCGTAGTGTCAAATTCAATGTATGGGGCCCTCTCAGTAAAAAAAGTTACATTGTAATTTAATTTTAATAAATCACTTTATCTATTTACCAACACTATTACTATTTTTTATAAAATATTTATAAAATACAGTGAAAAAACTACCTGACCCAGCCAGGAATCGAACCTGGGTCTTCCGCAATCCGGGCGGCTGCACTGACCATTATGCTACCGGGAACGGGAAGGCTGACGTGACGTAAGCACTGAATTTTTTCAGTGCTTACGTCACGTCTCTCTTACATCGGGCAAACTTAGAGAAGTGTAGGAACCCGAGTTAAAGAACACATAGCCGACGTCAAGCATATGTGCGAAAATACCCTGCTAAAACAGCCTATGACTGTCCCGCTGCTGCGTAAAGGTCTTCATCATTGAAATCAAATCATTACTACAATTGATGGGTAGTGGCTTAATCACCACGCTGTCAAATGCGGGTTGGTGATCGATCACAGACCCGGGCTATGTATCGTAAAATCCGAAACACATCCGACAAACCCGGGACCTTCAGGTATCGGGCCGAGCGCTATACCACTCGGCCACCGAGGCGTTCAACACACACAGGCGTGAAACACTTTATGAACATCATCATCATCGTCAGCTCATTTTATGTCCCCACTACTACTCAATTTTTATTTTTCATATTATTCTACCCTGGTTTCATTTAAATGCAAGGACCATAGCAATAGTTATGGCTTAAACTTGAAGTGCTTACACTTGAGCTGGCTACAACTAAGTGTGGTCTATAATTGGACCAGTATCTTTATATGACAGCTACAACGAGGTAAAGCTTAGCACAATATCTACGAAATTGTCCGAAGGTACGACCGAAGGTACGGTACGGGTTCTAATTCCTCATGTGGATTTTTTTCAACACTATAATGAAAACTAAGTGTAGCTGTTATACCTATTCGGCGAAAACAATTGAGTGTAGCCGGCGATATTCGTCGAAAACTTTACAATGAAAATTGTTCCCGCTTCTCATACCTGTAATTAAATTCGGAACGCTACGTCTCGTCGAGTAAATCTGCAAAAATTTCACGTAACCTTACTCAGTTTCAGGAATCTTCGCGTTTATGTGTCAAATATTTGTGAAGGCTAACTCGAAGCACTATTTGAACAATTTCGTTTCATTTTTGAAGTTTTAATTTAGAATTAAATATCATGTTTTGTTATTATTACATAAAAAAAATGAAGAGAGTATCTTTTTATATATATATATATTTTACGGGTAAGCACACTGCCTCGATCTCACCTGATGGTAAGTGATGATAAGGCCAATGATTGAAGCGCACTTCACCCGGGATCCGCACTAGTGAGGCACTGGCTATCTTATCTCTAGCTGCCGGAACACAACAATGCTACAAACATTGTGATGTTATGGCGACATATTTAGATAAGATGGTGGTAGCTAGCCAGGCGGACAAACAAGCTCTACCAACAACCAAACCGAGTACACAAAAATGTACCAATGTAAAAATGTACGCTGGGAATCGAACCCGGGACCTCTGAGTCTAAACCGGTGGTCTTACCCACTAGCTCCCAGAAGCGGTTAAATCTTAACTTGCAAGATTGCTAATGTATGACGACATTGCCTCTTCTTGGTCTAAGACTTTGTTTGTTTGAGGAGAGTAATCTCTGGAACTGTTCTTTGCGGGAAAGTGAAGAGTCATGTCTGCGGTTTTGTTTTATTTTCTAAAATTGGTGATATGTCGAATAATTATGTGAAATAATGGTGGATTATTAACCGTTAAGTGTTCGTACTCACGAACACGCACACTCGTGCATGAGTGTTGTTGGCAAATGAAACAAAACAGTGCAACGTCACTTTTCAAATTCTCTCAAAAAGTACGCCCGAGGATTTAGTAAAGCCCCACATCTTTACTGAGATACTCTAGTCTAGGGGTTGGGGGGTATATCATTTCTCACTTCTCATTTCTATTATCATTCATCATCATCATACAGGAAGGAAATATTGTTTATTTATGTATTACTTATAAGAAAAATTACTTTGACACTGGCTAAATGTGCTAATCGCACGAAGCCATCAACTAAAAGAAAAAAAATCTCTGGAACTACTGGTCCAATTCCAAAAATTCTTTCACTGATAGAATTCTACATACCTTGCGGGTAATTAATTTCTATATTTTAGTTTGATACAAAAGTTTTTGGTAAAGACTCAAATCCACGCGGACAAATACGCGGATGTTATGCTAGTTAAAAGTATAAAGCTCAAACTCACGTTGGAATTGACAATGATGGCGGCGGGCCCCAGTCCCATGACGAGGTACAGCAACAGCTCCAGCATCTTGTAGCGCTCGTGGAATATCTGCTGGTAGGTGATGCCGAGCACGGCCAGCAGCCAGATGGCCCAGCGCAGTTCGCGCAGCATCCAACAGGAGAGCGTGCCCACCGTCAGCCAGGGGAAGTATGAGCTCGCGATGAAGATGTAGATCATAGCGCGGTCGCACCGGTGGAGGAAGTGCTTCATTCTACTGCAACAAAGGTCAGCTTTTAGCGGGCAGCACGTGGACAGCTGCAGCACAAGCAGATGAACGTGATTGTAGCTGCTTCTATAGTAGTTTACTTTTAAATCTTACGGGTAAGCACAGTGTCTTCATCTCACCTAAAGTTAAGTGATGATAAGGCCAATGATGGAAGCGCACTTCATCCGGGAACCTCAACTACTGAGGCACTGGCTAGATAGCCAGAGATAAGATATCTCTCGCTGCCGAAACACAACAATGCTACAATCATTGATGTTATGACGACATATCTATATACATATAATGACTTGTCCTGACTGACTGATTCATCATCGCCGAGCCGAAACCGCTGGAGCTAATTAGATGAAATTAGGACGACGGTAAGTTAATTGAGTGACGTAGCCTGCCACTAAGAAAGGATTTTTCGGAAATCATACCCTAAGGGTGTCAATAGGGGGTTAAAATACATGAAAATTGGTTTTAGCTTTTTGAAAAGAAATAAAGAATGAGATGTCTCTGGAGTTTTGTTTATTTTCTTTTACGAGCAAAAAAGGGAAGAAGGTATTTTTTGGAGAAATTGTTATTTTTAAAGTATCTTAGGTATATAATCTTGGTCACTTTATTAAATAAATATTCTATTCCATAACTAGGTACTAATATTATAATAAAGAGGAAAGTTTTGTTTTGTATGTTTGTAACGAATAAACTCAAAAACTACTGGACCGATTTACAAAATTCTTTCACCATTAGAATGCTACATTAGCGCTGAGTAACATAGGTTATAATAAAAAAAATGTCCACCCGTGCGAAGCCGGGACGGGCCGCTAGTTATCTACAAAAATGAATAATTTAATCGATCTATAAATTTTTCAATTTAAAAATAAAGAATGACGTGTTTTGCATTTTTCGAAAAATCTTCCCTAAAGGGGTGAAATAAGGGTGGAAAGTTTGTATGGAAATCTTTCATTCCTTAAATTTCGGTATTTGGCCTGGATTATGAAGTGTTTCAGGATATTTGGAAAATGATCCCTTTAGTAGGGGATGACAATTTGTACAGGAGGTTTCAAAACGGAGGTTTCAAATCTTTATTACCTACGTTGTTTTGTGTTAGACACTTTTTACTAATTCTAGCTAGCATGGATGGGCTTTTTAATGATAAAAAATGAAAATCTCAACGTATTGAAATGACGTGACATGTTTAGTTAGTTGTCTATTACTTATACATACCCTTATGATATTTACCTTTAATAAGTTCGGCTTTTATTAGGAATCAACACAAGTCGTGTAGCCCACGTGAGCAAAGCCGCGAACAAAAGCTAGTTTAGATATAAAATAATGAAAAAATTAAAAAAAAGTGTGGCTATGCTCGATACAATGTACAGTAATCTTAGCAGTGACCTATAGATCTATACAGAGCTTGCTATAGTGGCGGTGGTCGGTAGGCATGTTGATGATATTTATTTGATTATAGGTATATTGTTCATTATTTTTATCACTAGGTAAAAAATAATAAGTAATCAACAAAAATCGAAACACAAAAAATATCTTGAACAACGCAGATTGATAAACACAACTTTAAACTTGAGTTAGACAAAAAGGTCTATGACTCAGACTCGGTGGCTGCAGCGGACTCGCCAGCCTCTGTTAGGTATTCTGCCAAAGCCAAGGTATTTACAGCACATATTTGTTAAGCACACGAACACCATTTAAAATTGCTAAGATACATTACATTATTATAATCAATGACTGCTGTAGGTATTGGTATTCAGCATCTATTTTGTAACACCTCACTACTACCACAGAATAACTTACTTAGTACTATGTGGTACTACATCCATTATGCAAATTTGGTCTTACAAGGTCCTTGTTAGCACTTTTTTTTAAATTTGAAGACCAGACCAGTTTTGTACACAAAAAATACCGTGTAGGTATTGAAAAGAAAACTTGAGCGAAGAAAAATTAAGTCATAAACTAGTCCATGGGCTGTAAGTATCTATATTAGTACACGGTGTGGTATTAAATTTGTTTATTTATTTATTTATTGCACTTATGTATACAGTATCACTTTCATACAGTAATAAAGTAATAAAATAGTATGTTAAGCATTGATGATTTCATCCATTTGTCTTGTAAACATACTTGAAGTCCTGATTGAGTCCTTGAGTCCTGATTTACGCATAAATGCAGTGACAATTTTATCGTGAGACGCGTTATGTAACTAATGATGAAGCAGGTGTAGACCTCTTTTCAGTCATGGAATAGGTAGGTAAGCAAATTATGACTATTCCGTATTTTATGTTATAATAAGTATTCAAAATATCTTGACACAATTCCATGGACAGTTATGGTCAAATATACTATTACAATTTGTCATTAATTTAGATGATAATTTAAATACAGTGTCGGAAAGAAAAAATCGTTCAACATTCCAAAGTACAAAATTTGTTTTACCAAACTGGGCTTACCTTCATCATATGAACAAACATTATGAAACAATCAAAACAAGTTCAAACAAACTACGAGTATACGTAACACCTTTTTTCCTCCATTATTTATTATTCCTTATCAATGTTCCTAAAAAGCCATTGTATAAATAAAGAACAAACAAAGCAGTAAGTTTTTCATGTGGTAATTTAGTCAATATACGTACATATTTTAGTTGACAAGATAAGGTGAAATAAAAGTGTAAGTGCCATACAAACATTCCGCTCGAGTGTCACATTGCCCTACAATCGCACAATGTATGGCGTTACCTTGAATGCAATAAATAACACCCTGGGCGACAGAGCAGTATTTATTATGGTGGCACTTCACATGGCTATTCGTATTCGCGTATTTGCCATATTTGGCAAATAATTGCCCTACAACACATGGCAAATACGCGAATACAAATAGCCATGTGAAGTGCCACCATCAGACGGAGCTTTTCAGGAAAAAAAAACTTATTTATGAAGAAAATAGTTTTCCAAATATTACATCAACTAGTATGTGGAATGGCATTGCAACATAAAAACATGTTACTTGGTTAAATACTAACAATTAACAATTTAGGGTGACACGCACCACAAAGTCACAAATCAAATTAAGCACTGATCGAGTGTTTATCAACTTAACAAATTATTGTTAAGTTATTAGGTTAAAAATCCCGTTAGGATTGCAAGTATTTCAAGAATTAAAAAGTAGCCAGTTGGAGGAAACCAACAACTATCTCTGTACAAAAAATCAAGATGAACGTTTACACAGTTTTGAATTTAAATAAGAACATACAGACTAACAAACACTTTATCACATTTCTAAATGATAAATAAGTGAGGATCTTAAAATCCACTTAAAACTTAAAGAAAGTTGTCGCATTATGAAAAAAATCAATGGACATTTCAGGCTCAATGTTGTCGGAAACTCGGAAGGTGGGACCAGATCTCATACATTTAGTAGAGTGGGTAGGTAGGTACTCCTTTTCCTAGCTATATATAGGGCCTCTTCCGGCAATGCCCTGTATTTTTAAAAGGCAAGTAAGTACTAAGTACGGCCCTGCCTACATAGGTACAAAAGAAGCCTCGGTATCACCTACCGCGCGGAAGCCCAAGACGGATTTACATAAGGATTATTTCTATTTTCGCATGAACCGTCTTACCGTGTTATCGTATAAGGGTCTATAGCGGGCAGGTTGAATAGTTAACCTATTCTTTAGATTCTTCTTTACGTACGAGTAAAATAAGTTCAAATACGATTTCTTTTGAAGTATGCTTATGATTATTATCAATTAAATTTGTTATATGAGGAGGTCGATGGCGCAGTGGTTATCGCGTCCAGTCTGCGAGTGCTGAGGTTAAGCAACTTTCGCTAAGGACGGTCATCGGATGGGTGACCAAAATTTTATCATTTCGAGCTTCTCCGTGCTTCGGAAGGCACGTTAAGCCGTTGGACCCGGCTGCATTAGCAGTCGTTAACAACCACCAATCCGCACTGGTCCCGCGTGGTGGTCTATGGCCCGTTCTCCCTATCCATCCATAGGGAAGGCTCGTGCTCCAGCAGTGGGGACATAAAATGAGCTGATGATGATGATGATGATGAAATATGTTTCGCGACATTACATTTTGGTATTGTTTTCTAAAGTTTACGCGAACACTACACATTGAAATGAAACTACTTTTACGGATCTACTCGCGTCTCCTTGTGACCACGGACCCTGCAAAGGGTTCGAAACGTCAGGATAAAAAATAAACGCGAGTAGAACCGTAAAAGTAGTTTCATTACTTTAATGTTTTAAATGCGTCCCCCGTGACAATGACAATAGGTATGTAATTTAGAAAAGACAAGAAATAATGACAAACACGGGTATTAACTTTGTGAAATTGCGATTATTTTAAGAAATTTAACCGGGTTCCGTTCCCTGTTGTACCATTATTAGACATTTTTTCTTTATTATTTATTTTTATTTTTAAAAACTTAAACGCCATTGACCGATAAACAATATTGAATTTCTATTGTGTCTGGGCCCGGCGGCGGCGGCGGTCAACCTGTTAATATATTAGTAGTCTGCAAACGAGCAAGCGGGCCGCCTGGATAGTCAGCGGTCACCGCCGACCATGGACATCAGCAACTTGACATCGACATGGCTCCTTCGATTGACCGAAGCATATCATGGTATACGTATCGCGGGACCTTGATGTATTATTATGGCATTGCTTACTGACCGTTAACACCGACCGATGCACGCGCGCTCACTGTACTGACGACCATGCAAATGCTCGCACCGAACATTTTTTTTTGTTTTTATACCTAGCACGGCAAATGACTCCATACCACCTGATGTTAAGTGGAAATGGAGTCCAGACGCGAAGACAACTGGTGCAGCGTGAAAACAACGCAGCATCAATCAACCTCACTCTGCCGGCCCACAAGGTGATTCTTCACGCCTCGTTTGAAGGACCCCCTTATTTGAATTGAAAAAAGAAATTCTTTCGAGTTATAGTCAATAAGTTTTAGTATCTTGTGTTGTTTATAGTTGCTATTGTGTATTGTTAGTTTATGTGGAACCTTCACTGATTTATGTTATTCCTAATTGTATTTTTTTGTAAGATTTATGTAATTGTTTGTTTCCCAAATAAAGAAAAAATAAAAATAAAATAAAAAATATCACATGAAGGAGGGAAAACGTGTGCTGGTAGACTATTCCATCTTTTGGAGGTGCGACAAAGAAACGAGTCACAAAATTTATTTGTGCGCGATGCGATATGTGTGACAGTGAAGCGATGACTCTAGAGAGCAGCACGTGTACTCCTATGGAGGAAGGGAGAAGGTGGGACTTATCCCACCTTCAAGAAGAAGCTGAAGAACTGTTTCACCTTAGTCAAACAGTTCTTCAGAGCAGTCGTCGTGGTATAAGCGATAGAAAACGCTGCGTGACGCTATATCTCTACGCAATTGCAGGGGTTCGAGAGTATTAGTGACCTCTGCATCCGATAATGCGTACAGCGCGACGCTGCAATCTGTCTACGGCATCGAGACGGTACTTTGCGGAACCGTCCCAGATGTGCGAGCCATGTTACCTCACGGCAAAATTTCTTTTTTAAAGAGTTTACTGATTGCCACTGAGCATTTTCAGCTTCACCGAGCTTTTTTGGGGGCGGCAAGAAACTTAAAGGGTTCCTCAAGCCGTGTGAAACGAATCACCGTCAGAGGTTTTCTAGAGGGAACAACGGCATCACGCACTGGTGCATGTCCCCGTGCCCTACTAGATTCTTCGAGGAGTTCGGATCGGATCGGGAGGCAAAATGCTCCGGTCAGTCTCCACTTTTATAGTTACAGACTTGTCTATACTGACCCATTCGAATGTTTGTATGTTATGACTTTATGATGACCTATGTTTATCCTTGCGATTGCGAATATCGATAATTATACATATTAGCACAAGTAAATGATATCGTTCAAACACTCTCCTGTTACCGTTTCAGTTATAAATAGACTTGGAGGTAAAATAGGTAGGCCGGTAGGCGTCAGATTCACTAGCTTTATTGTCCTGAGATTGTTACTGCCTAGCTACGTCACTGTATGTCTGTCCATTGTTTTGATCTCCGACGGCGACGACGCCGACAGACGTCAGCATCCAGAGTTCCAGACACAATGATATGCTTAAACTGAAAATGTAAACGACGAAATGTATAATCAACTTCGCGTTCGATTGTGACGGAACGAAAAGCTTTCAGCCTGCCACTGTGCGTATAAAAAAAGGTTTTGATCGAAACTTCCGTACAGTCTGTTACAAAACATTGACTATGTATATATGTTATCGTTGAAGCTTATTATATCTAGCTGGCCGGACAGACTTCGTTCTGTCAAACTTTAAATAAATATGTTTTTTTTTCTCTTTATTAATTTTCCGTGTGCCTTAAGGAACATACGAAAAAAAATTTGCGAAATCGGTCTAGCCACTCTCGAGTTTTGCGCTTAGCAACATTCATTTTTATTTATATAGATATAAGAGAATGCAGTAAATACTCATTAGAGACATGTCACACTGTTATCCTATCCTGCCGCGAAAGTTTCGAGAAAATAGATCGTAATGTCAGCACCTCAAATATCACAATCACAAACACTGTAAGTTGTACTTACTGCGTTTACAAATTGTGCGGCAGTATCACACTGTTACGATCACATTTCTTCGAAATCACTCCAACAAATTATTGTATATATAGAAGGCGAGCGGAAATATGTTACACATCAAAAAGGAACTTACGTATCAGATCGACAGCAGCACACCGAATGGAAGGTGGTTGAGACAGCGAAGAGAAGGCACAGCGCCAGCCCGTACACAATAGCGGCGATCGCTTGCGGCGCGTTCGCCGAGCGCGTGAGCAGCTCGCGCGCGCCGTACGACGCGGGCGCGACGCACAGCGCGTGCGTGCACACGTTCGCGACATTCTCCACCTGGCAAAGCGAACATTCGTTACACTACAAATAGGTATACATTTTATCAATTATGAACAAAGCGAAGAATAGAAGAAAGGAAAGGATTGTACACATTTTGCCTGCGTATATAAGACTACATACTCGCGGGTGCAGGATTCCAATTCGAACCCTTCTTTAATATAATGTGCTCGAGACGGAGAAATGTAAATTTGAAATGCCTTTATTCAAATTACCTCGAATAAGCAGTTTGGGTCTTTCATCATTTGTTATCGTCAAAACGAACCAATGTTTTGACGCGACATTTTGCACAGAGATTTTTGCGACCCAAGAAAGCATCTCGTCAAGATCTCATCCCTTTATTATTAGAAGAAATTTCTTTCTTGATAAACATTGTCAAAGTAAACAAACAAAATTACAATACCACGCGACGACGTAAAACAGAATAAATATTCGCATTTTTTCTTGAAAATAAGGAGGAAAACCCGTGGGCGGAAGCTATGGAAACATTGGGCGTTTGACTTTTACTTTATGCCCGTACCACAAGGGGCTAACTATACCAACTATGGGAATGTTTACTTGACAAAAATGCGAGGTCGAGGCTACCGCTGGCGGATAGGTCTTTTCAGTCACGTACTAAAGCCAAAGAGCTCAGCTGACACTCAACCAAACACTGACGCCACCTAAATCATCTATTATAGAAAATAGGCCGATATTGACCATCCCCTTGAATAAATGGTAAAGCTGAAACTAGCTAACACCATCGACTATCGATCACATGCGTAGATTTCGTGGTAATAAGTTAACCTAATAATAGGGCTGTGCGGAAAATAGAACGGCCAAGGTTAGGTTATTTAATAGGCTTAGAATTAAGATTGATCGTCTTTGTGGAGGCAGTAATAGCTATCCAGGGGTCCTACCATGAGCTGTTACAGCAGTCTTACTGCAGTTGTGAAAACTAGACGCGTGTATCCCGTACCTCCAAAAGATGGAATAGGCTACCAGCACACGTTTCCCTCCTTTCTTTGCCATGAGGTCTTTATAAGGCGTGAAGAGGCACCTTTGTGGGCCGGCAGGGTGAGGGTCGTATTCACGCTGCACCAGTTGTCATCGTGGTTGAACTCGATTTTAACTTAACGTCTGGTGGTGTGGAGTCACTAGCCGTGTTAGATATATAATAAAGTACAGAAGCCGCTACACGCGTCTCGTTTTCGTAACCGCAACAACACTGCTACAATGTTGCTCTTAGGGCTTCCGCTGCGTCAAGCGGGCGCACAGGATGTGAGTGCTGATTCCACCCCCACGGCCGGTCCACCTGAGCCAAGGTTTTAGCCTTTAGAGGCGCCCTCGGGTTGTTCCGCTCCCGATCCGATCCGAAACCCTCGGAGAATCTAGTAGGGCGCGGGGACACGCACTAGTGCGTGGTGCCGTCCTCAGAAAACCTCTGACGGTGATTCGTTTCACACGGCTTGAGGTACCCTTTAGTTTCTTGCTGCCCCCTCCAAACAAGCCAGGTGAAGCTGAAAATGCCGTCTGAGGCAATCAGCAATAAAAAAAGGCGGCCGTTTCACGTAAATTCATAATAGGGAGGGCAGCGCGCTGCGTAAGGCGGGTCGCCGGTCGCACGTGGCGCGGCCGACGACGGAGCATGCTCATCCGCTCGCGGGTCGGATTACTGATATACACTTTGACAAATGACATCTCCAAAACCGCCATATTTATCCGCGCCGTGCGCCCGCTTGACGCAGCGGACGCCCTGTACGCGACGGTAGTGGTGAACTGGTGAATACTATGCGAGTTATGTTGGCAGCCGATCATACGTAACAGTGTGGACTTTGCGCTTTTGATGTTGTATGATAAAGATATTATATTTGCGCGCATAGTGTGTAAATTGGCAGTAGACAGATAGGTATATGATTGTTTTTTTTAATAAACTAGTGTTTAGAGCGTTGGCGCGGCACCTTGTGTGCAATGGTGGATCATCGGATGGATGACCAAATCAAAATGTCGAGCTCTTCCGTTATTCCGGTTGTTATTGTAAGATGGCAGTCGGTAATATTTACCAATCCGTATTAGGACAGCGAAGCGGTTTATTTTCCGATCTCTCCGCGTTACTGTTAATGTTCATGTGAAAAGGTCTAAGCCCAGCAGTGGGACGTGTGACGAAAATAATAACGAAAGAGAGGGAACGACGTCCTAATCGGACTAATTCACTTTACATTATCAATCTACGTACTCCAGCTTTTTTTTTGGAGAGTTGCTGATTGCCTCAGACGATATTTTTAGCTTCACCGGGCTTTTCGAAGACGAGAAACTTAAAGGGTTCCTCAAGCCGTATGAAACGAATCACCTTCGGAGGTTTTCTAGAGGGAACGGCATCACGCACTAGTGCGTGTCCCCGTAACCTACTAGATTCTCCGAAGGGTTCGGAATTCGGATCGAATCGGACGTACTCCAGCACTACCAAGACTACAGAGTACCGACTGATCTATAAAACGAAGGTCGTATGTGTATATTGCTGGAAGACATACACTCGGTATATAGTAGGTATATACTAAACGTGACGAGTATTAACACATTGGCACGTTTGCATCGCAAACGTAGCGATTACTTTGCGTCGCGCGGCAACATCCTGGCTCTCGCGTGACAGTACGAATGCGTTATCTGCACATAACTCTATAGTCATCTATAATAGCAACAGTATTAATTAAATATGTATAGGTATACCTACATATAGGTACAAAAACTATTGTATGAACAGATATTTAAATGTCAACTAAATTTGTAATGATGACAGCTAGTCGTTCTGTTATGTACGTAGGTATCACATGATTGCAACACGAGTATAATTATGTGCTTTTAAGATTAGTTAATAAGTGTGAAATAAATATTTTTGAAACTCATTTTACCCGCGCAATACTTTGATCGTAATCGTATCACCTACGTACGTATAGGTAGCTGTTATGTCCTCGTCAGTCGATACATATAAGAAGGAAAGATCTGAACCACTCAGTGACTGACTGACTGACTCGCGCGAAGCTTAGCCCTAGCCAGCCATAAACAGTTGAAATTTTGCTCTTTTCCTACGAGCAGAGTCAAGTTCATTGACTTCAACTTGGGTAAATTAAACATCTAGCGATTGCTAGATGTTTAATTTACGCATAATAACGTATCAAAATTTTATTTGGTGGTTTATTATAAGACGGAAGGGAAGCACAACTATTTTTAGCCACATGCTTGATATTTACGAGCCAACCCAACTTCTATAAATAAAATAGACGTAAATAGTCTAGAGATTGAGTTGCTATATAATCAAATCAATGATATAAGCTTTATGGGAGTAATAACGATCACACAACAGTGTTGTAAATGTTGGTTTAACGCTAACTGCTTAGTTAAGTATGGTCAGCAATGAAAGTAGCTGAACACTTTAGTGCAGTGTCATAATAAAATGAAAGATAAAGGGCAAGCGCCTAGCGCCCTGTTCGATTCATTTTGCTTTGACAAACAAAGTACCTACCTACTGATGTCACAGAAGAAAGACATTCTAATTTTAATGTGTCGTGACTTTTTTGCTGACTGTCCCTGTCTGTCACAGAAGAATAGTACATTGTTCACCGAGAGGAGAAAGTGACCGATTACCGTCGAGGGTGTCGTTTGAAGCCGGAGCCGTAGGCGAGGGCTTTAAAACACCTGAGATCGGGAATCGCAGTTTCTCTCGAGTGATACATAGTGCTTTATACTACACCTACAAGGAAAATAAAAAACGAAATCTTTACTAATTGAAATTTATATTGAAATTGTTGCAGTTAGTGAAGCTTAATGTAACACTTTTTCCATTAATGTTTGTTTGAGATGTTTGCGACAATGTAGGAGGAATAACTGGCTGTGCTGTTGGCACTGCGCTCGTAGAAGGCTGTGGTGCCAGAGGGGCAACTGGCTGCTGAGGGGCATTTGGCATCGCCGCGCTCGTTGATGGTTGAGGAGATGAGTCTTGATGCACATTAATCGATCCCGATATTTGGTTATTTATTCGTGTTTTGTTTTCTACGGAATTCTCTATGTAACCTTCTGCAACAGCGGACGATTTCCAACCACCGTGGCGTTTTATTGTGGTTAAATCAGCACCAGTATCGGCAAGAATAGTCGCTGAAGTTCTGCGAAAGCAGTGGCCAGTGTATTCTAGTGGATTGAGTAAATTAAGGTAAGAAGCTATTTCTCTTGGCACAGTACTTATTTTGTTTTTCCCAATTACTTGTTTCGTACATTTTTGTAGTAAAAACCGATTGGTTTTGGGGTCACTGGGGCGAATTTCGTTATATTTCTTTATTATCTCATAAAATAAGCCCGATATAACAAATGATCGCTGAATTTTGGTTTTTGTGTTAGGGATATTGACAATTATTCGATTTTCGAGGATTTCGATATCGACTGTTGTCATATCCACAAGTTCTTGCGAACGACAGGCCCCATTTACTCCTAAAATCAAAATAACCTGTAAACAAAAATATCAAACATGAAAACCTAGTAGATTTCTACTCATAAATAGGTACGTAATAAATCATAAACCAGTGCATTTTGTTCATAAACTTACCTTCATCAACAAATATTTGTCATCTGGAGCATTCTGCAAAAAGGAATAAACATCCTTTGTAGTAAGCACTTTTGATTTCTTACTACGGAATCCCTCCGACTTTCTTTTCAGAAATGCTGTAAGTTTTTTGTATTCTTGAATATTTATGTCGTTTCTTGTCAATATAGTACTTTTCAACATTCGAGTATATAGACCATAACGTACTTGGTTTGTATTTTTGCGCTTTTTCACTGAAATACGCTAGCAAAACAGTTTCAGAAAAAGATGCCGCATTTTTTTCACTTTTCCATTGCAAAAAATCGTCATAAGTTTTATTATATTTTTTAATTGATTTCTGTGGTAAAAGGTTATCAATCAGTATTTTTGCTGTTTCCTTCAACTGCGGCGGAGTTAAAAAATCTTCATCATCACTATCACTACTTATCATTTTGATAGTTTTATTTTACTTTCTACGAAAACTGAATCCTCAAACAACACACAAATTGGAAATGGCGCCAATGGCGTCTGCAATTTTCACATGTTCTTTTTTCAAATTGTTTATCCTGCCGCCGCAGGGTCGCACTGCCACACCATCCAACACACAGCTAGTGGCCAGTGTCATTTTGCGAACTTAGAGATAAAAACTCACTGTAAAAACTTTTTGGCTTTTGATATTTAGGTTACCGGCGCATAGTCTTACCCAAAATTAAAAAAGAAAAACCACGTAAGAAATGGATTTTCATACACTTTTCTCTCCCGCTCAGATGCGTTTTCTCCCCGCATATTTGTTCGATATGCAATGACGTACTTTCTACCGTAAATTTGATAAAGTATCAAGGTACTTTCCAAGCAGGTGTAGTATAAATATATTTAAAGTAGTTCCTAATCAGATTTCCATTTCAGCTCCTCGACGAATCATCAGTTTTATCACTTTAAATCACTTACTGCCGTACCTACTTAGGCATCAATTCGTCGATCCGATCCGAACCCTTTGGAGAATCTAGTAGGGCACGGGGACACGCACTTTTGAGTGTGTGCTGTTCCTTCTAGAAAACCTCCAAAGGTGATTCGTTTCACACGGCTTGAGGTAGGTACTAGCCTTTACGTACCTCGCTGCCCCCAAAAAGCCCGGTGTAGCTGAAAATGCCGTCTAGGCAATCAGCAATCTCTCTCAAAAAAAAAAATCTTGTCACAAAAAGTGTTAACGCTAACATTTTTTACAAAGAAAAACCATAGGTGCTAAGGTGGTAAGTAATTATAAATGTTAATTCACATCTCTGATTGCCGCAGGTAATGTTGGTCGTTAGTATAAAAGCTATAATAGTACCTAGGTATATATTATGGAGATTAGATCGTAATTATTATTTTTTGTTCCACGCAACGCCTAAAGAGTGGTAGTAGGTACCTACTTACTAGAGATGCACCGAATATTCGGTAATTATTCGGTATTCGGTATGTTCGGCGTATTTTTTCATGTTCGTATTCGGCCGAATATTCAGTTCAATTGCCGAATATAAAAGTTGTACAATTTTAAGACCTAAGGCTTGTAAAAAGACTATATTATAAGTACCATAGTTTATTAATTCCTTAATTATCAATAAATTGATAAAAAAATCTTACTTTTTTATTTTAAGGTATTAGCACCTTAAAATAAAAAAGTAAGATTTTTTTATCTGCTGCACTGAAGCTGAATTAAATATTTATAAAATACAGTGAAAAAATTAAATGCCTACCCGACCCAGCCAGGAATCGAACCCAGGTCTTCCGCAATCCGGGCGGCGGCTGCACTGACCATTATCCTACCGGGAAAGCTAACGTAACGTAAGCACTGAATTTTTTCACTGCTTTTAACAATAACTATTAGTGCGCAATAACTATTAGCGTGACGTGCGTGAAATTGCATATAACAACTGCGGCGGGCGGCGATTGATTCCTGGCCTGACACGGTGCAGCGCAAACCTGTACAAACATGTTTGGCTAGGCAAAGCGCGCTTAAATGAACCGAATTATTCGGCCGAATATTCGGTTCGTTTTATTGTAAACCGCCCGAATATTCGTATTCGGCCAAACCAATATTCGGCCCATCTCTACTACTTACCTACCTATATGGTTTTCTAAAATGGAGACTAAATATGTACTGAGGGCACCTCGAAAATTGCAGAGGGCTGACTGCCTAGCGCAAGTTTCAAGTTTAAGTTAAATTAAGTCAACTAAAACGAGTTTGTATGGTATAACTGCAATGCAGTGACAGGGTGAGCCCCGTTCGTCACCAGGAGGCGCTGCTTCAAGGCCATACAAATTCTCGTTTTATAAAGTCACCTTTCTGTCGCAGTCGCACACCTGGCCGCATCGCACGCGCCGCAGTCGCCCGCCGCATTCGAATTCTTATATGAAATTCTGTGCAAAGCGTGCAACGGTGCAACTTGCGTGTGGGTGTGCGAGGTTGCACAGAACTTCATAATAATATAAAGAATTCGAATGCGACGACTGCGGCGCGTGCGGCGCGGCGCGACGACTGAACCACTTTTTATGAGGTATGAGCCACGTGTGGTATGAGGTGACCCAAGGGAGGGGAGGGCTTTGCCCAGAAGTGAGACACAATAAAGGTTATTAAAAAAAGAAATAGAGTTTCTTTGCTTAGATTTTTATTGGTCACGAACGATGGTGTTTCTATCATTTTAATGATGTGATGACTGTACATCTCCGGATATAAATCCCCAAATGGCATAGCTTCATAGCTTAATTTACTCCGACGACTGGTGTCTTTATTTAGCAAGAACTCTCGAGTCGCGATCAGTCAAGATTACCTATATCTATAAACCTAGGTACCTAACCTAGTACATATGGGATAAATGAGATGAGTTAATTGAATATTATATAAGTAGGTAGGTAGCACACAAACAGCCACTCAACCTTGAGGCTAACTTTAATCTCTCGTTTATATTGATTCCTTTAGAATTTCTTTTAACCGTTCTTTTAGTCTAAAAAGGCCAAAATGGCAAGTATATTAAAATATTATTTTTCGTGAAATGGTCATTTGTTATTGTGAATCGTTTCAACTCAATCTATTGTAAGTACCTCTACCTATAATAACGATTTAAACTTCGTATGGATTCCTGCCTATAAAGCCGCACAACAATATTTTGAATCATTAGTACTTACAGTAATTACCAATCTAAATAGGTATCATTATCGCGACTGTCATGTTTTTGAAAAATACTCTTTCCATAATTTCAATCATAATAATAGTAAAATACTTAATGTGAGTTGCCCAAAGTGACCTTTATAGATCTGATTCCGTTCTTTACGGCTCGTCGCCGATTTGAAAGAGTTTTACGATAGTAATTTCTTTTTTATTATCTAAAGGCCCCAGTACACAATGGCCTGTGATGGGCCATGCTTTGCAATGCACAACTGTAGGCCACGATCACTTGGAGTTCACACAATGGCGCATAGCTCATTGCTACCTGGCGAACCTCTTGCGATGGACGTGGAAGTAATTACGGCCGCGGCTATTAATTCATTTACTGCTTACATGTATACTTCTATACTAATATTATAAAGAGGAAAGATTTGATTGTTTGTTTGTTTGCATTGAATTATTTGAAAAATTATTTTAGCATTAGAATCCTACATTATCCCTGCATGAACATAGGCGATAGAAGAGCCTCGTCGTCTGAACATAATATGCAGTAATGTAGGTACGATGTTTTCAGGTCAATGATGCATGGAATCGCATTGCAGACACCCTGCAAATTCCTGTTTCGGAACTAAAAAATAAGAGAGACATTAAAATTTATAAATCAATAAACTGGAAAGTCTCTTTATTGCTCCACGATACTGACATTTTGGGCGATCAAAAATTCAAGTACTTAGCACGCAACAAAAAGTGCACTATCCCGGTCAGCGGTAAATTAATAGCCGCGGCCCTAATTACTTCCACGTCCATCGCAAGTGGTTCGCCAGGCAGCAATGAGCCATGCGCCATTGCTTGTGTGAACACCAAGTGATCGTGGCCTACAGTTGTGCATTGCAATGCAAAGCATGGCCCATCCATCACAGGCTTCTGTACTGGGGCCTTTAGGGTCAATTCACACCGAAGTGGCAGCGCAGCGGCATTTTCACTGTCATACGATTTTAAGCTTTATGCATATTAGACAACGCTTTCAAATAACACTAGGTATGTAGCTTTATAAAATCGGTTTGGACGCAGGGCCACGATAGGACAAGCGGCCTATCAAAGCGATGGCGGGGCGACTGCTTTCAAGCGATACCATGAGTTATCTAGTAGAGATAAAGCTTTAAATTGTTTGACAGTAAAACTGCCGGCCACTGCGTTGCCGACTGCTGCCACTTCGGTGTAAATTGACCCTAAAAGGTACTCTGACCAGGAGGTCCTATTAAGAAGGATCTTGATAGGGCGCGGGCAGGCGGGCGGCCCTACGAATCATCAACAATATCATCGTCATCATCAGCCTATACTAATGAGTAGCCCTACAATACTAACTACTTACCACTAGGTAAGTACTAAATGTTTGTGAGAATTTGAGTGTTTGTTTGTGAGTCTCAACTCCAGTGCTGGTTAGGCGTGTTCATTTTTTAATAGAAGTATATATTTTTTTAATGTATGTTGTATGTAGGCAAATCAGTTTGTTTAATTCACCTGGTGGGAAGCAACCGCCACCCACCATTGATCCATACACCATACACTCGCAACATAGAACAATAACATACCTAGTTGTTCTATGGGGATACAGGTTGCAACAAAAAAGATTTTAGGTTTACTATTAGTTAGGATATCAATTGATAGGTTTTCAAAAGAGGGCATCGCAATATCAGGATATTTTATATTCTAATTTAATTTACAATCTATATAGCTTATGAACTATGTATGAGCCCGTATGAACCCGTACTGATGTCAAGAATATTATGTCAATTGTCACGGGACGTTCTACGTAGATGTAATTAATACATCAGTAGAGGTCGAATGTCTTTAATACACTGTCAAACATTGTGAACAAATGCATTTACATTAAAGTAGGTCATTATTGAGCAATAACGTAATGCATTAACGCAGAGTGCAATTTAGTAGAAATATTTAAATGGCTTGTACAAACTATTTACACAGACATTATAGGTATGTAATAAGTGGTTGCTTGTTACATGTTCATCTTTGTTTTCTAAGGTTAAATGGCAACACTAGAAATAATTTTCGAATTCCATAACTTATTAATTCTTAGGTATAACAGTTTTAGCTAGTACTGTAATGAGTATTACATTATATTAGGTACTATATTTAAAACTAAATTTATTCAATACCTATGTAAAATTATACTTTTGACAGTATATTTTAACAAATTAACCTAAAATAAGTAGGTATGCCATATTATTTTAAACTTTGTTTAATTAAAAGACAAATCATTTCCATAGATTAAACCAAATGATATGAATGAATATTATTATACCTTGTTCAATCGCAAAAAGAAAACTATATAAAATATGAATAAGGCTACAGAGCTTTATTCATATTTTAAATGTAACTGTTGTATGTAGTGTTGATTCATAGCTCATCAAGAAATTTAAGCACTACTTGGAAAGGCATAGTCGAAGTTGAAAGGCTACTTGGAAAACACTACACAGCGGTTTTAATTCTAAGATTGATAGAAAAAATCTAATCACAAGTAATGCCATTAAATTATTTTTAATATTAGGCACTTCATTTTCTCAAAGTAGGGTCAGAGTGTCGAAGAGTAGCATATAAGTAGGTAATTAAAATCTATATTAAAATAACACAATCCTAAATATCATTACATCTTGTTGGTATTAAGTTTGTTACTGTTTTAAATATAGTATGAATATCACTAGATTTGACTACCTAAAGCCCTAACGATAATCAGAAATTTTAAGCATCATGAAAAACAACTGGTTCTATTAAAAAAATATTCAGAGTTATTTTTACTTACCTTGGTAGGAACGTACGCCCTGTTGGAGGTAGCCCTCTCATTCATCCATTTAACGGTCCTAAGCTTCTCCCAAGGAAGATCAAAGTGGAAATAAATTTTACTTTCATTGAACTTAGATTTAAATTTCATTATTATCACAGAAAATAAGCTTACAACGTCACCCATTTTATTAGAATGGCGGCTAAATGTTAAATGGTCATGAGACCAACAACGGTATGCTTAAAATTATAGTATTCTCAACGCTCATGATATAAATTAGTTTTCGTTTATAAAACACATTTTTAATATTTTTTGCGCCACACAACCACCTCGGTCGATGCCACTTGACTGACAGACAGACAGACAGACAGAATGACAGAATACAGAAGTCAGAATGTCAAATTTTTTTTAAATATTCATGACCATGGATGCTAGTCCTTTAGTCGAAAACTTAATTTATACGTTTCTTAATAAAATTAAACTCTATTAGTTGATGATAAATGATAATAGAAATGAGAAGTGAGAAACAATATACCCCCAAACCCCTCGAGTATCTCAGTAAAGATGTGGGGCTTTATTAAGTCCTCACGCAGCCTTCTTGAGAAAATTTTGTTTCATTTGCCAACACTCATGCACGCTCACGAACACTTAACAGTTAATAATCCACCATTATTTCACATTAATAATCGACATAACACAAACTATAGAAAATAAAACAAAACCGCAGATGTCTGCAAACAATCAAATCAGCGGAAAAGTGTAGAGCTCTTAATAAGGAATGTGTACAGACATGTGACTCTACACTCTTCCGCCAAGAAGTCCCCAAATGTCAATGATCAAAGCAGTGTTGCCACTTTGCCAGATCCAATTTTTAAAAATCTGTAGGGCTACGCTCAAAAATCCGTAAAAGTCCGTAGATTGCCTCTACAAAAACCGTAAAAGTCCGTAGATTGCCTCTACAAAAATCCGTAGATCTACAGACATTTTCCTGACTATTTAGAGATGGACTGACTTTAAGCCAAGTTCTTTGCCCGTAAAGAAATTGAAATAAATTATAGGAAAATCGCCAAAACAAAGGAAAAGACAATATTTTAATGATAGTTTTTAATTTTTATTTATATTGTACAACTTAATTTTTTTTTGTGTATTGTTTTACGGCTTCGGATGAAATCAATCAAGCCCTTCTTATCGTACGTCTGTGATCAAGCCCTGTTCGTCCGTTTTTTTATTGTACTTATTGTTTTGAATTTATGGTGAATAAATAAGAATATCTCAGTCAATCATCAAAATTTTTGAAAATAAAACAAAACCTGACTCAATCAATCAATCAATTTCTTCTTTTTCTTCTTTTGTTTATGGCATTGAAAAATGGCTCTCGCTACGATTTCACCTCATGACTTTCCCGCCAAGAAATTTATATTGACAGTAGTAGTTGTAATATACGAAGACAAAGGCAATGGTACAGAGCCATACAGCCAAATCTTGAGAAATTATTACAGACAAAATAACAAAAAACGAAACGAAAGTCGCAGGTCTTCCTTTTTTTGGAGTTAAGTTTCGTTTTACGCAAAATTTTATTTAACTTCAATATTAAATACTATTGTTTCGGTCGGGTGGATGAAATCCAAAAAAAATCCGTAGATTTGCGACTAAAATCCGTATGTCCGTAGACAAGACCTAAAGTCCGTAGATGTACGGACAAATCCGTAGATCTGGAAACGCTGGATCAAAGAAAGAGTATATAAAAATTAAAATTACTTTGATTTCCACAGACAGACACAACGACTGGTTCATTGTATTCTCTTTGACTATGACCAACGCTAAAGCCTATTCACACGACACGACACACGCTACGATTTTATTGTTCTTTAATATATAGGAAATCTTTGGAGAGATTTGATTCTTTGATGATCTTTCACTTCTATGGTAAAATGCTATATTTTATACATTTTAGACCTAGAGAAACAGCTACCCCAGTTTCGATGGTCTTCTCAACGGTTAGTTTGAAGTTTTGGTCATTGCCTCACAAAACTGTAAAGATAGTCTTAAGCTTTTATTTATTTATTAGCTGTGCTCGCGACTTTGTCCACGTGGAATAGTGACTGTCGACAGAATTTTTAATTTTTTAGGCTCTTGTTCCCGTTTTTGCAACATTTTTCACTGATGATTCGCTCCTATTGGTCGCAGCGTGATGTTATATAGCCTAAAGCCTTTCTCGATGAATGGACTATCCAACACAAAAATATTTTTTCAATTCGAACCAGTAGTTCCTGAGATTAGCGCGTTCAAACAAACAAACTCTTCAGCTTTATAATATTATATAGATAATAATATAATATAGATTCATCATAAGAATCATCATCATCATCATCATCTCAGCCAAAGACGTCCACTGCTGAACAAAGGCCTCCCCCAAGAATATGAGGGGTATTATTATTATTTTATTTATTTATTCATAAGAATAAATAAATAAAATTATTTTTTTATTCGTCGCTGGAAAAATCTACACAGCTGATCGTATCGAGCTAAAACACTGTAAGTAAAGCTACAGTGTAAACGTGTTCTTAAAATTTACGATTTTCTGCTGCTTTATTATGATTATTGTTAGGGGTAGGTAAAACGCGTCTGTTTTTATGTAGGTACACAAGTATAGAAAATTGCTCAGATTATAAAATTACTATTTACCAAAGCATAATAATATGCCCCAGCTAGGAATCGAAGTTGGCACCTCTCCAAATAATGATCTTGAATTGAGATTAGTAGGATTGAGTCTTAGTTAACCAAACATTAAAAACTTTGCTTTATCAAAATCTCCTTTATTTCTACAACACTGTTACAATTGATAATTTTGGTTGCCGAAATTAATAAAAAATATTAACCATGTAAGTATACTTATATCAAACTTCTTGAAATATTTTGTTGTAAATGCACTTTTCTTTTACTTATATTTATTTGAACAACATTAGTGAGTCTTTAATAAATATCTTTTACTTAATGACATTCTGTTTGATTTGTTCCCCCCCGGTATCGATTCCCTGCGTATCGAATTCCCCCGATCAATTATTTATTCTGTGCCCCGGTATCGACTTAGTTTCGACCCATCGATATATAGGGTCTAACAATATCAATAAGCGAACGTTTAAGGGGAGCATCTGTATAGATGTGTGATGTGTTAATATTGAAGTGATGTATATCACACTGAGCATGCTCACCAAATTTGGTCCAAAACTACAGGCTCGTTACCGAGATAATCAACAAAATATTATCATAATTCACCAAACAATACACCTTTCCAAACCCGACAGCTGTACTACACGCACACAAAGATAGCCGCGTGCGTATGAATGTCATACAATGGTTTTTTCAATTGTGTGCGTGTATCTGTACACTATCTTTTTATTGACGGTTGCGTGCGTTAGTTAAGATACAGCATGTTTCATGATGTGCATTATTTTAATTGATTTAGTTTGTTAGAAAACATAACTTTGAAAAATCACTATAAAACTGGAGCCCATTTTTTGTCATTGTATTCAGAATGACATCATTCTGTTGATCTATACATATAGATACCGCCCTTAAACGTTCGCTTATTGATTTTGTTAGACCCTGTATACTTTGTCAATGTTTCGACCAAAGAGGAGAGTAAAGGGTTTTCGACTGACTTGGCTTAGAGTACTGTTAACGAAGCAAATGTTTTAGTTTGAAAATAATCAATATTTATATACTTATTACAATAATTAACGTTTATAAATATAACAGTATAATCAGTCTTCATAATTTCGTTTTATTATTACTAATAAAGTAAGTACGTAATCATAAATCACAGTTTAATTATGTACCTACCTTCAGATGTCTTAATAATATCCAAAATATTCTACTTAAATGTAAATGAACGTATACCTACTTAATCATAAAATCATTAAAAAAACAGAAACGTTGCAAAAACACACAATCATTTTAAAATTTGAATACCTACTTTAAAAAACTCGGTAACTAACTAACGACGTAGAGGGATGGCATAGTCGCCTAAATAAAAAGATAAACAAGCGACCAACCTTGCTTTTTCTTATAAGTATGCTCAAAGATGAAGCTACAAACACCGACATCAAAATAGAACAAAAAATGATGGGGCAAACTATGGCTAACACAAATTGAAAAGTTGATTTGATATATGTATGACAAAAAAAAATGCAAAAAAATAATTAATAACCTACATATTTACATATAAGTAAAATTTTTTTTAGAAAATTTTGGATTTTATTAAGACTTAACTGTAACTTACCTACCTTATTTATTAGTAATAATAAAACGAAATTATGAAGACTGATTAAACTGTTATATTTATTAATGTTAATTATTGTAATAAATATTGATTATTTTCAAACTACAACACTTGTTTCTTTAACTGTACTCTAAGCCAATTCATGGTCGACTCGAAACCAAGGGAAGTCGATACGGCGGGAGTTGATACAATGGGAAGTTATTACGCAGGGAATCGATACCAGGGGAACAAAGCTTCTGTTTGATTATATTAATACAGTAGAATCTCACTAATCCAGCACTTCAATAGACCAACATGTCTAATAATCTGGCACCTTCCGCCCACACCTCCCTCTCCCCTCTTCTAGGCCGAGCACCGATTCGCTTTGTCGCGTCGTCGTCCGTCAAGCAGTCATCTAACCTTTTATTTTATTTTTTTTCTATACAATCCAGTAATTCGAACATTCCAATAATCCGGCACCCTCTGGTTTTTAAAAGTGCCGGATAAGTGAGATTCAACTGTATAGCATTAAGATAAAAATATGTTTTCGAAATCCTAATTCCGTGCAATTACTGTAATTAAATAATAATGTATGAAAAATTTTGTGACATTAACTAATTAGGTACTTAAATGCTAATGCTAAAGTATAATACTTTTAAAAAAGTACCTAGCAGTTCATGTTGGGTACCACATTTCTATTAATAAGCTTAATTAATATTCTTATAACTCATACTTATTACATTTAAAATTATAATTAAATAGCTACAGCAAGTGTACGCACGAAACTGATTGGAATATTTACAAATAAATTTATTAATACATTTTTCTAAAAGCTATTCTCAAACAGCTGAAGAAGACTTTTGATTTCTGCAATTCTAGCAGCTTGTGCTTGGACAGGAACCATTGCTTGTGAAACCTCTTCACCTTTTGCAAGGATTGTGTACATACTTTTAATATTATTATCCATTGCATCGCAAGTTTTACCAACTGCATCTTTATACACTTCCATGTTTTCAGCTGTCAAGGAAGAATTAGAATGTAATATGCCAGACAAGTTTTCTATTAGATTATCAACAGACTGAGCTATCTTTTGGGCTTCATATTCTAAATCATTTAGTACTGTAATATCAATTTGTCCAATTTGAGGTGCCAGTAATTGTCTGTAAAGTTTTCCAGAAGGAGTGCTTGATCTTGAAGCGCTGGAGCTTCCGAATACTGGTGTTTCACCTCTTTTCGTAATAGGACTGGAAATCTTTATCTTAAATTCCAAATCATCGGCAACATAATGTGTCATGTCTCCTTCGTATCGAACGTGTCCATCCATATCTAAAGGAAACTTCTCTTGTTTACGATTTTCCGACGGCAAATCATATGGCCTAGAAGGCCCAGCAACCTTCTGTTGCTCAATACCACTCCCATGGTCTGAATGAAACGATATTTCACTGTAAGATGCGGTCATCCGAGCTGATAATTCTTCATCTAATTCCACATCATGTTTATGTGACACTCCAGGTCCAGGCAAACTCTTGTCTTCTGCAGTAGGTGAAACCGATTCAATAGAATTTTCAGCCATATTCTATTTGGTCTCTGAATGAAACGAAATTAACAAAATCTAATAAACAAAATGTAAACAATCAAACAGTTATGAAATCTGCCAAGTGCCAATATTTTTATTTTGGTATATTTTTTTTATTTTAGAGAAGTTAAAGGGATCGAGTCCATACCACCAAATCTTTAGTGAGCTTATTAGACCTTACGATGGCTAGAATAGTATTCAATGATTCAGTCACACAAATATAATCAATAAGTACTAATTTGGAATAGAATTTTAAACGCTTCTTAGTAAGCGTTACTAATATACTCATACTGTGAATATATATTAGTAATAAATGATATTTTATTTTTTAGAGCGTTTACCCGCACACTAGAGCGCCGCCAATGAAAAAAAAAAACATATCTAGTAATTAGTGATAGGAAATCAAATTATGCTCAACAAACTATTTGAATGAATTAATTTAACATTTTTACGTCATTTAATGAACATCTGACATGTTATGGTTTAGTTAAATACGGCGTTATAGTTAAAAGTATATTAAATAAAAAGTATATTAAAGTATATATTTAACTAAACCATAATAACATGTCAAATGTTCATTGGGTGACGTAAAAATGCTTAATTACTTCATTCAAATAGTTTGTTGAGCATAATTTGATTTTCTATCTCTAATTACTAGATGTGATTTTTGAAGTGATAACTTCTTTAGCGGCGTTGTATACTCTTTTTGTAATGGGTAAAAAATGTTAAATTCGCGTCAGGACACGTGACTCGCGTCAGGCGTCAGGACATGTGGCCTGATCGAAAATTAGTAAGACGGATGGAGAGTAGACAGCCGGCGCGGCGTAGGAGAAGAAGTATCCCCCTCTCTTTCTACGGCGCGGCGAAAATGTATGCCTGCTGTTTCGTTTAGGCGGCGCAGGGCGCTTGCGCGAATGTTCGAGTGCTTTTTAATGTAATATAAATTGTCATGTTTGTGTACGATAGCGCAATAAATAAATATTGTATTCTACCACATAAATGATAGTACTTTTATACTGATAATTGAAGCAATTCGTGCCAAATTATTCCCTAACCATTCCAAAATATCAAAAATGCACAACGTTAATATTCAAGTTTTCACTTCTGCCGGCACTCCCGGAGTGCAACCCGTCGTTTTTTTTTCATTGGCGGCGCTAGCTGGTGTGCTATTTGAATGAAATAATTTAGCATTTTACGTCACTTAGTGAACATCTGACATCATCATCATCATCATCATCTCAGCCAAAAGACGTCCACTGCTGGACAAAGGCCTCCCCCAAGGATCTCCACAACGACCGGTTTTGTGCTGCTTGCATTCAGCGGCTTCCCGCGACCTTCACCAGATCGTCGGTCCACCTTGTTGGAGGCCTGCCCACACTGCGCTTTCCGGTACGCGGTCGCCACTCCAGGACTATCCCGCCCCAGCGGCCATCAGTCCTGCGAGCAATGTGACCTGCCCACTGCCACTTGAGCTTAGCAACTCTTCGGGCTATGTCGGTTACCTTTGTTCTTCTGCGGATCTCCTCATTTCTGATTCGATCACGCAGAGAAACCCCGAGCATAGCCCTCATAACATCTGACATGTTATGGTTTAATTAAATACGGCGTTATAGTTAAAAGTAGCCTTAATTAACTAAACCATAACATGTCAGATGTTCATTAGGTGACGTAAAAATGCTTAATTAGGTACTTCATTCAAATAGTTTTTTGAGCATAATTTGATTTTCTATCTCTAATTAATAGATATGTTTTTTTTTCATTGGCAGCGCTAGTGTGCGGCGTAAACGCTATACGTAAACCATTTTCAACAAATAGTACAGCAGATATTAAATTAAACATCCCGGCATGTTTAATTTATTATCGTCGTTTCATATAAAAAAGGGGTAAAGCAGGGCGACCCCCTGTCTCCTAAGCTCTTTACCAGCACTTTAGAAGAGATCTACAAAGAGCTAGCGGTCCAGTGGGTTAATAAGGACATTGAAATCGGCAGTGCAGCAAAAGGCTTACAAACCTTCGTTTCGCCGAAGACATTGTCTTGTTTGCAACAACAGCTTCAGAAATGCTACAAGAACTTAGCAACGCAAGCCTTGAGGTTGGAAACAGCGAGAAACGTAGGGTCATGGTAGATGGTCAGGAGTTACAATAAGAACGTCGATGAGTATACACCTGGATATTTATAAAATTTATAAAATACAGTGAAAAAATTAAACGCCTACCCGACCCAGCCAGGAATCGAACATGGGTCTTCCGCAGTCCGGGCGGCTGCACTGACCGCTATGCTAGGTACCCGGGAAGGTTGACGTAAGCGATGAATTTTGTCACTGCGTTTAATTTTTTCACTATGTTTTTTTATAAATATTTAATTTAGTTTCAGTGCAGCAATTTTAAAGCACTTGTAAAATAAAATTAAATATATTTTACTTGAGCCAGATAGTCTCCTTCGAAAACAGGCAAGACAAAGAGATGATCGTCGGATCGACAACGCCTGGAAGAGCTACTGGTCCATGAAAAAGCTAATGAAAGGTAAGCTTCCGCTTGTCTTGAAACGCAGACTCGTCGACATGTGCATCCGCCTATCCTAACCTACGGCGCTCAGACCTGCTATGACCGAACATCTAAACTCAAGGTTTGCTAACAAGCGATAGATCGCAGCATATTAGGTGTAAAGAGGACCGATAGAGTTCGAAACACTACACTGCGCTCAAAAACCAAAATCATAGATGTTGGAGCTGCAACCGCTAGACTTAAGTGGAACTGGGCTGGGCTCGTTAGCCGCATGGGTCCAGAGAGGTGGTTGAAGATCGCCACTGACTGGGTTCCATGTGTTGGACACCGGAGACGAGGCAGGCAGCGGAGATGGGGGGACGATTTGAGCAAGTTTTTGCCAGAGTGGTATGAGGTAGCCGATAATAGAGAAGAGTGGAGCCGCAGAGGGGAGGTCTTTGCCCAGCAATGGGACACAAAAATAGGCTAATGAAAAATAAAAAAATATATCTACAGAAATACTTGAAATGTATTAAACTCGCCTGTCCGAGGAAACGTGCCCAAAATGCTGGCGGCATTTTGGGCACCTTGCCGGCTAAAGCTTGTGTATTATATTTATTTTAACTAATCTGAAGCATGTTGTGTTGTACTTGTTCTTGGTAAATTTGCTTAAATACGCAAAATTATAATTTATTCCATATGAATCTTCGTGAATCTTTCCGTGTATAGGCTACCTACGTTATATTGGCGGAATTGTGTTCGGCTATACACACAAAACATGCCTTATATAAAAGATGAAGAAGGAGAAGAAGGAGACTTCTTGGCGGGAAAGTGAAGCGTCATGTCTGCGGTTTTGTTTTATTTTCTGTGTTTTTGTCGTTTCTGTGTTATGTCGAATATTAATGTGAAATAATGGTGGATTATTACCCGTTAAGTGTTCGTGAGTGTGCATAAGTGTTGGCAAATGAAACAAAACAGTGCAACGTTACTTTTCAAATTCTCTCAAGAAGCTCGCGTCAGGACTTAGTAAAGCCCTACCTCTTTACTGAGATACTCGAGAGGTTGGGGGTATATCATTTCTCACTTCCCATTTCTAATGTCATTCATCATCATCATATAAGGAAATATTGTTTATTTATGTATTACTTGTAAGAAAAATTACTTTGACACTGGCTAAATGTGCTATTCGCACGAAGCCAACAACTAAAAAAAAAAGGAGAAAAAGAAGAAAAGCTAAAGCTAAAGTTAGTTTTAGCTTTCTGTCCTGTCATATTTGCGGGAAACTTTGACAGTAAACAGTTGTCATTGTCAATAAAAACATCGTGTGTATGTGAATTTTTGTGAGCAAAGATTTTTTAACTGAGACTATTTTTATGATTATTCTATGCGTAGAATTAATTGGTATAGTGTCAAAAAGTGAGATAGTATTAATTGGTGAGTTAAATCATTCAAAATTGTCGGGACCTTAGATTTCATTGTCCATTTAACATGGCGCTTAGCACCGACATGTGCGGACGATAACGCTCATACTTTGTCGTGTTAGTTACTATATTGAGTGCCGAGAACGTTAATCGTGTTGTATTTGGAGCTCCCTTGTTGTGTATCATTATTGGTTTGTTACATAACGGGTTTGTGGTCTTGAATGTAACGTTACGACACAAGCATTGCAATGGTGAAAACCCGTCGCAGTAATGGAGAGAACGGGGAGGTTGACGATCGGAATTACACTATAAACGACGTTGGCAGCGTCTCTGATGAGAAGGTGAAATACTCTCATACTGTTTTTAGTTACGCATAATTTTGTTACTTTGCTTTGTATGGAGATAGATGATTTTGTCAACTTCCTGTCCCAATTTCCTTAGTGAATGATGCAACCAACTGCATGCGCTTCTATAAAAGATAGATCTGATATAGAAAAATGTTTATGTGAAACAAGCATATTCTTGGGAATTCACATTCTTTTACAAAAATTGAAGTACTTATGTAGGTACCTACCTTTTTATATCTGTTTCTGGAAATATTAGCATCACAAAAGCAAATTTTATCTCCCCCATTTTATTTTGACTCTTCCTTTTACCTGAATACTCCTGAACCTTTTTAATGTGACCAAAATTAAGTTATCCTTACTGTCGCAATAGATTTTACATTTGACATGTTTTCATTTGTTCTTTTTAAGTACAAGATAACTATAGTTTTGCTCACTAGGTACATAGTTTTACATAATTACAAAAGATTCTAAGGTTTTAAATGAAATCAATAAATAAAATCTATGTTGACTGTTATAAAATAGGCTTTGAATAAACAAACTCAATCATAGTTATTTTATTATTATTTGTGTTCTTTTGCTTTAATTGCATTGGCACTCATTTAAAAATATTGCAGGCTTTTTGTAATGATAGTTTAAGTTGACTCTACTCCTATTTAATATACCTACTTACCTACTTTTTTGCATGATGCCATGTTTATGGTTTTGATGGTAATAGTTGAAAGCAGTTGGTTGATATGGTTATTTATAATGAAAAGACATGTATTACACGAAAATAAAGAAAATGTTTGTTTGGTTAAGCACACCTAATTATTATGTGATAGGGATACATAATGTTCCTTTTACAAGTTTGAGAAATGGGTTTAACAATTCACAAATTAGAGTCTTATGTTTCAAAGTTTCAAGTTCGAAAAGTAATTAAAAATGCTGAATCCGTTTAAGGAATATTTAATCAAGAATAGACTGAAATATAATCGCCCAGATTTGTTGTCGCAATCTTCCTGCATGTGGATATAAGACAATGTCATGATTGATGACCAATTCTTACAATCTACAAAGCTTTAAGGAATAAGCATTTAGCTACACTTATCTTTTTGATTTGCCAAGCACTGACTTGCCAGAATACTAATACTGATTTCACTAATAATATTTAAATAATAAATAAGTTAGACATGATTTGATTAAAAACACCATAAATGGAGTATCAAATAGTAAAAACATCTAATAATAGGATCCATTTTGTAGGTTGACCTGACTTATGACTTGTTACTTTTAGGCTTCCAATTGGTCTCAGCGAGAATTACGAAGCAGTCAGTATAAGGTTACAAGGAAGATACAACACTGGCCTGCTAAATGTAAGTAGAAATGGCTACTTTAAGCTAATGAATTTGGTTTAGATTTTTTTTAACAGAGACTACAAGATTGCTTTCTTAAATTGAAGCAGACCTATTTGAGAACTTACAAAACATCAAAATAGCAGTTGTGTTCAATGAGTACATGCTGTATCGTTAAATCGCTGCTACTAGCTTGTGGCCTTATGGCGCTCTTTAATTTTCTTTATATTATTATAAATGTAGCATGTTATAGTTGGCGCCTGAACAAAAGGTAAGTTATTGTCTTTTGTCTTTTATTTTGGCTTTTCGTTTCATTAATTCTTTTATTATCTTGACCAACCGTTTGTTATGGCGAATGAGCAAAATCTTTTAGGGGCCGTTGATCCCAATGTTGATCTGTCTCCCATTCTACGAACTTTCCCTGCGTTATTTCGAGATGATGTATCGCAACCCTTGATTATGACACCTCGTAATCCTGCGTGCCCATTCCCTACTCGTGATCCTATTTCTACAATTTCCCCTTGCGTGTTCTCATTACAAGCAACACCACTATTATCTCGGCGACTCGAGAAACCCTCCAAACTATCCCTCGCCGAAACTATCCCTCGCCGCTACTAGTTTGTGGCCTTATGGCGCTCTTTAATTTTCTTTATATTACGTTATAATTCACATAGTAATGTCCTCCAGTGAAAACACCTAAGTGTTTTTTCTAATTATTCTTACACCTTATGGGTAGCACTTCAACCCGTCGCCATCGGGATCACCACTGTGATCCTTAGGATCGGAGAGGCGGTTAGAGCGAGAGAGTTTAAAGAGAGTGAGCAGTGTTTTTACCTCCACAGATGGCTAGAACACCACTCTCATCCAGCAAAAAAATGACAATGACAATTTATTAATGACTTAAAAAATTATAATTGTTGTGTGTGAAATGTATATTTTTTTGTATTTTAGACAGTCGTCGTCGTCGCACATTAAAAATGCCGCGCATTGTGTTCCCAGAAAGCGACACTGAACCTGAAAAATATTCTAGAAGGTAAGTTATGAAAATTCTGAGTTAGGAAAAGAGCCTTTATAAAGTAGAGCTGTGACTGCAAATATAACAATTTCAAATAATACATTTAAGAGTTCATATAATGTAATATTTCATTGTTTGGTTTTTCTTGCCCTAAAATATTATTAAGAGTATCAAACTAAATTATTTTGATTAACATCACTGTTTCATCAAAATTTCTTCTTAACCCTTTATTGCATAATTAAATTAAATTAAAACACACTCCCTTCTGCCATTTTTATGATTTGATTTATTCATACTATTGCTTTATAATTCGTCATACATTTGCCAATATATTTTAAATGTGTGTATTATATATTTTTTACTTACTTTTGCTAGGAGTATATAATTACAATGCTATGTAAATGTTATTTCATGTAGCTTTAATTTACAAATTAGTAAAATTGACAAAATTTCTGAATCACTTTTTGTGATGGGTATTGGTTTAAGTGGTCAAGTTAATTTTTTAGATCAAGACAAGTAAGAGTGTTCTTTGCTGAAGACAATGATTCCACTAATAGGAGTATGAGAATTCGGAGTAGAAGGACTCCTAGAAAAAATTATGTCGAAGATAGTGAAGATAAACCAATTCAAGAAAGTAAGTCTTCTGTTTTGTGTCTTTATGAAGATAGTTTGAAAACTAAATATGTTGTACACTAACAATTCATTCTTATCCATCTAAAACAAATGATTAATGATAATTGGCATGATTACGTCATAGTTATGACGACTGCAGACTGCTAACTACAAACTATAACTACTATTTACAAGAAATTCATTTCAGTGTCGCTGGGCTCAAAATAAGTTGGATTGTAGATGCGTACAAACCTCAGTTGGCTCTCGCCATCGGAAAACCATAGTACACACCACATTGACCAGAGAGAGATAATTTAGAATCATTTTGTTTTTACTTTATGTTACTTTACGTTGGCACACTACCAAAAAATGAGATTTCCTCCCCCACACGTATTTCTTGCTACCTGACCTAACATGGGGAGGACCCTATGCAAGCAAGTTGCAAGTCACAATTTGCAAGTCGCTTTTTCACACCTTGCTTAAGGCGACGCATTGGAAATTTACGTGGCGGGATCTTGATTTTTCCCAACAATTACAAAACATATGAAAGTGATATTTGATGACATGATTTTTCATTTAATTGACTTCATTTTGTTAGTTGCAGAAACACGATATGGCAACTTTTATAACAGAGAAAAAAATATCAAAGTAACCTCTTTTAAAACATAGATTCGCATTTTACAGGCAAACCAGACCGATTTAAGCATCTAAATTTTCTTAGTAGATTACTCTTAACACACACTTCAATATTGTAGTTCATTTTTAAAAAATAATTTGTAGTTTTAATTTGAAGGAAAAAAAACAGTTTTTCTTATGGTACGCGGTGCAAACGCTCCGTATGAGATTTATTGTTCAGCGATGCCTTAAAGGATTATACATGGTGTGGAGAGAAGCAACTTGCGGGTCGCTAAAGTGAGGACGGCTAGCGAGTCACAATCCTGCTCTAATAGTTGCCCTTGCATCTGGATTCTGCTTCTACTTAGACGGAACAGAGTCATTTGCTAAACCTTCTTTAAAAAAAGTACCAATCGTCAGCCTATAAACAACATTGCTGGACTTCACCCATACAGTTGTCTGCAAATGAAGATTTATCATTATTACTATTATTATCTCTTTATTTCTCTTTTTTCTTAGCCTAGGTTTGTTATTATATTAAAATAAAAATAAAATACAAAAGCACATACAAAACATAAAAATATTATAAAAAACCTAACCTAGGGTGCCGCCGGCAACGGGGCAGGGTTCAAGTTGCCGGTGGTTAGGGCTGCAGACACAGGAACCTTCGGACTATCCGCGCCGTGTCCAAGAGTACCGCCTTCTGTACCTTGATCCAACCATTGTTCGAGAGTTTCTTAAGGTGTTGGTCGAGACTCTTCGCTACCAGACCGTTCGCAGACACGACTATCGGCACAATGATTGTCGAGTCAATATCCCACATGGCGGTTACCTCGTTTACCTTATTATTATTATTGTTTTTATTTATCTTTAATCTTAGATTTAGGTTTTATAAAAAACTAGCTGTGCTCGCGACTTCGGCTGCGTAAAATAGTGACTTTCGGCAGCATTTTTAATTTTTTAGGCTCTTGTTCCCGTTTTTGCAACATTTTTCACTGATGATTCGCTCCTATTGGTCGCAGCGTGATGTTATATAGCCTAAAGCCTTCCTCGATAAAGGGACTATCCAACACAAAAATAATTTTTCAATTCGAACCAGTAGTTCCTAAGAGTAGCGCGTTCAAACAAACAAACTCTTCAGCTTTATAATATTAATATAGATATATAAAAAGTAAAATATAACAAAATACTATACAAAAATACAACTTTTATAAAAACCTAAACCTATAACGCCGCCAGCAGCGGAGCAGGACTCAAGCTACCGGCGATTAAGGCTGCAGAGCAAGAAACCTCCTGACAATGCGTGCTGTGTCCAGGAGTGTTGCCTTCTCTATCTGACCCTTGATCCGGCCATCCAGCGAAAGCCTCTTGAGATTGGTGTTGGTCGAGACTCTTCGCTATAAGGCCGTGTGCAGATACGACTATGAGGACAATGATCGTCGAATCCACATCCCGCATAGCGGTCACCTCGTGAGCCAAGGTCAAGGTACTTAGTAAGCTTGTCCTTCTCGGCTTTCACAAGGTTCTCATCATGCGGGAAGGTGATTTCGAGGAGCATTACCTGGCGCGTCGATCGATCTGTTAACACAATATCAGGCTTATTGGCAATAATACTCCTGTCCGTGATAACTGATCGATCCCAGTAGAGTGTGGCATAACCATTTTCGAAAACAGGCTCCGGCGTGTAGTTATTAGTACTGCACCGCAGATTGTGCAAGACCATATCGAAGAGCAATTTGCTGATGGATAATCCTAGCTACAAGGTTATGTCTGTGTAAGTACTCATCGTTAGCTAGATGAGAACAACCGGAAATAATATGCCTGATTCACTCACCGGGACGGCGGCATACCCGACAAATGTCGACCGTACCGTCCCTCAGGATATATTTCCAGTAATTATTCGTCATCATGACTTCATCAGCAATTGCACAGACAAACCCCTCGATTTCCCCAAAGAGGTCTCCAAATCGTAACCAGTTTACCGACGCGAGCAGATCCACATCGGGCTCTGTTAAGGCCCGGTAGAACCGCCCGTGGAGCTCCTTACTCTTTCATATGTTCCTGCGGTCTTCAGTGCTCAGCACCGTTGGTCTATGCCAGTTCTCGTTTGCCAAGGAGAGCGGCGTGAGGCTTCTATCTACTGCTACAACATCGCGGTGCATCCCACACTCATTGTTAAGGAAGTAATCCGTAAGACTGCATACCTCACGGTTATTGAGAGTCTTGGCGTTTAAAAAGCCACGACCTTCACACTTACGCGGAATGTAGTCTCATTAACAGATGAGCGTGGGCGAAGCATATGCGTTGTGAGCTGTTGACGAACTCTCCTATCCAGAGCGTCTAACTCAGTCTGAGTAGGGGCATTACCCAAGCGTTGAAGGCGCGCACCTTATTACCCCCCGACAAAAGGTTTTTAAGTACTTTTGTCAGACGACAGAAGAAGCGCTCCCTCACCGCCTGCTATATGTCCCCATCCGCAATACTCAGAGACTGTGATATACCAAGATATTTGTAAGTTTCCGCCTCAAAGAGAGACCTGAGAGCCATTGACTCGGAAAGTTGTAAATTTGTTGAATTTACAACTTTCCCCCGATATACATGCATAACCGCACATTTGTCTACACCGAACTCCATCCTGATAGAACTACTGAAATCTTTTGTGATTTTTAGCTTCACTAGGTCAGGGCGTTTCGTTGTAAATAATTTCAGATCATCTATGAATAACAGATGAGAAATGATTTCTCCGTCACCTCGAAGGCGGTAGTCCAGCCCTGAATCCTTCAGTAGGTTGCTGAGAGGGTTCAAAGCTAGGCAAAACCACTATGGACTTAAATGTCGCCCTGGATATGCCTCGCTCAATCCTTATCAAGTCCATCGGATCTGACGGGCTACCTCCTCCGCCCGGTTGACGAAGGAATATGGTCCACTTCACCGAGAAAAGATCTCAACAAAGTTGTATTAACTTTATACAACTCTAATATCCTTTCCAGACATGAGTGAGGCACCGAATCATAGGCCTTCTTGTAGTCAATCCAGGCAGTAGAGAGGGCTGCCTTGTTCCGTTGGACTTGCTTGCACATGGTCATGTCCATGAGGAGGAGCTCTTTAGTACCACGGGACCCAACCCTACATCCATTTTGAGAAGAAGCCATAATGTTATTTGCAACAATGTGCGTATTGATTTTTGCTCTCAAAATGGGTGTAAGGAGCTTGTAGAGTGTTGGTAAACATGTTATGGGTCTATAATTTTTAAGATCCGTGGTACTGCCAGACTTGTAGAGCAGGAAGGTGACACCTGTAGTGAGGAAAGATGGAAGAGAACCAAGTTTGAGGGCTTGTTGGAAATGTGTTGCCAAACGTTCGTGTGAGCTTCGACCCACTATCCAAAAGTTGTGCAATCCATCCTACTTAGGACTTTCCCAGTTCAGTGCCATCCGGATCGCACAACTTATGTCATCGGAGCTGATTGTTACAGCCCCCATAGATTCGATGGTCTCACACTCACGCTCAATCACACTCATCCAACCACCTTCGGTGTGTTTGACTGGCACTGACCAAACACTCTGCCAGAAATTAATCACAGCAGTGGAATCTGGCAGTTACCCGTCGGTCAGTCTCGTAATAGGTTATTATTATTATCTCTCTATTTATTTTTTTCCTTAAAACTAGATTTTTACAATATTTTAATATAAAAACAATAAAACATTATAAAAACCTAATCCTAGAGTACCGCCAGCAGCGAGGCAGGGCCCAAACTACCGGTGGTCAGGGCTGCAGAGTGAGGAACCTCCTGACAATACGTGCCGTGTCAAGGAGTACTGCCTTTTGCATCTGACCCTTGATTATTAGTGATCTGTCATTAAGATTCCAGCCACGATACGAGCCGAGATCCTAGCCTTTCGCCCTTACGAGACGCCCTCACGTTGTTACGATCTCGATTCTAATCCGAACGTCTCAGAGAATTCAGCAGGGGACTGGTACACGAAACTCTTAATATTTACAGATGTAAGAAGAAGCTGCCGTAAACGTAAACTCCTGCATCACAATTTCAATGAGAGCTGGATTACCAATGAGCTGAAGGTTAAAGGCTATCCAGATTTATATGGCTTTCCTGGGTCAAGCTCGTCAGACGAATTCACCTCTGGTGACGAAGCAAGGGATACTAAGAAATTGGTAGGTGAAACTGTTACCTTTATATTTTTAGAATAAATAGAGAAATAATAATTCGCAATAACATAACAATTTATTATTCAGTTCTCGTTAATTGTATTTGTCTGGAAAAATCTGTATACCAATGTATTTTAGTCTCATTCTGACCTATCATTCTACAGACTCACAGCGTTCCCGCCAACACAGATGAAGATACACAGCTTTCAGCTCGTCAGAGGAGAACATCTGCCAGGTTCACAAACAAAAAAACCAATGTAAGCATATACTTACAATATGAACGTCAATAAACAAACCAACCAATAAAAGCTACTTTTTTCTAGTAATGTCTGAATAGCATAGAATAGAATTACATAACTTGGAAATCTTATCTTTGTCTAGCGCCCATCTGGCACATCAAAATTGTTTTCATGTCTAGTTTTTATAGTAACTTAAAAATATATTGCAGCTACACGCAGATACTTTTTCTTACTTCACAATCTCATCAATTATTCAAATATTTTCATTATAAATACGCTAACAGGATTCATTCAAAAATCAAATCATTTGTGGATTTTCTAGAAATCGCGCGCACTTTCATTCATTTGACACAACCACATATTGGTGATGTTCATTCTTACTTTTTAGGACGCATCAGAATCAGACTCTGAAGATGACAACAACGTGACAGTGATACAGAAAAAGCCAGCGGCTGAGAAAGAGGAGGACAAGAGTAAGGGAGCCGAGGAACCCGCTGAAGATGCCAAGAAAGAGACTGAGACACCGAACCAAGAACAGGACAGCGCGAGCGGGAAGTATGTTTCTTGTGCTAATTAAACAATATGTTAGCCATGAGCGTATACAAGGAGTATAAGAGTATCAGAGAGTATATATTCCCTAAATACAATTTTTTTTTTTTCTTTAAAAAGTAGTAATATTTTTACTACCTCGTACCTTATTTTCGGCGTACACTACGCATGCAAATTAAACATTCTACTTATTACACTACTTATTACATATTGATTTTACATAAAAAGTCACGTCCGCCATCTTGGATTTTAAAATAGATGTTGTATTCGAAACCGGCACCCCCGAAAACCATGGAAATGATACCCATATTGATTTTACATAAAAAAGTCACGTCAGCCATCTTGGATCTCGAAATTGATGTTGTATTCGAAATCGGCAGCCCCGAAAACCATAAAAATAATATCCATGTTGATTTTATATCAAAAAGTTGCGTCCACCATTTTTGATCTCGATTTTAATAGCTAAATAACTCTTGCCTAAATATTAGCGAATTCTAAAATGGCGTTTATCCATAAAAAAAAATATATTGAAATAGATCAGAAACACAAGCACATTCTAGAATCAACAAAATAAAATATAAATATATTAGACTTACCTTTCTTCTGTGTTTCCGCACACAGAATAAATTGAAAATTTTTATTAACGTGAAAAGATGACATACAGTCTCTCACAGCACATGGTATGAACCATTTTTAATGTTATAAAAATAAATTAAAATTGACTATATAATACACGCGTTTTAATACAATGTGCCACTTCTGACGCGTGTGTCCCGAGTGAAGTGTATGGCGAGACCTAGTCGCACCGCGCCCCGCTCGCCCCGCACGCACACCCTTCACGATTGCTATGTCTAGACGTGCCCGTTGGCCGAGTGTAAGAATTATATAGACTGTGGTATAATAGTGTATGTAAGAAACACAGGTAGATCTATATAGTGTTTGATTTTAATATGTTACATTGTTTGTGTTTTGTAGTAATCAAGCTCCGACAAGAACTACTAGACGAAAAGGCAAACCCAAAAAAGGAGATAGCCAACAAGAAACAGGTAAAATTCTCTAACTAATAATATGTTAAAATTAGGTCAGCATATTTAAACAATAAAAACACATTTACTTTATGCTTTCTAACATATTGAGATTTTTTTTTAATAATTTGCTAACAATAGCCTGTTATATCACTACCGCGCGATGCAATAATAATATACAGGGTCACTTTTTTATCACCGTCCAAACCTTCTGAGATAACTCTCGTGATACAAACGAACAACTCTTACTATTGGACCAACTCCCTAACTCGAAAATAAAATTCAGCTTTCCATACAAAACTTCAATATTCATTCGACCAAAATGTATGGAACAGCTAAATTTTAAAGTTAGGGAGTTGGTCCAATAGTAAGAGTTGTTCGTTTGTATCACGAGAGTCACCTCAGGTTTGGACGGTGATACAAAAGTCACCCTGTATATATATATTTTTAGCATAGATAATGGTTTTTTTAGCATATTTAATGCCGCTTCTGTTCAACCTTTAGATATTGCATTTTACTTTTTTTGAACTAAAAAATAGCTCCTAGCTCCTAGAGTAAATATTCTATTCTATTCGAACCGAACACTTAAATATAGTCCTTATTTCCTACGGCATAGTGTCGGAATCGTCGTCGTCCGAGTCGATGGGCTCGCTGACGTTGCGAAGGCAGCCGCGTCGCTCCAAGCGAACGCGTAACCCCAAGCCCGCCTTCGTGCAGATCGCGCAGCGGGAGACGCAGGGCAGGGGTAAACTACTACTTAACATACTTATTTATATGCGAGTACTAGCGAATTTGCGTATATAAATGTGTGTGAGTCAAGGAGAAAATAAACTGTTTTATCCGTCTACAAGTATTTCTAGGGCGGTGCAAGTGTTTTGCGTCTCATCAAGCATGCAATTACTTTTTTGGTGCTCGTGCGTCATTAGAAATGGTTAAAATAACACTATTTAGCTGAATATGTAAGATAATACAATAAATAATTCAGTACCATCATCCAACAACTAGCATTAATAAAAAAATGATGCAGAACATTATTAATTATTATTACTCAAAATATAAGATACTTTTCGTTTGCGCCGGGCCTGAGTTTTTTTTCATACTACGTGAGCATTGTCCTTTGACAGTTTGTAGTAGTCTGATTAGTAGTAGTGTTTAAATGAAAAAAAATATGCCATTTTTGGCGCTGCACCTATATAAACCAACACACAGCATTCAAGATAATTTACATAATTTATAATTTATTTGTATTTAATCATTTTTGTAGTATTTGACCAGTGGCGTGCCCAGCAGGGCTAAGATGTACGCTGCGAAATATGTCGTGGACGAGACGAGAAAATTTGTCAATGTCGATTCATTTGTCGTCGGGGAACGCCGCGACATAATTTGTCATCGCATTATCTCGTGCAGAATACTGCCGCGCAATTTAAGAACGCAGTAAATAACATGTAAACAGTTTCGAGAAAATAGATCGTAAAGTCCACCTCAAATATCACAATCATAAACACAGTAAGTGGTACTTACTGCGTTCATAATTGTGCGGCAGAATAGAGATATGTCTGTATGTCTATGGGTGTTACCATGGCAGCCCACCAAATTTGACTCGTTCTGTCAAATCGTGATTGTTGTTGTTTTTGTCGACAGACTCTAACATAAGCGCCATAATTTATCGAATTCTAACACTTAAAATCGACATGTTTATCGCCATAGTATCGCACTGAAGACTGTCCGCGACATAAGTAAATTTTTATTTTTATTTTCTTTTTCATCATGGCAGTGCCTTATTTTAATTATTTATATCCTTATATTTTGGTTGTATTTTTCTTACAACACCGGAGGATAAGATAAGAGACTTGTGCGACCATTTGACCTCAATGACGCCCGAGGGTAAAAATCTACAATAATGGTGCACAAATTTGGTTTGGGGGCCCTACAGGAGTAGGGCATTTAGTATTTCTGTTATCTTATAAATAAAAATAAAACACCATGTATTATAGGTTCTTTATAAACATGCTTTTTAGTACGTTCGGAAACACGTGTAAAATATTAAGATTAAAAATTATTAAAATTAACCAAAAAAAATTAAAGTAATTGTCCGTAATTTTATTATTTATTAAATTAAGGCATCCCGCGACCTTCACAGATCGTCGGTCTACCTTGTTGGAGGTCTGCCCACATTGCGCTTTCCGGCACGCGGTCGCTACTCAAGGACTGTTCGGCCCCAGCGGCCTCGAGCAATGTGCCCTGCCCACTTGAGCTTAGCAACTTTTCTTCTTCAACTCTCAATAAAAACTTGAGGCTTATATTTCAAAAACTAAGAGTTTCTTGAAAAAATAAAAATGTGCATTAGAATCTCTGACTTTTTTTATAACAAAGTGAAATACTCGTCTTATGCAAATTCGTGCTCCTGCATCATTATTGTAGATCTTAGCCACGCCGTGTTCCCAGCTTTGTGGAGTTTCGAAGCCTATTGCTTTATATTATACTAGCGGCCGCTCGCGGTTTCACCCGCGTGGTTCCTGTTCCCGTGGGAATATCGGGATAAAAAGTATCCTATGTGTTAATCCAGGTTATAAACTATATGTATGCCGAATTTCATCAAAATCCATTCAGTACTTTTTACGTGAAATAAACAACAACATCAACAGTAACAAACATCCATCCATACTTACAAACTTTCGCGTTTATAATATTAGTAGGATATTGGGGAGCAGTTACGGGGCGACTTAGAGCGTTTAGTCGCATGCAGTGTGACCGTGCATAAATTCACACAAATGTTTAATTTACATTTTAGTGCTTCGATTCCTGAATCGTCGCAGAATATATATAAAATAAGAATCTGTTTAATCTTCGAGATTGAGAATATGTAGTGATCTTTACATTACACTTTACTTACATTTTCTAGGCACCCGATGTCGTAGGCGTTGTTGTATTCCTATTTAATCTAAAACTCACTAGTTCAGTTTTTCAAAATTTTAAAAGTAACTGACAACAATCGGCATCAAATAGACTAGCGATGGCAGAGTCCATAAAAAAAGGTTGCGTTCATGAAGAAAAGAACGAATGGAAAGCTATGGAAAGGAATGGAAACCGTTTTACAGGAGTAAAAAAATGGTAGTTTTCTCTAAACGGCAACATTGGTTTATTGAATCGACAAGCCGATGTCATGACGAGATATTTCTCTGTCGTGGTGTACATGTTAGGGAAAACAACAAATGAATCGACATCGACAAAATTTCTGCCGCACAATTTATGAACGCAGTAAGTACCACTTACTGTGTTTATGATTGTGATATTTGAGGTGTTGACATTACGATCTATTTCTCGAAACTTTTTGCGCGGCAGTTTTCTCGTCTCGTCCACGACATATGTCGCGGCGTTCATGTTAGCCCTGCAGGCCTTGAGATTACAAGCCTCGAAGCTCCAAATCTTGTTAACAATACTAAACGTTGCTAAAGTTAAGTCGTTTTCTATTGTGACATGTTCAAATATTGCTGTATCACATATATCGCTTTTATGTAGGTATTTTACTTTTGTTAAATAAAATATGAAAATATAATTACTCATACTAATCTACTTATAATTAAAACTGATAACTAAAACAATCGCTCAAACAAAGTACAATTATTTAAATCGTCATAATCAGAGGTTATTCTAAGCATTTTGTTGTTCGAAAAAAGTATGCAACACCAACAACATATAATCTCTGAATGGGAACCAACAATTCAACGAGTTTTGAACACAGATCTATTAAAATGCCTTTAAGGACTTTTACTAGTTTGCGAAATACACAAATCTGGAGTACCTTTCCCTCGCCGATCGATCTACACTTGTACTAATTAAAGTCCTTCACAAGAAAACAATATCAAGCGTAGAATTGCACTTTTTATCACCACAACTTCACGAATTTTTCGAAAAACATCTGACAACTAAAACTATCAAACTCAAACGTACCTAAACAAAAGTGAAGTAATACCATCAAAATAGCGAAACGTGAAAGTAACAACGCAATACATCAAAAACGCAACCTTTGAAGGAAAAAAGCGGAATACCAATAATATTATAGATAGATTATTACTAGTTTCTCACTTTATACCATTTAAATACTACTGGGAATAGCAGGTTTTACAATTTAAGGAAAGGAAATTAATGAAAAAGTTCTTGTAAATTTTATGTCTGGTATCTCTGTTGCTGCCAACTGTTGCCAACTTCATTGGCAAGCTGGCTTTCGCTCAGGTTGTAAATGTTTCATAGAATCTATAGATACGTACATCAGTGTCATGTTTATTGGTAGTAGTTGTGTTGACGTTAGGTGAGACGCATGTATAGAGCTCGCGAAGCCCGCTTGCAAGGCGAGAGGTGCGAGTGAGATTGTAAAGACTCGTACTGTTTCTACCTCTAACTAAGTTATTGTTTAGATTTTTACGCAATTTAGCGATTTATTAATCGATTATTTTTATTTAAAATTTAAAATTCTAATGTTGACAAGGAAAATTTAAATTCATAAAAAATATAACGTGATTGTTATTCAGTGCGATTAACATTTGTAGAATTGAGTTTTTGTTAGGGCAAGCCGGGCTTTTCAGCTTATATGAAAGTACCGCCACTGTATTTGACGTATACGTTCCATATAATATAACATATTAAATTACGAATAGTAACAAATAAATTGGATATGTAAAGTTGCTTTTGCCATACAGATTTTTGCGTTTCTGGTATTATTTTCCATTGTATCTTGCTAGATTCTCCGGGACTTCGAGCTGTTGCGCCACTAAAGGCATGTTGCACCATCAATTTGCTTTAAACTCACTTCGTTTTGTGATGTATATTCTAAGCTCTTGTTATTGTTACAGCAAAAACATTCACAATAAGGAAGAAACCATACTCATTAAGGGAGAGAAAACCGAAAATACTTCGTAGAAAAACAAATAGATGTAAGTGTTCAATTTATTGAAATGTATTACCTTTTTCGTAAATTTTAGTTTATTAAAGATTTAACAATAAAATTTGATGCCTAGGTTGATTCGTTTGTATATTCAAATCCAAATCTGTATTGCCTGTCACATGGTGGTAAGTTAATAATCTATCAAAATTAAGTGCATGTATTTAGTTAGTTAATCCTGATTGTTCTCTTAATTTAAAAGGACACCCGAAATCCTCAACCTCTATGAAACTGTGTAACCTAATGAAAGACAACAAAGCAACTAACATTGTTGATGTGACGTCGGGCTTAAATAAGATGGCAGTGGCTTACTAAGCGGTTTAAGAACAAGCTCAGGCCATCAATCAAAACAAAACTGCTAGGATTAGAAAACTAAACATAATCGTCGGAAAACTATGCGAATAGCTAGTAGCTATACTAGACTATAGAAGAGGTTCAACATGGTATGGAATAAAAGTGTGTTTGTGTTTGTTTCGCAGCTCAATCTCCATCTTGCAGTAGTAGCAGTAGTACTTCGAGCAGCGACACTGAAGAGGACTTAAATGTTTCTATGAAAAATAAAACTAAGGGCAGGTAATTGTCAATTATTATTATTTTACTGTAAACTATATAATAACTAAATCCGACTCGAAGGACCATTTTTAAGTAATACGTAAGCATATATATGTAAAAGCTAGTAAAGTTCTGTTAAAATCTGTCTTTATTTTAATCCGTAAGTAATAAAAAAACGTAAATGACCAATCCTACAAAATATAATATTTTAAGGATTTTTTTTTTAATTTTCAGACAAAAGTCAAAGTCTATGGAAGATAAGAAGACGGACAGAGCCTTGAGAGATATACAACCTGTTGAAGTTGATGGCAGCGTGAGATTCTCATCGGTGAGTCTGGCTTATTAAATTACATTTTTAACACTAAATAACCCTTATTACATTTGTAAGAAGAGTCACAACTGTCTAAAGTGTATTTATTATTTTTAGATGTGGATGTTCATTTGCGAAGATCATTTTGTAGCAAATTCCTTTAATAAAGATGTTTTAAATTTCTCTAAAATATAAAATAGTCTTTGTTATATTTTATAATAAATAGTATATAAAGATTTTATTAAAATAATTGCATTTATAATTAAAAAATCAAACAAAGAAGAAAATATTTGCCTGCACAACACAAATAAGTTTAATGAATAAATACACATTGGATTATGCCGACCATCCTTTAAGATTTATCTTCCTACTACTCAGGTCCAGAGTTATTCTAACCCTCAGGCATTGGAATGTATATTCCCACCATATTTTTAACCTTATGTGATTGAGATAATACACAAAACCTATGAAATATTCAAACATGTTCTGCCTTAGCTGCTAGCTGCCGTTTCTCAGATATCTTCTTGTCAATCAGGTTGGCGGCCTAGAAGAGCACATAAAATGCCTCCGTGAGATGGTCCTCTTTCCCCTCATGTACCCGGATGTATTCAAGAAGTTCAAGACACGGCCCGCCAAAGGCGTTCTGTTCCACGGCCCGCCTGGTACTGGCAAGACTTTGTTGGCGCGAGCTCTGGCCAACGAGTGTACCATGGTTGGTGGAAGGAAGGTGGCCTTCTTTATGAGGAAGGGGGCTGATTGCTTGAAGAAGTGGGTCGGTGAGAGCGAAAGGCACCTCAAGCTGCTGTTTCAACAGGTGAGATTGAACACGCTCATGCATATACATAAGTACGCGCGAACGCACATACAATATAACATTGTATCGTATGGTCGGCCAGGGATTTTGCTTTGTTTTATTTAATATTTTTGTAACATGTCTGTATGTCGGCAAAATAATTTAAAGATTTACTTAACTGATAGTTCAATACGTTACAAACATATAAAACCAATTTAACTGAAGCATGTTTAAAAAGTACTTCGTCTTCGTACAACGTCACATACAGAAAATGTAATCTTACTACAAAGCCCCTTTATTTTAGGCGAACAAAATGAAGCCCTCAATAATATTCTTCGACGAAATCGATGCGCTAGCGCCCGTTCGGAGTGTGAGACAAGAACAAGTGCACACCAGCGTGGTTGGCACCCTTCTGGCCGAGATGGACGGGCTCTGCGACCGGTTAGTGTTGCCAGTTAATTGATTCTACTAAATGTTATACTAATGGTAGTTTTGTCAAGTTTTATTGTGAACTTGCACTTATTTTAGTTATGAGCCCTGATTAATTTGACGACCTCCTTGGTCGAGTGGTTAGTACACCGGTTTTTAGGGTGTCGCCATCTCTGAGGTCCCGGGTTCAATTCCCGGTCGGGTCAATTTAGAAATTATTGTTTTTTAAAATTGTCTCGGGTCTGGGTGTTTTCTATGTATAATAAGTATGTATTTAAGTATTTTAAGTATGTTTATCCGTTGTCTAGTAACCATTTAACGAGTTTCATAACGAAGCTTCTCTTGGGCTAGATAATTGGTGTGAGTGTACGAAAGCTTATTTATTTTATTTATTTATTTATTTAATATTATAAATATGAAATTATGTACTTAAAACATTTGCGTATTTTCTTTTAAACGTATATATTTGGAATAGGGTAATTATGGCAGTGTGCGACAGCAGGACCCAGTGAACGACATTTTTTCTCTTTAATAATTAAAAATGGTGTTCAGCGACTGATTACTGAGTCTTTAGCAACGAACAATTACCGACTACCTGCTATCTAGCTGTCACCTCGTAAAATTTTAATGACGACCAATGTTAATCTTTTGGTCCACCTTGTTGGAGGCCCACACTGCGCTTTCCGGTACGCGGTCGCCACTCCAGGACTATCCCGCCCCAGCGGCCATCAGTCCTGCAAGCAATGTGCCCTGCCCACTGCCGCTTGAGCTTAGCAACTCTTCGGGCTATATCGGTTACCTTTGTTCTTCTGTGGATCTCTTCATTTCTGATTCGATCACGCAGAGAAACCCCGAGCATAGCCCTCACCATTGCTCTTTGAGTGACCTTGAGCCTTTTTATGAGGCCCATAGTGAGCGACCACTATGGCACATGTTTTTTTAAATAATGCGGATTTATTATTTTCTACCGAAATATAAGACGTCAGAAGGATAAATATTTAAATGATTTAACTCAAAGTAGTTTACTGATAATTTCGTCTGTTCAACCAGGGGTGAAGTGGTGATAATAGGCGCGACCAATCGGCTAGACGCAGTAGACCCGGCGCTTAGGCGGGCAGGTCGCTTCGACCGCGAACTTTACTTCCCACCGCCAGCCACGGCCGCTCGACGCGACATACTGGACATATACACGCAGCATTGGACGCCGAAGATACCGCATCACGATTTGGATCATGTAGCGGAGCTCACTAGTGGCTATGGAGGTTTGTAGATTGGTCAGAACATGTTATTATCATCTTATAGTGCTACTTTTATTTACCATTCGATTAAGTTATCGATACGAGGATTTGACATTGAAGCAGCTACGAACGAGGTGTGTTGCCAATTGCCATATACATTTCATTTTAGTTATGTAAAAACTACACTTGCGATGAATAAAACTTGCATACAGTACTCTCATTGCGACAAGCTACTGGATGATATATCAGTAAAATTGTCTGAATTGTAATTCATATTTAGAAAAGTATAACGTAATTTAAATTAAATTGCGTTCTAATCTTTAGGTATCAAATCTGAAAGCCCCATTGTAGTTTTTGCTTTGCCTCAATAGACAGGATTCTATAGAATTCTATGTTGTTACCCTATAAGGGTCAGCGAGACCGACAGATTTACGGAAGGAACTAATTAATTATCAATTGAAAGTCGACTTTAGCTACGTTAGCATACGGTTGAAATGAAACTAGACATCAGCTAACATAATTATTTATAATTTTCATTGCTATAGGATCGGATATAAAGGCGCTATGTTCAGAAGCGGTACTGAAGGCGCTAAGGAGAGTGTACCCCCAAGTATACGAGAGCGAATATGCACTTCTTATTGATACAAAAAATGTAAGTACCTTTATTTTCTTTTTGAACACTGCTTTTTTTAAAGAGACGTTATTTTCATCATAATTCATAATCAATACATTATCCTTTATTACTGACTACAACATTTTATTTTTTTCTTTATTTTTATTTATTTCTATGTCTATGTAAATTTTCTTCAAACAATTATAGGTGCGCCGATTAAAAAAAAGCCAATTGAATTTATAATTATATTTCTTTAAATACAATATTTGTTAGTTAAAATATGAGTTTCGTTTGACCAGGTGGAGGTAACGACTCGCGACTTATTAGACGCGATGTGCTCGCTGGTAGCGGCGGGCGCTCGCAGTACGCCGCTCGCCGCTCGCCGTTTGCCGCCACACGCCTGCCCTTTACTCCAGCCGCAGCTGCAGAAAGCCGCATTGTTACCGAACCGGGAGTGCAGCGCGTGAGTCTTATAACGTGATGCAACCTTTATAGCGTTCGTGAAGCAAGGAGAACCAGAGAAACTGACATAGCTCGAAGAATTAGCACGCTGAACTGGTCATAATAGCCACAGGATACATAAGATATACACATACTGCCAAAGATAATCCTTAAAGGCACCACCAGCAAAAGGACCTAAATCCTAACTTATATTATTTTATTTGTGTTATCTTCAAAAGAGGCCATTTTGTTTTGCTTATCGATTTACGGAGTGTGGTAGTGGCTCCAATTAACAACGTTTTGGGTTTCATTCCGTATTACCGCCGCCGCTTAACCGATCAGCTCGTGCATAGGCACTATCAACAATGCTCTCTTTCCACCAGAAAGGGTGACCCAATTATAAAAGTGCCTATGGTTCATATTTTACGTTCACAGGCCATAGCCTTAATGTTGTACAAGTAAAAAACTGCGTTGTCAAAATTATATCGCCAGCTTATGCCGGATCACTATATTCTATCTGTCTGTTGTTTTGCTTACTGGAGTTAGAAATTTGACATAATTGGTATGGAGCTTATGTCAATTTTTTGTCTATAGTAGGCAAAACAACAGATAGATAGAATATAGGGAACCGGCTTTACTCATACCCAGCATACCCAGCCAGTTAGCCTTACTTATTTACTTAGCCTTTTTGTTGTTGGTTGTTCTGCGAGTTGCTGGGCGGCTACAAAACGCATCGACAACATAATCGTTCCGTGTAGTATGATTAAAATATTTTATGTAACAAGTGCAACAAATAATTTGTTTTTTGGTATGTTAGAACGAACCGCTCGCTGCCACCAACCGCGCTGCTGATCAGTGGCGAATGCGCGGAGACCCACATAGCGCCCGCTATGCTAGCTGACATGGAGCATTGCACCGTCAAGGAACTCAGCATGGCCACTCTACACTCTGCCACCGCGTTCACGGCGGAACAGGCTATTATATCGGTAAGTCGACTGAGAACTGTTACTACATGAATTCTTAACCTAGCATGACTATTTTTAATATAACTATATCAACCAGAACGCCTCGGTGACCGAGTGGCAGAGCGCTCGGCCCGATACCCGAAGGTCCCAGGTTCAATTCCTAGGTGGGGCAAAATGTATTTTCGGATTTTTCGATGCATAGCCCGGGTGTGTGATCACCAACCCGCACTTGGCAAGCGTGGTGATTAAGCCATTACCCATCAATTGTAGCGATGATTTGATTTCAATGATGGAGGCCTTTTCCCAGCAGTGGGATAACTATAGGCTGTTTACTATACTATATTAACTAGAATATAGGGAAATGGGAATTCCAGGAACAAGAATGTTGTATCTAGGCAATCGTGCGTATTAAAATCTTTGTGACTGGTCAGCTTAGTAATCTTTGGCCTCTGGCATCTGATGAAAGCCAAAGATTAAAGTAAGTGAGCTGTTTCCATTGCTTCTTAAACAATTTTTGACTTTTACTAGAGTACTCTAGTGGTACTGTGTGACATTGTGGAAATTGAAACTTTTACCTGATGTAAATTTGTTAACTTAGATTTTGATTTTGTTTTTTTACATGTTGTAGTTATCTTCTATCTTTTTTGTGTTTATTTGTAATGAAAAGTGTCCTGCTATGATAGGGCATTTTCCAATATTTTTGACGCTGTAAGGGAGATAAGACCTGGACACTTGCTGAGTTTCTTGCCGGTTCTTCTCAGTACAAGATCTCCCGCCAAGAGTAGACTTTCCGAACCGATAGCATAGTGACATTCACAAGAGCTACTTGTAGGTTACACTGAATAAAAATGATTTTGAATTTTTGAAGGAGAGCACCTGACCCGGTATGTCAGAAGGGTGCGGGTTCAAATCCTGCTCGTGGAAATTTTTTCAACATTTGTGTTTTTGTAATTTATTAAAAATAGTAGTTTATGCAACTGTCATATAATGAAGGGTATTAAAACACGAGTGTGAGTTTATGAAACGAGCGCAGCGAGTTTCATAATAGTAACGAGTGTTTTAATACCCGTGTTATATGCAGTTGCATACACTACTTTATCTTCACTAATGCAATTAGTCAAACAACAAGAGTAAAAGCTGACAATAGTTTATTTATAATAATTGTTCAAATTTTGAATGGTACAATTTTGAAAGTTAATGTTATTTATTGATCCAGCAGCTGTAGCGGGGCAAGCAGTAGAGCTCGTAGACGGAGTTGGAATATTTATAATTACTTCATTCGTCTTGTTTTCTATTCTGTTCAAGATCGTATTTGAGACTTGAATTTTATTCATTAAAGACTCATCAATGTAGCTTTCAGCCACAGTAGAAGACTTCCACCCCCCGTGTCGTTTCAGTGCGGTCAAATCACCACCGCTATCTATGAGAAGGGTCGCCGAGGTGCGCCGGAAGCAATGCCCCGTGTACAACGCTGGGTTAGGCAGATTCAAAAAACTTGCGATAGTTTTTCCCAGAGCACCAAATTTATTAATACCAGTTCTTTGATCGAAGCACTTCCCCGATCTATATCTCAAGAAAAAGGCATGGTTTCGACAGGGGGTGGGTCGAAGTTCCATGTATTTTTTACATACGGCATAGCAGTTGCCCGTCACAACGAAAGAACGATCTATTTTCGTTTTTGTTTTCGAAACTTTCACCATGATTGTACTGTCGTCTATGTTAGAGACTTCATCGAACTGGATGTTGTATAGCTCTTGCCTTCGGCATGCCCCCATTATGCCGAAGATTAGTGCAACCTGTAACAATAAACGATATAATAAGCTTGAGGTACATAGCCAAGGCAAAAACTATGATTTATGAAGTAGTAAAGTGTAGGTCCTACTACCTAATTTATACACAAAGCGCTTAAACGGAGTGTCTAGATAACTTGCGTGTGTAGTACGTAAGTACTAGGTAGATTAAATAACAGAAGTAAAATACACTTACCTTTTCAAAAAGATACAAAATATCTGGTGAATCTTTCAGGAACATCTTTATTTGACCTGATGTAAACGTCAAGGACTTTTTTTCCTTGTGTCCTTCTGAACTGCGTTTCAGGAACGCTATGACTTTTGAATACTTCGTGATATCAATATTGTTGTAGATACTCAGTGTGGACTTGAGCATAGAATATTTAGCCCACATAGAAGATGGCTTGAATTTGTCGGAGAGGTCTTTGAGATACACAAGAATAACATTTTCAGAAAATGATGTAGTTTTCTTTTCGATCTTCCATGCCAAAAAGTTATTATATTCTTTTTCATATAATTTTCTAGATTTTTCTGGCAAAAGATTGTGAGTTACTTTTGTTGCCAATTCTAGAATATCCCGAGGCGTACAAATATCATCGTCGCTGTCCATTTTTAACTTTTAATTTGTATTTTAAAAACAAAACACATTGCGAAACATTAAATTCACGCGTACGTGTATTGTCACAGTGAACTTGCCGCCATTAAAATCTAACCAATGAGAGCGCAGCTGCGCGCGCAGGGCCAATCAGGAGCGTGCGCGCGCTGTTCTTTTTTTATTTAATTGGCACAAGATCTTACCAAAGAGTTTTGTGTATGTAAGTTTAGTAGTTTCGACGAAGTTTTCACGTATAACCCAACTGTTTTCAAAAGCCAGCCTAATATCAAAATTTTATACAACTTGTATGAGGATTTTGACATAAGGCTCGCCAGGTTAATTGGTCGCGTTTTATTGATGTTATAATGAGATTTTACGATATCGATGTGGATATTATACCATCGTGTGAAATTGCTTAAATTGAGTGTTTTGTTGTCTGCGCTATAACTTTAGTAATTATAAGTCAAGTATTGGAAACATAAGTAGAATGTTACAACATTAGTGTAGATAAAAGACTTTATTAAAAACAATAATTACAAATAAAATATAAAACTTTGCTCAAAACTAATCTAAAACCTAGTGCTACCCCCTCTTGCCCTGATCACGGCTTCCATACGCTCCCTCATGGACCTTACCAATTTCAGGAGCTCTTACGGGATACTGGCCCATTCTTCAATAACGGCCTCTTTGGGTTCTTGGAGAGTTGTAAGAGCAGGATCACGAGACCGAACCTTGCGTTACAATTGGTCCCAGAGGTGCTCTATCGGGTTCAGGTTTGGACTTCTCGCTGGCCACTGCAGAGATCCCAACCTCTGAAAGGTAGTCGCGCACAATCACTGCAGTGTGAGTGCGAGCGTTATCGTGCATTAATGTGAACCTCTCGCCAACAAAACCGGCATAGGGGACCATACTCTTCCAGGATATCTGTGATGTACCGATAAGCAGTTAGCGACCCTTGCCCTCGAGCCTGGGAAACGCAAACAAGGTCGGTTTTGCCGTCGGCCGACATGCCGCCCCAGAACATACAATAACCGCCCTCGTATTCTACCGTCTCCTGGATGCAGGCTTAGGTGAAACGTTCACCCTGTCTTCTGTACACTTTTTTGCGTCTATCGTCTATCTTCTGAATAAAAATGATTTTGAATTTTTGAATTTTCTCGTAGCTGTTCTCGGAGTGCCGGCGCGCGGATCGTGGCTGCGTTTTGTTCGTGCGCGACATCCTCGCGGTGTGGTCGTCGCTGACGCCGGCGGGGAACGCGTTGTTCCTGCAGCAGTGGAGAACGGGCGCCGCGGGGGAAGATACGCTGCTGTTGGCTACCACGGAGCAAGGGCATGCTGATCTGCCACCTGAGGTGAGACATTTTACCTTCTTGCCTTCTCCTTTCTGAAACACCACGTGTAGTAGTCACGTTTAGCAGTCAGCTCAGTGCAACTCGGTCGAAACGTTGGGTATAAAGGTATGTCTATGATACCTATAACGTGTAACAGAAAGGTGTAGTCCAAATTTAGAGATCCAAAGTATATCTGATCTTGATCTTGTATGCGGAGTTACTAAGTCATGATTAACTTTAATGAGTTATGAAATTTTTTAATTTAATATTTCTATTGTGACGTCACATCAAAATAAACAAGTCTCAGCCCTAGTGGTTTAGTAACCTCTGTGTACTCACATTTATGATCACTGCTGCATGCTTAAGTGCTCCTGACCCGCTCACTTCACAAATATAAATATAACATTAACCATTGCATGACAAATTAAAGTTAATAATTATGTCTTAATAACAACACATACAAGTTCTAGATGGGTTACTCTTTGCATCTTTTCATTTTGACCACACCTTTTTGTTACATGTTATAAAGTAGTTTGCGTTAATCCTCGTTATAAAAACTTTGACCACGTATATGTTAACAGGAACATTTTTTTTGGATAGTTTGCCGTCGACATCAGTTGTTGTTTATTTCCATAATAATAATGAAAGTAACCTCGTGAAAGCTGAGAAAGAGAAACAAATCAAATATCTCGACTTAGCACACGAGGTTGTCGACATGTGGAATGTGGATTCGGCTGTCATCGTGCCGATTGTTGTTACAGCCAACGGCCTGATGGCCAAGAGCCTCGATCACCATCTAATGAGACTCTCGTTAAGCGGCTGGATCAAGGGCCTGATTCAGAAGGCAGTTCTCCTCGATACGGCACGCATTGTGAGGAGGTTCCTGTCTCTGGAGCCCTAACCACCGGTAGCTTGGACCCTGGTCCCGGTGCCGGCGGACCCCTATTTTTTATATTTTTTAATGTTCTATTAATTTTGTTTTTAGAAAATATTTAAAAAAGTTAAATTTATATGTGAAAAAATAAATAAAGGCAATAAAAATAACAATAAATCTTTATTTGCATAAAACATGGTATTTAAAGATTTTACTAAATAAATGTGCATAAACATGTATTGGAAATTAATATTGCATGCAAATTTTTATACATTATTACACAATAACCAATGTGAATATATTCTCAAATATTTCTATAAATTTATTAATTGATTCTTCGTCTTACCCTTTCCCCATCTTTCTAAATCAGTGAAACACATACCGTCGTATTATCTGTAGCGGAACTGAATTGTTTCGCTTGCTCCCCATCGCCAGCGGGGAGCACAGAAACATACTGATAAACACAGTGTTTACCTCAATTTCATAGTTAACAGTAGTCTGTATTGCAGCTTCAAGACCTGTTCCCGCTATACAAAGACTGCGTGTACCGGATGCGCGAGCCGAGCGCCGCCGAAGTGATTGGGTTCCTAAAGCCTTTGATGGCGGAGGCCTTGCTAGAACCTCCGCCTGAGGAGAATACTGAACCGCCACCACCGTTGCCGAGAGGTATTGAATAACTATATTGTTTTGGACTATTGTCATGTTTTCTTGTTGCTTTAGTGCCTTACAAATAAACAAAGAATAAGGTCCGAATAGTTATTCAGTGTTTTGTCTCTTTTACACTCTAATATGAAATGACGTTTACATGACGGGAACAAAACACGGAATAACTATTCGGAGCTTATGCTTTGTTTATTTGTAAGGGGGGTCCGACTGGTAGTTTTAGAGATTAGCGCGTTCAAACAAAATAACAATCCTTTTAAAAAAAAATAAAAAATACAAATGTTGAAAAAATTTCCACGAGCAAGATTTGAACCCGCACCCTTCTGATATACCGGGTCAGGTGCTCTTCCAATTGAGCTATCGTGGTTCTAACCAGCCCGCCGAAATTATTCAACACTATTTACTTTTTACTTTGAAAGCCAAAAGGCGCCCATTCAATGTCAACAACTACCGTCATTAACATCTGATCATAATATTTTTACAAATACTAAAGATCAGTTAAGAAGTAGGCAAGCTATTTATAAAATGTTTATATAATTTTTAACGCAAATTTTGTTGCGTACAAATTACAAAAACACAAATGTTGAAAAAATTTCCACGAGCAGGATTTGAACCCGCACCTTTCTGACATACCGGATCAGGTGCTCTTCCAATTGAGCTATCGTGGTTCTAACCAGCCCGCCGAAATTATTCAACACTATTTACTTTTTACTTTGAAAGCCAAAGGCGCCCATTCAATGTTAATGACGGTAGTTGTTGACATTGAATGGGCGCTTTCGGCGGGCTGGTTATATTAGTTATAGATTTCACGCACTGTTACTTCCCACAGCGCCCCCGCCCCCGCCGCCGCGTGAGACTAACGAAGAGATGCATCGACGCAAGCGCAAGGAGGACTACAAGCTTCGGGAGTTGCGCATCTTCCTGCGGGATATATGCCGCAAGCTGGCCTCGAACAGACGCTTCTACAAGTTCACCAAGCCCGTTGATTTGGAGGAGGTGATTTTTTTTTTAATTTAAGACGTTCAACCTCTTTTTTTTATAGTTTTAATGGTGTTTTTGCTATGTCTACATTTTAACCCGATTTATACGGCATATGGCGATGCTTTACGGCATTGGTTGTTGGGTAGATATCTTTGAAAGGTACCGAAAAGGAAAACCATTCGGTATTCTTTTATTTATATTGAAAACACAAAAAGAAAACAAAGTTTACAAACAATAAAAAACCTTAATTAAAAGACTATTAAAAACAGAATGATTACAAATAAAAAATATAAAACTTTGCTCAAAACTAATCTAAAACCTAGTGCTACCCCCTCTTGCCCTGATCACGGCTTCCATACGCTCCCTCATGGACCTTACCAATTTCAGCAGCTCGTCTTACGGGATACTGGCCCATTCTTCAATAACGGCTTCTTTGGGTTCTTGGAGAGTTGTGGGAGCGAGATCACAAGACCCAACCTTGAGTAACAATTGGTCCCAGAGGTGCTCTATCGGGTTCAGATTTGGACTTCTCGCTGGCCACTGCATAACAGAGATCCCAACCTCTTGAAGTTAGTCGCGCACAATCACTGCAGTGTGCGAGCGTTATCGTGCATTAATGTGAACCTCTCGCCAACAAAACCGGCATATGAGACCATACTCTTCCAGGATTACTGTGATGTACCGGTGAGCAGTCAGCGACCCTTGCCCGTGAGCGCCTCGAGCCTGGGAAACTCAAACAAGGTCAGTTTTGCCGTCGGCCGACATGCCGCCCCAGAGCATACAACAACCGCCCCCGTATTCTACCGTCTCCTGGATGCAGGCTTGGGTGAAACGTTCACCCTGTCTTCTGTACACTTTTTTGCGTCTATCGTTGCAGAAAAGGCAAACTCTCGTCTCGTCTGAGAAGAGAACATCTCTCCATTGGTAAAGGCACCGATTGACGTGATAACAAGCAAACTGCAAGAGGACTCGTCGATGCGCTGCGGTCAATTTTGGACCCGTAGCAGCTCTACAAGCCGCTGTCATCTTCTCCCTCAGTCTTCGTCTAACCGTAGACACGCTCACGGTTGTTCTGCGAGCTGCCTGGAGCTAGTGTTGCAACTCAACAGCGTTCGAGAACCGATTTCTCAAAGACTTCGATACAATGAATCGGTCGTCTCACTCCGAGGTGCAGCTACGTCTACCAGAGCCATGCCTCCGGTCGTAGCCACTGATCTCCAGGAATCGCTGGTAAACTCTTCGAACTCGGCTCAAGTTCAGTTGCCGAGCGACATAACACTGCCGCATCCCTGATTGCAGTAGTGCAATCACTTGGACGGCTTCATCAGCAGTGGTATCCATCTTCAAGGTTGTTTTTCTTCTGAAAGATCTTCTCGTGTGTCCTCTTTAACGGTTGGATAGCGAATAGCTAGATATAGCGGGAATATACACACATTACCAAACATCCAGTATCTTATTTTTCTACCACTACTGTAAAGAGATAAATTTTGATGGTGATTCATAATGCAATAAACAATATATTATTATTTCATGCCATATTTAATATTTAAATTCAGCATTTTCGTAAGTTTTGTGATAATTTCATAGATATTTAAGTAAAAGTGTGCTATATACAGGTGACCGACTACCTAGACATAGTGAAGCTTCCCATGGACCTGGAAACGATGATGACGAAGGTCGACATGCACAAGTACAACTGCGCTAAGGAGTTCCTCGACGACATCGATCTCATCTGCGCCAACGCGTTGGAGTATAACCCCGACCGGTGAGCACAATTAAGTTTATTACTCAAGACATTATTTTCTTCTAAATAATAAATAAACTTTCCTACACTCACACCAATTATCTAGCCCAAGAGATGCTTCGTTATGAAACTAGTTAAACGGATAAACATACTTAAAATTAATACATAAAGAATGCCATAAGAAAGCCATGAAAAATACGTGAAGAAAACTTTTAAGCACATTGTGCACAGGGGGAGTGTGAGATATGGCATAATTTGTATTTAAATTTAATTCAAAATTCAAAAATTTGAATTTGAATTTTTTTAGTGCTAATTGCTGCATTTAAATAATTATAAAATAATAGCTGAACGGCGGACTTCGTACCGCTTTGACAGTTTTCATGATAACAAAACAAACAAATTATTCGTCCGCTTAAGTACACCCGTATTCCATGATGGACCCATATAGCAGCGCCACCTACCGGGTCCAATTGTAAATCTAAACCAATCTCGAATCCACTTGAACATACAGAAAATTTCCTCCAAATCGGTCCAGCCGTTTAGAAGGAGTGCAATAACATACACACACACAGAAGATTTCTAAATCCTAGTGGCATCGATTTAAAAATACTTATTATTTTTAAATACCGGCCAGCCGCCCGGATTGCGGAAGACCCAGGTTTGATTCCTGGCTGGGTCGGGTAGGCGTTTAATTTTTTCACTGTATAGGTATTTATAAAATTTATAAATATATAATTATTTAAGTTCAAAATAAAAAAAAATATAATAATTTATCAAGTTCATCGGTTCATATAAAGAAGTGCGGAACTTTTACTGGGCAAAACATGTTGATTTAAATGAAAATTAGAATTTTCAGCGTCAAAATAGTATCGAGTGAGATTGGGAGCACTCGTAATTAAAGTCGTATTCATGTTGTCTACTTTTGTGATTACTTTAAGGGATATTCGGATTCCTATTTGTTTTTTAAGAAGGAATTTAACATTTTACAATCACAAATTACATGGACTGGACTACTTGCATTCGATTGGATTATTGTCCACTAACGCCGCTCACACAGAAACAATGAATCGAATACAAAGAGTCTCGATATAATTAAATGACGCTGATAGTCGATGTCCAAGATTGAATCAAAATTATCGAGTGCTTACTTGTATCGGCATGTACCCTATTTGTGATTTTGTTTATATTCTTTTTTCCAGTAAGGAGATTTTATTACTTTGGTGCTGACTGCATTACTATTGTCATGTTCAATATTTAATTTCTAAATTTGTTTATAACATTCTCGTTTGTTTTTCGCATTTCCCGTCCATTCAAAGGGCTAGAGGGATGTATAGGTATGACAAAACGCTTCTATAGAAAATAATATAACAATAATTTTGACAATCTAAACTAATTTATGTAAAACATTACATCCTCTAACCTTTTGTTGTCCATAGATTTTGGGCAACTTGCATGCGTCAAAGGTTATTGTGATTGTGTTTTGCGAATTATTATTGTTTGATCTTTATTTTATCTAATGTCTTGCATAAAAGTAAAATTTTCAAACCGTTAGCATAACTTTCTTCTAAATGGTAGATAGTCTATCAAGAACTTTTTATACTTGTACATAATTAGCGACAGACATAAAATACCGGAAAAACCAGGACTTTGAATACCGTTAAATATAAGGTAACGACATTTCTGTCAAACGAATATACCGTTTCAAACTAAACTCAAACTAAATTTTTTATTCAATAAAATGCACGTTATAAAACAGTGACAGTGTTTTGTTATAAAGTTCCAGTGCATCTTGCCGTTACCGGCATGTAAATATAAATAATATAAATAATATTATGTTAAAATCTAACATGCCAAAAACTCATTTCTGGAGTAAAAACATTTTTTCAAAAGCCATTCACTAATTTTAGATTTGAATTCAGGTATTGGAGTTTTCTTTAGTTCTATTGGTAATTTATTGATTATATTAATAGTCTAATAGACATACAACATACATTTCTTTTAAATAAAGTTAACCTTATATTGGGTAGAAAAAGTTTATCTTTGTGTCGGAATGTTCTTTGTAACATATCCTCATGCGTGCTAAATAATTGGGGATATTCTTTTACAAATAAGCAAATGTTTTTAATGTACATACATGGTAGTAGTAATATTTTTAAATTCTGAAATAGAGGTCTACAGCTATCAAGGAAACCAAAGGAAACCGTTAAAAGCAAAGGTAACTATCGTTACATGTGTGGCATACCGGTAAATTTAACGAAAAAGTAACGATACTAATCTAGATAACGTTACCCTCGTCACTTAACGATATTTATAGTGGGAATTTGATAACGGTACCAGACCTGGGGGGTAACCACGAGCTCTTATAGCAGCATTATTGCAGTAGTTGTGATAACGAGACGCGTGTAGCGGCGAATATACATGCGTCTCTTTTCCACAACTGCAATAATACTGCTATAAGAACTCATAGTCAGGGGGCTGGCTGGGGTAAACTGTCTGCTACTTATAAAAAAGTTGTGTAATCGGTCCTAAGTCATTTAATTTTTTATAAGTAAAGTATATTTAAGGTAAATATAATTATAGCGTAGCTTGATCATACTCGTAGAGTAATTAATATGACCGTCCGATATTAAGTCACATCCATCACACATAGTTTTCTAGATAACAATTTAATACACGCAAAAGGTTAATACCGATCTCTTCATAGGACGTCGTCAGACAAACAAATCCGCCATGAGGCTTGTTCGCTCAGAGATCATGCGCACGCGCTGATCGATGTCGAAATGGACAGCGACTTTGAGCTCGAGTGCCAGGACATTGCCAAGAAGCGGCGAGAGATAGGCGACATTGCGGACAACGATTTGCCAGACTTCATCTACACTGCGTCTAATTTACGTAAGTTATCATAACTAATTTTTTTTTCCTTTAGTTGATGGTTTCGTGCGATTAGCACATTTAGCCAGTGTCAAAGTAATTTTTCTTACAAGTTAAACATACATAAACAACATTTCCTTCATGATAAATAATAATAGAAATGAGAAGTGAGAAATGATATACCCCCCAACCCCTCGAGTATCTCAGTAAAGATATAAGGCATTACTAAATCTTTGGGCGGATTTCTTGAGAGAATTTGAAAAGTGACGATGCACTGTTTTGTTTCATTTGCCAACACTCATGCACACTCATGAACACTTAACGGTATTTCACATTAATATTCGACAAAACACAAATTTTAGAAAACAAAATAAAACCGCAGACATGACTCTTCACTTTCCCGCCAAGAAGTCCACTAATCTAATTTAATCATTACCACCAGGGACCGGAAAACCCCTTTTTTTGATTAAGCCGATTGTTAGGGAAACCCTATCAATACGGTAAGCATTTCGCCATTACTGCATCGAAAAACTGGTGTTAGTTGCTTGGTTACTGTGTTGAACACTGGTGCACTTAATAATCATCACCAACTCATTTTATAGCCCCACTGTTGGGGCACAAGCCTTCCCTATGGATGGATGTGGACAACGTGTCATAAACCACCACGCGGGCCCAGTGAGGATTGGTGGTTGTAACGACTGCTAATGCTGTCGGGACCAACGGCTTCACGTGCCTTTCCGAAGCACGGAGGAGCTTGAGAAGATAAAGTTTTCGTCGCCCATCCGATGACCGGCCTTTGCGAAATTTGCTTAACCCTAGCCATCGCAGACCGGGCGCGTTACCCAACGCTCAAACATGCTGCCATTACGATATATATATAATATTTGTCATACAGCTCAAGACATCGGCGACTCGACCGCCAACGAAAGCAAGGCGATGCGCACTCCGCAGAACGGCGAGAAGAGCGACTCGCAGTCGGCCAAGCGCAAGCGGCGGCGCATGAACGCCTGGTCGAAGGGACTGGTTGTCAAGCGGCAGAAGACTTCACAGAAGGTTGGTTAATAACTTGTAGGCTGTAGCGCTTCCACCCTTCGAAGTATCGAAAGTCACGTTCGTTTGGAATATAGGAACGCTTGCCTAAGTCTTAGCTCCAGAACGTTTGTACCTATGTACCTTTTGTAAAAGATATTGAATAAATTATTATTATTATTATTATTTCCTTTATTTATTTTTTTACATATTACTTTACATTTTTAAATATTTTCTAAAAAAAAAAACAACATTTAAAAATATAAAAAAATAAAGGTCCGCCGGCATCGGGACCAGGGTCCAAGCTACCGGTGGTTAGGGCTCCAGAGACAGGAACCTCCTCACAATGCGTGCCGTATCGAGGAGAACTGCCTTCTGAATCAAATCAAATCAGGCCCTTGATCCAGCCGCCTAACGAAAGCCTCATGAGATGTTGGTCGAGGCTCATGGCCATCAGGCCGTTGGCTGTAACAACAATCGGCACGATGACAGCTGAATCCACATTCCACATGTCGACAACCTCGTGTGCTAAGTCGAGATATTTGATTTGTTTCTCTTTCTCAGCTTTCACGAAGTTCTCGTCTTGGGGAATGGTGATATCAACAATCATCGTGCGGCGCGCTAATCGATCTATCACTACAATGTCAGGCTTATTGGCTACAATAGTCAATATTATTATTATTTCTTTATTTCTCTATTTTTTATTATTATTATTATAAAGGTGGTTGTAGGACAGTCATATTATTCTTATTTGCACGACGGCAGATTGCACAGAATAATGTTTGTTTGATAAGTTATAAATAGGTTTGATAGGTTCAAACAATTTTGTCGTTAAAGTGATTACTTGGTATAAGCTAATCTCAAAATCTTATTCAGTGTATATTTTTTATAATCACAATCTATAATCACTAAACCATTCGATGACTTCGAAAACAACACTAATACAATAAAAGGTGTCAACAATGTAGACTGATTTTACGAGGAAACCCTACTAACATACCAGCGTTTGTTTATCTATACAGAGTGTTAGGAAAAGTGCTTGTATAATTGCATGCTAAGGTAAAAATACGCAAAAAGGTTTCGCCTCCCGCCCGTTGTAAAAAAACAACATTGCCCGCGAAGTTCGTCACTCTAGCATAGATTTAATACGCTACTATAACTCTAGGCACGTCACTGTCACGCGACCGAACGACGACACAAGGTCTGCGAGTCGAGTGAACAGGATATCTTATAAAAAATATCCGATCTTAAGCATACAATTTATGGTTTAAATAAAATATGCAAAAAAGATAAGATAAGATATAAAAGATGCAGTATGTAACTTACACTATATAGTTACGGTTTAGAGCTCCAAAGTACTTTTCCTTATACACTGTATATCGCTTTTCAGACATTTAAGGACTCCAGCATGCCGATAACGGATGAAGAGTCTAAAGAGAACAAGCCCATCACGTCGACGCCGCTGCCCAACGGTGGGCTGTCTTCGTCGTCGGGCTCGGACGACGACGCGCCGCTTCGTCGCCCGCAAGACGCCGAAGTTACGCTTAATATAAGCGCTCAGAGCGGCTTTAATCATGTTTTGGACAGGTTAGTTTAATTCACATTTATCATTACATCTTGCATTTTTTCATATACTATATTTTTACATATTTTGAATATCTAGCTCGGCGACACAATTTTTCTTCTTTTTCTTTATGTAGAAGTGCCTCTTCACGCCACGTTTAAATCACCCCATGTCATAGGAAGGAGAGAAAACTGGTAGACTATTCCATCTTTTGGAAATGCGACAAAGATAGTACGAGTCACCCAGTTTCTCAGTGCGCCATTGAATATTTGAGACGGTAAAGCGGTGATTCAGGAGAGCAGCAAGCAGCAGTGAAAAAGGGATTGCTAAATAAACCATATAGCACCATGTTAAGTACGAAATAGAACAAACCGATCATCTCCACGCCGGCGGCGCCGCAGTACCCCGTAGGATGCCGATTTCAGGCACAATATCAGCGCTGAAAACGGCAAGAAACATATGTTAATTTGACTAAATAGTACATTTTAATCCTTATAATCAATCACTAATCATCAGGAGATATAAAGGCTGTTAAGGAATAATGAAAAATGCAATGGCAATGTTGTAATGTCAGTGTGCAATACTTTTATTTTCATTGTTGCAGCCCTACTATATCAACAGAAAAGACGCCGTCGAAAAGCTCACCAAAGAAAAGGAATTCAGGACATGACGGAAGCGCAGGTGAGATTCACTTTCTCTATTCATCCATCCGAGGCTCTGGGTGCCTAGTAGTGTGTTTCATTTAACATTCGATCATGTTAACGAAAACGAAAGTTAAATTATCCGGGTCGAAGGACCAAAATGCATGATACATTTAGCTTAACAACTATTATCTTTTGCAAAATGCCTAACATTTTTTAAACACATTATTTCGCGAATCAGACAGTCAGTTCACGACAGGGTGCACTCGCAGTAGAAGCCGAGATGTGCTCGATGCAAATGTAGTAGACAATCTTTACCCCGATCAGATCCGAAACCCTCGGAGACTCTAATAGAGAACAGGAAAACGCTCACGTGTTGCCATTCTTTTTAAAAAACGGTCTTACGGTGTTTCGATCATACGGCTTTAAAAGTTGCTCGCCGCCTCCAAAGTCCAATGACAATGTAAAAGACGTCTGAGCCCAACAGCAAACTCTTAAAAAATACATCTTTAGTTTGACTCTCATTTGGGCAAACTTTTTGGGTTGTGGCCGTATCTTCCCATGCTCTATTGTTTATGGGGAAATACTGATACGTCAATAGTAAATAATAAAGTGTTTATTCCCTTCCAGAAACAGAGAGAATACTGATAAACAAGACTGAGCTAGATAACATTGTATATAAGAACGCCAAAGCCCTCCGCTCGATAGGGCTCATCGCCTTACTCGATCTATACGCACAGCTAGCCCGCGCCATACACAGCTACTCCACCACGTACGACCGGACCAAACTACCGCAAGATCTACACGCCATTGTCAACAGGTATTTGCAGTTAGCTAAGTGAGTTGAGAAAAAAAAGATTAGGTTTAAAAATCGAATTCGAAGAGTATTAACACGAGATATTTATATTTAAAACGTAGATGTTGATGTGTAAGGCCAGTCACCCAAATTGTTATGTGAAAATGTTTTTTTTACGTAGCAAAGTAAAAAGTATAAATAGGTGCTTACAAATACTCCTTAACACTTGAGGATTTGCGTATCTGCGCTTTGTTTGAGGTTAGTTTATGAGGTAACTCGAATACATTGTGTTTTGTATAGTTATTATTTAAACTAATGAGATGGTATTGTAAAAGAATAAGATGGAATTTAGGAGAAAGGAGAATTAATTTGTGGCGAGTATTTTTGGAGGCACCAAATGGAGTTGAAAATGTGTTAGAAAAATTATGTTGGATGGAAAAAGGTAATGAAAAATTGACTTTATGATTAGCATAATAGCTAAATAAATCTAATAGGTATTGAGTACACGAATAGAAGAATTCTAGAAGTATTGAAAAGGCTATATCTATGGCGTATATTAACAGGGAAATGGAAAATGAAGGGTATTGAGGAGAGCCATTTGTATTTAAATCTAAAATAGATAAAATTGAGTAAAATTGGATTATAGGGAAAAACTAACTTGTGGAACGTGAAACTTAGTTGTTATGGAGTAATTGAAATTTAAATCAAAAAGTTGACAATAGTAAAAAAAAACAAAGGAGAGAGCATCTTGATGAAAGATAATAAAAAGACAAGAAAGGAAAGAATTTAAGGAGTATCTATTAGTTAGAGCATGAACATATAATACGCAAGAGGTGGAATTCAAGCTACAGACTTAAAATTAGAAGTTTAAAATACGTAGAATTCTTACTGGATTACTAAGAAGAGCTACATATATTTTTATTAGGTAACGAAGGGAAAGAGGTAACACGTTGAGAAATGTGTCACGATTAGTTGGAATAGTAGCACAGGAGTAAACATCGAACAGACGGCAAGCTTGATACGGCAACTGCAATAGCTATGTGCGAGTAGACCCCTTATTTTCAATAATTTTGAAACATTTTTATACGGAACCTATTCTTGGTCTTTTTCGTCTTATCTATTTACAGACGCCAGCAGGTCAACCTATCACAAAATGTCATACTTCTTCGATGAATGTTGAACTTTATGCTTTGGGTTTAAGGTTCAATATCGATTAGAGAAATTTGACAGCTTTTTGTGTAGCTTGAAATACTGTCATGAGTATGTAAAATTGACAGATTGAACACAATCAATAGCCTTTTACTCAGAATGTGTTTATAAATAACGCGGCTACTTCCACATACGCGTTCACATATGCGTTGTCAGTGGACAAAGGTTTATTTATACTGAAATAACATCTGTATCGAAAGCGTAATTTCATTCTATTCTCCACTCTATGCAAGCTTGTTTCCTGTGCGATGTTTATTCTTGTGATTATAATGCTATGTTTCGGGTGTGAGGTTTGTTAATGTGTCGTTGTTCGATTTTAAGGAGTGTGGTGTTAGAGCATTCCATATCTAAAATTTGTAATCGAATCACTGCCTTCACGGCTATAAATTATTCGTAAATTATTATTCATGTATTTGTAAGGGGATGTTGATTGCGACCATTCCTAATGAGCCAAATTGTGCGTGATACTCTGTTACATTGTAAAATAAATTATTGTTTCATTTTGACTGGAATTATAGATGTCTGTCCAAAGAAGTTGCAAACTAACTGATATAGACAACTTTGTAAGGATTCAGAAATTATTTCTATAATGTTTAGTGTAGGTAAAATCCATTACTAAAAATAATAAATGAGTTATAGAGAAATCCTTACGAGCCATTTTGCAGCATGTTTTGATAAGTCTCGTAGTTTTTAATCTATTCGATATCTATTTCTTTATAATGATGTGGAATTGTGATGTAGCGTATTTTTCCACAGAATTCACTGCCATCTTAAATTAATAGTCCAAGAGCCCGCGGCTCCCAGGCCATCGTTAAAATATAAAGGCTGAAAATTTTTGTTTGTATGTCTACAATACAGGTATAAACAAACCCTGACTATGGAGCAATTATTTACAATTATTTATTATAATACTTCTGTCATAGTATAATAGCTGGGCTCTATATATGTTATTTTGACAATTTTTTTGAGTGAAATAGCGAGTTCTATTTAGTAGATATACCAAGAAAAATGATTGTAATATAAAATTACTAGGGCCTAAAAAATTCATTTTCAAAAATAAAATTGGAAGTTTTCATCTTTATAAGTCACTAAATTAAAAATCCAATAATGTAACAAATTAAGTTGTAGGGATTAGTAAACATCATAAAAAAAATTCTACTGAAATTTGAATTTTTTATAATACATTTTACTGAATCAAATGAAGATTTGAGAAAACTATAAAGAAATATTGTTTTATCAAAATAACATATATAAAGCCCAGCTATTATACTATGACAAAAGTATTATTGAAAATAATTGTACTTTAAGGGTGCCTGGGAGGGGGTTGCTACTGTACTAGGTGTCCGGCGATAAACGTGGTACTTTCTAACATTTTTGCAAATAAAATATATAAAAACTGAGCTTTATACTATAACGAATTTGAGACACCATTTTACTCACTTTTACTAACTGTTACCTGCCGAAGCCACCTCGACCCAAGCTCCATAAACAGGGTTCGTATATACCTGTATTGTAGACATACGTGGAAAAAATTTCAGCTTTTATAATTTAACGAAGGCCTGGGAGCCGCGGGCACTCTAAGTATTGCTAGTAACTGTTGACACTTATAGGGCTCTGTTAATATGTTGGACATCATAAATTTGGTCTTCATTGCCTTTAACATAAAGCCTAAATCGGATTAAAAAAAATATTTACGTGGTTTAATATCTAATTCACATTCTCGACTTTATTACTAATGTAACAGGGTTGTCAGTTTAGGTTAGTTCACCGGTTGTTAGGATGCCCGTTGGTCTGTGATATGTAGAGGAGTTTCGATTGTACATATTCGCTTCGTTTATTTTTTTGTATCGCCTTTTGCTAGCTTGATTATCTGTAATTATGTGTTACGTATCTAACCATATTGTTTTTGAGTTGAAATGGTAATCGTTAAAATTATAAAGTGCTTGAAATAGAATAAAGATTTTGTGTTGCTAATTGGTGGATGAAATCTATCTTTACTGTTTAAAAATGTTATTAGAGTTGGTAACGAAAATTACTGATTATTTTAATTTTATAATTTAGTTTTAACAGTTTACTCTAGTTCTGGCAATTTGTTTTAAAGTTATTAATCTTGAAGGTCAATACAATTAAATCAAAAACAATATGGTTGACTCTGCGTTATAAATTATAATCATTGAAGTATTTGCATCGTACAAAATTATATTACAAATATTTATATTATGTACTTTCTAGTTAACAATTTGGCTTTTTAGGTGTGAAGTAAAAATAACGCACTGATTATGTTTAAAAGAATTTAATTACCAAATAAGCTGAATTAAATTAACCATTGTGTTTATTTTAGACTAAGGTTGTACTAACAAATAGTTTTAATCAATTTATAATTATTAACTGAATCGTTGTGTGTTTGTATCGTCGTCGTGGAGTTGTATATTTCACTGCCCGTCACTTTTTGACTTGTGATAACGACCGCGAACAATTATCACGTAACGCTGAAACTGCTTCATGGCATTTTTTATAGTATTTTGTATTAGACTTTTAAATTATGTTACCCAGCAAAAAGTTTTTATGATTCGCTAACTTCGGCGGCAAAATGCTTTGCACAGCTCTGAACACTAGGATCTGCCTACTTAACCCATCAGCCAATGTGTATACTACCATAAAATAAAGAGACTGCAGAAGTTAAACTTCGTATATGTCGAGCTCGGGCATCGCACAAAAAAAAAACACTTTTTTAAAATTCAAAATGAACTTTTACAAATGTTTTTAGAACGTCAATTCAAAGCCATGACTTCGTAAACCCTACGGTGGAGACCTTGTACCGAGAAGAAGCCGCAAGAAACTCTGCAACGGCTGTTTCTTTCTCCTGTTATACATACACAGACATACACATACACCCACACACATACACATGGACCCTATGTGTATGTGTATGTCTATGTCTATATCTCACGGATACGGAATCTCGCAACAGTTTGCAAAAGTCCGAGCGCAGCCTTCTGCAGCCTCCTTATGTGTGATATTACGATTTGTGCGGTGAGGTCGCTACGTCGCATTATTTTTTACTAAATCAGTGTTAAGCATGAAAATTATTGAGGATGGTAAAAATAGAAGTTCTCCTATATATTTATAAATTACACTGTCTTGTATTAACATTTGGTTTAGAAAACAACGTAGGTATTTCAAATTATAAGTTTAGACATAAAAATAAAACCAAAAAGAATGGTACTTCGAACGCGTTGTATATCGCCACCAGTGACTTTTCAACCAAATAGTTTTTTAATGGATGGAATCGGCCGTTACTTTTCAATAATACATGGCATTTAAAAATGCAACTTTAGAGTTTCAAAAAAATGTAATTTAAATAATATGTAGTGTTAATTCCGCTAACTCACTCGTTTATACAGCTTGGATGCAGTACGCATGCACCGCCCTCCCGCCCGCAAAAAGTACGCACATGCAGGAGAAACAATGCGTGCAAGCGAAAATGCACACCAACACCGATACCCGACACGTTTCGCCCCTCCACGGGGCATCCTCAGGAGCTGTTGACTGGTCGAGAGCTGCGCACCGACTGTTACGGCTACGCAGCTCCCGGCCGCTTTTATAAAGCGCCATCGTTTGACATTTGTGACGTACTACCCGCGACAATACGTAATAATGCATTTTCGCTTGCACGCATTGTTTCTCCTGCATGTGCATACTTTTTGCGGGCGGGAGGGCGGTGCATGCGTACTGCATCCAAGCTGTATAAACGAGTGAGTTAGCGGAATTAACACTACATATTATTTAAATTACATTTTTTTGTACTATGGATTTCCGCAAAATAACGCCTGATTCCATTAATTATTTTTAGAGTTTCAGTTCATTCCATCAATAATTCGAATATCAAGCTTGGATGTACACTGACCACACTTGCTATATTGAAGGTATCAAACAGCCAATCAAAACTGGCACCCAATTTTGTAAATCGAATACATAGTTGGCGGCGTTGACTTGACACTACATATTATTTTAATTGTTTTTTTGTTATTTCATTTTTGAGTTCGCCCAATTGCAGCGACTCTGGGTTGTTAAAGGCCTATCGTGGATTGATTACAGTGTACCCAAGGAAAACTACAGATAGGATCAGATAGGTCAGGTCGAATGAAACCGTTACCACAAAATAAATAGGTACAGAAGAGCGGCTAGTTACCTAATCTCGGTCGAAGTGCCAGGGTTAACTCCTACAATATGTTGTGATTTCTAAGGTTTGAGAATTTGAAACAAAAGCAAAACAACTTTAACTCGTTTCTATTTATTTTCTTAATTAACAATTTCATGCTAAGCAGTTCTTAAACATTTTCAATGAACGTCGGTAACTCATTGTAACAAAGGACGCGTGGCGCCTCACGGCTAACTCACGCATGCGTGTTGTGTATCGCTTGTTTGTATGGAGCCGTCCTTCTGTAGCTATTTATTCTGTGCCATAACTATGTCGTACGAATTATGTCTGCTTGTATGGGCAACATTTAACTTGCTGCCATAGGCCTACCGTTTAACTTAGACGGCTTGTGAGGTAGGTACGCGGGGCTGGAGGTATGCGCCACGAGTACGACGAGCACCTTGCGACGCTGCGAACAGATTTTAGTATTATCACATTTTTTTTGTTTTTTTTTGTTAGTTTGCTATTGCCTCAGACGGCATTTTTAGCTTCACCGGGCATTTTTTTGGGGGCGGCGAGAAACTTAAAGGGTTCCTCAAGCCGTGTGGAACGAATCACCTTCGGAGGTTTTCTAGAGGGAACGGCTTTACGCACTAGTGCGTGTCCTCGTGCCCTACTAGATTTTCCTAGGGGATCGGATCGGGATATTATCACGTATGTAGCGCCTTACCTACCGCCCGGCAGCGACTAATGACGTCTTGCGTTAAGAGCGTTTACGCCGCACACTAGCGCCGCCAATGAAAAAAAAGACGTATCTAGTAATTAAAGATAGAAAATCAAATTATGCTCAACAAACTATCTAAATGAAGTAATTTCTAGATATGATATGAAGTAATTTCTAGATATCTCTAATTACTAGATATGTTTTTTTTTTCATTAGTGGCGCTAGTGTGCGGCGTAAACGCTCTTAAGGAGCGAGCGATGTCTAGTTCATTGCGTATCAACGTTGACTGACTGCCGTAGTATAACGCACAATGGTCTAAAAATCTGCTTGCTGCGTCGCAAGCCGCTCGTGCTCGTGGCAGACGCCCTACGTAAACTTTCGTCTCCCCGCCCCCCGCCCCGCGCAGCTATCTCAGAAGCCGTCTCAGGTAAACGTTAGGCCTATCAGGTTCACTGTTCATAACGTATAACAATGGTTAAATCAATTGTTACGTATCATAATATGGCGTTTGGACAGACTAGGGGAGCATGACTGTATTATGATAATCGGTGAATAAGATAATAATAAGTATACTTATGTGGATGAGACACTTTGCTATGAATCTTTCTAAAAGCTATTTAATATGTTTTGTTATTATTAATTTTAGGGATTAAACGATACCGAAGCGATGAATCGTAAACCGCCGATTATAATGGCTAATACGATTCATCGGTATCGTAATGATTATACCGGTTCATTACGATTATCATTACCGATGCACTACGATTATTGTTTTTGACAGCAGTATATTTTTACAAACATAGCCAAGCCTGAGTCAGAACATTACCTATAAATTGCTGTATAGATAATAATGCATTCGGTGCCGGCTGGGGGCGCCAGAAAAAAGGTTAATGACACTATTTTTAGGTTATGTTTGATTGATTTCGTGTTGTTAGTGTAGTTTCCTTTTGTTTGTAACCAAAGGTGGTTTTTTTTAAATATTAGTGATGCTTAAGCGCCAGGAACATAGCGAATGGAAATACTTTAACGAAATTCCATAGACAAAATTCAAACGATACAATGCTATCGTTAACGGTATCGTTATCGTAATATATATAACGATACTATCGTTAACGGTATCGTCATCGTAATGGCCATATCTTTTAATCCCTAATTAATTTATACCTGTTGTAGAATCTGTCAATTATGGAGAACCAATTTGTGCCTATTATTTTTTTCAAGCTTACTAGTCAAATAATTGTTTTGATCAAACCTTGTCAGCCAAGCGAATGTGTTATAATGAATAGTTAACCATAATTATGACGGCATCGATTTTTATCATATGATTTTACTACTGACTCTGGCTACTAAGCCGATAGGGTAGTTGACAATTGTTATTGCTTGTTTTATGTCTATGTTGTTTTTAATTATGTAGGTAGACATTCAAAATATTATACTATCAAAGGCAGCTCAGAGACTTTATAAAGAAGCTAGTTCATAATTGGTGGGTAGGGTAACTGGTTAAAATCCATTTTTATCCTGTGTCAATGATACATTATTTTTAATTTGAAATGGTAGGTTATTATAATGATAAACTTATAATGTACCGCAGCATGTTCCTGAACTTGCAGAATATGAATGAGCCTGTTACTGTGTTAGTTTCTGTCACATTTTCTGTAAAATTCGAATTAGTCATCGATATAAATCACATTTTCTAATAAATTGGTCTGTAAAATGTCAAATGTTAAGTGTTACCCCGTCGTCGAGAATAAAAAACCATTAAAAACAGATTTTTATGCAATACACATAGGTTTAAAAATCTTTTTCAGAACCACAAGGACAATAGTCAACTACCCATAATATAAAATAAAATAACTTTTAAATAAAACAAAAGTCTCTTTTAACCAAGAATGCTTGAATGAATGCTAACTAATAATAATATTAAACAGTTGGGTAAATCGTTAATACCTTTATTTATTATCAAACTTATTTAAAACGTTTCTTCATAATCTACAAGGCACTGCCCAATGCTACATCGACACAGCGCGTTCTTATGGAATCTGATAAAAAATGTTATTTGAATAAAAAAATTAAATGGTTTGTTTGTGTCATGTATGGACGTGTTATGTTGTGTTAATTTTCACATAACAATAATGTACAGGCGCCTGCACATCGACCTATCCAAAACTGTCAAATGTCTTCATTAAATGCTCAACCGTATGCCATATTCACATAACGGTCAAAGTCTATTGAAGAAATTTGACACGCACCCCGCTACACACTACTTTAATGCTTATACTGACACCCCCTACCAACCTAACGGTTATAAAGTTAAAGGTGTCAGACATCCTTACGCAAGCACAAGAGAGCATCTACGTCAGGTCATAACGCCAGATCAGAAAGCGCCGAAACGCATCCTTCATCCGGTACTTTTAAGACTAGTGTCTCGAGCTAGCTGCCCCGTGGACACGTATAGTCCACTACTTTATATCCAGATAGGTTACCGGAGCTGTAAGCTCGCTCACTTATCGTTGCACTATAGTCAACGCAAAGACTCGTGGCAGACGGTGCAATAAAACGTGCGAATGAGACAGCGCACATCATGTTCTCTCTCGCACTTACACTGTTTCTGGGTGACGTCACAAAGACGTAGTTACGTGATACGCGTTGTTTGTATGCTATGTTTATCGATAACAATAAGTTTTAAGTGGGTTATTATCGCCAGAAGCACTCTCCTTCTTTTATTCTATCGATAGTTCTCAAACCAATCCCACAAATCATTACAGTTACATCGCGAGGCTGTTGAAGTCGAGTTCTTTTAATTTGACAGGATCTTCTTTTAACTCCGTTAGGAAATTTAAAACATTTTTTTATAATAACACGACTTTGTTGTTGAATATTCCCCTGAACACTGGTTATATTATGTTTAATAAACACTTCCATCTAGAATGAAATTATCAATTGAAAAGACTGTGACGTTTTAGCGACTTATACAAAACATTTTGACGCTCAACTAGAGGGTAACCTACAGATTAATTATTGCTAACTACCTTCAATACATGTGTAAATTTGTCATAGTATAATAGCTATTAGTTATGATCAATACTATAATGAGGTGATTTGTACATATTTGTCGATAACTCACAAACAATGCTTTTTATCGACAATCCTGTAGCGCGTGCGCATCTCTGTTACAAAAGTGATTTATAGCACCGTCCGTCACGAGTCTTTGCGTTGAGTATAAGAGCACAACTCGCAGTTTCCACTGCTCGGGTCGTCAACTCTAAAGTCGACTACCAAATGTCCTGTTTGGTGGCGGAGTTGTAAGCCCACTTCTCAGTACCCATCTAGGCAGAGGGTATTTGACTGTTTATGGTAGTATGATGTGCAGACGTTTGTACTCGTAGTGTTATCGTAAAAGTTTTAGGTACAAATTTGAATACTAATCTCTCGGCCACTGACACGTTCTTTTTATTGCGTTCTTTATTATTACCATTAACTAACACTAACGTAACGTGACGCGCAATGATAGAAATTGCTCATGTACGTGGCGAAGTCCTAAGGCTGGCTAACACCACAGCTCAGAAAATATCTTTAGCGATTAATATATTAACCTTTTTACCGCCAACAACTTCTATAGAAGTTCGAGATTTTCGTGCCGTCCACGCCAGCACTTCTATAGAAGTTCTTCTTTGTACCTACTTTATTAAAATACATTTATACGTTGGCGTACAGCGGGACATCGCGTGCAGGATAGTTGGGCGGTGACAAGGTTAATATAATTTAAAATACCGTTGCACTTCGTTCAATGGCTTGAAAATAAATACGTTTTTAATATGATTAGCGCATATCGTTAGTAATGAGTTTTGGTGCAAGACACCCTTTAACTTATGTTTGTATTTATTTATCGTTAAACATATAAAATTAACTCCACCAGATTTGATCAACGTTAATTCATATTTAAAGTTTTGTATAGTGGACACTTTACTGATCGATGTATTCTGTAAGTTCATTTATGTACATATTATAAAATTGTTTGATTTACTAAATAAATTAAAAAAGAAAAATGTAATGTATTCAATTGGGTACCCTTATATCAGCAAATCAATTATTAGAAACTCTTACTGCTATCAAAATGATATAAAGCTGTAGGTTTAGCAGGTGATGTCCACGGTCGAGCTCTGAGTGACTGCGCATCGTCATTATCGGATTGCGGAGTTCATGAATAGGGGTGGAGCCTTATAATTAGTTAAAAATCGTTTTCTTGATAGATGCGATTTATGTTGAATTTTGCGACTTTTACAACGTAGTGCAAACGTTCGTGTATAATGTTTGAATAGAAGTTCCTCAAACGTTTTCAGCTTTAGGCCCGATTTATCTGGCCTTTCATCTTTATTCCTAAGCATTTTCTCAAGATTGAGTTATTCTGTAAAGGATTTCCTTGATCCATCTGAAAATTGTTCCAAATGTAAATAAATAAATAAATAAAAAGTTTATTTGGCATAAATATACAACATAATTATAACAACAAATTAAAAAGAAAGCACAACAAAGCCAAATAGCCAATGTGTAGTATCTCCGTAACCATTTTGTAGCTCAACAATGATTTTGGATTTTCAGACCTCTTATAACATTGCGCTCTTCAACTTTTCTCCCAACTATGTAATTGCCCTTGCTATCTGTGGAGATTATTATTTTGGCGAAATGTTCAGGTATGATCTTCCCTCTCCAAGGTGTCTCAATCTTGTTTTTAGATTTTACCCTTGTATTCAAAAGACCTGATAACAACCCTTTGGGGTTTATTGTGCTAGGTGTTTAAAATGAAGGAAATGAATTCATCATTTGTTTTCTCATCTATCAATAAGTCTTTTTTCCTGATATTTTTACTGTGATGTGTGAAGGGAAACGAAATAATGCAACGAATGTTGGTTCTTAACCTTTTCACCGCCCATCTATCCTGCACTCGATGTCCCGCTGTACGCCAACGTATAAATGTATAACAGATTCTATAGTACGAAAGCAAGGATGGCGGTAACCTCATATCGATAATAAAAAAATAGATGTGTAAATTTAAGTTCGTATTTAAATTTACAAATATAAATTAACACTGATACATTATAATGGTATTTTGTTTTAATTTATGATCATTTTTTGTAAGAAAAATTAATATCCATTACCAGAGACAAAAACACATGCATATACTTGCTAGAGATATATTATAATCGGCACTTCACTATTTAGTTCATAACGTCGTCCGTTGACTTCATATCAAGTCTTTGGTTCTAGTAGCACGATAAATTTCTTAAAGGAAAAGGGTTGTCTATGCTTTTATTTAATTATAGAGTTTTGTTGGTCTATACTTAAAATCTACGTTTCATGTATGTGTTCACGTTCAGTTTCAATGTTGATAGGTATACAGCTTATTTTGGTTAAGTAGCTGGCTTACAGACTTTTAAGTACCGCTGACTTTAACTACCGCTGAGTTACCGAGTGTACGTTCTCTATGTACGTTTTGATTTACAATAAACATTTGAATAGTGTTTTAGTAGTCGCTTTCTTGTTTATACACGCACGAACGAGAATGGACAGTAAGTACCTTCCCTTTGTACGTCATAAATAAATACATTTACCTACTAAAATAAGAAGAAAGAAACAAATAGATGGACGCTTGGAATTGCGCACAGGTACAAAGTATAGTCGCAGTCTAGTAATTATATTCAGTCAGTCATCGGAGGCGTTTCTGAATCAGGTTCCACACCTTTTAAAATCCGCAAAAACTCATCAGAATAACAATACTCATTTTGCACTGTTTAGGTTTTACAACGATACACACGTGCGCACGTTTGTTTTGTTTGTAACGCCCGGCACTATGACACGATGACCTTGACACCTGTGCGCTTACGACGTCACGAGTTTTCTTGAAATGAAGTCTGTGGCGTATGGTAGTACTGACATCTTGCCATTACGTAGAGATGGGTGTTGCAATATCGAAAATCCTCAGTACACTTAATTAATTTTAATGAAGAGATTTGATACGTACATTAATTTTAAAATTTATTATCTAATACGTTATTTACTGAATTTATTTTCAATCATAGAATTTATGAACATTTGTATGAAATAAAACAAAGTAAATTTATAGGATTGTAATGAATGCAACTTTCGCGTCACATCACTGGCCTATTTGATATGAAGTCGTTGGTTAGCGGGACATACAAATATTTGAGACGTTTTTGTTTTTATCCATTTTAAAACACAAAAAAAACCTGTTTTGCCTGGGAAAATAAAAAATAGGGCTTCAGTTGTGTCCATCTTACAAAATTACAAAAGAAATAAATATTGTATGTATCGTAAATGTATTTTATTAAAGTAGGTATAATGAAGAACTTTTATAGAAGCGCTAGCGTGGACGGCACGAAAATCTCGAACTTTTATAGAAGTTGTTGGCGGTGAAAAGGTTAACTGATTCATTTATTGAGGGAAACAGGGTTTTTATAGTAACGTTTTCTTTGTTCACAGAACAAAGATAAGTATGAGTTTCTTCGATCACATGTTTACATGTTTACATATTTACCCTATATGGAACACACGTTGATTTATAACAAAACAGTATTGTCTTTGTGAGCATTGCTTGATGTTATGGTATGACGTGGCGCACTCTACTACAATACATTCCATGAGATATTTGCTACATCTCATCATTGACACCAATCCTTTTTCATTAGAGTGCAAAGATGCCATTATATTGTTGCCTAAGAAATATTGGCGCCTATTCAACATAAAGGTGCTGACCTTTTCGTCTCCCACAGCCTTTAGAGAATCACCAACCCAAAGTCCCACCATGGAAGAAGGTGGCATGTAAAAGTCAGAGCAAAAGCCATTGACTTCATCACTATTACCCCTAAATCCTATCATAAAGTTATCAATAGATTTATCTACATATACCATCAGCAATTTTGATTCTCTATGGTCTATTATGTTCCACATGGAAGTAGGTTTAGGTACTTATATTTTGTCTAGCACAAGCAGTTTCCAAGACTTTTATAGGTTTTACTGAGTACCTCAATATCTCAAGTCTATATGGTGCATCATCATCTGCACATGGTTCAATACTATAATAATCCTCTTATGAGTCATTAGTACTTAGTGTGGTCGTTGAACTTGAATATGCCCTAATCGGCCCTGATTGCACGTATTGTGGTGGATCCCTACTCGCTGTAGGTGTAGAATCTATTTTCTTTTCTCTTTTTGGTGCAGGTTATTCCTTATCATTTTTATCTAGTCTTCGGTTCCTGCCCACTAGTTCCTTGTTGCATAGGAGCATACATACTGAAGTGACAATATATCTCTTCTTTCTTTGCGGAAGTTGAAAAACCCCATTCTGAAACTGTAGATGCTATTTTGTGTCGTATACTCCAGACTAATATATAACTTTGTTGTAGGTAGATATCCTTTTTTTAAAAGTAAAAATGCGCCTGTTTCTTCTTCACGACAGTATAATCATGAAAAGTTTCCTAGCATTTGCAAAATATCCCTCATCTCTCGTGTGTCTCATTATGGAAAGCATGATACCTTCTATGTTCTACAAAACATTAAACGTATAAAACGATTACGCATATGATGTGTAACATTTGACATCTCACCTTTTGAAAACAATATTACAATAGAAAATAGAATATAGAATTAACAATAACGTATATTTTTTTCTCTTTGTTTTCCTTTTTTTCCCTTTTTTTTGGCATTTGTCCAGCAGTGGACGTCTTTTGGCTGAGATGATGATGATGATGATGAAACGTATAAATGACATCAGTTCTTTTAAACATTAACTGAATTACTTAACATTACATTATCTTAAAATGAATTTATGTAACCTAAAAAGTTTTAAACAAACGCTCAAATGACAAAACACAATAGTTTCCATTCCCCATACAATTTCTATTATAGAAAATCGATTTGATAGTTATTAAAAAGGTTATCTATTGACTAGCCAGTCAACTACCCAATTCGCAGTACCTTAGGCGCACGCGCAGGCCACACATAAATGGCGTCGGGCGCGGACAAGGCACGGGCGGCTTCCTCTTCCATTCAAATTGCATACTAAGTGCATGGAAATAAAGCGAGTCGCGGGCGCCGAAATGGCGCGTCATACCACGTCAGAGCTACGACATACCGTGTGTCCTAAGTTGCGCTTTATTTTCATGCACTTAGTATGAAATTTCAATGGAAGAGGAAGCTGCCTGTGCCATGCCCGACGCCATTTATGTGTGGCCTGCGCCTTAGCGGTGCGCTCGCTCCCACTCCGGACATGTTCGTACTTGTTGAGTGTTAGTTTCGTGCGCCGCCGCGTTTCGGATTCCACTTGCGCTTGCGAGATGCGCTTTCACTCATGACTCGCACTCCAATCTTTTGTAGAAGACGAGAAAGATGTTCTGCCTGCAATGCCCTATGAAACAATAAAATATGTTAACAGTGGACTTACCTTAAACCACCTATGGAGGTCGAAATATTGAAGTATTCTATCATATTTACAGACGTCAGCACATCAACCTATACAAAACTGTCCAAAGAGATGTCCCATAATAGGTTGGGTCTATGTACGCCATTTTAAAAAATGGGAAAAAATATACTTAATAAGAGAAAAATACACTACGTGTCTTTGTCTTTATTTTGGTCTATTGTACATATACCACGCCTAGACTCCATACATTCTGGGACATCTCCTTTCTTCAATACATTTTCAACCATATGTCATACACTTAAAGTTCACAGTCTATTGAGGAAATTTGACAGTTTTGGATTGGTTGATGTCCAGGCAGGATTTGACAGAATACTTCAATATGCGAAAATTACTCGATTACGACAAGGAGTTTTTGGACACGAATTTAATTTACATAGAGCTACTGATAGAATAAATTGGTTTTGCACATGTAGTGCCTAATTAACTGGAATATAATATATTGACATTAAAATACAAATCGTCTTTCCTGTTTTATTTATTTGTGTCAATTGTCAACCTTTTGCGGTCATAATATAATTTAGATGTATTGTCATAATGGTGTGAAAAGTAATTCAAGTTTTTGGCATTTTGTCACCTTTGGAGTCATCAATTTTCAGTCGTCAGCGTCTAAGTGAATTATTGTGACGAAAGTTCAAAAGTTTAATTACTTTTCACGTGTGAATATACAGTTTACAAACTGTTGTACAGTCACAAGCACAATTACGTAACACTTTTTATAGTTTGAATTTTTTTAAGCAATTAAATAAGACTCACAAACGGTAAAATTTATAGTTTTCATATCTGCGCTAGTGACTGTACTACACAATGGTTATACAATGTTGCGATCAAAGTTTTCGAATAATACTTCTTTGAGGTGTCTGCGTTCGTGGTTATTGGTGTTGTAACCTTTTATAAATATATAGTAATAACAGATACAAAGCAGTGTGATATTGGAGGGATAAAGCAACATTTACAAAGTATATAAAATAGTTACCTCGTATCAATAAGAAATAATGTTCTATGCCATATAAGTGAACTAAATGTCCAGTTTCTAATGCTCGTATGCATCAATTGTTATGAATCTGCTTGCATTTGCTCAATTGGAGTGTTGAAGTGGTCTTGTACGCACTCAGTATCCACCGTCTAGTGTATAATTTTTTGTATTTATAAAGTTGTATTTAAATGAAAAAGAAAATAAAAGGGTACGATTTTATGTGATATCAAATTGTGTTTCATTTTTAACCTTTTGTTACCTTTTAACTTATCATAATAATCCAATCAATATAAAAGTTATTACCTTTTAACTTAATACTTTAAGTGCGTAGTCGCACTAATTTAGGCAGATAATTGCTTGAATCGATTTTTTCCCAAACAAACACGTATTTTTTTAAACTTAGTTAACTTACATACACAATTTTGGATCGCATTTGTGTAGCTTTTTTGAATGCTGTTGCTGATTGTATGTATTTCAGACAGAAATATAGCAAAAGCAGACTATCTAAAATGTGCTACGAGGAAAGTCGAGAAGCGCATCCGTATACTCAAGGTGACGAGCCAACAAAATAAAACGATACAAAATGGTATTTCATATTTTTATTTTTACACTTTACGTCGGTGACCGTAAACGAATTTTACTACATCGCTCCATCATTTTAATTTCAATTACACGATAGAATGATACTAGAACATAAATATTTTTTCGTATTATTTAAGATCAAATAGATAATCTTTTTTACATCCTAATGTAACGATATCATTTAATTTGTCATTATATTAAGCAAAATACAACAAATTAAATTACACAACTTATATTTAATTATACTCTTTATTCGGAGAGAACAATTTTTCTAATAGCTAAAATCATTGCAATTACAATTTATAAATACTCGTAACAAAAATGAAGGAACTAAATATTTGAATCTACTATCAACTAAAAATAAGTACTCAATGTGTCTTAAATATATTATCTATTCTTTATGTCCGTGACTCCAGCGGGATAACCCCTTCAGATCGGCTTCAAATTTCGCCATGATTTAGTTGATATTATGTTTAAATTTGTTAGCAAATATCAAAATTTGTTGACCAATAGTTATCGAGATATCCCATGTTAAAGGGTATCCCGCTGGGGTCACGCTCGTCAAAACTATTTGACATAAAACGAGCGGGAACGAGACACGCTACTGATATAGTTTTTGTGCTAAGATTTTGTTGATTCAATTATGAATCCATCAGTGAAAATTCCAGGATTCTACCTTCTGTAGTTACCGAGTAATCAAATACCTACTTTTCGTCAAAATTCCTCCGAAAAGTAAGTTCTAGTTGAGGTGTAAGACAAAAGGCTACATTCATGAAATCCAGGGAAGATTTTGTTGACTCTGAGAGAAAATTTGTTAGACAAAACCGAGAACTAGCTACAGACCGATTTCGATGAAACTAAAATTGGCCACCATTTTGGTCTTTTTATTGAACCAACTTAATTTTGTCGGCTTATACGCGTACTTTTAGTATAAAAAAGTTATAAATTTTAATTTCTCCTAAAATACTGTACCTAGGAAACTGAAAAGTAGGAACTGGTTAGATTTTTACACCCACAAAATCTTGGCTATAGTCATAAACTCGCTCCTTGCTCCATTCCTGTGGAAAAACCATGTTTAGGTATCAACACCGTGACCCCAGCGGGATAACCATATTAGCGTTATATCTCAGGATGTACTGAGAAACTATATCAGTAGCGTGTCTCGTTCCTGCTCGTTTTAGGTCAAATAGTTTTGACGAGCGTGACCCCAGCGGGATACCCTTTAATATGGGATATCTCGATAACTATTGGTCAACAAATTTTGATATTTGCTAACAAATTTAAACATAATATCAACTAAATCATGGCGAAATTTGAAGCCGATCTGAAGGGGTTATCCCGCTGGGGTCTCGGACATCTATTCTTTACGTCCTTACATTTGGCTCCTGGTGAAATTCATTTGTATATATGTATACATAGGTACACTTAATTAAAATAGTGCCGAGAAGCGGAGAAGTGATGGTACCGTCACGATATCACGGCAGTTGATTCAGTTGTGGAATAAATAACTGGTACAGACAGGAGGAAAGTTAACAGGAACTCTGACTAATATTCAATAAACAACGCGGTAAGTGCAGTTCTAAACCAAATTATTATGCGTACTGAGTCCGTAGATGGACGAACCTACTTATTATAATCACCTCATCAACCCCCAACTAACAAATAACAACTTAATTAAAAAAAAACTTCTCAATTAAAAACTTTAACAAAATCACTCTAATACTGCTTGAATTTGTACGAATTAGGTAAAATGTCCGAACACAAACCCTAAACACAATTAACTAATATATGTAGCCGTATAGTGATTCTATGATTCGTCACTGATTAAAATTAATATTTCCAAAGATATATTATTGTTTTCTAAAGTTAACGCGAACACTACACATTAAATTAGAACACTATACATGGATCTACTCGCGTTTATTTTACAAAATATTTAATCCTGTCGTTTTAAACCTTTTCAGAGTCCGTCAATATAGACACAGTCAGGATAAAATACTATGCGAAAGCGAGTAGATCAGTACAAGTGCTTCATTTAATTTGAAAGACATTTCGATTTGGTAATACGACAGCGTTGTTGTCAGCTCTCCCAACGTTTCCACATGAATTCTGATGAAATACAGTTTTTTTTGGCACATGTATTTGTTACACACAGACATTGTTTCACATTTCAATATATTATTTTCTTACATTACAACCATTTATTCTGTCTGCGTAACGTCGTGTGCAAAGTGCTATACGTATGCGAAAAACTTTAAACCAATTCTGTAACGTAACTCTTAATGGAACTGAATAGAGAAAAGAAGCAATATGGTATCTGACAAACTATAGTTACATATTCAATACAATGTAATTCGTTTATATATAAAATCCCTGTAATGATAATATTGTTATATGACGTGACACTAAGTGTACTACTGGGCGGCTAGTGAGAGTTCCAATTCCAATCGATCACATTAACGAAAACGACAATTTGTATAACAGAACTTTAATTCACCTCGTTTAACACCAAGGGGCTGCTTCATTGCCATACAAATAAAATGGTGAAACGAACTCTCACACAGCACCCTTATGAGGTTCACTGCCAGAGTTACTGTGATAATGTGAAATGTACAAGAATTATATAAAATAGAGTCGTAAATAGTGTTCAGTCTTCTGGTAAACAGTTTTGCAGTTAAATGTACTGACGAATATAATGTGATTCAATATAATGTAACGGTTGTGATTCATCCACGGAAAATCTCGTAAAATGTGTGCGTGTATAACTCGGAACAACAAAATACTGTTAGTGATGCTTGGGAATGATCATAGCGTCGTTATAAAGGAAACATTAAACACTTTTTAACGTAGTTTAAACTCATTATTATACAAATAAATCGTATATACAACAGGTCAACCATTAAAGTTTTTCTAGTTGGTATCTCTAATTCATTATGAAATCATTGTATACAATTATCTAAAGCCAGGTAGGATTCAACCTCGATTTATTCTAACTTTCATTATTATTTACTAAAACTTTGAAAGCTCCTTTTTATTTGAACATTGAGTGCAGAATCTTTTATTTGTCTAACCTGGCGCGCACTGTCGTTTGTTTAATTGAGACCATACTCTTTTGTTTAATTGAGACCATACTCTTTTGAGAAGGACAGAAAACAGCTGTATAATAAAGATCGCTCATTCGACACCCACTTAATTTTCACACGTTTTAATTCTAATAAGTATAATGTTTACATCAAGATGCGAGTGAAAACTAAGCGAAATACGAAAGAGAGTATTTTGTAAAGGAATTAGTATAGGTTGCAGCTTGTATCCTGCTTCAAAACAATTGTTGGAATGTAAGAAGTATTTTTATATGGAATTGTAACGAAGTCTCGGACTGTATTTGGAATGAATAAAATTCTGTGACGAAACATGTCGTCTGGTGTCCGTGGTGCCGTAGTGGTGGGCTGTGACTAGTGCGTGCGGACCGTCTTTATGTCTGCGTTCTATTCAGAACATTTCACTGTATTCAGTTTACTAATACTACAACAATTACAAATACACTACAATTTACCATTTTAGACAAATGTCTCTTTAAAAAATGGTTTATTCAAATCCCCATTAAATTTTACATTAACTATTTACATTTAAAAATTGTTTATCATCGAATATAACTATTATTATTACGAAATATTTTACAAACTTTGGTGAAATGCAGAAGTGTAATCGCACATATAACACAATATTTACACCGGGATCGTATAACAGAACGGGCGCATCCGAAAGCCGTCATCGTGCTCTTCAATAAAATTACTTAGTATAATTAATTACACTGTAAATGTTATGGAATAACGTTAAAAAGGAATGTACGTCATGGAATAATAACAATAAAAAAAGTATTCGGAAAATCTTAACGATAACAATCACAACACCTTTCATACTTATTGCACTCCTTCGGAATAAATTATCGCCTATCACTTAAGAGCGATTTAATATACATTTACAATATTAACACATCTTTAAATATAAATTTAACTAATTTAATGTGGACGTCGCTCGTATGAGCTCCGGAGGTGTTTGACAAATACGTTCTAAAAATATTGTTACACAATTCTTGGGAATAATACACTGCATACAACTGACTGGTGTATTATAAAGAGATCATCGATGCCCCGACTTCGGCATAGTATTGCACATCCAAAGAGTACGAGCGAAGTATGCTCCCCTTCTCAGTAAGCGAGAGACAAGAGGTGTGATGCTGTAGAATAAGTAAAAGAGAAGATTGAGAAAGTCTGATCCCAGGTGGGCCGAAGTGGGGGCACTTGTCAGATTTCATGTAATCCAAGTCATGCAATTGGGCATTACACTAAAGAGAATCCAGTTTTACGTCTTCATTTGATTCCAGAGCGACTTTTCATGTAGACATCACAAGATGTGCTCGATTATTTACCTAGTTTTAGGTACAGTAGAGATTCGAAGACGTTTCAAGTTATGGTGGAAGAGATTAGTCCTGGCCGTTGTGGTGGAGCAGGGTGCGGTTGTCGGGCGGGTGCGGCGGGTGCGCGGGCGCGCGGTACGCGTCGCCCTCCTCGTCTGCGGAATTCTCCTTTGACCTGTCGCTCTTGCAATCTTCCTCCTTCGTTACTCCGGACAGCGAGTCTAGTGCCATCGGCATCGACTGATACAGCTCCCTCGCCTTGTCGTTAGGCGGCAGTAAGTGTAGCATGTTCAGCGGCATCGGGAACCCGGGCGGAAACTCTGGGTAGAACCCTTGCGAGAACGGGTTGAACATGGGGTTCGATGCGATGTCTGGCTCCGAGCTGGCCGGCCGCTGGCCCGCGTTCTGGTGGTCCTCTTTGTCGTGTTGGTGTTTGCTGGTAGGGTGGTTGTTGTTGTTGTTCCCGGAGTTCATATTGAGCACGTCGAGCGGCCCGCCGATGCAGTCTTTCCTCAGCTGCTCCAGTTTTAGGCTCTTCCCGTACTTGCCCCGCACGTACATCAGCAGCGAGTTGTACGGGATGCCGAAGATCCTCGACGCCTGACTCGTGGTCATCTTCTTGTTCCACACGTGCTGCAGAGCTTCCGTGAGCTCGGCGTTCGTCCAAGATCGAGGTGGGCCGCCGCGCGGCGCGCTGTGTTGGCCTTTCGGCCTCCCTGTCGACAAAAAATAGATATAAAGCATTCCGTGTCTGCATGAAATGTTTAGCTAATTACGTTATGAACAACAATGTGGAGTTTGTGATTTACGAGGAGTGCAGGCGGGCGCACGACATGTGCCGTGTGCCGCCGGCGCCGTCACCACGGCATTGGCATTACGCGAGTGCACCGCCAGGTATCTAATAACCGTGTTTCGGTGGAGCAATAACTCTGTACCGGCTTACGACCGAAATGAGCGGGTTGCGGCGACATTTCGTTGGCGGCGATTTGTCATTAATTCGATGCGGGCACGCGACTATTACCGCGACTTTTGTCAAAAAGAAACGCGACCATGCATATGCGGCGACGTCGCCCCGCGTAACTTTATAGTTTTATAATTTCCGCGGTGCACGCTTAACTCGATTCCGATCGGATAATTCGTAGAACGCTTCAGATTACGGGGCGGAATGATATTTTATTATGGAAATTAGTTTTTCTTTTAATAGTCGTCGCGGGTCACGCGAGGAGGTGGAAGCCGAATTAAAAAAGGATGTTTTCCATTTGTAGCTCGTTAGCATTTTATGAGGGAGCGTCGTGCGCGCTGTCTCGGCGCTAATCGATCGAGGACTATTGTGCGGCCGTCAGCGCCGAGCCGAGGCGGCCATTGAAAGCATACGTTAGACTCGCCGTCAGCTCCCCTATGCGATACGCTATCAGATCGTCTTAATAAACATTTGCTGGGAAACAATAGCCGTTTAACATTAGCGATGGCGACACGATGAGATGTGTGATGCGCTCCAGCTCGGGCGCTATTATTGGCTGAGGGCATTGTTGCATAACTCCTAGATGCCTGCTGCCTACTTGCGGTTGCGAAATATTATTTGTTACAATAAATGTTGGAGTAATCGTGAAGGGCCGCGTAACCGCCGATCTCTTAGAATATAATGGTTGCATTGAAACTGAATACTGCATTGTGGTAAAAATTATAAGGTCAACTCAACGATTGAATCTAGGGTAAGTACCCAACTGTTGTTTTTATTATCAGTAGGTACCTAAATAATCTAACTTTTATCTATTAAGGAGATTTGTTTACTGTGGACTTATTTTTATATCGGTTAATAAAATAAATTGACAGTATTTTGAAAATATTCTGTCTATGTTATAGTCGACGATTATCACGATTCATGAGATACAGCCTGGTGTCAGTCTGGCCAGATGGACAGACGGACGGACGGACGGACGGACAGCGGAGTCTTAGTAATGGGGTTCCCGTTTTACCCTTTGGGTACGGAAACCTAAAAATAGTTGCTAACACCTATTTTTAATTATTAAAGGTAAATGTCAATAACTGGGTTCTTGTCGAACGCTGGTACCACTTCCCTGCATTATTTTGCATTTTTTTTTTCAAAAGTCAAAAGTACATAGGTATTGGGGTAGGTATTTTAATAAATAAATTTAGAAAATACTTCATTTTTTCTTCAAATCCTTTTTTTATACTAGTTAGTGATATATATACTTTAATTTCCTGAAAAATAGTGGGCAACCCTAATAGGTATATATAAGTATATATACCTACAAGAACTACAGTGAAAATTCAAGAAAAATTCAGCCAGTGCGGTATTGAAAAAAATTAAAGAAAGCCTTTTTCAAATAAATTAATCATTGCACACACGTAATTGTACCTACTGCCTCAGCTATAAACAAACTGAAAACATGGGCGGCACAGTGACCTCAGCTTGTAGGGCGGGCAAGGGCCCGAGCCTGTCTGAAGGGCGCGAAGGTGTACCTAACAAACAATATGCTTCGGAGACATCGAGATAAAACTTCGCTTCAATCTCGTTATAATGAAACGCCCTGAGTTATACTGGATAATCTTACCTACTCGCTATCTATTACTGACATAATAGATATTGTTTTCTAAAGTTGACGTGAATAAGTATAGCTACTACACGTTGAAATGAAACCCTTAATATCTATAGATCAGGGTTTCTTAAACTTTTTGCAGTCACAGACCACTTTAACAATTTAAGCAATCACGCGGACCCCTGTTAAAATATTAGGAAAAGAAAACAAGCCTTATTCATCATCATCATCATCAGCATCATCAGCCTATAAACGTCCCACTGCTGGGCACAGGCCTCCCACGTGAACAACAGCACGTGGGGATATTGGGCCATAACCCACCACGCTGGCCCAATGCGGGGTGGTGGGTTTATATTAAAAAAAAACTTATTATTTATATTAAATAAAACACTTTTATTGGTAGGTAGTTTCTAATATAATGAGAGCTACTGCGGACCCCCTGATATCATTGCTACGGAACCTAAGGGGTCCGTGGGTGGACCCTACTTCAAGAAACTCTGTTATAGATCTACTTGCATTTATTGTTGGTATGTCTTTATAACATGACGTGTACGATTATAACATACCTAATTGTTTTTTTCTGTAACAACACGTCTTGCTGGTTTTTTTTCATTAACATTTGTGGCAAGATGATGTCCCAAAAGGACTGGAACCCATCTCACTGAGTTTCATCAATACATATGCTAAGAGTAGATAAAATTGAAATTTTGCCATATACCTAAATTCTCGTTTGCCATAACGTGATCGCCAGACACACAACTCGCACTGGGCATCTTAGGTCTCAATAGTGCCGATTTACAAACATCTCCATAATGTGTCGGCTCGCTAGCCAAATGTTGACATTAGTATACCTACCTATTATAGGGAAAATTACAAAAACGGCCAAGACGTTTTAAAATCGAGAATTTTAAAATGCCCTAGGCTTAGGTACCTGGGCCTTGCCAAGGTAGCTATGCTATGGTATGCTAGTTGGCCGTCTTTGTGTAAAACTTGGTGTAAAACGCTCAGAATTGCACCTACCATGATATTTCGGCAACAACCTATAGTTGACTGGTAGAAAATGCCTCGAGCATTAAGTCGCCATTTAATATTTGGTTGCTAAAGCTTGAAAAAAGTAAATAAAACCAAAAAGCTGTACACTTACATTTCTTTTTGACATTGGTGAAGAGTTGCGCGTCCAGGGGCGGCGCGCGGTGGTCCACGTCCATCATGGGGTACATCTTGTGCTCCATCCCCGGCGGGAACAGCCCCAGCGGCGAGTCGATGCCGAACACTGCGGACAAACGGATAAGGTGAGAACTACGTGTCAACTAAACGACTTCTTCACATACAACATCTAACTAACATTAACGATTTGTTCCCCCGGTATCGACTCCCTGCGTATCGACTTCCCAAACTGATAACCTGTTGTGTAGACTTACGAACTGATGACATAGTGACATTCACAAGAGCTATTTGTAGCTTAAACTGATAGATGATATTGAATTTCTGAAATTTTAAGTTAAAAACTAAGTATGTGACAACGGCTCGCCTCTATAGTACGAAGAAAGAAAAAAACTAGTTAAAAATTACCACTTCATAACTAGTTAATAATAACGCACAATTTGAAAGTAATTTGTTTAGAATTCGCGACTGAAACGATTTCAGATTATATTAATTTAAGGTGTTTACATTTTCTAATGAAATAAAATAACAGTTACTTTCATTGAATAGTCGAAATAAACGAAATTAAAATTTTATGTTATTTTAAATAAACACAAATATTATCGTTAAAAAAATATGATTTTAATAAAATAATATCGGTTTTTAGAAATATGAAATCAACGTGAACGAAGTCGCAGGCAAACTGCTAGCTAAACTAAAATGATTAAAAACGCACGAAAATTAAAATAACTCTGGTTATGAGGTGATATATTTAATGAATCTAAAGAAAATCTTATAATTACATGGCTGCAAAATGCAAAGTGCTTCTTCTAAACAATGAAAAGAAATTGTACCCTTTTCGAATTTAATTGAAAAAGTAGGTCGATATTTAGTTTCGATAAACTATACAATCATAAGATACGATAAAAATTAGTTTATTTATGGATAAAATACTTGATACATTGCAAAAAATAACATTTATAAGAGAAAAGCTTAAATTTAAACTTCCTACTGTGTTTTAGTGCGTCTACTCACCGCTAGATGGCGCTACTAGTTCGTAATACAGCGGTAGTGTCTTGGACAATAATATGTTGTGCTAAACGGTTTGTATGAGTAATTCCTTTGAGCAATTGCTACTCGTAATAACTTACATTTTTATTGATTTTTAGTTAAGCTTCATTAAAATTTTTAAATATGTATATGGTGTAGTTCTCGCGAGTTACTAGTAAGTTTCAATAATGTCTAAAAATGGCGCATGTTGGTAAGTACCATTTTTAAGAACTTTTAAGTGTAAGAATACCATTTAAATATATAAATAGGTATTTACACTTCTGCGTGATCACATTTCATTAACTTTTGGCGCTTTTTCCCCAGCTTTAATTACTTATGTGGGCTTTACTCAAGTGTGTTTGAGGAAAAATTATTTCATAATTATACATAGGTACCTACCAAGGAAAAATATTTCATCACGAAAATATATTACCGTTAACAATTGATTCGGCTACTTCCCGTCTGGTAAACTTCCCATTTGTTAAACCGGATTAAATGTATGAAGTGCAAAAAAAATGATTGATGAAAAAAATTAAATCACATATTTATTAGTGTTTAATTTATTTTTTAATTTATTTCGGGTAAGCACTGAGCCGCCATTGCTCCTGATGTTAAGTAATGAAAAGGCAGGTGGAAGCGCACCTCACCCGAAATCCTCAACTGTAAGGCACTGGCTATCTTATCTCTAGCTGCCGGAACACAACAATGCTACAAACATTGATGTTATGGCGACATATTTAGCTAAGAGACTCGAGATTGAGGAGCTCGATGGCGCAGTGGATACGCGCTTGGCATGCGATTGCTGAAGTTAAGCAACTTTCGCAAAGGCCGGTCATCGGATGGGTGACCAAAAGTTTATCATCTCGAGCTCCTCCGTGCTTCGGAAGGCACGTAAAGCCGTTGGTCTCGGCTGCATTAGCAGTCGTTAACAACCACCAATCCGCACTGAGCCCGCGTGGCCCGTTCTCCCTATCCATCCAAGGGGAAGGCTCGTGCCCCAGCAGTGGGGACATAAAATAAGCTGATGATGATGATGATTTAGATAAGCCAGATGGACAAACAAGCCCTACCACCAACCAAACTGAGTACTGGGAATAGAACCCTGAACCTCTGGGTATGAGACCGGTAATCACTTGGCCACAGAGGCGGTTAAAAAGTTTACCAAATGAGGTTTAACAAACTGGAAGTAGTCCTCGATTCATGTAGGTACATAGTCTGCTGGTGTCTACGCCAACCTTCGCCTGTCCGTGTAAGATGTAAATGCAGACTTTCTCGCTAGCTTAGTCCGTTGAACTAAATGCGACAAATCGATACGGATACAAATAAGGGGACTGCATAGAAGGTAAGCTTCTGTATGAAGCTCTCGACGCAGTCGACCCTCTCACGGACACGGGATCTTGGAACATCCCCCGCTCGATCCTCTAAATGCCACTACACATTTACAGAATACACTAAACATGCACACTAGTTTAGGCCCAAGACACCGTACTCGTAGAACAAGGATACGACGAACTGGGTCACACGCGCTCTATACCAGGTACAGGTTTGTATATACCTGGGCGCTTCTCTGCACCACCACGGTCCGGTCAACCCGAGCCGAGATCCGAGCCTTTAGAGGCGCCCTCGGTTTGTTCCGCTCCCCGATCCGATTCGAACCCTTCGGAGAATCTAGTAGGGCACGGAAACACGCACTTTTAAGTGTGTGATGCCGTTCCTTATAGAAAACCTCCGAAGGTGATTCGTTTCACTCGGCTTGTGGAACCCTTTAAGTTTCTTGTCGTCGTCGCCCCCAAAAAAGCCCAGTGAAGCTGAAAATTCCGTTTGACGCTATCAGCAAACTCATAAATTGGAACCATCTTATCTAAATATGTCGCCATAACATCAATGTTTGTAGCATTGTTGTGTTCCGGTAGCTAGAGATAAGATAGCCAGTGCCTCACTAGTTGAGGTTCTCAGGTGAAGTGGGCTTCCATCATTGGCCTTATCATCACTTAACATCAGGTGAGATCAAAGCATAAATAAAAAAATAATAATCTCGGAATAATTTTGGCGAGCCGGTTAGAACCACGATAGCTCAATTGGGAGAGCACCTGACCCGGTATGTCAGAAGGGTGCAGGTTCAAATCCTGCTCGTGGAAATTTTTTTGTGTTTTTGTGATTTGTTTCGCAACAAAATTTGCGTTAAAATTATATAAACAAAACAAAAAAAACATCTCGGAATAGTTCGAGCGCTGCCGTTGCGGGAGCCGGTGTCCGTGATGGGTTGTCTATGTGTAACTCGATATAGATGGCTTATAGATAAGGCGTTCTACAGTTTGACTGAATATTTCGGTACAAAACAGCATAGTGGCTGTTTCTATGTAACATGTACCTACCTACTAAAAATTGCATGCCCGACTAGAGTAAATTGTTTGTTCCCAATTATAATATGCTTAACACCTGCTATGTATTTACACAATTTTATGGCAATAAAAGTTATCTTATCTTATCTTATCTCGTAACTCGAGCGCTATTGTATGAAGTTTACGTTCTGAGGTCTGCGTTTATTTTGTGGTACGGTGCTGCGTCTTGTTTTATTGGGATCTTTTATCTCGGCAGAGAGTTTGCATCCATTGACTGGCTGTGGGCTTGGCTCACTCCAAAGTGCCTGACAGTGGTTGGATGAGAGTAGCCGAAGATCGGGCTCAGTGGCATGCATTGGGAGAGGTTTATGTCCAGCAGTGGACTGATAAGGGCTGATTATGATGATGATGATGATGATGATGACTGGCTCGAAGTATATTTGATGTGTTTGTTTAAGTTATTCTTAGTACTATTTTAGAGTGCAATAATAAGATCTTAATTTATGTTGCTTAAGTTGACAAAAAAAAATAGGAATTTTCTATCAGTCGCGAGATAATTAAAGTACATTATCTATCTAATATTACCTTCAAAACGAGCAAATATATGTATATATAATCTGAATCTTGAAAACGGCTCCAAAGATTTTCATGAAATTTGGTATGCAGAGGGTTTCGGGGGCGATAAATCGATCTAGCTATGTTTCATTTTTAGAAAATTACCAAAAAAAAATATGTTAGGTCATCCACGTACTAATTAAATTATATAAGAGTGAGGCGAACTGCGGATGACGATGATAATGCAATACTCGTCATATGGAATGGAGTTCAATATTTGTGCAGTGCATACTTAAAAGGAATGTATGTATCGTGATCTTCATTCAAATAATATTTTTATAAGAAGGCGAACAATTAAGCAAACAGATAATTGACTTAGAACATTTCGTCTCCCTGTGTCGACGAACCCCGCAAAGAGATCGAATCGTCCGGCCAAAATAAATAAATATGAGTTCGCGTAAAACACGTTAAAAACAATAAATAGCTATCTATTTCAAAAGAGAACAGTAAAAACAAAACGCTTCAGAAGTCCGCTTTATCTCGACTATTGTGTGTGGAAGCGAAACTGGCTCGCTCAGGTAATTGGATAAACCGATACATTTAACGACATGTGGATACACGACGCATGCAGGCACAGATTTAACTGTGCCTAGGTTTTATTACAGCCGCAGGAATACCTAACGAACCGTTAATTCGTGTCACTCGTTAAAGCACTCGTTAGACCAACCGATACTCGTTATTTTGCATAATTACCGACAATCAATAAGCCTACATTCATATCGATGGAATCAGCGTAAAAATAAGCCACTTAACTATTCTTTTAAACAAGTTTATACTGCTTTTAATTAGCATTACTCACATTTCACTTCGCATTTAACTTATTTCGGATTTTATTTGTAAGTATGCGAAAAGTTACAAGGGAACGAACTACCGTTCAATAGGCACGATGCGGTCTCATTCCAGTGCGCTATCTAAGTAGGCTATATAATTTTTAAGATGTTATTTGCGGAATTATTTTATGCTCCCATTATAGGATCGGTTGAAATGGATTTTCTTACATCATATTGTTTTCTAGCAGAATAGCGTAAACCTTGCGGTCAATTAGTTGTATCGGCGGCGGCCGTTTGACGCTTTCTAATTCCGATGCCAGACCCCTTCAGAGAACTGCTCGACCATAAACAATACTTTACGAAACACACCGGCTGAGCGGCCCGCAATACGCTCGCACTCGATTCGATTCGTCGCTTTTTTCTCCCCACAAAATTTTGGTGAGTTTCACAAAACTTCACTAACGCTTTTCGCAACGCGCCTCGCCCAGCCTTTGTTCGTGTAAACTCAACCGGCTATTAATCTAAAACCGTTCGCCGCCGTAATCGTAAGAAACTCGACCGCCAACAAAGTTTACGATCGATCGCCGCACGCCCCATATGCAACACGCGTCGAAATCGAAAGTTTGTTCGCAAAGCTCACCCTTTCACGGGCATGTGAACGCAACTTGTCAAACTTCGCCCCGTTCATTCATACAAAAGTTTGGGTGCACCGTCTCGCTCGCACGGGGGTCACGCTCATGTGTGTTGTGTCGTTGCGTGCGTGCTCAATGTAACCCGGGTAGAGGGAAGTGGCGGGAGCGTGCCTGTCTGCGGTCGGCGCCGGGTTGCTTCCGTACGCAGCCGGGTAATTCGGGTTGTAGGTGCGCATATTCGCACGTGACGGTGTTTGCGGGCGGCACACACTCGCTTCCGGCGGCCGGCGCGGAGGCTGTGTGGGAGTCGCCGCGTGTTGCCTACAGTCAGGCCGCGCGTGCTCGCCGTTTATATTGCAACGAGATTTACAACTATAACTGTAAATTAACTTTATCGAGCGGACCCGAATCTAGGTCGTATGGAATCAGCATTAATTATCGCTTTAATCTAAGACCGATGTCGACTGTACGTACAATAGATCACATGATAGATAGCGCACGCCAAGGATACGAAAGCAATAATGTCGCGGGATAACGCCGCGGCCATTACAACAACTGGATTGATCTATTGTTTTCAGTGAAATATACGCCGTGATGTGGGGAACAATTAGCTGCAAATAAGTCTAGGTCGCGATTATGATGGGCAGCGTCGCCTTGCATTGTTCGCGGAGATCGCGTGTCCAATATAAGTCCCCAATACATAAATAATATGGGGTGTTGATACTGGCGAATGATCATAAAACGCAACTCGATATTTATAAGCCTCGCCTTGTCTGCTTATCTCGCTGATAATAGCTGGACTACGGAGAATGGAAAATGGATGCGTGGGTACATAATTTTCAACAGAAAAGTTGTTAATTACCAATGATATAACGTCATTCTTAATTACCTATTGCGAGCAGAAATAAGTTCAAGAACGTATTAAATTGTCTTATTTTATTGTTTGTGCCAATTGACTGTAAATTGAAAGGAGTTTTTTTTAATGTGCACATTACCGTTTCACATTGGAAACGATAAATACTTACTTGTTTTGTGAGAACATTCGTGTCGCACTTTGAATGTGAATAAATCCTTTTTGACACACAACTTTTGTCAAAGTGTACGAGAAACCTACTTTTCATATTCTTGATATCGTCATCGTTATCACTTCATTATCGCCTCCCTGCTCCAGGTCTTCTCACTTGAACAATAGCACATTGGGTGATTGGGCTCGTCCGTTCACCACTCATCCAAGCGAGTTAGCGTAGTTCAGTTACATACATTCTTGATACACCTAACAGAAAGACCTTCAACTGACATTTACACACACTGAGCAAAAAACAAATGAAAGGTGAAATCGTCTGACACGTGTGGGACGTAATTATAAAGTGGTTGTGTGTTCACAATGACAGCGCGCTTACCAAATTAGTGGTCCGAATTGGTATTGTAACAAGAACACATTAGGTGCTATCACACACGGCGGCTCACACGCTCCTGAGAATCTCCATACAAATGAATTACAGCCCGTCGGACGTGTTAATTTCGTAAGCTCGCATCCAATTTGGCTTTTAGCCTATTGAAATGCTATTTTCGTTAACTTTCTGATGCGCCCGCGCCCGTGTGAATGGCCACTTCCACTTTCTATTGTTTTCTTGGAACGGTTCGCATTGTCTGCCGTTTTAATATATCTAATCCTCGATGCCCGATTTATTGGGACACTACGCTATGCTAGCTTCTGCCGAAATTAGCTATTGTTTTATATATTTGCGGTCGATTTTATAATTTATTTTAAGTCTTAAAAATGACATAGCAGATACAGTAAAGTAATTGTGTTACTTGGAACAGCAGGTTGCCTTTATCTCAGCTGGCGGCGATTTATGAATCTCGAAATCGAAATTAAAAGTGTCATGAAATACACTATGAATTATAATATTCTTTACATTATTTACAATTTGATGGTTAAGATACATACCGTTTGAATAAGAGAAAAGGAGCACACGTTTTTTTTTTATAGAGATTGCTGATTGCCTCAAACGGCATTTTCAGGGTCACCGGGCTTTTTTGGGGGCGGCGAGATACGTAAAGGGTACCTCAAGCCGTGTGAAACGAATCACCTTCGGAGGTTTTCTAGAGGGATCGGCATCACACACTTAAAAGTGCGTGTCCCCCTCCCTACTAGATTCTCCGAAGGGTTCGGATCGGATCGGGGAGCGGAACTACCCGAGGGCGTCTCTAAAGGCTCGGACCTCGGCTCGGGTAGACCGGGCTGTGGAGGAGGAGAGAAGCGCCCAGGTACATGTCTGTACCTGGTATAGAGCGCGTGTGAACCGGTTCTACGAGTACGGTGTCTTGGGCCTAAACTAGTGTGCATGACATTTAGAGGATCAGGCGGGGGGGCATTCGTAACTGTTATGAGATCGTCGGGGTCATCTAGGACGTGTTTAGGACGTCTAGATGTATACCGTCTTATTGGTGGAAGGCCTCCAACATTATAGTTGGCGGCCGCCACAACAAGCGGGTTAGGGTGGTGGGGGGCGTTATCAAAGTAACGTCTGGAAACGTCCTTGATAAAGTCTTTCATAGTGGGAGCACTGATTATTCATAGCATGGCTTAGTCACCGTTTAAAAACCGCCCTCTGATAGTAAGTGATGATAAGGGAACGCACCTTAGCCTAGATTCAAAAGCTACTGAGTAACTGTTAATAACGACATACTCAGATAAGCTGGTAGCTAGCCATGCGGACTTGCATCAAGCCATGCCACCAACGTAATATGTAAAATGTAACCCATGCTGGATCTAAGATTTTTAACTCTCCACCTTTATAACTAGACCAGAGATATGGTTATTAGTAAGTAAAAGTAAGTAATAAACAGCCTATAATACTGTCCCATTGCTGGGCAAAGGCCTCCATCAAGTCATCGCTACAATTGATAGGTACGGGCGTAATCACTACGCTTGCCAAATGCGGGTTGGTGATCACAAACCCGGGCTTGGCATTGAAAAATCCGTAACACATTTTGCCCGACCTGGGACTTGAACAGGACGTTCGGGCATCGGGATATGTTTAAATGATGATTTAAAACTTTTTTCTATGGTAAAAGTTAAACTAGTTTATTTTTTGATATTTCGTAAATTCTTAGTGCCTTACAAAGAATAAGGTTCGAATAGTTATTCCGTATTTTGTTCCTGTCATTTAAACGTCATTTCAAATTAGAGTAAAAGAGACAAAACGCGGAATAACTATTCCGATCTTATTCTTTGTTTATTTGTAAGGCTATTAGACTTTTCTTTATAGTTATAAACTTATGCACCCGAAATTTACGAATTTTCATTATCGTACTTTGTAAAAATGTTTTACTAATACTATTTATTTAATCCTTTATTGCACATATAAAACACACATGAAAACAGACGTTAAGTATACAGAACATATATATACAAAGGTGAGCTTATCTCTAGAAGAGATCTCTTCCAGCCGACCCTAGCTGTGATGTGGAACGGAAGTTTTCGGGACTATTCTACGAAACTACTTACTCATACATACATACATACACATACACATGTATACGTATAATAATTTAAATGTATAATTTATGATTATCAGTGTTGAAAAGGTTGTGATCTTTCAACTTATGTTTGAATTATTCTACCCAAGGGCGGATTTAAGGGGGGGCACTGGGGCACGTGCCCCCCCCCCCCCCAGACGGTATTTTAGTGTACTATGGAGATTCCATCGCAGTTCATACTTAGAAGCAAATCGAGAGCTCTATTGTTTTGACACTTTCATAAACCTTCCATACATACATACTTGAACTTGTGTAAATAAACTTGAAGTATGATACTTCATGTTAATTTCTAACAGTTATTGTTGATTTTTTTGCCCCTCTCCCCCCCTCCCTTGTGCCCCTCCCAGAAAAAAATCCTGGATCCACCCTTGATTCTACCGATGGACTCTTACGAATGTCGGCAGGTAATTTATTCCACAACTTGGCTGCATGGACGGTGAAAGGGTTTTGGAAAAATTTGGAATTGGATTGAGGATAGATAAGGGTTCTAGTGTCACATGAACGCTTGGGGCGGTAAGTGGCAGGAAAGTGAGTAAACCGGTAACGTAGGTAATGAGGGAGCTGAGAGTAGTGAAGGATTTTGTAAAGGAGGCAGAGGATGTGCATATCTCGGCGAAGTCGAATAGGTTGCCATTTTAACTTCGATCTGAAATCGGAGAAACATGGTCATACTTGCGTAGACCGAATATAAACCGGATTGCCTTATTGCAGGCGCTCCAGTTTGCTAAGCAGCTCCTCAGTAGCATCCAATTATCAAACATTGGCATAGTCGAGAATAGGGAGTAGAAGCGACTGAGCAAGCATAATTCTAAGCTTATGTCTAATATTGACGTCATCAAAAAAGTTCACTTTAAAAAATAATTTATTCCGGTTCCTCAAGTAATAAGTACCTACAACCCATGACCGCAAAACGCAAACGCAAAACTTTGTTTAAGTATTTAAACACATCTGATATTTCCCTACTGAAAATGGTGGAACCGTCCGTTAAGGGGTGGCTGTGGTTGCGATAGGGTTTTGTTTTGGTCATTATATGAAGAAATTGCTTACAGTGATAAGACCCCCTTTGTACGACTTCTAAAACTGTGCTTTTATAGCGTGTTTTGTATTTTTTGTATACTTAAAGTATTCTAATATTTTCTATTACGGCTGCTGAAGTCGAAGCATGATCTGTTTTAAAAGTCTCCTAAGCACTCTAAATAACAGTGTTTGTGTTACACTGATAATATGCATAAATGTAAAAAAAAAACCAAAGAAAAACAAGAAACTCTATATAGGGTCTAACAATATCAATAAGCGAACGTTTAAGGGGAGCATCTATACATCAGACTCTCACTCACTAAATTTGGTCCAAAACTACAGGCTCGTCACCGAGATAATCAACAATACATTATCATAATTCACCAAAAAATACACCCTTTCCAAACCCTTACAGCTGTACTACACGCACACAAAGATAGCCGAACATGCCAAATGTGTGCGTGTATCTGTACACTATCTTTTTATTGACGCTTGCGTGCGTGTTAGTAAAGATACAGCATGTTTCATGATGTGCATTATTTTAATTGATTTAGTTTGTTAGAAAACATAACTTTGAAAAATCACTATAAAACTGGAGCTCATTTTTTGTCATTGTATTCAGAATTAACATTCTCATAATCGACAGATGAACATGTATCTGCTGCGGTGTTTCATTATTAAAGACTTCAAGATTAGTAACATTTTTTAAAATAAATTAGTATGTGCTGTATCTACTGCAAAACACCTACCTTTCTGGCTTGTTTTCTAAGTGTAACTCTTAATAATATTTGTCAATAAAATCAAAACGCAAATAAAAGATGTCCGATGAGCCGATCTAGGATACTGGTCATTTGAAGCCAAATTTTAATATCACTAAATGACTTATTTGACTAACCTCTTTATTCTTAACCGTGTTTAACGTTTTGTTTTTGAACAGAACTGTACTTGTTGTACTGCGCAGTTTATGAGTAAATGTTCTTTCTTCTTCGATATTCTGTTTCTATGAAAATTGTGCTTATTAACAAGAACCAGAGTGACACTATTCGTCACATTTGTACGCAGATAACATTACGACTTACGACAGATGAGTTCGACTACGCTGACTCACGAGAAACAACGGTGGGTGGTGATTACCGGAAACATATTATGTACCAAAGTAATAACTCGCATTATACCATGTTTGCGCATATAAATGAACAGTTACTTGTCTCTGATCAATTTCGAAAAAGGAAGCTCTCAACGATAAATATCACGTGAACTTCTTGACGGGAAAAGAAAAGACAAGTCATTAAAATATAGTCTTTGTTCACTTTGTCCGTACGTTCCATTACTGTCGCTTTTGAATGTCTTAGGTCCACAGTTAACATGTTACCGAGATAAGCCTGAATTCTGTTTTTTTTTTAAATTTCTTTCTTGTCTTAATCTGTCAGATTGTGCACCACTAGTCGTTCTCACCTTGCCTCCCGGTCCGATCCAAACCTAATACTAATATACACATAAATGAGTTTTATATATATATATATTAGGATTCAGAATTTTCCGCTCTATCGATTGGTATACTTAGAATTGCTCTATCGTTCAAAAAATGTCCCTTACGTTAACCATTTTCAGGCAATCTAGAACGATTTTCGCAAAAATATTTGATTATTATTCACTTACATTAAATTTCACCACTAAAATGATCATTTACAGTGAATTAACGTATATTTTTCGAAATCTTCTAGCTGCTTACATTATATTTCATCATTTATTTTTTATTTATACCTTAAATTTCAGTAACGTAAGAAGCATGTTAACATTTATTTTTAATGTAAGGGACATGCTATCTTTGAAACTGCAAAATATTGTGAAACTTAACAACAATGATTCTAGTAGGTCACGGGGACTCGCAGTAGTGCGTGATGCCGTCTTCTAGAAAACCTCCGAAGGTGATTCGTTTCACACGGCTTGAGGAACCCTTTAAGTTTCTCGCCACCCTTAAAAAGCCCGGTAAAGCTAAAAATGCCGTCAGAGGCACTCAGCAAACTCCAAAAAAAAATCACCTTTCCGACCCGCAAATCAACCGCAACCGCCTCTGTGGTCTAGTGGCTAAGACCACCGGTTTAGACCCAGAGGTCCCGGGTTCGGTTCCCAGCGGGGGGTACATGTTTGTGTACTCGGTTTGGTTGGTGGTAAGTAGGGCTTGTTAGTCCACCTGGCTAGCTACCACCATCTTATCTAAATATGTCGCCATAACATCAATGTTTGTAGCATTGTTGTGTTCCGGCAGCTAGAGATAAGATAGCCAGTGCCTCACTAGTTGAGGTTTCCGGATGAAGTGCGCTTCCATCATTGGCCTTATCATCACTTTACATCAGGTGAGATCAAGGCACTGTGCTTACCCGTAAAATATAAAAAAGAATTGCTTCATTACACCTCGTTTATGAACCCCATATCGTAAGAAGGAGGGAATCCGAGTGCTAATATGCTTGATTAACAATTAGGCCCAGAGACTGTTACTATAATTCAACATTGGGAACGCCCACGGACTAAACAACGAGTTAGTTGCGCAGACGACGGACTTTTGTACGCTTGCTTTGTTACTCATAGTCATTCGCAAGTGTTAGTCGTTGAAGTTGTTACAGATTTTGACAGACAAGAAAGTCCGTCGTATGCGCAATCTCTTACGGAGTTAAGGGCTAGCTTGTGAGCTGTCAGCTACCTACTTGATGCCAGTACATTTATGATTGCATTAAAGGCCAGCTTTCGCTGTAAAAGTTTTCTCACACAATGAACATATATTATTTTCTGCGGTTGTTCGTACTTGCCCACCGTAATATTGCCGCGTGTGTAATCTTCTATCATGTGAAATAAGAGATTCAAAGCGATTGCGGTCGTTCGCGAGAAATGATTTAAACTGAATAAAAACGAGCAAATAAGTGTATCGATACGGTGATTATACCTACGCGCCGTTTGACTTTCTCTCTTCAGCGGAATAATCAATAAAATGAATAAAGGAAACGACAGATAAAATTGGTACACAAACGGTGTGCAGTGCAATTATATTTTTACTGCATACCATTGCCGTTTTAGTGACAAAGGATATTCACTGGGAAATTAATTAATTAAATAAGTGCTGTAACGGCAGTTACAGTTAAGTTCCATACTATATTAATCCTAATCAAGTCCTAATCAATATAACATCCGTACTAATAAACAGAGTAAAAGGTTCAAAGTCAGATTTTGCCTGTTTTGGCTCTTTTACTCTTCATTTGAAATGAATTTTTTACGACGCCGGGAACAAAACACGGAATATCTATTATAGACCAGGGCCGAAGCCTTTCAAACTGGTAAAAAGTGAAACGAAATTATAGTAGGAAGAAACCCATTGGAAATGGAAGAGAATATAACAAAAAAAAAAGGAAAAATAATTTAAAATCAAATCAAATAATTTATTTTGCACACTGTTACACAGAGAAGGGTTACAAAAATAAAAAGAAGCATAAGAATATTATGGTGAGCAGTGAAACAGTGGCAAAAAAGTCTCCGGCTCAGCATGTGTCACAGCATTAGCAAAGCCATCGCCATGACGCTGATTTTCAGACGGAGGCCGAGTTGCATTCGTAGGTACAAAAGTTGTTCCTTGTATCAATTAATTATTGTTATTCGTGTTAATCTATGATTGAATTTAAAAAAATTATAATATGTTTAATATGATTAGTGAAAATAAATAATAAGTAATTTGATTGGGCAACCTGACGGTTTATCTCGATTTCCGGCAAAACTACAAGTCCTATGGAAAAAAGTTAAATAGCAAAGTTGCAGGTAATAAAAAAAATCCCCTTCCACTTCCCGACCTCAGTTCGCCCGTAAATTATTTTTCCTTTCATTTTTGTTATATTCTCTTCCATTTCCAATGGGTTTTATCCTACTATGATTTTGTTTGGTTTCAAAAATTATCGACCCTGGTCTATTACAAGTCTATGGATATATAAACATTCATATTATATAAAACCTATACAGAGTTGGCTCTTAGGTTATAGGTCGTTGTTTTTTATGTTGCTAAGCCGGCAAACAAGCATATGTATCACACGCGCGTTCTCTGAAGCTTCAGTTCTTGTCTCTATGTTTTGAAAATTAAATGGAAATGAAATAATAATTTATTGGCACACTGTTACATCTTTTACATATAGGTACAACATAATATTTCGCTATTTATTTACTTATTTACTTATTTATTGTACATGTAGCTACAAATATTAGACTTTGTAATGTAACAATATGTATGCCAAAGGCTACCGGCTCAGCTTAATGCGACATAGGCATAATGCCTATGTAGCGCTGGTTTTCGGCCAGTACCGTTTGCTTTCAAAGCGAAGTTTCTCTGGATCTAGCACCTATCAACCACCAATGCAACACAATGCAACTTTGAATAAGGCAATAAGGTCGTCGTCATGTTTGATTCTAAGAAGAATACTACCAGTAGATTTGTCAGTTGTCAGTATTATGTGTTTCGTTGTCACGGACACAAAAACGTTTACCATTAAAGTTGCTGAAGCAAAGTAAAAACTAATCATATTATTGAACTCGATTTTTCATTTAAATTAATCTACGAGTATGCTGTTCGCCAAATACAACGCAAATATTATATTTGAAAAAAGAACCAAGACTGGTGTAGACGAACGTGTGATTCAATCCGTTCAGTGGGCACAATAAATTAATGAGAAAATAAGCAATACAAATTATGTTGAGTCATATTGTTATTGGTTGATTGGTTTATAACACATTTCAATTACTATTTAATTCATATTTTATTGGTACAAGTTCCTTACTTAGATATACATAATGCAAGTAATGGACACACATCGAGCGCGATAGAAAGCTATGATGAAATTATCTACGTTTTGCTACGCTTTTGGTAGGTTTTATTTTGTTGCTTGTGATTTCTGAGAGTCTACGGTTCATAGATGAAGCTGTCGCGAGCTGCGTGTTCTTTTTTCAAATTATTGTTCTATGTTTAAATTTGCATATTTTTTTCCGTCTTAGGAGAGGCAAATGGAATGCCTATACAGCCAAATCTTTAGTTTTTCGTGTTTTCTTAAATTAAGCTTCAATTTAAGGAGTGGTACTTTACTGAGATCGCACTCTAACTCATGTTGTTTCACAGTTTTGTTATATATACCAGCACTTCTGGTCACGAACCAGTTGCAACAGGCACAATATATTTTAACAGGTTACTCTTTTGTTTGTCTTACGTTAAAAATAGATAGGTACACAATTTCCGTTCGCCCGCGCGATTCAATTCGAAGCATTGTTGTGGGAAGCAGCTTAAAAAAAGTTTTGATTGATACAAAATTGCTGTTTACGTGTGTGGTTGACCGCGAACGGTGATTTGGTCCGGTGCGGCGGCGGCGGCGGCGCCACAGCTTTTGTTACTCACATGCTTGAGTCATACGTGCTTGATACCGATGCCACGCAATTTGTAATATTATTACTTAGAACGAGCTAATGACATTTAGCAATTCCTGGTAACGTTAATGCGTGTAATAAACAAAGTACATGTCGAGCGGCCATTTGCGAATCGTAATAAGTGTAAAATTGGGTATCGCTTCCCGTTTGGTTATGTGTGAGATTAAAATGAAATAGTTTTTATTTTATTTGTATATGTTGTTTTATCCTTGCCGTTTCGAATCCCTTACGGGAAAGTGTTTCAGGTTAATGGGTAGCATTCACGTTTTTAGCAGTCGTCAGTAAAATTTAAATTAAATTAATGTTATTTTTCGCCAATGAGAACTGTGTCGAACAACACTGGTGCCATTACGCTGCAGTTTCGGAAGTAATATTATAATCCTTGTCGTTTCAAATCCTTTTACGGAAAAGTGATTTCATTTTAATGGGTAGCGTTCACGTTTTTTTAAGATACTACTAAAGCACTATGGCTGATACTGTTTGTGGAGCTTACTACCTGGGCCTTGACTATGAGAAAAATTACAGAACCAGGACGCTAACACGAAGGCGAAGACACCATCGAATTATTTTAGTTTATGACTATCTTGCCTACTTAGTTGTAATAGTATAAAATGTGTGTTGAACACAAACAACCAGACTGTAGCGATAATTGAAACGTGTATGTTTGATTTGGATGTTTTACTTTCTAAAGAGGACTCTTTGAATGTCAAATGGGTATGAAGAAAGTAAGCTGTTCACAACAGTGGTTTAATGCTTGCAATAAAAATCGATTTAATTTTAATTATGCCTACACCACAAAGTCGTAAGAATATCTTTGCCACATAATATTTAGTTGCAATTGCAAGTATACAAACTTCTTTATAACTTTGTTTTGCTTTTAAAAACTGAATCGGAAGTCACGTTCAACATAAGATGCCTACCGTAAGATAAGTAGTGTAAAACACGTGTGTGGTTACGATAAGTCCTCCCAACAAAATTGTGGTCGGACCCTCGCCCGCGCGCCGCGGTCCGAGGCGAAACTTCGTAATCGCAGGTCTCATAATCTGATTCGATTTCAAGCTTTTTTGCGACGATAAAAAAAAGTAAAGTCCACCTTAGTTTCCCGATCCTCTTTTGTATCGTTTCCCGTTAAGCCTGCAAAGTTTCGGGAGTTGTTTACAGATATAATTTTATTTTATTCAAGGAAAATAAATTAGCCGCGTCTAACATTATTATTGCGGTGTCAATAGACCCGCAATGATATAGTTGAAACCTTTTTGTCGCCTGCAGTTACAGCGGCTGTCATTGAGAGTTGTGTTTTTGTTGACCACATCTTTCCGAGAAATCTTTTAGGCACATCGTCGTCGTGAGGCCGTTTCGTCTAAGAGCAAATATCTAAGAGATCCGTTCACAATGCGCGACGTGGTCGACAATTTCATGTGTCGATCGAACTTTTTGGTCGCGTTCGTTTTCGTGAACACCGATTTTAATTGCTTTCTACCTCCATTCGTCGCTCGATTCCCATGACGGTCGCTGTGAAATTGACTAGCACACGTAGATGCATGACATGTAGTTTTTTCGTGGCGTTTTTTGTGTTTATCAAGAGAGAGAGATCTGGCCGTATGCGCGGTCATTGTGCCGCGCAGTGAGAGGCTCGAGCGCGGGTTTCCGAACGTACCCGCGATCTTATTTTGTTATTTGGTGTCCATTCACGGAACACTCATTCAAATTTCGAATTTTATGGACGGAATCAATTACGAATGTGTGACGGCGACACACGGCTACCGGCGACCGACGAGTAACAACCGATTGAAAGGAAACTCGTGTACCACAAGTTCCAATGGATTATAATATTAATTATGAGAGTCGGGGCTCACAGCGGGTAGATACGATCATACATGCACATCAATCTCGATCCGAATTGTACGTCGGCACCTCTTTACCGCCAACAAAAAATCGGGCAGTGTTTTTTTCTCATGGTCCCGTGGCATACAACACAATGGGCAAGTGCACATCTCACTTGTTATTAAATTCGTATAAAACTAAATTGTAATGTGTGATTTCGGTTCCGTTCGCGTGTTGGGAACTCGACTAACAGTTCTTTATTCATGAATGTCGGACGAAAAGAAATACCCAATTTTAAAATTGCGATCATTTGCATGATTCTTATTGAACTAAGTACTTTGAATTACCTACTAACTTGCTTTGTAAAAGTTAATTGTATCTTAACTTTTTAAATGTAATTTCAGAAGCTGGTGCAGTTATATAATAACTTCAGTCAGATAAATTGGATATTAACAATCCATTTTTTATTATATTATTATTATTTTCAGCCTATATCGTCCCACTGCAGGGCGAAGGCCTCCCTTCCCCTTTTATAACATTATCGGTTTTCTCGACTTTTATTACCTACCTAATCTTGTAAAAAAACTTTGGGGTCATGGTACTATATCAGAAGTTTTAAAATAAATTATTAACTGTTAGAGTAATTATTATTAATAATAGTTATTACTATTACCATGTTTTTGGTTGTCTTTGTCTAAATCTAGGTACGGTACCTGCTAAATGCTAGTGACCAAGTTTAAAAATAGGAATGCGTAACCTAGGAACCAAAACCTGTTTTTATAACATCACTAGCGGTAGCGGCCCACCTGCGACTTCACCCTTCGTTCCGTAATTATTTTACCAACACAGAAACCTTCGCGGGCGTGCATACAACCACTTATACGTACACCAAAGATACATCGTAATTTTACGAATGGTATAAGAATGCATTCGGAACAAACAGAAAAACATTATAGATAGGCAATAATCAATAATGATAAAAAAATTAAATCTCGTCGTATTGACACTGGCTTTTATTATCATTTGTTTTAGAAAATGGACATACCTTCCTGACATACGATTAATAAAAGCAGCAAAATAGAACCAAAGAGGTTGGCGCGTTGTATTGGCAATCAACATAATTTTTGAAAGGATCGGCCGAATAAGAAATATAAAACACGTCGAATTTTATTTGTGTACAGACACTGGCTATTTTCTTTTGTTTTAGAAAGTAGGCATCACCATGCTAATATTAAAAGTAAAAAAAGAACCAAAAAGGTTGGCTTCACGCGTTGCTGGTCGCCAACGCCAACAAAACAAATGAAAGCCCAAAGATAATGGAGTGTCTCCGATTTGTCGTCTTAATTGACCACCCTCGGCTCGGCAACGAGACGCGGTATTGTTATTTCATTAAGGCAGCTTTCAATACAGCGATTATTGATAACTCGGCGTCGCTCGTAAAGCGCATAATTTACAACGCGGACTTTAAAGAGGCGGCGTGCGCGCAGTATTCCTGGTCCTACCAATTAACCGAGGGCATTTGTCAGCGGCTGAGTAACGGCTGGCTATTGAGCCTGCCCGTGTATGTACGACATATAGGCAAGCGCCGGCGAAATCGTTGAAACTTGATGCTTGTTTATGACTCATTTTGATGTTTCACTAGTTGCGTGGTTTTAGTAAAGTGGCTAGTTGAAGAGTTAAAACTGTTGGAAGTCGTGGTTTGCCGCCTGCCAAACACTAGTTATAGACGCTCGTTGTTTTTAACACTTTTCTAGATACCCCGCCTGATCCTCTAAATGCCACTACACATTTACAGAATACACTAAACATGCACACTAGTTTAGGCCCAAGACACCGTACTCATAGAACAAGGGTACGACGAACCGGTTCACACGCGCTCTATACAAGGTACAGACATGTACCTGGGCGCTTCTCTTTACCACCACGGCCCGGTCAACCCGAGCCGAGGTCCGAGCCTTTAGAGGCGTCTTCGAATTGTTCCGTTCCCCGATCCGAACCCTTCCGTTCCCTCTAGAGAACCTCCGAAGGTGATTCGTTTCACACGGCTTGAGGAACCCTTTAAGTTTCTCGCCGCCCCCAAAAAAGCCAGGTGAAGCTGAAAATGCCGTCTGAGGCAATAAGCAAACTTTCTCAAAAAAAAAAAAAATTTTTTATAGATAAGAATAGAATAGAATTTAAACGCTTTATTTGTACCTCTAATACATCACACACATCATCATTATCATCATCAGCCTATACTAGTCCACAGCTGGACATAGGCCTCTCCAAGTGCACGCCACCGAGCACGATCTGCGGCTACTCTCATCCAGCTCTTTCCAACCACACACGTAAGAAAGTTATATTGTTAACAACGTCTTTTTCTGTATTATTATTAAACAAAAAAGCCCAACAGCAACTAAATCATTATTGTAATTCAATTATTTTTAAAAAGCATTTTTTATTTTATGCCAATTTGGTTTGTAATAATTAAAGATACTATATAATATTATACTTGTGTCAAAGTAAAAAAGTAAAAACGTTATTCACTTTTTAAACATTTCCAAAGATAAGGTTTGCCATCTCTGAAGGTCTCTTTCGAAAAAAGATTGCGTCACATACTTTCAAAATATTTTGTATAAACATAGGATAACCAGCTATCATAGTTTGAGCAGGTTTTTAATAAAAAATATAGTATAGAAAATGTTATTAAATTGAGCATTATTGGTTGTAGTGAGTATAAATTAACTAAATTCAAAATAGTTTAAAATGTGTCTACTTAAAATATTACTTATGTATATGTCTCCGATTCAAACAAAACGAAAGCAATAACAGAAAGGACATCTTTAGTATAGATATTTAAGATAGATTATAATCTAGATGAATAATCAACGCGGTCTGATCGGAGATAATCGCCATCGTGCTATTGCTAATCAATTCAGTTCCCGTTTCCCTAAGAATTACTACTTAGCGCTAACCATCTTAAGAAGCAACAAAACTATAATGAAACTGGTCCATATAACTTTATACTTCATTACAAGCACGTAAGTGTACTGAAGTTACCCAAGTTATCTCCCACCATATTTATGGTTACTAACGCGGTTCACATTATGTGAACTCAATTTTCATAAATTGAAATGTAAATTCATTGCATCCGCATATGATATGCGTTATGCATAAAACCAATAAAAACGGCATACGACGAACCGTTGTCCCTCGATTTTATGCGATTCCCGTATGTTTAAGTATCAGGCTTGATTATTACTTTTGATTAATAAGGTTTTAATTAAAATTATTGTGGCCTAATTGATATATAAAATTTTATAGGTCTATCGTTAGTGGGCTTTCTGGCACTTTTTATTGCGAACTGTCGATTAAGATTATCGGCCGGAGTCTTTTGACCATAGACTGTTCTTTATAATTTACATATCAAATGTTGTACAGTAACGAGCTCACTCTTAATACAACGGAATAAGGGTTGACCCTTATTCAGTTGTATTAAGTTGACAGTGTCTACATTTTAATGCTCGTATGACTGTACCTCTGATCACTGGTTTCCGACAAATATCCCGGGTTCGATTCCCTGCGGGGGTACAATTCTTTTCATCTATAATAATGTTACTAAAACCGCGAAACCACTGACAATACTCATATCATCATCAGCTTATAAAGCCTTCCTATATTAGCAACAGCCAGAGAGATTGGGCGATAACCCATCCCCAACGTGGGTCAGTGGTTTGACTTCCGCTTTATGCCAAGAATCAGGACCTGCTCAACGTTCCTTTCGATGCACGGAATCAAATCATCAGCAAGTCTCAGTCCACTGCTTGACTAAGCCTCTTCCAATGTGTGCCACTGAGCACTGTCCTCAGCTCTTCTCATAAATTCATGAGTCGGATGAAAACTCTTATACATAAAGAGAATCTTCTATTTAGACTCTGAATCGACAGTACACTAATCACCACGTAGTAAGTAAACTGCCTATAATTATCCCACTGCTGGGCAAAGGCCTCCATCATTGAAATCAAGTCATCGCTACAATTGATGGGTAATGGCTTAATCACCACGCTTGCCAAATGCGGGTTGGTGATCACAAACCTGGGCTATACATCGAAAAATCCGCCCGACCTGGGAATTTAACCCGGGACCTTCGGTTATCGGACCGAGCGCTCTGCCAATCGGCCACCGAGGCTTTATGTTATAATCACCACATAAATGGCTAAAATGCTAAATGTCGGCCATGCGTCAGGCGCACGCGCACCTTCGTTCATTTTATGCGACAAGACAACTGTCAGTGTCAAAGAGAGTTCGTTTGACAGGCGAATGCGTTGCGAAATGCGCACCGTTAAGCACCTGGCTTTGCAGAATTAGAATAGATACAATACCAGGGTAATGTCACCGAAGAGCACTTAGTAGAGAGTACGCACTGCTACTAAGAGCCCCTTCACACTAGCGTTTTTTCCAGTATTTTCCAGTATATTTGCCGACCGGCCGCTACAACGCACACGTCAGGTAAACGCTGCTCGTGTCGCGCAGTTTACTGATACAGTTATAATTGCACAGACTACATCAGATGACCTATCACAAAATGTCAAATTCGCTCAATTAATTTTGAACTTCTTGCTCTAGGTATAAGGTGTAATATCGATTAGAGAAATTTGACAGTTTTGGGTAGCTTCCACAGCTAGCGTGTGCACCTACGTTGGGTAGCTATGTGTAACCTCACAGGCTTTTACGCGACGTATGCGATGCCTGTTACGGCGTCTGCGCTGCGCATATGCTTTCCAAACTGGAGAAGCATGGAACTAATAAGGTTTAATGTAGTTCTTACTAATTCCATGAATGTGTGTCTGCCAATCCTATGGTTGCCTGTAACTTGATGTGTGTATGGACCCAGTAAGGTTGTACGCAGTACTTATTAATTCCATTGAATGTGTCTGTCAATCTTATATACGTAGTCATTGGTAGTGTGTATACTCTTTGGTGGTTTTACCTTATAGCCATTAAGTCCGTCTCACTGACCAGCTTTTATGGTAATGCGCTCCTGCTAAATATTACGTGCTGCTCAGGGCTGTATTAAGCTAGAATAGGGCCACTCATCATCTCCGAAGCCTGTAATGTCGATAGATAACATAATATGTATTTTTCTAAAGTTTATATAAACACTGCAACAAAAAAAAAAGAAATTGAAAGCTTTTTTTATGTATTTTATACTCGCGTTTTTGACATAAAGATTATGGCTAGATTATTTAGTATTCGAAATGTCAGGATGAAATAATATGACATTGAAAATAAAAATCAAGAAATCAGTAGAAAGTGTTTAAACATTGAGATCCAGTAACAGCTACAAAATGTTTGATGGGTATTGAATTAATCACCATCCACGCTTGCCACACACCGGTAATCACAAACGTAGACTTTGGATCGAAAAATCCTTCATTTTTCGACCTAGGAATTGAACTCAAGACCTCCGTTTAACATACCAAGCGGTCTACCCACCGGCCACGAGGCAAATATGAAAACGCCAACATAAATTATTGTAGCGCAATCGTCGGACACCGATGCATTTTCACTGTCGTGTAGATTAAACGGAATTCTAGAGTGTCATTCCAACCTAATACGGTCAAAGCAGTTTAAGGTTTATTACGACGCAGTAAATATCGTTATTGTTCGCATTAACGGTTTCATTAACGAGCTATTTGTTAAGAGAAATGGTAAATGAAATAGGTTATGTTTTGAATACTCGACCACAAAATAAAAAGACTGCAAAATGTAAGCTCCATACAAACACAGAGACAACCTCCCACTGACACGGAATCTCGAAACAGCTGGGCTCGGACTGGTTCGAGATCTTATCTTATCTTATCTTAGTGGGGCCTGCTGAGGTTTCCTTCTCCCAGTAAAACTTCGACCCATCGGGATCTTTTGTGAAACGATCCTTACAATCTTCTTTATCTGTAAAGATAAATGCCATAAGTTTGGCAACGTCCTTATTTATTTATTTATTTATTTATTCTAGAAAACTCACTGGCTTACAGCATTCACCAAAGCGCCAACAAGCAAAACCTTTTTACAAGCATTCATTAAAATTACATTTAAAATCTTATAAACATATATCAAAGTAATAAATACTAATAATAATAGATATAAAGCAATACAAAACAAAAGTCAATTGAAATCAAATTAAGAGCGAAGAGCCTGAAGTCCTCCGGTTTCGGATAGGCCGACCCCAGGAGTCCCATTCTTTTCCTAGCCTGAGAGTGGCAGTCACACAGTGGGTGATGCATTGATTCAGTTTCCTCTCCACATGCCGTACACAAGCTATTTGTTGATAGATGCATTCTGTGCAGCATTTGATTTGTGGCATATTGCCCTGTCAAGGTGTCTCAGGTTCGAGACGGTCCAAGATTGGGTCAATGTATGCGATGGTCGAGCGCGGTATGTACACTCAGGGGCACATCTAACTGCCCTAGGGTTGCCAACTATTTTTCAGGAAATTAAAGTAAATCTACCACTAGCAAGTGTAAAAAAAAGGATTTGAAGAAAAAATAAAGTATTTTCCAAATTTATTTATTTAAGCGTTGCGTATCATTCAGTAGTTCAGAAATTAAGTCAACAGGATTATTCCGTTCAAACGCACGCATTAGTCGGAAATAAAGTATTTTCCATACTTTATTTTTATTAAAAAGAATAAAGTATGGGGAAAATAACGTAGGGTACGTTATTTTAAAGTATGGTTGGCAACCCTAACCCACCCGCCCACCCCGTTATTTTCATACAAACAAAAAAATGTATGTAAAATGTATTTTTATGTAAAAAATGTCAATATATTTCTGCAAAGATCTGTATGCTAATGTTTAGGTTAAGCGTTCGACTGTCCAATTAGCACTTAGAACAGTTTTAAAAATTTCTTCCCGTTTCCAAACCTTCGTTTAAGCAAAGCATTAGGTACTGTATTGCCATATCACATTGTATGGAATATGATGAAGCATTAATTGTTTTGCCTCTATGGACAAATGCAATGGTTTTGGTACTCTAAAATGCTAATTGGACAGTCGAACGCTTAACCTAAATATTAGCATACAGATCTTTGCAGAAATATATTGACATTTTTATGCATAGAGTCGCAAAGTGAGCCTGTTTGTTTGAAAATAACGAGGTGGGCGGTTAGATGTGTCCCTGAGTATAATAAGCTTACCGTCTGGGGTCTCCTATTTTGTGGGTCGACGATGTCAGTCAATAAGTGGCCGTATTTTAATACGACTGTGAGATTGAAGATTGTGTCTTGTGACCGAGCTGGCTGACAGATGTACGGTTCGCTGAATGTGAGCAATCACCGCAGACTTTCGACTATTTTCATACCATTTGGTATGATTTCTGAGTTTGTTTAACTTCGTAACTATACAAATGAATTTTAAAACTATTAAAACTTCTAAGGGGTTTATTGTATAAATTATTTTTAATTTAAATATGGCAGAACAGGTGAGAGTCGTGGTTAACACCAGGGCAGATTTTGAATTTGTAGGTATGTGTGATGCTCAGAATACGTGTGATGTATTGTACCAAATACAGATTTTTTCTATTTCTATTTCTATTCAGGCCAAAATACTGAACGATAAAATAAAAACTTAAAAAAAAAATATTACGACTATTATTATTATTTATTTTTATTTTTTTTATTAATTATTAATATATTTTTTTTGAATTCGATCACGTTAACGAAAACGATAATTAGTGGCATTGAAGCAGCGCCTCCTGGCGACATACGAGAAGAGTTAAAATTATGCTATACCTACAAATTTTCCTTTTCGTAAACGTAATCAAATGAATACGGATAGTATACAAAAGTAGGCACTCAGGAAGCGTTCGGTAAGCTTATGTGGGATAAGGAATCTTTTAAAGGGTAATCACCAATTAATTAATTAATTTATTATCAATCCTCTCCATCCCTAGGTTGCCTGAAAGATATCGCTTTTAGTGATAAGGCCGCCCTTTGTACGACTCCAATTTTAATTTTAAATTGTTTGTTAACATGTATGTGCTTTTTTATGTGTACAAAAAAGTATTTTATTTTATTCTATTCTATTCTATTCACCGTAGCTAATCCTGTACCTCGCACACCGCTTAAAAATACCACGCCAGGTGATTAAAAAAATACCACGCTAGTGTCAGCATGAGCATAATACGATGCCGATGACGATGAATTTATGCCAGTTGGTTAGTTTTGGCCTTTGGAATCTTTAGTCGACTTCAATTTTATCTTTACACTAGCAGTTTGCAAGGGACTTCGCCCTCAATGGTTTCGTATTTCTTAAAACCTAACACAACAAAACGCACAACAAAATTTGCGTTAAAAATTATAAATAAACAAAACAAAAACATTACTTAAAACCTTTTTTTTAATCTAAATAAAATATAGCCTAAGTTACTCGCAAGCAAACTCGCAAGGGATGTACGTTCCTATCAGTGAAAAAAAATATTTGGAACTGGTCCAGTAAGTAGTTCCAGAGATTATTCTCCTCAAACTAACAAACAGTACCTCTTTATTAATAGTAAAGATATAGATTAGTTTCAGATAGATCAGTGAGAAGCTCGATGGCGCAATGGCTAACGCGCCCGGTCTGCGAGTGAGGTTAGCAACTTTCACAAAGGCCGTTCATCGGATGGGTGACCAAAAATGTATCATCTCGAGCTCCTCCGTGATTTGGAAGGCACGTAAAGCCGTTGGTCCCGGCTGCATTAGCAGTTGTTAACAACCACCAATCCGCACTGGGCCCGCGTGGTGGTTTATGGCCTGTTCTCCCTATCCCAGGAAGCGGCTGGTCTTCTGGTCTGTATTCAATTTGTTGCTTTGCTACAGTCAAAAATCAGCAGCTGACCTAATACCTATTACGAAACATCCTGTTAAATTATTATTATTAGGTGTATATTCCCGTAACATGGCCATGCAATCAAGTATTAAAGAACACTAAGATAACATGCAAAATCATATTTACGTAGATTTACTTTTTCATAAAAAAAAACAAATTTATTTTATAACATGTTTTTTGTTGGGTCCTGCAATGTTTCGACTTCTGTTTATGTTTGACCATGAGGTTGACGACCAAGAACAACGTATCAGTTTCATTTAGGGTTGTCACTTTCCAGTTTTAATTAGTAACAAAGAACCTCAACATCTCGGCCATGTGGCACTTTCCAGTTATGTTCATAATTTTCCAGGGTTCTATGAAGGGTACCCGTTCTGCCATATTTGGGATTATACAGGTATTACCAAACAGCCTGTATAATGGAAAAAAGTGTCGATGATTTATTTGATGTTGACGACCTCCTTGGTCGAGTGGCTTGCACACCGGTTTTCATGATGTCGCCATCTCTGAGGTCCCGGGTTCGATCCCCGGTCGGATCAATTTAGAAATTCCTGTTTTTCTTAATTGTTTCGGGTCTGGGTGTTTCCTATGTATAATAAGTATGTATTTAAAGTATATTAAGTATGTTTATCCGTTGTCTAGTTAACCATTTTAACAAGTTTCTTAAGGAAGCTTTTCTTGGGGCTAGGTGTGAGTGTGGGAAACATTTATTTATTTATTTATTATTATTATTATTTATTTTTATTTACTTATTTTTTTAGCTACACAAAACTGAATTACAGCGTTTACATAGTAATTTTCAACTTGTGCAAACATTGGTAGACTGCACTTCTAAAGTATGTGCAACATGCATGCATAAAACACATCGAGATCAAAGAGAATCGAGTATAAAAAACATTATTTCAAAATTAATTACAAAAATCACATTAATTGCTAATTCACAAATTAAATAAGAACAGACAAAAACATAACATTCAATAAACAACAATGACAATAATTTAAATTAATAAATAAATCATTCAATAATTTTGCGAAGACTAGACTTCCAAGCGCCTAGAGATGAACCATGGATGTCAGGCACACCATCCACTCTATTTGGTTTCCGTCAAACACTGGTAGGTGCCACTACACGGCATTATATAAAATTTTGTTACATTTTAATTTTGAAATTGACACGTTTCGTACGACTACACAATTTAATTGAAATATTGTACCTATGTAACGGACGAAATATTTGACAGCTTGTTAAGAGCGTTTACGCCGCACACTAGCGCCGCCAATGAAAAAAAAAACATATCTAGCAATTAGAGATAGATAATCAAATTATGCTCAACAAACTATCTGAATGAAGTAATTTAGCATTTTTACGTCACCTAATGAACACCTGACATGTTATGGTTTAGTTAAATATGGCGTTATAGTTAAAAGTGGCCGTAACGTCTTATTTAACTAAACCATAACATGTGAGGTGTTCACTAGGTGCCGTAAAAATGCTAAATTACTTCATTCAAATAGTTTGTTGAGCATAATTTGATTTTCTATCTCTAATTACCAGATATGTTTTTTTTCATTAGTGGCGCTAGTGTGCGGCGTAAACGCTCTTAATTAAAAGCTCAAATACCCTAAACATTGACATAAATTGACGGGTGTAGAAAAGGGGCCCCCAAAAAAAAAACTCATTTTTTTTCACGAAATGCAAAAAAACTTAGCTAACGAAAAGAGATTTAGTTTTTTTTTAAATATATTTTTGTATGAAACTAGATTTCTGTTGTCTAATAAAAAAATAACCTCGAAAATCAAGACAATCGCTACGCTGTGCTTCGCGATTGTTTTAAATTTCTAACCTATCACGTGACCTCCAGCAAAAAATGAAAATTTTTACCAGTTCTAGCTCCATACAAACCATGATCGATAAATCGGCTATGTCTCAGGCCCCCTTTGCTACACCCTAACCAGTGGTACAATCATAACCAGTGTTTATTTCACATGCACACGTTCAATAGTGGCACCAATGTCCGACAACAGTTTTTGTCGCCAAAAAGTAATATAGAATTTATTTAAAATTTCACTGAATGACAGCTAGGAGACAGGCAGTTTGCATACAAGTGTTGCTTTTTAAGTCAAAATTACTGCCTGTCCCCTATATTTACCCCCTTATTAAATATTGTTTTGTCAACGTCACACAAACGTCATTTTGACTTTGAGAAAAAGGGACAAAACAATGATTAACTAAATAATGCTTAAACAGTTTTTATGAATAAGGGGGTTAATTTAAAGGAACAACGGTCGAACACAATCCTACATTACATTTATCATAGAAACTAAGTGATACGACCAAGTCAAATTTCACCTGTACACGATTAGTATAATACCATGTGAATTAACGGATGAAGATTCCCCAGGTGCTCGTTCTTACACAATACATGTACGTTCGCGCCTAATCGTAATTCCCCATGCGTCATCGCAGCGAGACTTATGAGTGGATCTTAATTAATTGCCTATTACACACAAGTAACATCATTAAGTAAGTATATCGTTTTGTAGATATCTAATTGGTTTAAAAGCACAGTTTTACGTAATAGGTGGATAATGTTGTTGCAAATGAGAGTACTGGCCACTTAAAATTTTTTAGCCAATATTTGGTTCGAAATTTAAAAATCTTATTTCACGAGTAGTTCACGAAAAAAGGTTATGCATGTGTTGCGACTACTTAGAGGAATTGACGAAATTAATTAATTAATTACGAATTCGAGGCCATTTTGTTTTTCTTAAACCACTTAGGATACTTTTATAATACGAAAGAATGACTTGGACAATTTTAAAGATTCATAAATTACATAAGATAATTTTATTCTGCCAAGTAATGGCACAATAAAATTATCCGATGGCTCGCCTGACAGTTCGACCACTATATTAAAAGTCGACAATTACACACGTTGTTGGTTTGGTTGTAATCCCGTGTCGATGCGAGTGCGTGTCGGATGCTAATTGACGTGGTTATGTTAAAGACATTGCGCGCACGCTGCGCTGCTTAAAGACCGGATTTTTAATGTGGGTTTTATTTGTGACCCATTTTTAATGTTCGATGGTAATTGATAATTGTTTGCGTTTTTATTTTGTGCCTTAATCAGCTTAATATGATAATAATCGATGAATATAATATGTTGAAACTACAGTTTAATGTAATAAATAAAATATAAAAGCTAAACAAATTACCTTAAGTTTTCCCAAAATAGTTTTAGAGTTTCTGCAGTGTCAATGTCAATAAAGTTAATTCAAAGTACACACGGCGGCAGATCAACCTACCCAAAACTGTAAAATTTCTACAAACAATTTTGAACTTTATTGTTTGGACATAAGTATCAATATTTATTGGAGAAATTTGACAGATTTGGGTAGGTTGATCTGCCGCCGACTGTACCTACTGGTAGCCGAACGACGAAATGCTCGGGTTTAATCAATGACCTTTTATATCATTGGGTTTAATGCGAAAAATCGTTGTTCAATCCTAACAGCCCCGTTATACTCGTATCACTGACGTGAACCCAACCCACACAAGCATATTAAATTATTAAGCAGGACTTATTATTAATGTGTTAACAACAAATGAACAATGGTTTTTTATTCGAAAAAAATATTGTAAATAAACAGAGTTTTTAAGTATTGGCAACACGATATCACATCGTATCATCGCGTAATATAAAATGAAAATGAAAATGAAAATCTTTATTGCTAACTAAATGTATTACAAAAGGTGTTACAGTAAGAATAATAATAATAATAAAAAAATATAATTTCAATGTAATGAAGGTTTTCGTATTGCCTTCGCAAAAAGTTATTTTCTCATGGAAATCACGTGTTATCTCATGGAGTACCTACTTTACAGTTTTTTATTCCATCGTCACTACACACGGTACACGTGTGCGATTATTAATTAGCTGAAGACGTCGCAGGCATTGTGATGCCGCCATTTATATTGTTCATGGTTTTTCTACAACAATAATTAATGGAGCATAGACATTTCTTAAATTACTAATGTCAGATTTAAAAAAAAAATGATTTTTTATAAAGGTCGATTCTTTTTCGACTAAACTCATTAAAAAGTATTAATTTCTAGAATACACCATTCTTCCAAGATTTTATGTAAATAATAATTTAGCATTTTAGATAGTTTTTAAGCGAAAAACCTACTTTTTAAAATAAAATCACAAGCGGATATGTAGCAGTGATGCCAAAGGACTGAAGCTCAATGATTTATTTCGTTTTTTTCAAGTGTGTGTTTAGCTTTTATTTGTAAAACTTAGTAGATTTTCTTATTTTACTCATAATAAAAAATAAAATAAAAAATTTACAGTATTTTTAAAATTAAGGAATAGAAATGGAACAACACTTCAGGCCAGATGTTTAGTTTTAACATTCACACCATGGTTATCTCAACTTGTTATAAAGTATTCTTGCATACTTGTTAAAATGCTATTTACGAGTAGGTATATCAAAACTGAAAAAGGTTGTCGTCACATTTTTCTTAAGTAGAGAAAAAAAAGGTTTAGCACATCTAAATGTGTTACAATCGGCACAAAGTGGGTCACGGGGCGCAGATGCATCGATTGTATTTAAATGCGCAGGCGCCTAGCAGTTTATCATCTTGCCCATTGTTCATGCTGGTATTTCTTTTTTACTTATCGTATTCTATTTTTTTTCACTAAAAATACGTAAATAGTTTGATACGGCGAAAACTTGTCGAATGAGGTTTTACTTGTTTTACTACGATTATTCTTGGACGTAGAAAAAATAATTTATACTTACATGGAATTATTGGAGAGGATGTCTAAATTAGGTAATACATATATAAAAAACCGACCTCAAAAAACAGGAAACAAAAAAAAGTTAAAACAGCTCTAAAAACCAAGAAATAATATTGAAATCATATTATTACATACGCACGTCAGTTTTAAAGAAGGTCTGAAGTCGGGTGGTTGGTGGTCGGCTGGGGACAACTTTGTTTCATTTAAACTTTTATAGTTGTCACTTTTTGAACCGACTTCAAAAAAGGAGGTTTCTCAATTCGATCGTATATATTTTTATTGTAAAAGCCCCACGCGATTTCAATAGAGCTTCTTAAAAACTGATGTGCGTATCTAGGTAATTAATAAATAATATGATTTCAATAATATTTCTTGGTTTTTAGAACTGTTTTTTTCTTTTTTTAGTTTCCTGTTTTTGAATTTTATTTTACGATTTTTAGTGATGGGTAGACCTCACAAGGATGCTTCTCGGATAAGGAAACGACGGCCTAGTAGGTAGTGGTATTTCTATATAAAACTTCAATATTAATTAGGTATTATTTTTGTACGAACTGAACATTTTGGCATATTGAACCGTTGAAATGAAATAACTCTTACGGATCTACTCGCGTTTACACATTACTTATTTAATGTTTATCCTGACGTTTCGAACCCTTTGCAGGGTCCGTGGTCACAGGGAGACTGAGGTGTTGGTCATCTCATAATTAGTTGGTAGCTTGTATACCCTCATTTAATTCGCGTAAACTTTAAAAAACAATATATTGAACCGTATGAAGTAAGCGCAACAAAAGGTAACTGCTGTAAATCGTTGAGGAATTCCCTCGACTGTCTATGGTCTCCATCATCAGACCTGTAATGGCACTTATAACCCATATGGGTGCAAATTTCTCATCAATAGCAATGAATTAAGTCCAAACACAAGGTAGTTACTGTAAAACGTTGAGGAGTTACCTTGACTTTCCTTCGTCTTCATCATCAGACCCCTAATGACAGTCACAACCCATCTAGGTGTAAAGTTCTCATCAATACAAATTAATTAAGCCCAAGCACCATGTAATTGCTGTAAATAGTTGAGGAGTTCCCTCGACTGTCTTTCGGCTCCATCATCAGATCGACTCCAGACCTTCATTAAATGGTACTGTAGAACTTCATTAAATAGTGCTTTAAAAAAATTAATGAAAAAATTAGCAAACGCACTAGTCGCCACTACGATTTTTGAAACTCGATTTCTCTGGGATGCCATCATCAGATCCTGGCTTCCTTATCATGGTACCACCCTTGGGATATCTCTTTTCCAACAAAAAAAAATCATCAAAATCGGTTCATAAACGACGAAATTATCCGCGAATAAAAAAATACGGTCGAATTGAGAAACCTCCTTTTTTGAAGTCGGTTAATAATAATTAAAAGACAGTTGAGTAACGGGGTTGCATCTGTATATATTTTTTTTTAATTGAAGTCGGAAGTATTTTATCTTATACATATATAAAAAATCTATTGCTGTTCGTTTGAGTCGCTAAAACTGGAGAATGGCTGGACCGATTTAGCTAATTTTGATTTTGAAATATTTGTGGAAGTTCAGGGAAGGTTTAAACGGTGAGAAACATATATAATAAATAACGGAAAATACTAAAAACGACAATTTAATTTTCCAATACAAAATGTTTCTAGCTGTGAAACATTTGATGTCTTTGTTTGTTTTGTTGTTATAGAAACTGTTAAAGCGGAACGAAGTCCGCCGAGTCAACTAGTAAAGAGTATTTTTATATTTCCGTTGGTATCATGTGAAAAGTGTTGGATGTATTCAAATTAAAGACATTGCTTACACACAGCTTATTACAAACACAGGGATTTTTTCTGGAAAAGATAAGAAAAACTTCCTAGTGTATAGACAAATAAAGTTTAAATGAAAGTTTGACTACTATGATGACATCTATGGATAGAGGATTTATTCTTATGTGTTCTATTGTATATATAAAAACATGTGATTTATCTAGTTTAATCACTAAAAAGCCCAACAAAGTTCAGTTTTTTTGATAAAATTGAAAAGAATATCATCATCATCATCATCTCAGCCAAAATACGTCCACTGCTGGACAAGGCCTCCCTCAAGGATAAATCATTTTGAGGGGAATTTGCCATAATCGCCACGCTTGGCAGGCGGGTTGGCGATCGCAGTAAGGTGAGAATAATCACAGAGAGACGCTGCTGCCCATCCTCTGGATTGGTCCTATAGTCGCCTTCTACGACACCCACGGGAAAAGATGGGCTGGTGCAATTCTTATCCCCGGCACCACACGGGGGGAATATATTACTTTTAAATGAATAAGTATTACAATTGAGAAACGAAGCTTCTATCATTTTTAAGAGCCAGTGTTTAAAGTGAAGTGTCGTGACATTTTTCTTCTTGCAATCCTGTTAGTAGCATTGATCGTTAATAGAGAATAAATGGAAACATTTTCAAATATTAACTACAAAACAAGTGACGTTACATTTATTGATGAAACACATGTCGTATAAATTGACAGTTAAAAATAAATAGTTTTTGAAAATTGCAAACAATGGGTTAACAATATCATTTAAAAATATTGATCTTTGCAAATGCGATTGATTCATTAAAAAAGTAGGTAAGTACCTATTGGTTTTGTGTGTCCTGCCTGCGCAAACGCTTAATAAGATGCGTGTACTGAGTACTTAATTTTATTTATTAAAGTTTATTTATTTTAGTTTATTTTTATTTAATTTAATTTTTATATTAACGGGTAAGCACAGTGCCTTGTTCTCAACTAATGTTAAGTGATGATAAGGTCAATGATGGAAGCGCACTTCACCCGGGATTTTCAACTAGTGAGGTACTGGCTATCTTATCTCTAGCTGCCGGAACACAACAATGCTACAAACATTGATGTTATGGCGACATATTAACGGTAATCCTAGAATGCCTATACTGAGCATATTGCGTTAAACCCTGTTACATTTTCACTTTTCACTTTTACATTTTGCCGAGTGAGTGACAATAGCACTCGGCCCGAAATCTTTAGATTCTGGATTAAACTCCCAGGGCGTGCCGAGTGTGTTTCGGGTTTTTCGATTCAAAGTTCTGGTTTGTGGCCAAGCCAAGCCAGATACGTATCTGGCTTGGCTTGGCATGGCTTGATTTCAATTAAAGGCTTTTTCCCAGCAGTAGTACAGTATATAAGCTACTGCTATGCTATGCTGTCTGTATAACTGTAAATTACTACACCAGCCAGCTGATCGTATAACTTATTAACAACACGAACTAGCCAATACCCATCAATTGTAGCATTAACTTGATTTCATTGATGGAAGCCTTTGCCCATCTGTGGGACAGTATATCAAAGCTAATTACTATAACTAATATTTTAACTTCTTCACTGTATTGTTGCATAATGCAGCGGCCCCAGTCACCCTTGCGTGTGCGCAGTATCTAGCGCTTCGTGCCAATGTCACGCGGCCGTAGTTTTTTTCTTTTTTTTATGTCACCCTCGAAGGTCATGTGGACGCAGCGCTCGCGTGTTCCACAGATTGAAGTAAACAATAGCCAAGTATCGATCACGGCTTTTTTTTAAAAGATTGGTACTGTTCTCTTTGCTGATACGTTTCAGTGTACTTACTAGATTGTTTATGGTTGGTTTTGTATATATATTGTGTAATATAAGTATAACTTTTTTTTCGTAATAAACGTGTCGAGGAAAATATCTTGTTTGTTTTATTGTAATTGCTGAAGAATTTGCAATTAGTTATTATAAATTAAAGCATAACATTGAAACGAGAATCACACACTTCAAATGCTTGCTCTTTGAAATTTATCAGCATAATATTAGTGTAAATAAAGCGCCACACGCGAAAATTCGCTATTGTCTTATTTAGTATTAACGTAATTAACGGACAATATTTACATTTATAGTAAGTAGGTTTTTACAACTCGCTGCATCTAAAGTTTACTGTGAAATTACCACAATGATCAGCATTTACCATTTACCGGCATAATAGTAAAAGGTCTTTATTAAAAATAAGCGAAAGAATCAAATTTGAAATTGCTTGACAACTCAAAGTGGCACAATCAGGAAGCCGGGCCGAGGTTCTGCCATTACGAGCGGGCCCTGCCAACCCCTTATTACATTTACGCGCCACTATTAAGCATAATCAACCTCTCATCACACACGGAGATGGAGGAAACAATAAAACGGACACTTGTAATAAAACTGCTTGGTTCGCCGTCAATTGTTTTGCGAAACGAAATTATGCGTTCTAAATTCAAATTAGCTGGTAGTAGAATTGCCCAGAATCCTATTGAATGGCGAATGCCTTATCGTACCACAGATCTTGCGACAATTGAGATCGCAAATTAAGCAGAATCTAAAAAAATATTTTTATAAAATTACTGGTTTTAGTTATCAAAATATGCAGCTACTAAATTACGAATATTGATGTTACCAATATATTAGAGTGATTTCAAAACATATAGATTATGTAATTTCATTGTAATGCTAAACATTAATGATTTTTTAGAGGTGTTTTCGTAAAGAATTATCGTGTTTTTGAGAAATAGTTTTAAAGACAAAGGCATGAAGTTATCTATATCAAAATTTCAGATTCGTTGGTCTTGTTACAACCTTCGATGAAAGTTGATGTATTTTTTCAAAGTGTCGCCTTAATTTTTTCACTGTATTTTATAAATATTAAAAAAAAGTTTGGCCACATATTTCAAATTTGGAATACTCAATCTGATTTTAAAAAACAAAAAGAGCGTATCCTTTTTGGAGTTAGGGCAATTTAAAAATTTTGCTTTCCAAACTGAATGACAAGTGCGGAAACGAAACGCTCCGAACTCTCCCCTCGTGTATTTTAGTTTCCCCACGCACGTCATCGTGAGTGGAGTGCGTGCAACCCTTCATTATAACCTACGACCATTATAGCGCAATCAAGCACTCGGCACATACGCGAAACTGAGGAAACAATAAAACAAAATTGACGTATCAAGCCACTCCTTAGATTTATTCTAGCTGGAGGCCGCGCTGCTGTCATTGTAATATCCATTGCGTTAACAATAATACTGGATTGTTCTTAAATATAATACTAATATACTACAAAAACATGACAACAATCCCGTTAAAAACAATTAGGTACTCTAATGTTACTATTATCATAGTTTGAAAATTTACTTAGTTTTAAGGAATATTTTGCTTCCTTATTCAACCGAAACGTATTTACATGATACTTTTTATTCGGACACTAGTGACCACATACCATGCAAGACGTTTCGAAAACGTCAGGAAAAATAGAATGCTCAAAACGCGAATGGATACGTATAAATAAATTTCGATACGGTGAAGTGTTTTCGTAAGCTTTAGAAAACTCTAACCCAAAAGTTACCTATTAAATTATGCTTATAATCAACCTATAAGTAACAAAGTATACAAAAATACAAATATTAGTAAAAATGTATTCTTTGTCATTGGGTCACCAAGTTCTTGTAAACATTTTTTGCTTGTCGGCATTTCTTATCTGGGTGAGTGAAGATCCCGCCAAACTTTTCAGAAACAAACTAGAGGAAAACAAAAACTTTTATCTATGCCTGTTATCATTATTAGCACACGGACCGCAACCAAATAGGTTGTATAACACAAAATGACGTTTAAAGTAGCAACCTCTTCCGTAGACAAGCATAAAATTGAATTATTGTGGTGTAAAATTCACACTGACCCATTTATGGAGATACCTTAAGACATGACTAAACTATAGCCATTTAAAACGATATTTTATAGCCCATGTATGCAACGATGCCTTAATGGACTCAACTTGAGAACCTTTCACGAGATAATGCCCGACGTATGAATAGGTGATCTTAATTTACTAAAAGGTTCCGGTAACAGTGTGTATCACTCGCTAATCGAATCACATGCATGCGATTTATGGTATCGATAACAACGATGGCTATCTTACGGATCCTTTAGTGACGCGGCCGCTTTGGAACGGTCAGTGAGAATATGATTTGTTGCATCATTTAATAGCTGAGTGAAACGGATATCTGTACACACATCGAAAGTTACAGTTAAATAATAATAATAATATAATCGACGAAAATAATGAAATTCGGAAAGGAGGTTTACTTTATTTTAACACGTCAGTCATAATATTTTTTTAAATGTTGGTTTTAAAGTCTATGTTCATCTATGTTCTACATTTAAATCGTCAGAAACAATCGACAGTTTGATTCCGAAATGCCAAATTTAACTGGCGTGAGGCAGTTATTTTTTTTAAAGCAATTAATATTCTCTGACTTTCAAAAATAATAATATAGTTTTCAATAAACTTTGTTTCCTCATTATCACCTATCCTCCTTTCTTTTACGAGTGATTCACATGATTCACTTACAACGAATTAATTAATTTGTCAATTAACCTACCCACATCAAAATCCAGTAATTTGCGCATCACGCCTATACCAATTTGGGTCACCAAATATATAAATGTGATTGTGTGTGCTTTGCCGAACTTAATATCCGATGGATTCCGAGAAAATTTTCCCAATTTATATTATCAGACTTATTACATGATTGAACTTATAATACCACCGTTTTTGTTTTATTTGTCGTACATATCCAATTCATGATCGGATTGATAATATGAATTATTAGGTCTTCCTATATGCTTTTTGTAAACACTTTAGCACGCCAATTTCAATCTGAAGTAATAACGTAAAAAGTAGCCCTATAATAACAATAACTGTTGGTTTAGCATTGACAGAAAAAAACAGAATCAGAGACCGTTGACAATGAGTAGCCGAGGTCAGTTTTTGCTGATAATTATGTGTTTATTTACACTTAGTAATTACTTAGCCATCCAAGACGGCATTGGTAAAATCGACCTTTGTTTTTTCACCAAACACCTACCTATCACAAACAATATTTACAGTGGTCTTTGGTTTGCCTTAAAAAAATATATGGTCAATATTTTTCACTATTGGCAATATTTCATAAGCTGTCAAAACAAATCTAATGTATCGTAATTTTGGAACCTTGTTTTAAAAACAATAATTTATCTTTTTAAATTCATATTGCATATATATGCTAAAAATATTCGAAAACCAAGTCTGAAAAATGGAGTTTATAAGAAAATATGCAAACATCAGCACGTTACCTACCTTCAACAAATTATTTGTAGAGTTTTCACGTTTGCCAAGAACTGGCTAATTTCTTAAATTTATTCGTAAAGAGGTTTTATTAGTATGCTAGGGTAGCGCTATTATTAAATAACTAATTGTTACTCTGTATGTAGCAACTACATATCAGAAGGTCGCCAGGAACTCAGGAGATGACACACACAATTATTATTGTGACTCAATTCTGTGACATCATTCATTGGTTTAAAGGGATTCCTTCGAAAATCTTTTCAGGTTAGGTACTAGAAGTTAGGCCTCAACTTTGTTCTCATCAATTCTATAAAAGGGTTAAGTACCTACTTGAGTTAGGTTTCTTACTTTCGGTGGAGCTAGAATTATCGCTAATCGTGTTCATGTTTCGAAATTACACTCCACGAAGTTATTCAGGTACTTAGATGTTTAACTCTCGTTTTGGTTGCGTTGGCACTAAGTCGGGGTATAAAAAAATAACAATGTATAAGCAAACAGTATGGTGTACTTACTGTGTGGTGGTGTCAGTGAGAGTGCTGAGACTGCTGACGGTGGCACTGGTGGGAACATGTCCTGGTGCGGCGGGAACATTCGTGGCGGTGGAGGCACCTCCGCTTCTGGCTCGTCAGCCTCCTTGGGCGGGGAGCGGGGCCGCGCCAGCCTTACCGCCTTGAGCCCACTTGGTGATCGTCTCATCGACAGATTTTCTGGAGTGTCTGATTCTCCGGAGCGGCGACGAGGGCGCGCTTGCTTGCGGCGCGGCTGTGGACTCGCCGGGCTGGCGGGCGGCGACGGCGCCGGGGTCGCCTGCGCCGGGCTACGCGCCAGCGGCGTCGGCGAGCGCTCCTGCCTCTCCTCGCGGTCCTGGTCCGCTAGTCCTCGCACCTGTAGCGACTCTCCTGCCCGAATCACGGTCCCTAGCTGCTCTTGCGCCACCGATACCTCTCCTCGGTACATAAAGTCTACCACTGCTTGCACCTCCCATCCTTGGAAGTCCTTCAACACGATCACGGGATGTTTGCACGGGTTTTCGCTGAATATCCGCCGGAATAGCGGGCTGCAAGCGCCGAGCAAAACTTTATGTGCTCGCACTCGACGTTCCGCACACACGAGGGTCACGTCCACTAGCGTCTCGGCATGCAGCAGAGCTTCGAAAGATCGCAGTAAGTGAGCCTGGTGGTTGTTCCAGCGGAGGCTGTAGTGTTCCTCGCCGCCGGTGGCGGTCGGCTTGTCGTCCATCGCGCGCGCCGGTGCCGACGCGTGTGCGAGCCGCGGCGGGCCTCGCCGGGCGCTTGCGCGGCTGAGCGCCGCCCTCCGCCCGCTTCGCACCCCACACTCCAACCCTTTCGGTCGCTCAAAGAGTCGCCTTCCCGCCGGACCGCAATCTTATCATCGCACTATTCCACAATTTATATTGGTTCCGTCCGAAAGCACAATAAAGTTAAGTTTGATCACTGCACAGCACACTGTTCTTGGATGTCGAGGGTAGCAAGCAGCACTAGCAGCAGGAGTGAAGGCGCGTACGTGTGTCGCGGGCGGCTCGCGAGCGCGTAGTGAGCTGTGAGACGAGCGCGCGGTGCGGCGGTGTCGCGCGAATAACCGAATATCGGGTCGCAGTCGGCGGGCAGCGGCCGCCCGCCGGGGCCCGCCCCAGGCCCCGCCCCGCCGCACACACGCGCGCCGCCCGCGCCTCCACACATGTGCCACACACATCACATGTGACGCCTCCTACGCACTATGTATTTTCGGGATACCTACTCTTCGGTGACTCGGCTGGTGCTACCTCGATGCACATAGACGATAGACACTGCTTTAGAAGTTTTCCATTGTAAATAAAAACCTGAGGTACTGCATGGCATTCGAGTGGAGGAGCTAGGAAACGCTGCGCACCTGTTTTGGTGTCACATTCATTGAACTGCCAGTTTCTCTGCAGATGTAAGATTTTGTTACTTCTTTTAGTAATCAATCAATTATATCTATCTATTTTTTTAGGAAAAAATACTTACTGACTTAATTTTGAATTTACAAAGACAACGTTACAACCTAAATACACGTGAGGGAAAGTTTTTCGTCTATTAGCTAATTTAATTACACTTTCTTCTTTGTAATGTACTTATGAATAATACTTAATCTCTTAAGGTAATATAATTCAATTACCACGTAACTTATTACTAGGTATGATGGCCATTGTTGTACGTAGTTGTGTAAGGTTACAATAGTTTGTACACCTTTAAAGTATTATCAAGTTATCGTTAAATAGTCTATTCGTTATTTAAGTTATAGTTGAGATCTTACTTTTAAATGTAATTTTTGAATTGCAAGTAAGTATTTAAATATAAAAGTAAGTAGTAGTTAAGTATTTTAAAGGCCGGCAACGCATCTGTGATTCCTTTGGCTTTGTCCATGGGCGGCGGTGATTGCTTCCCATCAGGTGACCTGCCTGCTCGTTTGCCTCCTAATATAAAAAAAAAAATACTTATTTATGAAATACAGTGAAAAAATGAAATGCCTACCCGAACCAGCCAGGAATCGAACTTGGGTCTTCCATAATCCGGGTGGCTGCACTGACCATTAGGTATGCTACCGGGAAGGCTAAAAAAAATAATTAAATAAGTATTTGTCAAAGTTTTCTTAATCTATATAATTTAAGTAAGCGTTTGTTTGTAAAGTTGAATATTAACCTAACTTACATTTAGATAGGTACTTAACAAAATAATTAATGAAGAAAAACATCATAGCTTAGAAATCAAAACAACTTTTTGATAACAAGTGAAGCTTTGTAAGTAAATTTCAATAAAGTTTTAATAAGTTACATACTAAGTAAGAGATGAGATGATGATGATGATGAGGAAGTAGGTAATATTTTTTGGTACCTACGTGTCTAATACGTTACAATAGATTATAATATTAATATATGAAGTAACCAAGACTCAGTGTTGTTAGTGTTACTTCTATTTTAGTTATACGCCGACTTTTGTTAATATATTTACTCTAACATTGAAATGAAACAACTTTTACGGATCTACTCGCGTTTATTTTACACATTACTTATTTAATGTTTATCCTGACGTTTCGAACCCTTTGCAAACCAAAAGACACTGTAAGCTCTTTCTGCGTAAAACGGAACGCACCTGATTAAATTTAAATGAGGGTATACAAGCTACCAACTAATTATGAGATGACCAACACCTCAGTCTCCCTGTGACCACGGACCCTGCAAAGGGTTCGAAACGTCAGGATAAACATTAAATAAGTAATGTGTAAAATAAACGCGAGTAGATCCGTAAAAGTTGTTTCATTTCAATGTGTAGTGTTCGCGTAAACTTTAGAAAACAATATATTTACTCTAATTATTTTTTGTAATAATATTTTTTTTGTTTATTATCATTGGCGTTTACTGCCATTTTCATACTAAAGTTTGGAGAACAGTACACAAAGGATAGGTAATAGGAACTAATACACTTTCGTTCTATATACGTATAGGCAGGAAGGCATCATTTGCGAGTTCTATGCGTTCGTTAGATGGCGCTAGCAGTTGCTCACTTGCTTTGAAGTTTTCATCTTGTAAGGAGGACGCGCAAATATACTAAAAGACAGTAAAAAAAATATTTATCTGCCTAAGCAAAGTATAAATAAATATATTACTTAGAATATAATACAATAGATTCAAATACTTACTTAATTGTAGGTACACATAAAAAAGAAAGAGACATGTTAAAAAAAACAGTTCGTACAATGGGCGGCCTTATCACTAAAAGCGATATCTTCCAGGCAACCTAGGGATGGAGAGGATTGATATTAAATAAGATGGAGGCATTGAAAAAAAAAGTACAGTATTAAAATATATATAAGTACATATTACAAAAACATAAAAATACACATACATACATACAACCATATAAAAAAAGTAACCAAGATGCTAAGTAATTTAGTAAAATAAAAACTTTTGATTCAAAGTTTATCACTGACTTTCCATAGAAAAAGTGTCAATATTTTGCAAGCATCACACAGCAGGCATGTATTACACAGCCATATGGACCTTTTTAATAAGTTTTCATCACATTTCCATTCCAGTGTTAACGTCAATAAGAAAAAAAGGCAAATAGTTGAGAGCTTTCATGAAGAGTCCAGGTTTGAAAATATTAAATTTCTTTACTGCTTTCAAATATAAATTGTGAAGAACGAGGTTAACAAGTTTCGTTCATTCATTTATCTAATTACGCAAAATCATTGCAGATTCATACTGCACGCACACAAGGTAAAATTATATAAATTGTTAATTAATGTATTTGTGACATGACTACATGAGTAATAAGTGATTACTGCTTTCATAAAAGTAACACTAATAACATATCTAATTACGATGTCGCATCATCATCTCATCTTATCTCATCATCAGCCTATGCTAGTCCACTGCTGGACATAGGCCTCTCCAAGTGCACGCCATCGAGCACGATCTGCGACTACTCTCATCCAGCTCTTGCCAGCCACCTTGCGAAGACCGCCGCTTCACCTAGTCTGAGGGCGTCCTACACTACGTTTGCCGATACGCGGTCTCCACTCGAGAACTCGTCTACCCCAACGGTTGTCGGTTCTGCGGCTAATATGACTGGCCCACTGCCACTTCAGCTTGCTGATCCGATGGGCTATGTCGATTACTATCGTTCTCTGTCGGATCACCTCATTCCGAAGTCGATCCTTCAGAGAAACTCCGAGCATAGCCCTTTCCATAGCTCGCTGAGCGACTTTAAATTTGTGAACCAGCCTACCGTGAGTGTCCACGTTTCGGCTCCGTATGTCATGACGGGTATAGGATGCACTGATTAAAGACATTCGTCATTAGACTTTGTGGAATAGGCGACGTAAAGACCCGACGTAATTTCTCATATGCTGCCCAGCCTAGCTGTATCCTTCTGTTAGCCTCTTTCTCGAAGTTATTTCTACCCAATTGCAAAATCTGCTCGAGGTAGACATATTCCTTCACAACTTCGAGAGCACCGCCTTGTACTGCAATCGGTCCCGCAATGGCATGTTTGTTGAACATAACCTTGGTTATGTCCAAGTTCATCAGGAGATCGATGCGTTGGGAAGAATCAGCTAGGCCGTTAGCATGTACCGCAGGTGTCGCATAGGTACTTACTATCGGTTAATTTAACGACTTACGTAAGTAAGAGTTTAGGTAAAACAATGTCTTTTTACCTGCTATTGTTTGAGGAAAACACCGTAATGTTGTTAGGACTGAGTCACCTCGTTGTGACACATTTTTTTTTATTTAAGTTAATAAATGCATGCATAAGGAAGACTATGCCCAGCAGTGGACTGATTATCTGATGAAAAAAACCACTTTCATTTTTTAAAGAGGATTTTGTCTTATATAGTACTGTTGCACCTTTATGAATGCAAATCTATTTCAAATAATAACACGCCTATCAACAAACTACGAGTATTTAGTGTCTGTTTGTTCTACAGAGGTTTTACAAAAACTAACTGTTCAGCATCTGCACTTAGCTAAATGTAAGGAAAAACTTTAATTAATATGGTTTTATAATAGAATTCAATTTAACAGACTAAGTGATTTGTCACGTATGTGCCTTATCTTTGAGTGTCTATCCAAATGTTTAGAGAAAATAAGTTACGACATAAGTACTGAATTAGAAAATATATCTTTGGCTATCACTGTATCTATAGTGCCTATCTCGTATGAAACTATATTAAAGAGAAATCCCGGTGATGTTATGCAGAAAGATCCTTTATCTGCTGTACATTAATGATTTAAGATCTACTATTTAGGATTCTTGTCTCAAATTAAAGAAAACATGTCAGTTTGTAAAAAAAAACAAAATACTGTTTCTAAACCTAGAAAGTACCAACGTAATGAAGGTTTACAAATAGTTGCTACGTATTTAACAATTGAATATCATGTAAAAACAAGTGTTAATATAAAAAAAAACAAAACACAATCGCCTCATTAAAATTCCACCGGCAGGTAAGCTATACGATCGGAACAACTAATATAACAAATTCTGTAATAGAAACAAAACAATCACGGCGAACTATAATAAATCCGTCTTAATCAACCCGTTGGCGTTAAAGAACATGCATTCCAATCAGCAATAATAAAGGTGTTACTGTTAATTCCGTCCACTTGTGTTTATATGCAGTTAATACGGGGATCGCGTGGCCTCAACAACGTAGCCATTTTGTTTCATAATATAAGTGGCATGTAACACTTGTTACATTGGCACGAAGGCTGCTCTTATTCATCAATTATGTTAATTGTTAAGTCAGTTAATGGATGAACGATGTTGACGCGTGTTTAATTTCAATTTTGTACAAGTATCTATCAACATGTAAAAGTTGAAGCTTTTAATATAACAATTCGTGAATTTGTAAAAGAACACAGAAGTGTGAAATAATCAGTTGTAGTAAGTTAGTCCTCAATAATTAAAACGCACATAGATTAAGTCAATCAACTTTTTATTTTTCCTATTTTCCTTATTTCCATCAAGTATGGTGAATGCTAAACTAGTGAATAGTTTAGCATTCACCATACTTGATGGTAAGTGGTAATACAGCGGAAGGAGGAAGTGGACTTCCCACGAAATCATCAACAAAAAAACAAAGAATCCCAAATTGTATCATTGCTGTTAATAGTTATGGCTATAGAATAGAAAATGTGTTGGTAGCTAACAGCAAGAATTATACCAAGCCTTACCAGCAACCAAGCCGAACACAAATCTCTGCTGAGAATTAAACCCGGGACCTCCATGAAACACGTCGCATCGCAAGCACTTATGTTATGTAGTTCACGTACAGTACCACGTCTCATGCTAAGTTTTTGATGTGATCTTTCCGCTCGCCTTCTATATATACAATTTGTGGGAGTGATTTCGTACAAATGCGACGGAAGTACCGTAACATCTAGAAATGTGACGGAAGTAGGTCCGTAATAGTGTGATCCGCTCGCCTTCTATATATACAATATGTGGGAGTGATTTCGTAGAAAAAGTAACAGTGTCTCTGAAGCTTACCTTCAGCAGTCTTCTTATTTTGAAGTAACCCAGTGCATGAAATATATATATCTCAGTAAAAAAAAAAGAAAATAATAAAAAAAGGAAAAAACAAATTACGTCATTGTAAATTGTAAATTCTATTTTCCATTGTAATTTTGATTTCAAAAGGTGAGATATCAAATGTTACATATCATAGTGCGACTACTGTAATGCTCGTTCGTTTTTTTTAAATGACCTAAGCCCTAAATAGTACTCGCTTACAGTTGCACTAATTTAAATCCAGTTTAAATAGAGAGTTGACACAGTGAGCGACACCGTCCGAGTTATGATCTGCTCATTATGTATGCTCACTGGGCGGTCGTCGCCACCTACGGCTTGGGAAGTAATTCAACAGCACGTTGACAGCATATCTGGCATAACAAGCATACGCCATGATCGTGGTGGTAGTAAATAATTGCAGTTTTCTAGCAAGAAAGACAAGGAACAGATAATTTTAACCGATCTGAACCCTTCGGAGAATGTTGAGGTAACCGGAACACGTACTATAGCGTGATGCCGAAACCACTAGAAAACTTTTGACGGTGTTGCACACGGCTTGAGGAACCCTTTAAGTTTCTCGCTGCCCCCAAAAATGTCCGGTGTCGCTGTAAATGCCGCCTGAGGCAATCAGAAAACTCTAAAAGGGATCATTTCGCTGTGCTAATATAACAGTTGTTTTTTTTTACTAGGTGGAACAACGATCTTCGCAAGATGACTGAGGATGAGAATAGCTGTGCGGATCGTGTGTTCGGCACGCACTAAGAGAGGCCCTAAACAGTAAACTTATATTTGCTGATGATGATGATGATACAGCGAAATATTCCACCATTTTCTGTCAAAACAGACTTCCGCGACGTAATGAGGTTTTCGGTTGAGGTTTGATGGGGCATGTTAGATTTTCCTGTTAAAATATACATGGAATACTGCAACGAAGTGACTTTTACTGTTTGAGGTGTTATGGAGATGTTGTTAGATAGCTCTTCAAGGCCAGTAAACGTTTATATGACCTCCTATGATGATTTACTGACGACAGGGTTAGGCCAGGGGCTCGACCGCCTAACCGATCGCTTTGACTTCGTGTGTGGTTTATGACGTCATCTTGTCGTTTCGTGTCGCCTATGAAAGCAATATCGAAAGCTATAGCCTTTAGCTTTTGATATTGCTTTCATAGGTGGTGCGAGGTGGCAAGATGACGTCATAAACCACACACGAAGTCAAAGCGATCGGTTAGGCGGTCGGGGGGCAGGTCTAGGTTTAAATCTTGGAAAGCGCGCACAATGGTTCCTTCACTTTCAATATTCCACCACAAACTTCCTAGGAGAGTTGATGGCTGCTCTCGACAAACCTTCAGAGTTTTTTGGGCTTCAGGGCTTCAGGGTTCTTCTAACCGCCTCTGTGGTCTAGTGGTTAAGACCACCGGTTTAGACTCAGAGGTCCCGGGTTCGATTCCCAGCGGGGGGTACATGTTTGTGTACTCGGTTTGGTTGGTGGTAGCCTGGTAGGGCTTGTTTGTCTGCCTGGCTAGCTACCACCATCTTATCTAAATATGTCGCCATAACATCAATGTTTGTAGTATTGTTGTGTTCCGGCAGCTAGAGATAAGATAGCCAGTGCCTCACTAGTTGAGGTTCCCGGGTGAAGTGCGCTTCCATCATTGGCCTTAACATCACTTAACATCAGGTGAGATCAAGGCACTGTGCTTACCCGTAAAATATATAAAAAAACATCATGATCATAAATCTATCTACTGCCGGACAAAGACTTCTCTTAAAAATACCACAAAGTCATATCCTCCGACACATATTATTATAAGAAAAGGGGCTACCAAACCAAGCATAATACGTACCCACAATACCAGCATAATAAATCTAGATTTAGCTTAGTACACTGTCTCTATTGTTATGAGCAGGATTAGCGCTTAATGAGTGTTTAATATTCGGTATCTATCCTTTTTGATTGAACAACACAACCTTTTTCCAACTTCCTAAGTACAAAAATAAACGATGATTTAACCTTCTTTAACAAAGGTCGCAAGTCGAAGTAAAAACTTTTCCGTGCCAACCTGTTCGTAACATAATAAATCGTGTGGAATTGGCCAGTGCGTGGCCCACGTCACCCTGAATTACTGTTACGTGTGTACCATTAGTGTGTGCCGAGATAACATCTGACCCCTTCGATAGGACTCTTTGGATGTTACGCCAATTTGAACCTTGTTGAACTGTGACTTTCTATGTTTTCTTTATTTAGTGTTTTGTCTGAATATGCTTGCTGTGTTTTTTCTTTGTTGTAGAAAATCTTATTGGTTGGTTTTATCCTTTAACTATTTGAAGAATAGTATTATTGCGGTTGGCGACACAATATGTTATAGTCATTAGAAGTAACAGTCGAGAAAACGATATATATTAAGGATTAAAGCGATGAATTGTAATGACGTAACAATATTTTGATGTGGTTCTTCAATGTCTCAAAGCGGGTCAGCATTCAATTTCCTCGATTGTAACTTCTAAGAAAGGTCAATCATATACTTCGGTACTTGATTATACCTAGAATAATTTCTTGAGATAAACATTTATTGAGATAAGTAATTATGCGGATTTATCGTTCATGTCGTTAAAGTCCAAATGCCAAAAAATGCAGTTGAGAAACGATAGATAGATATATAGATGAAACACTTTATTGCTCAAGCTATAACACAGAATACAAACAATAAAAATTATGATACAAATGTGGGCAAAGACGGCCATATTGCTTAAAGCGTTCGTAAAATCTCTTTCAAACAACCTTTGAGGCATAAGACAACCGAGGAAAAAAATTAAAGGTACTCCACCGGCAACAAAAAAAAGTCCTTGTTATTAATTCAGAATCCATTCCCTGTTATAACTATTTCATTTGCAACCACTTATGCGCGTTCACGCCGCACAATGGTTAACAAACCACTTTGTTTCGTATTAACATTTGGCAAAACACAAATTTTTCAATAAAAAAAACAACACTGTAAACATGGTTCGTCACTTTCCCGCCAAGAAGCCTTTACAACGAGTTGCGGGCGTCGACGCGAAAGATGAATATCTTGGCCCCACGTCTCCGTATCGTCTTGGAAAACCCTATGCAGACCACTTATTGAGTCGGAAGTCAGAGCCTGCAAAATTTTATCGACGGGATTCTGCTTTACTAGTAAATGTGGAAATGAAGTAGATGCGTAACCATATTTCTTTTCATTTCTCTGGAGGTGTCTGTCTGTTAATCGCCTTAGTGTTAAAATCCTAAACGTTGCCTATGTAAAATATTTATGAATGTAGCGTATGCGTAAAAGCGTAATTGTAATTAGCGTAGGTATAAGTAGATTGATGTATGCTCTTTATTCTGAGATTGAGAAAAGTTTTTGTAATAAGCTGGTTTTATTTTTGTTTATTTACACATGAGCAGGTGAAGGTCGCGGGAAGCCGCTGGATGAGAGCAGCATAAAAACGGTCGTTGTGGAGATCTTTGGGGGAGGCCTTTGTCCAGCAGTGGACGTCTTTTGGCTGAGATGATGATGATACATGAGCAGGCAAATGATTCCGGTCCACCTGATGTTAAGCTGAAGCAGAGTCCTAGAGCTAATGGAGTAAGATTGTGTTGTCCTCACCTTGCTGGCAGAATCTGAGTCTACGTGGAAGGTAGCCGGATTGTGCCTCAATAGATGTCCCCACCTTGCCGGACCGCAAGTTGCTTCCTCACACCTGTAAAGTACACACGCTTGCACATCAACCTACCACAATCTGTCAAATTTCCTCAATAGACTTTGAACATTACGGCTAAGGTATATGGTTGAAAATGTATTGAAGAAATTTGACAGTTTTGGATAGATTGATGACCAATTCTGGATATATTCGGGAAGGTACAGACGCCCGTACCTTCCCGAATATATCCAGAATTGGTCGATATTGACAAACCTTTGCTTAGCACCTTTAGTTATTGTTGTGTATGCGTCATGGCGCGAATGCGTCCCGCCCCCTCCCCCTGTCTCCCGCCAAATGTGCAGCGTCCTTGGCGTCCATTAAACAATGCATTTAGATCTATTGGTTTTTTCACTTGTCCTGTCCGCATACCTAACAGTGGCGACGAGAGTTGATTAAGTACCTAGGTACTTACCTACGTTATTTAACATTTAAAGTTAAGTTTTAGTTATACGATGTCCGAGCTATTTGGAATATTAGGTAAATAGTTTCGACCACAATGTTCAAACGTGGAATACGTATAAAAATCGTTTGTCACAATATTTTGACGCAGTAAGTTATGATGCTAGAACTGTTTCTGAACTATTCCGCACGCGCAATGATTTTTTATTTGATTTTGATACTCTAGCAATACTAAGATAAAATATAAAATCTGTTGACTAATTTTATGTAAGCAAAATGATTTAATCTAATTCTAACCATATCATGTGGCTTAATAAAATAAAATAAAATGAACAGTTGTTATTTTAATCAGTGCTTGTTTTTATTTTTTAAATATTTTGAAGGATCTGTTTGTAGTTACACTATGCGACGCCACCATGCATGCGATGCTCACATCACCGCTGCCCGTTGGAGGCTGAAAACTGAAAAAAAGCAGTCACGTCGCGTCGGCACTTGTCTGGCAAGTTGTACGACTCGCACTTAGATTAGTTCAGAAGTTTCTACAGGCATCCTCCCAAGTTTCGCCCGTAGGTACCTGGTTATGTTCATTGGTTTATTTATTTATTGCACAAACTTGTTATGACTTGTGAAGCGGAATGTTTGATTCTAATTTGTTGTACCTACTTGAAGGTGTAAAACTTTACTTCGGTATTCGATGCTACGATCTATAAAGTGATAGAATCATTACTGGGTGCCTAGTGTAAGTTTCATTCGACATTCGATCAGGTTAACGAAAACAAAAACGAGAATTAGTATGGCATTGAAGCAGCGCCTCCTGGCGACATACGAGAGGAGTTAAGATTTAGCCATACAAATTTTCATTTCCGTAAACGTAATCGAATGAATACGGATAGTAAAAAAAACTCACACTAGGCACTCTGTTATTCCAATGTTTCTGTGAGTGAGCTTATACTTGAATAAAAACTCTTATTCAGATTTAGATGTAGGTAATCAAGACCGCTTAAAAGATACTCTACATTGTCTTTACAATCCGTTTTTAATTCCACTTCGGGCAACTTGACAAGAAAATTCATTATTTTACTGTCTTGTTGTTGTTATTTTAAAAATCTGAATAAGAGTTTTTATTTGTACAGTCTTTTGTACAGTGTATTTCGATGTCTATATAACGTTCTAACAAATCATAGTATTTTTTTTAATTTTTTTTTATTGTTACCTCGGCAAATGACTCCATCCCACCTGATGTTAAGTGGAAATGAAGTCCAGACGCGAAGATAACTGGTGCAGCGTGGAAAAAACGTAGCATCAGTTAACCTACACTCTGCCGGCCCACAAGGTGCCTTCACGCCTCTTTTGAAGGACCCCATATCATAGGAAGGAGGGAAAACGTGTGCTGGTAGACTATTCCATCTTTTGGAGGTGCGACAAAGACACGAGTCATCAATTTTTTTTGTGCGCGATGGGATTTTTGAGACAGTGAAGCGATGACTCCGAAGAGCAGCACGTGTACTCCTATGAAGGAAGGGAGAAGGTGGGATGAGGTCAAAGAGCTCTTCAGAGCACTCGCCATGGTATAAGCTGTAAAACACGCTGAGTGACGCAACATCTCTAAGCAATTGCAGAGATTCAAGAGTATTTGCCATTTCTGCATTGTCGATAATGCGTTCAGCGCGACGGACGCTGCAATCTGTCCAAGGCATCGAGAAGGTACTTTGGTGTGTATGCATATTTTTTTCAAGACGATTGTTGGAGGCTTTATTTGAAATATATATATTAATACGTGAAACAAAAACTTTTTTACCCCTTTTTCACGAAAATTGCGCGGACGGAGGAGTATGGAATTTCGCACACTTATAGTTTATATAGAGAATGTTATCCAAATGTAATTTAAAAAAAATATATGCATAAAAATACATTGTATCAATAAAACAAACATTACACACACTACCATGTGTTTGACACACACGGATATGTATTTGACACACGTATCTACACTCTTTTCAATAATTTCAAAAATGGAAGTGGCCAATCTAAACTCACTTATCACAAATCTCACTAATTTTTCATTGGATTGGATTAGGATACAATCCGTGCAGCCTTAATAAAATTACGGTCGAATTTCGACCATTGGGCGACCACTATTTATGTTAATTACTTCGAAGGACCACTTCGCTAATTAATTAATTTTTCTATAATAAGCAAAAGAAAGTTATTACTTATGAAATATTTATTAGTATGTAAGTATGTGTTTAATTATGTCATGATGATGATGATGTATCAAAAGTACTAGTTCGCTTATATACAATCGAATATCATCATCTCATCACATAAACAAATACATACTAATAAATATTTCAGTAATAACTTTTTATTTGCATAGTAAAGAAAGATTAATTAATTAGCGAAGTAGTCCTTCGAAGTAATTAACATAGTTTCAAATAAAGCCTTCAACAATCGTCATGAAAAAAATATATATAAATTATTTATTAATAGGTATAATATTTTTTAAACTTAAAGTAAGACTAAAATACATGCAGTTTTTGAACGTAGGTACTTTCCCACCAATGCAATTATTAATAGTTCATGTAAAATATAGTAACGTGTGTTTTCCGTTTCAAACCATTCAGTTACAACCACATTAGAACGAAAACGCTATATATCCAATACAACATTGTGGCAAGCTCAAATCGGAATACTAAATCATAGCGGCGCTTATATGGAAGTGTATGGCGCATTTAAGTTTTGTCTGTGGCCGATAAAGACGTGTATGGCCGCCGCGGGTTGTCTGTGGTTCTGGTTCGGGCATAGAGAATGTAGAGTGCGGCCAGAGAGCGCGGTAATGAATCAGATGTGTATCGGCCGACGTGTGAGAACATACGGCCAAAATACAGACCGTAAATATAAGCTTGCGTGCGCTTGTATTCGACTTAGAATGTGTTAGATATGGCAAAATCTTTTTAACGTGTTTCATTGCGACTTGTAAACCTGTTTCAATTAGAACACAAATTTAAGTTTTGTTCGCGATTAGGTACACTAAACATTGTAAAATATACACGAGTACACTCACCGTAAATTTGTTTCATTAAGCCATGTTTTATTATTAGTTTTCCTTGCCTAGATTCGCAAAAACTTTTGCAGGGTTTTTTCAATATGAGCTCATTTATTTTGATATGTGATGCAGATTTTATATAGAGTGATCATATTACCTTAGTTTTCAAAATAATCTGTTTTTATTGAGTCCAATGCTGTTTTGTGGAAACTAATGTGATATTTTACCAGTAAAACACATTGTCCAATCTAACTTGGTATTTGCTTAAATGTTTCTAATAAAAACATATACACGAAGACTTTTTAACGGTGATCAGGACCTACTGATTCTGTACTACTAAATGATGGTCATTGCAATAATAATAGTAGTTACATGTTTTCTTTTTATAAATTTAATTTTGTATTTTTAATTAGGTAACCAAAATTAATTATTAGAATGTATGGTCTTCCTAAATTTTTATGAAGTGAAGATTAAAGTGATTTTTTTTACGATGTCTGCCATTTGACAGTTTACTACTAATAACATGAAAAACTTTGAAATCTTTTATGAGGTTTGTTATCATCGTTGTACTTGTACTTATTAAGAGGTTTTATTTGTAGCAAGGAGAAGTAGGATTGGTCATGACCATGATTTTAATATTCATAGTTATTAACTTCACTTCCAAAACAAAAAATTAAAAATGGCACGCTGACATGTAAGTTTTATTTTTATTGCAATGGCCATCATTTACTTTGTCGGAATCAGTAGGTCCTTATTACGGATAAAAGTCTTCGTGTATAATAAATGAAACATATGGTACGTAACAAGTTCATTGGTCTGGCAAATATTAAACTTTTAAATGAAAGGAAACTCGTATTTCTGCAGCCGTGTCTATTAGATTCAAAGGCGACTAACTCGTGCCCACACCCGCTCGCCCGGGGCAAAAATAAAAGTTAAATCGGCGTCTGATAAGCGCCGAAATTTTCAATGTTTTCCCTGCAGTTTCGCTCGCTCGGCTCCCACCTACATACTATGCACATGTGTTTTTGTGTGTGCGCGATGTAGGAAACTGTGAATGCGGTATTAAGATAAAAAAAACTCAACTACTTTTAATAAACACTTTCTAAATTACTAATAACATTAAAATTAATCAAACTTTTACGGATCTACTCGCGTTTTTTTTAATAAACGCGAGTAGATCCGTAAAAGTTTAATTTTAAGTATAAATACATTAGTTTTAATTAATGTTTATCCTAACGTTTTATTTCAATGTGTAGTGTTCGCGTGAACTTTAGAAAACAAATATGTTTATAATAAAATTCAAATTTAAATTCAAAATGTATATATAATTTTTTATACCCGGTATGTCAGAAGGGTGCAGGGCACCTTTCGGACATACCAGGTCAGGTGATCTCCCAATTGAGCTATCGTGGTTCTATTGTTTATAATTATACATTTCTATTCTTATAATTGAGGAGCTCGATGGCGCAGTGGTTAACGCGCCCGGTCTGCGAGTGCTGAGGTTGAGCAATTTTCGCAAAGGCCGGTCAGCGGATGGGTGACCAAAAATTTATCATCTCGAGCTCCTTCGTGCTTCGGAAGGCACGTTAAGTCGTTGGTCCCGGCTGCATTAGCAGTCGTTAACAACCACCAATCCGCACTGGGCCCGCGTAGTGGTTATTGCCAGTTCCCCCTATCCATCTATAGGGAAAGTTCGTGCCCCAGCAGTGGGGACATAAAATGAGCTGATGATGATGATTCTTAATTCAAATAAACCCAAAGACACATGAAACATCATTTCATTGGATTAGGGAATAGGGAACATCCAATGCCCTCTCTTCCTTATGCATCGATGTCCAAAAATCTAATAGCTATACACGATTATGCGCTGTTAGGCGAGTGTACACAGCGGGCTCGTTTAGAGCTCGTTCACACGATACCCTGGAACTAACTTCTACACGTGCTTTTTGTATCTTTTTGTAATGCGCCAGTTTCGTTAGTTAGCTGGCTGGCGAATTTTTGTTTTCTTTTTTCGGCCATGTTTTGGATATTGCCTGCGCGCTAGTCAGTTGTTTATGGTTTCGAGAGGTTGTATTAAGTTTTTCTGGAATGTGTAGTGGCGTAGGTCTATGGTTTAACATTTCTGTTAAAGTTGTTTTTTTTAATTGGTTGGTTCGTTTTTAGCGGTAATTGGAGATATACCAGTTTTGTTTAAAGTGTTTGGGATCAATTCGCATGTTTATGTGTAATCAACTTAATAACTTAATTTCTCAGTCCTTAAGTCCTTCATTACTAAACCCTCAAAAATATCACATATTAAAGCATTTTTAATAAAAAAATAATTAGCACATAGCGTATGTAATCAATCATACGTTGCTTCTTTCACCGTTTACTGTTACCATTACACCGAACAGTCATAAAAGAAGTTTGTTTTAAAAATTTCATACTCTTAGTGCCTACAGAAAATCTATACGAACCTTTGAAGTGGCGATCGAAAACTAGACTAAGAAATCCGCTAAAGAAGTCGTCAAAGTACAATCACTGACAGCAAAGACAGTGCAACCACAAACAAAAGAACACGCAGGTATATCATACACCTGACTCACGGGTGCATTACCTTCTCGAGCCGGTAAATACTGCCATCCGACGCACGTTGTGTTTTAACACAATAGATTCACTTGCATCGGATGTTCCCGCATTGTCATATGGCTGAAAAACAAAAGATCTCTACCTGGCTACATTGCCAACACATTTCACACGTATCGTTTCCTGGAACTGATAAGTAAGTAGGAATCACAAAAGGTTTACGACAAATTGCCTTTTCTAGTATTATTTTAATTGTTCTCCGTGTGGTGGTAACTTTCCCATTTTTTCTTGACATATCTTTGTAAATGTATTTCTGCTTACGTGTAAAAAAGTGTAACTACTTACCTACAACCATTTTATTACGTTACCCGTTTATGGTACGGTTCGAAATAATATTTCCCTATGCCTTGTTTTACGAAACTCATTTTATATTTATATAGCTTATTTATACAAATATTAATCTGTTCGGTACGGCATCAATACACTTAAATCTACAAATTACTATCAGTAAGATGAGCAGTACTAACAATAGTGTTATTGACAACAATGCCGATTAATTTCAAAACTATAATACTAGTACAAATGTCCCCCAAAACGTTAACAATTTTAGTGATGATAACGACTACTAGTAAGACAAGATAAGATAAGATTAGATAATTTATTGCCGTATAAAACTTAGCCTAGATACAAAAAACTTAAACTATGTAATTAATGTTAGGGTATACAATAAAATAAATTATGTAATACCTAAGTTAAGCAAAAAGATTGCCACAGTCAGGTTATCGCTTACTTAACAGTAAAACATTTACAAAACAACGACATACATAGTAATAGTAAATAAGGCAATAGAAATTATAATAACATTTGTTGCTCTACATAATTAGCATTATTTCTAACAAGTAAATATCAAATATTGAAATAATACAATGGCTTATTTGATCCCATCACAAGTTCCTATCTGTAATTAAAAAGTGGTTAAAAACACTAAATTGGTGCTGTATAACAGTGACGTTACAGTTTGCTATAGCCTATGACGCTGCCTATAAATTAGATAAGACAGGTACAAAAAAAATCCATTGACTAACCTTAAAATTACTACCCTATATCCTATAGTCACACATTCCAATATATTCTTATCATCAATAGAACAAGGCTCATTATCATTTATAACAACACTACAAGCTAATTTGTATTGTTCTATCGTGAACTTCTAGATAAAGTGAGCTCATCGTTACCTTCCTCGCACCAACTCACCGCGGCGTAGAGTCTACTCAGCCCCGGCGTGTCATGACCCGCGCCAATAAAGCGCACACACTTCGAGCCCACTTTTACGAACACACGAATTTCGGAAGTCCAGATAAGGGCATTAATGGATTGGCTGACATAAATGTGACGTCACTCCACATATTTCAGCCGTCGCATGTTACAAGTGGCTAGCGAAACCGGACCTGTAAGTCTCCACGCTTTAATAGTCAACACACCTTCTTTTGTTTGGCTACAAGGGGGATGGGCAGCTCTTACCATTCTGGCAGCGATGGAGGTTTATCAGATAGTTCAAGGGTTACATTTAGTGTTGTATGCGTGGCTTGCCCACGCGTTCGACCGTGATTACCATCGGACGCATTAGCATTTTTCGATAGTGTTCGTTCGTACGTGTCTTTGAGGTCATGTGTTAATGCTAGTGGCTGGCACGCGATCTCGAAGTCCGCTGATAAGCCACGCTGTTATGTAAACATGTTCGTTGTTCGTGTAGTTTCTGATTTTGGTAAGTCACCTGAGTTAATTATGGGTCTACCTACGTAATATATTTTTAATAGTGATTTTAGTAAATTATTCAAATGTTGAATAATGAAAATTAGAGTTAAAAGATACTACATAAGATAATGTAAGTTATTTTTAGATATGATTTTTAAGGTAATCTTATTTAAATTCCACATACCTAGCTTTCGTCTCATCTGGGCGTCAAGTTTTCATATTCAAAAGCGTCTCAATAGTATGTCGGTACCCTGATTTTGACATTTTAGTTAACGTTTCTTTTTTTTTGGAAAAGTGTTGAATTAGTTCGCAAAACAGGGTGCAGGTTCGAAATGTCCTGCTCGTGTAAATTTTTGCAACACTTCCACATTGTAATTTCCATAATTATGGGAAATTGAAAAAATCATGCCACCGAAACACGATTGTGGATAATTTAAATACCAGAATCGAGACTGATCGCAAGTAACGATAACGCCAAAGATGTCCTAACTCATTTATAACTACTAGTGATAATCTAGTGGTCGAAGTTAGACCGTTATACATAAAATATACAATGTAAAAGACATATTATACATACATTTTATCTTTCGGGACTTCTTCTCCATATAAACTTTAATTATACCAACTGTCTCTCTTAAATAGTGGCTCGAAGTGTTCGCTTCACGTATTTTATTATATACACTGGCCTGCAAAACTAAGTACTACACTTTTAATGTTTATTTATTTTCTAATCTATAGAAGTTAGAGATTTTTAAATAAAAAACGTTTTGCAGCAATTTTTATCAGCTTTCTTTGAAACTAAAGTAAATTATACATTAGTTACATTTTTCCTTTTTGTTTCGAAAGTATATCTTGTGTACTTAAAAAGTTATTGCAATTTTAAAAGTGTGATACTTAATTTTGCAGGCCAGTGTAGTTATATTTGTAGTGATTTTTTCAACAGTCAACAACAAATTAGCTATTTTAAATAACTTTTGCGCCATGACTCTACAAACGTGTCACAAAAAGGTGTAGTCAAAATGAAAAGATCCACAGTGTATCCGATGTAGATCTTGTATGCAGAGTTACTAAGTTATGATTATTAAATTTAATGTGTTACGCAAATTTTCAATTAAATGTTTCTATTGTGACGTCACATCAAAATAAACAAGATCGGACATCTAGATATTGTATGTGTTGTTACTACGACCTTATTATTAACTTAAATTTTTCATGCAATGCTAGATGAAATATTAATATTAGTGAAGTTATGCGTTTCAGGCGCGCATAAGCGGCGCATAACTGTTACATTATTGTTACTGTTACTGTGTTACATTTATGTTAACTGCTTAGCAGTGATCATAAATGTAAGTACACAAAGGTTACTAAACCACGAGGGCTGAGACTTGTTTATTTTGATGTGACGTCACAATAGAAACATTTGATTGAAAATTGCATAACAAATTAAAGTTAATAATCATGACTTAGTAGCTCTGTATACAAGATCTAGATCGGATACACTGTGGATCTTTTCATTTTGACCACACCTTTCAAATACACGTTGTATAAGAACGTCACTAACAACACCTTTTTCTCATTGGAACTCATAATAATTAGTTTCTACTCGTGAATGTCAAGGGTTGTTACAAATTATAACTAGTCGTCGGTGAGCAATTACCAGCGTCGTTAACCGCTCAAACGGCAGTTTCACTGCTCGCTATTGTGAGCGGGCCGCGTTGCCTAACTGTTTATTTCTAATGGCTCGCCAATTAATTTAAACTTTTGACGGAATAGTTTTGTGTTGATCGATTTCGGTAACATCCATGTTTCAGGAAAGACTGGATCGTATGGTTACTTAGCTTTTTGGCTTACAGGGGAGTTAGTAAGCTTTGTGTCTTAACACCGCCAATAACCGCCTCCATGGTCTAGTGGTTAAGACCGTTGTTCTCAGATGCAGAGGTCTCGGGTTCGATTCCCAGCGGGGGGTACATGTTTGTGTATTTGGTTTAGTTGGTGGTAGGGCTTGTTTGTCCGCCTGGCGAGCTACCACCGTCTTATCTAAATATGTCGCCATGAGATTAATGTTTGTAGCATTGTTGTGTTTCAGTAGCTTTATAGAGATAAGATAGCCAGTGTCTCAGTATTTGAAGATCCCGGGTGAAGTGCGCTTCCGCCATTGGCCGTATCATCAGATGAAACGAAGGCGGTGTGGCGGCGTTCAGTTACTACCTGTATACAGAAGAGACATACTACCTACTACTCTACATACAACTCGTTCGTTATTGTTGCTCTTCAGAATTGTATATTGTGGAATTAGATTGTAATCTGTGTCGTGTGCAATAAACTGTCTACTTCACTAATCGGAGCTTTTATTAAATGGTTAAGTGACGAGGGACCCGATCTACATATATCTATCCTTCACTCGTTCGTCACCCATATAGCGCTATGCTTACTCGTAAGACATTATCCGATACATAGTGAGGGTTAGTTATTATCACCAACCGGCATTTGGCAAACGTAGTGATTAAGTCAATACCAACCAATCAATAAAGCAAACACAAAAGCAAATCACATCGGTATGTTAATAAAATAAAAACCCTTGTATTTATGTTTTTGTAATTGAATAGTATTTGTTGTTGTGCTGAGTGTGAGAGTACTTTGTGTTTCACTTCTTTATTTTTATTATTTAAATTTTTATTTATTTACTGAATTAAATATTTTGATTTGATTTGATTTGATTTGATTTTGGAGGTGCCATAGTCATTCAGTTCCAAAGTAGTTGAACCTTCTTTAAGAAATACGCTTCCATCTTCAACCCTTAATAAAAAAAAAACATGTCACGTCGTTACTAAAAACCAATTGAGAGGTGCATATTATACCCTCATACATTTGGAAAGGTAGTCTTATCTTTTTTCATTTTTCCTTTGTCGTCTTTTGTCACAACAGACGCGCCGACAGACAAGCAAACAAACAATACAATATGTAGAAATATCTGTTGGCATGCTGTAATTTCCGATATGCATTTCTGTAGCAATTATTGGAATAAATACTTTATTGATGTAGCAATAAGACTTGTTTTTGTTCAAGTTCGGGCGTGTAACAGTAATTTAGATTTTAACAAATCTACCTGTTTTATTTGCTTGTTTGTGCTATGTGTGGAGTATTTGAGTGGGGTCATTGTTGGGCTGACTTTGGGTTTCAAGGACGACGTCTAACAATCGTTTCGGGATAATTACGAAAGTAACATTTTATTATACTCGTGAGGTAAAGCTTTGCCGAACTAATAACATGTTTTATGATATACCAATACAGAATTAAAGCTTTTCCTCGCCGTTGTTAGGTAAGCTGGACTAAAAAGTATTAATTTAATGTTATAGTATTATAAAATTAATCACGTTACACATTGCAAGTCTAATTTCCAGGTTTAAAAAGTATAAATTAAATCACGTAACAGCTCTTTACAACATTAACCAATTTTTAGGGTTTCGTAGTTAACAAGAAAGCCTTTAACCTACAGTTTCGCCATGCCCGTCTGTCTGTCCGACCCTAGCCTAGCTCATAAACTTTTAGTACTAGGAAGGTGTAATTTGGCATGGAGACATATTAATTACGCCAACAAAGTGGTGAAGTAAAATTTTGAAAAACATTTTTTTTAGGTTACCTTCCCTACACGTGAAGTGGGGATGTAATTTTTTTTCTTGTCTACCCCATAGTGTAGGGTGTCGTTGGATAGCAATTTCAAAAATATTGTGGGTTTGTGGAAACAGTTTTTTGATTGAGGCATCCGTTTGTGAACTATTAAGCTTGAAAGTGCAAAATTTTGTTAGAGTCAAGTGTCCCCCCCCTGCCAGCCAAATGGTTGTTTTTGGATACGTGAAAAAATTCACGGTAGCTGTATATTATGACGAAGTTAAAAGGAAAACTATCACAGCTAAGTAGGCTTTATAAGTTTACGAGTAACAGTCGACCAACTTATAAAATGTACTTGGCGCAGTACAAATTCCTCATTGGAAACTATTTAAACAACGTTGTCAGGTGTGTGAAACCGGTAGTATCCGCATTATTGAGATGGGCTACGGAACCCTACACTGCGCGCGGCCCGACACGCACTTGCCCGGTTTTTTATTTGACCTAAGCATGTATTTCTGTAACCTAATTGATAAACACTCAATAAAAAAATAAAAAAAACTAACTAGAATGGCGCAACGACCCAAAGTGAGTCTTGGCCTCCGATAATAAGAGTCGCCATCTGGGTCTGTCCTGCGCCACCTGGTGCCAGTCATTCGCGTTGAGCTCGCGCAAGTCCTTACCGACCTCGACCTCCTCCTCCTCATAAACACTCAATTGACGGAACAAAATAGTGACGTCATAGTTTCCATTCCCTTACAATTCCTATGGAATAGAATCGTATTGACAGTTGCTTACAAGGCTCTCTATTGACTAACTGGTCAACCTTAGAATAATATATTGTTCTGAGCGGTCAACTACCCAATTATGCTGTCAAAAATAAAACACAATACAAAACGGACTTCGCTGCTGATACTGAATGAATTTATTTGACTTAGGAGGACAAACATCCATATCTAAGTATGATTTGTTAAGGGCCTCCGCCGTGAAAGTTGAACGACCCCTGTGAGAAACCAGAAAAAGTTACGTTCATTGAGCGACGGAAGTGACAAGGCCTTTCTTCGCGGTCAATGGAAAACTCCGCTTCAGCCACACTGGTAAGTTGGCGTTTTTGTCATGACTTTTATTTCTAATAATGTGTTAACAATCGTACTCCCTTCGATATATTTGGTATTTTCTTTATTTGAAAGAGATTGCTGTTCTGCCGTATAGTTTTACAGAGTAACCGGACTTTTAGGGTTGGCGAGAGACTAAAGGTTCTTCAAGCCGTAGTGATCAAAATCGTCAAGGGTTTTAGAGGGGACGCCATCACGCAAGCATATCCCTGTCCCCTGCTAGATGCTCCGAGGCATTCGGATAGGAATCAAGAGAGGAACAACCCGAAGAAGCCTCTAAACTACTACTAGGACCTCGGTTGGGTTTGACTGTGTCGTGGGGTTGGGTAATATATTTGGTATTGTATGTATCTTTAATGAAACTGAAAATAGCACTTGAAGTACGACCATATATCTAGCGACTCGAATACATAACCTTTCACAATTACCGCCTCCTTACCAAATAACGTGAAGGTCTTATCTTAGTGGGGCCTGCCGAGGTTTCCTTCTCCCAGTAACATCGGTATCTTTTGTGCAACCCCATCCTTTCACTCTTCTTCCTCTGTAAATATAGATGTCATATGCTTGGCAACGTCCTTAAGAGCGAAGAGCCTGAAGTCCTCCGGTTTCGGATAGGCCGACCCCAGGAGTCCCATTCTTTTCCTAGCCAGAGAGTGGCAGTCACACAGTAGGTGCTGCATTGACTCCGTTTCCTCTCCACATGCTCCACACAAGCTATTTGTTGAAAGATGCATTCTGTGAAGCACTTGTTTTGTGGCATAGTGCCCTGTCAAGGCACCAGTAATTGCCAGACAAGCAGTTCTCTGAAGTTTACTAAGAGCATTCTTACAGATCTTCAGTCTGGTTCTGGGTCACCAGACGATGCTGCCATATGTGAGGATCGGTCTCACCATCGTCATGTAGGTCCACATAATGATTTTGGGGTTGAGTCCCCACATCTTGCCACAAGTAGACCGACACATGCCAAAGACTCTGTAAGCCTTGGCTACGTTCGTGTCCACATGCTGTTTCCAAGTAAGTTCCCAATCCAGCGTTAAGCCTAGGTATTTCATTTCTTTGGACCAAGAGAGCTGATGGCATAGATAAAAAATGCAACATCTTAGAAATCATACTAATATTATAAAGAGGAAAGCTTTGTATTTTTCTATTTTTGTATGTTTGCAACGAATACAATCAAAAACTACTGGACCGATTTAAAAAATTATTTCACCATTGGAATGCTACATTAGCGCTGAGTAACATAGGCTATATTAAAAAGAAATATCCACCCGTGCGAAGCCGGGACGGGCCGCTAGTACTTATATATAATAAACAATAACTAAGAATTGTAATATGTAATTATTTAATCTTTAATCATGAGTTCGAAATTAGACTGCTATCCGCCATCCGTTTATAAAGTATCGAAATATTTAAGTAAAAACGGAAATAAAAAATCAAGTTTTCTTGCGAAGGGTTACTTTGAACTGTCAATCAAAAGAAACCGAAAACGTTAATTTTTGTGCCCAATTCCGCGTCAGCATTGTACCCGTATACAGGATGTTCATTAACCGGTAATACGCGGCGGCACGCGAGCCAGACACACGTGCCTCATCACGACAAATGCAAATGAATAAGCTTTCATATTAAGCAACTACAGGATGATGTGCGTTTCGAACATTGTTTTTTTGATGGATTAATGTAGATTTATTTACATTAGTATTTTTTTTAATTGATATTTATTAATTGATCGTAATAATATTTGCATTCATAAACCAGAGGGCCTAGATACCTAAGTGCCATAACGCTAATAGAATATAATGGAATATAATGATTATCGCATGGGATTGACATAAGCCAACGATATTTATAAAATACATTGAAGTAATATTTAACGGGATTCTTACCATGTTTATTATTTGTGAGTATCCTATATTTTGGCTCAGTTGTATGCGCCATTATCACGGGATTAGTGAAACTGAACTGAGCTTTAAATGATTATACGTGTATCTTATAAAATACGTTATCAACTAGCGTTATGCCGCTAAGGTACTTAAAAAGTCATTTAAATATCTTTATGGTGTAGTAGTTAACGGGTTCGATGCCAACGGAGTTATATACTATTGTGCTCGGTTTGGTTGCAGCCTTGCTAGCTGCCGCCGTCTTATCTTAGTCCTAAATCTAACCTTATCTAATAAAGTTTGAAAGTCACTGTTTCAAAAGTCACCAACATATGGACTAAATTTTGGATTGGAAGAAGATGGAGAAGGTTTAGAGCAAAGCATTATCTTGGTATTTAAAATAATTTTACAATTAGTGATGAATATAAATAATTAGAATCTTAAAGAGAAAGGACAATGAATGGTGTGTATAGTGTCCAAATAAGAACTATCTATCTATTTATTCGATACTTTTTATTTATCTATTTCAATTACAGGAAATTTTTCGTAATGTTAGAAATAACAAACGTTTTACTACTAAAAAATATTTCGCTCGTTACCTAATTTTATGGTATATTATAAGAGTAGTACCTACATTGCAAAATGCGAATCTTAAATACTTAAACTAACATATATACACCTTGTTGGGCACAAAAATAAATAAGGGAAATGGTTAACAATTTAACAATTTGACAATTTGTTATTATTAATCAACCTTTCAAACAAAAATAATATATAAATAGAAACTTTGCATATCGCTTAATTTATTCGGCAACTTATTTTTAAGTTAGTTTTCACAACATCCTATATACGGCTGTTAAAGGTTGGCGCAAATTCGGGTAGAGCCCGTGCCAGGCCGCGCCGGCACCCTGTATAATTGCCGGCTGTCTTCACGTGTGCTGTGTATGACTGTAATGCTATATGTTACTTAATTACATATCTTCACGCCATCCTTGTATATTTTGTATTTTTCAATATACATATTTATTATTATTATTTATATATATATTCCCCACTGCTGGGGCACGAGCCTTCCCTATGGATGCAAACACCAAACCAAACGGGCCATAAACCACCACGCGGGCCTAGTGCGGATTTGTGGTTGTTAACGACAGCTCATGCAGAGACCAATGGCTTTACGTGCCTTCCGAAGCACGGAAAAGCTTGAGATAATAAATTTTTGGTCACCCATCCGATGACCGACATTTGCAAAAGATGCTTAACTTCAGCAATCGTAGATCGAACGAGTACCATTGACCTCCTCAAGCCTCCTCCTGCTCGATGGCGCAGCGATAAACGCGCGCAGCTCGCGATTGCTGAAACTTAGCATCTTTGACAAAAGCTGATCAACGGATGGGTGGAGGCAGAGTGACCAGTGGGGTGACGTTTAGAAACCTTCGACGCATAATTATTATTGCTGCGCTACTGACTTTAAGCCTGATATTACAAGCTATTTCTTGCATTCTTGAAAAATTGGGTTCTAAATAAAAATAAACTAGACAATAGGTTAAGTCGATGTTTCTCATTTTATTGAACCATACGGTTTGTTCAATTTACCTTATACAGTACAGTAGTGAATATGATATGGAATGCTTCATCCTTCAATTTAACTTCAGTGTTTCTATCTGTCTTTTAAAGCATAATCTTTGTGTATCTATACATTATCAGAGATATATTGTTGGTTTTGAGATAGATTATTTACTTATTCAACTGTTTTAATACTGATATAAATATTACGCTAAGCGTTAATCGCTTGTACAAGAATAAAACAGTTTGTAATGATTGCCCCAGCCCGTGTCCAGATACGTGTCTGATCACCAAGTCCACGTTTCGCAATGGATATTTTGACACCATGTGCCAACACTCAAATTGTCCTTGGACACCGATTTTCCACCTGATTATTTCTCATCGAGCCGATGGGGGTCGATACACGGGTCGCGGCGTGTTGTCGCACACCGTGGGACATTCTACGCAAACGGAACGCAACTGTGACCGATCGATTGCCAACAATTGATTTTTCAAAATAACAGTACCAATGAGCGATTTACATCTCGATAGTTACGTAGCAATTTGTGAGCGTGATCGATGAAATTTTCTTTTGCGGGTAAACGTTTGCTCATTGAAGCTTCAACTTCAACTATCATTTCATAAGGCACACCGACGATAGCACGAACATAGCACACAACGATGTGGTGCCACTAGTGTCTATTAACCTCTGTCGAACGGTTTAAGCTCGTAGTGTTTGTACGGACGATGCGGGGCCGGCCGGGTCCAGTTACGTTGGTCGAGTGACATATTGTCACCGGTCGCACGATTTTACTGTCCGGCGAGACGTGACGAGTTACGCGTGGTCGCCGTTTTTATTTCTGCCAATGACGGGTGTCGAGGCGTGGTACGGACACCGCGGATCCCCAACGTAACTGTGCGTCGGCGCTGGCTCTTGCGCGGACGGAATAGGGTTCATTCTTTGCTCATCATTCTTTTTGATAAGCTGGCGGCTGCGTAACCGGTCGAAGTGGGAGTGATATGTTTTTTTCATCGGATACACACGCCCACCGTGCGGCAATCGGCAATAGAGTAATCGAGGTGTGATTGCGTTGTCCGATTTCTAAAATTGATTGTCGTTTTGTTGGATCGATTACGAGTACAGTTCGGTAGTATTTTATTTATTGTGTGCAGTTTTTCACAGATTGCGTGTTGGGTTGTGTTGTTTTGTTCGCATTTTTGCAACTGAAACTGGGCTTGAAATAATACTTACCAAATAGTACTGTTGTATTTTTGACGTCATTAATTTAATGGTCAGTTAAAATACTACAATGTTTAGAGATATATGACTTATGCATTACTTTTTAGACACGTAGGTAATTCATGACTAAGCAACAATGTGGAACAAAACTGTTACTATTAATTTCAAATAATGACATAAGAAAGAGCCAATGTTTGTCAGTTCATTTGATCTCCATTAAATCAAATTTGGTTCATTATTCGGAGTATCGTATACAGTTGGAGTTAACGTATCTGCCGGTAATCATGGTTGTAGATGTAACAGTAGGATAACTTATTTGATATTTAAGTGAGAATAGGTTTTGTTAGACAGAACAAAAAAATCCTTTCAAAGAAGTTTATTACAATATTTACACATGTTTAAAAAGTTTTAAAAATAGTATAACAGCAATTATTTGTCTCATGTTCGACGATCACAATCTATAAAGAAAGATTTGTTGTCTTAGACCAAAAGTTTTGTTTCAAAGGTTGCTCAACTTCTTTAGTGATGGGACATGTCAAGAAAACAAAAACAATTTGCGTTATTTAATTTATCCACTCTTTCCAAATGTTATATCAATTTGTAAATGTATCCCATGCGAGCTCTAGAATTCGGGAAAGTATGAAAAATGAAACTGTGGATTAGTTAGTCTTTGGTACTAAATTCACAACTCTGGATATTACAGAATCATAACTGCATAGCAACCATCCTTATATCTATTTGTGCAGCCAAGCATCGTTTTGCATTGCTGTGTGTGTGTAATTTTGAACTGTACTAGGTCCTGTGGAATTACAGGGCATATAGCAAAAAACTGAAGCTTCAGGTTCGGTAACGCGTGTGTCTAGTCTTTCGTCTCTGGGCTGCGGATAATCTCTCTTCTGTGGCTGCAGTGATTGCCTTCCATCGAGCGAGCTGCATGTTTTTTCGCCGGCTTCTTAGGTAAAATAATATGTATAATAATGTTCCAAGATGCCAGTACATTAAGCGGCTAGCTACCTATCACTGATGTTATCTATTCTCTATCTAACTTAAAGCCTTACTTTAATTATACCTACTAAATGTGGCGTCGAAGTCACTAAAGTCGAGTTGACTCAAAATTGGTGATTTTGATGCTTTTTACCCCTTTCTGACAGAAGGACGTGAGAGTATGTATGTATGTCATTTGTACTATAATGTGTTGCGTAGGGAAACTTGAAAAAACAATCGCCATTATATTCGTATTTTAATAACATTAAATACTTATAAAAGTTAGTACACTGTCCACAATACGGACTGCACCACTAATAATTGTAGTTAGAATTTGTAACGTTATCCTGCGAAGATATCTCCGAGATTCGATTGCCTTTGTGTGCCGCCATTGTGACTGTGACGTGACGCGCACATCGGCGCACGCGCCGCCGCCAAAACGCGGGGTCGATGCACGCGTTATCTGTCATTGGAGAAATGTATCTTTGATTTTTAGTCTATGGATTCTGTGTCTATGGTAGAAGGAGTTCTGTTTACATTAAGACTACGTTAATCTTATTTTCGCTAAAAGGCGTAAATAGTTTAAATCGTTGAATTAATATTTTTGCTTTTTAGTTTAAATTGGAAGTTGTGTTTACATTAAGACTAGTAGTGGAATTGATATATATTGAACTTTATATGATTGAGATAAGATTGAAAACCAATAAAATTTTACGCGTTTTGCATTAAAAGTGTTTCGTACACTATGAAACTGAGGACATGTACTTATTACTGTACGTACTCGTGAGAATTAATACAAAACTCAATATACAAGTTTCCCAAGAGCTCTACATATGCCACAAAAAAGGATGATAAAATCATGCCCCATCTTTATTCTCAGTCGTTTTTACCAGTAATGGGCAAGTTAATCGATACATCTCGATTATCGATAACATTCACACGTCGCACACGCTCCGGCGTCGTGTCGATAGAGACGGGCGGGTGCTTTGTTGTTATCGACCATCTATCGACTATCGACATCGGATTTTCGGCGGTCCTGTCACTCAAGCGATCGAGGTTTTTGTGTGCACGTCGATATGTCTATGTTGCGGTGCAAGTGGAAAAACCGAGTGACTAATAAACGTTGAAATGTAATTAATGAAACGTTTGAACCATTTTATTAAAAATAATGATTGATTTATTTAATTATACATACCTAGTTATATTTAAACTAAGTTTAAGGAATGGCAAAATAACCCATGAATACTAAGATCTAGTTGTATTCTAATTCCCAATACTCCTAAGTAATTCTTCCAAATACCAAATATTAATTAATAATGTTAATATGTTGTGCCTCTTTGTCAATCTGTAGTTATTTAGAATGTTTCTCAAACTTGTCTTATTATGATTGAAAATATTATAATGAAAAGTTCGAGAAACCCTGAAAATAAGGTGGGATAGTTGAAGTCGGATGTTCGTATTAAATTTTTTATGTGTTTTCTAAGATTGTGTATAGGTAACTTTAATCTGTCAGTTCTCAAAACAACTTGAACAACTAGGTAAGTACTTATTAATTTTATCAAACTGTCTTATAAGAATCTTATGAGTATGTACTTCAAAACTTTTTTTTCTTAAAAGTTATTTTATTAAAATCTGTTTAATATTTATATTATGTTTCTTATTAAAACTACATACTACACAACGGTCAAATATGCAATCAAAACTGTTCTTCCCTAATCTAAACATCCATCGTTGTTAAAAAGTTATAGGAGCTCTTAAATTATAAGATCATTACGACTATGTATCAATCATTATGTTTTGTTTGTAGTTATTATTAAGTTAAAACATGTTTTGCTCGGTGAAAAAATTTATGTAATTCTTTATGAGAAAAACAACTTTAACCACAAGACATTTAGAGAATAATCGTATTCTTCAAGTGTCCGCCACAGATGATATATCTATAGTATTGGTGTTATTAAGTTGTGTAAAGACGCGGGTATCTCGGACATCTGATGGCGCTTGGAGATGGTTTGATGCCGCCAGTGACGGCTGGCAGCCACACGAGGCTGAGATCACACCTTTTTATGGTGATTGCTTGCGAAATAAAACATGGCGAAAAAGTATTGTAGGACTTCTTGACGGACAAGTGAAGAGCCATGTATCTAGTTTCGTTTTGTTTAAAATTATGTTTTTGGGTATTTCGAGTGTTTATCATCATCATCATCATCATCATCATCATCATCATCATCATCATCATCATCATCATCCATTAAAGTCCCACGTTTGACAACACGTTGGCCCAATACGGAATAGAGAGTTAAAATTATATTTTATAAAAAAAAGTAGTTAACTAATTACAATAAATTAATTGTAAGTGTAATTAATAGTAAAAGTATTGTATAGGTATTACTAATAACAAACAGTTTTTTATACCTAGTTGTATTTTGATTTTATTCACAAAAACCTATTCATATTACAGTACACCTATGTGTATAGTCTAATAGTCATTATCGCAAAAGATCTAAAATCAATCAATCTATCTATCTCTTTTAAATTTTTTAAGATCCGTCTTTTACATCTGATGGCGATGCGAAGCTTGGAGATGGTCTGATGCCGCCAGTGACAACTGGCCTACGAGGCTGGGGACCTTTTTATGGCAATCGCTTGCGAAATTCAACATGGCGAAAAAACATTGTTGGACTTTTGGCGGTAATATCATAGGTATGTGTGTGATTTTTTTAGAATTATCAGTTTTTGCGGCATGTATATTGTTCATCGTCATCAGATGACCTTGCGCAAGTTAACCAACCTTACGTATAACCTAGCGGTTGGTAGAGGGTGTCAGTAAACACTTTGAAGTCGTGTATAGCAAAGTCGTTCATCAACATCATTTAATAAATGTTTCACTGTGAGGAGATCGGCACTAAATGAATTGGAGGGGTAAAATTGTAAGTTAATATAAAATGCTTGAAGCTTAGTGACAAGGCAGAAAATTTGAGTTTTTACTATCTCAAATATTTTTTGTAGATCATAAGTTCTACAGAAAAAAATATTAATAAATATATATTTTTATATATATTTTTTATTGTATACTAAAAAATATTTTTAAATAAAAAAATAAATAACAAATCAAGCAAATCAAATCAAATAAAAATATTAAAAAATAAATATAAATAATATTTAAACACTTGGAAACGAACTGCCTTCCAAGTTTGTTACCGAATCCGTAACTCTTTTCAATATTGATGCTATTAGCCAAAATTATTTCAAAAACTTACTACAATATAATTGGATGAATATTAACCTCAACATCAAACTTCTACCGTTTAAATCATACACGTATTGTACCGCTGAGACCACTTGCCAATAATACGAGAAAAGTATAAGATGCAAGAACATAAAAATAAAAAACTACCCGTCTTATTGTATCTGTCTGTCTAGCTAGTGTAATAGTTATCAGGTTCCAAAAATCGAGCACCAGTACAAGTATTTTATTATACACACAGATTAATATTTAAAGTTATGAAATATACAAATAATAAGTGTAGTTCAATGTTTATTGAATAGTCCAACAAAACGTTATATACCTACTACTCAAGCAAAACCATGAACACTACATTATCCATAAAACAAACCGTAAACCAACTAGCTCGACGAAAAAAAAACAAAATCCACCTTGAAAAACCTAAATCGGATTACGCAACGGGCCACTCACTGGCCACTCAGTTCAGCGACCTCGCAATATTAAAAAGTTACGGACAATGGGAGAAGTAGGTAAATTTGAAAACAGAATGTCAATAGCCGCCGGCCGGCTGAACCTGCCCCACGCGCCCTTGACTTGCGGAGATAAAAAGGGGGAGATGACCGCCACCCCCGATGCCCCCTCGGGTTTATTGCTTCTTTTATCGGGCAACCGAACTTAGGAACTGCGGTGCAACTGGTAGGAACTCTCATAGTTCCACACTTTGCTTATGTTGGGGCTTTTTTTAAGTTGTTTTGTTAAGTTAGTTGAAATAGTACCTATATTGTTATAGCAAAAACTGTTGTTTGACTAGTGGTTTTTAGTTTAAGAAAATGCGCAAAACATATTTTCTTCCTTTTTTTGTGTATTGGTGACCCGAAAATATTAAAAGACACGACAACAAAGTATCAAGATCTTTCGTTAACTTTTGCAACCGTTCAGTACGTACTTAATTTAAAAACAAAACAATTTTACACTCAAACAAAACTTTGTAATCTAATAAACAAAAGCAGAAAGCTTTTTCTATTAGCCCAACCCAGTATTGCACAAAATGATACCACGGTCACAGTACGCGGCGCTATCAGCTGATCGTAAACTGTCCCCTCCGGGCGGCGACCTTGAGCGGTACCCCACTATTGAAATTAAAAAGGAGCACCGGGGTCACTGGAGCTTTGCACTTTTAAAAATGGAATCGCAGTTTAGACGCGGGGTTGATGACCGTCGTAAAATTTAATAATTCAACTTTTTTATACGGACTCGTTGCAGGGCGTTTGAAAAGAAACTTTTTGGATGTGGTAGGTACCTTCTTTGTGTTTAACATTTTTAATAAATTAAAAATTTAAATGGTAAGTAACAAATTTTTCTTGAATGTTTGTGTTAAATGAAGAAGAATGTTTTTTTTAATGAAAATACTTTAATTTGTAAGATTACAGATAGAATACAATAGCGGTAAGCACACTTGTACACGACTCATGTGTTCTCTTGCGATACAGTCTAACCGAGTCGGGTAAGTCAAGTCATTTGTCTTATTATTTAGCTTTAGTATTAATATTGTGTCGATATTATATTTTATTATCACAAAATATTGAACATTTTTGCGAGCTTTGACAATTTTGCTGACTTAAATGTGACATTATCTCTCTCTCATAAAGTCAAAATTGACATGAACTCCCTCGTGAATAGTGTTGTCGTAAAAAACTTTTTAGTCTATCTTATCAGACTACAGAAATACTAAAGAAGTAATGTAAACAGCCTATGACTGTCCCACTGCTGGGCAAAGGCCTCCATCATTGAAATCAAGCCAACACTACAATTTATGGGTATGGCTTAATCCTCCTGAGCTTGACGGCCTCCGTAGTCGAGTGGCTCACACGCCGGTTTATGATGTTGCCATCTCCGAGTTTGCTTCCCGGTCGGGTCAATGTAGAATAACGATTTTTTTCTATATTTTCTCGGGTCTGAGTGGTTGTGGTACCGTTGTTGTTCCTGATTTACATAACACTAGTGTTTAAGCTACATTCTTTGGAGTCAGAACATAATATTTATTTATTTTATTATTTAATCACCACGCTTACCAATGCGGGTGATCACAAACCCGGGCTATGCATCGAAATACGAAAAATACGACTTAGAAATCGAACCCGGGACTTTCGGGTATCGGGCCGAGCGCATGGCTATTCGCTACCGAGGCGTTATGGAAGCAGGAAATAGAAATTGTAAAAAAAGAATTGTAAAAGAAGAATTGTAAAAAAAGAAGAAGAAGAGAATGTTCAGCTGATTATAATTTCTTGTGACTAAAACTAGAAATAATCTAAATAAATAAATAAATAAACTTTCCTACACTCACACCAATTAACAAGCCCAAGAGAAGCTTCGTTATGAAATTCGTTAAATGGTTACTAGTCAACGGATAAACATACTTAAAATACTTAAATACATACTTATTACACATAGAAAACACCCAGACCCGAGACAATTTAGAAAAACAATAATTTCTATATTGACCCGACCGGGGATCGAACCCGGGACCTCAGAGATGGCGACACCACGAAAACCGGTGTACAAACCACTCGACCAAGGAGTTCGTCAATCTGAATTCAATGTCAATAAAAACATCTTCAGATCATGCATAGTTCGTACGGTACATAATGATTAAAACACAGGGAGATTATAATTAGACCATTAAATTATTTTTGAGCAAGTTTTGTTATTATATTTTTTTTTTATTTTTTTTTTCTTAATGAGAGGTACAAAAAAGTGTTTCTACTCTTTAAAGATTATATAAAAATAACAAAAAAATAAGAAACGTCATAAAAGAGAATGTTAGATACATTCTTCACTTAAATTACATAGTTCACTTAAATTCTACTAATTCATCGCCATCCCAATCCCAAAAAACTATTATATTTAAAACTACCATATTTTTTTTAAAGGTTTTGTGAAATTAAAATGTCACTCAGTCAGATATCCAGAGGTCCTGTCCTGTCGACACACTCACATGGTTAAGACCGCTGCTCTTATACCCAGAGGTCCCGGGTTCGATTCCCAGCGGGGGCATCATGCTTGCGGTTCCTTAAGACCGCCTAGCTACCAGTATCTTATATAAATATGTCACCATAATCGGTTCGTTAGTAACATTTTAGTTTTCCGAGGTCCGACAGTTAAATAAAAGATAGCCAGTTCCTTAGTCGAATATATATATAATTTTTATCTTAACTCAGTAGTTGAGGATTCCGGGTGAAGTGCGTTTCCACCTTTGGCCTTATCATCATCATCATCAGCTCATTTTTATGTCCCCACTGCTGGGGCACGAGCCTTCCCTATGGATGGATAGGGAGAACCGGCCATAAACCACCACGCGGGCCCAGTGCGGATTGGTGGTTGTTAACGACTGCTAATGCAGCCGGAACCAACGGCTTTAAGTGCCTTCCGAAGCACGGAGGAGCTCGAAAAAATAAATTTTTGGTCACCCATCCGATGACCGGCCTTTGCGAAAGTGAAAACTTCTTTAGCGGCGTTGTACACTTTTTTTGTAGTGGGTAAAAATGTTAAATTCGCGTCAGGACACGTGGCCTGATCGAAAATTCGTAAGACGGATGACAGCCGGCGCGGCGAAAATGTATGCATGTTGTTTCGTTTAGGCGGGGCAGGGCGCTTGCGCGAATGTTCGAGTGCCTTTTAATGTAATATAAATTGTCACGTTTGTGTACGATAGCGCAATAAATAAATATTGTATTCTACCACATAAATGATAGTACTTTTATACTGATAATTGACAAAGACAAAGACAAAGACAAAGACTTTTTATTTCGCTTGAAATATGGTACATATGTGGTCTTAGTTATCTATATATCGATCACATATTTCACCAGAAGCTGGTACGCAAAAATTAATTAAAAAACTATACCTACAATAACAAGGGAAACACCTGAGTTGCAGTAATGTTCTAAAGAGCTGAGGGGCTAAAGTATTCTTGCAAAGAATAAAAGCATTTATTAATTAACCATTTCTTTAGTTCTCTCTTAAACATAGTTATTGGAATCACCTTCATGTCATCATGCAGCCTATTATAAATTTTGATGGCCATTACGTAACTGTTTTTTGCACATGCCGCAGTTGTGACTAAAGGCAGTATTAGTTTGATTGAAGCAATTCGTGCAAAATTATTCCCTAACCATTCCAAAATATCATAAATGCACAACGATAATATTCAAGTTTTCACTTCTGCCGGCACTCCCGGAGTGCAACCCAATTTTTTTTTTAAATTGACTACCTACCTTTTTTTGTTCGCGGAAATGTTCTTTTGTTTCATTGTAGCTTTGAAGGGACTTGCCTTTGTTTCTTTTCGTTTCTGCTATATTTAGCTAGTGAAACAAACACACTACTCTAAATTTTTATAGTGTTAACATAAATAGTTGCTAAGAAAATTTAAAATAAAATTTTATAAAAAATCTTCAACAAAACGTCAATTTCATAGGTAAGGACCTAATAGTTGTTTAAGCGGGAACCACAGCTAAGAGATGCTAATAAATAGGTTTTATTTTATTTTTTATTTATGTTCTTAAGTGTTATAACAGTTATGTAATAAACAGTAGTAATGCAATTAGACATCAATACAATTTGAGAACCTTCTTAATACGGTTGTATTACACAGTTACATAAATGATATTAAACCGACAATCGCCAGAAAAAAAAGAACATTAATTGTTGATTACGTAAAACCTTATGCTATAATGTTCGCTGCGTTGTAACAGGCGAAAGAAATAAAACGGAAAAAAGGTATTCTCTTAGATTTAAGTTGGAAAAGATTATTGTGTAACAATTTGGGAATTAGAAAATTTCCGAGAACCGCAAAACTGTTCGCGATGAGCTGTTTTATGAATCGGTTTCGCGTCCGAAGATGTCTATTCATCAGTAGTCTTATAGACTAACAAGAAGGGGCTAGGAAACGGGCGATTTTAATGACAATCTTTGGTTTCTCTGTGGTCGAAGTTTCTAGGTGAAGATGTGGAATAAAAAAAAACTCGCATTTATCAACAAAAGTACAAATCAAAGATTTATTTTTTCACAGAACCCTTCCGAATGGTTTCAACCTGCATTCCTGTTTCTGTCACTACACAACAGCGTTTTGCATTGCGTTTGCGTATTTAAAGGTATATCCAGTTCAGTTACTGAACGAAGAGGTATCACAAAAACGAACGATCAGCAATCTCAATGGTTTTGCTTAATAAAAATAATATATTATTATTATTATCTTTATTTTTTTTTCTTTTACTGCTTTTGACTCTACCTTTCTAAACCATGTCTACACACCGCTAGTTCTGTGGCTACAGCCTCACACAATCAGAGGCCAACGTCCACTGCGTTCCATTGATTCGGCTTTCTTTAAGAAATCACGTCTAACACCGGATGGCGATTCGACGCGCCACGCAGACCAGAACGCTAGCCTTACGCAGGCCATTCTTTACATTAAATCACGAAACCAAATCTAAAAACCACTTTTAACACCAACACACAAAGTTTAAATTAAAACGCTGTAATGTTGAGATGAAATTGAGCGAATTATGACCTTTAAGTAGCAGTGTTTAGAGTAGGAATTAGTGTCGATGATCTGGTTTCCGAGCGCCTTCACGCGCGAGTGCGAGTGGCTAGTCATCGCAGATGCGTTCCGCACTGATACGTGGCACTGTCACACGAGGACTGGTCATTGAGGCAGAAAAGAGGCGCTCTAATACTTTTTAATGAATGACATTTAAAAAATGAGGTCTATAGTTTTGAACACAGATTAAATAAAGCACATATTTAAATAAAGATCTACACATCTCACAACAGACCCTAAAATCTCAATACTCATCGAATAACGACACATAACAGACCTCCACAGACACACATTATACTCAGGATTGCCATTGATAAACAGAATGCATGGCTAATGACTGACATATTTGTGATCTACTGTAAAGGTATGTTTCCGAACTCCGCTGCACGCAGCAGTGCTGCCGCAGCAGTGCTGCCCCGCAGTACTACTGGTCCTGCATTGCTGCCGCGACATTGCTGCGTAGCTCGGAATGTAATCTCATCTAAACTTATAGAGAATATATGGGGACCAGTAGTGCTGCGGCAGCACTGCTGCGGCAACACTGCTGCGGCAACACTGCTGCGGCAACACTGCTGCGTGCAGCGGAGTTCGGAATCATACCTTAAGTTTCTTGCGTCCATTCTTCTCCTCAGCTAAAAAATAAACGTCTTGAATGGGTAGTAGGTAAAAATGTATGGACGATACAAAAGCACTTTTCTTAAGTATAATTAAATAAAAACATAATATTTTGACTTTGATCTTTAGAAATCTGAAGAAAATCTTTATATGAAAAAACTGGTCTATCTTTTTAAAAAACTATTAAAGTTACAAAATTTTAGTAGTAGTTACAAAAACACAAATGTTGAAAAAATCTGACATACCGGGTCAGGTGCTCTCCCAATTGAGCTATCGTTGGGAGAGCACCTGACCCGGTTTTATTTGTTTTTTGTAATTTTTCGCAACAAAATTTGCGCTAAATATTATATAAACAAAACAAAAACATTTTAGTAGTAGTATTTAATGTAATCAATACAATCTCTTGCGACTAACGAGACGAGTATGTCAGAAGAGGGAGGACTGGAGGAGGAAAGTTAGCAAAACTATTTACATATTTCTTAAAATCCTACGAACCAAACAGCTGCTGTGTTATTAGTTCGAAATTGGTTAAAGACATTTCGTTTTGAATAATGAAAATGGCGAAAGTATTTCATAATTTATTCTAACTTCAAATTTGAACAAACTTCTGAAGGATATTTTTGAAGGGCTTTTTAATTTTACAAGCAATATAAGTTCAACTAACTTGAGCAATGGTACCAGTGTTCGGGGACATTGAAGCCCAGTGTTTCACTCGGAAAACGGAACAGAAAATCTCCTCCCATCCGTCGGCTGACATGCTGTATACGTCCACACACACACACACATACACCCTCTCACACGCCCACACACACACTCTGTATTTTATTTTTGTACTCCTCATATTTTGTTTATATTTTTTGCACCATTTTAATAATATTTTCTGATTTGTATAAGTACCGGAGTTCCATAAAATGGTACTTGTAATAACTCATCGGTAACTGCGTTTTAGGCCTGCGAGCCTTGTGTGGTTGCCTCTGATACATGTAGATTGTTAACTTGTAATTGTCAAATAAAAAACTTACTTATTTACTCAAGTTTCGTCGCCAAAAATCTATACTAATAATAATACTTATACTAATTATTATAAAGCAAGACTTTGTTTGTTTGTTTGTTTGAACGCGCTAATCTCAGTTACTGCTGGTTCGAAATGAAATATTATTTTTGTGTTGAATAGTCCATTTATTGAGGAAGGCTATAGGCTATATTACATCTCGCTATGACTAATAGAACGCAGGTGAAACCGCGGGGCGCATCTAGTAAAATATATTTTCATTGAATTTTTACGGGATTTCAGCTAGGAAGCAGGTGGTATGTATTCAATTATTGCCAAAGACTTAAATCAGTTGCTAAACCCTATTTTTGATTATTAATGAAAAAAAATCAATTACTTGGTTTCTGTCGAACACTCTGGTGCCACCCTACGTACTTACCCTACGTTCGTAAAGACATAGTGCCTTACAAATAAACAAACAATAAAGTCCGAATAGTTATTCCGTGTTTTGTAACTTTTACTCTAAATATTTATAAAATTTATAAAATACAGTGAAAAAATTAAACGCCTACCCGACCCAGCCAGGAATCGAACCTGGGTCTTCTGCAATCCGGGCGGCTGCACTGACCGCTATGCTACCGGGAAGGCTGACGTAAGCACTGAATTTTGTCACTGCTTTTTAATTTTTGAGTGCTAATAGCGGCACTAATAATAATTGCAACCGATGGCAATGACCGTGAATATGCGTATATTCACCTTTGTAGATGAAATACCACAAATTTGATAACACTTCGCTATATTAAATTTTACTTTTTATTTTCAAGTGCTAATTGCTGCACTGAAGCTAAATTCAATATTTATAAAATTTATAAAATACAGTGAAAAAAATTAAACGCCCACCATTAGCTTCAGTGCAGCAATTAGCACTTGAAAATAAAAAGTAAAATTTACTTTTACTCTAATTTGAAATGACGTTATAAAAAAAATATTTTCAGTATACTTACCTATAGTCAAGCGACAAGAGCCAGTCAGTAACAGCTTTTTACAATGACGATAAGGCATCGGAAATGAAGTCAAAATTTTGTTCACCAGATTGTTATCCTGATCCTTGGGATCCAAAAAATCAATGCAAAAAAAGTAGTGCGAGCAGCTGTTCTTGGACAAACAACATAATCTCATCTTTTATTTACAATGGAATGTTTGCCGGTATACTTTTCTAAACTATGTTGCCTTAAGAGCGTAGAAAGAATATATAATTGCCTAACGCTTAATTTTCTAACGTTTAAAACCTTAGTATCCCTGTAAAGGTCTCAAGTTGGATACAATTTAGGTTATTTAGAAAGACATAAGTTTACATGACAGGGACAAAACACGGAATAACTGTTCGGACCTTATTCTTTGTTTATTTGTAAGGCACATAGTTAATTAGAGCCGTAGCGCTCGTAGTATGCAGTTAATTCCGTAGCATACGTCGTTGAATTCTTTTACATGTATGTAGCGCTACTACGCATGCGTGTAGCACCTGCTCGAGCTACGAAACACTACGACGTTTAAGTTAATAAAAAAAACTTATCATAATATGTTTTGATTTTTACTATTTCTAAATGAGTATATTCACTTTTTAAACTTACATTCACATAACAAGCTTCAGTTAAATATGTTCATGTTTTGATAGGTATAGTAATGCTTTAAGATTAGATTAAGCAGAAACGGTATTCGATTTGGTATCGAATTACAACTAAACTCTGTTGACTTATGTGACAGTATGAATCATAACGCATTGAGTATTGAGTATACGCATACAGTTCTTACTACTAAGGGGAGTGAAGTATGTAACGATGTGGTTTATATCTAGGTGTACTTGATCATTCGCTTTTTGAAAAAAATTCTAGTCTAAAATATTAAGATTTCAAGTTAATACAATATCTAATAAGTTTAAATAGGTATCTAATAGTTTTAAATATTTTTATCTTGATCCTCTAAAACACGGACTCAACTTCGAAACAAATTTGGTTTAAAACTGATACTGTTGCCTCATTTGTCTTAATAAATGTAGAGGTAAGAGGGATCAAAATATCCGTTAGCATAATTCCGCGAAGCGCGGCTTTAAGAGACATTTCAATTAAACCAGCGTACACCTCATAAGCAATATATGCCGAATAATTGCCGTCGTTGCCTCATTAAAATTCTCGCAATCATTTCAATAAAAAAAAGTGTATATCCGTTCCGCAGCAAAACCTTTTACGGCCCCCCATTCCCTTGAGTTCGTTACACATCAACAGCGAATACCAATCAAGCTTTCATTAGAGAACGGGACAATCAATATTCATATCCCATGCGGAATCTTTGTAGCGACGCAGCGTCGCAGCGTATAGACGCAAAGAGAAAAAACCACATGATAGATGATCTGCGCGCCGCTCCCGTCCCAAAACCCGCAACGAAATTAAAAAGAACAAGCCATATCACTTAGCGCACACAGGCGAGGTTTTTATTAAAAAAATTCTACATATCTCTCGCGTCTTCCCCCCCCCCCCACCCCCCCAACAGAGACAGACAATAAAAAACACAGTGGAAGAAAGGGACGGTCCGCGAACGCGAAAATTATAATTGCACGTGAATTAACACTGATTTCGTCTCTGTCTTGTGGTGGTGTGTTAGAGTGGGACAGGCTGTGTTTGTGTGTGATTTACACATGGTCCGCGCAAACAGGATAACGGTGAGGCGTGGAAAATCGAATCGCCGATCGGTTTCCCTGCATTATGGATGCGTTCGGCGCAGACAATCGGTGATCAATGGGTGCGCGAATGGCGAATTCGGTGGAATATTAATCCGGTCCGTAGTTCGTTAGAGGTTTCGATTTGAAATGACTTTTGCTCCATTTCGCTGGCTGACTTGTGGTTGCACCGCACAGCTTTGCGTTTGGCTGTTACGGTTGTGACGCCACATGTGTACTCGTAAAAATATAAAGGTCGAGACAGTGGAATGTTGACGGGGTGACTTATGTCAGTTTTGAAAATAACTTGCTTGCACTAAAAGTGCTTTTGTGTAAATACATTATCTGTTATACACAAATCAATCGAGGGAGTATCAAATCACAATAACTTACAAACCTATGAATAAATAAATGTTATTCGTTATAATATTCAAAATATATAAATTTTTATTACTTACATAGTTTTTTTTTTTCATTTTATTTATTATTTTTTTACAACAAACACCTGTGAGTGCAAATGAAACAAATGATTAATAACAAAATAGCTACATCATTACAAACATACGGCTGTTGTAAATATCTTAAACATTAATTAATTTGTTTTTTTTGGAGCGAGATTGCTGATTGCCTCAAACGGTATTTTCAGCTTCACCGGGCTTGTTTGGGGGCGGCGAGAAACTTAAAGGGTTCCTCAAGCCGTGTGAAACGAATCACCTTCGGAGGTTATCTAGAGGGAACGGTATCACACACTAGTGCGTGTCCCCGTGCCCTACTAGATTCTCCGAGGGGATTTGACACTAACGCAAGATAACAGCCGTATTTTCAAACACTTGTAGTCTCCGCAGATGTGCAGTAAAATTTTATTCTGCTAAACTGTTTTGAGTTTCAGTAAAGACCTCAGGTAAAGACAATGAACATTACAGAGACCTCATGCGGACATCTCAACATTTTTTTTAATGATGTTGATTTGTTTTGTTTGCCAATGCCCGTGCACGTGCACGAATCGGTACGTAATGCTTATCCATCCACCATTATTACACGTTAATATGCGTTTTTAGAATTAAAGTCTTGTGGAATTTCAGATTTTACTTCTATAAAAGCTGTGTGGTTCTCGCACCCATTCTTCTCTACATGATAATTTTTTTACTAGTGTGCAAATTTTCTGGAGCGACTCAGAATCGGTAAGAAAACATTTTTCTCACAGTAACATGAGTTAAAATATGTCAAAAATGTTTCGACTTCTCATACTTTAGCGAACACTTTTGTATGAAGTCTTAAAATTTTTGACATATTTCAACCCATGTTACTATGAGAAAGTTGTTAACTTACCGATTCTAAGTCGATCCAGAAAATTTGCACACTGGTAAAAAAATTATCATGTATAGCTAAAAGGTCCTAAATCCTATAAGATAAAAAAAATGTGAATACAAAAAAGTTCTTATTTTGAATTAAATCTGAGTTTGTTATGAAATTAAGTTTTTTTATTCTACATAGGTATAATGTAATGATAATAATGATATGAGTTCTTTAGTGTTCAAACTTACTGGTAAAGTTTAAGTTAACAAAAATATGTACGGGATCGAAGCAGCGCCATCTAGTTTCAAACTAATAAAACCAAATTGTGTGAAGAAAAGTCGCATCGTCGCAAAAGTCGCGCGCTAAGATTTCTACTAGTTTTTACTAGTACTACTACTACTACTACTAGTTTCATCTTTGCAAGTATGGCCACTGGTTGAATTAATGTAAGTGCCATTTTGTAAATGTTCCAAAAAGATGACGTCCAATTTGGGAACCGCTACATTTGGTACCAGTACCAACTGGCACCTGACATAGTACCTGATGTACTTACTATTACTTTCTAACACGTAGAATTTTCTTACTTTGTTCGATGATTCACACTTCATATTCGATAGCATCTGTCAATTAAGATGATTTTTATTTAATAGACTTGCTAACCACAGGCTGGGATGAGGGATGAGTCGGCCCTGTGTTTGTGAGGCTGTCTAGTGACGTGTCAATTATGAAAGGGTAGGTACATACAATGTACTTAAACAAAGTTTCAAGATACGATGTAAATACCAAATTTTACTCAAAACCGATTTTAGCTCGTGTCGAAATATTACGAGAAAGATATTTATTCGTTCCTAAAGCACGTTTAACTAAACGAATCGTCCAACGACAGAATGACTAAAAACAAAAGGGGTAATTTCGTCAACATTATCATCGATTCATTTGTTTTCGTAACACAGAACGATTTAAACACCCGTTCGACATTTAAAATGGGAAGACGTTTAGAACGCTGTACAAGTACAGGTGAGTACATAAAGCTAAGTACGTACGGTACCTAAGGCGGGTACAGGCACGCACAAAACAATGGCGCGCGACGGTTGACCTCGCGGCCGCCTCCCCATGTCTTGCGCCCGCCCGGTAGCGCCGCGTGCAATTAATATGCCGAGGCGGCCGCGTGTAGCGCGACGGGTTGGCGTTGGTGCTTTGATTTTTAGGTCAATTTTTAAAGTTCTTTGTTTAGATTTGAACTTGCTCTTTTTAAGATTCAATGTTTGTGAATCGCGTTTTTAATAAATGTATCAGGACGGTAGATGTACTTTAAATTGAAGGGTTTATGGTACCTATATGATTTTTGTTAACAGGTTTACACCCGCCGCCGGGCCCAGACACAATAGAAATTCAATTGTTTGTCGGTCAGGTCGGCTATATCTTTATTTCAAAGTTTAGTTAAAAACAGACATATCATTATTAAGGGTGCCATTAATACTGATGACTCAAAATGAAGGCGGTATCTTTACCTCAATCAAATCAATTGAATATAGTCAATTTGAATATTTTGGTTTAACCAAACATAATGTTGAGTAATATAAAAAGTAACGTAAGATCCTTTAGATATTCTGTATTTCCTTAAAGTATTTGACTCTTCCTCAGCGAAAGTAAATTAACACACTATTCCAAACATTCATCCCTCAGTATGTTGCATTATAACATAGTCCTATCGTAGGCATGTTAAATAAGGCACATCGATGAAAATATACAAACATTAAAAAAAATAAAATTTAATTAAAATATCTAATTACAACGATCAAGCTATACCGGTTGACACATAACCCGTCCAAGTTTTCTTTTGCGAAAGAAGAGAGAGAATTTTTGATCAATAATTGTCACTGGGCGGCACCCTCCCCGCGCGGGTGTGAGGCGGGGATCGCGTCGGGGGGCGGGGGAGGGGGGTAATTACGAGTGCGTTTTGTTACCGAGATGATAGGCGCGAAAAATGGCTTGCGCGTGCCTTTACGTGTCTCCTAGTTTTGAATATTCAGAGTCGGCCTCTCGGCCTGATGAAATATTGAATAGACCCCGTAATTTATTCCCTGAGGAGAGTTTTCGAACGGTCCACGCTCCGTTCGGATATTGAAATTAGGCGCTGCTTTGCCTAAGAAAAGCGTTTGTTTGGCGGGTGTCCTATAGACGCTCTTTATGCCTCCAATAGCAGCGAAATTATTCTTTCTCACTTTAATTTTGCTTCAGCTCCTAAAGAAGATGTATGAAGTTACTGCGTCTAAACCATTTGGGTTACAATGATTGTAATGCCAAAATTTTTAAATGTCGAAGAAAAGCTGTGACGCTACATCGGTTGTTGTTGTGATTTAATAAAATATTTATTGTTTTTGTTAAACAGCAGCGGTGTCCCGCACTGGTGTGTTGCCTACGTTTGAATGGTACGATATCCAGTCTCGATTCAACCCGAATGCATCGGATAATCTAGTCGTGAGCGGGGACATGCTTGCGTGATGCATGCGTGATAATAAAATTTATAGTGGACTGTAATTTATTGGCGTTATACTATGTGGGCGATGTTTCGAACTGCGACAGATGGCGACAAGGGCAATGGGTAAACAGTTCGAGGGAGAAAGGGAGGAAATACCTTGATCAGCAAGCGGCAGTAGGCACCACGTGTCCGGCAGGCGAGCGAGCAGTCTGAACCGGCACCAGGTTGGTGGCCGGTGATTGAACTTGGCTGAAACACGGACCTGGACCACCAGCGCGTGGTATCTCACAGTTTTAACACTCGCAACGCGGTAATATATATCGCACTACCAATACAATACTGGTGCAAGTCAAAATATACTGATATTTGAAATTGAACTGTACTGTTCTTCAATACGACAAAATTTCCAATTTCAGTATGTTTTGACTTGCACCAGTATTGTATTGGTAGTGCGATATATTAATATCGTAAGCCGATTTTTGTCCCAGTGATTATGGGATGATAGCTGCATAAAAATTCGGTTATGGTCTCATTTTGAAGAGCTCCAGCCGTAGATGTGCAGAAAAATAAAGAAACCTGTCATAGGTTTCAAAATTCCTAAAAAATCTGTTGAATAAACGCGAAGTTTTGCGGGCGACCCACTAGTAGCTATTAAACGCGTAGAGATATAGCGTCACTGAGCGTTTTCTATCGCTTGTACCACGGCGAGTGCTCTGAAGAACTGTTTGACCTTATCCCACCTTCTCCTTTCCTCCATAGGAGTACACGTGCTGCTTTCCGGAGTCATCGCTTTACTGTCACACATATCCCATCGCGCACAAAGAAATTTGGTGACTCGTTTCTTTGTCGCACCTCCAAAAGATGGAATAGTCTATCAGCACACGTTTTCCCTCCTTCCTATGATATGGGGTCCTTCAAAGGCGGCGTGAAGAAGCACCTTGTGGGCCGGCAGAGTGAGGTTGACTGATGCTATGTTGTTTTCACGCTGCATCAGTTGTCTTCGCGTCTGGACTCCATTTCCACCTCCTCCTTAACATCAGGTGGTATGGAGTCATTTGCCGTGCTAAGTATAAAAAAAAATAAAAAAAAATAAACGACCAAAATGGTGATCTCCTCTGGCAGCTGTCCCACCGCCGGCGAGTAAGCGACGAACTATTGACTATTTTCTTGGTCATGAAACATACAATAGATTAGATCCAGTGTCAATAAAAGAGATGCATATATTAATAGTTGATCGCTGACTGTTCACACTGCCGATGCCGGCAAGTACATATTTATTATGTATATATTTATACATTTTAAATTTATAATTATGCAACCGAAATGGTCACGACTCAGCTTATGCCATGACATTGACGTGCCAAGGTGCTGATATTCTGTTGAACCAGTAAGAGAGGGAGACGCAGCTCCAGACATAAATTAAAAAAATTACAATTTGTTTGTGAGGACCTGTTAATGGCTTTCCGTTAGCTATTCAAATGTTTATTTACGTATAATAGCTGTTGGTCTTCCTAAAATAAAATAAAATAAAAATAGAAATAAGATTTCTAGTTCCTCAGTTTTCAAGAATTCTCTTCGAGTGTAGCGCGCTTTCATCAACATCTTCAGCCATATTGTCGATTACAATCGAGTGAGATGAAGGCCATATCTCAATTGTGCATAAAAAAACGGTAATTCTAAAAACAAAAAATGTTTTTCAATTCAAATTCAAATTCAAAAATCATTTATTCAGTTTAGGCTACAAGTAGCTCTTATGAATGTCGCTATGCCATCGGTTCGTAAGTCTACTCTGGGCGGAAGATCTTGCACTGAGAAGAACCGGCAAGAAACTCAGCAAGTGTCCAGCTCTTTTCTCCCTTACAGCGTCAAAAAAAATAAAAATTGAAAAATGCCCTATCATAGCAGGACACTTTCCATTACAAATAAACACAAAAAAATATAGAAGACAACCACAACATGTAAAAAAAAAAATAAACAAAAAAAATAAACAAATCTAATATATCAAATTTACATCTGGTATAAGTTTCAATTTCCACAATGTCATACAGTACCACTACAGTACTCTAATAAAAGTCAAAAATTGTTTAAGAAAAACAAAGTCAAACTATAGTAATTAATACTAACAATAAGATAAGTATGCAAGAGCAGACCAGCCTCCACAGGCGGCACCCGTTCACGAGTATGACATATGAATCAGCCATCGCTTCGCTCAACCATATTTTAGGGAACGTAACGACCCGACGCACACGCCACCACCGCAGAGACAATAAAGAGAGCATGACACACTCAAGATACTTTAAATAAAAACTTAATGATCTATTTAACGCAACGCTGTTTGTTATCTGTAGGACACTGTTCAAAACTATCATATCAGTATAAAAATTATATAAATTAATTTTATTATGTATATTGATACAAATAGAGTATAATGTGTTTTTTATTACAACCAGGCTGTTTTATCATCTAATTATTCTTTGACTTTAATAATAACCTTTTATAAAAAAGTGTAACTACTTACAATGTGAAATAACATGTGCAGGCGAGCAGACTAAGATGACCACACATTCTTATCATTAAAATAATCATCAATTTTATAGTAACCTTTTTTCATTAGACCTTGTTTTATTTCTGTCTTAAACTTGTGTAGTGGCAATTCTGTTAGAGTGAAAGGCACTTTATTGTATATTTTTATACATTTCCCAACAAATGAATTACCAACTTTATTGAGTCTAAGTTTTGGAACAGCAAGTTTGTTTTTATTTCTTGTGTTAAAATTATGGGTATTACTTTTTTTTTCGAATTTATCTAAGTTTTTATAAACATAAATGATATTTTCATAAATATACTGTGAAGCTACAGTTAAAATATTAATCTGCTTAAATAACTCTCTCAGCGTATCACGGGGCTTAAGGCTATAAATAGCTCGAATGGCTCTTTTCTGTAAAACAAAAATGGTTTCAATGTCAGCCGCTGAGCCCCACAATAAAATACCATACGACATGACGCTGTGAAAGTAACTAAAGTAAACCAATCTTGCCGTTTCTACATCAGTAAGTGACCTCATTTTTCTAACCGCATAGGCAGCTGAGCTAAGTCTTCCTGCCAGGGCAGCAATATGAGAACCCCATTGTAATTTATGATCTAAGGTAATACCCAGAAAAACTGTCGAGTTAACTATTTCAACTATTTCATCGTTCATAGTGATACTGGTATTAACCTGCTTCACATTGGGCATCGTGAATTTCACACATTTAGTTTTTTTTGCATTAAGCAGCAGGTTATTAGTGGTAAACCAATGTAATATTTGAGAGAGAGTATTACTTACGTCGTCAAATATTGCTCTATGTCTATCAACTTTAAAAATCAATGAGGTGTCATCAGCAAATAATACTATCTCACAAAGATCTTCGGTGTAGTAAGGTAGATCATTTACATAAATGAGAAATAAAAGAGGTCCTAATATTGAACCCTGGGGCACCCCCATAAGTAATGAGGCGCCAGAAGAATCAGTACCGTTAATATTAACTTTTTGAACTCTGCCAGTGAGGTATGATTTCAATAAGGTAAGTGAGTTGTCTGAGACACCATAATGTTCCATTTTTAATAATAAAGTATCGTGATCGACACAGTCGAAAGCTTTCGATAAATCACAAAAGATACCTATCGCATCCTGTTTCTGCTCCCATGCATCGAAAATATGCTTAATGAGTGCAACTACCGCGTCGGTTGTATTTCTACCTTTAGTGAAACCGAATTGTTTGTTATGAAGTAACTGGTTATCTGTAAAATGTGACAGCAATTGATTAAAAATAACTTTTTCAAAAATTTTACTAAGAGCCGGTAGTATGGATATAGGCCGAAAATTAGATGGGTCACTTTTATCGCCTGTTTTAAATAACGGTATAATTTTACTGTACTTTATTAAATCTGGAAATACACATTCATCAACGCATTTATTAAATATTATTGCTAAATTAGACGCGATAGAAGATATTATAGATTTTAAAATATCAGTGGAGATACCCCAAAGATCCTCAGTCTTTTTTATATTAAGTTGTCTAAAAGCTTTTATTATTATATCAGAATCAATATAGTGAAAATTGAATCGAATATTACATATTTTTACACTCGATACAAGAAGAGACTGGGCAAGATGTTTACAAGAATTTAATTTATTTGATGTAATGAGTGGAATTTTTGAGAAAAATGTTTCAAACGCGCCTGCCACTTCCGTATCACCATTGATGTAAGCATTATCGACTTTGAGTTCAAGTATACGATCACGAGACCTTACTTTACAAGTTTCTTTATTAATGACGTTCCAAGTGGCTTTTATTTTATTTTTTGAATTCACAATCTTTGCCCGAATGTAGTTGGCCTTTGCTATGGAACAAACTTTTTTGAACATTTTTGAATAATTTTTAACATATTCAATTACACTTGGATCCTTAGAGTTTGCCTTTATATCATATAATTGATACAATCTATTTCTACTCCTGTAGATGCCAGCTGTGGCCCAATCACTGAATTTAGTTTTAGACTTATCTACTTTGATTAATTTTTGAGTAAAATTGTTATTAAACTCTTTTTTGATTATTTCGAATAGATTGTCGTATAAGATGTTCGCTTTGTCATTGTTACATGGTATTTGTAACACTTTATCATTAACATTCTTCTTAAATCTGTCTAATCGATTAGTGGTCACTGGCCTGTATAAAATATTCATTGAAGGACGTTCATATTGGTGCTCAAATCTAACTATCTGACCACTGTGATCAGAATTTATAAAATTTATTATTGATTTCTCAATATCATTACAATTAGAAAAAATATTATCTAAACAGGTAGCTGATGTGGCTGTAACTCTTGTAGGTTCATCAAAAAGATTTTGCAAGTTAAACGATTTGAAAAGATTAAGAAACCTTACCGAGTTCTGTGAGTCATCTAAAATATTTATATTAAAGTCGCCACATACAACTATCCTCTTTTTACAATTGCATACCTTTTGCAAGGTTTCTTCCATAATGGACTCAAATAAGTGGTAACTACCAGAGGGAGGCCTATACACACAAACAATAACATACTGCTCGAGCTCCGCACATGATAGTTCAATATTTCGTTCAACTGAGAGAGATACTATGTCTTTACGCTCCTTTGATTGTAATGTATCGTTAATTAATATCAGTGACCCACCTCTTATAGCAGACTCTCTTGTGAACGAACTAATGACTTTATAATTATCAATGCTTACTAACAGTTCGCATTGTTTTAACCAGTGCTCGGTTAAGCATAATACATGTACATTTTTTTCATTTATATATAATTCTAATTCTAATTCTTTTCCAGAAAAGCCCTGAATGTTTTGATGTATATAATGTTTATAAAGGTGGACATTTCATTTGTCTTAATATTTAAGTCGCAAGAGTTTTCCTCTATTGTCTTAGAGATCAATTTAAATTATTGTAAACAGATTGATTTGGAACAGATTCCAAAGTACAATTTACAATGTCAATATTCTGCCCAATAGGGGTAGATAGGCTAGCCAAATTTTTGGCTGAGTATTGAATATAATATGATAGCGATAATGCTATCTGTCTCTTAAGATATTTATTAAGATAAATTTTATCTTTTGTCAAATATAATTTATTATCTAAATACTTATTTAGGTCAATTAAATGGAATTTATTCTTATTATTAAAAGTTAGAGTATGTAATGTCATATTTATTTTATGTCTTATATTGTTTTCAGTCTGTGGCAAGCTTTGGCTATAAGGAAGTGTGAACAAAACAACATTTTTAACATTTAATGAATACAATAAATCAAAACATTTTAACAGTTCAGTCTTGTCCATACTTCCCCTGTGTCCCACTAAAACCAATTTTTTCTCTAAACAATTGAAAAGGCCAAAAACAGAATGAATGCAATGCAACTGAGAGATACATAAACTGTGATTCCTTAATCTCGGCAATTTGCTAAGCAGCTCCACCGTAAAAGCCGAGACGTCAGCGCAATCAAGGAAAGAGGGACATGCAAACGTGTTAATAAGATCTCGGCCTTCATTCCTGGACTGTTTTAATGACAGGAAAAAAAGTTTTTTTTGTCCCATCTTTTTACTCGAAAGCATTATCAAGAGCTTTTTTTGTTACTTATAATGAGAAATGCATGATTAAGAGTTTAAATAAAAAAACTTTAAATTACTGTTTCATTTAAATGTGCAATGTAAACTTTAGAAAACATTAAGATTAAAAAAATCCATACAATCAATTGAAACCAGCATTTTGTATTATGCATTGCGACAAAACCAACGATAACATATTTATGTATTGATTTATGTTTTTTGTAATATATGATAACTTATTTAGTAGTTCATTAGTTTGAAACTTTGAAAAGGAGCTGGGAGAGGGATACAACTAATAACTGATAAACATGTTATTTTATATTTTTTATGTTTAAGGCATCTTTCGTTGCAAAAAAGTTGTAACTAATTTTAATTTATGAATTACTTTCATAATATCAAAGATAAATGTAATCAATTCTAATTCTATTCTAGTATAGCAACAGCAAGGCGGCTATTAAGTCAAGATTTCTTTAGTAAATATTTGATTAGTGAATTTTATATCCCACTTATTAGTTTTTATTTTGTTTTTAAATATTTTTTAATTATTTTATGTTCTTTTGTCCACAAAAACCTTGTTAATTAATCTGTTTTCAAACGTGGAGACCTGTTATTGGCCATCTGTTACCCTATATTTGAATGTAAATGTATGTTTCGCGTCCTGTTGGTCTTCCGAAGACAAATAAATAAATAAATAAACACACGGAGAATCATGAAAGTCTTGCTTTGTTATCAGTCACCGATTGCACTCCAGTATCTAGCTTAATTCACATGCCAACCTTTCAGATACAACCATTCTTAGCCTGTTTACTTTTACTTTCAATAAGCAAGGTTTCACCACGCTCACATTATGGAAGTGAAATTCAAACGTTCATATATGCAAATAAAATGCGATTGCGCATTCAATACCAAGTGTATCACGTGCTCGAGTTGCTTAATGAAGGAGTCACAAATTAAGGAGAATGCTGCCAGAAGAATGTTGGAGAGCTCGCAAACAAGCCATCGCACTTAGTGAGCGGGCAAATATGCAAATTCATGCTTTATGAAGCTAGCAGTGCGTGGTGTATGCGTTGATGGAACACGGGTGGTGTAGAGGCAGCGTGTTTGAACTCCTTGGATTAGGTTTAAAAAACAAAAATGGTTTTGTTCTAAAAAGGTGTGTATTATTTGATACTTTTTGGTCAATTCATATAATATTTTATGAAGTATGCGCGTGGTGTATGCGTTGAGGGAACACAGGTGATATAGAGACAGCTGCGTGCTTAAACTCGTTGGTTGGATAGTTTGGAATAATTAAAAGTTTGTTTCAAAGAGATTTTGTGGTTTTTAATCGAACATTTTTCATAAATTTCTTGATGTGACAAGGAGGTTTGATGCGGGTAATACATGGATGTTTCTTTCGTTCCTTCCGATAAATTATTTAAAATTTAAGACTTTACGTGGCTGTGATGAACTACCATGCCAACTATCAAATGCCTCTCCACAGTTTTCCTTACCGCCCGCTGTCAGTTCCGTAAGATGAGGGTGGTTAATGATAAAAAATACCGTTTTTTTCTCTCCACAGCTCAGTGATTAGTTACCCTTGTAATGAGTAGTGCATGTGTGCGTGTGTGGGGGGTTTAAGTCCGTACGCAGTTTGATAAGGGGTGAAGGATTATGGGTTTTTTGTTATTGATCGTGCAGTTCGGTATGCAAATGGGGAACTTAAAAATTAAGACGGGGGGAGACGCCGGGCCTTGTTTCACGGAGCAGTATTTATGGATGGCTTTGGAATTCTTTTTTTAAAAGTTTTTAAATTAAATTTTGCTTTGAAACGATCAATGTGTAGATAAAAGTATTGATTTCATTGTTAATCAACATATTTTTGTTTTTGCAACTGTTTTGACGTAGAATAAAAACCTTTAAAAATCTGTAAATCATTCATTTGAATCAGTGGTGAAGGAAGCATGTTTTTTACAATGTTTTCTTTTAACTGCCAAGATCTCTGTTAAGCAAAGAAAGTTTCATTAAAATTGTCTTATTATTGAATTAAAAGAATTAAAACTTTGTAGTTTGTGTAAAACACAGGAATGTAAAATGGTCTTAAACAATTTTCAATATTTTGAAATAAATAAAATAAGCATAATCTAAAGGAATATGGCCGTAAGCGGATCTCATCATCATCACCATCATCTGCAGCTCATTTATGTCCCCACTGCTGGGGCACGAGTCTTACCTATGGATGGATAAGAGAACTGGCCATAAACCACCACGCGGGCCCAGTGCGGATTGGTGGTCGTTAATGACTACTAATGCAGCCGGGACCAACGGGTCTATGTGCCTTCCGAAGCACGGAAGAGCTCGAGATGATACATTTTGGTCACATACCCCAATGACCGGCCATTGCAAAAATTGCTTACCTTTAGCAATTGCATCAGACCGGGCGAGCTAACCAATGCGCCTTCGAGCTCCTCAGGAGCGTTTTAAATATATGCAATACTAGTGGACCCGGCAGTCTTCGTACCGCTTTGACAGTTTCCATCAAGTGATTAAATTCTCTTTGGTTTCCATGACAACAAAACAAAAAAAACATTTTTTATTGGAAAATGAAATTGTCGTTTTTAGTATATTTATAGTGCATTCCCGTAGAAATATCGGGATGAAAACTATCCTATGTGTTAATCCAGGTTATCAACTATCTGTATGCCGAATTTCATCCAAATCCATCTATCCGTTGCAGCGTGAAGATCCAACAAATCTTAGAGCATCAAATATACGATCATACACACAAACTTTCGCATTTATAATATTAGTAGGATGATAATGACTGTTAAAACTACTAAGTCTAGAATATTATAAGATTAGGCACATAATATTGTTTTCTAAAGTTTACGCGAACACTACACATTGAAATGAAACAACTTTTACGGATTTACTCGCGTTTATTTTACACAATACTTTATTTAATGTTTATCCTGACATTTCGAACCCTTTGCAGGGTCCGTGGTCACAGGGAGACTGATGTGTTGGTCGTCTCATAATTAGTTAGTAGCTTGTATACCCTCATTTAAATTTAATCAAGTGCGTTTCATTTTATGCAGAAAGAGCTTACAGTATCTTTTGGTCTGGCAGTATGGTGTTTGGGCTGGGATTTAATATTTTGTATGATGGGATCCCAGGCTGGTGGTAGATTCCAACCATTTTCTCTATTGAAATTAGGATGTTTTTTAATTTAATTAGCCTCGCGTATCATTCTAGGGACGAATCGTTGTTCTCTAGTGAGTATTTGTGGTTTATCAAATCTGATGTAATAGTTGGGCCCCTCTAGGGAATGTTCGCATACTGCAGACTTATTTTCGCGCCTATGCTTGACGTCGGCTATAGGTATGTTCTTTAACGCGGGTTCCTACACCTCTCTTTGTTTGCCCGATGTAAGAGAGCCCACAGTCGCAGTCCAGTTTGTACACGCCTGCATCTTGGAGGGGTATGTTGCACTTGACAGGTCGTTAAAATTGGTGGAGCTTCTTGGGCGGCTTGAAGTAACTGTTGATTGAAGCTCGCTTTAAGATATGTCTAATCTTCTCAGTGACACCTTTCATATATGAAAGTTTAGCAGGTTGGTGCTCGACTGTGGTTGTTTTATTGCGTTTTTTTCATTTCAAGTAAGTTTCATTTCAAAATTATAGGCACACTTCAAATTCTCCTTCCCCTCTTCACCTGATTCTGTAAATAAACCGACCAATTTGTCAGCTAAAATAATAGGCATACACGGAGTTCCCGGAGGAGGCGCGGCCCAGTTTTCCCGTACGTACGTGTCAAGGTGAGCCCCGGAGAATCTGGCTCACCACCGCGTAAGTATAATGAGGAGTGGTGTTGTTCCCGTGAAGGAACAAGACTTATTTCTAATCTGTCACTGGTATTTACCAGTGACAGATTAGAAATAAGTATAATTTTATCTTTCAAGTATAGGTATTATGTGGAAAATGTAAAATATAAGTAGTTATAACCTCTTGTTACCACGGAGATCTTCATACAAGAGAATAGCAAAGAACTGTGCTTTTTAAGGTTGTAAAAATAAATGAATGAATAGAAATTAAATAAATACCTATGTACCTTTTCAGGGAATTAAAATGCGAACGTAGGTATCGTAATACGTCTCCGGGCGCAAATTTTAGAGTCACACAGGGACACTATCGTGGTGGCATCAGTCTTTAACACAGTATGCCAATTGTTAGATACGAGTTTTGGTCGCCAAAAAATAACATAGATTTTCATTGAAATATTACGGGATGGAAGCAAGTGGTCTGTATTCATCATCATGATCATCAGCTCATTTTATGTCCCCACTGCTGGGGCATGAGCCTTCCCTATGGATGGATAGGGAGAACGGGCCATAAACCACCACGCGGGCCAGTGCGGTGCGGTGGTTGTTAACGACTGCTAATGCAGCCGGGACCAACGGGTCTACGTGCCTTCCGAAGCAGGTGAGGAGCTCTAGATAATAAACTTTTGATTTGACCGATGACCGGCCTTTGCGGAAGTTGCTTAAGGCGACGTACCGCTAAACAATTACTCTAATACGGAGCGTTTGCGCCCCGTACCATACGAAAAACTTTTTTTTTTCCTTCAAATTAAAACTACGGATTATTTAAAAAAAAAATGAACTAGTATATTGAAGTGTGTGTTAAGACTAATCTACCAAGAAAATTTAGATGCTTAAATCGGTCTGGTTAGCCTGTAAAATGCGAATCTATGTTTTAAAAGAGGTTACTTTGATTTTTTTTTCTCTGTTATAAAAGTTGACAAATCGCGTTTCTGCAACTAGCAAAATGAGGTCAATTAAATGAAAACTCATGTCATCAAATATCACTTTCATATGTTTTGTTATTGTTGGGAAAAATCAAGATATCCGCCACGTAAATTTCCAATGCGTCGCCTGCTCTCGCAGACCGGGCGCGTTAACCACTGCGCTATCGAGCTCCTCGGTCTGTATCCAACTCTTACTAAAGACTAAAATCAGTAGCTAACCCTTATTTTTACTGATTAAAGGAAAAAATGTCGATCATTGGTTCATTTTTTATCTTTCCAGGATAGTGTCCCTACCCTATCACTTGAGATGCTATCCCCTCTAAAAACATTGAGGATGTTCGACCACAAATGTCCAGTTACACTATAGAGAGCATTAGTGGCAAAAAACATTATTTTTCCAAAAGACAAACACAACCATTTACAGCAGATCTATCTAGGTATATACAGGCAAAACTTTGAAAATGGTTGTTTATGCAACATAGCATTTTTTCTGTAAATAAAAAAAAACACAGCTGTTAATTAAACACACAAATATGAAAACTAAACTTTTGAAGTTAAGTTTAAAAAATATTACGTGATTGCGGTCACAACACACAACACTAGAGAGCCTTAAGAAATGGGGACTTTCTTGCTTTCCTCCCCATTCGTGACACGTGTCCAGAATTTTGTGAACTTCAAAACTTGCTGAAGTTGATCCTTTTCACCTTCCTGGGCACTTCAGGAACGGAGCGCGGGAGCTCAGGCTGTATTGGTCACCGTCAACTTACAAAACGTAAGAGTGACTCAAGTTAAATTAAGAATGTGGAGTTTTTCTTTTTTTTTACTTTTTTCACTCACTTTGTTTGTCGCCAGTGACTTTTTTGACATTGTGTGCGCCCTCAACTTTTCCTTTTTAATTCTTGAGGCGACCGCGTGCGAATATACAGACTCCTTGCGATGCAGCTCCACGTTTCTGTACTGGCTTTTATATTTTTTTTACTGTTTATTAAGGGATTTTGCGGAGGTGTGTTTTTTGGATTACGGATCCTCTTTGAAGTCGATGATTAAGGTTTTAGAGGATGCGTGTTGTTTGTTTTGGCACAAGGGTGCCTTTATGCTTGCGAGGCCTATGTGCTTGAGATCTGAGAAATTGAGACGGTACTCGATATCAGTAAATCTTGCGCTCTTATGAATAATGGGGAAAGTATAATATCTGTTCTTTGTGAACGTCATTGTATATTAAAATAAACAGATTTTTTGTTGAAACGTATACTCCTTACTTTAGCCCACAGCGATAATAATGAACTGTACCTACTCTAACAATATTATTATCTATGATACCAAAAAGCCAAATCGGATCTCGGATCTCGGTGAGTCAGCCCGCGACCACGGCCTTTGCAATTACTTAAAAATCGTATGCCTAGGATACCTACACTAAGCAGTTTGAATTCAAACGAGGTTAAACATTTTATTTAAAATGCAAGGTGAAAGTTTGTAACTGTACCTATAAAAAGCATATAATAATAAAAGTTACAATTAACCACGTGCAGCTAATTAAGACCGGCTCAACGATAAAATGTATTTGCTCCAGTCCACGCGCAACTAAAAACGTATCTAACGGCTCATTTTCAAATTAGATCGATGCCATTAACCCGGTCTTCATACTTCCAAGAAAACATAGATTGTCACTTACCAAAGCAAAAAGCGAAGAATTAATTTAAAAAAAATACACCTGAAAGTCAGCTAGCGAAGGAAACATGTGATTGGAAAATGAACTCTGTGCCGCTGCGATAAAGGTTAATCGATACAAAGCATGTTAAGAAAGCCATTAAGATAGGTGGAGCGTGTCGCGGCAAACGGCCACAACTGGAAAAATTAATAAAAATCTTTTGTCGTACGTAACGACCATATTATGGCTAGCTGGAGACCTAAGCCAATACATATTCTAAACATAGTCTCTATTTCTATAAAACTGAATGCACCGTTTTGTTTAGCTTGAAGGCAACTCGGATTCCAATGTATAATTATAGTGAAATGATAAATAAATCTTTTTGTTATGAAAAATATGCTGTAACTTTACTCTACCTTATGCTGAAAAATACTCCACGAAACACATAGTTACTCTATTTGACAAAATGACAAATGTAGAAAAAAAGCAACTAAAATAAAAATATCATGCAGCGTATTCTAAATTTGAATTAAAATTTTCGCGGAACGGAACGTCGTGCAGCGTGAAATACTAGACTTATCTCAAAGAAAAAAAGAAAAAAGCAACCAGTTCCATGTGTTCGCGTTCGTGCCTCCGTTTGCATTGTGGAAATGTAAAAATTTGTTCAAACAGCTCGACTCGGAAGCGAGCTTTGTGAACGTGTTTTGCGAGGTGCTACCACGGGTGCTGGCTGGTAAGAAAACTGCTTGCCGATGTTCGAAAATTAAATAAAACTTGACTGTCGAAAGAGTTGGCTTTATCACAGTCGGTTACTTATGGTAAAATATAAACAGTTGTGTTTTCAGAAAGAAGCTTGACATAATCTGTATTTTTTTGTGTTTTTTTCTAAATGCACAATGTTAGGTTCAAACATCTTCAAAGTGGTCACGTCTCACAATGTACCTACTCAGTAGGCTTAGCGCCAAAGTAACATTAAGAAAACGATAGCGAAGTTCGAAAAGAATAAAATGTATGGGATTGACATAAGCCTCGCTAAATCACGTGGTCATGATTTAGCCTCGCTAAATCATGTCGATACTTTGGCTACCGCCACAGATGATGTTAAATTCCATAGTAAGGGCCGCGGGATTTGAAATGCACCGTAAAGGAACTCTAACAATGTACAGTTGAAGAAATTTCGTTTATCTAAACGCGGCGGTGCTTAAAATTTTATCTTGGTTTTTAAATCTTGTGAAAAACGACGAAGAGCCATTGCGTTGCTATTACACGCAAACGAATTAGCCATTAAAAACAATTAAGTTAACGTGAAACAAGGTCCCATTCACAGTTTCCCCCGTGACAAAATTGATCCATGATAGTTTTACAAATTGAATAGTTTTTTCGTGAAAAGTTCAGTCGGCTTTAAAGTTTTTCTAATAAAAAAGTATATAATTATCTACAAGATCTGTGGGTACACAAAAATGCGACCAAAAACAGTACCCTTGTACAGTTGTGACCAATCGGGCACAGATCCACCTGTTGTTCTAGGCCAGTCACATTGACTTTCTCACGACAGTTCATCGGCGTCAGTAAAAAGGTTGTATTTCCTAATGTTACGTGTGTGTGACTGTGTTATTAACAAAAAGGTTGCGATATAAAAATCAAATAGAAACAAAAACAAATGACGAAAACTTCAAAAGTTTTTAGCAGTTTTTTTTCAGCGTGAGGAAACCGCAAGAGACTCCATAGAAAGACATTTTCTCATGCACTATTGTGTATGTAAAGCTAAACATATATATTTTTTGCCATAATCTTCCACTTTCTAACGTAGATATTATACGTAACCAGTGGTCTAAATTTTATTAATTGTATATCACATGACTGTAACTTGGTTTAAAAACGGAGAAAAAGAAAAACACATAGTTTATTATTATTTGGATTTGTAATAGATTTGACTTCAATATGTGCCTGTGAAGGCTTATATTAAATACTCGTAAATGATTTACTTTGACTGTGATCCTTTCTTCTTTTTATTTCTTTGGTTTTTGGAGCCCAATGTGCTTTTACTCATTTTTGTCATTACGTCACCTATCACGTATGTAAAAAATCCGCTGTAGCAGTAACTTAACTTAATTTGTATATTTAAAAAAAGTCTTCTATCGCTATTTCCATGGTAGGCAACCTCATTTCGTATTCCAATACTGGCAACTCACAAGTTTTGAAGTGTTTTTTTTTACCGGCTTGCCAGCAGGTGTGGGGATCGGAGCGTGGTTCCTCAATCAGTGCGGGCCAGGAAATTTGCGGTCGCTACAGGAACGGGCCGGCTGCAACTAAATTATGTTTTATTCGTAGTACAGTAGGCGATCCGTATGATGATGCGTATGTACTAACTAGTGAGGCGTGACGTATGAGGTTATTATTTTCAAAAAGTTTGATGACCAAAAATTTATTGAAGCAATTTTTTTCATGTATGTGTGGTAGCAACAGTGATTGTATGACGACGAAAACTTTATGTAAGTTAAAAACTACACATACAGTGAACAGTTTACAGACAATGGTGAGCAAAGGTGGACTTATCTCTAAAATTGTGAAAATTGAAATTGGTACCTGATGTAATTTTTGCAAATTTAAACATTTTTCATTTTGTTGTTTTTTTGTGTGTTGTGATTGTCCTTTATTTTAAATTTTTGTGTGTTTATTTGTGATGGAAAGTGTCCTTTTATGATGGGGTATTTTCCAATATTTTTGACGCTGTAAGGGAGAAAAGAGCTGGACACTTGCTGAGTTTCTTGCCGGTTCTTCTCAGTACAAGATCTCCCGCCCAGAGTAGACTTACGAACCGATGGCATAATGACGTTCACAAGAGCTATTTGTAGCCTAAACTAAATAAATGATTTTGAATTTTCTTTTTTGAAAAGAGATCTCTTCCAGCCAACGTAAGGTGGAACGGGAGCATCATGTTTAAGAGGAAGCGAAAAAAGTGCTAATAAAAGTCTCTCAACACAATAACTTTGTCGAACACTGGATCTGAAGTGTCGAAAACTGATACCACTAACTACCCTAAGTGACCCATGAGTAGTGTTGTTAAAAGGCTCTTGCCTCCAGTGTCTAAAACTCATTAAGGGCCGAGCCTTATAGTGAGACTGGAGAAAGAATGACTTCAATGAATTTTAGACTTTACAACACTACTCATGTGCAGGAATAAAGAGTTTTTTTTTTTAGTTTTTTTTTTTTATCTTATTGCCTTGGTAAGACGAATATAGCAGAAGATTTGTCCGATGCTTATTACTATAATTAAATTATGAGTAAAATAAAAAAAAATTGATAGATTATCTGACTTATGTGTAGTCGTAAAATAATACTAAACTATACAGGGTCACTTTTTTATCACCGTCCAAACCTTTTGAGATGACCCCCGTGATACAAACGAACAACTCTTACTATTGGACCAACTCCCTAACTCGAAAATAAAATTCAGCTGTTCCATACATTATGGTCGAATGTATATTTATGTTTTGTATGAAACAGCTTTGGACGGTGATAAAAAAGTCACCTGTATAGTTACAAGATAAAATTTTACTAGATAGATAATTGAGGAGCTCGATAGCGCAGGCAGTGGTTAACGTGCCCGGTCTGCGATTGCTAAGGTTAAGCAACTTTTGCAAAAGCCGGTCATCGGATGGGTGACCAAAAACTTATCATCTCAAGCTCCTCCGTGCTGCGGAAGGCACGTAAAGCCGTTGGGCCCGGCTGCATTAGCAGTCGTTAACAACCACCGCACCCCACTGGGCTCGCGTGGTGGTTTATGGCCCGTTCTCCCTATCCATCCATAGGGAAGGCTCGTGCCCCAGCAGTGGGGACATAAAAATGAGCTGATGATGATGATATACATGAGTGTTTTTTTATTATGATTGTACCTACATAGCTACATAATGTCATTTACTTTACTCTAGATTACTATTTTATAAGGTGAATAATATCGGAATAGGTATTCGCTGTTACGTAAAGATATAAGAAAATTAAATTACTTTGTGTGTTGGTAGTAAGAACTGAACCAATTTACTTAGTTTCACATAAACTTACTATTGCATAGATATGACATACCCCGGGACTTAATATAAGTAGTAATAGTGTCTTTCACGTGTCTAACAGTAAAGTCGGAGCTTGAATAGAAGCGGAGCAACGATCATGCTTTATTTTAAGAAAAAAATATTTTTAAATAAAAAAAATACAAATGTTGAAAAAAAAAAATCCATGAGCAGCATTTGAACCTGCACCCTTCTGACATAACGGGTCAGGTGCTCTCCCAATTGAGCTATCGTGGTTCTAACCAGCTCGCCGATTAAAAATTATATAAACAAAACAAAAACATTTTATATTTTTAAATATTGAAACAATGTTAATTATATAAAACTGAGTAGAGTTTAACAATCATACATTAAGTAGTGCTTAAAAATTATGATTGTTAAATGAGGCTTCTGCAGTTTCTAATATTAAATAATACGCTTTAAATATTTGGTAATTGGTGGTTGTTAACGATTGTCAAAACAAATTCAAATTCAAATTCAAATTCAAAAATCATTTATTCAGTTTAGGCTACAAGTAGCTCTTATGAATGTCGCTATGCCATCGGTTCGTAAGTCTACTCTGGGCGGGAGATCTTGCACTGAGAAGAACCGGCAAGAAACTCAGCAAGTGTCCAGCTCTTTTCTCCCTTACAGCGTCAAAAAAAATAAAAATTGGAAAATGCCCTATCATAGCAGGACACTTTCCATTACAAATAAACACAAAAAATATAGAAGACAACTACAACATGTAAAAAAACAAAACAAATAAACAAATCTAATATATCAAATTTACATCTGGTATAAGTTAAATTTCCACAATGTCATACAGTACCACTACAGTACTCTAATAAAAGTCAAAAATTGTTTAAGAAAAACAAAGTCAAACTATAGTAATTAATACTAACAATGAGATAAGTATGCAAGAGCAGACCAGCCTCCACAGGCGGCACCCGTTCACGAGTATGACATATGAATCAGCCATCGCTTCGCTCAACCATATTTTAGGGAACGTAACGACCCGACGCACACGCCACCACCGCAGAGACAATAAAGAGAGCATGTCACACTCAAGATACTTTAAATAAAAACTTAATGATCTATTTAACGCTGTTTGTTATCTGTAGGACACTGTTCAAAACTATCATATCAGTATAAAAATTATATAAATTAATTTTATTATGTATATTGATACAAATAGAGTATAATGTGTTTTTTATTACAACCAGGCTGTTTTATCATCCAATTATTCTTTGACTTTAATAATAACCTTTTATAAAAAAGTGTAACTACTTACAATGTGAAATAACATGTGCAGGCGAGCAGACTAAGATGACCACACATTCTTATCATTAAAATAATCATCAATTTTATAGTAACCTTTTTTCATTAGACCTTGTTTTATTTCTGTCTTAAACTTGTGTAATGGCAATTCTGTTAGAGTGAAAGGCACTTTATTGTATATTTTTATACATTTCCCAACAAATGAATTACCAACTTTATTGAGTCTAAGTTTTGGAACAGCAAGTTTGTTTTTATTTCTTGTGTTAAAATTATGGGTATTACTTTTTTTTTCGAATTTATCTAAGTTTTTATAAACATAAATGATATTTTCATAAATATACTGTGAAGCTACAGTTAAAATATTAATCTGCTTAAATAACTCTCTCAGCGTATCACGGGGCTTAAGGCTATAAATAGCTCGAATGGCTCTTTTCTGTAAAACAAAAATGGTTTCAATGTCAGCCGCTGAGCCCCACAATAAAATACCATACGACATGACGCTGTGAAAGTAACTAAAGTAAACCAATCTTGCCGTTTCTACATCAGTAAGTGACCTCATTTTTCTAACCGCATAGGCAGCTGAGCTAAGTCTTCCTGCCAGGGCAGCAATATGAGAACCCCATTGTAATTTATGATCTAAGGTAATACCCAGGAAAACTGTCGAGTTAACTATTTCAACTATTTCATCGTTCATAGTGATACTGGTATTAACCTGCTTCACATTGGGCATCGTGAATTTCACACATTTAGTTTTTTTTGCATTAAGCAGCAGGTTATTAGTGGTAAACCAATGTAATATTTGAGAGAGAGTATTACTTACGTCGTCAAATATTGCTCTATGTCTATCAACTTTAAAAATCAATGAGGTGTCATCAGCAAATAATACTATCTCACAAAGATCTTCGGTGTAGTAAGGTAGATCATTTACATAAATGAGAAATAAAAGAGGTCCTAATATTGAACCCTGGGGCACCCCCATAAGTAACGGGGCGCCAGAAGAATCAGTACCGTTAATATTAACTTTTTGAACTCTGCCAGTGAGGTATGATTTCAATAAGGTAAGTGAGTTGTCTGAGACACCATAATGTTCCATTTTTAATAATAAAGTATCGTGATCGACACAGTCGAAAGCTTTCGATAAATCACAGAAGATACCTATCGCATCCTGTTTCTGCTCCCATGCATAGAAAATATGCTTAATGAGTGCAACTCCCGCGTCGGTTGTATTTCTACCTTTAGTGAAACCGAATTGTTTGTTATGAAGTAACTGGTTATCTGTAAAATGTGACAGCAATTGATTAAAAATAACTTTTTCAAAAATTTTACTAAGAGCCGGTAGTATGGATATAGGCCGAAAATTAGATGGGTCACTTTTATCGCCTGTTTTAAATAACGGTATAATTTTACTGTACTTCATTAAATCTGGAAATACACATTCATCAACGCATTTATTAAATATTATTGCTAAATTAGACGCGATAGAAGATATTATAGATTTTAATATATCAGTGGAGATACCCCAAAGATCCTCAGTCTTTTTTATATTAAGTTCTCTAAAAGCTTTTATTATTATATCAGAATCAATATAGTGAAAATTGAATGGAATATTACATATTTTTACACTCGACACAAGAAGAGACTGGGCAAGATGTTTACAAGAATTTAATTTATTTGATGTAATGAGTGGAATTTTTGAGAAAAATGTTTCAAACGCGCCTGCCACTTCCGTATCACCATTGATGTAAGCATTATCGACTTTGAGTTCAAGTATACGATCACGAGACCTTACTTTACAAGTTTCTTTATTAATGACGTTCCAAGTGGCTTTTATTTTATTTTTTGAATTCACAATCTTTGCCCGAATGTAGTTGGCCTTTGCTATAGAACAAACTTTTTTGAACATTTTTGAATAATTTTTAACATATTCAATTACACTTGGATCATTAGAGTTTGCCTTTATATCATATAATTGATACAATCTATTTCTACTCCTGTAGATGCCAGCTGTGGCCCAATCACTGAATTTAGTTTTAGACTTATCTACTTTGATTAATTTTTGAGTAAAGTTGTTATTAAACTCTTTTTTGATTATTTCGAATAGATTGTCGTATAAGATGTTCGCTTTGTCATTGTTACATGGTATTTGTAACACTTTATCATTAACATTATTCTTAAATCTGTCTAATCGATTAGTGGTCACTGGCCTGTATAAAATATTCATTGAAGGACGTTCATATTGGTGCTCAAATCTAACTATCTGACCACTGTGATCAGAATTTATAAAATTTATTATTGATTTCTCAATATCATTACAATTAGAAAAAATATTATCTAAACAGGTAGCTGATGTGGCTGTAACTCTTGTAGGTTCATCAAAAAGATTTTGCAAGTTAAACGATTTGAAAAGATTAAGAAACCTTACCGAGTTCTGTGAGTCATCTAAAATATTTATATTAAAGTCGCCACATACAACTATCCTCTTTTTACAATTGCATACCTTTTGCAAGGTTTCTTCCATAATGGACTCAAATAAGTGGTAATTACCAGAGGGAGGCCTATACACACAAACAATAACATACTGCTCGAGCTCCGCACATGATAGTTCAATATTTCGTTCAACTGAGAGAGATACTATGTCTTTACGCTCCTTTGATTGTAATGTATCGTTAATTAATATCAGTGACCCACCTCTTACAGCAGACTCTCTTGTGAACGAACTAATGACTTTATAATTATCAATGCTTACTAACAGTTCGCATTGTTTTAACCAGTGCTCGGTTAAGCATAATACATGTACATTTTTTTCATTTATATATAATTCGAATTCTAATTCTTTTCCAGAAAAGCCCTGAATGTTTTGATGTATAATGTTTATAAAGGTGGACATTTCATTTGTCTTAATATTTAAGTCGCAAGAGTTTTCCTCTATTGTCTTAGAGATCAATTTAAATTATTGTAAACGGATTGATTTGGAACAGATTCCAATGTACAATTTACAATGTCAATATTCTGCCCAATAGGGGCAGATAGGCTAGCCAAATTTTTGGCTGAGTATTCAATATAATATGATAGCGATAATGCTATCTGTCTCTTAAGATATTTATTAAGATAAAATTTATCTTTTGTCAAATATAATTTATTATCTAAATACTTATTTAGGTCAATTAAATGGAATTTATTCTTATTATTAAAAGTCAGAGTATGTAATGTCATATTTATTTTATGCCTTATATTGTTTTCAGTCTGTGGCAAGCTTTGGCTATAAGGAAGTGTGAACAAAACAACATTTTTAACATTTAATGAATACAATAAATCAAAACATTTTAACAGTTCAGTCTTGTCCATACTTCCCCTGTGTCCCACTAAAACCAATATTGTGGTTTTTTCATTGAATTTGTAATTCATAATTTTTCTAATAATATCATGATAAGTTAAACCAGGCGTACAATAATTAGTAACAGTTTGTCCCAAATATGTACTTAATAATTGGCCCATGGATTTCCCAAGTTCATCACTAAACATGATAGTCTTAGATTTTACAATGTTATTCTGAGTGGAGGAACTATTGGTATTTTTACATTGCTTTTTATTTGATACAGATGAAGGACTTTGGTGATGATGAGTGAACAAGGACTCACATACTGACTGAGGGCTGCTAGATGAGCTATTTTGGTCTGACTGGTCACAATTAGACTGAATGAGGCACTTTAAAGCAAGCATGTGTTCCTCGCACTCATTTTTAGCACTATTATACTTATTCGTCATTAATTCTAAGGATTTGTGAAGGTTACAAATCTCAATTTCCATTTTCCTTATGTCACTGTCATATTCGGTAATATTATTTTCTAATAATAATGAATACATATCAAGTTCATCGCCAAGTTGCCTTCTCTCTTTAATATACATAATTTTTTTGTACATACATTTTTGCCTCTTAATAAGTTTTTTAGTTTTGGCTATATACTTATTAATTTTAACATACTTTTTAAATTTGTTTCTACTGCACTGAACAATCCCCACTTCAGTATTTAAATTTAAGGTTTTTATAGTGTCATCACTTGTCAGATCAATTGTTACAATGGGTTCCGATATTTGTGCAGTAGAAACCAGGCTGGGCGCACTACCGACTAACTCATCAAACAAGCTGTGGCTATGGGAAGTCATGGTGTCACGTTTCTCCGCCTCCAGGGTGGTAATGTGGCGGTGGGCTTCTTGCAGCTCCTGCTCCAGGACCGACATGCGCTTGAGGCCCTGCTCATACTCGTCACTGCATTCCCTGAACCCAACCAGTATGCTATGCAACTTGTCCCGCTCATCTACTACTAACCTATGCTCAGTGTGCAGCTCAGCCATTTGTTTTTTCAAAACATCATATTTATTTAACGAATCCAATAGTTCCATCTCATTGTCATCTCTTTCCCTATGCAATTGTTCAACCAACCCCTTGGAAACCTCTAATTCCTTCAAAGCCAAGTCGAGTTTTCTCAATGTAACATCGAGCTTACTCTCTTCTTGGCGAGCTGAGGTCATGCTACGCGTAGTGATCGGCATTTTAGTTAATTAGAAAAAAAAAAACAAAAGATAAAGATAAACACCAAAAAGTTGTTCGAACAAAGTATGAGAGGTTATAAAGTAAATTACAAAGTAACCTCAACGCGAAAGTGATCAAATATCACTTTAAATATATAAAAAGAACGGTATTGTCTAATGATTATTATAATTAAATGTAAAATTTACCACACAATGCTATTTAAAAGAGATGACAAAGATTGACAATAACAAAAAAATGCAGTGTCATTGACTGCTCGTCGGCCGGTACGTACGATACCTGCAATTCACTAATTCACACACAATACACAGTTTTATGCACAGATTATTACGCAAAAACACTTAGAATATATTTAAATTTTGTTTCGTAATGAATTTTGGGACCAAATATAAGATTAAATAATAAAATTAGTAAATAAATTCGAGACAAAATGCAATCAGCTGTTAGCCGTAGTGTTGCCACAGAGGAAAAAAAACAGCACAGACCAATGGCTTTACATGCCATCCGAAGCACGGAGAAGCTCGAGAAAATTGTTGGTCACCTATTCAATGACCAACCTTTGCTTATCTTCAGTAATGGTGGACCGAGTGCGTTTACCACTTATCACGATCGTCGTATTTTCTCTTTCTCTTAATAAAGCCTCAGTCACAAGCATAAGCGGATTGCTAGTGCCTCTCCATCGCCGCTGGCTTTGACTGCCGTAGTATGTGCAATGCATGCACTCAAATCCGCATATCGCATCGCAAGACGTCAGTGGTCGTGGCCGAGCGGTAAATATCATCATTATCATCATCTCAGCTGAAAGACGTCCACTGCTGACTTACCCAAGGATCCCCAAAATTACCGGTGTTGTGCTGCTCGCATCCAGCGGCTTCCCGCGAACTTCACCAGATCGTCGCTCCATCTTGTTGGAGGCCTGCCTACACGCCACTCGAGAAAAGAAGCTGCCTCAGCGGTAAATATCATCATCATCATCCTCAGCCCGCAGAGGTCCACTGCTGAACATAGGCCTTCCCCATGGATCGCCACCACACTCGCCTTCCGCCTTTCGCATCCAACCACTTCCCACCGCCTTCTTCAGGTCGTCGGTCCAGCGAGCGGGTCACACGCCCTCACGACGCTTTGCGCATGGTCTCCATTCGAGAACACGTCTGCCCCAACGGCCATCGGCTCTACGTCAAATATGCCCCGCCCATTGCCACTTCAGCTTGCTAATTATTTCTGCTATGCCGGTGATGGTTTTAGTTCTCCGTCGAATCTCTTCATTTCGGATCCTATCCCTTAGAGAGACTCCGAGCATAGCTCTCTCCAGCGGTAAATATACATACGCTGAATTTGTAACCACGTCCCCAATACGAACCAAGTGGGTCTCTCCAAACCCACGCGCCACTCCGCCAGCTGTGTTATCTGCTGTGCGTAAATGCGGCGCTGTCAATACGGGAGCGTTTTATTTTTAGCGGCGAGATATTTATGGGTGACAGTGGCGGGCTACTGGTACCTTTCAGATATTTGCCATACGTCGGCAATGCAATATAATTTGAATTCTGTACGGTTTAGTAACGGGGAATGGTCTTTGGATTGTTAGTGGGACGCAATATCATATGAGTTGTAACGACCATATAATTTTTAAGAATTAAGTAGAATTGAATTGGATCTTTGAGGTTATGGTTTAGCAAATATTTTATTTTCCGGTTTTGTCTATAAAGAAGAAGGTCAACTTATTTAAAGACTTACTGAACTTTACTGAATTTATTTGAAACTTCGGTAGCCGAACGGATTGATGCTGGTGTTGTGAGTGAGAATGCGGGGTCCATCCCTATAGTTCCGTTAGACTACTACCAGAGTGAACGAGAGTGCGGCAACAGTGCCGTGACCTTGAATCGACGTACCGAGCTGTACCTACCGGCTAGGGTTGAGTCACACATAGTTAATTTATTATTGTGTGAATTTGGGTGTCTTTTATATTGTAAACTTACCTTGTTATATCTGTCGGCAAAGTAAAAAAGGACAAACTGGGATTATGGTTGTGTGTATTGAGATATCCTCATACACAACAGGTTTTTTTTCCAGACATTTTCAATAGGCACCCACCTAAACTTGCAATCGCGACACCCACACAAAGAAAAATACGTGTATACTGGTCGGCAGCGCTCAGTGACATACTTGTTATTCTCAGTTAACTACAGCAACATACGCTGCCCGATCCGCGTTTGCGGGGAGAGCCCGCGTCATCACGTACTCCTTTCCCGTGCTTTTTTCTGTGTGCTAATGTAGGCGAACTACGAGCTTGTGTGCGTGCGTTTCGGAGCTCTTGTATGAAGTTGCCGCACTGTCGTTCACTCTGCTACTACTGACGTGAACCTATGCCTAACACAAGCATAATTGGATCTCTTGTTGGGTTAACAGGACTGTTATTAATATGTTAGTAACGCATTTTATTTTAAGGGTGCGCCGACCAAAAAATGCTAAAAATGCAGTTACGGTTAAGTAAATATAATTGAAAATACTATCGTATTAAATGAACAAAATATATATTTAGTATCATAGGGGACGTGTTTACAATTTGTCAGAACCATAAATTCATAACACGCTATAGTTTTTTCTACAATATCATTTAAAGTTGGGCAAAAATCATGAAAACGAGTGGCGGCGTTTAGTAGATTTCTTATAGTTTATCTAAATTATTGTACCTCTGATTTTGTCTAAACAATCATCAATAGATAAACTACAAATTGCTAGACTACATTTTCGATTCATCAAGTGATTATTTAAATAATTATTTTTTATTAAGCACCTTAAATTCCCCATACAAAATTAGTATGGCCGAGCGGCATCCAATAAATATGGGCGATGACATTTCAAATAAAACATATGACACTTGTCACTTACGGATGGCACACCCTTAAATCTTGCATTCACAATGCTATATACAGGGTGAATTTTTTATCACCGTCCAAACCTTCGTCTGACTACCGTGATACAAACATTCATATTTCGTTCCATACATTTTGGTCGAATGAATATGTTTTGAGTTGGTCCAATAGTAAGAGTACTTTGTTTGTATCACGGGAGTCATCTCAGTAGGTTTGGACGGTGATATAAAGTCACCTGTATAGTTACAAGATAAATTTTTACTAGAAAATCATCGGTAGCTCAGCGGTGACAGCATTGTACCGATTATCTAAAGGTTGTGAGTTCGACTCCCACTCTAGCTTCTTGAGGCTGGTTGATTTTTTTCTAGTAAAATTTTATCTCTCTGTTACTCATAGTGACAATGAAGGCCGAAGGTGTCGCGCACTTAACCTGGATTCCACAGGTACTGAGGAACTGACTATCTTACTTACTTACTGCAATGATAATATTGTTACAAAAACACAAATGTTGAAAAAATTTCCACGAGCAGGATTTGAACCTGCACCCTTCTGACATACCGGGTCAGGTGCTCTCTCAATTGAGCTATCGTGCTAACCTGCCCGCCGAAATTATTCAACACTATTTTTTTTTTACTTTAAAAGCCAAAGGTTTGACAGACTTAGATTATATTTTCATAGCTCCATTCTTCGATATAATATTACCATGTAGTTTCTTCAACGTACTAGGTAGTGTCGCACTTTTAGAGTATATCGATTAATTCTTAATTCAATTTAATCGATACAAAAACATCGCTATGCATTCTTCCCTACTGAGGTCTCACCGTCGCCCGCGCCATGATCTCATTCTTCTTTGTGCGCGGTAGTGAACGTATTTTAATACCCTTTGGTACGAACACAAATTTGTCACAATCTTTAAAAATTAACCATCCCTTTTTTTTTCATTTAAATATGCCGAAACGAAAAACAGAAAGCAAAATAAAACGTTACAAAGAAAAACTAAAAAAGCTAGAACAAAAGCAAAAAGTATCTGAACGACGACGTCGTTACATTATTTCGGATTCAGAATCTGATATCGAAAACCAAGGTACCTACGTAAAAGTAATTAAAAAAGTCATTAGGTGAATATTGGTTTAGATTCGGTGTGATTTATAGCGTCTGTAAGTCTTCCTGGAGGGTAACCGTGAGTTAACCACGATGGTTAGGCATGACGCCATTTTATAAGCCTGGAGGTTGACTGCGGGTCATTCACGATGGCAAGTTAATGCAAATATTTGCAAATGAAACATATTATGAGTATTTCCATCAAAATGTGGAATAGATCATTGCAATTAAGTTAATAAGTTATGCATTTTATTAATCTACAAAATAATGTTTTTCAGATGTCCAACCACATACGAATAATGAGAATGAGAATAGCGTCACAAATGACATTTGTTTAGAGGAAGTTTACACACCAACCACAAATGAGTTTGAATTGCTATTACCGCAAACAGATACGATTGAAATGACAAAATGTGAGAGAGCCTTATCTGAAACTCCGCAACAAGACACCACAAATAGTAATAATGAAATCTTGCCAGAGGCAACGGTCGAATTAGACCCTGAAATACAATCGGCGTTGGGAGATCCAATTGAAGATACCCCCAATTATGGACCTGATATTCACTATGACTTAGCACAACGTTGGCTCCCAATATTAAAGAAAGGTTTGGCTAAAGATGTCAAAGAGAAGTTGCTCAAGGAACAACAGGTTCCAGATAACTGCAAACTGCTAAAATCACCCTCTCTAAACCCAGAAATTGCTGCCACTGTTGCAGAAGTGGTAAGAGTAAGAGATAAGAAGATGGAAGCAAAACAAAATCAATTGGGATTAGGGATTACAGCAATTTCTCGAGCTATGGAGATCATTATTAAAGATGGAAAGAAAGTAGATATTATTAAATATCTATCAGACGGCTGTAGAGTTTTGACAGATCTCCATTACACAGAAACCCTAATTCGCACCAAATGTATTATGCCATGCCTAGATAAGTCGATACTAAATATAATTCAAGAAGAAGAAAGAGATGAATTTTTATTCGGAAATAAATTGTCAGAAAAAATAAAAGCAGCTAAAGCTATAGAAAAGCAAGGTTGGCAAATAAAAAGAAACGTGGCTATACCACAGAAAAATATTCAAAATCAAGCTCAATTGAAAGTGAGACACATGGGAAACTGGACACCCCCTCCTCGGTATGCCTCGTCGTCGAACAGGGGGGGGGGGGGGGCGCGGAGCATACATGACGAGCAGAGCACCACTCAACAGACAATTTCGTCCGCAAGCACTGCTACCCCCTGCGCCAGCAGTGCAGCCACAGACGAGGTCAGCGGGGACACCCAGACAACGTGCCCAAACGCGGCATTAGTCCAGGTACATGCAGGTCGTTTACATTTTTATTACCAATGTTGGCTTAATATAACAAAAAACAAAATCGTTTTAGATTATGTTCTCAATGGTTATCGCTTACCATTATCAGATCATAATATTTCACACACATATTTACCCAGCAATTCTTTGTTATCTCAGCAAGAGAAACAAAGAATGAAGCTTGCAATTAATAATTTACTTGAATTAGGAGCTATCTCCCAGTGCGAATATGATACGACACAGTTTTTGTCACCTGTTTTTTTGGTACCAAAGCCTAATGGTACAGATAGATTCATTTTAAACTTAAAATATTTTAATAAATTTATTTACAATGAACATTTTAAAATGGAGGATTACAGAAGTGTATGTACATTATTATCACAAAACAACTATATGGCCACAATTGATTTAAAAGAATCTTACTTATTAATTCCAATAAATAAAAATTATAAAAAATACTTAAGATTCCAAATTAAAGACAACACACAAAACTTAATTACCTATGAATTTAATGCTTTACCTTATGGTCTATCATCAGCACCTAGAACATTCACAAAAATAATGAAAGAAGTAATTGGTTACTTAAGGAAACGCGGTCATAGTTCTATAACTTATTTGGATGATACCCTTTGTATAGGGCAAACTTATGAAACATGTCTTAACAATGTTAAAGAAACTGTAAGACTTCTAGAATGTTTAGGTTTCATAATAAACTATGAAAAAAGTACATTAGAACCAAAACAGATATGCAAGTTCTTAGGTTTTATTTTTGACACAAAAAGAATGACTATGTCGTTACCAGAAAATAAACAAACTAATATATTACAATTGATTAAAAAATTTAAAAAGCAAAAAAGATACACCATTCGAGAATTCTCACAGTTTATAGGTGTTTTAACAGCTGCATGTCCGGCTATAAAATATAGTTGGTTATATACCAAACATCTGGAAAGAGAAAAGTATATCTCACTTAAAAAATGTAATCATAATTATGATGCAATTATGACACCAACTGGTAACATTTTACCTGATTTGGAATGGTGGGAAAGAAATATTTTAGTTTCAGAAAATTCTATGTTGCCTCCCGTATATGCTTTGAAAATTTTCACAGACGCGTCAAGGTCAGGCTGGGGTGCTGTTTGTAACAATAAACAAAAATAAAAAAATAATGGTTACTGGAAAGAAAGTGAACTAAAATACCACATCAATTATTTAGAACTTCAAGCAGCATTTTTAGGCCTGAAATGCTTTGCGAAAAATGTAACTAATAGTGCTATATTGATGCGAATAGATAACACAACGGCCATCAGTTATATTAATAGGATGGGAGGTATACAATTTCCTCACTTAAACGAATTAACAAGGTCTATTTGGCAGTGGTGCGAGACGCGAAATATATGGTTATTTGCATCATATATTAATACTAAAGACAATAAGGAAGCAGACGAGGAGTCACGCAAAATAAACCCAGACACAGAAATAAAAATAAACTCAGATTGTTTTCAAAAAATTGTCAAAAAGTTTGGAAAACCTGAGATAGATCTGTTCGCGTCTCGAATTAATGCCAAATGCGAAGTATATATATCCTGGAAACCAGATCCGGATGCATTTAGGGTAGACGCTTTTACATTGTCATGGAAAAATTACTATTTTTACTGTTTTCCTCCCTTTGCTATAATACAAAAATGCTTACAAAAAATCATTACTGAGCAATCTACAGGTGTATTTGTATTTCCTTACTGGCCCAAACAAGTGTGGTTCCCTTTATTAAAAAATATTATAATATCGGAAATAATATTTCTAAAAGACGCAATCCAATCTGATTACAGGATACATCTACCTCTGCAGACTATCCTGGCGGCTGCCGTTGTCTCCGGGAAGCCTTCACAAAGCAAGGCATACCAGTAGAAGCTATAGATCTTATGATGTCGTCCCTAGCGGCGAGTACTTTAAAACAATATAACACTACTTTTAAGTTATGGTGGAATTATTGCTTAATTAACAGTATTAATTACTTAGAAGCACCGAAAGTTGCGGTAATTTTGTTTCTCACAAAACAATTTCAAAACGGAGCTTCCTATGGTACACTCAACAGCCATAGATCTGCTATTTCATTGCTTCTAGGCAATAATATTGGTTCTGACGAACAAGTGTCACGTTTGTTGAAAGGTGTGTTTAAATGTAGGCCTAGTATACCTAAATATAATAGTGTATGGAACCCACAAATAGTCTTAGATTTTGTTGATAAATGGTTCCCTAATCAAAATTGTAATTTGCTTCAAATAACTAAAAAGTTAGCTGTTCTCCTAGCCATTTGTACAGCTCACCGTGTACAAACCCTATCTTTAATAAAAACGAATAATATTATAATTATTGAAAATCGAATAATTATTACAATTTCTAATTTAATTAAAACATCAGCAGTAAATCGAGAACAACCAACTCTGATTATTCCGTATTTCAAAGATAGACCTAGTATTTGTCCAGCAAAATGTTTAGAAGATTACCTAGAAATGATTTCTAGCATCAGAAATGGAATAAATTCCAGTAATTTATTTTTAGCTTACAAACGTCCACATAAACCTGTTACATCACAGACCATCAGTCGATGGATAAAAGATGTGTTAGCGGAGAGCGGTATCGATGTGACGAGGTTCAGTGCTCACAGCACGCGCCACGTCGCCACATCGAGTGCGCACGCCGCCGGGGTCTCGATAGACGTCATCCGAAAGACAGCCGGATGGACAAACACATCACAGACGTTTGCTAAATTCTATAATCGTCCCGTTATTTCAGAAGAATTAGCTAAGTCTATCTTTGATCGCAATATTTAGAAATATTAATTATAAATTGTTAGAAATGATTGATCATTACTTTATTTCTGTTTGAATTATTGCATTTAATTTTGCGAATTAGGGAGAAAGAAAATAAAAATTGTTTTTGTTTAGTTTCATAAAACAGTATTTTATTTAGTTATCTTATTTGAAACCAAAACTTTGAATAACAGACATCAGTTCTCTGAACATCTACATGGTAATATTATATCGAAGAATGGAGCTATGAAAATATAATAAGTGATCAAACGAACTTCATAGGAAGTTCGATCATTATTATATGAATAGCTCCATTCGAAGATATAAGAACCCACCCATCCCTACCCAACCAAAAGTTTTGGTATTCTCTCTATCTCTGAAGAATGAGATCATGGCGCGGGCGACGGTGAGACCTCAGTAGGGAAGAGTGCATAGCGATGTTTTTGTATCGATTAAATTGAATTAAGAATTAATCGGTATACTCTAAAAGTGCGACACTACCTAGTACGTTGAAGAAACTACATGGTAATATTATATCTTCGAATGGAGCTATTCATATAATAATGATCGAACTTCCTATGAAGTTCGTTTGATCACTTATAAGCAGTGATAGGAATAGGTAGTGCCTATTCACCTAAAGTTCGAAGAACAGAGACATAAATCGGAGACTTCCTTACGACAATTTTTTTTCTGGGACCACTGTCCCAGCAGCGGTAATTATTTGTAATAAACTTACAAATAATGTTAATTGGAATATGTAGGTACTAACCCGAACTTTACAATTTATATTTTTAGAATATTAGAAAAATTTAAATTCTAATAAAACATGCATTTCAAACAAATTGTCGCCTTTTTACGTAACATAAACTGTACAAGTGACGCATTCTATCATTCATTGGGATAGATTCAGTTTTCCCTCGGACGCACTTATACCCCACGGGGACGACCGGTGAGGTGCCTGTGTTTATTTATTTATTTATTTATTTCTATAGGTACACAAACAGATTACAATCTTTACATGAGTACAGTAATATAGTTATAGTTATTTATATAGTTTCTTTATAGTATGTTCCTGCATTGCGCCTGCCCCCGCCCCGCCTGCCTATCTCCTGTACTTCGGTCTGTGATTTTACACGCATACCTGTTTGTGAGATAATTATTTTTGACAATCGCGAGTTTTCTGGTTTATTGTAACTGCATATCACGACTACCTTGGCTTGAATTAACGGATTACGATTTGCTGCAATAACATTGTGCCTGTTTTTCTCCATCGAATAATACGGTAAGTCAACATTATTTATTATTTTACTTTGATTTGTTTAGAATAATTATATTATTTATAGTTTTTTTCTTTAAATATAGTTGATTTTACTTGCATTGACTACAAGGATGCTTGCAATACAACTGATTATTAAGGCCCGTATCGCAGAACAACACTCAAGAATGAATCTATTTTCAAAACTGATTTCAGGCGCAGATTCTATTTTAGCAATTTAAAACTAGATTCGCGATCAGTACTCAGCTGAGTATTGATTTTCAATCATAAATCTAGTTTTAAGTTGCTTTCAAAAATATAGGGGTTCAAAGATTAATGGCATATGAATCAGTCATTTTCGAACCCCTTTATTTTTGAAAGCAACTTAAAACTAGATTCATGATAGAAAATCAATACTCAGCTGAGTACTAAAGTAGAATCTGCGTCTGAAATCAGTTTTGAAACTAGATTCATTCTTGAGTGTTGTTCTGCGATACGGGCCTTAATATTCATTTGTATGGCATGCATCCTTGTAGTCAATGCAAGTAAAATCAACTACACTGGACAGCAAAAATAACGGGACATTTAGAAAAACCGCGATATCTCCCAAAGTTATTTACATAGATCCCTCGTATAAATAATATGTTATAGGCAGATTTGTGATGCTTATTATACATACCAAAAGAGGTTGCATTTGAACAAGTTACAGCTTCAAAAAAATAAATTCCGATTTTAGAAAAATATCAAAATTAAAGTTTTTGGAATAGAAAATTTTCTCGCTTTTGTTTCAAACCGAGCTGACATCATAAACAGTTTTTTTGGCTGGTCACAGTATTTTGTGCATCAACCATGCACCAACATGTCGTTATCTACTGTAGAATGTACACGAATTATCACCATGGTACAAGAAGGAAGGAGTCAGCGGAGTACTGCTAGAACAGTAGGTGTATCTTTATCCACGGTCCAAAGAGTACTCCAGCGATTTCAAGAGACCGGCATGAACATCAGGAGACCAAGGAATGGCAGGCCAAGGTACAAGGCCAACTACACGAGAAGACCGATTCATCGTGAGCACTATGTTAAGAAATCGACATCTCACGGGTGTTCAGGTCCGAAATAGCCTTCAAGAAATTCACCACAACAATGTAAGCTCTGACACGATCCGGCGGCGACTTCGGGAAGCTGATATAAAGCCTTATAGGCCAGCAAATGGCCCTAAATTGCTCAGAGAACATCAAGTTGCCAGGTTGCGGTTTGCTCGAGAACACATCCGATGGACAGATGAAGATTGGTCCAGGGTTATGTTTTCCGATGAGTCAAGATTTTGTTTATTCGCACACGATGGGAGACGAAGAGTATATAGGCGACCAAATGAACGTTATCGTCAAGCGTGTTTTGAGGAAAATGTGCCATTCGGTGGAAGATCAATAATGGTTTGGGTTGGGATATCTTCAGAGGATCGTACGGAGTTAGTAATTATAGAAAACGGTTCTCTGACAGCTCCCAGATATGTAGAGGAGATTTTAAATGAGCATGCTGGTCCTTTCTTGGTGAATATGGGTGCAAATTCCATTTTTATGGACGATAATGCGCGACCACATACAGCACATTTGGTCAACGCGTATATTCAAGACGTCGGTATCACCCGCATGGAGTGGCCAGCTCGCAGCCCAGACTTAAATCCCATAGAGCATTATGGGACGAGCTCGGGAGATGCGTTAAACAACGCTCTCCAGCTGCAGCTAACTTACGTGAGTTAAGAAGTGCGCTAGTAGAAGAATGGTCAAACATAGATCAAAACCGTATTAGAATTTTGATTTACAGCATGCCACATCGTCTTAATGAAGCGATACGGGCTCGTGGGGGAAGTATAAGATATTAAATTTACAGAAAAGCTTTCATTTTGCAGATTAACTGTATTGTATATTTTTGTTGTCAAAAGTTAGAAGTGTTTTTTTTTGTATTTTTTAGAACATAGATAAAATTATACAGATTTTAAACGTGTTATGTATTTTCTTTTATGTATAAGTCAGTCATCTATAACATACTACAGTTTCACTAGTTTGTGTTGTGTAGTTAAGAAACTATCACACTTTTTATAAGCGACCCGGAATTTTTGCGGCCCAGTGTATATTTAAAGAAAAAAACTATAAATAATATAATTATTCTAAACAAATTAAAGTAAAATAATGAATAATGTTGACTTACCGTATTATCCGATGGAGAAAAACAGGCACAATCTTATTGCAGCAAATCGTAATCCGTTAATTCAAGCCATGGTAGTCGTGATATGCAGATACAATAAACCAGAATACTCGCGAGTATCAAAAATAATCATCGCAGAAACAAAACAGATATGCGTGTACTCAACAGTCACCTGTACAGTTTATGTTACGTAAAAAGGCGACAATTTGTTTGAAATGCATGTTTTATTAGAATTTAATTTTTTTTAATATTCCGAAAATATAAATTGTAAAGTTCGGGTTAGTACCTACATATTCCAATTAACATTATTTTTAATAAACTGTTGCTGGAACAAAGTTGTCCCAGAAAAAAATTTTGTCGTAAGGAAGTCTCCGATTTATGTCTCTGTTCTTCGAACTTTAGGTGAATAGGCACTACCTATTCCTATCACTGCTTATAAGATTGTGGTAGCTAGAGAGACTCTGAAGAAGCCTATATGGTTACAAATCTGAGCACAGTATGTGCCACTGGCTGAGATCTCTTTGTCTGACTTGTGGTGGTCACAGGGGCGGTTATATTTTGTGCTGTCTGTAATTAAGAGCACTGTAATTTTCATCTATTAAAAAAACGGCAAAAAAAAATCACGTTTGTTTTAAGGCAGCCCCTTTATACAATGTTATTTTAAGTTTATACGAAACCAGAAAACTGTTTGTTCAGAATCAGTAATAGAATCGATTTCAATGTTTTTATACCATGTTACATTTTGACCAAATACTGTTTACTAAATCTCAAATAAAGTATACCCCACTAAAAACACAACGGGACAGCACAAAAAGGTTGTAACTTCGTGAGTTTTCAAGATATTTTTTTTTTTGTACTGATTCTTTAAATGAAAATATTTGACCCGTGTTTCGATTTTCGTATAAACTTAAACATAAAGTTGTATATTTATTTTATTCTGTTTTTTAGTTTGTTATTATAGCGGCAACAGAAATACATCATCTGTAAAAATTTCAACTGTCTTACTATCACGGTCGTGAGATACAGCCTGGGTGACAGAAGACGGACGGACGGCGGAGTCTTAGTAATAGGGTTCCCGTTTTACCCTTAGGGTACGGAACCCTAAAAAGGAACATATTTTACTGTTAATACGAAAAAACTGACATGTCACACATGTCACACATGTATTTTGTAAATACTTTATTTCGTATTTGATGGATTTTCTTTCAGTCGTCAACATATTAGGTAAAAGAACAGTGAAATGTGTGATATATATTTTTTTATCTTTATATCGATCGTTAAAACTTTAACGCAAACACTAAGTAGTGAACAGTTACATAAAAATTAAATTGTAATAATTTTATAGCATTCCGATAATAAAATAGAAATATACTGCGACTTGTAACATTACTGACTTTTATACCAATCGCTTACATTGTATGGCTTAACAACTTAATCGTTGCTGCTTTAAGCTTACATTTCCTTCTGTGATACGAATACGCTTGAGACATGACATTGTTGATATAATTTGACGACCTCCTTGGTCGAGTGGTTTGTACACCGGTTTTCGTAGTGTCGCCATCTCTGAGGTCCCGGGTTTGATCCCCGGTCGGGTCAATTTAGGAATTATTTTTTTTCTAAATTGTCTCGGTTCTGGGTGTTTTCTATGTATAATAAGTATGTATTTAAATATTTTAAATATGTTTATCCGTTGTCTAGTAACCATTTAACAAGTTTCATAACGAAGCTTCTCTTGGGCTAGATAATTGGTGTGAGTGTAGGAAACTTTATTTATTTATTTATTGTTGATAATAGTTTTTTTTACTACTACGCCTTATCCTGTGATGCCTTATAATATATACTTCCGTTGGGAATCGTACTGTCGATATCGGGTCTCACACTGGTGATTTACCCGGTATACCAGGCTTGAGAGTCGGAGTTATACTAGCGCGTTGTCAGTCCAAAGGCCGTAAATATAAGGCTCTATTCCCCATAATGCAGAACAGCTTTTGTGGTCTAGTGATTAAGACCACTGGTCACAAACTTAGAGGTTCCGGGTTCAATTACCAGCGGTGGTAGGTACGTAATTGTATTCGGTGGTTGGTGGCATTGTTTTTTTCTAATCCGACATCGCTTCGACTTCTTTCCTAATCCTTTTCCAATCACTATCTATAGCATCCTTACATCAATCTTAATTGTATTGTTGTTTTCCGACAATTAGAGATTAGATAGCCAGTTCTTCAGTAGGTGAGGATACCGAGTGAGGCGCGCTTCCATCCTTATCATCACTGAATATGAGGTGAGATGAAAATAAAAATGCTTAATCGTAAGGAACAAGAACAAAATGGATACGAGAATAGTAGCCTTTGAAACAGGTTCTCTGCGGGTTACTACAACAAGCTTTTTAAGTGCAAAAATCATGACGTTTTCTGTAATTGGTAACAATGGTCTTGTATTGCCGCTCGGCCACGACCACTGACATAATGCGAAGCGGCGAGCGGATTCCTAGTTCATTGTGCTCATCGCCGTTGGAAAGGAGGTGGAAGGGAGGAGACGCATTACACGAAGGAGGAAGTCGAGGCTGCGGAACATCCGGGAGGGAACCGGCATAAGCTCTGTCAAGCAGCTGCTCCGTCTGGCCTTGAACAAAGAAGAATTTAAGAAGCTAACGGCCAACCTTCAACCTTGAAAAGGCACAAGAAGAAGAGAAGAATCGCCGTTGACTATGGCTGCTGTAGTATCCGCTCGTCGCGTCGCAAAACGCTCGTGCTTGTGGTTGAGGCCTTATGCGGTCTCGTATTGGCGAGTGTGCGTGTGCAATGATCGGGCAGCTTTAGTTGGCTCACCGCAAACAATATCCGTGTTTTTTGTAGGTTTAACCATAATAATAAATGATGAGTGTAAATGTCACTGTATGGACTTCTGTGTGTGTGGAAAGTTCTAGATATAAATAAAATAAAATAAATAATCTTAGGTGAATGAGAGCAAAGAGTTTTTATGATTTTTGTTCGATGATTTGTGTAAGGTGTACGATGTCGCTTAAGTCGATGTCGTTATGAAAGAGTTTTTATTGTTAAGTTCTGAAAAAGTTGTTGTCATGACAAGTGTCTAGGTGATGGTAATCACCAGCTGATTTATATCCTCACTACTGGGGCACAAGCCTTACCTATGAATGGATGGATACCCATGGATTGGGAGAACGGGCCACAAACCACCACGCGGACGCAGTGCGGACTGGTGGTTGTTAACGATTGTAATGAAGCCGAAGCAGGGCGAAGTTTGTGATATTTTTGATCACTCATCCGATGACCGGCCTTTGAAAATGTTGCTTAACCCAATCAATCGCAGACCGGGCGCGTTAATTACTGCGCCATTAAGCGAAATCTTTGTTCGACCGTAGCCAATGGGGTGTTGCCATACAATATCAAACCACACGTTTTTTTTATTCAATTATATTAATTAAGTGTGTTTCTTATTTGTAAAATTGTTTCCCGTTTGTGTTTCAACAATCTATTTTTATAATACACTAGCTGTGCTCGCGACTTCGTCCGCGTGGAATAGTGACTTTCGGCAGCATTTTTAATTTTTTAGGCTCTTGTTCCCGTTTTTGCAACATTTTTCACTGATACTTCGCTCCTATTGGACGCAGCGTGATGTTATATAGCCTTAAGCCTTCCTCGATAAATGGACTATCCAACACAATTTTTTTTTTAATTTGAATTAGTAGTTCCTGAGATTAGCGCGTTCAAACAAACAAACTCTTCAGCTTTATAATATTAATAATATATAAACCGAAGTGTACTCAAGCTGAAGCCTAAAAAATATATTCTATATTCTTAAAATAGTAACTTAGAATATTAACCATTATAATTATGTTTTTAACATTGCTTATTAAAAGAACTTTAAAGTACGCATTTTAATTTTATCTAACATTAAAGAACATTCTAATTATTATATATTTAAGCTAATACACTATATTTACCAACAATCAAGGTGACTCGAATAATCAGCCAGCATTACACGTCCAAGCATAGTAATTTGGTCGTAGAAAGAAATGGAACATGAGCATATTCGTGCGACATTTTAATTTGGTCAAAGATTCTGACGTCCACTCAATTTTGTGGAATAACGTTATCGCCGCGATTAATCGCCGTTTAGGGACGTGTGAACACGGCCCTATTAAGTATAATGCTTTAGAAAACGGTAATTTGTTTAAAATTCTTAGCTTATAAATATTTTTTAAATTATCGTTATAAGAACTGAGCTCTGACTTTTGGTTTTATTATTTTAAAACGACCACAATGCAGTCGTGTATCATCTAGAGATTTGGGTGCCTATTGCAAGTTTTGTATCCCATTCGATCACGTTATACAAAAACACCACACGGCCCAGTGCGGTGCGGTGGTTGTTAACAACTGCTTATGCAAACGGGACTAACGGCTTTACTTGCCTTCCGAAGCACGGGAATCACATGTGACAAATAACGATTGATTTTCAATTGCTATAATTCTAGAACAGAGAAACTTCTGTTCTGTGCGCCGACCAAAAAAAACCGAAAGTGCAGTCACGGTTAAGTTGATATAATTGAAAATACTGTCATATTACATAAACAAAATGTTAAAAAAAGTAACGAAGGGGACGTGTTTACAATTAGTCCATAAATTCATAACACACTATTGTTTTTTCTACAATATCATTTGAGTTGGGCAAAAATCATGAAAACGAGTTGCGGCGTTTAGTTGATATCTTATAGTTTATCTAAATTATTGTACCTCTGACTTTGTCTAAATAATCATCAATGTCTAAACTACAAATCGTCTGTCTCACATTTTCGATTTATAAAGCGGTTATTTAAATTATTATTTTTAATTAAGCACCTTAAATTCGCCATACAAAATTAGTATGGCCGCGTGGCATCAAATAAATCTAAGGACGGAGACATATCAAATAAAATATATGACACTTGTCACTTACGGACGGCGCACCCTTAATAAACTTTGGCTATCGCTAAGAACCTTTTGGGACTTCTTGGCGGGAATGCGAAGAGTCATATCTGCGGTTTTATTTTATTTTCTTAAATTTGTGTTAAGTCGAATATTACTGTGAAATAATGGTGGATTATTAACCGTTAAGTGTTCGTGAGAATGCATTGGTGTTGGCAAATGAAACAAAACAGTGCAACGTCACTTTTCAAATTCTCTCAAGAAGTCCGCGTGAGGACTTAGGAAAGGCCTACCATCTTTACTGAGATACTCGAGGGGTTGGGGCGATATCATTTCTTACTTCTCATTTCTATTATCATTCATCATCATCATTCAGGAAGATAATATTGTTTATTTATATTTTTAACTTGTAAGAAAAATTACTTTGACACTGGCTAAATGTGCTTATAGCACGAAGCCATCAACTAAAGAAAAAAAAAAACTTTTTGCGGGTCGGCAAGGTGAGAACGGCTAGCAGCTAGTGAGGCAGTAAGATATCCTGCTCCACTGCTGTCCTCGCTTCTGCTTAAGATCAGGCAGAGTGGAGTCATTCCGTTTCCCAACTTCACCATAAAAAAATATCTTCAAATGTACAATCAACGTACGCACACGTAAAAACGTGCGTGCCCACCACCTCCGCTGAGATGGTATCGTCCGCCTCCGTTATTAATTACGGCGTCGTGGGGGCAGAAGGGTTTGTGGGCATATTAACCAGCGTTATTTATCGTCAGCGGCGATACGTGCTGATACGTATTTCGGTAATGCGCGCTCCGATTTTACGATGTAAGACACGCAAGTGTGGAGGTCTGGGGCACACTGGGAATTGGATGAAAAAAAAAAGGAAAAACGTTAATTTTAACACAGACACGAGACAAAACTAGGGTAATGGCACCAGTCTTCGACATTAACCAGTAGTCGTAATTTTTTTCCTTTAATCCTTAAAAATAGAGGTAAGCGACTTATTTTAGTTGAATACAGACCTGTTTCATAGAAGTCGTCCCGTAAAATTTTAATGAAAATCTATGTTACTTTTTGGCGAAAAAACCTTGTAGAAGACTGTGCCTAAAGTATCGAACACTAGTGCCACACACACAAGGAGTTCACAAAAAAACAACTGAAAGTGTCTCACGGTTGTGTCAAAACAAACTATGTCAAAATTTTGTGATACCTTTTATGATAAGTGATTAGTTGTCCGGTAACGTTGTTAAGTCACAGAAACAAACCGAAAATCATTTAAAAAAAACTGTATTTTTTAAATATTTTAGAAAAAAAAATCTTTTCTTTTCTCTCTCAGTCGTTTACTTACTGCTGTGTAAAATGACCACTATTTGTCTTCATCGGTTGCGCTCCGTCGCTAAGTGTAGTGCGGCACTGATACGTATATCTAGTTCTTTAGATATCTGGCCTGACCACCGTACGAGACTTTGACCGCTAGCTTAAAAAAGATAACGTCAATAAAAAAGATTCTCCAAGTGTGCAAACAGCCTTAAAATTTTAACACAAGTTTTATCAAATGAGGAAATCGCACACAGGCGGCTATTCACAACCGCAAGTTAACGTTTTGGAGGGCGAAATTAGTCAGCGGTTAAGATGTAATTTTCGGCGAAAATTTTGTAAACTAATCCGAGTTAATTTGTACCTATTTTAACCAAACATTGAGTTAATGCCATTATTTTTTGCTTTAAACAAGCGTGTTGGTTCAAAATATGGGCCGTTTTGTAATTAAGGCACAATAATACCTACGAGCGCATTCACTCCTTCCTTACAACACGGGTATGTTGGTATGTAGGGCCGTATTTATAACCAACACGCTTTTAATGAGGTCCCTATTAACGAAGTGTGAATAAGCAACTTGCGGGTCGGTAAACTTAGGACGAAATTCAAAATTGAGCGCCTCCTTCCTCGGAGCTATAAAATATTGTTTTTTTTTGTACTCCTAGAAATGTCCACAGCCTTATAATATGCAGGGCATAGCAGAAAAACCGTTGGTCGATCGAAAAATTCACTTAAAGCCACCCGACGCCCCGTGAATAATTTAACCAATAACAATCCGTCGGCTAATTTTAGCGGCGTATGGAAGATGCGGCGAAGCGCGCTACCTCAGAAGGCGGTGGTTCCGTATACAAAATGTAATGTAAACTTTTTGCTACGAAATTTATGAAGACTTTCTTTATAAATTTCTGACATTAGCTGTCATTTATCATCATCATAATCGGCCAGTGTCAGTCTACAGCTGGGTATAGACCTCTCATAATCCATACCATTGCGGTCGATCTTCGGTTACTTTCATCCAACCGCTGCCAGCAACTACGTGTATATGATCTCTCCATCTACCACAATAAAAATCCGTCGGCTAATTTAAGCGGCGTATGGAAGATGCGCTGAAACACGCCATCTCCGAATTCAGTGGTTTCGTATACCAATTGTAATAAAGTTTTTGCTACAAACTTTATGAAGACATTTTCTTTTAAATTTTGAAAAAAGATAAACATTTGTCGTTGTCATAAGTGGCCAGTTTCAGTCCACAGCTGGGTATATCATCATCAGCCATATGATGCCTACTGCTGGGCATAGGCCTCCCCCAAGGATCGCCCCAGGGGGGGGGGGGTTGCCAATAATCGCCACATAGCAGCATGGCCTATTGTTTGAGGGAGACGCTGCTGCTCGTTTCCTGCAGGCGGTTTTCCTTTTGTCGCCTTCTACGACTCTCTCTAAGCCGGCATCACACGGCAGCTGGGAATATAGAGGCGCCTATAATCCATCATCATCATCATGATAAAAATAATAATAATAATAATCATAATCCATACCACATATTTATATAAATTTTGTTGCTTTAACGCTGTGCAACGTGCAAAAAGCTGTTTAAACGCTGTCTCTCAGATACGAGATATCTCCTCCGATACCTCCGTGAGTCATCTCTAGTAGAGGCTAAGGTTTATCTAACTACCGAATTAAGTAATGGTATTTAATTTCCTAATAAGTTTAAGCATGTTAGAGTATGAGAAAAAAAGCTTGCAAGATCCCATCCCAAACGCACAAGTCACTGCGCCATTGTGCTTCATTTTCATTACGTAGATTCGTGTTTGTTGTGTAATATTTTAATGGATATACCTACATATAAAATAGGTTATCGTTTACTCAGATCCCTGCGGGACCCTACGTTCGCTGGGCGTCTTCATCGCCTCTGCGACGCTCGGTAAAGCAATTTGCGAGAAGTGACGGAGCGCGGCGCTAGCTATGGCGACCAGCATGAGATCCGCTGGTAAATAGCTACACCCAGTTTCGCTGCAACTGGAACAAGTTATTTCTAGTTAACTAGTGGATTGTTCTTGATGCTAGCATCACGCACGGCTAGCCGTGGATGCAACCAAATATACCTAAAATTTGTGTTTTTAGGTGTATCTTTTCTACACCTACGTGTATTGCCAGGTTTACACCTAATCTCACTGAAGACCGCTAAGCTTTATGAGTTCAGCGGTTGTGTTTTGTCCGTTAAGCGAAAGTACCGGAGGCCCATCTCTCACTCCTCCTCCCCCCCATTCCCTACTCCCTCCTTATGATCCAACTCCTTCCTCAAGGCCGGCAACACATCTGCGATTACTTTGGTTTTGCGGGTATACATGGACGGCGGTGATAACTTTCCATCAGGTGACCCGCCTGCTCGTTTGCCTCCTTTTAATATAAAAAAAAACATCATCAAAATACAGAATGTTTGGTAATTCCTATGTGATTTCGAAAATGGCCAACTGGGTTCCGTGTATAGAGCCCTGGAAAATTGTGAACATTTTGAAAAAAGACAAAGGGTTTGAAAAATTTTACGAGCAGGATTTCAACCTGCACCCCATTCAGGGTCAGGTGCACTACCAACTATGCTATCGTGGTTCAACGTGGCGTGTATCAACTCATTGAAAATAATCAACATTATCTACGCTTGCTTAGCCAAAAGAACCCTAATATTAGCTTCAAATTGTAATTTGTTCGCAACGTTTGCGTAAAATTATATACAACCATGAACTAATAATATATCATAATATGTTAAAAACATTATCACAATTGTGAACATGCCAGAAAAACAACACATATCCGTGATAATGAGGTTATTTATTACAAAGGAAAGTTGCAAAGTCAAAAACTAGGCTAAGGAATAAGCTAGGTCTAGCTGATACTTTGTTCTTGGTGGTCAACCCCATGGCCAAAAGAAACAGATGTCAAAAAATTTGAGATTTAGAAAAAATCTTGCAAGTACCCATCCTAAACACACAAGTCACTGCGCCTTCTTGCTTCATTATTTTGATTATAGTAATGAAAATACATATACAAAATATACAAAGGATGTGTATAAACTAAAAATATACAGTGGTATAAAATAAACCACGGTGGGCAACCGATGCGATTTATGTTTGCAATTGCATGCTATATCAAAGCGAGTGTAGCTCTACTGTATAAGTTCTACGAATACAAGAATTTCGAAATTGCTCTAACGAATTTTAATATTATCTATCAGTTTCAATTAAGCCTACAAGTGACTATTTTAATTTCCACTATCGGTCGGCCAACACAATCCTACACGACGCTTTCGATTTCGAGCGGAAGTTGTAATTGCGTACGTGAACCGGCAATGCCACTCTTCAGTGACTGGCATAAAGGCTATATTGGCATAAAACATTCGCAAATATGGCCTCGTGTAGGGACACCTCCAATTGAGATTTATAGGGATTTTAGAAAGTGTTAGACCAAAAAAAAAAGATTTTAACGTAACCCTAACTTGAACGCGCTACCCGCTGCGCCGATCAGTCCTGCCTGACAGATGGAATTTGGAAGGCATTCTTAGATTGTTTTGGAAATATTTTTTCTAATGATCGTCTAACCGTCTACCGGGCCTGAAAATCCGCATAGGTTTTCTAGGCGTTATTATCATGCAAGCGTGTCCTCGTACCTAACCAGAAGATCTGAGGCGTTCCAATCAGATGACAATATTCTCGAGCACAGAATTGGTTACTGACCAAGCAAAGGATGCAAGTGCTGCAAAGGATGTCGCTGTCGTTACCTTCTTTTGTAAACATATTATCATCTTAACATTTATTCATATTTTTAAGTCAATTAAGCTTGTAACCAGTTTTGTAGACCTTTTAAATAAAAAATCATCTCTTGTCCGGTTCAAACATATTTTTTGGTCGCCCTATAGCCAGTATGGGCGAAACATTAAGTTGTCTCCTATATCAACGCGAGCGTTTCTTAATTAATACCCTATGCTGTTATCAGTGTTAAAAGCGACCGTTTATAAAAATTACTCCGACACGTGGACGCGAAGGTGGTCCTAAGGAATTTACTCACTCGAAGAGAGATGAAGATGAATAGTTGGTGTTTTGTATCCAGGAGTCGCGGGTTCGATTACCAGCTGGTATTTTACTCGTTTGGTTGAAGGTAAACACCATAAGGTGTGTAGTTTAAAAACCGTTCTTAATAGACACAGAGTTCCCGTGTTCGATCACAAGAGGGGAACTTGTTTGATGTCCGACTGGCTCGCTACCACTATCTTGTCAAAGTATTTCGCCATAGGAAAAAAAAATGTAGTATAGTTGATAGAGTTTGAGTTTTGACTACCCGCTTTTTTCATTAGCGAGAGAGTCAATATCTATGACTATGATTATCTTGTTGAGTAGTCCTATCCTTGATCAATGTACATCGGCGAATCAGAGAAAAAATATAAAAAACATTTTTTAAAATTCAAATAAACTTAAAAAAGTGCTTTTGAATCGTCCAAACATTTTTTTACATACTACCCATTCAGGAACTATATTTTTTGGCTGTGGAGAAGAATGGGCGCAAGAATCCCCACAGCTTTAATAGAAGTAACAACTTTTACAAAATTAAATGCCGTTACCAAATTATACAAGTTTACAATGACTTAAAAATATTTTAAATTAGAAATACCTGTTGGAGTGATTGGAGCATTTCAAACCCATGCTGTTTTGTCTTCTGTGTAATCAGACACTTTATAATAAGCTTTTTTTAAAGCTTTTCTTTAATAAAAATGTAAGATTTAAAGTTTAAGGTTTAAAATTTATTGATATCAACTTGGAACTTTATTGTAAAAACGTACTCACAGACCTCTAAATGAATTATTTACTTTATGGAGCCTAGTATAAAACAATTAGAATCGTATTACAATTATCACATTTTCATAAAATTGTATTTGTGACATTAAACTTTAAATACCAACTCTTCGATATGGCATCACATTTAATATTTACAATATATAACGAAATGCTCAAATAATTTTAAGCTTCTCCCAGAGTAGATTAGTAAATATCACTTCTATTCACTTATAAGGTCTATGGCGCGTCGCGACATGTCACTTGAATGGACGCGCGTATTCATACTATTTACATATTTAATGACGTTTAACGTCGCCAGTCGGCTGGCTAATGAGGCTCTGCAGCAAATAGTTGCTACTGTCAGACGTCGAGACGACTTTTTGGAAAAACAGAGTCCTGCAGGCATTGTTAGGGGTTCGTTTGTTTCAACTTTATGGCACCGCACACGTTCGTTTGAACTGAACATTGGTTAAGTTAAAAACTTTTCAGCTCACAACTGAAGTTCAGTTCTTCTTTTTCACAAAAACACATTAAAAGAATCGGCTGCTAATTTATTTTTTCATAACTTTGCAACCATTTTTGGTTAGTTCAAAGTTAAATTCATATAATATCTTTATTCAGGCTAAGTAAACTTGATAAGGACTGTTGAATCTTTGATTTCTTTATTACCTCTTACCTGTTTAGGGCAAAAAGTCTTTTACTGTGGTGAAAAAGGCTTTGATTAATAATCCCACATACACGTTATATCGCATTATGTTTCGGAAATACACAGCTAAAATATATTTCTTAAATACTTAAAGTTACATATTAAGACTAGACTAAGCCTACACTAGGTAGAAATAAATAAACATCCAATCCATTCTCGTTTGCAAATTTAATAACAGATATGAAACTATTCAGGCGCTAACGCATGGCCCATAATGAGGGCACCGAGATTGCGCGCGATTGTCATTGGTGCACTATTGTTCACTCTATATGGTGGCGCTACCGACCACGCGGCTCGATTTGGACCCGTCTAAATAGGCATAGATCTATGCGAGCGGCATCGCTTTTTACTTCGACCAAACGAACTAGACATCCCGCCCCCCTCCCTTCAGTTACGTTGCAAGACTTCACAAGGGGTGCTCTATGACTTCCGAGGGCTCAAGTAACTCTTGTTTCTTACATCCACTGTTACGTATGGAGAACATTGTCAAAGTTACAGCTTTCTTCTTGGTTGCTGACTTAATTAGTAAGTTGGATATGTGAATGGCAGGGCAATGCATTCTACCTCTTCTGCGTAAATCTAGGAACATCGTTATATTGAAAATATGGGTGGCATTGGTATTGCGTCGGCCAGTTTTGCATGGCCTGTTTACGTTTGAGACCTCGTTTTGTTTATGCTAATTGTCGTGCCGGTGGAGTCTCTTAAGTCCGCTTAACTGGTCCCTGTTATTTGATCCGCTGGTGACAACCGTTGCCGTGGCAACCGTTGGGGGCGTGGCCCTCGCAAAATATAAATGATGATAACGAAACGCGAAATTTTAATTGCTTAACTCATTTATGTTGATGGCATCGGATCTGTAAGATACTTGAAGCATCGGTAGTGGAGCGAGTAGATGCTCATTTTGAATTGGCAATTCCGCAGTTTAATCTGTAGTCGCTTGAGAATAACTATGTGAATACACTCATGCGTAGCATGAGATTTAAACAAAAACTCAAAACCATTTCAGAAACATTTTGATTTCAGTAACTCTCCAATAACATCGGAACTGATGGCACTTTCGTTGGAAAAGTGCTTTTTATTTATAAGGCATCAATTATTATTTATTATATTTGTTATTATATTTATATATTTAGTTTTTACTTTTGTTACAAACGCATCCTATTATGACCATACTATATATAGTCGGTATTGTATCACACATACAATACCGACTATATCTTTATTATAAGTTCATACGCCTTTAAGCTCTGTAATGTCTCATTCAACCTTCAAATCGAAACAGCAAAACAAAACTATGCTGTTTGACAGTAGAAATATGTATAGTGTGTTTGATCCGATCACTAATAAACGTAGTGTTAAATTCTCTTTGATCACTAAAGATTGAGAAACATTTAGTTTCTCTCTGCCTCTAAAAGTCTGGTTGTAAACACCACCAGATTCCAACAGTTATCTCTTTGCAGAAAAAGAATTGGTTTGTCCAGTCGGATTCTGGGTTTTGGGTAGAACCATACTTACCTCCAATCGAAACAAAAACAATTTGAAGAGTATTGTCGTGTGCGGTACCAAGTGCGGCTAAGAATTTATCGTCCAAAGCTCGCGTTACGCGCAAAGACAACCAAATGAACGACGCCATTACTTGGACGGTACCGAGCTAGTAAACCTCAATCATAGTGGCATGGTGTTTTTTTATTTTACTACAAGAAATGCGCTTTATTTCTATTGATAGTAAAGGACATAAGGAAAGCCGAAGCTACTAGCGCTTTTTTATCCATAACCGCCGACAAATTGGCTAAGAAGTTGCCATGAACCGATCTCCACAGGTATGTTATGAACAGTACGTATCACTACTGAAAATGGGTATATAAGTAAAGTTGTTAAAAAATATGTAAATGACGAAATAGGGATGAAAAGTGAAAGATGTCAATTTTCTTGGTTTCCTTCACGTTGTACCTACAACATACAATAGCCAAGGGGTATGCAACGATGTTACCTTAATTTTCACTTACGAGCTGTGTTTGCCTTTTGTAAACTCAATAACGCCCTAAAGTCAAATAAACAAATGGAACCGCTCATATATCAACCGCCAACAATAGCTTTATATTAATTAAAGGTGCAGTTGCGTGCGCATAGACAATACGGGTGTTCACGTAATAAAGAATCAATAAGACTAAAACCGTGTTAAATCAACATTGGGCCAGCGAGCAAAGACAAGAAACGAATCCGGCAATTTATGGTTGCTACTGCGCAGAGCTACGAAGCGACAGAGCAGTGCGTCATTGTCAACTCGCCTCGCCCGCCGGGCGTTGTGTGAAATATTTTACGTTCGGATAAGCTAGTGGAAGGTTTAGACGGTTATAAAAAAAAATCTACTTGTAACTTTGAGATTGGTTCGCGCTTAGTTGCTTAAGAACATAATTATATTTGTATGTTAATAGTAATAACTTTGAATTATTAAGTGTTTTGGGTGTAACTTAATAATAATTATTCTTCATTATGTAGAACAAATTAGGAGCTACATGTATATTGCTAAGTGAACAACTCATGTTCATTTACTTATTGCAAAAAATCCAGTATTTTTTATTGGTAGGTTATTGGTAGGTAGCTTTACACGAAGGTACACTACAGCGAGTAGTGACTCATGCGCTAATGGCGGCATTCTGTATTGAAAATAATCATATTTTTTTGTCCTCAAGTAGGTAGCTATTTAGCTGAAAGAGATCTATTAGAGAGATAAATTTTATTTTATATATGGATTTCTGTCTTTTTTTTATGTGTTTGGCATCAATATCCAATTAAGATTTAATAATAAAACTAGACTAGGGATACACATCTCTAATCTATCATATCTCGTATTAGAGGTTAATCAATGCGTGATGAAGTTACCGTCAAATTTTGATATTTTATTATTAAATCTTAATTGGATATAAATTGGATATAAATCTTAATTGGCCAAACACATAAATAAAAAAGACAGAAATCTATATATAAAATAAAATTTATCTCTCTAACAGATCTCTTTCAGCTAAATAGCTGCTTGTGGACAAAAAATATGATTATTTTCAACACACAGTAATATCTACGTATTTGTAACTCTATAGTCTATAAGCCTAATTTTATTAGGGACGCGCCCGCACCCGAAAAAGGCGCGAAACACACGCGATATAAAAAATGGCGGCGTGCGATTTGAATGCGTGAATTATTGTCTTTTAAGGAGGAATAATACACCTTCGGAAAATAATATGAAACACTCGCCGCGAACACATAATGCAAATGAAAAATGGCGATGGGAGAACGCTTTTGTTGTGTTGTGTTATTGTGAATGTTCCCATTTAAAGTCCGCACCGCGGGCAATTTGGTGTTTTGTTATATGTTTCAGTGTATTGAGTATATTTATATAAATTTGCAATAGATCGACGATCTTCACACGGTGGCTGGCAAAAACTGGATGAGATCAGCTACGTGCTCAGTGACATACACTTGGAGATACCTATGTCACATAATAAAGTGTAAGAGGTAAGCGTAAGGCGACACTTGGAAAAAATACAGCAACTTACTGGCCAACGAATTTGAAATTTTGATATAGATAACTTCATGCCTTTGTTTTTAAACCCTTGCTCAAAAACACGATTGTGCAATTTTGACTCGATCGTAATTCTTTACGAAAACACCTCTAAAAAATCGTTAATGCTAAATTACAATGAAATTACATAATCTTTAAGTTTTGAAATCACTCAAATATATTGATAACAGAAACAGACTATGTAATCATACTCATACAACCATTGAACATATATATCGATGCATACAACACGAGATTTTTTGTCATAAACAATTGAATTAGTCCGGTTTGCCCAAAACTACAGTTATTCGAATATTTAAATTTTCACGGTTAAATTGATGACAATGAATGTGTGAATAATATTCGGGTAAACACAAATACGTTAAAATTTAACAAAATGGCAATTTTTTACACTTTTACGCCCAGAAGAAGAGTCTATTAGAGTATTCTAGTCTAGTCTAATATTATGGTTAGGTTTCTATAGCTTTAGTTTGTTCTGAGATTGTTATTGTTTATTTATGGTTTGTGTTTATTTTTATTGTCGACAAAAAAGGTTTTACCATAATAACCACTAAACAATTCAGTTAAATCTTTTTGAATGTAGTCACATATTTTTTACTACATAGCTACAATACTTGCAAATAAGTAGGAACAAGTGCTGGGTCACAAGTACTGTTTTTTGCATATCCTTGGCTGTCTCAGGCGACTGGTTGGCTTGATCGAAGCCTCATTAGTGTAATGAGGAGAACGAGGAAGGCTGCATTGTTAAAACCACTATACACTTAAGAAAAACTAAATTGGTAAGGGGATGTGGTTTGTCGTACGACACTGGGTCTCTTTGGAAGTGTATATAAAGTTGTGAAGTTTATTATACTCGTACTAACTATATTTTGATTACTAAATTTTGGGAGAACACTAAACATTGTTGTAAAACCGTTTATATGCAGTGAACGAGAATAATTATATTAAAAAATATAAATAAATATACGTAGGTATGTGTAATGTTTGAACTTTATATCCAGCCGTCTAAGATTGAACATTTGTTGAAAAAAATCGACAGTTTTGGATGGTTTGATGTGCTGGCATCTGAACTTAAAATTAGGTGTGCCCACATAATTCATCATCATCATGGGGGCCTTTTGTAGGATCCATTCCTGGATATAGGCCTCTTCCTTTCTCCTCCATTCCTGGCGATCTTGTGCCCGACTCATTCAGTCATGGCCTCCGTGTCGTCTGATGTCATCCACCCAGCGCTGCGGTGGTCTTCCCCGCCCTCGGGTGTTTGCTCGAGGTCTCCATTCTAGGAGTCTTCGTGTCTATCGGCTAGCATTCATTCTAGCAATGTGTCTTGCCTAAGTCCATTTTCTTCTGGCTATAACGGCCATCACGGCCACCACGTTCTGCTTTGGATTACGCTTGCGGTCGCGCAGCGTTATTCCAAGCATCGCTCTTTCCATGCTTCTCTGCGCAACTCTGAACTTCTCCGCAGATTTCCTGGTGAGAGTCATGGTTTCTGTACCACTCATATATTCATCATTCATCAAATCATGGCTCATATTTTTATTTTTATTTAATTTTGTTTGATTTTTAAACTTATGCAGAAGTCAAGTGAAGTGAATAATCTGACGAGTTTACAGTAACCCAACCTTTTTATACTGTCCTTCTGTTGGGCAATCATTGAAATCATCGCTACATTGATACTTATGTATACGAAATAGTAACTACATTATATGTCAATTAAGGTTATATACCAAATGCAATCAAATCTACCATAACAGAAATCTTTTATGTTTTTTAATTATTCTATAGTTAGAATTAAAATATTAAAATAGAAAATCACGTTTTGGTAGTTGGTACATGTAAGAAGGCTGCAATTGTTTTACCAAAGCACAGAATTAGAAATAACACATTTCCTTACAGTTGTTATTGTTGTAAATATATGTTGGTAAGTACCTTTTTGTATGTATAAATGGTCGCGGGGACATCTATTTATTCAACCTAGATACACAATCGGAATACTATCAGGCCAAAGGAGCCTTTTAGCGAGAAGACGAGTTAGTTCAAAGCTTATTTATTTCAAAACAAACCAAAGTATGGAACTGAACTGCGTTTTGTAAATCGTAGACTCAGCCTACTAAACCATTACATTATAAATCCTTTGTACTTTGTACTTGTATCCTTTGTACACAATGAACTCGATGGCGCAGTGGTTAACGCACCCGGTCTGCGATTGCTAAGGTTAAGCAACTTTCGCAAAGGCCGGTCATCGGATGGGTGACTAAAAGCTTATCATCTTGAGCTCTTCCGTGCTTCGGAAGGCACATTAAGCCGTTGTCGTCTCGGCTTTACATTTAGCAGTCGTTAACAAACACCGCACCGCACTGGGCCCGCGTGGTAGCTTATGGCCCGTTCTCCCTATCCATCCATAGGGAAGGCTCGTAGCCCAGCAGTGGGGGACATAACAATGAGATGACGATGATGATGTTGGCAAATCTGACCTCAACTGAGTCGTACTTAATCGTATTCTAGCCTAAAACTCAACTGATTTAATACGCATCTGTCTTGAGTCGCCTAAAGGGAATATTTATTGCTTAACTGTTAGATACTATTTTATTATTATTATAGTTAAACCTTCTATGAATCGTCGATGTTAATCGTCACTTAAATGTAAGTGGAAAGCCTATATTCACCATGCAGTGGAAACACATAAATCTTTGGCGACACACACTGATTTGCTGCACTATATTCGCGTTCCAACTTAAACTGTGGGAGTGGAGCCTTTCTAAGTGATAAATATTCAAAGTTCTCTACCGATTTTCACCTGCATTAATGTCCAGTCCACTTATCGACGTGTCACCTCCACCTCTAAAAATAGTCCATCACTAGTTCATATCTATGCGCGGCATGCAGTTTCAATTAGCCATACCGCAGTTAGTGTTGTTCAAAACTTTTATCGATAGTATTTTTTACTTATTTATTTTTGATAATTGTTTTTTTTTACACTATCAATTGGTTTATTATAGACGACTTTAATATGAATTTTATTATTACAAAGAGAGTTCTTATCAAACAAACATTGACTGATCCAAACAAAAACACGGGCCATTCCGTTCAAATCATTCACGCGATACGCGACGTTCACGCGACATTCAAATCGTGTTAACATCGTCAAGTTAATCGATTAATCGACCTCACCATCGATTCAGGTTCCATAATGAATGCGATTCGATCGTTCTGAAATAAATCGATCTAGCTTCTGTCGATGGCTATGTTCGGAAGGCGTGCATCTACATACGCCGTATCTCTTTATTGATCTATCGGACAGGTTCCGTCTAATCATTTTACGTATTCAATCTTAATGAAAATCCGCGAGGTGGGGTTGTCAACATTTTATTTATGCGAAAATATTTGAGCGACAATTAAATTACATGCGGTAAACGGTGTTTGCTAATGCATTTAGATTGAATTATTGCATTATAAAGATATGTTGGTGTTAAATTGCTAGTTGAAATGCCGAATATAAAGGCGCAATTTTTTATTAATTATTGCTCAATATCATGATTACTTATGCATTAGAATTAGTACAGCATTTAAAACCACTGAGGTTTGTGTTAATGCCGTTTTATCTACATCGATATTTGTTCATTCGAATTGAGTTTGGGGTAAAGCAATCTCAGAGCCGATCACAAGGAACAGTAGGTAAACGACAATGGGGCACAAAAAATATGACGTGATGATTTCAAGACTATTTTATGAATATTGTCGTCAAATAAAAGGTTGACGAAGGGAAGAAAGAACCTTACCCAGCAGTAAGATAAAGGCGTGAAGAAAAAACCAGGAATCAGAATCGTTCATACACAAATAATTTTGCTTGCGTTGGAAGCAGTCGATAAGTAGCTATAAAAGAAAATGCTGTCATAAAATAGATAGTCATGTTGAATCATAGATAATATATAAAGCTTCAAATGCCAGTAGGTAGGCATATTGTAACCTATTTTCTTATGCCCATTACAATTTGATGTTAAATATACTTGTGTTTATTTAATTTACTTTTGCAATGGCTTACTTATGGAAAAATAACCAATAACAAGCCGATACACAGTCTTAGCAGTACATTTGTACTATTCCAATCGCAAACAGATTCTAGCTATTGAACGCTAAGATTTCTCAATAAAAGCAAACTGCATATGCAAATGGAACGACCGGCCAACAGTCGAGAGAACTATCGATTTGTCAATCGGATATATGAAAATCGACGGTTACATCACAAAGTAAGGAGGCTGGCAGAAGGTAAGATTCACATGATCCGAACTCCCCGATCTGATCCGAACTCCCCGATCCGATCCGAACTCCCCGATCCAATCCGAAACCCCCGATCTGATCCGAACCCTTCGAAGAATCTAGTAGGGCACGGGGACACGCACACGTGATGACGTTCTCTCTAGAAAACCTCCGAAGGTGATTCGTTTCATACGGCTTGAGGAACCCTTTAAGTTTTTCGACGCCCCCAATCAAGCCCGGTGAAGCTGAAAATGCCGTCAAATCAGCAATCTCTCTCTAAAAAATAAAAGTTGTCCACACATTTCCGGGTTCAGGGCTATCCGATTTCGGAGTGGTTCGTGTCAGTGTTCCCGTCAGGGACGTGCTATCCGTCACCCGTGTTTTCACATATCAGCGAAATCGGTATCAGTGTAGTCTGTTTCGGTGGCTGATACGTACAAAACCCGATGTCCTTGTTTAACATAGAAGAATTGACAATGATTGCAATAGTTCTGTCTACCATTCTGCGTCATGTTGCATTTGCACAAGATGTCTTCCAATCCACGTAGTTAAAATTCGGATAGCACTGTCAGAGCGTAAGTGCGTCCGAGCGAGCTCCGGAACAAGTTCGCAAAAAAAGAATGTAACCGATTATTTCTCTGTCTCTGTCGTGTTCTGTCAGGGACGGGAACTCGGAAATGTGTGGCCAGCGCTTTACGGACTTGGACTCTTGCAATAGCTGCGCTCTCAGGTTGTAGTTGCGAGCTGTTGTGGGATTCCGTAACCGTGAAAGAGTTTGTGTGCGTTGTTCGAGCGCGTCTTATATGAAATCTTACCTCAGGTTATCCCTTTGTTTCAGGCGATCGTGTTAGACTGATTTTTTTTATGGCAGAAAAAAAAAGAAAAAAAGAAAGAAATAAAAGCTGGAAGCCGGGGGCGTTCCGAAGAAATAACGAAATAAACATCGACGATGATCATAATATTAGTCGAAGACTCGTTATAAACTATAGCCCGGCGAGTTTAAGTCGAGATTCTGTCCGAGGGACGTCGCAATCTCGGTCTGAAAGGGTTATAGAGCTTTATTCTCATAAAAAGACATACCTGTCACTTATTTAAGAACTAAATTTTAAGTACAAATTTGCGTCGTGGCAATCTAAATAAAATAAAGTAACTTACAATATCCTAAACAAATAAAAAGATAAAAACAAATTTAAACGTCGACTATCCAGAATCTTCAAGCGCCGAGTGCACAGTCACCTCGCGCATTCAGTTCCGAAGCATAGTAACAGTGGTGGAGTGGTCCGTAATAATATGTCTGCACAATCTCGCCTTAAGTATTGGAAGTTTGTTAAACCCTCTTACCTTCTACGTGTCCCTATTTTGTGGATATGTCCTGAGATTTTATGTGGCCAGTAACCGTCTATCGGGTGATTCTGACGTTGGCTAAATGATATCCACAATATACCGGTGATAAAACGAAATTGCGGGTCGGTTCGGTTCCACTTATGTGATCATAAGAACGCTTTCGTATCAGAATTGCTAATAAAGGCAGAATGTATGTGATGGAGCTACTTAGTCGAGCGAAGCGGGGAGCGGACGATGTGTTAATGAATTCTGTAGTGGATTGTTGGTGATATTCTAAGCTAAATATAACAGCTTAAAGCTTCCGTTGGTTGTAGCTTCCTGTTCTGAGATTTTATTTCAAGCATCTTATGCTTCAAACAACTTATTTCTTTTTTAGATAACTAATAGGTATTAGCTAGTTTTGTTGGCCTCCAGAGTGAAGTTGACTGATGCTACGTTTGTTTCCACGCTGCACCAGTTATCTTCGCGTCTGGACACCATTTCCACTTAACATCAGGTGGGATGGAGTCATTTGCCGAACTAACAATAAAAAAAAATAAAAAAAATCTTTGAGTATCCTCAACGTGTTTTCCGGGGGCCCTGGATTCAATTCCTAGGTCAGGCAAAGAGTGTTTCGGATTTTCCAAGCCCGCATAAAATAAGGTAAATTACGCGATAACACCCAATTATTGTAGAGACTAGCGGCCGCTCGCGGTTTCACCCGCGTGGTTCCCGTTCCCGTGAGAATATCGGGATGAAAAGTATTCTATGAGTTAATCCAGGTTATAAACTATCTGTATGCCGAATTTCATCCAAATCCATTCAGTAGTTTTTACGTGAAAAAGTAACAAATATTCATCCACACTTACAAACTTTCGCGTTTATAATATTAGTAGGATAACTGTTCAAACGTAAGCTATTGCTTTAGTATCCCATTTGTTGGTTGGTAAGCAAGCAACTGTGTCAGAAATATAAAAAAAAACGTAAATTAAAATATTTTTTTAATATAAAGAAAAGTTATTTTATCATTTGTTTGTTTAAAATATGAAACAGTTGTGTACCCCTGGGCGAGGAAGGCTCGCTATCTATATGCAATATAGGTTAGTTAGGCCTCATATTCCAGTAGCATGCGTAATGGCATGCGCTGAGAATTACGGAACGAAACGGGGCTGATGCAGAGATTTGAGAATATAACGCTGCCGGTGAAAGGGCTAAATTGGTTTACAAAGGTTTAATTTAACACAGAAAGACATATGAACAGTTCATACTAGTCCATATTATACGATTATATGTGTTTTTTACCCTTACTTGGAGTACAAAGGTTAAGGTAGAATATTTATTCTAAAGATTTGAGAGTTTTGGATATTCTGATCTGTACCTATTACTATTAGGCGGCGCTAACTCTGAGGTCCCGGGTGCGATTCCCGGTCGGGTCAATGTCGAAAACGTATTTTTCGATATTGTGTCGGATCTGGGTGGTTGTGGTACCGTCGTTGTACCCCATAAAACGAGTGCTTTAGCTACTTACCTTGGGATCAGAACAATGTATGTGATGTTATCTAATCATCATCATCATCATCATTTCTGCCAAAAGACGTCCACTGCTAAACAAAGGCCTCCCCCAAGGATCTCCACAACGACCGGTTTTGTGCTGCTCGCATCTAGCGGCTTCCCGCGACCTTCACCATATCGTCGGTCCACCTTGAATATTTATATTTATTTATATTTATTACTGTATCACTCCCTGTGTGGTGCCAGGGATAAAGAATTGCACCACCGCATCTCAACCCGTGGGTGTCGTAAAAAGCGACTAAGGGACCATTCCAGAGGATGGGCAGCAGCATCTCTCTGAGGTTATTTCAACCTACTGCGATCGCCAACCCGCCTGCCAAGCATGGCGATTATGGCAAATACCCCCCATCTTGGGGGAGGCCTTTGTCCAGCAGTGGACGTCTTTTGGCTGAGATGATGATGATGATGATGATGACTGTATCACAGCTGGGCAAAGGCCTCCATCATTGATATCAAGTCATCGTGCATTGCTCCAATAGATGGGTATTGTTTTATCATCACGCTTTCGAAATGCGAGTTGTTGATGGCAAACCCAGGCATCGGAAAATTTTAACAAAATTTTTTTCCAAACAAGAATTTTAACCCAGGATCTCTGATTGGCCACTCGGCGTCTCTTGCAAAAAGAAACTTATAATTTCATATGAGACTTAATACAGTTATAATAATTATGAGGTCGTTATCTCCGTACTAAATCCTAGTACACGCGACAGGTAGACAGGGCATGAACAACATACATGCCGCGGACACAGCTGACGACCAGCAGCCGCCACACTTAATGAAGCATTGTCGGTCACTTTTAATTAGTCTGCTTGCTTGACTAGTTTCTAAGCGGCGAGCCCCTTCACACTAGCGTTTCTCGAGCGTAGGCGTTCGACAAACGTATGCGCAGCGCAGACGTCGCGACAAAGCAATGCAATTAGTTTTGAAGAGAGTTTGCTGATGCCCCTATCATACGTCGTTTTTAGCATCACCGGACTTTTAAGGGGGCGGGGGGCGAGAAACTTAAAGGCTTCCTCAAGCCATGGAATAACAACGTCAGGGGGTTTCTAGAGGGAACGGCATCACGCACGCTTGTCCCTTTTCCCTACAAGATTCTTCGAGGGGTTTCTTTTAATAATCTCCCTCCTCCAACATGAGCATGAAAGTACTAGAGGAAAAAGAGATAGAACTGGTATGAAAGAGAATTAGATTAAAATAGCTCCTATTTTAATCTAATTCTTTCGCACTTTCATGCCACATACTTCACATTCGTACTTCATCTTTCATTCCTGGGCAGTAGGTGTTCTACCTATTACGTACTATTCTGTATTTTTTATTTATTAACTATTTAACAAGGTTTGGGTAAATAAGTTTTTCAGCATCGTTTTATTTATTGTAAATGGGAAATTTTTACAAAAAGATATACTTATGTTATAACAGTTTTTTTTCCTGTTTTAGACCTCTTTTCATGACATTCTAATTCTTAATTTTTCTTTTACAAACTTACAATTTTTTCAACAATATACAATGTTATTTTTAGTTTATACGAAACCTGAAAACTGTTTGATCAGAATCAGTAATAGAATCGATTTCAATATTTTTTATACCATGTTACATTTTGACCAAATAATATTTACAGAATCTCAAATAAATTATTCCCTACTAAAAACACACAACGGGGCAAACATGCACACTATCACCGATACCAGACACGTAGGTTTTTCACCCCTCCACGGGACATCCTCAGGAGCTGTTGACTGGTCGAGAGCTGCACACCGACTTTCGACTGCCTACCGCTTTAGTGATGCCATCCCCTCTAGAATGTTACAATCACACGGCATGAGGAACCATTAAGTTTCTTGCCATCCACAAAAGTCTGTTATGGCCACAAAAGAAAACAGCAATCTCTTTAAAAAACACACAATAGAGACGCTTCTGCGTATGGGCACAGTATATACGTCGTACAGGAGCCTTCCTTGACGACCTCCTTGGTCGAGTGGTTTGTACACTGGGTTTCATGGTGTCGCCATCTCTGAGGTCCCGGGTTCGATCCCCGGTCGGGTCAATTTAAAAATTATTGTTTTTCTTAATTGTCTCGGGTCTGGGTGTTTTCTATGTATAATAAGTACCTATGTACTTAAGTATTTTAGTATGTTTATCCGTTGTCTAGTAACCATATCACGAGTTTCATAACGAAGCTTCTCTTAGACTAGATAATTGGTGTGAGGGTAGGAAAGTTTTTTTTTCTATTATCATGACTAACGCCTCGATGGCCGATTGGCAAAGCGCTCGGCCTGATATCCGAAGGTCCCGGGTTCAATTCCCAGGTCGGGCAAAGTGTGTTTCGGATGTTACGATGCATAGCCCGGGTTTGTGATCACCAACCCGCATTTGGCAAGCGTGGTGATTAAGCCATTACCCATCAATTGTGGTGATGACTTGATTTCTATGATGGAGGCCTTTGATAGATAGATAGATAGATAGATAGATAGATAGATAGATAGATAGATAGATAGATAGATAATACTTTTATTGCAACACTATAAAACATAATCAAGAACAGAAAAAAAAATAAAAAATTACAAAGTTACAATTTGGCGGTCTTATCGCTTTTAAGCGATTTCTTCCAGACAACCAGTCGGATGGATAGAGCTAATAAACTGTAAGATCAGAGGTAAAACTATCACCTTTGCCCAGCAGTGGGACAATTACAAGGTATTTACTTTACTTACTATCATCATCATCATCATCATCATCTCAGCCAAAGACATCCACTGCTGGACAAAGGCCTCCCCCAAGGATATGAGGGGTATTTGCCGTAATCGCCACGCTTGGCAGGCGGGTTGGCGATCGCAGTAGGTTGAGGGTAACCTCAGAGAGATGCTGCTGCCCATCCTTTGGAATGGTCCCTTAGTCGGCTTTTACGACACCCAAGGGAAGAGATGGGGTGGTGCAATTCTTTATCCCCGGCACCACACAGGGAACTTACTTACTATGATCATGTGAAACGTCAGGCTTAAATGAAAAAGCTATATAAAGGCGAGTGGATCCGTATAAAGTGTTTCGTTTTGATATGAAAGGATTTCTGCTCCGTCTGTGTGTCAGAGGGGTGCAAAGCAACTTGTCTCTTTGATATTGTAGTTTTTGAGTATGTTTTATTTGCACCTGTAGGTCGTTGAACTCGAGTTAGTTACCGGATTCTTTTAAATAGAAGACCGTATTTAGAACCAATGTTAGAGACAATAAGTAATTATTTTTGTTTGTAATTATTTTGTTTTCTAATTCCTTATCTAATAGAATTAAAAAAGGCGTAAGCCAAATTATTTATTTATAATTTATGTCCTCATAAACAAATAGAACTCTGCTTATTTCGAAATGAAATTTCTTCCAGCAGGCACAAAAAAGGAGAATACACAAAGTTTGAAAAAGTATGCATGTCACAATACAAAACAGAACTGCTAGCATGCGTACTGCATCCAAGCTGGATAAACGAGTGATTTAGCGGAATTAACACTATATATTATATCAATTACATTTTTTGTACCATGGATGTCCGCAAAGTAACCCCTAATTCCATTAACTAGTGGTCGCCCAATGGTCGAAATTCGACCGTAATTCTATTAAGGCTGCACGGATTGTATCATAAGCAATGAAAAATTAAAAAAGATACAATGTGAGTTTGGTTTGGCGTTGACAGATTTCGACCGCTCCTCTTCCATTTTTGAAATTTTTGAAAATAGTATTTAAGCGTGTGTGTCAAATACTTAAGCGGCGGTGACCGCTCACCATCAGGCGGCCCGCCTGCTCGTTTGCAGACAGTTAATATAAAAAAAAAATAAAAAAAAAACTTAAGCGTGTGTGGCAAATACACACACACTACCAGTGTGTGTAATGTTTGTTTTATTGATTTAATGTATTTTATATGCATAATTTTAAAAAAATATTTACATCCTGTACTTTTTCTCTATATAAACTATAAGTGTGCGAAATTTCATACTCCTCCGTCCGCGCAATTTTCGTAAAAAGGGGTACAAAGTTTTTGCTTCACGTATTAATATATAGATTAGCTAAAGTTAATGTCGAAGAAACAGTCAAATGTCAGTAATTTTTATTTATAACAAAATTTATTATTATTGCGTAGCCATTAAAACATCTTATATCTAACGAACAATGGCCACATGAAACTTTTCTCTTCCTTGCTTTGGGGACAAAATGTATCTCATTTGACTAGCAACTCTTTTAACTTTAACGTAAGCAAAATATTGTATGGTGCAACGCATTTTATAATAATCTGTTTTGGATGTGCTGGAATCAAAAAAATCAAAACAACAATGTGAAACACAAGATAACCTCAAACTCTACAACAAAATATTTGACATTCATTCAACCAGCAAAATGAAATGCATCCCGATTTCTAATGAATTCTACGAAATACATGGTATTTAAATCAGTCGCCTTACATATAACAAAACTATTATACGACTAGAGAAAATAGTGCTCGTTTTCGAAGCAATGACATTACATACAATGACATTTTGTTTTGGTTGGTTCAGAATGTGAGTGAATGATTTGAGAGTCTTCGCCTAATGGTTGATTTCTTAATAGTCTGTTAAATTATTACCATGGGACATAAAAATTTAACAGTGCCGTTAGCATCCCTGTTATTTTAATTATTGATTAGGTAATGCCTCATTTAGAGAATAACTAACAGAGTATTGTAAAACTAGGCCTTAAGGTGACGTAAAAATGCTAAATTACTTCATTCAAATAGTTTGTTGAGCATAATTTGATTTTCTATCTCTAATTACTAGATATGTTTTTTTTTCATTAGTGGCGCTAGTGTGCGGCGTAAACGCTCTTAAGGCAGCCACTCGACAATACTTCATTAAACGGATGTTCACCGTCGCGCTGTGAGCTTGTGGAGAGATACAACTCGTTTACCTTAGGATGTTTTGGTTCTAAAAATCACTTAGATATTTATCCGAATTTGTTGCGAATAAATTACAAATTGGAAAGTTAATTAATTAAATAACCGTAATTGCGATTCGATTGATTATTTGGCAGAGGGTGAGGATTTGAATCTCGCTTGTAGATATTTTTATTATCAATTTTCAATTTATCGATATATTAATTACGTAAAGAAAAAACTTTTAAAGCACATTGCACGTACGGAGGTATGTGGGATTTGGCAAAATTAAAGTTCATATCGAGAAGGAGTGCAGAATGCAGAATGAGACAAAATTGATGCATAACATGTGCTACAAATACATTAAATTAAATAATTATCATACACTAAAAAAAAGCGGAGTAAATGCAGAGTGAATTTAGTTAATGCGGTATGGATAATTTGTAAATGCCTTGGCAGTGACATCCATTACAAAAGGCAGTTTGATTTAAATTTAAAACATATTCGAAATAAATATAACAAAGCGGATTGACTTATATCTATCGTATGTATCAGTTTATTTAAAAAAAATATTTGTATGACACGCGCATTGCTTATGAGACTGTTTGCTTCTTCACACCTCGTTTAAAAACCCCATCTATACCTCCTAATACATATTATAAAGACGAAAGCTTTGTATTTTTGTATGTATGTTTGTAACGAATAAACTCAAAAACTACTGGACCGATTAAAAAAAATCTTTCACCATTAGAATGCTACATTAGCGCTGAGGTATAATCTGGACCTCTTCAAGGCTAGAGTGAATAGGCTATTTCTAGGCAGGCATGTTCCATCCTCGACCGCACCGTCACTTAACATCAGGTGAGGTGTAGTCAAATGCCTGCCTATAACCAATAAAAAAAAAAAAAAAAAAAAAAAAGAGTAACATAGGCTATATTAAAAAAAAAAAAAATAAAAAATGTCCACCCGTGCGAAGCAGGGACGGGCCGCTAGTATTAAGTATAGAAAGAAGGAAATATATCATCATTATCATCATCAGCTCATTTCTATGTCCCAACTGTTGGGGCACGAGCCATCCTTATGGATGGATAGGGAACGGGTCATAAACCACTACACGGGCCCAGTGCGGGTTGGTCATAATCTATATAAATAAAAATGAATCGCTAAATGTGTTGCTAATCGCAAAAGTTGAGAACGGCTGAACCGATTTAGCTGATTTCTTTTTTGTTGTGTTTGATGAAGTCTGAGGAAGGTTCTTATGGAGAGAAAAAACGTAAAAAGTACGAGGAAAATAGTAAAAACAACAATTTTCTTTTCCCATACAAACCATTCTGTTCCCAGCTGTCAAACATTTGACGTCAATCAAAACAAAACAAAGGCGCGTTAAGATTATCTTTGGTATGCCTTCAAGTTGATTAGAGGTCAGATTTATTTATTTACGCGCCAACTAATCCTACAAAAAATATCGTGTACCATAAGGCATTACAATAAAAATATCATCACATTAGATATTGCTAAAGTTTTTCAATGTTATTTTATTTCTTAATAGAAAGTATAATGACTGCGACAGGCCAATAACTTTTGACAGAACGAAATCTGTCGGGGCAGCTATTAACATAAAAAAATCAATGTAGGTAACTTTGTTATAGAGAAATAGGGCAGAACAAGGTCTGCCGGGACAGCTAGTATAGGTAATAATATAAAACAATAAATACACTTACATTATTTTGAATTCGGCATTCACAATGCTATACATAGTTACAAGAAATAATGTTTACCGCTGGCTTGCAGCGTAAATCACAAACTACTAGAAAAATTCAACGAGTCTTCTTTGGCCTCGGTAGCTCAGCGGTCAGAGCATTGGACCGGTTATCCAAAGGCCGTGGGTTCGATTCCCACTCGAGCTTCCTGAGGCTGGTCGATTTTTTCTAGTAAAAATTCTATCTTGTAATAATATGCTTGCTCAGCACCATGATTTGGATTTATTTGCTGACCACTTTGGGCAGCTATGTAACACGGTCAGAAAACACCTATATCTGTGATAGATACCTATTATGTTGCTGTAAGTAGTGTTATGTTTATATCTTTTATGTTTTGAGATTTTTTTTTTAGATATGGAATATTATTTATATTTATTTTAATTTAATTTAGCATTATCAGACATTTTAACTTCGTAACATTATAATTATTTTTGTATTTTAAGCGTATTTTTTTTATCTTTTATTTTTTTTTGACATTTTTGCATTTGTAAATATATTATAAGTTGACATTTTCGTAATTTTATCCGAAATGCATTATTATTTATATTACTTTAAATTTAAATTTTGTATTTAAGTGTAATAATTAGTTTGCTGGCATCTTGGCCCAAGCTGTAAGCCAGCAGACTCGCATGCTTATAAATAAATAAATTAAACAAATAAATAAATAAATATACATTATAAATAAATAGTATGCGCTAAGTCCACCGAAGCGTGGTACTTTCCTCATACCTTATGCAAATATCTACGTAGACATCTCTTTCAAGATACATTGCATAGAATAAAATCGAGTTCCCTTTGCACTTGTTGCGCCGCTCTAGGCGGCTAATTAAAAGAGGTCGTTATCGATAAGACACGATACGTTGCATATTACCTATTATATTATCTGGGGAGGGTACTCTGTCGCTGGCAAGCAGAAGGACTGCTCCGTTCAACGCAAAACATATAAAACTCTACACGTATTACAGATAAAATATTACTAAAATAAATAAATCAGTCTCAAGAAGCTCGATTGGGAATTGAACCCACCCTTGGATTACTGGTCCAATGTTCTGACCGTTGAGCTGCCGAGCTATTTTTGAGACTGGTTGATTATTACTAGTAAATTTTCTTCTGTCGACATTTTTATTTCTTAGTCCCCGCACTATGCGAGTGATATTCGTAGGTGTGCTTCATGGAATAGAAATTTAATAACTTTAAAATTTTTATTTAAAGCACACCCATTTAGATTTGCTTCGTCTGGCTGTGCTTCGTGGAATACCTCATTTTATCTTGTAACTTCATATTGACGTTGTGAATGCATAATATTGATGTATATTTATTTAATAATGAATGAGGAGCTTGATGCGCGAGCTCGATGGCGCAGCGGTTAACGCGCCCGGTCTGCGAGTGCTGAGGTTAAGCAACTATTGCAAAGGCCGGTCATCGGACGGGTGACCAAAAATGTATCATCTCGAAATCCTCCGTGCTTCGGAAGGCACGTAAAGCCGTTGGTCCCGGCTGCATTAGCAGTCGTTAACAACCACCAATCCGCAATGGCCCGCGTGGTGGTTTAAGGCCCATTCTCCATAGGGAAGGCCCGTGCCCCAACAGTGGCGACATAAAATTAGCTGAAGATAATGAATAATGAATATTTAAATAATAAAAATATTTACACCTGTTAATTTTACATACTGTAATGGCACCAGTATATTCGACTTTCTAAGCCCAGATTTCGACACAGTTTTCATCACCAAAAGATAATATAGAATTACAAAAACACAAAATAATGTTGAAAAAATTTTCACGACCAGAATTTGAACCTGCACCCTTCTGACATACCGGGTCATGTGCTCTCCCAATTGAGCTATCGTGGTTCTAACTAGCCCGCCGAAATTATTCAACACTATTTACTTTTTTACTTTGAAAGCCAAAGGTCATTGTCAATGTCAACAATTACCGTCATTAACATCGTTAAAAATTATATAAACATTATAAATTTAAAACATATACATTTTATTGGATGACAACTGAAGCAAGTGGTCTGTAGTCAATTGTCTATTCACAGATCAGTTGGTGACCCCTATTTCCCCCTTATTTTACCTCTATTTTTTTAAAGGTTTACTAAAAATGTTGATGACTGCTTCCTGTCGAACACTGGTGCTTATCTTATCTTATCTTAGTGGGGCCTGCTGAGGTTTTCTCTCCTAGTAACACTTCGATCCATCGGGATCTTTTGTGCAACCCCATCCTTTACTCTTCCTCCTCTGCAAGATAGATGCCATAAGTTTGGCAACGTCCTTAAGAGCGAAGAGCCTGAAGTCCTCCGGTTTCGGATAGGCCGACCCCAGGAGTCCCATTCTTTTCCTAGCCAGAGAGCCGTAGTCACACAGAGGTGCTGTATTGACTCCGTTTCCTCTCCACATTTTCTTTGGACCTTTTTAATACCATGTTTAATGCAAAATAAATGAATATGAATTTGATACGTAAAAGTACCTAACTAACTACCTAATTGTTACGGGCACCGTCCTCGTGGTCACTCCTGGTTGTTGCTGAAAATCAGCGATTCACTTGCTATGCGAGTGAATACCACGCTGAGCAACGACCCTTTTGAGATGCTGCGGCACACACACATTTTTGTATTTTTTAATTGTTGTTTTTTTTACGATTGTATATTGTGTGTGTCTATAGTGTCCGAATAAAGATGTTATCTATCTATATATCTAACAACTTACCCTACCGTCTTTACCGTTAGACTGGACCGAACCTTCTTCGCAATTATACTGTACTGACCACAACACTATCGCTCACTCCTAAATCTCCCTGTTATCTCCCTGCCATTTATCGACGTACTTACATGCTACTGGGGTAACTGCAACTTGATTTTTATTTGCAAAAGGCTTCTGTTAGCTTGTGTTGCGTGTAATTAGGTTATACATCAAGGACTGCAATTATTACTTAATCTGTTTTTGATTTATTCTTTATTAATGTTATTGATGATACAAAGGCTTCCATCATTGAAATCAAGTCATCGCTACAATTGAGTTATTCGTCAACTCGCACACTTTAAACTCGCACAGGTGTGCGAGATGGCACCTCTTGATTTTACCTATTACTAGCTGACCCAGCTGACTTCGTATCGCTTCGACAGTTTCTATGTCAACAATACAATCAAATCGTTTCTATGACAACAAAAAAAAGAAATCGTGGATCATTTTGTATTGGACAATAAAATTGTAAAAAAAATTTTTGGGGTGGACCACCCTTAACATTTAGGAGGATAAAAATAGATGTTGTCCGATTCGCAGACCTAACCGATATGCACACAAAATTTCACGAAAATCGGTCGAGCCATTTTGGAGGAGTTTAATTAGAAACACCGTGACACGAGAACTTGATATATTAGAAAGAATTTGTGTCGTCAACTCGCACAACACTTAAAATCTGAGGTAGTTATGTACAGTCAATTACAAAAAGGTTTGGAAAAAGTTATAATCCTTATGATGGGAAGCGCTGGCCAAATGCTTGCCAAATCTGAAACACATTTTGCTCACATTTCACTGTTTCTATTTTATGCCATAAACACAAATTTTTAAATGCTAATCAAATAAAATCATTTATTTGAGTATTACATGTGTTCAGTGCATAGATAAATTTTGTGCATTGCTAGCTTATAAAATTAAATGCAGTATCTTGAATTACATAAAAAAATATGAATTACACAGTTACACGATACAATAAATACCACATTCATATCTCATATTAATTATAAGATTATAGAATCATTACAATCACATTATGTCGACCATTAATAATAGAGAATACTCACATTAATTTAAATAATGTCCAGACCCAATAGTTGAATAAATTAAATATTATCAACAAAATAAAATTTTACTAGAAAAAATCAATGAGCCTCAGAAAGCTCAAGTGGGAATCGGTCCCACGACCTTTGAATAACCGGTCCAATGCTCTGCCCGCTGAGCTATTGGGGCCTTGCGGAGGCGCCGAGCTGCCGAGCTGCCGAGCTGCCGAAATGTTTAAAAAATACTTATTAAAAAACACAAATGTTGAAAAAAAATCCACGAGCAGGATTTGAACCTGCACCCTTCTGACATACCGGGATAAATTCGGCGGGCTGGTTAGAACCACGATAGCTCAATTGGGTGAGCACCTGACCCAGTATGTCAGAAAGCAGACAAGCTATGTGCAGGTTCAAAATTTGCTCGTGGAAATTTTTTCAACATTTGTGTTTTTGTAGTTTGTTCGCAACAATATTTGCGTTAAAAATTATACAAACAAAACAAAACATTTTATAAATACTTATTAATTAAATATTGTCAATTCCGCAACATAAACAACATAAACAACAACATAAATGCTTTGAAAATAAATAAACTTTAAATAAAATGGAACGCAAAAGTTTTAAAGTGTATACTTATAAATAGACAACTCTTTTCGAAATTTGAATTTACTTCGTCAACACAGTTTCTGTTTAAGGTAAAGACTAGATGCACATAATATTAATAGCTATAACATTCAATGTAAAGTGTTACATCAAGATAAGCTCGTATAAATTCATTTGACAATTTTGTACGAGAACCGTTAATTGCTGGTACAAATCTATGCTATTACCCCATTGGTCAGATCGCAGGCCTAGTGAAATTTGTTGGAACATAGTACTAGAGGCGTGGCAAAGCTTCAATATGGCAGGATATTCTATTGAGTTCATTTGTTGATTAGAACTCAACATTAGTGGTTACCTATAGTTTGAAAGTTGTTTGCACGATACACACACACGCGTTAAGCCTGTAGGCAGAGACTAGAAGAATGTTAGATGTAAATGTATCGAAATCTGTACTGTGTGTATACTTGAAAAAGTAGGATTAAGAGATACTCTTTGTTAGCAATAAGACCTGCATACTGATACTTTTTTCTTTACACAATAAAGTACTTGCTTACTTACTCATTACTTCTTTTTTTTTTTTTTTTTTTTTTTTGAGAGAGACTGCTGGTTGCCGAGGGGCATTTCCAGCTTCACCGGGCTTGTTTTAGGGGCGGCGAGGTACGTAAAGGGTACCTCAAGCCGTGTTGAAACGAATCACCTTCGGAGGATTTCTAGAGGGGTACGGCATCGCACACTTAAAAGTGCGCGTCCCCGTGCCCTTCCAGAGTCTCCGAAGGGTTCGGATCGGATCGGGGAGCGGAACCACCCGAGGGCGCCTCTAAAGGCACGGACCTCGGCTCGGGTAGACCGGGCCGTGGAGGAGGAGAGGAGCTCCCAGGCACATGACTGTGCCTGGCATAGAGCGCGTGTGAACCGGTTCTTCGTACCCTTGTTCTACGAGTACGGTGTCTTGGGCCTAAAACAGTGTGCATGTTTAGTGTAAAACTCATTACCTATGTTCAACATATCTGCTTGACAATTACACCAACTTTAAATACAATTTGAAAAAAAAATATTAAGGGATTGTTCACGAGCGGGTTTTGAACCTTCTGAAAGGGTCAGGTGCACTATCAATAGGGTTTTCGTGGCGGTCCAACCTGTGAAAAATTTATCAATACTTTCTACTACATAATTAGTCAGCCAAAGGAGCTTTACTCAAACATCAACATCCTATCTTATTGTTTTTTACAAATATCTAGGATAAGTTTAGAATAGGCAAGCTATATTTTTTCAAATATGCATTCAGGTAATACACAACCATACGTGAGTAACGATAAGGCCTAAAGTGAAAGCACTCCAATCCAGAATCCTCAACTATTAAGGAACTGGCTATTTTATCTCAAACTGCCAAAACACAACAATACTACAAACATTGCTGTTACAGTTGCATTATTCGATAAAGTACAGTCAACAGCAAAAGTAACTAATGATAGGTCAAGTTTCAAAATATGAAATCAGTATGAAATTCAAAACTATTTATGCGTATATCGAAAAACCTTTGAGTGTCTACTAGTATCTGCAGACTGACTGTAGTTATATAGAAAATACCGACCGATCTAGTAAACATCATTTACTTTTGCTGTTGACTGTACGCGTAGCTTGCAAATCACACATCCACCACCAATCAAATCGAGTACAATAACATGTAGGTACTTCTGGGAACCGTACTCGGGACCTATAGGCTTGAGACTAATGGTTTAACAACTAGACCACAGGGGCGGTTACAAAACAAAAAATAAATAAATCCAATAATACAACTACAATATGTAAGTATTCCTGTTTCAGAACCTAACTTACTAATACAGAAATTACTTATAGCTAATACTGATAGATGAGAGATTCTCATTTTTTACCGGGAACTTAAAAGAGAATTCTCTATAAATAGGTAATACGAGTTTTAGCTTAGGAAGAAAAATTACGCTATTTCGCACTTGTCTCGCTTTTAATAGCCATTACACCTCAGTTCCGTTTAAACACAACGCGAACGCTCCAAGCCGTAATAAATAAGATAAGCCAGCATCAGTCCAGCCACAGTTATACCACACTACATATTGACGCAGAAGGACGCCGACGTTCTTTTCAGCGTCACCGGACTTTTAAGGGGGCGGGCGCCGAGAAATTTAAAGTGTTCCTCAAATTGTGTGATTGAGACACCGTCAGAGGGTTTTTAGAGGGAACTATCTCTATCTCTATACTATGTCTTCAAGGGGTCCGGATTGGGTCGCGAGCGGAGCAACCCGAGGACGCCTCTAAATGCTCGATCGTCTCTCGGCTAGGGTTGACCGTCTCGCGGGGGTGGGGAGAAGCGCCCAGGTACATTTCTATAACTGGTGTGAATAGAGCACGTGTGAACCTTATCTTTGTACTCTTGTTCTAGAGTTTACTTGAGTAAAGTGTCTTGGGCTTATAAAATAGCCACGCAAATAAATTTGAATTTGAGTTTATGCAAGGCAGCATATTTTGTATAAGCGGGCTCCTGAAAATTTTTAATTGTAAATATTGTAATGATTTGGTAACGACATTACAATTTTTTTTTGTAAATGTCGTTACTTCTATTAAAGCTGTGGAGTTTCTTGCGCCCATTCTTCTCCACAGCTAAAAAATAGACGTCCTGAATGGGTAGTGGGTAAAAAATGTATGGACGATTCAAAAGCACTTTTCGTAAGTTTATTTGAGCTTTGACTTTGAATGGGGAGGTGGATGGGCTGTGGTGGTTACTTTTAAGCGGGCCGTATACTTATTTGCTAGATAAGTACCCTAAAAAAACATCGCTAAAAGTAAGGTGTCTCAATTCCTTTTGAAAAGAACCTTTTTTTTATTTTTTTTTATTGTGGCACGCCAAAATGGCCTCACCCTGCCTGATGAAAAGCAGCCCAAGAAGTGAAAGCGTTCATCACAGCGCTACCACGCTATGCCGAACGCTCACACTATGGCGGCCTGCATAAATGCTTTTTCACGCCCCGCTTAAATAACCCGGGAGAGAAAGAGGAGGGAAACACGAGTCCTTCTGTCCTGTTATGCGCTAGTCGCAGTGTATAGTTTTGATTAGGGCAGCGTGTCCGCGCCCGTGGGCGAGCGGTAGCGCCCACGGTACACCGAAGGACAATGTACCGTAAGAGACACACGCTACAGGCTGCTCCGGACACCGATATACGTTTTAACGCACCCGCTGTGTAATTGGCGAAGCTGTATGAGTGAGATGCCTTTGCCTTCCGAAATGAAATGGAAGAAATGAATTTAAAAATACTCAGTACAATAAGCTTTAGTTTTTTTTATGGCTTTGCACAAGCACTTAGTCAATGAAATAATTGTTCTTACAAGTAATACATAAATAAACAATATTTCCTTCCTGTATGATAATGGTGAATGATAGAAATGGGAAGTGAGAAATGATATACCCCCCAACTCTAGTAAAGTATCTCAGTAAAGATGTGGAGCTTTACTAAGTCCTCACGCGGACTTCTTGAGAGAATTTGAAAAGTGACGTTGCACTGTTTTGTTTCATTTGCTAACTAACACTCGTGCACACTCACGAACACTTAACGGTTAATAATCCACCATTATTTCACATTACTATTCGACATATCACAAATTTTAAGAAAACAAAACAAAACCGCAGACATGACTCTTCACTTTCCCGCCAAGAAGTCCCTTTAGTTATTATTCTGAGTAAAAATAAACCTTATGTTTTTTTTTAATTTTTTTTTTGAATAAATTATTTAATAAAAAAAAAGAAAAACAGATTAAACTCTATAATTCGTTCAACCTGTTTTTTAATCTTAATATTAAATATTGATTTTAGCATCTTAGGATAGTTGCAAATAATTTAGGAAGAAGAGTTTTTAGGTTCCATAAAATCGTACCAAACTAACCGAAATTTATTTAAGTAACATCCTGTGGCTCAACGGGTCCGCGTCGTTTCCATTTCGCGTTTTATAGGGTACCGGGTAACACCTGATTATCTGCTCACATTGTGCCGTACTGCGCACGCGCCGATGCAGTGCCCCGATACTGATTGCGTTATGGCTTCAATTGAAAATAGCTCTAGTGTTATAGATTTAAGATAGCTATTGCCAATCTTTTGCCGCTTTATTGTATTTTCAGATTGTAAGGCTTACTGCTAGCGATATTGTTTTGATTTTGTAATAAACTTCATTGCCTTTCTTTTTGTATATGGCATCTATAATAATTTATGTCAAATTTTCAATGAAATTGGTTTTAAGAATAACAAAAAATTACGTAGTATTAATGCCAATATAACAAATAAAACTTACCCCAACTTACTAACATGAAACCGCAGCGTCATTAACAATAATTAAATATGTTGATGACGTAGTTGTCGACATCGAATGGGCTCCTTTGGCCTAAGAGTGAGAGTAGATAGTGTTGATTAGTTTCGGCGAATTGGATTGAGCCACGATAGCATAGTTGGTAGTGCACCTGACTCGGCATGTCATGGGGTGCGGGTTCGCATCCCGCTCATGGAATTGACATGGACAATTAAGTATTTCTATTGGTGGACTACTTCAATGCCCTTAGGTAGTTGAGCTTTGCCGCATACAATAGAAGAGAATAAAAAAACAATTAGAAAGAGGTAACGTGACGCAATTTACAACTGAGATAAGTTTGTCTGGAATTACGTTTTTATTTTATAATAAAATCAGAATTGAAATTGAGATTACATAATTATGAAAAATTAAAATTTGTTCGCACCAAAATTTGCGTAAAGTTGGAATAACTTAAAAGTTAAAATACTGGAAAATATAAATAATGCATAATATTTTTTTAAATCTATTTATATGATAACAAAGTATATCTCAAGCCTCAAAACAAAACTATTTAACTCAACTCGTAATCTCGGATATCGGTCAGTGCACCAACTAATAAAGACTGCCAACACGTACATTCGTCGTGCACTTGTTGCGCAAACGGGCGATAAAAGTCGCGCGAGTGACGTCGTGACTGCTCGTGACCACCAGATAAGTGGGCATGTGGTCATGTATGCCACTCCAGCGGCCAGTAAGGAGGCAGCCACAATGGAGGACATTAATAGAATATTGGGCATATTTCAAAAAATTGTGCCAGAGACGTCATGCATGTCTGCTCATGACCCCGGCCTCAGCCTCCGGTTGAATCAGCCGCGTCGGATTTTGGATTTGATCAGGTGCCTGGATGGGTACCGAGAAGTGAGTAGGCTTACAACGCCGCCACCAAAGAGGACATTTGGTAGTCGACTTTAGAGTTGACGACCCGAGCAGTGCTATCTGCGAGTTGTACTCTTAGTGCAACGAGAAGTAAGCGAGCTTATAGCTCCGGTAATCATCTGGATATTAGGTAGTGGACTATACGTGTCCACGGGGCAACTAGCTCGAGACACTAATCTTAAAAGTACCGGAAGAAGGATGCGTACCGGCGTGTTCTGATCTGGCGTTATGACCTGACGTAGATGGCCCCTTGTGCTTGCGTAAGGATGTCTGACATCTAACTTTATAACCGTAAGGTTGGTGGGGGGTGTCAGTATAAACTTTAAGTAGTGTGTAGCAGGGTGCTCATGACCACCAGATAAGCGGGCATGTGGTCATGTATGCCACTCCAGCTGAAAGTAAAATAAGCCACAATGGCGGATTCTGATAAAAATAGTAATTTCTTTAGACTACTCTATGAGCTGATTTTTCAATGGTCAGTTAAAAGTTTATTCACAGAATAATTTTGACATAATGACAGATTCTCTTTAGATAATTATGTCACAATGACAATGATATTCGTTGAATAAAACTTACCTGAGGATTGAAAAATCAACCCAAGCCTGTTATAAACCTGAGCAAAAATAAAGGGGGATGGAAGTCGCGCAAGTGACGTCATGACTGCTCGTGACCACCAGATAAGTGGGCATGTGTCATGTATGCCACTCCAGCGAAAGTAAGGAGGTAGCCTAAATGGAGACATTGCTAGAAAACAGTATTAACTTTAGTAGTTTAAGCCTACGATCCTTGAGCAGCATTAAAAGATTTGCCCGTGACGTCATGTCTACTCGTGACCACCATCTGGTGGTCACGAGTAGTCATGACGTCATTCAAGACGTCATTCGACGTTAAGTGGGAATGTGGTCATGATATGACCACATACCCACTTATCTTGCCTGGCCTTGCCTTTAAGTAAAGTCCAGGCAAGTGCCTGGAGTGGCATACATTGTAATGCCACTCCAGCGGCCAGTAAGGATGTAGCCACAAATTGTGAAAGAGTGAAATTGTGCTTGTTCCAGTAGTTCAGTTCTCCGATCTCTGAGCAAGAATAAAGGCGTTAAAAATTGTCTCTATCCAAGTTTGAGTTCTAAATGCAAGCTCCAAAGCATTTCCGGATTAGTTACGAGCCACCATTTAGAAGATAGATCACCGTGGACCATATATAGGAGGCATTACTGCTAAAAGCTCTAAGTACCTTTCAATTAAATGCAAATTTTTATGACGTCATAAATATTGAGACAATCAATGTCGCCTGTGCTTTACAATTCCATTACGCAACATGTAAAGGTACCATTACACGCGCTGTAACTACTGTTATTATGCCGTTCTTGCAACGGCTCCGTAATGTATGCAGCCTAAACTCCCATATCGTTAAGGGACATGCACATTACCCGATTATGCTCCATTTCGTTACGATAATGCAACGGTATTTAGACAATGGTAACGAAGTACAGTGCCGTCGCTAGGGCTGGCTGAGGGCGTTCTGCGTAAAAATAGTTGTGTAAATAGTGAGTGAGGCGTAAAAAGAGTTTACACTTGTCACTAATAGCACAATGAAAACTAGTTTAAAATATACAAAAATACATTAAAATAATTATGTATTGTAAATTATTCATAAATATGCTTATGCAGAAGGAACAAAATAAAGCTTCTTCCTAAATGTGCATATTAAGGAAAAACTTTTAAGTTTGATAAGTTTTAACGGAATTAACTTATTTAATAGTCAGTGGTGCTCCTATTTGAAAAAAGCACCTTAGCCCTGTATACAAACTAAATCATTAAAAAATGCATTGTGTTGTATACTTATGAGCAACTCGCCCACCCCAGAGGAGATTGACGCAGCGCGTGGGGGCATACCCACTAAAAAAACACAGTACCAACCACATGCGGAGGTGGCTCGGGACCACTTTCAGCAGGCACTTGAGTACCAATACCAGCCCGCGCACTTTATACAAGCCCTAGATGCTGCCCTGTGGTGCCCCTGTCAGGCCCTAGGCGCGGCCCCAAGGACCAGTTACTGGTAATTGCTAGCACTAGGCTTTGTAATCCACAGATAAATGTTAATGAAGACACGTTTTGTGCACTTTTAGTTAGCGCTATATCTATTTGATTGGGGAAATTGAATTGGTTTGAGCCGGGTGGATGAGAGTTTGAAAGTACACACAGAAGACAAACAGATGCTACTACTGACTCTGTTTTTGATAACTCCAATCGAATTAGTTTAAATCTGTGTTATTTTATAACATTGATTGACTCTGCCATGCTAAAAGTTTTAGCCTAAAATCTGCGTTATTTTAACTTTTTGACATCATAACGCATATTATAGAATTCTAGCGAGTCCTCTACGAGGTGTGACGGTAGTTTTGGACTTTAAAACTAAGAAAATATATATACGAGTCGAATTGAGAAACCTCCTCCTTTTTTGAAGTCGGTTAAAAATAAATTAGCACTATATTAGTATTATAACTAGTAACTATGTGCTCATATTGATGTTTAAATAATGTTATGTACGGCGCGACGCCGCGCACATTCACACAAATCTGGGGTCTCCACGGAAGACCAGCGTTGTAGTTTTTGTCCACTGCAACAAATGCTGAGTGGAGTCCTTTTAGAACACACTTTTAATTATAATTTGTTTGTTTTGTTTTAAGTACCTACCTAAGTTTGTACTGTGTTCTAATAAATATATTTCATTTTTTTTTTTCATTTCACTAAGTAGAAAATAAGTTCATTCTTTGTGTCTCAAAATTAAAACAAAAATTTTACAAAAAAATATATAAGGAACATCCTTGTCAACGCTGCTGATATCGTTGTATTTATATATTTGTTGTTTTGTTATTGTTACTGGGCTTGCGACCACAGCCCACCACCATAGCTTCTACAGGATGTGTACTTGGCCTTCATTCTTACCTGATATGTTAAGTAAAGATAAGGCCAAAGGTAGAAGCGCCCTTAACCTGGTACCCACAACTACCAAGTAGCTGGTAATTTTTTTATACCTAGCAAGGCAAATGACTCCATACCACCTGATGTTAGGTGAAAATGGAGTCCAGACGCGAAGACAACTGGTTCAGCGTGAAAACAACGCACCATCAGTCAACCTCACTCTGCCGGCCCACAAGGCGCTTCTTCACGCCTCGTTTGAAGGACCCCATCATAGGAAGGAGGGAAAACGTGTGCTGGTAGACTATTCCATCTTTTGGAGGTTCGACAAAAAAACGAGTCAGCAAATTTCTTTGTGCGTGATGGGGTATGTGTGACAGTGAAGCGATGACTCCGGAGAGCAGCACGTGTACTCCTATGGAGGAAGGGAGAAGGTGGCATAGGGTCAAACAGTTCTTCAGAGCACTCGCCCTGGTATAAGCGATAGAAAACGCTGAGTGACGCTATATCTCTACGCAATTTCAGGGGTTCAAGAAAAATCCTTATTTTATCCTACATCAAACTGTTGGAACACAATATGCTACTTACATATTTAGAAAAAAAAAAACAATTATATACTCGTAAAAACTGGACTAACATAAAAAAACTACAAAAACAGAAAAAACTGAAAAGAAAAACCAAGCTCTACGATCCCAAAATTCAATTTGAGCAATGTTGAAAGCAACGTGAAATATTTCCTTATTCGATACCTATACTTAAATAATAAAATCGATACTAAATGAGTACCTATTTATAAATACATTGAATGTTGATAGTTATCGCAGGCGCACGGGGACAATCACCAACCAAAGAGAGTGCGGATTTAATTGAGCTAGCCACGGCCGCTTCCGCTTCCGGCCCTCCAAAATCCTGTAGGGCTGTAGGGCGTGCCAAGAAACAGACATACATACATACATACATACATACATACATACATACATACATACATACATACATACATACATACATACATACATACATACATACATACATACATACATACATACACACATACATACATACATACATACATACATACATACATACATACATACATACATACATACATACATACATACATACATACATACTTACATACATACTTACATACATACTTACATACATACATACATACATACACTCGAAAAACATAACCCTCCTTCTGACGCAGCCGGGTAAAGCCGCGCTAAATCACGTGGTCAACCTTATGTCAATCCCATACATTTTATTCTTTTCGAACTTCGCTATCGTTTTCTTAATGTTACTTTGGCTACTGCCACAGATAGACTTATCCCTACCACCAACCAAACCGAGAACAAGCATGAAGGTACTCCCCATTGGGACTCAGGTCCGGGACCTCTGGCTCTGACCTATGTGGATATTTAGACAGCAACATACATAAACCTACATAAAATATAGTCAAGTTATTACGCTGGGTATATTAAAAGAGGCTACAAATCTTTAGTTACATAAAATTTTATCTATCGACCCGGCATTGCATGAAAGCGATCAGTATTTATTTAAATACCTGAATTTAGTAAGTAGCCATAGAAAACCTAATACATAGTAAATTTAGTTCGGTTCGTGCACATAAATACAGCTTAGAGCCACTTGGGAGTTTAATGCGTGCACCAATAGAGGTAAAGTTCTTGGGAAATGAACATTTCAACAGAAAATCATCATCATCATCATCAGCTCTTTTTATGTGCCCACTGCTGGGGCACGAGCCTTCCCTATAGATGGATAGGGAGAACGGGCCATTAACCACCACGCTGGCCCAGTTGGTGGTTGTTTACGACTGCTAATGCAGCCGGAACTAACGGCTTTACGTGCCTTCCGAAGCACGGAGGAGCTCGAGATGATAAATTTTTGGTCACCCATCCGATGACTAGCTTTTGCGAAAGTAGCTTAACTTCAGCACTCGCAGACCGGGCGCGTTAACCGCTGCGCCATCGAGCTCCTCAACAACAGAAAATGTCAAAAGAATAAAGCATCATGTTATGTTACATGGTTGAAAGTGGGATTTAATTTTGTTTTTTGTTTGCTGTTTAATAATAAGTGTCATATATAGCATTTATATTGTCAGAGTTAATATTGGCATGACTGTAAGTACTTGTTTGCCTTCTTGCTAAAAATGCGACTATACTAGATAGAAGATAAAATTTTACTAGAAAAATCAATAAGCCTCGGGTCTCGATAGCTCAGCGGTCAGAGTATTGGATTCAATTCTTACTCGAGCTCCCTAGTGAAATTATATAAAGCATTGTAAATGCAAAATTCAAAATTAATTAAGTAGATAGTTGACGACCTCCTTGGTCGAGTGGTTTGTACACCGGTTTTCATGGTGTCGCCATCTCTGAGGTCCCGGGTTCGATCCCCGATCGGGTCAATTTAGAAATGTAATGTAATGTAAAATATTCTATGTATAATAAGTATGTATTTAAGTATTTAAAGTATGTTTATCCGTTGTCTAGTAACCATTTAACGAGTTTCATAACGAAGCTTCTCTTGGGCTAGATAATTGGTGTGAGTGTAGGAAAGTTTAAAGGAGACGGACCGTGTCGTGGGCCTAAGTTTAACAAGCAGGTAACAAGATGAAATATTGTTCATTTAAACACATATTGAATAGGTAAGATAAATATAAAAAATCAGCTTTATCTACAGTCTAGGAAAAAAGAAAACGACGTAAGAAAGAAGTTACTGTTATCGAATGAAAGGAATCGAATTATTACAATACAATAAAGTTGTTTGATTTGTTAATTAATCGTTTCACTGTCACATATAATAATATATAATATTATAATATTATTTAATATTTATCTATTATTTATTTTAGCAAATTTGGTCAAAATGTAACATGGCACAAAAAATACCGAAATCGATTCCATTACTGATTCCGAACAAACAGTTTTCAGGTCTCATACAAACCAAAAATAACGCTGTACATGTACTAACAAAAGAAAAATAAGATAAACATAACTTATGAAAAATGTGCTTTTGTGATTGTGCGTCTGATGGATGCAATACTTGTAGTAAATAGATCGAAGTCGTGCTCTGTGCTATACTCATTAAATAATTTACAACCACGTATGAGGAACATATTGGATCTATAATTAGCTTTCGTTCGCGGAATGTGAAGCAGCGGGCGCTGCCTAATCGCTAAGTTGCTGGCTCGTAGACCCATCATGCTCAATAAGTCAGGGCAATCTATTAATCCATTGAAGATTTTGGACACGTAGCATGTATCACTAATATTACGACGTAACACTAATGGCAGGAAATGATATCTTTTACAGCGATGTTCATAGTTAATGGAGTAATGTTTAGTTTTAAAGTCTAGAAAACGCAGGAACCTCTTTTGTATATTTTCTAATCGTGTAATATACACTTGATATTGGGGATTCCAGACTTCACTGGCATATTCAAGGTGACTGCGTACAAAGGCACAATATAATATTTTGATGGCTTTGACTGAGCTTAAATCGGCAGACATCCTCATCATGAATCCCAGAGCTTTGGATGCTTTGGTTACAATCTGATCAATGTGGAGGTCAAACAGAAGCTTGCTATCATGTATGACACCTAAGTCTTTAATATTACTTACCCTAGACAAATTACAACCTAACAGCCTGTAATTACAAGAAAACGTATCAGACTTACGAGTAAAGGAAATACAAAAACATTTTGATACATTTAGTTCAAGCTTATTAAATTTACAATAGGTCTCAAATCTATTTAAATCGGCTTGTAAGTCTCGACTATCGGCCGAGACACGTATTTCCTTTAGTATTTTCATGTCATCGGCAAATAATAGTATCTTTGTGTGTAGGAAACATTTATCAATATCCATAACAAACAAGAGAAATAATAGTGGACCTAAAATAGACCCTTGCGGGACTCCTGATGGGATATGGGTCCATCCCGACGTATACCCATGTAATACTACTGCTTGACTCCGATTGTCAATGTATGAGGAAAACCAGCGATATAAGTCGCCATGTATCCCCGCCGCATTAAGCTTTTTCAGTAACATAGAGTGATCCACACGGTCAAAGCATTTTTTGTAGTCAGTATAGATTACGTCTACCTGTGCACCACGCTCCATACCACCAGTAATAAATTCATTGGCAATCAATAAGTTGGACACGGTTGACCGCTTCTCAAGAAATCCATGCTGAACATTATTAAACGAGGGGCTCAGAGCCTTGTATACTCCACGATGCACTATTTTTTCAAATACCTTCGCAAAAAGACACAGCTTAGAAATCGGCCGGTAGTTTTCTACGTTGTTTTTACTGCGTTTTTTAAATATTGGAGTGATAAATGCTGCTTTCCAAATTTTGGGAACAGTTCCCGTACTTAAAGAATATCTGAACATCATGCACAAAGGCTCCACTAAGCTAGCTGCACAGTTTACAATAAATACAGGTGGTATGCTGATTGACCACCAGATTTGGTTAAGTCCAAGGACTTAAGGTATACAAGCAACTTCAGGATCAATCTCAACATTTCCTATGCCACAGGCTGAGCAACCGCTACTGAACGTATCAGAAGCAACCACCGTACTTTGACCAGACTCATTATTAACAACGAAAGTGGAGTGAAAATATTGATTAAATAACTTACTAATGTCGGCCCCATTATCAGCACAAGTATTACCATAATGCATCACGCTAGGGAAGGTGTGCGTCATCTTTTTACTCTTTATGTAGCTCCAAAATGTCTTCGGATCTTCGATGATGGAGGACTCAATGCGTTGGATGTATTCTTTAAAGCAGATATTTTCGAGATACACAACTCTGTTACGTAATAAAGAGAAGGTCCGATAATCGGATAAGTTACCATACACTTTATACCGAGAGTGATACTTGGCTTTTTCTTTAATCGCCTTAATAAGAGCAGCGTTATACCACAGAGGGTACGAGTTATTTTTAACTACTTTGCGTGGTATGTGCATTTCCCGAAGCTGATACAGTTTGTCATAGAATCTTTCTACCATTAAGTCAATTGAACCCTGTCCTAAGTGCTCGATCCAGTTAATACTGTCAAGATCAGCTCTAATAGCAGAGTAATCAGCCTGGTAATATCTGAACCTCACCGATCTCGCATCTTCAAGAGAATGAAGCTCAATAAAATCTGCCGAAATTAGCAATGCCTTGTGATATGGGTCCTCAGGGACAAGTGGGACATCGCAGGAAACAATGGTAAGCTCACTATAAACTACTTATTTGTATTAACACAAAATGTTCCATGACTTTAAAAATAAATGCTTTTATAGGTTATTATTCAAATTTTCAGGAATCCTTTAATTTCATACTATCTTTCAAATAACACTACTTTCATTGTGTTACACCTCAACTTCACCTCAAGCCCAAAGTTCTATGGAAGGTCGGCCGTCTCCTTTAAGTTTTTTAAATAGTTAAATAATATGTGTGACAGCTTTTGTCTTTATTTCTGCATAGAATCAACAAGTATTTTGATAATTAATAAATATGAATCCAGCTGCGCTTTATGGAGGTACATAATAATAAGAATTGTAATGTATTTAATAACTTGAAAGCCTTTATTTTCTACGTCATCAGAGTGATTGTATACGAATAGTTAATGCTTATTCATTGTTAACGGTTTAAAGCAGTTTTATCACCTAGTATTTAATACAGAATAATTTATTGACACATTGAATCATTGAATGATTGACAATTTAATGGATTAATAAATATCCATATTTTACAACAAATAATGTGTTTGACTAAAACAAGATTTGTCTAAGATTTATTGCGGTTTCTTCTCGTTATAAAGTATCCGTAGTAGGTTTTGCGACTGTTTAACATAGTACTTTATGAGAAATAACATTCGTTAAATTTTAAAGAAATTCCGTAGTGGTAAAACCGAAGCACTCAAACTTAAATTGGAGTTTAATTAGTTGCTTTGTGCTTGCAGTTTTAACTCTTTGTCATAATTATTTTTCATAACGTAATTTCGGATGTTTTATTATGGGTTTCGGATTTTAGATGCATAGCCCGGGGTTTGTGATCACCAACCCGCATTTGGCAAACGTTGTGATTTCAATAATGGAGGCCTTTGCACAGCAGTGGGACAGTATATAGGCCCTTTAAATATAATATAATATATTAGACAACATCACATATATTGTTCTGATCCCAAGGTAAGTAGCTAAAGCACTCGTTTCATGGAAATCAGAAACAACGACGGTACCACAACCACCCAGATCCGACACAATATCGAGTTCGTTTTCGACATTGACCCGACCGGGAATCGAACCCGGGATCACAGAGTTAGCGCCGCCCAGATCTGGCGTGCAAGCCACTCGGCTACGGAGGTCGTCAAGAGGAGTTTAAAGTTTTTCTAACGTAATTTCTATCAGTGAAAACTTAATTATAAGTATTGTGTATACTTTAGTATAGGTACCTAAAAGTTCAATTATTTTATGGCAACTAGCAAGAGAGGAGAAACTATAGTCTTATAACTTCTTTCCTAAAATAAGAGTATTCTATCGGTTTCATAATATTTCCCAAAGCCGACAAGAACTTTAACATGCATGCCTGTGTGTCGGTTTGCGAATTCATGTATTTATGAGAATCGAAGCCTTTTGAAATGCTGATTATGCATTTCTAGAGGCACTGGTGGTGCTTTCGAAATGCAAGTTGGACAAAAGAGAAGATGTATTATAAGTACCTATAAGGGAAATATAGATTTACTGCTGTTTGCCGTAGTAAAACTTATCAAAGAGAACTGTAGAAAGTAACAGTTTATTGCATCTGCTTGTAATTTTTAACGCTTTGTTAATAGCAGTTTGATAGAGCACAAAATAAAATTATTATTATTTAAAAAAATAATTGTTCAGATTTCTTGATGAGGTCGATGGCGAAAGGATTAACGCGCCTGGTCTTCGATTGCTAAAGTTAAGCAACTTTCGCAAAGGTCGGTCATCGAATGGGTGTCCAAAAATTTATTTTCTCGAGCTTCTCCATGTTTCGGTAGCCCACGTAAAGCTGGCCGGCCCCGGCTGCATTAGCAGTCGTTAACAACCACCAAAATTGTACTGGGCCCACGTGGTGGTTTATGTCCTGTTCTCTCTTTCCATCTATATGGAAGAGTCGTGCCCCAGCTGTGAGCTGAAATGCAGTTTTTAGTAAATCTAATCATACCAAATGTAACCCCAGCGATCCGCATTGGTTATTACGGCCCAATGTGTCCATGTGCTACTGTCATTTGTCACTTGCAACGAGCAAAGTCATACTTACATACATTCATACTTTGTCCGGACAAAATATCCATTAATTATAATAGTTTTAATTTTAGCATATCTTTATACGTCCCGCAACTAGGTCATCTCGTCCCATATGTACAATAAAAGACATGAAGAGATTGGGTCATACATAACACACGACCGGCAAAAATTACATCACAATAATTCTACAAAAACAAAAGATTTCATAACTCGATGACGTCACATCCACACTCGAGCGCGGAACTTACGTTCACTTTAAATTTTAAACGCAGCGTTAGTTTCGCCACTGATTATCAGAGGCACGAAGAATGGACACCAGATTAAGAACTAAGTTTTAGCACAAAAGGAGTGGCCCTAACGGCCGGTTACCGTGGGCTTAATGAGAGCTTTCTGTTTAACTGCGGTTAAAAGGTGCGCACTTAATGTGAATTGGCAATTGTTGGGGTGATTCTTTAATTGTTTTATTTTTGCTGATAGTGGTATCAGGGGAACCCGAAGGCTAGTCCGTAAGGCCTTTGTTGTAACAGGAGCTTTTGTTTTTGATGCTTTTGTTTTTGGATACGATTATCCAGATTGTCATCATCTGATGCTGGGGCACGAGCGTTATGGATAGATAGGGCGAACGGGTCATACACCAACACGCGGGCCCAGTGCGGGTGGATGGTTTTCACCAACGGCTTTCAAGCCTTTCGAAGCACGGAAGAGCTCGAGATGATAAATTTTTGGTCACCCATGCGATGACCGGCTTTTGCGAAAGTTGCTTAAACTCAGCACTCTAAGACAGGGCGCGTTAACCACTGCGCTATCGAGCTCATCTACCTTGATTTTAACATCACATATTTGTGGATAATGTGTTTGTTAATTTACAAAATATAACCCGCAATGGCACTCCTTAAAATCCTTTTAATGCCCAGTGGCAATCAAACACTTAAAAAAAGTATCTTCAAAACCCACCATGGGTCGTCGCCGTGGAGAGGTTATAGCTCCTAGGCATGTATACTTCTATTTTAAAAAGTCCACAATCGTGTATCGGTGGCTTGATTTTGACAATTGTCTAATGTCAAATCAGACTTTTGGATGGCGACCACACTTCTTAACACAAGCTGCAATGACATGAAATATAATAATTCTTTAAAAAACAGTGTTACATCCATCGTAAACAATATACATAGCATACAGGCGAAATAACAAAAAGTCTAAGAAACGCCAACATGCAAGATTTACTTATACCTTTAATAGTTAGGGCCTTACAAATAAACAAAGAATAAGGTCCGAATTGTTAAACCGTGTTTTGTTCCTGTCACTTAAACGTCATTTCAAATTAGAGTAAAAGAGACAAAGCACGGAATAACTATTTGGACCTTATTCTTTGTTTATTTGTAAGGCACTTACACCCGTTTGCACTAAACTTATGAATCGCCTATGTCTTGGCTTAACTACTACGCGGTCAAGTTAACTCGGCACCTGGCTCGAAAACGTCGCTTACACTCAGGTGCCGAGTTAACTTGACCGGGTAGTAGTTAGGCAAAGACTTAGGCGATTTATAAGTTTAGTGCAAACAGGTGTTAATGCTTTGTATCTTTTACTAAAATTTGAAAATAAACCTATAAATACGACAGAACAAAACAATTGAAATGAAACAACTTTTACGGATCTACTCGCGTTTATTTTACACGTTACTTATTAAATAAATAACAAAACAAATAAATAAATCAGTAGATGTCAGTAGATCACTTAAGATCAGATGATATGAAGGCTAAGTGATAACCAGTAAGAAATTTATTTAAGAATTTAAAACACGCAATTTGTATTTATATTAAATAAGCTTATACTCTATTTATTAGTAAGGTCCATAGTGTTAAAAGCGACAGTGCCCGTGATCTACGCCAACTTAAAACACACAAATATCTTGATCTATCTTAAAACATCTATCGTTCTACCTTGGTGTTGAACCAGATTACTGATATACATAACAAGCTATGTACGTGTAGATCGTACGGTACCGCATCGCAAATCCGCTCCGGCCCCATTAGGATCTCATATCTCAACATAACAGTGTCATTGTTATCATATTTCAGCGCGAACGTAAGGCTTCTATCCGCACAATTAAGCGCACACATACTCGTATATAAGCTCGTGCGAGCGGAGAGCGTTCGCACGAGCGCTTGATTTACGCTCGCCACGCCAATATCAACAGGGCTCGTTTGCGTAGATTGTTATTTACTGGGTTAGGCTAGGTGTGTACTGAATGTCTTTGACGGAAACTGTTATTTTTTTTATTATATATGAAAAAAAAAGAAAATTCCTACACTCACACCAATTATCTAGCCCAAAAGAAGCTTTGTTATGAAACTCGTTATATGGTTACTAGACAATATACTTATTATACATAGAAAACACCCAGACCGAAGACAATTTAGAAAATCAATAATTTCTGAATTATCCCGACAGGGGATCGAACCCGGGACCTCAGAGATGGCGACACCATGAAAACCGGTGTACAAACCACTAGACCAAGGAGGTAGATTATTAATGGAATCAGGCGTTAATTTGCGGAAATCCATGGCATCCATCGATCCACCGATTATCGGGTATCGGTGTTTAATTATTTTATTTTATTTAATAGGACAACCAGCAAAATTAACACTAAATTAAATTAAAGTTGTGTTGGTGTGCATGTTCGCTTGCATCCATTGTTGCATGGCATTGCATGACTGCATGTGCATATTTTTTTCTGGCGAGAGGGCGGTGCATGCTTACTGCACCCAAGCTGGATAAACGAGTGGTTTAGCGGAATTAACACTACATATATATTATTTCAATGATATTTTTTGTTATTTTTGTTATGATACTGAGCCGGCAGACTAGGACGCCATCGCAGCCCCCGGACAAACCACGCACGCATTGTGAACGTAAAGTTTCAGTTCTTATGCATCATCATCATCATCATCTCAGCCAAAAGACGTCCACTGCTAGACAAAGGCCTCACCCAAGATGGGGGGTATTTGCCATAATCGCCACGCTTGGCAGGCGGGTTGGCGATCGCAGTAGGTTGAAAGTAACCTCAGAGAGATGCTGCTGCCCATCCTCTGGAATGGGCCCTAAGTCGCCTTTTACGACACCCACGGGTTGAGATGGGGTGGTGCAATTCTTTATCCCCGGCACCACACAGGAAGGGCAGTTCTTATGCCCCTGTCCTGTAATTTCAATGGATCCACTAGCCTTCAAACCAGGACTAATGCAAAACAATGCTACTAAGCGACATGTGAAAGCCTCCATTTTATTTATTATCAATCCTCTGCGATTGATAATAAATAAAATGGAGGCGTAAAACCACATTAAAAAAACTTAAGTTACTCTTCTCAACAAATCGCAAGTGAGCACTTACCTTAACCCGGCAGTATGTGGGCCAGTATTATTTGTGTACCCGCCAAATCAACCTGTCATCAGTCCCTATTACTTACTGCAACCCAACGTCTAAATTATGGCTCATCTATGCATATATGGAGGAGAACACCCAACTAGTTAGCAAAACCATTGTTTTTGTATTGCTATGATTCAGTGAGAGAAATACTAACATTCAGCAATATTTCAGAGTTAAAGGCATAAGAACTGAGGTTTCGGGGTTGGTAACACACGCGCGATTCTTGGAGTTTGCGAGCGTTCATAGGCTGCAGTGGTTGTATTGCCGTAAGCTTTGTTCCCGGTCCAATCACATTAAAAAAACTTAAGTTACTTATCTTAACAAATCGCAAGTGAGCGCTCGCCTTAACACGGCAGTATGTGGGCCAGTATTATTTGTGTACCCGCCAAATCAACCTGTCGTCAGTCCCTATGACTTACTGACAACCCAACGTCTAAATTATGGCTTCTCTATGCATATGTGGAGGAGAAAACCTACTCGTTAGCAAGAAACTCCGCTGATTGATGTATGGGGCTTAAGTTATGCGGAATTGTCGAGGACTGATATGTAAATGGGAGAAAAATTGGATGAGAGTTTTTGCTTTAGAAGGAAATAGTAAGATGAGTAGGACACAGAATAACAATAAAAAAACATGATGAGAATCCCGTTAATATTAATTTAATTTAATTTTATGTAATTTGTTTTAATGTCAAAATGTAACTTATAAACACAAGATGTTTGGTAATTGGTGTATAATCTCGAAATATAGCTCGCAACTAATTAAAAAGGTTCACCGTAATAAGATACAAAATTATATTTACGTAGAATTACCTTTCCATGCATTTAAAAAAAAAAATTGTTTAATCCTGACATGTTTTGACTTCTGTTTTATTGGATCATGAGGTAGACGACCGACGACTTGTATCTGCTGGACTTATGGCTGATGACCTGGGCTGTCACTTTGCTATTTTACCTTGTAACAAAAACCCTCGGCTATATGTTGCTTTTCAAGCATGTTTATAAATCCCTACCCTATCTGCCACATTCAAAATTATACATGTATTGGGACTTTTTGGCGGGAAAGTGAAGTCTGCGGTTTTGTTTTATATTCTGAAATTTGTGTTATGTCGAATATTAATGTGAAATAATGGTGGATTATTAACCGTTAAGTGTTCGTGAGTGTGCATGTGTGTTGGCAAATGAAACAAAACAGTGCAACGTCACTTTTCAATTTCTCTCAAGAAGTCCGCCGCATGAGGACTTAGTAAAGCCCCACATCTTTACTGAGCTACTCGAGGGGTTGGGGGGTATATCATTTCTCACTTTCATTTCTATTACCATTTATCATCATCATACAGGAAATATTGTTTATTAATGTATTACTTGTAAAAAAAATTACTTTGACACTAGCTAAATGTGCTAATCGCGCGAAGCCTGAACTATAAAAAATAAATAAAAATACATGTATATGTATTGTACACATGCCTGCACATCAGACTACTACAAACTGTCAATTTTCCTCAATAAACTTTGAACTTTACGTATATAGCATATGGTTGAACATTTTTTGAAGATATTTGACAGTTTTGGAGAGATATTTATAGAATAAAGTGAAAAAATGAAATGGCTACCAGACTCAGCCAGGAACGGGTAGGCAGGCCTATGTAAATGAAATGAAATGAATTGAAATGAAGTGAAATGAAATATATTTATTAGAACACAGTATAAACTTATGTACTTAAAACATAACAAACAAATTCTAGTTAAAAGTGTGTTCTAAAAGGACTCCACTCAGCATTTGTTGCAGTGGACAAAAACTACAACGCTGATCTTCCGTGGAGACCCCAGTTTTGTGTGAATGTGCGCAGCGTCGCGCTGTACATAATATTATTTAAAAGTACAGTGACATAAACATAAATATGAGCACATACTTACTAGTTCAAAATTTTATATAAAAAAGGGATTAACTTTATAATACTTATTCGTAATTGTTATTGGAGATATCCCAACAAATTCAGTTAAATACAACTAAGGTAAGGTAAGGTAAGGTGAGGTAAGGTAAAGTAAGGTAAGGTAAGTACGGGTAGGCATTTAATTTTTCCACTGTATTTTATAAATATTTAATTCAGCTTCAGTGTTTATGTGCAGGCGTCAGTACCAAAAAAAAGTATTTTTTTTATTTCTAATTACCCTTTAGACATTATTATTATTACTACTACGAAAAAATAAAAATAGGTAATCTAAAGAGCATGACTAACTACCGTCTCAACTCGTATATCTATAATCTGCGCGTGCTATTCTTGTATTCAGTTATATGCGAAAGTTTATAATGTTATAAGGTTCCTATCATTAGCATTTACAATGCTATTAGTGACCCTGTCTAAGTTATTGCTTTATCCCATAGAGTACACGTAAACACACTTAATTATTGACCAATAGGCAAGGAGCTTCTTCATTTAATAATGCAAATGAGAAATTATCATTTTATCCTCAATAAATACAATATGTAGACAGGCATAGTCGTAGACAATCGTTTATTTACGACTTTAGCATGCAACAGTGTAACACATTAAACATATTATGCAAAATATTTGAAGCCTCGGTAGCCGAACTAATAAAATGAAATGAAATGAAATATATTTATTAGAACACAGTACAAACTTATGTAGGTAGGTACTTAAAACAAAACAAACAAATCATAATTAAAAGTGTGTTCTAAAAGGACTCCACTCAGCATTTGTTGCAGTGGACAAAAACTACAACGCTGATCTTCCGTGGAGACCCCAGTTTTGTGTGAATGTGCGCGGGTCGCGTTGTACCTACATATCATTATTTAAAAGTACAGTGATATAAACATCAATATCAACTTGTTATAATACTCGTTACCCGAGATATCCCAACAAATTCAGTTGAATACAACAAAGGTAAGATTTAATTAAAACCTAATCCGACATCTTACATCATCTCACATTATCAGTTGTCTGCAAACTCAAAAAATATCTCTTTGTATTAACCTTAATAGATGCTAGTAGGGTTAAATGCGAAAAATAGTAGTTCAATCCTTGCTATGGAGCGCCTAGCTATGGAGCTCAGTTAGTCTACTGATGTAAACCCATACCTGACACAAGCGTCAAAGTCAAATGCTTATATAATTTTTAACGCAAATTTTGTTGCGAACAAATTACAAAAACACAAATGTTGAAAAAATTTTCACGAGCAGGATTTGAACCCGCACCCTTCTGACATACCGGGTAAGGTGCTCTCCCAATTGAGCTATCGTGGTTCTAACCAGCCCGCCGAAATTCTTCAACACTATTTACTTTTTACTTTGAAATTCGACCTGACCCGGTATGTCAGAAGGGTGCGGGTTCAAATCCTGCTCGTGGAAATTTTTTCAACATTTGTGTTTTTGTAACAAGCGTAGTAGTTTTTTAGGTGAGGTAACAGGACTGTTCATCATCATCAGCTCATTTTTAGTTCATTCAGTCTAATGCGAAGACACATAGTGAAGCAGTATTGTGGAAGTGTTCCTCGAAGCGCAACCATTTTCAAGCGCATCTATTGAAGCGGAACTAAACTTTTCCTCGAAGCGCACTTTTTTTTGCCTTGAATTGATGGCTTCGTGCGTTTAGCACATTTAGCCAGTGTCAAAGTAATTTTTCTTACAAGTAATACATAAATAAACAATATTTCCTTCTTGTATAGATGATGAAGAATGATAATAGAAATGAGAAGTGAGAAATAATATAGTAGGTACCCTCCCAGCCCCTCCGGTATCTCAGTAAAGATGTGGGGCTTTACTAAGTACTCGGGCGGACTTCTTGAGAGAATTTGAAAAGTGAAGTTGCACTGTTTTGTTTCATTTGCCAACACTCATGCGCAATTACGAATACTTAACGGTTAATAATCCACCGTTATTTCACATTAATATTCGACATAACACAAATTTTAGAAAATAAAACAAAACCGCAGACATGACTCTTCACTTTCCCGCCAAGAAGTCCGAAGCATACCTTTTAGTTGCAGTAACTAAAAAATTTAAAATATTATAATTTGCCTCAAAGCGTCCTCCTAACCTTGCAACGCATGTGGCTTCTTCGCACAGTTTAAAGAATCCCACGTTGAGGAAGGAGGTAATACGCGTGCTGGGAGAGCATTCCATTTTCGGTGGTGCGACAAAGATATTATGATAGATCCAACCTTTCCACCAAAGAGGCGTTGGGTTCTATATGTACCATCATTTACGAGCAGTACCAAACTAAAACTAAACTAAACTTTTCTACACTCACAACAATTATTTAGCCCAAGAGAAGCTTCGTTATGAAACTCGTTAAATGGTTACTAGACCGTTGTCTAGTAACCATTTAACGATTTTAGTTTAGTACTGCTTGTAAATGATGGAACATATAGAACCTAACGCCTCTTTGGTGGAGAGGTTGGATCTATCATAATATCTTTGTCGCACAACTGAAAATGGAATGCTCTCCCAGCACTCGTATTACCTCCTTCCTCAACGATAAACATACATAAAATATTTAAATACATACTTATTATACATAGAAAACACCCAGACTCGAGACAATTTAGAAAAACAATAATTTCTAAATTGACCCGACCGGGGATCGAAGCCGGGACCTCAGAGATGGCGACACCATGAAAACCGGTGTATATACCACTCGACCAAGGAGGTCGTCACTATTACGAGTACTATTTGCGCGCTTCGGAATGCATGTTAAGCCGTTGCTCCCGGCTGCATTAGATAGATTTATTTATTTCAGGCAACAAAACAGTGTACAAGATGGTAAAATACAAAGAGGCCCATAGAATAGATACCTTACAGATTAACATACATACAAATAATATACTTATATATATTAAAAACTATGCTACACGTAAAGACGGCGACGTGCAACGCAGCGTGGTGTTCGGTAGCCGGCCTCGAAACCGCCGGAATATGACACCTTTCGGCCAATAGTCCTCTTTTTTTTTTTTTTTTTTGTGGTTTACGGCTCGATTTCGCTGTTGTGTTTCCGTAGGCTAGGGAAGGGAAGGCTTGTGGCCCAGCAGTGGGCACATAAAATGAGCTGGTGATGATGATGATGATGATAATACTTCTGTGAACCCGTACGACATTCCGGGTCAGGTGCACTCCTAACTAGTGTAGTCTACCAGCGGTCGACAGGAACCAATGACCGACATTTTTTTCCTTAAATCATTAAAATATTTTTTGAATCGGTCCAGTAGTTTTTGAGTTTATTTGTTACAAACAAAAAATACAAAAATACAAAGCTTTCCTCTTTATAATATTAGTACAGATAGAATAATACACCGTGTGCGTGGCAGCCCCAACAGCCTCCGGCAGACGGTCGCGGCGAGGCTGGACATGAACCGGACAGTGCCATTATGCAACACTGGACCAGCGTCCATATAGCTAAAGAAACTAGAATAAGTTACAACAATTTTAATTAGCTACTAACATAGAATTAATTAACCTAGTGGTCGCCCAGTGGTCGAAATTCGACCGTAATTTTATTAAGGCTGCACGGATTGTATCCGAAAATTATATCCGCAATGAAAAATTAAAAAAGATAGAATGTGAGTTTGGATTAGCATTGACACAGTTCGGCCGCTCCTCTTCCATTTTTGAAATTAAAAAAAAAAGTGTAGATACGTGTGTGTCAAATAAATGGTAATGTGTGTAATGTTTGTTTTATTGATTTAATGTATTTTTATGCATAATTTAAAAAAATATTAACATTGGGATAACTTTCTCTATATAAACTATAAGTGTGCGAAATTTCATACTCCTCTGTCCGCGCAATTTTCGTAAAAAAGGGGTACAAGGGTTTTTGCTTCACGTATTAATTATATAGATTGTTACTAACACTATGGATGCAAATCCGAAATAAATGAATTTTATTTTATTTTTATTAGGTAATAGTATCAATTGAAAACCTCATTCATACCTCATACACAGCGCTAGATATATCCAATACTGATTTTAATATCCATAACTCCGACAAACGCATAACATAGGAAAGCTGCTCGATCCCATTCGTTATCATAGGACTTGTATATGCAAATCAATTCAGAGTTCCGCTGCACTATAAATAACAAAGTTTTGATTAGAAGGAGCCCGTAACGACGTGTACACATTCATATGTATATTAATTAGGCCGTTGAAACGCTATGTTTTATCGGCTCGCCTGTGATGGACCGACCGGCCTGGCATTTTAGCCTGTAGCGTGGAATATTAATCGACCAGATGCTGCGTTATGTTGCTTTGACATAATGCGTGATGATGCGGAAAATTGTTGAAGGGATTAGAGATTTAAAAAAAAAGTCGAGTAGGCATATAAGTCCGCTAAACATTGAAATGAAACCTATTTGTGGATCAGCACGCATTTGTTTTAGAATTTTGCTTTTACCTGACGATTTTAACCTTGGTCACAGGGAGACTGTCTCCAATCTTCATCCCTTTAGTACAATATGTAATTCCAGTAAAATGTAAGCCTTGGAGATGACAACGCGCCATAATATTATACACGTACTCTTGTATATATAATAAGTACCGAGAGCGGTACTTATTATTTCATATAAGTGATCTCTTGATATGGAACGCGAAAATTTCAAAGTGTATATTTAACATTACACTCAGACACACTCATGTCTGTCCAGTGTCCAGCGAAAATCTTAAAAAAAAAGCAACGGACTGCGGCCCGCTTACTTATAACCAGTTCTTCACAGTTGTTGGCTCTCATCCCAGAGACAAGGATCAAACAGAGACGGCGTTGTTTCATACAGGGCTTCAGAATTAGCTCACAGATAACGCTGTGTGATTGCGAAGATAAATAGTGGTGTCCGGCAGCGTTATCGACACATCGACAATGTCGACGATATCGACTGTCGACTGTCGACTATCGATGTGGAGATTTATAGCGGGACGTGCGAGCATGTGTTAATTAACGACCTATTAAAGTTTGAAGGAAATGCTGCCATAGTGATGTTTAGCGGTACTTGGTTTCTCTGTCAACGGTCTTAAGAAGGTGTTATTTGCGGCTAAAGAAACCTCTAGTATAGCAAGAGGTTCGATTTTGTTCTCTAAAGCTCTTATCGAGGAGCGAGTGCTGAGGTTAAGCAACTTTCGCAAAGGCCGATCACCGGATGGATGATCAAAATTTATCATCTCGAGCTCTTCCGTGTTTCGGAAGGAACGTTAAGCCGTTGATCCCGGCTGCATTAGCAGTCGTTAACAACCACCAATCCGTACTGGGCCCGCGTGGTTAGTTTATGACCCGTTCTCCCTATCCATCCATAGAAGGATCGTGCCCAAGCAGTGGGGACAAAATGAGCTGATGATGATCATGATGATGACGATAAAAGCTCTTATTAGCCTTCATCTCACAGTGATGAGAATGCCGTGGAAGCGCAATTCCTCAACTATTGAGGAGCTGGCTATCTTATTTGTAACTGTCTGATCATAACAATGCTATTAAGTAAAGGTAAATTCAAAAGATGCCGCCATAAACAATAGTTTTTTTTTGGCACTTTAGTGTCTATGGTCGGTCTGTACTGTCAGCCATTGTATAGGTACGTGTACTGTAAGAAGTTGTGCTTTAAAATTAAAACCAAGTTCCCAAGAAATCTTACTCAAGTTTTATTTAACTGCAGAATCCCAATAAATGCTACTAACAGTGATGTTATGGCGACATATTTAGATTAAGATGGTGGTAGCAACCCAGGCGGACTTTAAACAAGCTCTACCACCAACCAAACCGAGTGCAAACATGTTCTCCCCGCTGGTAATCGAACCCGGACCTCTTATTTATTTATTTAATCTTAAGACACACCAACAGAACAGTCATTATACACTGTTAATAAAAGTAGCATTAACATAGCGGATATCTGCTCCAATTACAGACGCGTACAACATTGATAAATTATAAACTAAAAATTAAAATTATAAATTAAAAAGACACGTTTGAATAAAATAAAAAATTATTAAAATATTGTCAAAATTTAAACTTTAACGAAAGTAAAATAAAAACTCATGATTTAATTATTTGATTGATTAAAATAAATGAAATTGAATTAAGTAAATTAAATTAGTCTATAAATACATAGGTAAATTATACATAAAAAAAAATTAAAATAGTAAATAATTAATAATAAAACCTCTTGGATTTAGACCAGTGCTCTAAAACAGCTAGACCACAAAGGTGGCTTTACGGGTTCTTTCGCGCTCCACCATTTGGCTACCGAGGCATTCTTATCAGCGTAATCTAATAATATATTAAATTTAATAATTAATATTGGGTCCTTACCTATGAAATTGGCGTTTTTTTCTCACTTATTAATAGGTGTATTACTTCTTAAAGTCAATACTGGTAGTTAATATTATTATACACTTTTAATTAGGACTATGTTACTAAGGCTAATAATAATAATAATAATAATAGTAATAACAATGATTATTAATTTTGTCTTTATCGCCCAATTTTTTTTTTAAATTGACTCCTTTTTTTGTTCGCGGAATTGACCTTTTGTTTTATTGTAGCTTTGAAGGGTCTTGTTTTTTTTTCTTTTTAATGTCTGCTATATTTAGCTAGTGAAACAAACTCACTACTTTACAATTTTTATAGTGTTAACATAAATAGATGCTAAGAAAATTATAAAAACGTTAGTATGAAAATATAATTTTATAAAAAATCTTCATACAAAACGTCAATTTCATAGGTAAGGACCTAATATATCATTCTATATTTTATTTATTCTTCTTGTGTCTTATATTCTATCCGGTATTGCGAATGTTGCTTTACTTGCAAGATAGCATTCTGACGACGAAAACTGCGATCTAGCGCCTAAAGGTAGATGTTTTCAATTCTGTCTGGCAGTCCTAAGAATGAGGTTTGTATTTTACGCAGATCGCCTAGAAAGCTGCATTCAAAAGGGATGTGATGCGCGACGCGGTGACGACGCGCGACATTGATTGACGTTTCCTATGCTCGCTGCGCGTGCGCATGTTATGCATTGATGTTGCCGTTGTTTTGATCCAAATCTCTTGAAATTAAAAGTTATCACATTGATTATGAAGGTTAAAGCCTGAATAATTCAAACATTACGTATACGGAGGTAGGTAATTGTGAGAGTGGCAAATTTTCGCGATCTTACCTAAGGTAGGTTTAGGTAAGAACCTAGAGTAATTTCGTACAAGTTCACACGATTCGACCCCTGAGGTGCCAAATTCAATTCCTAGCAAGGGTACACTGAATCGTATTAACGGATTAAAATCAGCTCATAAGAAAAAGTGAAATTTGACAGAAGAGCTGTCACCCGTATCGCAATGCTCGTAGGTTCGAGTTCCACCGGAGACAGTCGCCTTTTTCAAGTGCTATTTTCATGTTCGTCTTTCGCATTATATCCTCCTTTGGTACGCATTGTTTTGCGCATTTCGCTGAAAAGATACGGGTGATAGGTTAACTGTAGATTTACGCCCGTGTCCCGCGAGACATCGCATTGTGCTCACCGTATTCATATGCCAACCCTGGATTTATATCCTCGCCACTTTATAATTTCTATCTCAATAAATAACACTACAAAAAATAGGTCTAAAAATAACAATGTTAGAGTTGAAAATCGTGAAGCAGCGATTTATGTACAGGTAAGTGTATCTTGGTTGACAAATCAGATATAGCAATTTTAACTTCTTCTAGCTTATTTACTAATCTGTAGGTTAATTATTTTTGTCTTTTTGTTTTATAAAATTATCTGCGTAATAATTAAGCGTTTGTGTAATTTGATAGTCTAAGGGGTCTACAGTGTAGTGTAATATTGGAATTATAAATCTATATAATAATGTAAGCAGCTATTTGAAGTCAGCTATAACTAAGATCACGAATGAATTTTAAAAATGGAATATTGCAAATATCACCGTTCAGTCATCTTTTTTTTCATGCATTAGAAAAAGCAAAAAGTCTTTAGCCTATTAGAGTTTTTTTTAATGATAATAGCTGTTTTATTTATTTTGCCAGCCCAACAACTTCATGATCTCGTAAAGATTAATTGCCGGAAAACCGATCTGACTCATGTTTCTCTTACCTATTATTATAATTTTGATTATGTTGAAAATAATTGTATTTGTTTCATTATTATTATTAAGCATTTTCAGGACAGTTATATAGAAAAAGAAAGTAATTAATATTTTGGAAAATACTACTAACTTCAAGGAAGAGTATGCATTGTGTGAGTTTCTATAGACTCGTAAATATATCACTCTGAATGTCAAAACCAATTTAATAAAAATATGCTTTATTGTTTTTTTGACATTCAAATTCTTTCATCCCTTTTAGCCATAGACAAGAAACCGAAGCTATGTTTAGTTGCGCGTTTGTTTATTCCTTATTAACTTGGAAATTGAAATCCTTCTACGTTTAATTACGAGCGGAGACCAGACAAAAGCGACTCATATTACCCAGTATCACTTTACCGGGGATAGATTAGCGAGATTAGGTGATGCCCATTGAATTCTGTTCGGAGAAATTTAAATTTGATCTTTATGGACTTGTTAATTGCTAATGAAAGATTTCTTCTGTAATTTAATTGTATTTTTGTTTTCTCTTAAGGTCAAACAAACATTATAGTGGCTTTAGAATTATTTTAGTTTGCGTTTAATTATTTTAGACGTTTTTATTGAAAACAGGTAAGAGCGCTTACGGCGCACACTAGCTCCGCCATTGAAAAAAAAAACATATCTAGTAATTAGAGATAGAAAATCAAATTATGCTCAACAAACTATTTCAATGAAGTAATTTACATGTTATGGTTTAGTTAAATAAGACGTTACGGCCACTTTTAACTATAACGCCATATTTAACTAAACCATAACATGTCAGGTGTTCATTAGGTGACGTAAAAATGCTAAATTACTTCATTCAAATAGTTTGTTGAGCATAATTTATTATTTTCTATCTCTAATTACCAGATATGTTTTTTTTTTCATTAGTGGCGCTAGTGTGCGGCGTAAACGCTCTTAAGTGTTATGTTCGTATCATTATAAATTTACTAACGTCTTTTACATTACAAAATTGTACATTTACATTAGTTATATCTTATCTAATCTTATTTTAGTGGGGTTGGCCGAGGTTTCTCTCTGCCTGTAGCACTTCGACCATACATCGGGATCATACATCGTAGATCATACATCGGGATCTTTTGTGTAAGCTCAATCCTTTCACTCTTCTCTATCAGTAAAGACGACTACAAAAAGCTTGGCAATGTTTTTGAGTTAGAATATTTCGGATAGGCCGAGAGTCTGAAGTCTGGTTTTGAATAGTCCAATCCCAGGCGTTCCAATCTTTATATTATTATCAAACAAATAATTGTATAGCCAGTTTCATGCAATTATGTCATATTGTAAGTAGGTGCGTAAATAAAAATAATTAAGAACTTAATAGAACGCAACATGAATTCTGAATGTTGCACAAGACATATTGATAGCACAAACCGTATTAGATTCCATAGCCTACACGCCTCGGTCAAACTTAAATAATTTATCAAGCAATAATATGGCGTCGGCCGTTTTCCTAGCATCAACTTGTAATTAACGTCTCACAAATATGTTTGCCACATAATTTATACTTGTACTTTTCACAATCACGGCCGTCCAATAAATCAATTAACTAGTATTCTCATTAAGTGGCCTGTTATCGGGAATCGAACCTGGGACCGGTCGGCGTCGCGTGCGCTCGGTGAAAGTGTTTGTTTGCACATATCTGCGTGTCTGTTTGTCTGTTAGGCCTTATCGGGTGACGGCGTGACGTTTATGTAATAGGTATACGATTTAACTTTAGATTTTAATAGAAAATCGTTTATTTTGATAGGTACTACTTTAAAAGTAAAGCGCCTCTGGTTGAGACTCCTATTATGTATTATTTTACTTACGATGTTACAGTAACGATAATAATGAAAGCGTAAGCGCAGTAAGACTTCACCTGGCATACTCAAACATGCTGTCTGCTATAAATTCAAAAGATGGTGACCGTTAGATTATAGGCATATGTCGTATTTGTGGACCGTCATCGTTAACGTTCTGTAAGAGTTTTTTTTGTAAGAACCGTGGTCCAGGGATGACCCATTATTTATAGCAGAATAGAATATACTGAATTCTCTAGATGACAAAAATCAAAATTCCATTCTGAAACAATATATTCCTTTTTATTTATTTATTAAGTATACTAAAGTTATTTAAAATCAATTTACTACTAGGGAATAAAGTAATAGGGTAACATAGATTCTAAGTAGTTCCTGCCAGAGTTTTTATTTTTGTGTTGTTTGAAAGTAATAATATTACCTTATGTGCAGATAAGCAAGCAGTTCCCTAAGATATGATACCATACCATAAAATTAGAATTAAGTATCTCATACCAAAACTAAGTTGCATTTTATTAAGATTATTTTAGTAAATTGTCAAAAAATCACTTTAAAAGTGCCAGGGTGACAAATATCGAAAGTAGTTCGCTCCAAAATAGGCAGTTTATTTTTGTTGCTAAGTTAATTACGTTTTACACTAGAGAAAAAGTACTAGGGTAAGATAGATTCTAAGTAGTTCGTGCCAGAAATGTAAGCTTTTTATTTTTATTACTAAGTTGTCAAAAAATCACCTTATACTAGAAAAAAAGTACCAGGGCAACATAGATTCAAAGTAGTTCGCTTCAGAGTGAGAAAGTAACATTTTTGTGTCGCTTTTTAAAGCTATTTTAGATGCTAAGTTGTCAAAAAATCACTTTACACTAGGAAAAAAGTACCAGGGCAACATAGATTCAAAGTAGTTCGCTCCAGAGTGAGCAGGTAACCTGTGGCTCTCCCGGTGACCGTATCGCGGCGTAATGAAAACGCTCCCGGTTTACTCAATGCGCCATTTGCATATTGGTTAGATAAAGGGCTTCGCGTGCTGTGGAGTATCCTTGCTAAAGAGGAAAGTTGTAACATACAATTTTACTTGGTACATATCATTCAATAGGAGTGACGGTATTTTTTACTATTTGACGCTGTTAAAGAAATGGAGAGGAGAAAAGGCTTCTGGCGATTTTCATGCCGGTTCTTCTCAAGGTCTTTCGCGCTCGCGAACGATATAACTTATGAGACTTACGAGCGAAATTTTTTCTTATGAAAAATTGCATTCTATAATTTTCATATCGAGCCGTCGCTTTAATACATAATACTCACTCGTACATTCTATTGTTTGCCGTGATTTAAAAAAAATGTTTTTCCACTATTTGTACAGTAACATTGACGCATGCAGATATTTAACCTTTTTTATAAGTGCATTTTCTATATGACCGGGTATCGGACTGAGTGGCACAGCGCTCGGCCCGAAACCCGAAGGTCCCGGGTTCAATTCCAAGGTCGGCCAAAGTGTGTTTCGGATTTTTTCGATGCAGGACCTATAATTGGTTTTCTGTTATTATTTTTAAGTTGTGTCATATAGCTGTTGGTCTTCCTTTATATAAATAAATAAATAAATAAATAAATCCTACTAATATTATAAACGCGAAAGTTTGTAAGTATGGATGGATGTTTGTTACTCTTTCACGTAAAAACTACTAAATGGATTTGTATGAAATTCGGCATACAGATAGTTTATAACCTGGATTAACACACATAGGATACTTTTTATCCCGATATTCCCACGGGAACGGGAACCACACGGGTGAAACCGCTAGCGGCCGCTATTAAATAAATAAATAAATAGCTTGGGTTTGTGAAACAGGGTTTTTCAAACTTAACAGAAGAGACTTACATATTTTGTAAAAAAGTACTTGTAGTTAATAAATAAAATATTTAGATTTTTTTATTTTTGATTTGATTTTGTCATCACTAACCCGTATTGGGCAAGCGTGGCCTTTACCCATTAATTATAGTGATGACTTGATTTCAATGATGGAGGCCTTTGCCCAGCAGTGGGACAGTTATAGGCTATTTACTTCACTACTTCACTTCTATGTTATTATATATTTTTTAATGTCCATTACGTTCCAATAGTTTTGCTTCATAATACAGTCCTTTTGATAGTAGTACCACTATATCCCGAACATATTACATAGGTATGTTGTATATTGAGACCGTGGATAATGTAAATAATATAAAACAACAAACATAGACGGCAGCTATATTCAGCATGTTCCTAATTTTCTAAATTTACATACCAAAGGACAACAAGAGAAGAGAGATCGTTATGAAATCGAAACGATTTCGTTGTTCTTTGAGTAATTGTTGTTTTTAAGGAAACTTCAAGTTACTTTTTGCTTAATTCACGAGTCCTTTGTTTAAAGTACTACGGGCAAATGTTATTTGACGTGGCGTAAACTTTGGACGATTGTGATTGGAGCATAATGTTTATGTTTTTTTTATTGGATCTATTTTCAGTGTTTTGTTTTTACAAACGAAAATGAAGTTACCACAGTGGGCTTAGCACGTGAACGTTATGTCATAAATTCTATGAAAATATGTCCGTCAACCTGTTAGTTCCATTTACGAACGTTGTGACGCTGTACCAATTTCCATGCAATATTCCTTTATTACGCAACTGATACTGCTTTTATTATTTATGTGCTGAAGGCACAACATGTATCACGTAGGTAACGTACCACTCGTAGGGAACATTGGAAATCATCAGAACGCGGTGTAATTGCTGTGTAAACAATTTCTGATCGATTTCCTAATCCGTGACATTTCCAAAAATATTGCATTTACTCCCGCCACTATTTTTTTTTAATATAACTTTTAAATGTCTGTTTTTTATTATTGTTTGTTTTTTTGCCGCTTTCTGTGTGTGTGCTTTTGTAGTACCTACTTAAAAAAAGTCCATGTCTTTTTTATAAATTACATAGCACATTTGGCACTTTACACTGTACAAAACTACACTATATTTAAAAGAAATATATTATTATACTTACTGCGACTCCACACGACCTGTTAGGGAAACGTATGGGTGAAGTAGCGAATATCAGCACATACAATATTGATTTAATTCTCTAACCGTGTATCAGTCCGATGGGACGATAACTCCGCACGGCGCTACTTGAAATCAGTTCTTATTAACATATTTCGATAAGTTAACGTTTTCTTACGATGACGGAGATGTCTTTTAGGTGCAGTTTTCCTTGCGTTTACTGAGATTGAATAGATATGAGGTGGCTCTCGATCTCGACATTGTTATTGGAGGCGTTTGAGACGATGATTAAATTATCAGAATGTACGCATCATGGTGCGATAAATATTGACAATGTGCAGTTATAGTAAATGACTGATTCAGTTTGTAGGGCAATAAGGAGGTTCCCTCAATCAAAGCTTTGCTGACACACTATTTTAGATTAGGCTTTATAAATTAACAAGGTAGATGAAACTGTCTATCTGTATGTCTGTTTTATTACTGTTTAAACTATCTCGGTCATTAGAATTATTATTATTTACGCTTTTTTCTAGGCGGTACTCTTGGACACGGCGCGGATAGTCCGAAGGTTCCTGTCTCTGCAGCCCTAAGCACCGGCAGCTTGAGCCCTGCCCCGTTGCCGGCGGTACCCTAGGCTAGGTTTTTTATAATATTTTTATGTTTTGTATGTGGTTTTGTATTTTACTTTTATATTAATATTATAACAAACCTAGGCTAAGAAAAAAAAGAAATAAAGAGATAATACTTAATAGAGGTTAATTTGTAACTGAAGCAGGAATACGCATTCTGCATTTTTGGAAGGGCGTTATTATTTTAAGTCTTATAAAGATTACCACTATCTAAATTAATTGTGTTTTATTAAATGAATGTGCATATATTATAAGCCAAAAATTCAAAAAAATCTATATGTTAAACATTATACATATTAAGCTCGATGGCGCAGTGGTTAACGCAACTTTCGCAAAGGCGGTCATCGGATAGGTGACCAAAACTTTATCATCTCGAGCTCCTCCGTGCTTCGGAAGGCACGTAAAGCCGTTGCTCACGGCTGCATTAGCAGTCGTTAATAACCACCAATCCGCACTGGGCCCGCGTGGTGGTTTACGGCCCGTTCTCCTTATCCAACCATAAGGAAGGCTCGTGACCCAGCAGTGGGGACATATAAATGAGCTGATGATGATGATGATGATGATGATATATATTAAATAAACAAATTGAGGAGGTCAATGGCGCAGTGGTCAACGCGCCCGGTCTGCGAGTATTGAGGTTAAGCATCATTCGCAAAGCCGGTCATCAGATTTGTGAACAAATATTTATATATAAAACAAATAGCAAACTATATAAAAAGATGCAAGAACTCAGACAGCACCCCATATACGAACCCTGTTGCTATATTAAAATTAACCATAATCTCTCTCGCACAATTCAGATCCCAACCACATTATTGTGTGGTTATCATTACCCGGTGTGCACAGTGGGCTGTAGGTATGTACCAATAATATACGAATTTCAATTGCACATAACGGTAATGGTGCGCCGCCGCAGGGTAGACTTTCCTCCGTATCTATCATGTTACTATTACAATGCATGCACCTACAATTCATGTAGAAAGTGTTCTGCAGCCGGGTTCGGACTACGCACTGTGCGGACTTGTGTACCTAATGTAGATTGTTGAATAGCTAAATGAAAATAAAAAGTTTTTTTAAAAATTCGTTTTAAACTTATAAGTGCACATATGAGCGTCGAATAGGGTAAAAGGTAAAAAGGGGTTAAGCAAAACTAAATTTTCGCCTAGAACATTATAAAATGTTTTTTACTATAATTTTTAGCTAAATCTATACTTTATTACAGGTGGGGCAAGTTGTTTGAAACGGATAGGCACGAGACCACGAATAGGGTTAAAATATTTTTTTATTTTATTTGAGAATTTATCTTCATTACCACTGCTTTTTCCTTTGTTTGGCTTGCCTTGTGGCTTCTCTATGAATGGAAGCACTTAAGCTACTGCGAGCCATATACCAACATGTGGGCCCAGTGCGAATTGGTTATATTTACAAGAAATTTAATTTCTGAAACCGGTAGTTTAATAAACCTGTTTGTCTGTCATGTTACTGAAGTAACCACTGTGCATATATACAGTGTATTTAAAAATAAATAGCATTCGATTACTTTTGGAAATATATATTTTTTTTTTTTGTAATTAATTTATCTACTCCCAATTCCCATTCGATCCCAAGAGTGAATCGCAGGGCTACCTAGAATGAGTTAAGCGCGTGTGTGGCTAAGCCACACACGCGCTTAACTCATTCTTACATACATGCACTCCACATTTGCGCATTGCACCGTCCAATACTGAATTAATTTATTATTTGTTATTATCAGAATCATTTTGTGAATCATAATTGTTTGTGTCGAATAGCCACATTGTTACCCTGCTAACCCTAGAGAATTAACCCTTACGAGCCAGGCCTAGCCTAATGTGGGAGTTATTATTACTCCTGTAACACGGCTCACTATTAATTTTTGGTAAAATAAACATTTTCATTTTTAATTTTCATATTCAAATGCGAATTCTATATTGTTTTCTATCACATTGCATCCAAGGCCGTGATGTAGTTTAAGTGGTGGCCCTTTAGAAAGCTGGGCGCGGTGTGTGTATCAGATCGGCGGCGGGCGCCCGCAGACATCCTGTACAATGTGCCACGCATCTACTGCTGGAGCCTTCGTATTTGCCTTAACAACCTGCACTGGCTCAAAGAACTGATGCTGTATACCAATTTTTAAAGAAGTAAATTAAGCTGACACTGTGAGCCGCAACGGACGAAAGATTCTGAATTATCTTTCTCGGCTATTATTTATCTTATTTACGACTAACCAATAGGGTTTGTAGTTGATTTGTGTGTCAGGTAAAGTTGATTGATGAACTAAACATAATATATTTTCCACTAGGAATTGAAATAAAATAAAATTTTAATTGACTGTTAACAATTAGTTTTACTCAAAGCTTCGAGTATATATTTTCTAAAATGCCTATTCGCCAAAATTAACACATCACACATTTTGATATAACTTACTAACAAAGATTGTATATTGACATTTTTAACCACCTTTATACGCTATATATGCATATTATGCAAGCTTTTTTTTAAATTACTAAGGCCTCGATCTCGATGTGAATGATTATAAGGCCTGAGGTGAAGCGTACATTACCTGGAATCTTCAAATAGTGAGACACTATCCTATCTCTAGCTGCCTGAGCACAACACCGCTACTAACATTGATGATTTGGCGACATATTTAGATAAGATGGTGGTAGCTAGCTAGGCGGACAAACAAACACTATCACCAACCAAACCGAGTACACAAACATGTACCCCCTGCTGGGACTCGAACCCGGGACCAATTAGAGACCGGTGTCTTCTTCTGCTTCTTAAACTTGAGATGTTTAAATTCGGCCACCCATCCGGTGAAGTGGCATAGAATAGTAGCAAGAAGCAACGTGAAAGCACAAGCAACACTTCTCCTTAGAAATGAATATCGGCTTCTATATCTGTGGCAAACACAAATATGTATGTTGCATATTTTGCGCTTCCGTAGTATCAAGGATCGGTACATTCTCCAACCAGCGCACGGCAGTGAGTGATGCGCGCATTTGCATGCGCTCTGTAGCAACCGTTTGTTTTGATGTCTTTAAGGGAATTTCTCTGTTTCCATAAGAGTCAGCTTTGCTCTGAATCCACAAATGATTGAATACAATTTCTTTTTTACTGCCTCGTTGTCTAGTGGTAAACGGTCTTAAATCAAGACTTGGGTTCGATTAGCGGGGGTAATACATATTTATTTATTTATTTATTTATTAGGTACACAAAACAGATAGAAATTAAAAATAATGCATGATAAATTGTATAAGAGCTAAATTCCTATCTAAAACATGTGTACACAACACGATTAACAATAAGCGTTTTTTTATTTTTTATTTTTTATATTAGAAGGAGGCAAACGAGCAGGCGGGTCACCTGATGGAACGCAATCACCGCCGCCCATGGACACCCGCAAAACCAGAGGAATCACAGATGCGTTGCCGGCCTTTAAGGAAGGAATAGGCTCGTTTCTTGAAGATCCCTAAGTCGTATTGGTCCGGAAATACCGCCGCTGAGAGCTGGTTCCACAGCACTGTAGTTCGTGGTAAAAAATTACGTGAGAAACGCACAGTAGTAGATCGCCATCCATCAAGATGGTGTGGATGGAAAGACAGTCGATTGCGTGTAGTGCGTTATATTGTACTCGGTTAAGGTAAAGGTTACCTGTGGCGGCAGCCAAAGTAACATTAAGAAAACGATAGCGAAGTTCGAAAATAATAAAATGTATGGGATTGACGTAAGCCGCGCTAAATGACGTGGTCAATCTTATGTCAATCCCATACATTTTATTCTTTTCGAACTTCGCTATCGTTTTCTTAATGTTACTTTGGCTAAGCCTACTGGCTAGTTATCACCATCTTATCTTAATTGTTCGCTTTAACTACAATGTTGTATTCCGTTAGGGGAGGTATGACCAGATTCTTCGTGAATAATGATTGCAAGGTCATCCATACCACGAGTTTATAAAGAGTAATGAGTACCCTTAACTTTTCGATCGAGTTAATGTCATATACAAATTTAATGGGTTCGAAACAGTGTCACCTAGTGGCCGTGGCCTAAACCGTAAAACGTGTTGTCATTAGCGTAGGAGAACGCTGTCAATTACAATATAAATAAACTTGAAATGCCATAGATTTTTGACTCTAAAGGTTAAAAAAGAGTCGTATAGTCTTCTTTGATCAAACGTCCAAGAAATATATCTTTCATAGTGTACTCGTATAAAATTATATTTTTTTTAACTCTTTTAACACTCTTGTTTTAAATAACTTCATTTTAAAAGGCATCAAATAGAATAAAACTGTGTTGTAAAGTATGGTATATGAAAAGTTTTTACACGGTAGCAGTACGTGCGTGAGAACCTCTGGTGTTGCAAACATCCGCTACGGTACCCTTACCTCAAAGGTACTTAAGAGCGTTTACGCCGCACAAGCGCCGCCAATGAACTAAACCATAACATGTCAGATGTTCATTAGGTGACGTAAAAATGCTAAATTACTAGGGATGGGCCGAAATTCGTTTTACATTCGGTTTAACCGAACTTCGGCAGCTTGAACCGAACTTCGTCATTCGGCCGAATTTCGGTTAAAATGCCGAACATTCTGCACTAAATATACTTGCACTATCATAATAGAAATTAATGAAAAAAACATATCTGTAGTAACAATGAAATAAAATAAGTCTGATACCATAGTCATTTATTTGGATTAGAAAAAGTAATTATACGTGATAAACAAAAAACTTAAATAGGTCTTTTTAACTACCTGTCTCAAAAATCTTTGGTTACTTAATCAAACAAAACACAAAATTAAACCGCTATTCTTACTAACCAAACCAGCCTTAGAAATATTTCTTACTTAATTAAAAAAACAAAATTTTACTGCTCTTCTCAACAAGTCTTAGAAATATCTCTTACTTAATCAAAAAACAAAAATTAAACTACTTTTCTTAACAATAATAACCAACCATTAGAAATCTCTCTTACCTAGTCAAAACACAATGAAACTGGAAGATCTTAATGAGTTTTAGCAATATTTGCATAGGTAGGTACTTAACTTAATAAAAATATTAAATTATATTGGTCTCCTTAATAGTTGGTCTAAAAAAATCTTTACAAGATCTGTAACAAAAATTAAATAAACTTTGCATTCTTCCGACACACATCTTAATAAGGTCCATTCGTAAATTGAATTAGAAAAAAAAATACTTCTATCTAACGTAGTGCGAGTGCGGGCGGGGCACATCTAGCAATATTTGCAGTAAGTGCGTAAAAAGTCACAACACGAAAAAGCGCGGCGAAATTGAACCGAAGTTCGGCCGAATTTTTCATTTTTACCGAATGTTCGGCCGAAGTTCGTATTCGGTTTAAACCACATTCGGCCCATCCCTATAAATTACTTCATTTAAATAGTTTGTTGAGCATAATTACTAGATATGTTTTTTTCATTGGCGGCGCTAGTGTGCGGCGTAAACGCTCATAAGTATACAAAAAGTTTCCTTGCGAGATTCTCAATAGAACCTATGGTAGGGCTTTCAGTGGCACCTGGTGTTTGCGCGTATCAGATCAGTGGCTGCTGGCCAATTATTCAAATCACTCCGATGTGTGTTGTCATTGCACCGGAGATACGCACATATCCGGTGGACGAGTAGCAGCGACAAATATTGTTTGCATAAGCAGCCAATTACTGTAGAACGGATAAGACGAAAGGTTAGTTGTCATAGAGTATCTTGATTTGTAAAGTTTACGAGGACATTGCATTTTTTAATTGCATAATATATTAAATACTAGTGGCCGCTCGCGGTTTCACCCGCGTGGTTCCCGTTCCCGTGGGATTATCTGGATAAAAAGTATTCTATGTGTTATTCCCGGTTATAAACTATCTGTATGCCGAATTTCATCAAGATACATTCTGTAGTTTATACGTGAAAGAGTAACAGACATCCATACTTACAAAATTTCGCGTTTATAATATTAGTAGAAATAAAATCAATGAAATAAATATCCGATGGATGAGTAGCAGCGCCAAATATCTAGTGTTTGTATATGCAGTCAATTACAATATATTATAGAATATATTAAGTTTTAAAACTTAACTCAAGAAGTGTATTGTTTTGTGAAGTTTACGAGAACATTACATTTTATACGGATCATCAACGCATAATAATTATATCCTATAGACAAGTAACAGCTACAATAATGTTTGCATATGCAGCCAATTACTCACTCAATGTTTGCAGTAGTATAGATTAAAGGTTATAAGCATAACTCTTGTTTTGTGAAGTTTACGAGAACAAAAGAGAGAAAAGTAGCGGGTATCTTAAAATTAAGATAATATAACATGATTTACCGTCGAAAATATAAATTACTAAATTATTTAATCAGTGCGGTCCGTATTCCGTATCACTTATGCCCCAAATGACGTAACAAAATTGAAGACTAGGAATAATAGTCATATACGCTGGAATTAGAAAATATTAACCTTGTAACTAAAGTTTCGTTAATAATGTGGCAAATTATTGTTTTGACTACTGAGGCAGGCACTATTAACAATATTTATAAAATTTATAAAATACAGTGAAAAAATAAAACGCTTATCCGACCCAGCCAGGAATCAGTTACGTTCCCTAAAATATGGTTGAGCGAAGCGATGGCTGATTCATATGTCATACTCGTGAACGGGTGCCGCCTGTGGAGGCTGGTCTGCTCTTGCATACTTATCTTATTGTTAGTATTAATTACTATAGTTTGACTTTGTTTTTCTTAAACAATTTTTGACTTTTATTAGAGTACTGTAGTGGTACTGTATGACATTGTGGAAATTGAAACTTTTACCGGATGTAAATTTGATAACTTAGATTTGTTTATTTTTTTTGTTTTTTTACATGTTGAGGTTGTCTTCTACATTTTTTGTGTTTATTTGTAATGGAAAGTGTCCTGCTATGATAGGGCATTTTCCAATAATATTTTTGACGCTGTAAGGGAGAAAAGAGCTGGACACTTGCTGAGTTTCTTGCCGGTTCTTCTCATTACAAGATCTCCCGCCCAGAGTAGACTTACGAACCGATGGCATAGCGACATTCACAAGAGCTACTTGTAGCCTAAACTGAATAAATGATTTTTGAATTGAATTGAATTGAATTGAAATCGAACCTTTGTCTTCCGCAATCCGGGCGGCTGCACTGACCGCTATGCTACTGGGAAGACTAACGTAAGCGCTGAATTTTGTCACTGCTTTTATTATGCTTTTTGAGTGCTAATAATAATAATTTAGCTTCAGTGCAGCAATTAGCACTTGAAAATAAAAAGTCAAAATTCACTATTAACAATTTATATCGAACAAAAGCTAAAACTATACTTTAATTGGATATTTAATATACCCTCGATCTAATTTGAACTTAGTAAACTAAATTGGCCTCTGTAGAGGTCGTACCACACTTGATCGGACAAAATATCGGAGGCGCAAGCGACCATCTTGTGTCGTGAAGAGTGATATTGTACCACGTGCGATTGTTGATTTTGCAACATTGTTATTTCTGAGGCCCACGCGCAGACACTGGCAAGTACTCAAGTGGTTTAAGCCGTGACACTATACGTCCAAGGAGTTCAAATTGTTATGATTATTGACTTAAATCAGACAATATTCAGTAATACCAAAAGTACCCACATTAATTTAATAAAATATTTAATTTCACCAATTTTTGTTTCAAATTTATTCATTAATTTAGGTTACAAACTATATAGATAATGGTCTATTATTATGTCCAATATGTCTAGATGTTTATTATTATAGTTTGAGAAAAATAATATTGTTTAATTTGGTCTTTAAATTATATAGGCTCATTTAATATATTAAAGGCCAACGTCCAAACACCATTAACCCATTTGTTAGTAAAAATTCAGTTATTATCGAAAAACGTACGTATTTAAAGTAACTCAGGTCATAAGTTACATACAGCAAAAGAGTTAAGCAAAATAGCTTACATGATATTTCTTATGATATATTCCAGTTCAGACTACGAAGTTTAAACATACAAAATCCTCACTTGCTATCATTAACCATAACAATAACTACGTTAAACATTTAAACTGATTAAAATAATTCCAACATCTAAAATCCAACTTGAGAATCCCAGCCACCAATCCCATAACCATCAATTGGTGACAATTTAATCAGCGCACGCAACACACGCTCTAGCCCCACCATCCACATAATTGCTTATACATTAAAACAATAAGTTACTCTCCCTGGTTTCCCAAGACTCAGCTACTAGGCCAATAAAGACAAGACCACTTCGAATAATATTTGCCTACATCATCTTACATCACCGCAATGCATACCAATGAATATACAAACACTTGCATAAATAAGTATGCACCATTATAAGATGGAATTCAGTTCGACGCGATATATGACGCGGCGGGCGCCGTACGCGCAGATCATGAGTAATGCCTCGGAGCTCGCTGCCTTATTTATAACTATAACTGTAACACACGTAGATAAATGCGTACACTGACAGGCAAATTAAAGTACTACTTTGAGTAATCTTGCGGCGAATAGGGGTGTTGTTCTACAAGTGCAGTTAAAGGTCATGTGCGGCGTCTTTGTTTTTTTTAGTTACTGTGCCATCAAACGAGTAAACGAGTAAACTGTCTGGTGGAAAGGGGTCGTCACCGCAGCCCACGGATGCTTGCAACACCGTATGCGACCCTGAAGCTTCTACTTTGATACATCTATGCCTTGTAATATCACTAGATCCAGTACCTTTCAAACTGGAACACAACAGTCAACAATGCGCCTTGACCCAAACCGAGATTCTTGATTTTAGAGGCGTTCTCGGTTCCACTCTTATTACCCGGCTAGAAGAGAGCTTCTATGTGATGAAAGCTCCTATGACACCGAAGACTGTACGCGTGATCATATGAAGGAAAGGATGAAGGAAAAAAGTTTTTCGCCGTGGGTGGTATACCTAGTCGATAGGTAGCGCTAGTAATTGTAGAGGCTCAAGTTGTTTGGTGACTTCTATTTCGTCAATACTGCGGTGCGCGATGCTGCAACCTATCCCAAGTCTATTTAGAAATCTGTGCCCAAATGGCCGCCAGTGTATTTTCTAAGGTTGTTCACCCTTCAAAATTCTACCCGTTCTTAAGTCCTGGTCCTGATCTGATCCTGGTCCTGGTCCTGGTCCTGGCCTGATCCCTAGACCCTAAAATTTTTCCAAAGCTTTCATTCATCAAAACTCTGGCTGTTTGTTTCAATAATGATTCTGTCAAGGCCTTAAGTGGTAAAAATATATTATTTTTCTAATTAAATTCAGAGTCTGTTATCATGGCCGCCAGTGTAGCAGCGTGCAGGAAGGCTTCTGTGGTGCGGTATACGGCAGCAGGTGATAAGCGGCACAAGCGCGCGCATGTCCACCATCTTGCTTTGACGTGTTTATACGACGGCGTCAAATTTTCCTGAAAATTATGTGCAAAGCAAAGTAAAAACCAGTTTTTATGGCTGCCAGTGTAGAAGCGTGCAGGAAGGCTTCTATCGCGCTATAACGACAGCAGGTGATTAGCGGCACAAGCGCGCGCATGTCCGCCATAAGGCTTTGTCGTATTTATACGACATCGTCAAATATTGCTGATAAATTTGTTTGTAAACAAAATAAAATTGAAGCCTGTTCTCATGGCCACCAGTGTAGCAGCGTGCAGGAAGGCTTCTGTGGTGCGATATACGGCAGCAGGTGATTAGCGGCACGAGCGCGCGCATGTCCGCCATTATGCTTTGTCGTATTTATGCGTCGCGTCCGTAATAGTGAGCGGGCTTTATTTTAATCTGTTATTGTGCTGTTTTATGCTGATTATTCGATGTTCATCTGCGTTTTGCGGCGGTAATGCGTTCGCTTGTCCCTTGTACAATTCTGTTGTTACTGCTTATTTTGTTTTACGTTTGCGCTGTTGCGATTTATTGGGAATTGATTTTGTAATTTCTTTGTTGTTGTGTAGAATTTAATTAAAACTTGCTCTGTAAAGTGCTTGTGTGTTCACCTAAGTTGTTCTTAACGTTGTCCTTAAGAGTATGAATTTCGCTTTTGACACTTGGTTCTTAACAAAATTTCTGTAATACCTATATCGTTACAAACAGCTTATTTTATATAACTTTTTAAACTATCATGGTCACTTACATTAGAATAAATATTATTAACGGGATTATTACCATGTTTATTGTCGTGTTTGAGTATCCGATATTTCGGCACAGTTGCATGCGCCATGATCACGGATGTCAACATCCGCTTATTTTATGTCCCTTCTGCTGGGGAACGAGCCCTAGAAGGCAACACTACAAGGAGAACGAGTCATAAACCACCACGCAGGCCCAGTGTGGATTGGTGGTTGTTAACAACTGCTAATGCAGCCGGGACCAACGGCTTTACGAGCCTTCCGAAGTACGGAGGACCTCGAGTTGTTACATTTTTATTCACCTATCCGATGACCGGCCTTTGCGAAAGTTATTTAACCTCAGCAATCGCGCCATATCGATGTAAAAGAATAATTTGAATTCAGAACAACATACTTCATTGTTGTTTTGTTTTTGATATAACTATATAGAGCTGTATAGCTATAAATCGTAAATCAACTACGTATGACACAATAGTATTTTTCCTAATTCTAAAATAAATTTATAATAAGTAAAAACTGATAGAAATCCGACGACAGCCGAAACACGAAGATTGCCGAAAGACAAAACATATGAACTGTACAGACGCCTGCACATCAACCTGTCCAACTATCAAATTTCTTCAATAAATAATCAACCATATGACATCTACATACAGTTCAAAGTCTATTGAGGAAATTTGACAGTTTGTGGTAGTATGATGTGCATGCGTAAGTAGGTACTGTGGTGATCGGGTCTCCTTGCTCGGGCAGCTTTATGGCACACGACGTGGCCTGAGTCGAAAAAGGAATGCGTCGTCGCAAGAAATCGATAGAAGGAAACAGATGAAGAGGATTCGGTATCAGCCAGCCGAGACGCGCAGGACTAAATACTTGTATTGTGAATTTCTTGATAAATTATAACTAATAAATCGAAGTCACAAGCATTCGAGCGTATGAGGCAGTGAAAATGTTTTTCGAAACAGCGTCTTTCGCGACTACATCATTCGAGTCTATAAGCTTTCGAACCTATGAGGCAGTGTAAAAAATTTTGTGACAGCGTGTGTCGCAACAGCGGCATTCGAAACTACGTAGGACACCCTGATAAAATATAGCACAGTTCTATAATTGCCGCCTTTTATTATAAGTAGAGTTATAAAGCTCTACAGTACCTACTCGTACCATAAGCGTCGGTTATCCGCAATACACAGCCTCTTCTGCTTCTTGCAGTGCCTCTCCATACTGGAGGTTGGCCGTCAGCTCAGCAAACTTCTCTCTATCCTGCGCCAAGCGAAATAGGTCTTCACCCCTGGCAATGCTTGTCCATTCTCGGATGTTTCGTAGCTACGATTTTTTCCGTCTTCCAGCTCGTCGCATGCCTTCAAATTTGCCCATCATTATCACCTCGAGAAGTTGGTATCTCTCATACCGCAAGACAGCCAAGACAGCCTCATATACAACCAAAGAACAGTTGGAATATATAAAGTAGCGGTAATCATGAAGTTTTATAGTGACCAGTCATTTTATCAGCGATTTAGCGTCATATTATTTTTGCTGGAACGACACTCAATATCCAGACACGATTTGCATAAGATAAGAGGACGCTTAGCATATATGACAAGCCACAAGGTGCAAGAGCGCAGTGAAATCATTAATTTATTCCAAGTAATTACATGCTTATTAAGTAGGTTTCAAGTGTAAATGTCGATGCTTTATGTTAGAACACAATTAACGCAGATAAAGTTTATATTGAGATTGTTTTTACAGGTTTCGGTGGATTGTGCAGAGCTGAGTGCGAGTTTTATTAACTATTAGATCACGTTCACGAAAACAAGAATTTGCATTTGAGTGCTTCCTGGTTAGAAAAAAACGAGGAGAGCTTCAAATTTTGTTCTACAATTTTTCTGTTTCAGTAAAGTGATCGAATGGCGAATAAAGCTCGCACTTAGCATCCAGTATGGCAACATTGAAACTCTGTCCATTGCCATATAAACAATGCCAATAAATTCTGCCGTCATATTTAAAAAAGGCACATCTAACATTTTTCAAATCAGGAGAAAAACGGGTTTGAAAAGATAGGCCTTTTTCTCCTGATTCCAAATGTGTGTATCTAACTCAAATTTAAAAAAATGTTAGTTGTGCCCTTTTTCCTTATGACGGCAGAATTGACGTCAGTCTGAACCACAGTTCCTCGCATTCAAACCCAACATCTATCCTTAGGTTCAGCTTTTTAAAGTTAATGACGGTAGTGGTTGACATTGAATAGGCGCCTTTGGCTTTCAAAGTAAAAAAGTAAATAGTGTTAAATAATTTCGGCGGCCTTGTTAGGGTGCAGGTTCAAATCCTGCTCGTGGAAATTTCTTCAACATTTGTCATTTTGTAATTTGTTCGCAACAAAATTTGCGCTTAAAATTATATAAACAAAACAAAAACAGTTTTTTAAGTTTTTTTTTTGAGGACAGCTTGATATTCACCAAGAAGAAATGTACATATCTACAAAAAGACATCCACTTTTAAATTTTATGAGATTAGATGGCAAGAGTTACTGTTGCTATAATAACAAACTGATATGGCAAGCACAGTTATTTATTGCATTTACATAGCAAAAGACTTTATCTTCTATCTGATATGAAAATTATATATCAACATTAAATTAATAAAAATCAAACAGTTTGATACGACAAGCTCGAGTTCTTATAACATTAATTTATCTCACACATCAAAACCACTCATTATCACACTCGTAAGCTTAGTCAAACCAGTTGCCACTAATCCAAATAGGATTAACATAAACACCATTTCACATATATTTACATTCACATTCACCGTTTGAACTGTCCAATAAACATTATGACATGTTGGCGTTGAGTACACCCACACAATCCTAATATTTTTTTTTATTTAGAAACAATTGTAACAACATTACAGTACAAACAAACCCAGGTGATTTTTTAGGAAAATAAAATAAAATAATAATAGAATAATAAGAATTAGGTAGTTCAGATTTATTACATGGTATCATTAGTTTCAAATACAACTTGAGCCACTACCATGAATTTTGGGAGGCTGTGGCAAAAAAACATCAGCTATATTGTTCGCTGAAAGTAAATTAATTAGGTGAATAACGTGTGACAGATAGGATTAACATAAAAACACCATATCACCATATCAATGTAAATATATATTTACATTCACAGTCACCGTTTGAACTGTCCAATAAACATTATGACATGTTGGCATTCGTTCAGCCACACGATCCTAATAGTGCCGAGCGTCTCACTAGACAAAGCGGCCATTCTTATCCCATGTCTTCCCAGTAGCAAATGAATGCTCGAATCCAATTTCCGAACAAAGAGCCAGGTGCTGGATTTTATGGAGTTTAATTGTGTCCAGGCCGGTATAATCGACGCCGCAGGACGCCTGAGCAACGGTGCAGCAAGCCGATATACGAGCGGCGAGCGACACGCTAGCCTTGTGTCTGGCTGACGTGTGCGCTAGACCTGCGAACCGGTGAGACTGTCCACTTCATTTAATATTTTGCTTTTGTTTTATATCATTTGTTTTGTGGCTCGTGGAAATTTTATAGTTGATACAGTAAAAAAAATGTGCGGTGTGTCAGCCTGACATTATTTCTAAGCCAGTGTGACTGCTAGACGTGAGCACTAGACTTGCATACAGTGACAGTAACACTGTCACCTATTTACTTTTATGTCCTCCGTGTCCTAAAAAAATTCTCAAAATTTGTTTTCCATCGCTGATTGCCTCAGACGGCATTTTCAGCATCACCGAGCTTTATAGATGCATAGTGCACCCAAAAGGTGGGTATCCATTATGTTCGCGAACCGCTCGCGCCTCACGCTCATGGCCACTGCTAAATGGAGACGTTATGCACTCATCTACGTAAATACGACACGGCGGCACGGCGCGGCGCGGACCGCAAGTCGCGGAGCATGCAATGTTGCTTGCTCCATGATTGCGGACGTATCCATTACCAGTAGCAGTTGCAGGAACGCCTCTTGGTCTCGGAGTGTCTCGTTGGTAAGTGTGCTGTGAAAAATATTATGGACGAAAGTGGCACCTCTCATCTCCATTGACAATTAGCGATTGAAATGCGAGCTGTGCGTCTGTCAGACGTGGGGGCTAGGACCTGCCGACTATTTTTCTTTTACGTCACATTTATTTAGAGAATATTCTTATTATATATTTGGCTCGGTCTATTCCTCTAGATGCGTAGTGCACGTAAGAATTCGGCGAGCTACACCCAATCAGACAATGGTTGATTTAGCTACTATCGGCCGCTTACCGGCCTACGCACTCGCGCTGTCGCTGTCCGGCCGAGATATTGCGCGCGGCGATATGTTATGTTGGACATACGCCTCTTGGCATTAGCGCTGTGTGTTGGTAATAGTGTGCTGTGAAAAATATTATGGATGAAAGTGGCACCCATCATCTCCATAGTCAGTTAAAGATGTTAGAGGTGCGAGTCGTGCGTCTGTCAGACGTGTGCGCTAGACCTGCACATAGTGGCATTATCACTGTCGACTCTTTTTCTTTTACGACGCATTTATTAAAGAATATCCTCAAAAAAAAATATTTGGCTCGGTCTATTCCTCTAGATGCGTAGTGCACGTAAGAAGCTACACCCAATCAGACAATGGTTGATTTAGCTACTACCGGCCGCTTACCGGCCTACGCACTCGCACTGTCGCTGTCCGGCCGAGGTATTGCGCGCGGCGATATGTTATGTTAGACATACGCCTCTTGGCATTAGCGCTGTGTGTTGGTAATAGTGTGCTGTGAAAAATATTATGGATGAAAGTGGCACCCATCATCTCCATAGTCAGTTAAAGATGTTAGAGGTGCGAGTCGTGCGTCTGTCAGACGTGTGCGCTAGACCTGCACATAGTGGCATTGTCATTGTCGACTCTTTTTCTTTTACGACGCATTTAATAAAGAATATCCTCAAAAAAAATATTTGGCTCGGTCTATTCCTCTAGATGCGTAGTGCACGTAAGAATGCGGCGAGCTACACCCAATCAGACAATGGTTGATTTAGCTACTACCGGCCGCTTACCGGCCTACGCACTCGCGCTGTCGCTGTCCGGCCGAGATATTGCGCGCGGCGATATGTTATGTTGGACATACGCCTCTTGGCATTAGCGCTGTGTGTCTGTACTGTTAGGTTGCAGATACAGCTTAGGTTTCAACTGTATCTGCTTAATTATAGCTTTCGAGGCTGCGGTCTGCTTTATTGGTTGAGATTTGTGTTCTTAAGTATACGTTTTGAAAGCTGCTCTTACATAAGTAAGAGCAGAACACATATAAATGTGTTCGCACTTTGTGAAAAACGCTGCCGGTAGCTAGTAGTTTGGTATATACCTTTGTAAATTTTTATTGCGCGTGTAATGAATACGACACTATTTTAGTTCTTCACTCTTATTGTTGTCTAAAGTTTACGCGAACACTACACATTGATCTCTCCTCCTCCACGGCCCGGTCTACCCGAGCCGAGGTCCGAGCTTTTAGAGGCGCCCTCGGGTAGTTCCGTTCCCCGATCCGAACCCTTCGGAGAATCTAGTAGGGCACGGGGACACGCACTTTTAAGTGTGTGATGCCGTTCCTTCTAGAAAACCTCCGAAGGTGATTCGTTTCACACGTCTTGAGGAACCCTTTAAGTTTCTCGCCACCCCCAAAAAAGCGCGGACACACTGAAAATGCCGTTTGAGGCAATCAGCAATCTCTCTGTCAAAAAAAAAACTACACATTGAAATGAAACTGAAAACACACTTGCGTTGAAACATGTGCGTTCCGTTTCACGCATAAAGCTTACAGTGATTAAATTAAAATGAGGGTATACAAGCTACCAACTAATTATCAGACGATCAACACCTCAGTCTCCCTGTGACCACGGACTTGGGAATGCTAAGGCTTCGGAACGTCAGGATAAACATTAAATAAAACTAATATGATATAAACGCGAGTAGATCCGTAACAGTTAGTCTCATTTCACTTTCACTAAGTTAAAAATTAATAACTAAAGCCGTGTCGGATCATCGAGAGGGTAATGTAAAGCCACTGGCGGTTATATAAGATAGCATTTTTAGTCACCAAAATCAAAACCAAAATCCCAAATTGAAGCCAGTGTGGTGGGTTATGGTGCTCTTTTTTTGAGAGAGTTTGCTGATTGCCTCAATCGGCATTTTCAGCTTCACCGGGCTTGTTTGGGGGCGGCGAAAAACTTAAAGGGTTCCTCAAGCCGTGTGAAACGAATCACCTTCGGAGGTTTACTCCGAAATAACCTTTACACTCACACTAATTATCTAGCCCAAGAGAAGCTTCGTTATGAAACTCGTTATATGGTTACTAGACAACGGATAAACATACTTAAAATACTTAAATACATACTTAATAAACAGAAAACACCCAGACCCGAGACAATTTAGAAAAATAATAATTTCTAAATTGACCTGACCGGGGTTCGAACCCGGGACCTCAGAGATGGCGACACCATGAAAACCGGTGTACAAACCACTCGACCAAGGAGGTCGTCAATGTATTGATTGTCTGTAGTGGTTCTATATTTGATTTTTATACAATTAGAGTCAATGTTACAGTCATTAGGTCATTCGTAACACAATCAAGTAGGCGGCCAGTTGGCTAACTAAATACCAATTTTAATTAAAACAAGGAAGCCTAAGGCGCGGCGCACACTGATAACATCGGTTATGAAATGCGAACAACACACGATGGGGGAGTAACAAGGCGATATCTTGTATCTCGTTCACGCCTCGCCTCTTTCTCGTGCTAATTCCTTAATTAAGTGTAAACCAACGCAAAGTGTTCGATAGTTATGCTGTAAGGTTCAGCGTACACAGAACGAAAGGAGAATATTACATTTACTGATTGTTTTTTTGTAACCGAATTACTGACTATAATTTTCGCGGTCATGATTATTGTTGAGTTTCTCTGGTAGGCGCCATCCAAATGGACACATGGCAGAATCCTAACCAACAGGCCAAATCGATTATTGTCATTCACCTGCCCCGTTCCCAATCTTATTTGGGTTCGGCGTAATAATGTCTTCCTTTTCCATACTCCTCTATCAGTCGTTATCTCAACGTTTACTCCTTAATGTGCTATTGATATTTTTCACACAGTCTCAGTTTGAAGAATGTTGTTATTCGGCATTTTTTTAACGAAAACAAAACCAAAATAATATGGGATTTTGTAATTGGAAATCAACTGACTCAGTTCTTCAGCCTTTCTTCGAGAGTGACTGACTCCAAAAGGATACGGTTGCCTTCTTTTTTTCGGCTAGTCTTCGGGGCATTAGTAACGTATCTACCTCATTTACTTATCATACTAATCATATTAATATTATAAAAAGCAAAGCTTTGTATTTTTGTATGTTTGCAACGAATAAACTCAAAAACTTCTTTTACCATAATGCAGCACTGGATCCGCGTCCAGCTCGTCAAAGACAGTAAAATTATTTTTAACCAATTTTTGTACTAACATAGTTTATAAGATTGTTGTTACTAACACTATATGGACCCTGTCCAAAATAAATGCTTTTAAATATTTTTTATTTTATTACAATATGCTACGTTAGCGCTGAGTAACATAGGCTATATTAAAGAAGAAATCCACCCGTGCAAATCCGGGACGCGCCACTAGTATAATATAATTGAGTACAAACATAGCTCCATTAGACTTCTGACGTTAACCCATGTTTAACAAGAGCGTTCATTTTTATTAAATTATAATAATATTTTTATACTTTAATAATAGAGCTCAGTGTACGCGTCTATTGAACCCGACCGCCGATGTTAAGGTGGCAAAGGGCTCTGTGTTGACAGCAAACAGTAACACGAGATACGCAATTACTACGCGCACACCCGCATGAGACGACCGGGCTGCGGTGATCATTAATGTGGTGAGTAATGTTGCAATCACAGTCGTTACTACATATTCTTGTGTCTCTATAACGGAGATTTTGGTTTGTTTCATCATCATCATCAGCATCAGCATCGACGTAATCATTATCATAGTATAAATAGGCCTCGAGTCTGCTAATTTCATACCATCCTAATAGAACGGTAGGGCTTGATATTGTCATTGGATGGAATATTGTCAAACTCAGAGGAGATAGATATTGTAAGTGTCTGTCTGTCCTTTCTTTATGAATATACAGAGGGACAAATAGAAGAAATTTGGCTTACAAATACTAAAAGGCTCATGAGTGCTATGACAGCTAATGAGCTACTTATAAATATCGAGCGACTTTTGCGAAAGCTTGACTTCAGCAATTGTAGACCGAGCGCGATAACCACTGCGCCATCGAGCTCCTCTGAAACCCTTGCTATTTGTACACCCTTATGGGGTGATCGGGCTACGGTGATCATTAATGTGGTGAGTAGGTTTGCAATCACAGTCGTTACTACATAGTCTTGTATCTCTATAACGGAGATTTTGGTTTGTTTCATCATCATCATCAGCATCATCATCATAATAGTATCATAACTGGGCCTCGAGTTTGCTAACTTCATACCATCTTAATAGAACGGTAGTGCTTGGTTTTGACATTGGATGGAATAGAAATATTGTCAAAGTTAGAGGAGAGAGATATTGTAAATATTAAAGTGTTTGTCTGTCTGTCTGTCCTTTCTTTACGTATATACGGAGGGACGAATAGAAGAAAGGCTTAGCAATTAGTAAAGGGCTCACGAGGGCTATGTATGACAGCTTATGAGCTACTTATCGTAAACATATACCACCACGCGGGCCAAGTGCGGGATGGTGGCTGTTAACGATTGATTATCATTATTTAATTAATATTCGTTATTATATATTATACTAGCTGTGCTCGCGACTTCATCCGCGTGGAATAGTGACTTTCGGCAGCATTTTTAATTTTTTAGGCTCTTTTCCCGTTTTTGCAACATTTTTCACTGATGCTTCGCTCCTATTGGTCGCAGCGTGATGTTATATAGCCTAAAGCCTTCCTTGATAAATGGACTATCCAACACAAAAAAAATTATTCAATTCGAACCAGTAGTTCCTGAGATTAGCGCGTTCAAACAAACAAACAAACAAACAAACTCTTCAGCTTTATAATATTAGTATAGATATCATAATTGATGAATAAACCAAAAAGTTATTTTAGAGATACGTGAAAATGTACCATCAACTATAATTGCAACACTACTTACCACTTTTATTAGAACCAAAGCCCGATTGTCTCAGGAGGGTGTGATCATAGCAAGGTTTATATAAGGAGCTTTCACAGAAGCCGTTCACCGGATCGGACAACAAATTATCATCTCAAGCTCCACCGTGCTTCGGAAAGCACGTAAAGCCTTTGGGCCTGACTGCATTAGCAGTCGTTATCAACCACTAATCCACATTGGCACCGCGTGGTTTGTTGGCCCGTTCTTCCTATACATCCATAGGGAAGGCAAGTACACCAGAAATGGCAGCAGTCAGTAGCAAGTGTATGTAAACGAGTATTATAAATGTGAAAGTGCTTTTGACTAGCGACGTCACTGCACTTCCTAAACCTCTTATACTATAAGCAGCCCATAAACCCTTGCCAATTCATTTGAATATGTAAAAACGATGGTGGCCTTACACTCCCGCGGCGGACAGCCGACATAACTTGCCTTAATGGAGTCCGCAGCACGCACCAACACACATCACATCGGACGGACGGACAGACAGACCTACTTAAGGGGTAAGTTGAAGGTAGACTTTAAAGCTATAGACTTATAGATGAGATTAGATTGGCCGTGCGTTTAAGATATGTAAAGAAGCAATTACACGGGGTAGCTTTTAATGATTTAATTCCGTATGTTGAAAATGAGTATGCCACCTGTTTTGAAGCTTTTCATTTTCACCTACTTGCTTGATGTAAGTTTCTTGGATTTAATTCTTTGATGGTAACCAGGTTTCTGACGTCAAATATATTTTTTTTGTGTCAGTTTTTGTTTCATGTCTAACTGACTGTCTACAACAGTATTGATTATTTTTCTTAGCGGGGACAGGTTGGAGAACCTCAGATTACGATCTCTTAGTGCACACACCACTATTAGGATTGATTGTGCCTCAAATTTTTGCCTTTCCTTTTCCATGAACATTTTCATTTTCATCCTTTTCTATATGCAAAGCAAGATCTTTGAGGGTGAAGAGCTTGAAGTCTTCTGGTTTCAGGTAAAGCGATCTCAGCGGATAAGCTAGCGGTGTAAATAAGTAAGCTTTCTTAGTTTCTTCTCTAACTTTTAAATAACATTCACATGTTTGCAAGGAAGAATTTATAACTGTTTACTTGTATTGTAAATAGGCACAGTGACTTTCATTGGAGCTCAATTATTGTAGCTTTATTTATTTAAAACCTTTTTAATAATATGTTGAATTGTGATCAAGTGTAAAGTCTCCCTTAGCCGGTTTAGCGTGTGCCCGCGTCACATCTCACGAGCCAGCAACGCCGACGGTCGCATAACTCTACGTCCAAATGAAGTCACAAATCTGTAGCCCAATGGATATATCTGTCGCCTTGTCGATATATTGTTGTTCAAGATCTATAACACTTGTAGTGGTATGTTTTATCTTTCGCTTTCACGCCCCAAGATTTCTAATGAGTCTGTTGTGTGTGTCACTATTTGTGTTACTTAGGTGAGCGAGCGAGTTTCAATAAAGGATTTACAAAATCGTACTTTGGTTATCGTGCAGTTCACCCACAAATTTAAGCATGTCAAAGTCGAATTTATAGGTATTTATTGCCAATTAAGTGTAGTCATATAGTATAAATTTGGTGCTTACAACTTAGTTACCTTTTACAGGTACTGCAATATCTATATATATAATACGTGAAGCAAAAACTTTGTACCCCTTTTTTACGAAAATTGCGCGGACGGAGGAGTATGAAATTTCGCACACTTATAGTTTTTATAGAAAATCCAAACTCACATTCTATATTTTTTAATTTTTCATTGCTTAGTGCTTAGGATACAATCCGTGCAGCCTTAATAAAATTACGGTCGAATTTCGACCACGGGGCGACCACTAGTTTTAAACAATAATGTGTCTCACATTATTGATCACAAATATTTTGCCACATGCTAATTTGCGAATAAACAATTCTTCTAAACACTTACTTACTAAATTTTTTTTTTTAACTTGTGGTAGGTTGATGTGCGGGCGTGTGAAAAATGCGGATTGTTTATCACAAGCCCGAAATCCGAATAACATTTTGCCAGATCTGGTAATTGACCTTATTGTAATTGACCTTGCCAAGAGCTTTTCAATATAAAACCATAATATACATGCATAGGACTAATATATTGTTTTTTAAAGTTTACGCGATAACTATACAACGTTATTCGAATCGGGGGTACTAACACGAAGTAAGTGGTACTAAGCCGAAATGAAGATAAAATACCTTTAAAAGATAGTCAGTAACTTTTATTATTATTTTTTACTTTTTTTTATTTATTTACATTTGATTGGTCTACAAAAATCTAGTAGGCTACGGTTTTGACATAGGTTCTCAGCAAATAGGTTTACCTCTAATATCAATGTACGAGCATTGTAAAGAGTGTCGAGTTTTCTCTCTATAATTGGACTAACGTATCAAGAATGTATCCAATAATATTAACTTTTGATTTGTCTTTTTTTGTGACCGCCAGGGCTACCACAGCGTAATTTCTTTTGAAATCTTAAAAATGCTGTTAATCTAAAATTATCCATTTTTAAGGAAAAGTTCTTAGACAAAAGTTATTCACTATAATGTATACTTTACCCACCTTTCAGCTTAGTACCCCCGTTCCGACTAACGTTGTATACTGAATTCACTCCCTTGGAACACGGATCCGGTAAAAAGTTCGAAACGTCATAAAATAATAATATGTAAACGAGGATGTGTGAAGAAGCAACAAGCAACTTGCGGGTCGGCAAAGTGAGTTTGCAATTTGCGCATCTGGACTCCGTTTTGTACATTGGGTATCTATTATTAATACGTGAAGAAAAACTTTGTACCCCTTTTATGAAAATTGCGCGGACGGAGGAGTATGAAATTTCGCACACTTATAGTTTATATAGAGAAAGTTATACGAATGTTAATATTTTTTTTTAATTATGCATAAAAATACATTGAATCAATAAAACAAACATTACACACACTATCATGTATTTGACACACACGTATCTAAATCATTTCAAAAATTTCAAAAATGGAAGAGGGCAGCCGGAATCTGTCAATGCCAATTTGGATTGCAATGGAAAATTAAAAAGATAGAAGGTGAGTTTGGACTCACCTTCTATCTTTTTAATTTTTCATTGCTTAGGATACAATCCGTGCAGCCTTAATAAAATTACGGTCGAATTTCGACCACTGGGCGACCACTAGTAGTTTTTAATTTTCTATAGAAGATTATGCTAATCTGTCCTTTAAAAAAAACAAAATTAAAACGCGACTAGTAAGTAAGTAAACTAAGTACCTAGTAAATAGTCTATAACTGTCCCACTGCTGGGCAGGGGACAACATTGAAATCAAGTCATAACTACTATTGATGGGTAATGGCTTGATCACCATGCTAGCTAAATGCGGGTTGGTGATCACAAACCCGGGCTATGCATCGAAAAATCCGAAACACACTTTGCCCGACCTGGGAATTGAACCCGGGACCTTCGGGTATCGGGCCGAGCGCTCTGACACTCGGCCACCGTGGCGGCGTTAAATTTAAAACGCGACTGAATTTGTTAAAAGCGTTTAATTACAATTCTAATATTACAAACAATACAATTTTCGCCATTATCACGTTCCAAACTGGAACATAAAACACACACGTCAAGTTGAAAGTCTAGCGATAAAAGTCGCAGGCATCTAGGGCACGTTTTATTGTCGCTTGTCGGGGCAAGTGCGGCCCAACTATTTATTGGCTCACGGCAATGATTAATTCGGGCCGAACCTTTTGTAACATGTATCACTCGAAAATTATGTGACCCAATTGTGTTTGTAGTAAAATTGTGACGAAATAATAAGTAAAATGTAGATATAGCTGCTGGTTTTTAACATAACTATATAGTTACTAGATATATTATACTTTAAATTATATAAAACATCTAGACATATTTATAAAATTTATAAAATACAGTGAAAAAATTAAACGTCTACCCGACCCAGCCAGGAATCGAACCTTGCACTGACGCTATGCTACTGGGAAGGCTGACGTAAGCGCTGAATTTTGTCACTGCTTTTTAATTTTTGTGTGCTAATAGCGGCACAGTGCGCCATCTATCCAACGGTCATTGTAACCGATAGCTTTTTATATTCGTCTTTGCAGATGAAATACCACAAAATTGATAACACAACACTATAATAAATTTTTACTTTTTATTTTCAAGTGCTAATTGCTGCACTGAAGCTAAATTAAATATTTATAAAATTTATAAAATACAGTGAAAAAACGATTCCTGGCTGGGTCGGGTAGGCGTTTAATTTTTTCACTGTATTTTATCAAATTAAATAAACGTCATTTATACGTAGTGACTTATGTCAATCCCGTACAGTAATCATTCTATTTGATTTCTATCGTTTTGCCACTTGTCTAGGGGGGCAGATTTCTCTGCACAATGCAACCAACAAGTTTATGATGCGCGAGACAAGACAAAATAAGATAAAGCAGAGTTTTCATAAAATCCTAATTACAGTCGACCTTCTCACAAATGAGTTTCGCAACACAACAGGAGTGACAAATGTAAACGGAGAATCAAGTCGTGATGTCGTAAGTTTTGCCAAATTATAGCGCACAGAAATATGCCTAATTCTAGAGAATATTGTGCGCAGGAGTTTTCTATTAGCAAGTGCGGTTTAAGGTGCAGACTATAGTGTTATGTGTACAGGTGTGTATAAATACTGGGTTGTATAGATTAAAATGTATTAAAGAGATCGATAATTTTGGGGAAACCCTTATCCAGCAGTGGACGTTTTTTGACCAAAATGACGATGGAAGAGATCGATTCCTTTTTAGATATACCTTCTCTATTTAAGTTCTCAAGAATAAATAATAAGCTAATATTCACTTACTCATTAAAAAGTGGATAATAATATCACCAACAGGTACGTTGTACAACAATGCCTAATGATTTTTTAACTTGATACAGTTTGTTTTATGCAGGCAAAAATCTAAAAAAACAAATTTAAAATGGTCTATTATCAAATATGATGATTAAATAGATTTAATATAATTTTATCACCGTCTAGCTAATAAGATTAACCAAATATGTTATTGTAGGCATTTATTGTAATCTGTTTGTGGTACACAAATAAATAAATAAATAATTAAACATAATTTTTATTGATTTCTAAGTACTTTTTTGCATTATTGTTTAAGTATAGAAACAATATGATAAGTATATGTATAGAAAATAATAGTAATGCAGAAATAAAGTAAACTTACAAAACGCCATTAAAAAAGCCTAAAGCATACAAAATAGTGAAAATAGTCACGAAAAATTGCACCTCTAATCACGCATGGCTCATTCTGTATTACCGTCCTCATAGGAGGACCATTTACTTGTACCCGCTGCCTGCTCCGTCCGTCACCGTGCCATATGCCACCCAGTGCAGCTCGCTAGGACGACATTCCTACGTTGACCGCAACCGCCACACGCTCACGAGAAATTAATCACAATTATGCGACAGCGCCGCTACACGCCGCGATGCTACAATGCTAGTGTGATCACACCTTTATGCTACAGTCGGCAGCGTTGATATCCATTGTGTGTATTCTACTGGTAGGATTATTGTTTTTTTTTGTATTGGATATAAAATGGTGGAAGTGTGTTTTGTTTTTCTGTTAGTTATGACGAATCGGATGTTGAGTTATAGAGATTAAAATACTCGTAATACATATTTGATATTCATTTGGCAACAACTGCGAACGTTACAAATACAGTCACTTTAAAGTATCCTTTGAAATTAATTGAAACTTTAGAAGCATATTTGTTTTCAAGATAACGTAATTTTCTGTCATACATTGTCGTTTTTAGTATTTTCCGTTACTTATTTATGTTTCTCACCGTTTAAACCTTCTCTGAACTTCCACAAATATTTCAAAATCAAAATTAGCCAACTCGGTCCGGCCATTCTCGAGTTTTAGGCATTCAAACGAACAGCAATTTTATATATATAGATTAGTTTTAATCTGTTTCAATTTGTTTTATATATTTTACGGGTAAGCACAGTGCCTTGATCTCACCTGATGTTAAGTGATGATAAGGCCAATGATGGAAGCGCACTTCACCCGGGATCCTCAACTAGTGAGGCACTGACTATCCTATCTCTAGCTAACCGAGTACACAAACATGTACCCCCCGCTGGGAATCGAACCCGGGACTCTGGGTCTAAACCGGAGGTCTTAACCACTAGACCTCAGAGGCGGTTAAATATGTAAACTTGAATATTATTATGTTATTATTATTCTGTTTACGCTCTATTATTATGTAAATGTTTACGCGGTGTTATAGAGAGTTCTGTACAATTTGTTGGTGTCCAAAAATTCTTTTTTACTATTTTTCCAATGATTTTCTAAAGGAGATCGTTACGCCCTGCTCCCGATTACATCAAAGATCGTGATGTATGTGGAAATTCTATCGCGTCTGTGGTCCGGTCCACGGAAAATATATGGGAATCTGATGGCTTAATTATAGCCGCCATTGCTGAAGTAATATTGCGGTTTATTTATGGAATGGCGACTTGCGGCCGTAGCTTTGGTCTTAATGTAGAGCGAGTGAAGTATGGAAACCAAGTGCTTTGTTCAAAATCGTAGCGTCCGTCAGAACGTTATACCTATTTGTTGTTGGTTGTGACTGGGCGTCAACAAAATGGATCTAAGTACGACAGAATTATGGTTTATGGTTTAAGAAATTTATTTCTTTAGAAATAATACTTTATTCACTTACCTTAAGAAGTATTTTACTTTAGCACTAAATTCAAGTTAGAAAGTGACTAACAGAACGAAAAGAAACCAATACGTTGGTTTCATTATCATCATCATCAGCTCATTTTATGTCCCCACTGCTGGGGCACGAGCCTTCTTTAAGGATGGATAGGGAGAACGGGCCATAAACCACCACGCGGACCCAGTACGGATTGGTGGTTGTTAACGACTGCTAATGCAACCGGGACCAACGGCTTTAAGTGCCTTCCGAAGCACGGAGGAGCTCGAGATGTAACACTTTTGGTCACCCATCCGATGACCGGCTATGCGAAAGTTGCTTAACCTCAGCACTCGCAGACCGGGCGCGTTAACCACTGCGCCACCGAGCTCCTTGCTACGTTGGTTTATGTAAAACCTATCCAAAAAGCGTTTGGACTTCCTATTTTTGAATCACTTATTAACACTTTTCCACTAAACTACAAACACAAATATAGCAGTGAAACACTGATTCACCACACAACATACAGCTTAACTAACTCTACTTGATAAAGAAATACATAAAAGCAAAAAAAAAAAAACGACGGGTTGCACTCCGGGAGTGCCGGCAGAAGTGAAAACTTGAATATTAACGTTGTGCATTTTTGATATTTTGGAATGGTTAGGGAATCATTTTGCACGAATTGCTTCAATTATCAGTATAAAAGTACTATCATTTATGTCGTAGAATACAATATTTATTGACAGCCATCAGCTGTCACCATCCATGGATGCGCGTGGCACGCTGTAACATAAACACACACGAACATTCGCGCAAGCGCCCTGCGCCGCCTAAACGAAACAGCAGGCATACATTTTCGCCGCGCCGTAGAAAGAGAGGGGGATACTTCCTCTCCTACGCCGCGCCGGCTGTCTACTCTCCATCCGTCTTACGAATTTTCGATCAGGTCACGTGTCCTGACGCGAATTTAACATTTTTTACCCATTACAAAAAAAGTGTACAACGCCGCTAAAGAAGTTTTCACTCAAAAATGAGGGATAAATAAAAAGGGTTGGTTAGTAAGTGAGATATCTGTAATGTTAGTAATGGATCTTTGAATTTAGCTCGTACAGAATATACCTCTAATGGGTCTGGGGGTCGAAAGGTATGGAATCTGTCGCTGAAGAGTCCGGACTGAATTAACTAATTGTTCCGTGCGATATGAGGCTTACCTTGTTTGGTTTGAGTTTTTTTTTATCTTACGGTAAAGCATCATGAATGCCAAGGCCTTCATGATGTTAGTGATGATAAGGCTGAAGGTGGAAGTGCACTTCACCCGGAATCCTCAACTATTGAGGCAAGGCAAGTGTATAATATACAACCTTATTTTTAGTTTATACGAAAATCGAAACACGAGTCCAATATTTTCATTTAAAGAATCAGTACAAAAAAAAATTTTAATATCTTGAAAACTCACGAAGTTACAAGCTTTTTGTGCTGTCCCGTTGTGTTTTTTAGTAGGGTATACTTTATTTGAGATTTTGTAAATATTATTTGGTCAAAATGTAACATGGTATAAAAAAATATTGTAATCGATTCTATTACTGATTCTGGACAAACAGTTTTCAGGTTTCGTATAAACTAAAAATAACATTGTATAATTGTATAAATAAAAAAATCAAAATTCAAAATCATTTATTCAGTTTAGGCTACAAATAGCTCATAAGAACGTCATTATGCCATCGGTTAGTAAGTCTACTCTGGGCATGACATCTTGTACTGAAAAGAACCGGCAAGAAACTCAGCAAGCGTCCAGCTCTTTTCTCCCTTACAGTGTCAAAAATATTAGAAAGTGCCCTATCATAAAAGGACACTTTCCATCACAAATAAACACACAAAAAAATAAAATAAAGGACACACACAAAAAAAACAACAAAATAAAAAAAATCTAAGTTTGCAAAAATTACACCGGGTACCAATTTCAATTTTCACTTACTATAGTGTTTGACTATTAAATAGAAACGGTTTTTATTTTGTCTCATATTTAGTATTTTGCAAAAAATATAATTATAATTTTTAAAATATGGTCACGATAATGCTACAATGCTACCATATACGAATATTTATATAGTGAATATATACATGCATGGTAATTTAAAAAAAAAGCCAGATTTTTAGTATCTTGTAATTCACTTACTTATCATCATCATCATCATCTTAGCCAAAAGACGTCCACTGCTGGACAAAGGCCTCCCCCAAGGATCTCCACAACGACCGGTTTTGTGCTGCTCGCATCCACTTACTTATATAATTGTATCTAAATAGGTTCTTCAACAAAATCTCCATCTTCCAAAATCTCATTTAACACCCTACACTAATTCAATTAAAATAATTGTGAAGAGAGTTTACATAAACCATCTGCGCCTGCGCAATGTTTACTGCCTTATCATTAGTTGGTGAGCTTGAGTAAAATATCTGGAACATGGTATTATCCGACAATATCCGCGTTCAGTAAAACGATGTTATATCATCTGTGCTGTAGGTGCAACTCGTATTGAAGGGTTGGGATGCACCGAGAGCGAGTCTTAGAGCCGTCGCCCACGCCCTATAGTTGGTGACCGATTTTTTAGAGGAAGAAAATGAACGTATGAAATTCTATGTTGCAACGCACAGATCCTTCAAAAAGTTGGTCACAAAATCGGTACAAAAACTTCAGCGAACGGCGGGAGCCGTTATACTTGTGAGAATCGGACTGTAACGGGAAATAACGGTCACTCGTGGGCTGTAAAGCGCAGTAACTGACAGTAACGAAAAGCAACGGGCAGCAAGATCGGCCGCAAAGTGGCTTCAGAAATGTAAGACACCCGGCAGCCTTTTACACAGCAACTTACCATGTAGTGTAAAAAGCTGCCATGCTTAGTCTTGCGATGACGACATGACAATAAAACTATTGGTGGATATTGACACCGCACTTGTCAATTTCAATACTCATGACTAAGGAACTGGCTATCATTATATAATTCTTATTTCTAACTCTCGAAACACGAAATACTACTAAAATTGACTTCACGACGACTTATGGGTAACGTGTAACGCGGGCATATTATTCCATCCTTGGCGTCGCAAGCATCCATGATGTTCAGGGCCGCTATCCACCAGACGTGTTCTCGTATGACAGCTTAGTATCATAAAAGGCCTCGTTGCCACCAATCAAACAAACCGGTTACAATAATGTCTGGCCACATCTGGGAACCGATCGCAGAACCTCTGTGGTTAAGACCAGTAGACCAGGGAAGCGACGCGCGTCAGCCATGTGAAATCTCAACTTAGCAAACAAACGATAATTGAATACAGAATCAACCAGCAATACTCACTGCACCCGGTGCATCCCCGCGTATGTAGACAAGTGCAGATAATATCGATATGCAAGATAACAATGCACACCTTCTGGGCAAGAGAAATTGCCGGTTCGAAAGTGGATTTCATTAGTGCACGGGAATCGAGGGAACCGCTCGCTATGATTCATCTCGAAATTGTTATTAGGCAAATGTGGGCCAGTGTGATACGCCCACCGGTATCTGTGAGCTCGTTACTCGTTCGGACTGTACACTTTCTGTTTCAAAGTTTTGTGGTGATTTTGATTCAATTATAGTCATGTGCTCCGTTTTATTTTCAGGACTATTTCTAGTGGACATCCACTATGGATGGACCTTGGTGCATAGGGAGATTGAGCCACAACTTGTATCACCAAGTAAATGTAAACGGCTGCCATCTTGCGACAACAATCTGGACTACAACTTCTACAGCACGTGCCCAGCTCTTCAGGACTAAGTAACGTGTATGGGGTCGGCAGGAGAGTCCCACATCTAACTGCGACTCCCCAGTGTTACGCGCTTAACTGATTTCTCTAGTATAAATAGTTAAAAAAAGAAACCTCATGTTAATTCTTCGCTGCACGATATGGCCAAAGTTGTTTGATTTATGAGCGCGATTTTTAAACCAAATGTCTTCGTTTCAGTACTTGATCATCCACATTTAAAAGCTGGTTAATCAAAAACGTTTATAGCCCCAAACAACGAAAAAATCTTGTATTAAGTGTCCTTGATAATGTTTAAGGAGTTATGCTCTCGTGCCACCGAAATTATTTCGACTATAATCAAATGCAACCGAAATGACTTGACACTGCCACCGAAATGATAAGTGAGTGCAATGACATTAATACCTTCAGTAAATCAATATAACTTAGCTGCTGCTAAATTTAAGTGGTAGTGGTCGTTAAATGCGTTCTATGCTTCAAAAGCTGACCACACAATCAGGCGCAGACGGCCAGCGCGCGACGCCTCACGATCGCCAGATATATAGTGCGCGTGCGCTCTAAATAAATCACTTCCTGCTAGCGATACAATACTGCAGAAAACAGCGGTAGTGCTATAACGGTGTAGAAGTGGCGCTGTAATCTATAAGTTGATGTTTGATGTAATTTTGGAGGTTACTACTGTGATGTACGAAGTGTAGGTTTTGTACAACTCTGGCAACCAACATTAATCATTTTACAATCCGTTGTCTAAATCACTACCATAACTAAAATTCTTCTACAAAAACACAAATGTTGAAAAAATTTCCACGAGCAGGATTTTAAACCCGCACCCTTCTGACATACCGGGTCAGGTGCTCTTCCAATTGAGCTATCGTGGTTCTAACCAGCCCGCCGAAATTATTCAACACTATTTACTTTTTACTTTGAAAGCCGAAGGCGCCCATTTCCACGAGCAGGATTTTAACCCGCACCCTTCTTGAACATATGTGTTTTTGTAATTTGTTCGCAACAAAATTTGCGTTAAAAATTATATAAACATTTTAAAATTCTTCTCTTCGGCTCTTCATATCATTCTCCAATCTTCCGTGTACGTTTACTTTACTCAGCTCAGATCTAATTTTAAGTCAATATTTAAAAGTTCATTAGACCATTTTCCCATAAGTTTTGTCAATGTCATTCTAACACTAATAAATAATGTAAAAAAACATATCTGTTTAAAATGAAACAACTTTTACGGATCTACTCGCGTTTATTTTACACATTACTTATTTAATGTTTATCCTGACGTTTCGAACCCTTTGCAGGGTCCGTGGTCACAGGGAGACTGAGGTGTTGGTCATCTCATAATTAGTTGGTAGCTTGTATACCCTCATTTAAATTTAATCAGGTGCGTTCCGTTTTACGCAGAAAGAGCTTACAGTATCTTTTGGTCTGCAGTATGGTGTCGGGGCTGGGATTTAATATTTTGTATGATGGGATCCCAGGCTGGTGGTAGATTCCAACCATCTTCTCTATTAAAATTAGGATGTTTTTTAATTTCAATAGCCTCGCGTATCATCCTAGGGATGAATCGTTGTTCTTTAACGAGTATTTGTGGTTTATCAAATCTGATGTAATGGTTGGGCCCCTCTAGGGAATGTTCGCATACTGCAGACTTATTTTCGCGCCTATGCTTGACGTCGGCTATATGTTCTTTAACACGGGTTCCTATACTTCTCTTTGTTTGCCCGATGTAAGACAGCCCACAGTCGCAGTCTAGTTTGTACATATCTGTTTGTTCATCTTTCACGTCACAACGGAGTAACAGATCAGCGTTTTACAACGAAAAAGCAGTTGCAGGGCACGGAAATGACATAGGCTACTGTTCTACGAGAATGAAGTCAGTGGCGCAAAGCTAGTAGTATTGTTCCACTGCTAGACGAAAGAGCTCTATCATCAAAACCAAGTCATCACTCCAATTTGTGAGGCTGGTGATCACAAAGCCGGGATGTGAATCAAAAAATACGAAAAACACTTTACCCTATCTAGAAATTTAACCCAGGACCCCCGGATATCGGACCGAGCGCTTTGCCCCTCTCCCACCGAATCATCATCATCATCATCAGCTCATTTTTATGTCCTCACTGCTGGGGCACAAGCCTTCTCTATGGATGGAAAGGGAGCACGACCATAAACTAGCACGCGGGCCCAGTGCGGATTGGTGGTTGTTAACGACTGCAAATGCAGCCGGGACCAACGGCTTTACGTGCCATCCGAAGCACGGAGGAGCTCGAGATGACACATTTTTGGTCACCCATCCGATGACCGGCCTTTGCAAAAGTTGCTTAACCTCAGCACTCGCAGACCGGGCGCGTTATTCACTGCGCCATCGAGCTCCTCAAGTGTCAAATGCTAGTGCTTAAAGTAAACAGCTGGTAGCGGATTCTTCAGCCTACATTTTACCATCCAGTTGGGGACATGGTGGAATCTGTGGGTCTATGACTCTATATCGCCGTCGTCCGTATGAGGGTGGCGTGATATATCGCCCCTGTAGCGTTAATAAGCGAACACGGGGCTCGTGATCGCCAATAGCGCAGGTGCGGTGCCGTTACGACGAATTTAGTAGGTGCGGCTCCGATACGTCGAATAGTACAGGTGCGGTTCGAACACGATGATTGTTTAACCTTTGTTTTCTGTATTAAAGGGCATTGTTTGTTGCGTTCTTTTGATAGTTGTATGTTTCTTGCTTATGTTATTATTAAGTACCCTGTATCTGCGAAAATACAATGTTTTAAAAAATTACCTTTTGTGTTAACAACACTGTATAAGTGCATATAAAAACAGAGAAACCAAGTGTAAAAGCTAATAAAACTAAAGAAAAAAAATATTTTAAACAATCCAGCTGTTACAATTCGACGTTGTAAATCCGCAAATGACGCATATGGGTCACATTCGCGCGAAATGTCCGTGTTTGGACGTGCTGCGCCGGCGCCGATAAATATACACGTCACAGGAACGTGTTCCCGACGGTTAAACCATTATTGGCACATGTATAACCGTATGTCAAGCGAAAACCGTCTTTACCCTAACACAAATTAGACCAACTTAAGCAAATCCAATTACATATAAAACCTTTGTGAGATGTCTAGGGATACTCCTGTACAAACAAATTCGTACCTTATAATTTGCGATGTAATGAGTATTATTGCTTGCTAAAAGCGTGCCCAGTAAAGATATAAGATCCACTCAAGAGCATCTTGGGATCGTCACGACGATCGTACAATTTGTTACCCGAAAGAGGTTTCTTGTAAGGCTTGAACGCTGAGAATGGATTGAATGCGGGAGAAACACTTATTTAGTGCAGGATTGTATGGCGAACTTCCATTGTGGATTCACGTTTAACGTCGGATATATTTGTGTTATTAAAGTATTTTTATGTTACTTACACAATTATGAATTGTGATCTTTTTTAATTAAAATCACAGTTTATTAAGGGTGCGCCGACAAAAAAATGCCAAAAATGCAGTTACGGTTAAGTAGATATAATTGACAATACTATCGTATTTAATGAACAAAATATACTTATATTTAGTATCATAGGGAACGTGTTTACAATTTGTCAGAACTATAAATTCATAACACGCTATAGTTTTTTCTACAATATCATTTAAAGTTGGGCAAAAATCATGAAAACGAGTGGCGGCGTTTAGTAGATTTCTTATAGTTTATCTAAATTATTGTACCTCTGATTTTGTCTAAACAATCATCAATGGATAAACTACAAATTGCTAGACTACATTTTCGATTCATCAAGTGGTTATTTAAATAATTATTTTTTATTAAGCACCTTAAATTCCCCATACAAAATTAGTATGGCCGCGCGGCATCAAATAAATATGGACGACGACATTTCAAATAAAACATATGACACTTGTCACTTACGGACGGCGCACCCTTAAGTACCTAAACTAGTTTTAATTTGCGAACATGTCATAATGGGATTTAATGCAAATTTAAAAGGTATTCTAGGTTTTATGTGAACGCATTAGTAATAATCTTAATGAGTGGTGTCTTGTAACCGCCTTTGTGGTCGAGTAATTAAATCACCCAATCTCAAATCCAAAGGTTTCGTTACTTGGTTTGGTTGGTGGTAGAACTTAATATTTTTCATTTTTAATTTATTTTATTAGCTACCATTAATAAAATATAATAATAAAAATAAAATAATAATAAAATATAAGTCTATCGCCATAATAACAATGTAGGTACTTAGCATTGTTGTTGTATCATTATTTAGATTTTTTTAATGAATTACTATTTATAAAGTTTATAAAATACATTGAAAAAATTAAACGCCCACCCGACCCAGCCAGAAATCGAAACTGGGTCTTCCACAATCCGGGCGGCTGCACTTACCTCTATGCTACCGGGAAGGCTGACGTAAGCGCTGAATTTTGTCTCTGCTTTTCTAATTTTTGAGTGCTAATAGCGGCACAGTGCGCCATCGCACGAATTATTATTATTATTTATTTTTAATCGCCTCTGTGGTCTAGTGGTTAAGGCTACCGGTCTCAGATCCAGAGGTCCCGGGTTCGATTCCCAGCGGGGAGTACATGTTTGTTTACTCGAATTGGTTGGTTGCTGGTAAGGCTTGTTTGTCCGCCTCACTATATATGCCGTTATTACATCAATGTTTGTAACATTGTTGTGTTACAGCAGCTAGAGATAAAATAGCCGTACCTCAGTAGTTGACGATTCCGGGTGTAGAGCGCTTCCATCTTCGACCTTATCATCACTTTACATCAGATGAAATGTAGACCAAGTGCTTACCCTACTACAAAAAAAAGTTAGAGGAAAAAAATATCTATATATTAATACGTGAAGCAAAAACTTTGTACCCCTATTTAAGAAAATTGCGCGGACGGAGGAGTATGAAATTTCGCACACTTATACTTTATATAGAGAAGGTTATGCAAATGTTAATATTTTTTTTTTAAATTTTGCATAAAAATACATTAAATCAATAAAACAAACATTACACACACTATACCATGTATTTGACACACGCACATAAGTATGTAAATGTGAATATAAATGTGTAAATAATTAACTAGTGGTCGGCCAGTGGTCGGAATTCAACCGTAATTTTATTAAGGCTGCACGGATTGTATCCAAAGCAATGAAAAATTAAAAAGATAGAATGTGAGTTTGAATTGGCATTGACAGATTTCGGCCGCTCCTCTTCCATTTTTGAAATTTTTGAAAAGAGTATTTATGCGTGTGTGTCAAATACATGGTATAGTGTGTGTAATGTTTGTTTTAATGATTTAATGTATTTTTAATGCATAATTAAACAAAAAAATATTATCGTTCTGTACTCCTTCTCTATATAAACTATAATTATGCGAAATTTCATACTCCTGCGTCCGCGCAATTTTCGTAAATAGGGGTAGGTACAAAGTTTTTGCTTCGTATTAATATATAGATGATTGAATTCTCAATGAAGATTCTCCACCACCACTCGTGCAAAGCGTCTGTCACTCACTAGTGAGATTTAATACCACCAAACACTTTATTATCACCACATAACCGAGCATACTAATTACCGTTACCCAGGGCCGGGGCGAGGGCGTGCCACAATAACAGTGGCCGGTGATTACAGTTACAGGGCCGGATCTGGAGCGATATTAATATGCAATTAACTTGCCACGCGATCCTATCCGGAGTATGTAATGTGTAATAAGTATGTTGGGTGCAATGTTTTATGGACTATAAACTATAGGCGTACGACTTTAGAGTTTAATTTGATTATGTCGTTATGCGATTGTTTTTATGTCCACTAACTAGCTTTTTGTGCTATTTGCTGTACAGTTGACGCTGGATGAATTATCTTATTAATCTTAAGGTTTAGATGGGTAATGATTTTTTACTGGAATATGAGAAATATGATAAATACTGGTTGTCTGGAAGAGTTTTTATACGATAAGACCGCCAAATTGTCTCATCCTACTAATATTATAAACGCGAAAGTTTGTAAGTATGGATGGATGTTTGTTACTTTTTCACGTAAAAACTACTGAATGGATTTGGATGAAATTCGGCATACAGATAGTTTATAACCTGGATTAACACAAAGAATACTTTTTATCTCGATATTCCCACGGGAACGGGAACCACGCGGGTGAAACCGCAAGCGGCCGCTAGTTGTACATAATTTAGTTTTATCTTCAATGTAATTTTTTGTATAGTTGTAATAAAGGTGTTATCTATCTATCTATCTTTCTATCTCATGCTATATAATATCAGCTTTGTAGAAAACCTAGAACTTACAGATCATAAGAACTTAGTTATTATATCTTTAGGCCTAGCACAAATAATTATTAAAATCGTATAGTAGAACGTGTTAGGATAAAAAAGGAGTATTATAGACAGGACCTACCTGGCATAAATAAGTTTTCTGAAATAAATTCTTGAAATATTGATGTCGACTTCTTTAAATTTTTCAACGTTGAATGCATATTTTAGTTGGTTGTTACTTAGGCCAGTTGCGATTTAGACCAGTAGACCAGTTGCGTTTTAGACCAGTTGCTACTTAGACCAGTTGCGTTTTAGACCAACTGATACCAACTCTTTGATAGTCTTATCACCCTGTTATGTAGACTTTTCAGTTTATTATTTCATAAATAAAATATACAGTTGGTTAGACCGAAAAATAGACATTACTGCTTCTTTTGCTTTATTTTGAATATTTATGAGATTTTTAATGGGTCTTCTCTAAAATTAAATAGAGCACTAATAACGGATATGACTTAATACAAATAGGTAATCTAAAGTTCAGGGTACACCTAAGTGTACCACCTAAGTATACAGTCTAAGTGCTGGTTCGAAACTACATATAATTATTACATAACTACATGTTTTATTATGCAGGTTGGTCAGAACTATGTAACTAATTTGATAGTCGATTAAGGGTACCGTTGCGATCATTTTAAACCAAATATAACTAAGTAATCATAACATCATGTAGCTACGAGTGATAAAAGAGTGGTCCGAAACCCGCCTCTGTGGTCTAGTGGCTAAGACCACCGGTTAAGACCCAGAGGTCCCGCGTTCGATTCCCAGCGGGGGGTACATGTTTGTGTACTCGGTTTGGTTGGTGTTAGCTTGTTTGCCCGCCTGGCTAGCTACCACCATCTTATCTAAATATATCGCCATAACATCAATGTTTGTAGCATTGTTGTGCGGCAGCTAGAGATAAGATAGCCAGTGCCTCACTAGTTGAGGATCCCGTGTGAAGTGCGCTTTTATCTTTGGCCTTATCATCACTTAACATCAGGTGAGATCAAGGCACTGCTTACCCGTTAATATAAAAAAAAGAAAAGAAAGGAATGGTGCTTTTGCAGGATAATATATTGCAGTTATTATCGATTTGTTTGGTTAATGGTTGTGTTGATCTCAAGGGGATGTTAGAGTAAAAAGCGGACTGTATGTTAGTATTACTCGTAACAATCAAGCCCGGTGAAGCTGAAAATGCCGTTTGAGGCAATCAGCAATCCCATTCCAAAAAAAAAACTCGTAACAAACAATTCGTGTGTCCGTACAATTAAATCGACCGGTGTCTAAGCTGTCGCGAGACAGTTGTGCTTATATGTAATCCGCCTGACTAGCTACCATCATTATGTGAGTCTGTTGCCAAAACTACATTTCACATTATTGTGTAAGGAGATCTGTAAGTGAGAAAAGACATGGACACTTGCTGAGTTTCTTGCCGGTTCTTCTCAGTACAAGATCTCCCGCCCAGAGTAGACTTACGAACCGATGACATAATGACGTTCATAAGAGCTATTTGTAGTCTAAACTGAATAAATGATTTTGAATTATTTTTAAATTTTGTGTTTCGATAATAAGCTACTTCTTTAGCTGTTGAGAAATCCGGATGAAGTGCCCTTCGGCCTTATTGTCACTTACCATAAACGATGAAGGCTTAGCACTTCCACAGTGTGGAATTAAAAATAAACTTATTAGTCTACGTCACTCTTGAATAGCCAAGTTTTTAATTTGTGAAAGAATTTTGATAATCGGTTGAGAATTTGAAAGATTACAATCTGCATATATCTTTAAACGAACTCAAACATTCTTGTAATGTAGGCCTAAATGCAGACGAAGCCACAGGCAATGTTACTATTTAATACTCATAAGTCAAACCATTCGTTCATTTGCCATAACACTAAGGCTTTCAAGGCTGCATTTTGATGAACGAGGCGTCGAACTGAAGCCTCCAGGCCTATGCCCGTTTATTTACTGAGTGTAGTGGGACTGTAAGTGTCTGACTTCATTTGTGAGGATAGTAGTTTTGTTTAAGGATATTATAGGATTTTTTTGATAGAATTTCCAACTAATGTTAATCTTGTTAATTGGCAACTGATAAGTAGTCAGTCTGAAGCTAATACTTAATTATTTTATAAAGCTTGCATACCTACTTTGATTACATTCAAGTATTTAAAGAGGACTGATCGTTGTGGGGATCTTTGGGGGAGGCCTATGCCCAGCAGTGGGCGTCATATGGCTGACGATGATGATGATGATATAAAGAGGATTATGAGGAGCTCAGTGACGCAATAATGCCGGTCATCGGATGGATGACCAAAAGTTTATCATTTCGAGTTCCTTCGTGCTTCGAAAGGCACTTTTTTTATCTATTTCTTTTTTTGTTGATCTCTGTTACTTTAGCAGTCGTTAACAACCACCAATCCGCACTGGGCCCGCGTGATGGTTTATGACCCGCTCTGTGGTGTCTCAATCCATAGGGAAGACTCGAAGAAGAAACATATGTCCTTATGAAGAACTATAACATTTCAACCTTTAAAAGCATGACATGACAAAGCAAAAACTTTGTACACCTTTTTACGAAAATTGCGCGGACGGAGGAGTATGAAATTTCGCACACTTATTATAGTTTATATAAAGAAGGTTATCCGAATGTTAATTTTTTTTAAATAATGCATAAAAATACCATAATACCAATAAAACAAACATTACACACACTACCATGTATTTGACACACACGCTTATATACTCTTTTCAAAAATTTCAAAAATGGAAGGAGCGGCCGAAATCTATCAATGCCAATCCAAACTCATGTTCTATCTTTTTAAATTTTTCATTGCTTATGATACAATCCGTGCAGCCTTAATAAAATTACGGTCGAATTTAGACCACTGGGCGACCACTAGTTTAATTAAATATACCTAAAGCAAGACTTAACAAAACTAAGTTTTACAATTTTTATTATTATACCTAAAAAGTAAATTTTCTTCAAAAGAGATTGATGGAAGACCGCCAAACATCGATAAGAATGTATGAACATTTTTGCCAAGCATTAGGACAAAATATATTCATTTAAAAAAAAACCTAGCGATATTTAAATATCATAAACAAGTACACTTTTGCAATACGCCGATTCCCGTTTTCCCATAATAAATAAATCATGAACAGAGGAGCGGATAAAAAACGGATACCCCACGACACTTCCAAATCACGTGAAACCTCGGCGTGACGCCCCCGACACACTCGATCCATCACGCAGCGTGTTAACAGCATTACCAGTATCAACCACAACATAAAAAAAAAATATTTTCCTTACCACCTACAAAATAAGACTTGTTTTCGCACATACAACAAGCAACAATAAAGTTGTTACACGATGCGTTACCAATTTTCTCCATCCATCTTATTAGTCTTTATTGCCAACTCGTTAAGAACGAGAATACTTTAATCGGGTTTCTTTTTGTAATGTTGTTACGTCATACATCGAGAGAGTTGCCCAAACGTAAAATTGCGATATAACTTTATTTTTTAACTGGAAGATAGACGACTTAAGAGGCGCTTCATGGGACGGTATATGTCGTAATAAGATAAGCTCCTTGAGTTTGACGGTGAGATGATTATTGTCGCAGATTTAAAAGGCCACTTAAAAACATACTATTTTCCTTGAATGAATCAATTTATTCACATTCACAATATTAATTGAACACTGTTCGAAAATTCGAGGAATTCATTACTAAAAATAAAATAAAATATCAGCACTAAATTGGCAATAATTTTTTTTCTCGCTGTAAGTAGGTACTCTGAATAATTCGTAAAGATTCAAAGTAAAAATACCCGTAAAGTTTAGCATACTTTATAGTTTACAAAATACCATAAAATATATAATTTTATGGTATTTTTAAAACTATAAAGTAAGTATGCTATAATTTTTATGTATTATTTTCGCCACCTGTGACAGGTTGCGCGACACACAAGGGGGTATACTACATAAAATTACAGGAACCAGTGATTGCCATTTTTTTTTTAAATCATTAAAAATAGAGATCAGCGTCTGATTTTAGTCTTTATTAAATCAAATAATTTTATGACCACCAATATATGCTATATGCTATGCTATTTTATTATTATTATCTCTCTATCTATTATTTTACATATTAATTTACATTTTTGAATATTTTCTAAAAAACAAAACAAACATTTAAAAATATAAAAAATAGGGGTCCACCGGCATCGGGACCAGGGTCCAAACTACCGGTGATTAGGGCTCCAGAGACAGGAACCTCCTCACAATGCGTGCTTATTATTACTATTATTATTATCTCTTTATTGCTTTCCCATATGTATTACAAGGATCTTAAAATAATGTCAAGAAAACTGTGTCGAACACAGTGCCTAAAGTGTCGAACACACTATCACCTATCACTATCACTACGATACTTATCTGTAACATAACAAAACAACGATACCATTTCTATCGATAAAATTCAATAATTTTAATTAGAAGTGTTAAAGTAAACCACCAGCTGTATTGGTGTATTGTATTGTAACGTTAGCTGACAAGGTGGAGTACAGTCAACAACAAAGGTAACTGATGATTGGTCAAGTTTCAAAATATAAAATCAGCATGAAAATCAAAACTTTTTAAACACATCAAAAAACCTTCGAGTTTCTACTACTACCTGCAAACTTTGACTGTAGGTATATAGAAAATACCGACTTACACTATAGAAACTTAATTTTAAAATCTAGTAAACATCATCTACATTTGCTGGACTGTACCCGTCTATTCAGACGATACATCGAGATAGACTTTTCCTTCTGGCCTGCTCCTTAGCTGGCCGCTTCTCCGAGTGGCTAAAAGGAATCACGCTTATGACGTAAAATCATACAAGAACTCACCCGGGCTACGCCGGATGCTCCTCCAAGCTATATTGGCTAGAGGGATAGAGGGGCGTTGGTGGCAAGGAAGGATCAAGGAAAGAAGAGGTAAACCAATTGCTCTTCCTAATCCGGTTTTATTCTGCACATCCAGGTGCTGAGTGACTCCAATCGGCCCGCAAGCCTGTAGGCGTCACCGTCAGGCGACCTGCCTCATGTATTTTTGGACTAGCACCTCCGCGCACTTACACCTCATGTTCACTTGCTCTTCGTGAGCCAAACACCCAAAGCACTGGTGTTTCAAGTTTTCACTTAGAAAAATAAACTATGTTACTAATTAACACTCCACGATATTTGTCCTCGCTAGGACGTGATTTCAAGTTCTAAAGTTCTGTTTTTATTACAATTCACTCTCCAGCGAGAGGTTAGAGAGACCTAATTATCTCAATCTGCTTCTTTTTTTTTTTTAGTGTAGTTTGTTCCTTGAGGAACCGGCTAAGGTCATAGACCATGCTGCCATGTCATTAGTTTAAGTAATACATAAATAAACAATATTTTCATATATGATAATGATGATGAATGATATTAGAATTGGGAAGTGAGAAATGATATACCCCCCAACCCCTCGAGTATCTCAGTAAAGATGTGGGGCTTTACTAAGTCCTCACGTGAGCTTCTTGAGAGAATTTGAAAAGTGACGTTGCACTGTTTTGTTTCATTTGCCAACACTTATGCACACTCACGAACACTTAACGGTTAATAATCCACCATTATTTCACATTAATATTCGACATAACACAAATTTTGGAAAATAAAGCAAAACCGCAAACATGACGCTTTACTTTCCCGCCAAGAAGTCCTATCTCAATCTGCCACAACATGACATCTGTCAGTCGCACATACAAAAAAAATCTTTTGGAGGCAAAGGAACCACGGACATACGGTCTGTTATGAACACGTCGGGAGTAATGAGTTTCAGATTATTGATCGATCGATGATTGCTTAACCCGGATTTATGATCACCAATCCGCAATAGGTAAGCGTGGTGATTAAGCCAAAACCCATGAATTATAGCGGTGATAAGTCAACGCTAAAAATGCCGCCTGAGGCAATCAGAAAAGTCTCTCCGAGAAAAAAATGCTGTGACTTGACTTAAATGACAAAGGCCTTTTCCTAGCAGTGGTATATAGATTATAACTTTACTTAAATTCATGAATAAAAGTTTATAATCGCACTTTTAAAGGACAAGTCTGTTAAATATATCTCATAAGTTTGCATACTTGTGAACATACAGACCTATATACACCGAGACATTTTAATGGTTGTTTTCCCGCAGGTGGGTAGGTCAGGCCATGAAACTGAACAACTTTCCCTAAGAAACACAGGTCAAAAAACGAGATATTTTTTTCGATTTTCTATAAGCTTTTCAAAGCCTCTATTGACCGAACATGGTTTTTATGGGAAAGTTAAAAAATTATCTCGGTTTTTGACCTATGTTTCTTGGGGAAAGTTGTTCAGTGTCATGGCCTGATCTACCCACCTGCGGGAAAACAACCATTAAAATGTCTCGGTGTATAAACCTATATAGTGTTATAAACATTTGCTCTGTGAGTGAACGCAACTCAGAAATATGAAACATTATACTGCCTTTGTGACTAGCAAACTATTTCAATTGACAATAAAAAAGGGAGAAGTAAAAGCGACTGCCTCAAACGGGACTATCTTTCGCAATACAGCTGCACTTCCAATTGAAAAAAACGTCATAAGCGTGGTTTTCCTGACGATTCTCTCAAGTAGTTTAGTAGGTAGTACATCTTTGGACATAAAAAGTATATTTCTAGTTGTTTTAATCTGTATTAAAATTTACTAGGAGAGTTCATTATCTACAACTGTTGATATTTTTCGAAAAAACTGCATTAACAACTTCAATTACACAATTAATTATTGGGAATTCTGAAAAAAAAACATCAAACAAACAACAGCTGTATAAAAAATACATTCATTCATTATTTTTCAACTGACATCTATTAGAAAACTGTCCCAGTAACATAAGCAGTATCCATCACCTTCATCATCATCAGCAGAGCTGTGTGGAATTCAACCAATAGAGTTCCTTAGCGCAGAAGAGACGTTAAAATGAAGGAACTCTATTGGCTGATTTCCACAAAGCTCTACTTCCTCAATGAATCTCACTCTTAGTCCACTGCTGGTCATAGGCCTCTCCAAGTGCACACCGCTGAGTTACACTGAGCACGATCTACGATAGAGCAACAGAGCCTTTTTTAAATTTCACTGAATCCGTGAATTCCAGCGGAGACACGTCCATACTAATTCATCAACATCAAAGCGAAATCTCACTAAAAGCCAGTCGTAGTCGGAGCTGTAACCTATAACAGGAGTATTGATTAAAAAAGCAACATAAATTAGCGATTTGCCGGCGAGGCGGGAGGGGGATGTTGTCAAAAAACTTTTATAAGTGTTTATGTGTACGCTCCCCCCCTCGCCCCGGCAGCCCCGCGCTGACACCCTTTCGCGTATACCCACATTCGTATAAAACACCCGCGGTACAGACGCAAGACGTTTTAGCTCGAGAGCTGGGACCTTGGTCGGCGATGGAAAATACGAACGACAAAATTTTGCATTGTAATTATTTTTTTAAATTAAAATAAAAAGTTGATTTGCGGTTTTTATGATACTGTCACTTTATCACTTAGGTGCCAAAATCATTTACAGTATATAAATGATTTTGGTACCTAAGATAAACAAATTTTTGGCAATGAGTTTTTCAAACATTTGATGAGTGAGTTTTTCAGCATTTTTTGTCACGTCTTTTTGATTAAAATTGCATTTCATTTAAATACACAAACGATATCTTTATTTTTTATAAATAGGTAGGTTAAGTAGTTACAAACAAACGAAAAAAAAAAAATGAATCTGCCCACCCAATAAAAATAGTAAGTTTATTGATAACTTTTTGTAAAGTAATTCGTGTCTTAAATTATGTTTTATATTCTATGGTTTGTTTATTAAATATAACATTTCATAATTGTGAATTATCACTATTATATATTATATTATTTACTATTTGTAAAATATAATAGGTCGATATCTCTCAAGAAGTGTAAAGTCTGATTAATTAAAGTCCCACATCATAACTGAAACTCGAAAGGAATGGCATTTATCAATCATCTTTAATTTTCATATTTGTTAATTATTATTAGGAGGACTTTTAAATTATACTAGATGATCTAATCATCTAGTATAATTTAAAAGTTTAAATCATCATTTAGTAAATAACAAAACATGTACCTACTTAAAACAGGCTATCGCATTCCTAACTCTTTTATTGCATCTATTTTTAATTATTTTTTTTCAGTTCTGGTATTCTTCTGATTTTTACTTTCGGTTTTTTCTTTCCTTTTTTGGGTGTCTTTCTAATCTTTTAAAGAGACAAGGAAAGGATACGCCATAAAAATATGTAGATAGTAATAATGTAACAATGACTTTATTTAATAAGGTTCATAACAAAGTTCTTAAACCCCATTTAATAAAAACTTAGTTTAAAGTTGTCTCCGATTTGGAAATGAAACTACAAAGCAGTTTTCCCGCAACATCGCACTGAAGCCGCTATAAAAATCAATCACCGGCACTGACGCTTCCGTCGTCCGTCTGTACGCTGACATACAAGTACATGTAAATTAAACACCACCGCACACAGACACGCACACAAATAAAAACGTAAAGAAACACCGCGCAGAGGAAGAATGTATTAAGAAAGCGGGAGAGAGACGGCCTTCTAATTAACACCTCACGAGCGAGCGGGACGGGGATACACGACACGCTAATTAAGAATACAAGAAGAAAGACGCGCGTTTTATGTAAGACCTATCGCTGTGTGCGCTCTTTTAGTGTGTGCTGACGATTTTCCATTTGTACGGAGAATGTATAGGTGTTGCGTTATTAACTCATTATGTGAAGAGTTAGCGAGTACATAAGGCTCTATTTACTGGTTAATTGAAAGCGGTTTTCTGATAAGGGCTTGGTAAAGACAGCGGTATCGGCTGTGTAGATTTGATTTTGATTTTAATAAGTTGTATCGCAAAAATAAGTTTTTGCGGTCTGACTCCGCGAAGTTGCGCCAAGTTTGGGACAGCGGTCGTGGGTGGGTGTAAAGTTTGTTATTTCGTTTTTCAACGTCACTGTTATAATTATGTAGCTTCGCTGTAATGAGTAAAGGCTTGTTAAGGGAGTTTTTTTGGCTGTCTTGATTATGTCAGTTGTTGTTTACAACCAATTGGTTTGTTGACTCTGTATGTGTGTCTTAAGGTAGTAGTAGATAGGTTAGGGTCAGATTTCCATGTGCTGTTTATGTGGGGAAGTATGAGCCCAGCAGTAGAATGATTATAGGCTGATGATGATGATGATAAAAGACATTTTTTTTTTTTGGAAAAAAGCTTTCCACGGTCGGGATGACATAACGGGTCAGGTGCACGGTATGTTAGAGGGTGCGAGTTTAAATACTGCTCGTAGACTTTTTTTCAACATTTTTCCCTCAACAAAATTTGCGGAAAATTGTTTGAAACCATAAATATTGTATCTATGTTCAATTGTAAACTTGAAATTTTAAAGAGTTATTTTTTACAGAACTAGCCGTAACAGGTAGGGATAACAAACTCGGAGGCTTTCTAGGAATCAGCATATAATAAGGCGATTATCGTCATTGAAGCAGACTAAAAAGTACATAAGAAGCTTAAACCATCTCCTTAGTACATATTATTATGTACCTTATAGATATTGACGTATATACACATCAAGATGTTGTGAAATAAACAAGGACGCTACTTATCTATTTCAAATTTCCTAAGAATTACCGTTGTCCTGGTTGTTGTCTTAAAGCAGTCGTTTAAATCCACCAGCCTTCAATATGTAAACATTGTGGACTATGGGCCGATTTTGCCAAGTGCTATAAAAGTCATGTAAAAAGATCAGCACCGGGATTTTTATAAGCTTATATTATATTCTAGTGGTAAAAACAGTTTTTGTGCAATTTCGCAGTCGTCAGCTAAACTTATAAATACTAGCATTTTTTAAAGGGCATTTATATATAATTACTAGAAACGACAAGAACCTAGACCGAGTTTTTTTGCCATTCGATCGCGTTAGTTAAATCTAGAATTTGTATGGCATTGAAGCAGCGCCTCCTGGCGACAAAAAAGAAGTGTAAAAATGTTGACATCCTAATTTTTATTTTTATTAATCTGATCGAATGCCAAATAAAACTTGCACTAGGCATCCTAAAGCCACAGTACTTTTATTGTACTTTACGTCCTCAGCCTGACTGAAGTCAGTCGCAAGTCGCAACACACAAATCGCTTTTTGATCACCCCCGAACCGGCGGAATCTTATCTCGCGACGTCCCACGTTTATTTGTTTTAAGCTTTCAATGCGGACGAGTGAAACAGCCAGTGTGTATCGGGTTACTGATAACGTCATAAATGTGACCGCAATACAATCGGCAATGAGCTTTCCCGCCTTCGGTTAAGGTCCAGTTTCGCCTGCGGGTGTACGCTCGAGATAGATGCCAGGTATCGCCGTCTTGCTCTGAGAAAAAGCTTGTAAGAAAGCGAAGAATGGCGGAAGAAAAGGGAAGGGACAGAAGATATGTCTCGGAGTCGTGATGAATTAAATTTTTGGGGGGGCATCAGAGGGGGGGACTTGCCCCTTTCATTGGCGCGTCTTCATCCAGGCATTCGTTTCTTTAATTTGTGTTAATTAATTTTTTGGACGCGTAAATAGCGGGTTGTGAGCTGGAACGCTCGAGAAGATTCTTTATGTGAAGAATTCTTATATAATTGTGTTTATAACTATCTGGACATACAGTCTTGAAATAACCACCTCCGTAGTCTAGGGGTTAAATCACCGGTTTCAAACCCTGAGATTTGAGTTCGATTCACAGCAGGGCATATATTTTACTATGTTTGGTCAGTCATCCACCATCCATCATCTTATCTGAGTGGATAAGTGTTCCGAATGTTAGAGATGTTAGTAAAGATAGCCAACTACGCAGCAGTTAAGGATTCCAGGTGAAGTGTGCTTCCACTTTAGGCCTTATCATCACATTTTCGTTTCATCATCAACATCATCAGCTCATTTTATGTCCCCACTGCTGGGGCGTAAGCCTTCCCTATAGATATGGATAGGGAGAACGGGCCATAAACCACCACGCGGGCCCAGTGCGGATTGGTGGTTGTTAACGACTGGCTAATGCAGCCGGGACCGACGGCTTAACGTGCCTTCCGAAGCACGGAGGAGTTCGAAATGATAAATTTTTGGTCACCGATCCTATGACTGGTTTTTGCGAAAGTTGCTTAACTTCAGCTATTGCAGACCGAGCGCGTTAACCACTGCGCCATCGAGCTACTCATTTTCGTTTAAATTATACAAAAAAAATAACAAAATTTACCTCAATGACTTTAGCTCAACGCAAACTCCCTATGTCTCGATCAATTTGACGCTTACTGTATCCAAACTAAGGAAGACAAACTTTTCTCCAATTCCAATTCTCACCGCACGCCAAGAGAGTAAATCTCACTAGCTCACGTCACATTAACACCTACCTACCACCTACCGCTACCTACTAAGACCTACGACGAACATTCGGCCGCGCGTTTGAAATTACAAAAGTTCGAGAATAGCTCACGTCAGTTAATTTCCGAGTGCGCCCTCGTACAAGCACGTATGCACACTAAAAAAAACGCGAATCGATATAACGCGAAACAAAAGAACCCCACTCGGATATGCCGAAATCGATGCGAAGAAGTGTCATTAAAGAACCCCCAAAAATTAAAACCCCTAACGCACACATACACCCTAATGAACTATTGAAGGGATGCGTTTGACAATTTCGTTGTCATGCAAAAAATATGGGCCCGCCGGGGTTACTCGAGGTCGTGGTGGGAGGCATTATTGCTGCCTAATCTTTAATCAGTAATTTGTAATAATTAATCATTTGTTTTCTATAAACATGATGAATGTTTGCAAAAACACTCTAGGTTTCGCATATTCAGCCCTAGATTATTGACATACAAATTATCAATTTAACATAAAAAAGACATAGTTAGTTAAAAAAAAACTGACGAAATAAACCTAATAATAAAAATTACGATTTGACATGAAATATATACTAATTGGACTGATAGGTAACGGTCGCGGGAAGCCGCTAGATACGAGCGGCACAAAACCGGTCGTTGTGGAGTCTTGGGGGAGGCCTTTGTCCAGCAGTGGACGTATTTTGGCTGAGGGCTGAGATGATGATGATACTAATTAGCAATTTTCCAAAAATAGCAAAAAGTACCAATAAGTACATGTACGTGCCAAAAATTTTACTGTTTTACTCAAGTTATAAAGGAATACAATTATCATCATTGCCATCAGGCAATATACATATCTGCTGGAGTTCAGGGGCCTTACTATAAAATTAAATAAATAAAATAAAATACTTTTGACATGCATTTCATCACTGACCGCCAAAACACGTTTTTTTCAAAATGGCGGACATGTAGGTATGCCAGGTTCCATACAAAAATGTTCGAACCTCTTTCAGGCCATGGTCCATATTCACAATTACCAAATTCATATACAATAAAATTACATATTATTACATTAAATTATTAAAGTATACTAGATCACATTATAATTAAAATCCATTCAATAAATAAAATAGAGTAGAGAATGTTAGTAACAATAGACTTACAACTATGTTAGTAACTAAATAACAAATAGAACGCAAATATCCCGACCTGGAGACTCACTGGCTTGCATGTAAAACATGCAATTCAGTGATCCTCCGGAAGACAGCTGCATCCATCATGTCAGCTATCATCTTCAGGATCATGTTGCTGCTTCCTCTAACCTTGCCCACTAATGAGAATGACGATGACTTCCTGCGCATGATGGCAAAAAAATCATCGACATGTACATCCGCGAACATACCCGACGCACTACAAAACCGAGGAAGCCACAACAAGGCCCTGAAGGTATTATCATACTGGACTCGTAGGGAAATATACGATTTCAGGGTAAAGCTAGTTCATAAACCACAGGTGTAGAAACTCTGACAGTATGCTCTGAAAAGTGTTATCTTTACTGACGCCGTACACCTCATGAATTTACGAGCCAACATATTATTGTAACCCTTATCGACAATGCCCTGCGCTCCCTTTCAATGTCATCCACATCTTTTAAATAAACTCTCAGTAACAATATGACCAAGGTACCTAAATTGAGCAATGCGACTCAGAGGTACATCGTTTAGAAAGATTGGTGGTATACAGGGTGGAAAAAAAAGACCGTGGTTGGAGTAAAAGGACCCTTAATATTGATGATGGCAAATTTTACTGAAAGGAAACATTCCTTTATTTTCAAAAATAATTAAAACTGCATTTAAAGATTTAAAAAAAATCACCTGCTTGAGCCGGGAATCGAACCGGTGAAATGTGAAAAAAAACATCCTGTATTTTATGATACCAACAGAAAGAGTCATTCATAACAACATAGTATCTTAAATTAAAGAAAGACCAAGAAAAATATTTTTATTATTGTAAAGCTTACTCATATATCTAAAGAAAATAGTTCACTTAACTTACGATTTTTCAAAATCAATTATTATTAATTATTTTTGAAAATAAAGGAATGTGTCCTTTCAGTAAAATCTGCCATCATTAATATAAAGGGTGCCTTTCCTCCAACCACGGTCTTTTTTTCCACCCTGTATAGGCATTAACACTTATATTATCAATGCGACATCCGACATTCATCCTACTCAGCTCTTCGATCAATTTATTCAATACATTAAATAATCTACAGTGCTACTATGTGCTACTACAGAATTGTTGTAGCAGTTTTGTTGCGAAAACGAGACGCGTGAAGATACTAGTATTATTGCTTAGAGAAATGATAGTAAGGCCTACGGTATTCTCGCATGATTAAAAGTGAATAGGAAGAGCAGGTCACAATCTACAACGCCCAAATGCGACAACAAATGGGCCCAACGGCCCAATGTTTTTTTTAAAATTTGGTCACCGATCCTTCGACCAGCATTGCGAAAGTTGTTTTACTTGCATGATCGCTCCCCAGCTCCTCCGCTATCATTCGTCGCATAGCGGGAGGTTTAAGGCTAATAAAAATAAACAAAATTCGCCCATATTTCAACGTAAGCAATTAAATTGAACGATATCGCTAAACATTCCAAGTTTTATGGCCAATAAAAGGCACGCAATGTTAGTCCAAATGTAATTGTTGATATATCATATGCTCAGTTAATAATGTTATTAAAAGTTTATACGACATATAACAAACTACACGATAAATTATACATTCTAAACGGTATAATAACTCAAAATGTACAGTTCAAGAAAATATTTCACATAACTAGCATTAAGTTACATACGTTAATTGACGTGTTTATGTGATGTGGAATAAATTTACAGAACCAATATTTTATAAATCATGTACCTAAGTACTTATCTCATACGAATTCATTTTCACCTTTAGTTGGCGCTGCAAACAGTCTTGATCATTTCTTAATTAGATACCATCAGTATACAACGTTAAGACGTAAAAAAAGAGAAAATATTAAAATATCAACCTCTCATAAAGTATCCTAACGGCCGTGCCCAAAGAAAATGACGCAAGCAGCCTCACCCAAAAGAAAATTACATTAATACGGAGACCGTAAACATGTATGTATGTGTGTGTATGTGACGGGAGTACGGGACGGCGCGAGGCGGCGATGAGTTTTAAAGTTTTTAAGGGTTCGCCGAAGATTGCGTGCCTTGATTACCGTCCCCCCCACCCCTTGGGGTGCAAGCAGCCGCCGAAAACACACCGCTACCCTCCCTTTTTTAAGGAGGGAAAATTAAAAGTGTAGCGTGCGTGCGACAAGTTTTGACACTTCGAAGACATTCGTAATTAGCGAATGTTTTTCTTTTTGGCATGGTACGGTATTTACTTTCTCGTTTTGGTGTGGCGTTTTTTGATGTTTGTTTGTTGTTACGTTGTTTTAATTTTGAGCAGTTCTAATCGTTGTCGATTGCAGTCAATGTTATGCAAGCGTAATATTTGTTTTATAATATAATTCTGTGACGAAACCAAATACAACATGACATTTGATTATTATTTATTTAGTTTAGTTTGTGTGTATGATTTGGATAATATTAGATACTCTAAGATAATATTATGATATCTGTAATATCTACAACCGTTTACCGTATACATTCGACATCACAGTGTAAATTTACCACGAAACCACTTTGCTGTTCCATATCCTGTGCACACAGAAGTTTTTTTAATACCAATATATTTTACAATGCCTTCAATTAGCCGTTCACCCTACTCTACAAAAATGTCGTCATATTACGTAGCTAGTTAAGAACGAGAGAACAATATTTTTAAATGTTACTCACGCTAAAGTATCAACTGCGTTAGGTCGGCGTACGATCCAACATGTGCGTCTACGACAGGCATCGCCGTTCATTTACGAACGATTCTAATTCCTATATTTATGTCGCATAGGCAATGATATTTAACCGGCTTGTTCAACAAACAACACCCTGTTTTGTTTCTTGTTACTTCAAAGCTTTTAAAGTTACATTTAATCTTTTGTGCTACTAATGATAAATAAAGATATTTTTTAACACTATAAACTGATTACTGACCCAGCAAACGGCCCGAATGGTTAAGCGACAATAATAAACAAACAATAAACATTAGTAGATGTGCCAAACTTTCTAAAAATTTCGATATTCTTTGAGGTTTGCTTGTAAGGATATCATGCAATCACCACGACTATTTAAATAATGAAGTTGAAGTTTAATACAGTGACAGAAATATTGTTTATATTGATCAATTTATGGACGGTGACCAAACAAAATTACAAGAAAAATCTGCTTATAATCAGCGAAATCATTAATTAATCTAATAGTAATAGTAGGAATTAAGTATAATTTTCTTTTATGATTTTTCTAACTTTTATCTAAAAAGACACTTAACACTAGAATGTAACAGTAATGCAACCTAGTGGATGGTAATGAAAAATTACCGTTCCTGCGAACCTAAGTTACATTAGTAACCTCTGCAAAAAATACAAAAAGATAACTCCAATTAATAATAACAATCATTTCGTTTGTTTAAATAAACTTAATCATGATTACTAACTCTAACTTGATTACTAAATTCATCAAACAAGCGCTAGTACGTAACAGCAAAGCGTCGTCATTACGCGCAACCTAGTGGGCGGTAATGAAAAATGAATTCTTCCTGCGAACCTAAAGTCACCTTAAGGCGCCTTAAGCTTAATACACACGCGCGTCACGTCTGCCGCTCATTTGAGGCGTTCATCGATCGGAGACAAAGCCTTACAGGCCCCGATAAACGAATTAAGGAAATGGGAGATTTTTTATCTGGGCCGTGGGGGGGAGGGGGCAGCCACGCGTCGTAAAACGCAGCAATACTTTCTTATGCAAAGTCCCTTCGATAATTAGGTGAGCTGTTTGTGTGTTAAGTTTTTATATTTGTACGTGCGTGCGCATGTGTGTGTGTGTGTGTGTGTGTTGTGTGTGTGCGTTTATTTTTAATTTGCGAGGGTGATGTTGGATGTTAGTGAGTTTCGTGTCGTGTTTTTTGTCCTTCCTAATGTGTTTGTAAGTCGTTTGTACCTTGCGCGGTTGTTAAGAGAAAAAGAGGGAAAATATATTGTAAGAAATAGACAATGACATGCTGACTACACCACCGTAATTTTTTTTAATGCATTGAATCGTTTGACCTTAATCTCACCTAATGGAGGGAGGTGATAAGGCAGGTGATGAACATGACTGTTCTCCAAAACATTTATTATAAAGGTATTCTTTTACCTAAAATGTGGTTGAATAAACTCTCTATTGGCGGATTATAACAATGACGTCACAGCTCGCTTTACCTATAAAATATATATGAAACAGCTTTTTTTATGTGCTATAAAGTTTTTATTGAACTAAGCTTTATCATCTAGCTTTTTATTGTAAGTTCTTCATTAACTACTAGTCGATTAGGTAATTTATTAACTAATTAATTAATGGTAATGATATAAATTAATAACAACGTTACGAAAAAGACCAAATTTAAAAAAAAAACCGTTTCTTGGCCTTTCTGTTATAGTCGAAATCTTAAGAAATACTATAGACCAAGTAGATATGTGACTAATACAAAATTATACAAAACTGTGTGCATTATTCTTTGTACGTACATTTGCAAAAAAAACAAGAAAAATAATACAATTAAATTAATATGTTGATGTCGCTAATTAAACCTACCCTTCACGTATAACTTGTATTGAAGCGCGTAATTTACCAAAAACCGAAAATGGATATTTAAATCGCCAAAAAGTTAAGCAATAAAGACCCCAAAGCGTCAAAAGTAAATGTATTAAAGCAGGAACACATGTAGCTCGATAACTTAGTAATTAAGAAACGCATTAATCAAAGATCGGACTTGGTGGCCCTACCACGAGCTTACTCAGTTCTCACGCGACACTCGCTAGCAACCGCCTTACCTTGCTTTACGATACTCTTATTGTTCCAATTGTCGTCTTGATCTCGAGAGGAGCTCGATGGCGCATCACGCGCGCGGTCTGAGATTGCTAAGGTTAAGTAACTTTCGCAAAACCCGATCATCGGATGAGTGATCAAAAACTTATCAACTCCTCTGTGCTTCAAAGGCATGTAAAGCTGTTGATCCCGGTTGCATTAGCGGTCGTTAACAACCACCGCACCGCACTGGGCCCGCGTGATGGTTTATGGCCCGTTCTCCCTATCCATCCATAGGCAAGGCTCGTGTCCCAGCAGTGGGGACATTAAATGTTCTGGTGATGTGGTGTTGTAGCACATAAATAACTCGTAATTATGTGAGTAAAGTATATAATAAGTTCAATACCATCACCACTCTATAAACGTCTCACTACTGATGGAATAAGTAAGACCATTTCACAATTTATAAAATACATTGAAAAAATTAAATACCTACCCGACCCAGCCAGGAATCGAACCTGGGTTTTCCGCAATCCGGGTGGCTGCACACCAAGAAGGTCGTATGCTCATTCAACGGTTTGTACAATTGTTTGTACAATGAAAAGAAAATAGAAAATTCCCTGCGAAAACTTATGGTAGGGCCACGGAGCCTTTTTCAACGCGTTCGTACTGCGTGTGACAAACTGCCATAAGTCATGCGTTTTCAATGGAAAGCGTGGGTGGTTGTGCTAGCGGGCCCCTTACGACATGCGATCTTTTACTGAACGCACAGACACATATACATAGAGTATATATCTCCAAATTTCCTATGGTACAATTAAAATTTTTATGTGGCTTACTACTGCTTTTATTTAGCAAAAGAGATATATACAACAAAACATTGTTATATATACACTGGCCTGCAAAATTAAGTATCACACTTTTAAAATTGCAATAACTTTTTAAGTACACAAGATATACTTTCGAAACAAAAAGGAAAATGTTACTAATGTATAATTTACTTTAGTTTTAAAGAAAGCTGATAAAAATTGCTGCAAAACGTTTTTTATTTAAAAATCTCTAACTTCTATAGTTTAGAAAATAAATAAATATTAAAAGTGTAGTACTTATTTTTGCAGGCCAGTGTAGTACAATTGGGGAAGTGTGAAAGCAGCACAAGTGATAGAAAGACATAGGAAATCTTGGTATAAAGTCTTGGTATGGAGATACCAGGATGTAACGAAAAAAGTTATAAAAGCATGAAAGTTTATGCTATGCTATGCTAAGTTTATACTGTTTATCCAGCTATATGGGAAAATAATACCGAATAAAAGATGGATAGACTGTCTTAAAGATTATTATGGTAAAGAAAGAAGAAAACAAAGGAGATGTCAGCTATTTATGGAGAAAGAAAGCAGAAGATATATAAAAAACATATTAGAATATAGAAGTACGTAAGCCGTTTGGGTTAGTCTTAAACCTCTAGAGACTGAAGTGTTATTTTAGATATCAATAAAGCATTGCGAATGCAAAGAAAAAAAAAGAATAGATTAGTAAAGTAATTAGTTTTGTGTTTAATAAATTGGCTTACGGAGATGAGAACGACTCTAACATCCTGATCCGAGCCGAACCCCTCAAAGAATCTAGTAGGGAATGGGGATACACACCAGCACCATCAGAAAACCTCTGATGGTGTTTCGTTTCACATAGCTTGAGGAACCCCTTAACTTTCTCGCTGCCCTCATATAAATCCGGTGACGGTTTAAATGCAGCTTAATGCAATCAGCAAACACTCTAAAAATATCATTCGTTAGCCGAGCGTTGAGTTGAACGGATGTGCTCACACCACACGCTTTCCCATCTAGCTAGCAGTGTTTCAATCTTCGATCAATTATGTATTAGATTCCCGAGCGCTTGAAAATCGGTTCGCGACTTTGGGGCCACGGAGTGGTGATGACAGTAAATATTAAGCACAAATATTTTGCAACCCTAATTTAATCTTTATTATTAAGACGTAAGGTTCATAGTAAGCTAAAGTTGTTGATGCTATCCAAAGTTTTTTCAAATTTTATTATTCGAAATTTAAATGTATAGATGAGCAAACAGGACCTCTTTCGAGATGCATTTTTGTTCCGGATCCGTTATCTAGTACATTATTGATGGAAGGTTTCAAAAAATTTTTTTTTATTTATTAAGAGACAAACAGTTTTATCACAAAGAAAAAAAAATATAAAATTTTCTTAAATGTAAACCTATAGTCCCATAAATTATATTAAGAAACAGCACAATATAAAATCAAAAACATACAAATAATTAAAAAAACATTAATAAACATACAGAAACAAAAATAAAAATAGTACCAAGACAGAAACCAAAAAACCAATTCTTAGGCTGTGTGGATGTACTGCACTGCCCTTCCATGCACAAATAAGAGTGAATCTGTGAGTGTGAATCATAAAGAAACTTGTAGTACCTACCTACTTGTATTGTATATGAGTGAATGCTTTGATTTGGCTTTGATTGAGCTTTGATTACCCCTAAAAAAGAAGAAGCAAGAAGCAACTGTGGCCGAAAGAATTTAATAATTTTCATTTGTTTTCCTAACTTTGCTTGCTTACCGTACAATGGTGGGAGTACGCCTACTGTCGTAGTGTCGTGATTGTATGCGAACCTCGGTGAATGCGCCGTAACGAAGGGAGCAGTTTATTTAGTTTGTCTTGTTAAGTGTTGAAATATGATTATGTCCTAACGTGAAATTACTCTCACGCTGATTGGCGTAAATAGTGTTAGAGCTAACGGACTGCTAACATATCATCATAGATCAGATCAGATACTGTTATTACTTCATTTGTATTCCTAAATGTCACTTTTTGTATATATATGTTTCAACTGTCAAGTGATGTGTGTGAAATATACAGGATACAGGATATTACAAGCTTGCAGCTTGAGCTTCGTCCTCCTTCAATGACGCTTCTTGGCGTTGTATCGGATGGTGTTTTCTTTGCGCATTCTAACCCATTGAGGAATGGGCCGATTTTGTTTAAGCTTCTTTATACAGATGCAATAAATGATTTCTATCCTATTCTTTTCTAATATTACCTGCAATAAATAAATGTTAACTTTTTAAAATTATTTTATCAATAAAGCTTATCGAAGTTACCCAATAAATATAGGTACTACATCATCATCATCATCATCTCAGCCAAAAGACGTCCACTGCTGGACAAAGACCTGCCCCAAGGATATGAGGGGTATTTGCCGTAATTGCCAAGCTTGGCAGGCGGGTTGGCGATCGCAGTAGGTTGAGGGTAACCTCAGAGAGATGCTGCTGACCATCCTCTGGAATGGTCCCTTTGTCGGCTTTTACGACACCCACGGGAAGAGATGAGGACATCATCAGAGAAGGGGATGGGGGGATATCATCTTCAGTTTATGAATGTCCCATGGCTGGGCACAGGACTTCCCACATAAAGAAACAAAAGCATAATGGGAATATATACCACCCACCAAATTCTCTAAAGTGCGGCCGGCCTTATGATTAGATGTCGATGGCATGTTGGTTGACATAGAATTAGACTCCTTTCGGCCATATTTGTGATGACAGCTGAAAGTATTTGCACAAGTCATGTCCAGCCACGATGGCCTAGTTGGTAGTGCAGCTGACACGGATTGTTAAAAGGTGCAAGTCCTGATCGTACATTTTTCAAGTTGTTTTTTGTGTGACAAAGCAAACTTTCACTTAAAATGCCGTGTTACCTTCGGAACTATATAATAAGGTGTCCAATAATATATCTGCATTTTATAAATGATTTGTGTAATTGTCAATTTTAATTCTTATTTTATAAACTAGATGGCGTTGATTAATTCCTTCCTGCATCGCGCTATAGCTTCGTCTTCACCGTTTACATAAGTAGCCAATATTTAAAGATAATTTAATTCGCACTCACACTCATAGCAAATATATTTGAGTTTTGTTCCTGTATCGATTGTTTCATTTGAGGACCCCTTTAACATATGGTATACATAATTTTGTAAGACGGTATGTGATTGCTATTACCGAACAACCACTAAACCAAAAAAGTCAGTAGGCATTTGTTAAGATATTCACAGTAAATATGATTAATAATGGTATCAGATTGATTCCCACCCGAACGCCATCCATCCATTCCATAATATAACCGTGTTTCGTTCGCGCACTTTGTTTTAATATACCATAAAATTTTACCAAAAATTGGGCCGCCGCGCCGTTTCGCACCTCAAAGAAAAATCGGGAGGTCGACTACACAAGCTTAGCAATGCGGTTGCATGACCTTTATGCGTTAGATAATAAGGTTGATTTTAAGGCTGTGTGTTATTGAAAAGATTGCTTATTAACACGAGGGAATGGACGTGACATTTATTGTTTGACAAGCATCGATCTGGCCTTTGCTATGCGAGGCGTGAACGAGCCTAAAGTTCATGGGTTTTTTCATTCTTTTTAATGGGTGAGGTGTCTTGAGTACTTTCATATATTAAATTTTTATCAGAGATATTCCCTTTTGAAATGTGCGTTCGAATTTGCAAAGACGTGGGCAATGAGTTTCTTATGAGCGTTAAGTTTTTAAATGAATATTTTTACAGGAACGGAGACACATATTGCTTAGATGTAAAGATATCTACCAACACCGGTTTACCATAATAATTGTTAATGATATCCGGTGGTGAAAATTCACCATATTTTTTCTGTAAATTAGATTTATGACAAAATAAAAAGACTGTAATATTTAAATAGAAAACTTTTTAATTATAACACCAGCACACAATACTAAAAAAAAAATATACAGTATCAAAAAAGAACAAAAAAGGAAAAATTATACATTTATTTATACACAGGAGCGAACTTAGTCAACACCAGTCTTAAACTCAAGAAATTTTTCAGAATTCTTAAGATTTTTTTTTTTTAATATTAAAAGGAGGCAAACGAGCAGGCGGGTCACCTGATGGGAAGCAATCACCGCCGCCCAAGGACACCCGCAAAACCAGAGGAATCGCAGATGCGTTGCCGGCCTTAAAGAGATTCAGAGAGAGAGATTCAGAGATTACGGGATTAATTGCCGTTCGATATTATTTTATACCTATTTCATGTTCTTGTGCTCGGTTTAGTTATAGTTAGGGCTTCTCATAAGTTCACCTGGCTAGCTACCACCATCTTCTCTTAATCGGTTGCCATAACAACAGTATTGGCCTTCCCGGTTCATCGGACAGTGCAGCCGCCCTGATTGCGGAAGACCCAGGTTTGATTCCTGGCTGGGTCGGGTGGGCGTTTAATTTTTTTTCTATATTTTATAAATATTTAATTTAGCTTCAGTACATCAATTAGCACTTCAAAATAAAAAAAGTAAAATATACTTAAGGGCATCGATGTGTAGAAAACTAAAAAAGGTTTCATTGTGATTGTAACGCGATATATATTATTATTCGTTCGGTAAATTAATTAATCATAACAAAGGTATTGTGGTTACACAAACAGCCTCCCCACGGAATGGGTGATCTCCTAATGAACTGAATACTTTTGGTATAGCAACAAGAAAATTGGACGAGACAACCCTTCTGTTGAAGATCAAAAAGCTACCGAAAAAGTTGTTTTAAGTATATTATTTGTGAGGTGGGTGGAAATAATTTAATTATTATTATTATTTTACGTTGCTGTTATTGAGAAGTGGATGCGATTGTAGGGTGATAAATGTAGTTAGTATGTAATTAGTATGTAGTTAGTATGTAGTAGGTATTTTGTCTTTTAATTTTTTACGAGTAAGCACAGTGCTTTGATCGGACCTGATGTTAATTGATGATAAGGCCAATGATGGAAGCGCACTTCACCCGGGATCCTCAACTAGTGAGGCACTTGCTATCTTATCTCTAGCTGCCGGAACACTACAATGCTACAAACATTGATGTTATGGCGACATATTTAGATAAGATGGTGGTAGCTAGCCAGGTGGAAAAACAACCAAACCGAGTACACAAACATGTATCCCCCGCTGGGAATCGAACCTGGGACCTTTGGGTCTAAACCGGTGGTCTTTGCTACTAGACAACAGAGGGGGTTAAAATTGAAGTAGGTGTGTAAATTAATTTATTATATATTTGTGTACGCGTCGCGGCTGGTCGTTCGGTCGAAGGCTCACCCAAAATCTGAACGGTGGTAGATTTAAGTAGTAGTTTAGTCTAAACTAAAATTATAGTTTTATTATTATATATATTTTTTTTTTGTGTTGTGAATTTGTGATTGTCTTTTATTTTATTTTTTTTTTCTGTTTATTTGTGATGGAAAGTGTCCTTTTATGATGGGGCACTTTCCAATTTTTTTTTTGACGCTGTAAGGGAGAAAAGAGCTGGACACTTGCTGAGTTTCTTGCCGGTTCTTCTCAGTACAAGATCTCCTGCCCAGACTTACGAACCGAAGGCATAAAATGACGTTCATAAGAGCTATTTGTAGCCTAAACTGAATAAATGATTTTGAATTTAGTTCTTTTATTATTATTTGGATTTTATAGTTTTGACGTTAATAAGTGACTGAGAAGGCTTATGTTGAATAAATGATTTGACTTTGACTTTGGCTAGAATGGAACTTGAAACGAACTCGAATAACTCGAGTAACGACAATAGTGGCTCCGTCCAAGCCAAACACAAGCCATATGACACCTGTCACTAGTTGCCCTACAATTACTGATGGGACTTCTTGGCGGGAAAGTGAAGAGTCACGTCTGCGGTTTTGTTTTATTTTCTAAAATTTGTGTTATGTCGAATATTAATGTGAAATAATGGTGGATTATTAACCGTTAAGTGTTCGTAAGTGCGCATTTATGTTGGCAAATGAAACAAAACAGTGCAACATCACTTTTCAAATTCTCTCAAGAAGTCCTCCCGAGGACTTAGTAAAGCCCCACATCTTTACTGAGATACTCGAGGGGTAGAGGGGGGTACCTAAATCATTTCTCACTTCTCATCTCATTCTTCATTCATCATCATCAAACAGGAAGGAAATATTGTTTATTTATGTATTACTTGTAAGAAAAACTACTTTGACACTGGCTAAATGTGCTAATCGCACGAAGCCATCAACTAAAGGAAAAAAAAATACATAAATGTCAGAGTTGAGTTGTACCTATTTAAAATGGAATTCCCCCGAGCATACGAGCATTACCTCTTACCTACAACAAGGGGTCCTTTAAACGATGTGTGTAGAAGCAACATGCAGGTCGGCAACGTGAGGAGCTACTGAGGTACACTAGCTGTCTTCACATCTGGACTTGCTTCTGCTTAACATCAAGCTTAGTCATTTGCAAATCTCTCTACAAGTAAAGCCTTTAACTGTCCCACTGCTGGGCAAAGGCCTCTATCACTTCAATTGATGGTTAATGGCTTACCACGCTTGCCAAATGCTTTTTTTTTTGAGAGCGATTGCTGATTGCCTCAAACGGCATTTTCAGCGTCACCGGGCTTTTGGGGGTGGCGAGGTACATAAAGGGTAACCTCAAACCGTGTGAAACGAATCACTTTCGGAGGTTTTCTAGAGGGAGCGGCATCTCACACTTAAAAGTGCGTGTCCCCGTGCCCTACTAGGTTTTCCGAAGGGTTCGGATCGGATAGGGCTTGCCAAATGCGGGTTGGTGATCACCAACCCGGGCTATGCATCGAAAAATCTAAAACACACTTTGCCCGACCTGGGAATTAAACCCGGGACCTTTGGGAGCGCTTTGCCACTCGGCTACCGAGGCGTTCCATTCAGCCACCGAGTCGTCTCACCTAGGCAATATTTCTATAAATAAAGAAAAAATCTTAAACAACTAAGATAAACGGCGACCTTCAGTGTCATTGCTGTTTAATTTTTATTTTCCACTAGTGGCCGCTCCCGGTTTCACCCGCGTGGTTCCAAGTTTCACCCGCGTGGTTCCCGTTCCCGTGGGAATATCGGGATAAAAAGTATCCTATGTGTTATTCCCGGTTATAAACTATCTGTATGTCGAATTTCATCCAAATCCATTCAGTAGTTTTTACGTGAAAGAGTAACAAACATACAAACATACTTACAAACTTTCGCGTTTATAATATTAGTAGGATTGTTAAAAGTTATCGACAAATAAACATAATATTGTAACAACACAGAGTTATAATTCAAGATGTAATCGGCGCCATCAACGTCTCGATGATGACAATGTAACGTCTCAGCTTGATTAAATTGCAAATTAATTAGTTAATTAATATAATATACCTATTAGACAACATCACATACATTGTTCTGATACCAAGGTAAGTAGCTAAAGCACTCGTTTAATGGAAATCAGAAACAACGACGGTACCGCAACCACCCAGACCCGACACAATATCGAAAAGTTCGTTTTCAACATTGACCCGACCGGGAATCGAACCCGGGGCCTAAGAGTTAGCGCCGCCCAAAGTCTGGCGTGCAAGCCACTCGGCTACGGAGGTCATCATTGACGCGTTTATTCCTACTTACAAGCATTTTTGCTTAATTTTACCAACACCATAACAATAATCGACTCAGTTTAAGTAATACTTATATTCAAAACTCGTAACAAACAATGAATCGACACACTTCGAATCAAATTACGTTTCGCATCGTCATTACATTGTCATCTCGCTCACACCTCCACAGTTTGTATGGAAATCGCTAAATCACTGCAATGAATGTCGAATGTGTGAAAACATGCCACTCGATAAGCTCCCCGGGCGATTGTATCAAATCGAATTGTCGGGATAGACCCCTTGCTTTGTGATCGGCGCTGATGATTTTTTATTGAAAAACATCTTGTGTGCAAGAGGGAAGAATCTGTTTACGGTATTTGGGTAGCTTAACAATAATTAAGATGTGTTAAGTTTCTATTTGATCACAACTATGGAAAAAAGTAATTCAACTTTCATTTGTACCCAGCTAATCTTTTAAGACCATTGGTCATGTTTGACTAATTCATTATTAAATAGTCCAAATATAGTACTTATAAGTGTAGTCAAACAGGTAGAGTTAGCAAAGATCAGTAGTCAAAAACTTTTTCTTTTAACAGGTCCACTGTCCCGCAGACCACATAATGTCCGTAACAATTGATTTAAAACCATTGTTATAAGTTTTGGTCAGTGAACCTGTTATTTTTTTATTTTTAATAAAAATCATTCAGTTAAAGAAACATTTATTGACCAGCGCACAAATTACAAATAATATAGATAGTAAAAAGTCATTATTGTATGGCATTCATACAACATAATTGTATAACATACATGACATATTAAAAATACATTCTTTAAAAAAAAGTCTGAGGTTGTTTACTAGTAAAAAAACATTTTTGATCCTGGTTCGATTAGAATTTGATTTTAAGTCTAATGGTAATATCAAGTTTTTCATTTGTATCTAAAACATCAGCACAAATAAATATTAAAAAAAAAAAACGTTAAGCTCCATACAAAATAGATACTTTTGGACACAAAGTACCGTGATCAAAACCAACATATTGTATAAACAAAAAAACTCTTCAAATCCATTGCCGTACTTCACAATAAGCCTTGAACGGTTATTAAAAAGTACAACAAAATAAAAACTGTAACTCCACATTTAAATAGAAGACTAATATCTTCGTACGCATATCCCAAATTACACCTGAACATAACTGTTCATAATCTGCGGGCATAATTTGAAAAATTCGCTTCGAGGGTGGCACGCGTATACGTATACTAACTTACACCCCAAATTAATAGCATCCCAACAAAAAACGCCCCCTATCTTATAAGGGGGGGTAGTTCATTTGCATATATGTCTCCCTGGCACCCTAAGGAGAGGATGTATTTTTAATTTCATTCTTATCCCTGTGCTTAAATCATGAGAGCGGCCATGCGTGGTAGGGCGCCCCCCCTTACCCCCTAAGGCCGTTAGCTTGCGTCATACGTCGGTAACCACGTACAGAGTAAAAAGAAAAGAAATCTTAATAAGTTTGTTAGGGTGCGCTAGTGTTGTGTGGATGAGGTGGCAGGGGTGAATTTTGGGAAAACTTCATCGTCATCATCATTTGACAGCCCGTATCTATTTACTGCTGGACATAGACCACCTCCATGTTACGCCAGTCTGTTTTGACCTAATCGTATCCAGATTTTTCCAGCGACTATTCAGGGCCTGAGTTATAGAGCTGAGATCCTGCTAAATGCAGGATCTTCGGCCAGCGCTCCGCTTGTCCGTCCTCGGCAGCCATTGAATGTCGAATGGAAAAAACTTGGGAAAACGTACAAAATGAAAATTTGGAGACTTGTATATTATACGGCTAGCTGTATATAGCTGGCTAGCAGCACTGGCAACAGTAAATCGATCGTGCATATGTTTAATAATTGTGTTACCAACAACGTTACCTTTCGATTTTATTTTAATTGTTACTTAAAAAAACCAGCAGCGTAATCTCAAACATACCTAGTCTGTACTAACCGATAGTTAGTATTAGATTTTACTTTTACTGATTATTAGTACGAGGTTAGAATAAAGTTGATAAAATAAATAAACGAAGTAAGTTTTCAACTCTTCAGTATAGAAGACCATCATAATAAACTACGAATTTCGATATCCTAAATACACAGCACAACTGTGCTATGTATTTAAGATATCGAAATTAATAAATATGAAACTTCATATAAACACTTTTTAACCTTTCGTCTTTGTGTCTGTATTCACAGCAGACGACAGATGAACAACACCGAACCTATTGGTCGACATAAATATACACTAAAGAACTTGGGAGACGCCTTTGCCCAGCACCAGGACAGTAATGAAAAAAAAATTTCGTTAATGAGCACGCGGCATATCCACAGTGCTCCAACGTGCGTTCATAAGCAACCACCTACAAAAAACAAGCGTAGTCATTTGGGCGAGCAAATTTGGTGGAAGTTTTCCGTTCTTTGCCCCGCATACTATATCTTGTGTCCAACTTCATATATATGCCACTTGCGGTTGTGTGTGCGTTTATGGGTGTTTTTCATGTTGACATTAACTGTGGTAGCGTTGCCTTATTAGTTTATAATAATTTTTTTAAGTTATTTGAGTTAATTACAATGTTTCATCGACTTGAATTTTTGTTAGTTGTATCTAATAAATAAAATGAAATCGTGTTTAGTGCTCATGCATCTTTAAGAAATTTTCTCCACCTAACTTCCAAAAGAGTTTCTCGATCCTTTTGTGAAAAGTGGAATTGAACCTCCTTAAAATTTTTACTTCTATTCTAATCAAATCAAACGAGTCACTAATCACAGGTTCGATATTTTAGGTCACGTTATGTCAGATCAACTAACTACTTATTACTTTAACTTTTAGATAAGTACGTGAACTTTTTACTAGTTCTTACTACTCTTTTTAACACTTTCTTTGCTGCCAGTATGCCTAATAAGCGAAAATGTGTGGTTTAACACTTTCTTTGCTGCCAGTATGCCTAATAAGCTAAAATGTGTGGTTTAACACTTTCTTTGCTGCCAGTATGCCTAATAAGCTAAAATGTGTGGTTTAACACTTTATTTGCTGCCAGTATGCCTAATAAGCGAAAATGTGTGGTTTAACACTTTCTTTGCTGCCAGTATGCCTAATAAGCTAAAATGTGTGGTTTAACACTTTCTTTGCTGCCAGTATGCCTAATAAGCTAAAATGTGTGGTTTAACACTTTCTTTGCTGCCAGTATGCCTAATAAGCTAAAATGTGTGGTTTAACACTTTCTTTGCTGCCAGTATGCCTAATAAGCTAAAATGTGTGGCTTAACACTTTATTTGCTGCCAGTATGCCTAATAAGCTAAAATGTGTGGTTTAACACTTTCTTTGCTGCCAGTATGCCTAATAAGCTAAAATGTGTGGTTTAACACTTTCTATGCTGCCAGTATGCCTAATAAGCTAAAATGTGTGGTTTCTATGTGGGCTTGATAAAGGAGTTTACAGTAGTTTTTACGAGCGGCCAATGTCCGGGATTATATTATCTGTGAGTGCTTTGTTTCAGTAGTCTTTTTATTAAGCTTATCTTATATGATTATTAGAGAACTTAAGAAAGCTTTGCTATAACATTTAAAAAGTAAACAGGGGACACAGTGTTTTGTTAAATACTGAAGGATTATTTATTACAAGAATGCTTTTGTTGCTGAAACGAATTTCAGGCATAGAATAGAGGTGTTGAAAGTAATGGCATTGCAGGTGAGATAACAGGACTGATAAGCGTTGTAAGTATAGTGACTAAATAAATATTTTAGCATCACAGATGTCATAATAATACACATTACACATCTGCAACTGCTAACATTTTATACATTATAATTTATAAACTTTATCGCGTCCTCTCCTGTTTATAAGGGCTGCATGCCACTCATAAAAGAGAAAAGCCTCCAAAAAAAATTATGATCAATAAAGATATGATAATATATCATTATATGTTACATAAGATTAGTAAATTATGGCATTTAAAATGCAAGAAAAGATTAAAAACAAACGCAACTTATGACGAAACAAACGTCATTCGTCAAAGCAGTGTCATTTTCGCGCCTCCAAGCGTACCCGTTCGAAATAAACTCTTATTTTTTTAATAACCAACAAAGAAAACTTCCTGACAGTAAACTTTCGAGTCCCCGAAAAAAGGTATAAAGCAAAGACCGTAACCTCTATAATCGCATCAGAATCAGGATTGTTCTCGTTAATTATTGATAGAATGAAACTTTTATCAAAACTTCAAGAGCAGAAGCCGAATTATTTGGAAGTAGGAAAACCCTTCATAATGCCTGTGAAAATATTAAAACAAAGCCAAGGTGGCCGCCCCGCCTACTACGCAGGACAGGGTAACTTAGTTGACGGCAGTGTATAGAGCTGCCAGTGCGATAAGTAGGTCATGAAAATTTATTTAAAAAAATACTCAAAAAAAGTGTTGGATTTTTTTTTACACCCAGAATTTGAAAACGCGCCTTCTGGCAATACGGATCGTTGGGCTTACCATTAGGTTGGAGTGGTTGAAACTGATTCATGCAAATGTTAACACTTTCTTATTATTTCGCATTTTCGCAGGTTGTTGGTAACAACTCTCAAGTTCAGTCTGTATCGTACTGATTTAATTATATGATTAAAATTTAAAATAATCAAAATTCAAAATCATTTATTCAGTTTAGGCTACAAGTAGCTCTTGTGAATGTCACTATGCCATCAGTTCGTAAGTCTACTCTGGGCGGGAGATCTTGCACTGAGAAGAACCGGGAAGAACTTAGCAAGTGTCAAGCTCTTTTCTCCCTTACAGCGTCAATATAATTGGAAAATGCTCTATCATAGCAGGACAGGACACTTTCCATTACAAATAAACACACAAAATATAAAGGACAACCACAACATAAAATAAAAAAAATCTAAATCTAACTTTACATCAGTCATAATTAATGATGATATAAATAATAAGTTTTTTAAAAGCAGTGCCTCAACTGTTGAGGTTTCTAAGTACCACCTTCAACCTTATCATCTCTTAGCATACCCGAAAGGAATTAAAAACAGCTCCACTTGTTGTGTGGCGACAGACAAGTGCTTACCTGCAAGATATTAAAAGAACTTTTAGTCCGGCTCGGAGGTTGTAACGGTATTACCAGCTCTATAGCCGCCCCGCGAAAATCTTCGGAGACGACTGGAAGCGGGCGGTGATTAATACAACGCATCTCCCCCGACGGTTTAATCGCTGGCTGGCAACATTTTTACCCAATTTTTGCCCCCCTCGCCCCCCCGGGGCTAGCCCACCCCTTTCTTTCGTTAAGATAAATTATCCTGCGATCAGGATAAGAGTGTAGGTTCAAATTGCCGCCTTTAAAATTCAACGGTGGATCTAAATATTTATGCTGGAGTTAGCGGTTGTTCGGTGTCTTTTCTCGTTTTTAATTTCTCATTAAATATAGTACCTATTTTTATTAAAATTTCATTCACTATTTATTTATTTTCTTGGTCATTATCAGCCTAATAATATCATACTGCAAATGCATATGAGAAGATAGGGCTACATTCCACCAATTCAGGTATGTGGATTTTCTCGAATCTTATAAGTAGGTGATCAACCGGCATCAACGGTTTAACGTGCCTTCCGAAGCACGATTAGTTATTATAATTGACGACCTCCGTAGCCGAGTGGCCTGCACGCCGGACTTTGGGCGGCGCTAACTCTGAGGTCCCGAATTCGATTCCCGATCGGGTCAATGTCGAAAACGAACTTTTCGATATTGTGTCGGGTCTGGGTGGTTGTGGTGTCGTTGTTGTTTCTGATTTCCATGAAACGAGTGCTTTAGCTACTTACCTTGGGATCAGAAAAATGTATGTGATGTTGTCTCATATTTATTTAAATTTAAATTTATTTAAATTACCTTAATAGTAAATTCTTCATTATGTTTGTTTTATCGCTTGAAACTATCAACTCTATCTTGACCATGTTGTAATACCTGTTTGGATTGGCTGCAAAAGTTCTACAAATATTTTTACCAACGTGAATTTAGTTCTTCTAACAATTAAGAAAAAGAAAAGTAACGTTTTAATGAAAAAACTAATCAAAGCTGTCTAAAAATAATGTTCAGCAAAAAGTGTTGAATAAATTAAATCAAAATTTAAACCATCAGTAATTACAGGCCAGGTGCCCAATGAGAATCGAGAGGTTGGTCAAATTAAGTTTCTCTATATATTATACTATACAGTCTGTGACCGCTGATCCTGTAAAAGATAGAAAAATAGATAGATAAATACTTGATTGCTCACAGACAGATAAATTAAACCGTTACACACAATCTTAAAGTTAGTATGGCTAAAGGCGGTCACTACGAGAACAAAAGTCCGTTACAAATTCCGCTCCTGAGAATTGCCTCAACACTATTTCTGAAATAAAATTTGATCGTAATAAAATTGCTTTAGGGACTAATACATTTTTAAATAATAATCCAGTGCAAGGTCACCATAATATAGTTATGATTTTGTATACTAGAGACAGCCCGCTACTACGTCCGCGTTAACACCATCACCAGTATCCCATGATCCCTTGAGAATTTTGAAAACCTGGCCGCATTCTTTGTCTACATCATAATAATCGAAGGGTTTGCGCTGAGCGTTGATGAGACAGTCAGTTAATGAGCAGTGGTATACTGCGAGTTGTACTCTTAGTGCAACGAGAAGTGAGCGAGCTTACAGCTCCGGTAACCTATCTGGATATTAGGTAGTGGACTATACGTGTCCACGGGGCAACTAGCTCGAGACACTAGTTTTAAAAGTACCGGATGAAGGATGCGTACCGGCGTGTTCTGATCTGGCGTTATGACCTGACGTAGATGGTCCCTTGTGCTTGAATAAGGATGTCTGACACCTAACTTTATAACCGTGAGGTTGGTGGAGGGTGTCAGTATAAGCTTTAAAGTAGTGTGTAGCAGGGTGTGAGTCAGTTAATGAGTCAGGACATCTTTAGGCAGGAAGTTAAAGTTAATGTCTGAAAATATAAAACGTCCTGGCCCGATCCGTAAATGCCACTACACATTCATATGATACACTAAACATGCACTCGCATATGCCCAAGACACCGTACTCGTAGAACAAGGGTATAAAGACCCGGGTGTACACGCGCTCTATACCAGGTTCAGTCCACCTTTCGATTTTCATCATTTTTTTTCCAACCTCCTTCCTCCTTTGTGAGTCGCCCTGGGGTTGATCCGCTGACCTGATCCGAACCGCAGGAAATTTAGTAGGAGTAGGGAACATGCTTACGTGAAATTCAAAATTCAAAATCATTTATTCAGTTTAGGCTCTTTACAAGTAGCTCTTGTGAATGTCACTATGCCATCGGTTCGTAAGAATCGAGGGCATCGTCGAGAAGAACCGGCAAGAAACTTAGCAAGTGTCCAGCTCTTTTCTCCCTTACAGCGTCAAAAATATTGGAAAATGCCCTATCATAGCAGGACACATTCCATTACAAATAAACACAAAACATATAGAAGACAACCACAACTTTAAAAAAAAACAAAATAAAAAATCCAAGTTAACAATTTTACATCAGGTAAAAGTTTCATTTTGCACAATGTCATACAGTACCACTACAGTACTCTTGTAAAAGTCAAAAATTGTTTAAGAAAAACAAATTCAAACTGTAGTGAATAATATAAAAATAAGATAAGTATGCAAGAGCAGACCAGCCTCCACAGGCGGCATCCGTTCACGGGTATGAATGAATCAGCCATCGCTTCGCTCAACCATATTTTAGGGAACGCAACGACTCGTCGCACACGCCACCACCGCAGAGACAATAAAGAGAGCATGACACACTCAAGATACTCTAAAAAAAACTTAATGATATATTTAACGGAACGCTGTAATTGTTATCTGTACGACATTCTCTTTAGAAACCATCTGGCGGTGTTTTGATCAAAACGGCTTGAGGAACCTTTTAAGTTTCTCTTTCTCATCAAGTCCGGTGATGCTGTAAAGGCCGTCTAAGGCCAACAGCAAACTTTTACCAAACAAAAGTGTAAATAATAATAAAATAAAGTGTTTCTTGGTATGTTGTGCTGTTACTAAATATAACTTCAGGGACTAGGTTTATATTTAAGCTAATTTTGTATGTATTTTTTTTTTGTCTCACACACACAAAGAAAAACATACACTGTTTGACTCTCAATAAAAATAAAAATAAATTGTTAAATTCGACGTCACAACGGACCGAAGCAATTCCTTCCGACTATAGAGGTGCTCATTGTCCCCGTATTAAATCCCTAAGCAATGGCGATTGTTTCACAGAGGAGCGAACGATTTGTTATTTCCCCGTTTGTTATATATTTCGGCCTCATTCCGTTCTGTTGTGATCGTTATTCTTTGAAATTTGAAAGCCTTAAAGTCTAAGAAATGTTTGTAACTAACGCTATTTGATTGCAAAGAAACCGCCCGTTGACATAATTATGACGAACGAATGGTTCTCCTTTGAAGGACTCCTGTGTTTATTTTAGTTTTCAATGTTGTTTCAGAGTTATTGTTTGAGGTTAAGTACTTTTAATGTTTGTCATTTGTTTGTTAGTTAAATAAATATCTGAATTTATGTTAGTTCTGTTTGTCATTTGTTTGTTAGTTAAATAAATATCTGAATTTATGTTAGTTCTGTTTGTGTGTTGTTGAACGCAGCAGTTGATCGCAGTTGAAATTTTTTTAAGTATTTATTTTGAGATACTTAGGAGACTTGAACAAAGCCGTTTGTGTTGCACGTAGAGTAGTAGAACTGTAGAGACAGTAGAGTCAATTCTCTAAATTCTTTAAAAAAAAACCGGACTACCCCCTAAGAACATAAAAGGTGAAAATAAGATTTTGTATAAAAATGACGGGTTGCACTCCGGGAGTGCCGGCAGGAAGTGAAAACTTGAATATTAACGTTGTGCATTTTTGATATTTTGGAATGGTTAGGGAATAATTTTTGCACGAATTGCTTCAATTATCAGTATAAAAGTACCTACTATCATTTATGTGGTAGAATACAATATTTATTTATTGCGCTATCGTACACAAAAATGACAATTTATATTACATTAAAAAGCACTCGAACATTCGCGCAAGCGCCCTGCGCCGCCTAAACGAAACAGCATACATTTTCGCCGCGCCGTAGAAAGAGAGGGGGATACTTCCTCTCCTACGCCGCGCCAGCTGTCATCCGTCTTACAAATTTTCGATCAGGCCACGTGTCCTGACGGTCACGTGTCCTGACGCGAATTTAACAATTTTTACCCATTACAAAAAAAGTGTTACAACGCCGCTAAAGAAGTTTTCACTTAAAAAAAAGTTGAATCCACGCGCACGACATAGTCGCAGACGAAAAGTCTTTGATGAAATATTTATTTCTGATATTGATTTCTATTTTACCATTTAATTACCTTTCACCTTATGGTGAGTGGGGTAGGTAGTCGATGGCGCAGCTCTTTAAAAGTTTGGGTAGTGATTTCAGGCTTATTTTCACTTCGGTGTAGGGTAGTGCCACCAGTCTTCGACAGATAACCAGTTATCGACATTTTCACTTTTAATCATTAAAAATAGGCGTCTACAACTGATTTTAGTCTTAAGCACAGAATGAAAACCACCTTCTTCCTATCTGCCGCTCCTGTAAAAATTTCGGTCAGTGAAAATCTATCTTATCTTTTGGCAACAAAAACTGAGTCGAAAACTGGTGCAATTACCCTAATGTGTATGTGTGTGTGTGTGTGTGTCTGTCTTATTAAGGACTTAAATTTTGCGTCATGACACTCACGGCTATAAGGCTGATAAGTCGAACCTGAAAACAAATTAGAATTCAAGAAACTTAGTCAACAGGCAATATGAACCAAAAATCGATTAAACAAAAAAAACAAAACATCGATCATCAGTCACTCGTCCCCGCTCTAGTAATGCCACAGAAATGACATCGCAGCGGTCGCGGCACAATATGCCGCGATCGCGCTAATTGGCAGGGCAAGGCTTTGTCGCGGCAACCGGCCACAGCGCACTGCGCGCCACTCGGACTGTGTACTTGGATTTTAATGAGCAGCCATCGACTTTTCAGTTGTCGAATGGAAAACAAGTTTTGTATGCTGCAAACTGACCTGCTAGTACTTTTTCAATGCTGTGATTTATATTAAAGTCAAATGGTCACAAGAGTTCGGTTCACTTGATGAAATACCATTTTCATCTCGTTTGAACACTTTTAAACGCCGTCTTGCTTTACTTAAACAATATTTATTTATTTATTTATTATTGTAATACAGTTTTACTTCCTACAACGCCAACTAATTATTTTAAATAATTGATAAACCAAAATTAATCATAAACCGGTTACATTTTGGTGGATAGATTAAGTTAAATCGTGTACTTTAAAAATATTTTTAACTTTATAAACCTAGTAATCGTCAATGTTTAAGAAATACAATACAATTCTGTTTACATCATACAAAACTTGTTTTTCACTCGACAACTGAAAGCTCATTAAAATCCAAGTAAACAGTCCGAGTGGCGCGCAGTGCGCTGTGGCCGGCTGCCGCGACAAAGCCTTGCCCTGCCAATTAGCGGGATCGCGGCACATTGCGCCGCGACCGTTGCTATGTCATTTCTGTGGCATTACTGGAGCGGGGACGAGTGATTATCGATGTTTTTTTTTAATCTTACTAGTTTAATCGATCTGTTTTTCATATTGGACGTTTACTTCGCTTCTTGATCTACTTTCAATTATTGTTAAGTCAAACAAACAAACAAACCATAGCCCTAAAGAATTTACGGGTTACAGTTTTGTAACGTTAAAAGTCCATTATCTAGTTTAAGTATATCTAAATTTTCCATCCAAACACATTGTTCACTTAGCTCTATGACCCATTAAAACCTCTCACTCTGTACATATTGAAAGTACGATACCTTAACCTCCCCAATTTTCAATTCTTTTTTAAAATACTGCCTTTTACCTGTTCTGTTAGCACGGCAAAGGGACTAACATTATTAGCCAGTGTTACGTGTCGCGAATGAGTCGACTTCTGTCGCCACATGTTCATTTCATTCCCCTTTATTTGCTTACGGCGAGCTCGATTGAATACTAAACGCGACACTTGGTGTTATAAAGGCGAAATCAATTTGGTACACTTTCTTTTTCACCACAGAACGATGTTTCAAGTTAAACAGTGAACTGAAGTTTCTGTCAGTATTTTTTTTCTGTTTTTAATTGGATAGAGTTTTTATTTATTTATTGAATAAGGCCTACAAACACGTTACAGTTTAAGCATGCAGTAAATTGTTATTACACTTTTACATTGAACCAAACCGTTACTCTTAAGATTTAGGCAGATACGATCTAAGTAGGTAGGTATACCTACAGGTGCTAAAAATAAGGCTTAATAAATATAGGCCACTAGTTTAATTGTAAACGAATAATCGTAGGTAGTTTCGATGTTAATATATTACATGACACCACTTTGTGAGGAAACATTTACGATTAAAAAAATGATCATTAAAATCGGTGCTTAGATGACGGAGATATGCGTAAAAAGCAAAAAAATATTTTTTGACAAATTGACAAACTTACCTTTTTGAAGTCGTTTAAAAATTTATTTATTATTTATTGCGCAACAATAAGTAATGAAAGCTTAATCAAAGTAGTAACAATAGTCCTCTTAACTTAACTTAAGAAGTTATACGCTTGTTGAATAGGTCCTTAGCACTACTGACGTGAACCCATGTTGACGTCACTAATCGTACGAAGCTACGGGAATTGATCTACGATTTCTCTCATTTAAATCTAGTATAAATAAATAAATAAACTTTCCTACACTCACACCAATTATCTAGCCCAAGAGAAGCTTCGTTATGAAACTTGTTAAATGGTTACTAGACAACGGATAAACATACATACATACATACATAAATACATACTTATTATACATAGAAAACACCCAGACCCCAGACAATTTAGAAAAACAATAATTTCTAAATTGACCCGACCGGAGATCGAACCCAGGACCTTAAATATGGCGACACCATGAAAACCGGTGTACAAACCACTCGACCAAGGAGGTCGTATCTATCCATTTGGCTACCGACAACCAACAACTCAGCTTGCCTGAAACCATGAACCCTGCAAAGAATTCATTAGGTGAAAATAAAATGTTGAAGAAGTCCTTTTAAATACAAAATAAAATTTTACTTGAAAAATCAACCAGCCGCAAGAAGCACGAGTCAGAATATATTTTTTTTGAATTTTATCTTGTAACTATATATATGGCCCGTTCTCCCTATCCATCCATAGGGAAGGCTCGTGACTCAGCTGTGGGGACACAAAAATGAGCTATGATGATGATGATGAACTATACACCGAGACATTTTAGTGGTGGTTTTCCCGCAGGTGGGTAGATCAGACCATGAAACCGAACAACTTTCCCCAAGAAACATAGGTCAAAAAACGAGATAATTTTTTCACTTTTCTATACAAAGCCTCTATTGTACAAGCATGGTTTGTATGAGAAAGTTAAAAAAATATGTCGTTTTTTGACCTATGTTTCTTGGGGAAAGTTGTTCAGTTTCATGGTCTCATCTACCCACCTGCGGGAATTCCACCACTAAAATGTCTCGGTGTATATAGGATTGTAAATGCAAAATTCAAAAATAATAAAAATTCCTTATAAATTTTATATTAGTTTTATTTCCAATTAAAATTTATCATCATTATCAACTTTAGCCGTAACATATTACACCAGCAACTCACTTACGTTAACTTGCAATCAGTTTCGCTCTTAACTGTCCTCAAAGGATAATCACAAGACGTCCTATAGATTAATCAAGTCGCCGCTCTATAAGTAGGTAATTAAGACTCATTAAAGCTCTTCCCCACATCTTCCTAATGAAGGTTGACGGCATAATTACCGGGAGCACGGAAAAATCCAATCCACACACACACTAACACACACGCACACAAACAATCTCCCAGTCTATTTTACCATCTTAATTCCCGAAAGAAATTTAGGCACGCCACACGCACACAGCGTAATATAAATTAAGAATCCCTCTGCAATGTATGCTGTATGCTGTATCTATGTGTTGGTATTGTAAAGTCTTAAAAATGAGAGGACGGAGGAATCTTTAAAAGGGTAGGACTTAGGGTGTGCCCCCCTGTCCTCACTCGGCCCGGGGGGGCGCCGCGCCGCGCAAACGCTTTCGTACGGCCTTCTCCTCTCATTGTCCGTTATTTTGGTTCGATATTCGGATGACTATTAAGGTGGGTTAACTGTTTTTTTATGGCACCTATCAATTGTGATTGGTTGCTGCTTGAACGGTTATGTGGGTGTACTTACTGTGGCTGCTTATTGATTTGGCGTCACGAATAAAATTAATAAGGAATAATTAGGAGTTAGCAAACATAATTATTAGCGAAAATAAGAACGGATTTTTTATTGTAATAACTACATACTCTGTTTAAAAAAAGTTAAGTACGTATATTAAAGTCATATAAACTATTTACCTTTAGCTAGTGACTGTTATAGTTGCATCTAAAAATATGTTAGTAAAACTGATGTAAGTGAAACAATTTTAAACACTATCATTAATTTATTATCATCAAAAAAAATATGAATCCACAATGTACGGGTGAAGTGTACTTCCAATTTTGCTATAGGTACCTTCCCTTCACCAGAAGAGATAAAGCCCTACCTTTGTGTAATAAAAAAGTATTATCTAATATATAAAATTCTCGTGTCACAGTTTTCGTTGCCATACTCCTCCGAAACGGCTTGACCGATTTTGATGAAATTTTTTGTGCTTATCCGGTATCTATGAGAATCGGCCAACATCTATTTTTCATCCCCCTAAATGTTAGGGGTAGTCCACCCCTAAATTTTTTTAATTATTTATATGGCAAAACAACGTTTGCCGGGTCAGCTAGTATGTAATATAATTATTATAACATTTGCCTTCACTAACAGTAGTGGCATTCCCACAAAAAGTATCAATAAGAAAAAAATTAACAACACAGTGCTATAACTTCAGCACAGGACTTCTTGGCAGTAAAAAAAAAAATCCCTGCGGTTTTGTTTTATTATCTAAAATTTGTGTTTTGTAGAATATTGATGTGAAGTAATGGTGTATTATTAACCGTTAAGTGTTTGTGAACGTGTAAAAGTGTTGGCAAATGAAACATAACAGTGCAACGACTCATTTCAAATTCTCTCAAGAAGTCCGCGTGAGATCTTAGTAAAGCCCTACATTACTGATACTTATAAGGGTTGGGGGATTATCATTTATCATTATCACTCATTTCTTTTAATATATATCATTACCATCTATTAAATAAAGAAAGTATTATTTATTAACATGTATAACTTGTAAGTAAAATACGATACTGGCAAAAAGTGCAAACCGCACGAAGCCATAATCTAAAGAAAAGAAACAAAAACTTCAGCACGTTTACTGTGAGCAATGCAAAAAAAGTCCATATTCTGTTGTTTCAATAAAAAGATTCGCCTAAGTGCCGTCTCCCATGGAAAGTTTTCGTACATATTTTTTTTCGAGCCAATAATTTGTGGACTAATGTACGTACGTACGCTAACAGAGCGCTCGCTGGCACGGTGTGGTACAGCAGTTCGTGCATAGATTTTAATTATTGTCGTGTACCAAATACGACTTCTAATAAATGTCATTATGAACCTGCGCTGGTGCAAACTTAAAGGAGACCTCACGAAAATGTGTACAGCTCTTAACTCTAAATACGTAAGACTTAATATTCGACGTTTTAAACGTTTGCAGTGTACGTTTAAGTTTGCTTTTGATATAGTTCTTTAATGGAACCGCCATACCACGTGCGTGTCAATGATGGTACGTAAATATTACCGTTGAGGGTTTTATATGGACCTGTGGGAGAATGGAACTTTCGAGGAATCTTTTAACGACCGAATTTACCATATGAACTATGGAGTTGCCGATGGAGGTAGCGAACTTCTGCTTTGTAAGCTATACTTAGTATGCAATTACTTTAATGTTGGAACGAAAGTTGCCGCAACTTGTTAATTTATAAGCAACTTTGATTTTTATAGAAAGAGAAAGGTAGTCGAAACTGTAAAAACTTATAGCTCGTATATTTCAATATTTAAATTATATAATCCTACCTACTAATATTATAAACGCGAAAGTTTGTAAGTATAGATGGATGTTTGTTACTCTTTCACGTAAAAACTACTGAATGGATTTAAATGAAATTCGGCATACAGATAGTTTATAACCTGGATTAACACATAGTATACTTTTTATCCCGATATTCCCACATGAACGCGAACCACCCGGGTAAAACCGCGAGCGGCCCCTAGTATATGATAAATAACGAACGCCTTGGTGGCCGAGTGGCGAAATGCTCGACCCATACCCGAAGGTCCCGGGTTCAATTCCAGGTCGGGCAATGTGAGTTTCGGATTTTTCGATGCATAGCCCGGTTTATTCACCAACCTGCATTTGGCGAGCGTGGTGATTAAGCCATTACCCATCAATTGTAGTGAGGACTTGATTTCAATGGTGGAGCAGGCCAATGCCCAGCATTTTTACCATATCTTTCTGATACACGTTGTATAGATTTATCCAGTTCCATAATGATTGTCCCTTTCAATCTTAAAAATCGAAGGTTATTTTGCCTCGTATCCATATTCAAAATAAGACAAATTTCGTAATAAAATGTCAAAAATGTGAAATCCTTTTCTTCGACGACCTCCTTGGTCGAGTGGTTTGTACACCGGTATTCATGGTGTCGCCATCTCTGAGGTTCCGGGTTCGATCCCCGATCGGGTCAATTTAGAAATTATTGTTTTTCTAAATTGTTTCGGGTCTGGGTGTTTTAATAGGTATGTATTTAATAAGAATAAGAATAAGAAATTATTTATTGACGATCACACGGACATAACAGACAAAAAGACAATGAATAAGGAAACATTAAAAAAAATAATAAAGTATTTTATTTTATAAAATTTTAGTATTTTATGTATGTTTATCCGTTGTCTAGTAACCATTTTAACGAGTTTTAACGAAGCTTCTCTTTAGCTAGATAATTAGTGTGAGTGTAGGGAAGTTTTTTTTTTGTTATAACAACAAAATTTGTAATCGTTTGTTTATAGTTAGTAGTATTATAGTTCATTGTTTCTATAAGTTTAGTTTAAAATACGATATTTCAATTAAGTATTTGGAATTTTGGATTCACAATGCTGAAATACCGCTGGTTCGCAGCGTATATCACAAAGTACTGGAAAAATTCAATGAGTCATCTGGGGTCTCGGTAGCTCAGCTGTCAGAGCATTGGACCGGTTATCTAAATGTCGCGGGTTCGATTCCCATACGAAGCTTCCTAAGACTGGTTGGTCATTTAAAATAAATTTTTATCTTTAATTTATTAATAAATGTATATTACAAAACTCCTTTCAAACTTCCATTGGATGCATATAAGCAAATTAGCGTCAGGTCGCGGTTTCACCCGCGTGGTTCCCGTTCCAGTGGAAATATCGGGATAAAAAGTCCTATGTTTTAATCCAGGTTATAAACTATCTGTTTGTCGAATTTCATCCAAATCCATCCATCCGTTGCAGCGTGAAGAAGCAACAAATATACACACATACAGACAAAAACTTCCGCATTTATAATATTAGTGTGATTATAGTAACTTGTGTTTTTTAATAATTGTATATTACAAAAACACAAATGTTGAAAAAAATTTCCACGAGCAGGATTGGGAGAGCACCTGACCCGTTATGTCAGAAGGGTTCAAATCCTGTTCGTGAATTTTTTTTCAATATTTGTGTTTTGCGTTAAAATTTAAATAAACATTTATAATTGTATATTACATAACTCCCTTCAAACTTTCATTGGATGCATATAAGCAATTGCAAGCCGAGGCTGAAACATGCTTTTGCATGATCGATCTACCAACGTTTAAGGAGCATTTTTTAAACAGCTCGTTTAATTTAACGCGTTAAATATTGCATTACCCTCCACACGAGTCCTGGTCACGTGGCTTAGAGGAAGGAGGGGAATGCCGAACGACAGTAGGTATTCAGGCATGCTCCTAACGCGAATTAATGTGTGGCCACCCGAACGGAATGGGAATACTAAGAGTCTTCGCTGGTTTTTTTTTTACACCACAATTTCATATTTGGAAGCAGACGAATTTGTCAAGAAGTATATAACGTGTAGAAAGGTGTGTGGTCAACATGAAAAGATCCAAAGTGTATCCGGTCAAGATCTTGTACGCAGAAATACTAAGACATAATTATTCACTAAAATTTTTTTTTTAATTTTTTTTTACGGGTAAACACAGTGCCTTGATCTCACTTGATGTATAAGGCCAATGATGGAAGCGCACTTCACCCGGGAACCTCAACTGGTGAGGCACTGGCTATCTTATCTCTAGCTGCCGGAACATAACAATGCTACAAACATTGATGTTATGGCGATATTTAGATAAGATGGTGGTAGCTAGCCAGGCGGACTAACAAGGCCTACCACTAACCAAACCGAGTACACAAACATGTACTCCCCGCTGGGAATCGAACCCGGAACCTCCAGGTCTAAACCGGTGGTCTTAGCCACTAGACCACAAAGGCGGTTTGTCATACAATATTGTAAATTAAATATCTTTGTCGCGCATAAACAAGCAGTATTCATAATGTAAGTACACAGAAGTTACTAAGCCCCTAGGGCTGTCACTTGTTTATATTGATGTGACGTCACTAAAGAATATTTAAATAAAGAAAATATTAAATTTAAATTGCATAACAGACTAAAGTTAATTATTATGTCTTAGTTACTCTGCATACACAATCTATATCCGATACATTTTTTTTTATTTACGGGTAAGCACAGTGCCTTGATCTCACCTGATGTTAAGTGATGATAAGGCCATTGATGGAAGCGCAATTCACCCGGGATCATCAACTAGTGAGGCACTGGCTACCTTATCTCTAGATGCCGGAACACACCAATGCTACAAACATTGATACATATTGAATCTTTTTATTTTAACCACACGTTTCTGTTACACGTTGTATAATAGATATAAGTAGTTAATAGTAGTTTATGCAACTGTCATATAATGAAGGGTATTAAAACACGAGTGTGAGTTTATGAAACGAGCGCAGCGAGTTTCATAATAGTAACGAGTGTTTTAATACCCGTGTTATATGCAGTTGCATACACTACTTTATCTTCACTAATGCAATTAGTCAAACAACAAGAGTAAAAGCTGACAATAGTTTATTTATAATAATTGTTCAAATTTTGGATGGTACAATTTTGAAAGTTAATGTTAATTATTGATCCAGCAGCTGTAGCGGTCGCGGGGCAAGCAGTAGAGCTCGTAGACGGAGTTGGAATATTTATAATTACTTCATTCGTCTTGTTTTCTATACTGTTCAAGATCGTATTTGAGACTTGAATTTTATTCATTAAAGACTCATCAATGTAGCTTTCAGTCACAGTAGAAGACTTCCACCCCCCGTGTCGTTTCAGTGCGGTCAAATCACCACCGCTATCTATGAGAAGGGTCGCCGAGGTGCGCCGGAAGCAATGCCCCGTGTACAACGCTGGGTTAGGCAGATTCAAAAAACTTGCGATAGTTTTTCCCAGAGCACCAAATTTATTAATACCAGTTCTTTGATCGACGCACTTCCCCGATATATAGCTCAAGAAAAAGGCTGGGTTTCGACAGGGGGTGGGTCGAAGTTCCATGTATTTTTTACATAAGGCATAGCAGTTGCCCGTCACAACGAAAGAACGATCTATTTTCGTTTTTGTTTTCGAAACTTTCACCATGATTGTACTGTCGTCTATGTAAGAGACTTCATCGAACTGGATGTTGTATAGCTCTTGCCTTCGGCATGCCCCCATTATGCCGAAGATTAGTGCAACCTGTAACAATAAACGATATAATAAGCTTGAGTTACATAGCCAAGGCAAAAACTATGATTTATGAAGTAGTAAAGTGTAGGTACCTACTACCTAATTTATACACAAAGCGCTTAAACGGAGTGTCTAGATAACTTGCGTGTGTAGTACGTAATTACTAGGTAGATTAAATAACAGAACTAAAATACACTTACCTTTTCAAAAAGATACAAAATATCTGGTGAATCTTTCAGGAACATCTTTATTTGACCTGATGTAAACGTCAAGGACTTTTTTTCCTTGTGTCCTTCTGAACTGCGTTTCAGGAACGCTATGACTTTTGAATACTTCGTGATATCAATATTGTTGTAGATACTCAGTGTGGACTTGAGCATAGAATATTTAGCCCACATAGAAGATGGCTTGAATTTGTCGGAGAGGTCTTTGAGATACACAAGAATGACATTTTCAGAAAATTATGTAGTTTTCTTTTCGATCTTTCATGCCAAAAAGTTATGTTGCCAATTCTAGAATATCCGGAGGCGTACAAATATCATCGTCGCTGTCCATTTTTAACTTTTAATTTGTATTTTAAAAACAAAACACATTGCGAAACATTAAATTCACGCGTACGTGTATTGTCACAGTGAACTTGCCGCCATTAAAATCTAACCAATGAGAGCGCAGCTGCGCGCGCAGGGCCAATCAGGAGCGAGCGCGCGCTGTTCTTTTTTTATTTAATTGGCACAAGATCTTACCAAAGAGTTTTGTGTATGTAAGTTTAGTAGTTTCGACGAAGTTTTCACGTATAACCCAACTGTTTTCTTATTGATGTTATAATGAGATTTTACGATATCGATGTGGATATTATACCATCATGTGAAATTGCTTAAATTGAGTGTTTTGTTGTCTGCGCTATAACAGTAGTAATTATAAGTCAAGTATTGGAAACAAGTAGAATGTTACAACATTAGTGTAGATAAAAGTAGTAGTTTAATATAGTTTAGTAAAAAAAAAAAACACAAATGTTGAAAAAGTTTTCACGAGCAGGGTTTGAACCTGCACCCTTCTGACATACCGGGTCAGGTGCTCTTCCAATTGAGCTATCGTGGTTCTAACATGTAGTATGTTAGTTTAGTAGTTAAATTCTCAATACTCAATACTTTATTGCATTCCATAATGTTTACAATGAGATGCTAGGTTTTTACAATGGGATCAATAATGGACCCTGTCGGGCACATCACAGCTTAGTAGGAGAGCGGAAGAGAGATCATTATTACCGCTTTGACAGTTTCCATGACAACAAAACAAGCAAATCATTCGTTCGCTTAAGAACACCCGTATCCCAAGATGGACCCCTATAGCAGCGCCACCTGCCGGGTCCGATTGTAAATCTAAACCACTCTCGAATCGTTACGGTACTAGCCGTAGTAGGTAAAATTGATTGTCCAATAATTATATTGATTTATACCGTTTGGGATTTTACTCCAGAAGATATTTTTTTTAAACGTCTTTATACGTCCCACAAGTGCTTCAACATCTTTCTACGTGAACAATGACAATGAGTGAATGAAGAAATTTTTAAATTTGACGACGTCGTTGCCGACTGGCTTGTACTTTGACTTTGGGCGGCGTTAACTCCGAGAGAATCGAACCCGGGTGTCGGGTCTGGGCGGTTGTGGTACCGTCGTTGTTTCTGATTTCGATAAAACGAATGCTTTAGCTACTTACCTTGGGATCAGAACAATGTAGGTATGTTATGTTGACTTTATATATAAATGCAAATTGCCTATTAAAACACACAGTTGCAAATGCAGAAAATCTACTCAGCCTTTTATTTTGTTGCAGTGAGTAAATTACTTTAATACTGATTATTCGATGAGGTCTGTTACAAAAGAACAGGGATTATTTTTATCATGAACGCATGTAGGAAATATAACAAAGATCGCAATCAAGAATTAGATTATTATCTATTATCGTACTTAAGAGCGTTTACGCCGCACACTAGCGCCACTAATGAAAAAATAAACATATCTAGTTATTAGAGATAGAAAATCAAATTATGCTCAACAAACTATTTGAATGAAGTAATTTAGCATTTTTACGTCACCTAATGAACACCTCACATGTTATGGTTTAGTTAAATAAGACGTTACGGCCACTTTTAACTATAACGCCATATTTAACTAAACCATAACATGTCAGGTGTTCATTAGGTGACGTAAAAGTGACTGACGGCGCTAGTGTGCGGCGTAAACGCTCTTATCTGTTTATTACATAAAAACTAACGTGAAACCACCATAGATTGGGTCCCGAATTTGTTGAAAGCCATAATAAAAACTCGGCAGTCTTCGTGCGCGCCAATTCGAGTTGGAAAGTCGACTAATGGGTTGAGATGGGGGACGGATTTTTGGGAAATTTCTGATATAATTAGCGGGGAATTGCGTTAGGGACGTCACTTTTGCTTTAAAGCTCACCACGGGGAGTGTCCCTAACGCTCCAACGGACTCCATAATGTTGGAATTTTATTGACATCTTTGATGTGTTTAAAAATCCCACCTTCTTTGAGGACCGATATTAGGAACCGAGTGTCAAGAATGTAGAGTGTAGGCTTGGGCTGGCAACCTTTGTCGCCGTAATAATGGAACATTGCGTTCTATTGTGGAAGTCAACGAGAACGCAGTGCATTCAGGAGACCACCTGCTTATTGATGATTAAAATTTAATGTATTGATATTCAATATATATTATAGGGTCTAACAATATCAATAAGCGAACGTTTAAGGGGAGCATTTATACATCACACTGAGCATGGTCACCAAATTTAGTCCAAAACTACAGGCTCGTTACCGAGATAATCAACAAAACATTATAATAATTCACCAAAAAATACACCCTTTCCAAACCCGTACAGCTGTACTACACGCACAAAAAGATAGCCGTGTGTGTGTGAATGTCATACAATGGTTTTTCAATTGTGTGCGAGTATCTGTACACTATCTTTTTATTGACGCTTGTGTGCGTGTTAGTAAAAGTACAGCATGTTTCATGATGTGCATTATTTTAATTGATTTAGTTTGTAAGAGAACATAACTTTGAAAAATCACTATAAAAGTGGAGCCCATTTCTTGTCATTGTATTCAGAATGATGTATAGATACCGCCCTTAAACGTTCGCTTATTGATTTTGTTAGACCCTGTATATTTTACTAACATATAAAAATAATATATTATGTAAATTAAATAAAATTATAAATAAAGTATCACAAACCACCCCGTGTTGTTTCACAAATTGCTGCGTGTGTGGTTCGGCACGCTGAGCTGTACGAACTCGATTCTGCACTGGAAGATGTTTTCAAGCTTCTGGACTGGAAAGGACTCGGCATCAACGTCAACGGCGTATACATCACTCACCTTCAATTTGCTGACGATATAGTGGTCATGGCTTAGACCCTGGCAGACCTCGGCACAATGCTCGGTGACCTCAACAGTCTCTCAACAAGTGGGTCTTAAAATGAACATGGAAAAGACAAAAGTTATGTCGAACTCACGGAGAGGGCTATGCTCGAATCTGTGATCGAATCAGAAATGAGGAGATTCGCAGAAGAACTAAGGGGTCGGTAGACATAACCCGAAGAGTTGCTAAGCTCAAATGGCAGTGGGCAGGGCACATTGCTCGCAGGACTGATGGCCACTGGGGCGGAACAGTCCCTGAGTGGCGACCGCGTACCGGAAAGCACAGTGTGGGAAGACCTCTAACAAGGTAGACTGACGATCTGGTGAAGGTCGCGGGAAGCCGCTGGATGCAAGCAGCACAAAACCGGTTGTTGTGGAGATCCTTGGCGGAGGCCTTTGTCCAGCCGTTGACGTCTTTTGGCTCAGATGATGATGATGATGATGATGATGTAAACAAAACATTGCCGTGTAAAACAATTGAATGTAAATACTTTACAAACAAAAGCTTAAGTTTGTTCGCACACATAGAACGTAACACTACGCAAAGTGGCTACCACAGATTATGCAAATCCTGAACACCAATCATCAGTCACTCTCCCAATTACAGCGCTTATCAGCACCGCACACATTAACTTAGCACCCTTAACTTCTAACAGTTTGCAACCTCCACCTTGCTGCTTACATAACAAAGTTCATAATCCAAAGAGGTTATGTTAAAAAAAGTTGACGTTATCGCTAAGATTACGCAACTTTAAAGAATTGTAGAAAGATTCGTTGAGGCAATGGTTTCGGAATTAAAGGCGGTGACGCTTTGTTTTTCTTTTTTTTTTATAGAAAAGTAGGCAAATGATTCCGCTCTACTTGATGTAAAGAGTCCGGATACGTCGCCTGATTTGTAGTTTGATAAATAGAACTATATTTCACCTTTCAATTAGTAATTTGGGTTGTGTCTTTACTGTTTAATATAGGTACCTACAGTCACAATAATCCATGCAGCAGTGCTACTTTTGAATCGTTGACAAACATTTTAGGTAAAATTAACGGAATTTCAAAACCCCTTACCTTACCGGAGATCCTGGTCAATTTTCAATAGCAGTTTTAGTTTGAGTAATGAACACGTAATAGTTATCACACCAACTAGTGGCCGCTCGCGGTTTCACCAGCGTGGTTTCCGGTTTCACCCGCGTGGTTCCCGTTCCCGTGGGAATATCTGGATAAAAAATATCCTATATGTTATTCCCGGTTATAAACTATCTGTATGCCGAATTTCATCCAAATCCATTCAGTAGTTTTTACGTGAAAGAGTAACAAACATCCATACTTACAAACTTTCGCGTTTATAATATTAGTAGGATGCAAAAGTTTGTGTGTATGTGTGTATATTTGTTGCTTCTTCATGCTGCAAGGGATGGATGGATTTAGATGAAATTCGGCACTGAGATAGTAGATATCCTGGATTAAAACACAGACTTTTTATCCCGCTATTCCCACGGAAACGGGAACCACGCGGGTGAAACCGCAAGCGGCCGCCAGTAATAAAAAAAGTTTAATAAATTAAAAAAAAAATTCAACACTTTGTCATACCAGTCAAGTTCCACTTTCAATTATGCAATCGTGGCACTGTCCACTCTATAATAAAATATATCTTGCTACTTTTTATCTGTAACTCAGTTTAAGATAAAAATGACTAAAACCTTATTTTAGGTATGTATAGTCGACAATAAAATTGCTTTACCACCTTAGGAGTGAATTTTGTTTGCATAAAATAAAACAACAAGTTCTATTTTTGTTTAAAAGACCAAGTGACAGATACGTTGTCATTATTGACACTGAGCCTTAGCGAAATTTTATTGTAATGGAAGTTTTTGTCTAAAGTGATAAAGCAATATCATGGCAGATTACCACAAGCTGTCAAATCTCCTCAATAGACTTCCAACTTTGTGTATATGGAATATGGTCGAACATTTATTGAAGAAATTCGACTGTTTTGGATTTGTCTCATCCACTAAAATAGTAAACAAACTCGCAATAGGCACCCAGGGTGCCTAGTGCGAGATATTTACCATTCGATAACGATAAGGAAAACGAGAATTTGTAAAGCATTGAAGCTCTTGACAAAGAGGTGACAAACGAACATTGACGACGTCCTTATATATAAGCAGAAATATCGATGAATAAAAGGTTTTTGTTTTGTTTATATAATTTTTAATGCAAATTTTGTTGCGAACAAATTACAAAAACACAAATGTTGAAAAAATTTCCACTAGCAGGATTTGTACCCTTCTGACATACCGGGTCAGGTGCTCTCCCAGTTGAGCTATCGTGGTTCTAACCAGCCCGCCGAAATTATTCAACATTTTTTTACTTTTTTACTTTGAAAGCCAAAGGCGCCCATTCAATGTCAACGGACGGTGTTAATGACGGTAGTTGTTGACATTGAATGGGCGCCATACCGGGTCAGGTGCTTTCCCAATTGAGCTATCAATAGCTTGCTTTTATAAATAGCTTGCCTACTTCTTATCTGATCATTAGTATTTGTAAAAATATTATGATCGGATGTTAATGACGGTAGTTGGTTGACATTGAATGGGCGCCTTTGGCTTTCAAAGTAAAAAAGTAAAATAGTGTTGAATAATTTCGGCGGGCTGGTTAGAACCACTATAGCTCAATTGGGAGAGCACCTGACCCGGTATGTCAGAAGGGTGCAGGTTCAAATCCTGCTCGTGGAAATTTTTTCAACATTTGGTTTTTGTGTTATCGATGAATGTTTGAGTAGGTTAGAAAAGGTCTTGCAATTACTAGAAAGAGCAAAGGTACCATCTAAAAGTTAAGTTATTTCAAAATAAACTATCGTCAATAGCTATCCACGTGATAGTAAACGGATTCTAAATACAATATCGCAAAGTGTCTCGCTACAACGTGAATAAGGGCGTGTACACACGAGCGACCCAACGTGAGACCCGCCGACAGTCGGCTGAAGGTGACAGATCGTCTCAGCGGAAACCTGTGCTGCGGCAGTGTGGAAACGGACTTACTATTTAATATTTTTAAGAGCTTTTGGAAGCTTTATAAAGCAGTAGTAAACGCGTTCAGTCTGCAATTGTTGAAGTAAACTCACTTTTGCTATTGCCGGTCATCGAATGGGTGATCTTATTTTATTTATTAGGTTACACAACAGACATTAATCTTAACAAAGTTATAAATACACTAGTTGCCGCTCGCGGTTTCACTCGCGTGGTTCTCGTTCCCGTGGGAATATCGAGATAAAACTACCCTATGTGTTATTCCCGGTTATAAACTATCTGTATGCCGAATTTCATCCAAATCCATTCAGTAGTTTCGTGGTTCCCGTTCCCGTGGGAATATCGGGATAAATAGTATCCTATGTGTTATTCCCGGTTACAAACTATCTGTATGCCGAATTTCATCCAAATCTGTTCAGTAGTTTTTGCGTGAAAGAGTAACAAACATCCAAACAAACTTTCGCGTTTAATAGGATAGGATAATAGGTTTAACAACATTTTATACTAGACTAATGTCCTAATTGTGTTAACACGAGTAGTTTATATGTGCTTAACATGTGTAAAATTAGATTTAGCTTTAGATTAAAAAAAATATAGAACTAGATTTAGAGAAGTAATATTTCCAAATAACTTTAAAATTACTTAAAACTATTTGGAAATACTACACTTGTATCGTTAGCCATTTGGGTCAATTAATAATGTCTTGATGGAAGTTTTGAATACATTTGTGTTCCTATTCATTAATTACCCTGTGTGGTGCCGGGGATAAAGAATTGCACCACCCCATCTCTTCCCGTGGGTGTCGTAAAAGCCGACTAAGGGACCATTCCAGGGGATGGGCAGCAGCAACTCTCTGAGGTTAAGTCTCAACTTACTGCGATCGCCAACCCGCCTGCCAAGCGTGGCGATTACGGCAAATACCCCTCATATCCTTGGGGGAGGCCTTTGTCCAGCAGTGGACGTCTTTTGGCTGAGATGTACACCTATTGATCAATAATGTATCGTCTCGAGGTACTCATGCTTTGGAAGTAAATCGTTGATCCCGGCTGCATTAGCTAGGCGTCGTTAATGTGGTGGTTTGTAGCCCGTTCTCCTGATGGAGTTTCCGTCCATAGGAGGCTCCAGCAGTGAGGACTTAAAAATAAGCAGGTGGTGTGATGAAAGAGCCTTTATAATTGAAACCAATAGATTACAGTATAGAACCTTAGCCGCTCATACCCAAATAGTCCGACCTGGCGTTTGTGTGTTGTTGTAAATGAAACTCTAAAAGTATTATATTAGGGAATATCTATATAATACTTTTCGGGCCTTTTAAAGCCCCGTCGCAGTATCTGGGTTTAATGGTTGTTATAGAATTTAAATAGACAGAAGTTACTTTGACATAGTACAAACGTGCTTATAAACTCCGTATTTTCCTATAGGTTTAAGGGAAAATAAAGACCCATATTGTTTGAATTGTACGTGTACTGGGAGAGCATTCCATTTTTATTGTGGTAAGAAAAAAAAAGGTTTTTATGATATATATTTTTTCGTAAGTAAGGTAGTAAGCACGTGTACACAAATCATTATTTTTTTCCCGATAACACCTGAAGGGCTCTCCATCCTCGCGAGCCGTGAACGATTGTCTGAGACACGCGTGTTCTATCGCACATCTTGGCCTGTACCATGGCGCGACAGTCGCAAATGAGTCGCTGCATTATCGTTTATGTAGTCGCCGGCAATTATTTATAGGTCTTTTTTTTTCACATTAAAGAAACGTCGTCGCTGCATGCTGCGTTTTGAACTTTGATACAAATTGAGGTTGAAGCATTTGTTATTTTATTACTGAAAGGCAATTAGAAATAAGAAAAAGAAAAAAATAAAATTATGACAATAAAAACTAATTACAATTAAATACCTTTATTTTTCCCTGTGTGGTGCCATAAAGAATTGCACCACCCCATCTCAACCCGTGGGTGTCGTAAAAGGCGACTAAGGGACCATTCCAGAGGATGGGCAGCAGCATCTCTCTGAGGTTACTTTCAACCTACTGCGATCGCCAACCCGCTTGCCAAGCGTGGCGATTATGGCAAATACCCCCCATCTTGGGGGAGGCCTTTGTCCAGCAGTGGACGTCTTTTGGCTGAGATGATGATGATGATGATGACCTTTATTTAAAAAAATGTCCACCAACTGTAGGCTAATAGTTAAATAAATGCTCGGCCGCCATTTATAATAATACTAGCAATACTGATGTTCATAGTAAAGTTCTTTAATTTTTTTGACAATTTTCATAAGTAGAGAAATGTTTTTATCGAAATTTTCAAAAACCGCAAAACTCAGTTTAATGTTAAAAGGTATTTACCACTCCTTTTTTTGGTTGGTGGTAGGGCGTGTCCGCCTGGCTAGCTACCACCATCTTATCTAAATAAGTCTCCATAACATAAAAGTTTGTAGCATTGTTGTGTTCCGGCAGCTAGAGATAAGATAGCCAGTGCCTCACTAGTTGAGGATTCCGGGTGAAGTGCGCTTCCACCACTGGCCTCATCATCACATAAACTCAGGTGAGATCAAGGCATTGCGATTACCAGTAACATACAGGGTGTCCCAAAAATGGCACGCCAGGTTGACACTGGAGATAGCTTAGCTATAAACCTATCAGATAAAAATAACATGACTCTAGTAAAAGTCTCATAGTTTTGGAGAAAATTCCACTTTTTTATTTTCTAAAAACTCTACTTTTAGTTCGTTTTTATTTTTTATTTATTTATTTTTTATTATTATTATTATTATTTTTATTTTTTTATCTGATTTTTATTTTATAGCTAAGCTATCTCCAGTGTCAGCCTGGCGTGCCATTTTTGGGACACCCTGTATATAAAAGAAACAAAAACATTTTAGTGCAACATTCAAGTTGGGTACGTCTCGTGGTAGAAGTTTGCGGCACAGGGCCGGCTGTGCTCGTGATGCGTGTCATTCTAATTAATTATCTTTATTGCAAACCTGAAGTAGGGGGTTTTATCTTTTTGTCTCGTTTTAGCAACCTTGTACTATACAGATATGATGAGTAGCACTAACTGGCGCTCTCAAAAACGTCAGGGATTGCTGAGCATCTTTGATCATACTCGTCGTCGTTGTATACATGTTATAATCAGCAACACTATTTAAGATAAGATAATATTATATATATCATCCTAATGTTAAAAGATGACATTTAGCTTAAGTCCATTTTTGTACGAAAACAAATTTGCTTCATCATCATCATCATCATCAGCCTATACTAGTCCACTGTTGGGCATAGGTCTCTCCAAGTGCACGCCACCGAGCACGATCCGCGGCTACTCTCATCCAGCTCTTGTAAATTTGCTTGTATTTGTGTTAATCTTGTTGCTTGTCCTTTTCTAAAAAGGTACTTTCTTACTTTCTAAATATAAAAAATGGATGACTAACGACCCATCCGTTACACAATAGTAAATTGTTTTTAATCTCTTAAGAAAAGAGGTGAAGATAATAGAAAATGTGCAATGAGAATATTAAATCCCACCACCGTCACCACGACCTTAATAAAACACCAAAGTAATTGCTCAACCTTGAAAAACCGCGCAAAAAAAAAAAAGCCAACACTCCAAAAGGATTTGCCAAACTCGACGAGACACTTCCCAACAGTTTGCTAAGTAAAAAACTAAGCGGAACGCACCTTCCCCAAAACAGCCGAGAATCGGGTCCACCAATTATTTTTTGCCTCTGGAAATTGGAGACTTAACGAAATTTAAATCGCTTAGTGAGCGGAGAAATTATAGAAAAAGCCCGCTCCTCTTCAAAGGTGGGCTTTAACCCTTTAGGCAGGGGTGCGGCCGCGGGGGGTACGCACAGTAATATAGAAAACTTGTGTTAGCCCAGTTCCGAGCCTTTGTAACATCATTTCGGCTGCCGGTGTACGAGGCGCAAACGGTTTTGATACTTAAATAGAATAAAGAATAAAATAATAAAAGACATTTATTGGAATCACATAACAAAACACACAATTAAACATACAACATGTAACAAATAATAACAATTAACATTGTGCCCTGTTATGTGACACTGTGCACAGCTCAGTATACGCAGCAAGCGAGGCCTGCTGCACTGGTATTCTGCTGTACACAGTAGTGTTGCAAATGTTTCAATTATTTTAATGTTACCTTTTTTGACTGCTAATGTGTTTGTCCGGTGAAAGTCGTTGTAGTCTTTGTATTTTACATTGTTACATTAACCGGAGGAAGGAAGCCCTCTCAGGTTTTTGTAGTTACTTCTTGGTACTAGGGTATCGTAGGGTCTACGAAGTCACAGCTACGATTCTGAAATTTAAAAATACTTTTAAAGTTATATTAAAAATACAAATAGTTTTATTTCTAACTAATTGGGCCGGTCTTTATGTTTAACAATGAAAGGTTTCATTCTTTACTTATGTAAGTAAACGTCACGATTTATTTTAGTAACTATTCCTTTTTTAAACTGATACCTGAAATAACTAAGAAATCGGTAAAATCCAATTAGATGAATCAATCCAATATAAACTTAGTATTTTTTTTAAATAACTTATAATGTCCCACTACTGTCCCACTACTGAGCAAAGGTCTCCCCCATTTCTTTTCACCTATTTCGATCTCCAACTATCTTCGCTCTAGGTAGAACGAAACCAAATCTTAAATTTTAAAAATAATTTACACCACTCAAAAGTACCAAGATCCAATCGTGTGACAGAGAGGTTTATAATTTAAGAAGAAGAAACAGGCCATAAGAAATAAATGTAAAGAAGGAGAAGAAACGTTTGGACCCCGAAAGGGTTGAAAAGGGGGTGCGAAACACCCCACCTGTACACACAGGGTTAACAACATCCACAGAAATGTCGTGGAGTGTGTCTGTTTGTTGAATTTATTTTAAGGAAAAAAAATACTTTGCCCCGAAAATGCGATTAAAGGAAATGAAATAGGATTACGATAGAATTATTTTTAACAGTTCGTAATTACTATGGTAAGAATGTTTCTGGGAAACTCAACGGGAAAACGGTTGGCTGTGTTAATTGTGCAACCTTTGGGGGTTATTAAATATTTTGTAAGTGCTTTTGAGTGAAAAAATAAATAAAGCTTCACGCCTCAGTAAAGTGCTAAATGGTAGGTAATATTGAAACATTAATAATTTCTTGGATTTTTTTTACAGTTTAGATTTTGATTCGATTTTTTAATTTGTCAATGTATTTAGCTAAAAACTTTTTAGGGTAAACCCTGATGGCGAAGACAAGGGTTAAACCCTTTAACGGGCGTGGGTGGATTTTTGCGCACGCAGTAACTTGGTGCATGTACTTTTCTTTGTTTCATTAGGGGGTTAAGATTTTGTAAGGACCCTTTTTGGCGTATATTGATTGCCTTGGAGTGCGATGGGGAATATTCGGCTTTTAAAAGAAACTGCAAAGACTGTCTAGTGTAACACGGCAAATGAATAATTGTGTTTTGTATACTTATACATTTTACATTTAAGGCTAGTAGCCTAGCGTGGTTATTAGGCCAATTAATTGCAGCGATGATGACTTGACATCAATGACGGATGATTAAATTCAATGATGGCTTTAAGCTAGCAGTGGGACTGTTAATAGTTTAACTACGAATACAACTACTTATGTTTCAATTTAAGAACTTTATTTGGGCCTTTCGGACCCCGTATAGAAGCTACGTAGTTTATTGTTTGTTATATTGTAAAAAAATAAAATAAAATAGTCATCTTTGGTTTAAATACATATTGACATTAAATATGACGTTACACTCCCCCCCAGAAAACTCTTTGCCCGACCTGGAAATTGAACCCGGGACCTTCGACCGTGGCGTGCGATTGATTACTGGAAAAACGCCAGACACTAAGTTAAATTGTACAGTCTGGTTATCTATCTATCAATACTGTAACCTACAAGATTGTAGATAAACTTGCCTCAATGCGAGGCCATTTAGCACACGTCAAAGAAAAGTTCCAAGAAATACAAATACCAATTATATAATTATTAGCGGCCACTCGCGGTTTCACCCGCGTGGTTCCCGTTCCCGTCAGAATATCGGGATAAAAAGTATCCTATGTGTTAATCCAGGTTATAAACTATCTGTATGCCGAATTTCATAAAAATCTATTCAGTAAGTAGTTTTTACGTGAAAGAGTAACAAACGTCCATCCATAATTACAAACTTTCGCGTTTATAATATTAGTAGGATATTATAAGCGATATAGTTATTACGAGACAAATTTGTAATTTCGGTCGAGTTCATAAAATTTTACAATGACAGTGGCATTGTTGTGTTGCGATCTCAGAACAATAACTAAAGCTATAGAAGGATGGCTAAAATAAAAATCGTGCAACTATGTTTAGTTCCGTTCTATCTTATGGCTAGAAAAGGAGGTTGGAGTGCGACAAATGGTTGACACTTAGTTTTTATTTTTTGTATTGTTATGTCAAACGGTCATCAGATAATCGGTGATCAAAAAAAATCTTTGAGTCCTCTATTAAAGTCACTCACTACATTACCTCAAATATGACGTCACAAATGTGGTGACACCTTTGCTATTTTAGTCCGGTTTCTATATTAGTTATTATTCTGAGGTTGCGATAGTCATATGGCCTAGTGGGAGTTATTTTTGACAATTCGTATGACAAAATGTTAACTCTTCTCGTATGTCGCCAGGAGACGCTGCTTCAATGCCATAACTAATTTTGGTTTTCGTAAACGTAATAATTGGTCCTTACCTATGAAATCGACGTTTTTATCTCACAATAGGTGTATTACTTCTAAAAGTCAATACCGGTTGTTAATATTATTATACACCTTTAATTAAGACTATGTTACTTAGGCTTCAGTAATAACAATGATTATTCATTTTGTGTCTTTATCGCCCAATTTTTTTTAAATTGACTTATTTTTTTGTTCGCCGAACCTTTTGTCTCATTGTAGCTTTGAAGGGTCTTGATTTTTTTTCTTTTTAATGTCTGCTATATTTAGCTAGTGAAACAAAGACACTACTCTACAATTTTTATAGTGTTAACATAAATAGATGCTAAGAAAATTAAAAAAAACGTTAGTATGAAAAATATAATTTTATAAAAAATCTTCATACAAAACGTCAATTTCATAGGTAAGGACCTAATAGAATGAATACGGATAGTAAACAAAGCTCACACTAGCACAGATACACAAATTGTGTTGTTTTAACTCTTTCAGGGTCAGAGGGATGTATATTCCCAACACATTTTGAACTTTATGTGATTGAGATAAGATTAAAAACCAAATGAAATATGTGGTAAAAAAATCAACCACTATGCTGTGTTTGAGGTGCGATGTCTTTGCGTGCGCGTTTTCGCCTATGTACTGGCGCGTGGTGACATTATTTGATGCTACAGGTCAATTCCCAGTGGATCAGGTCCCGTGACTGCCACCTAGCCTTCTGCTTATTGGAGTTTGGTCCCCCAGAGGTTAGCGGGTATCCCCTCCGTGTCGCCCTTCCAGCTGGGACTTCTTCCTGGCAGCTGACTTGGCTTCTCTACTTGTCAGTGGGTGTAGAAAGGCGGACGGGTGAGTTCCACCTAACCGACAGGCCTCCTCAAGGTCGGGTAGTCATAATAGCTTCCCTGGGTAAAAAAAGGCACCCAGAGGTAAGATAGCCAGTGTCTCAGTAGTTGAGGATTTCGGGTGAAGTGCGTTTCCACCTTATCATCACTTAACATCAGGTGAGATGACGGCAAAGTGCTTACCCATAAGGTATAAAAAAATCAGGCAAGTTAATATTGTTTAAACAAAAAGATTTTAAAAATGTTAATACTTTAAGAAGGCAAGATAAAGAGCGTTTACTACCAACATCATAACGATTATTTGGTAACAAGAGCTGAAGGAACCTAACACCATTCGGTACAAATGACAACCCTTCCGAAACTCCCATTTACACAGACATTGGCGAAAAAAAACAATACCTAGTACGCTCCGAATCGAAACTCAATACCAATTAGTGTGGGCCATTTCTGCCTGTCTTCCCCTGTTGCGAGTGGCCCGAGATAGTATAAATTAAGGAATACTCTCATTGAGTCCTCCCGAGAGTCTAATTTAAATTAAGCTTTTTGAAAAAGTCTCATATCTTCTTTACCCGAGGCGCAGTGGTACATCAAAGGGGCGGGGGCGGGAAAGGGGTAAGGTATTTTTCTTCGGGAGGGGAGGGGGCAAAAATGCGTACACCCACACTTATGCGTGCGCCGGCGACGCACACCAGCGCGGCTTGTATGTAAAACACTTTAAGAAGCGACGAAGAAATGCGAGAAGCTTAGCGGCTACAGGGTGTTCGGCGAACTGAGATGCTAAGAAGACTGTTTTTTTTTAACCCTGCTTTAAAAACTAAACCGTATATCACGCTGTAAATGCTGTGAAAGCTATGTGCAGCTAACTCCTGTAACATGTTTGCTTGGTGGCACGATTTGGTTCAGTATACGACTGGATAGCGACCTCCCTAATAATAATCATCATCATCAGCTCATTATATGTCCCCACAGCTGGGGCACGAGCCTTCCCTATGGATGGATAGGGAGAACGGGCCATAGACCACCACGCGGGCCCAGTGCGGTTGTTGGTTGTTAACAACTGCTAATGCAGCCGGGACCAATGGCTTTACGTGCCTTCTGAAGCACGGAGGAGCTCGAGATGATATTTTTGGTAACTCATCCGGTGACCGGCCATTGCGAAAGTTGCTTAACTTCAGTACTCGCAGACCGCGCGCATTAACCACTGCGCCATCGAACTCCTAATAATTATAACAATAATAAATAATGAATTTTAATTCTGATTTTTTTAACAATCCATAAACACACCGTTGGAGTTATTGGCGAATGAGAATGCCTGACGCTGCAGAGGTTACTTGGCTGCGTGCAAGCGCACCCAACGTGCCAGCATCGGACAGCTCCAACGCGCTGCTAATAAGTTTATAAATTAATATTATGTAATTAAATCATTAATTATTATTAATTAGGTACTTGATAAGTTTTGCATGAATGTGTACCGATTTGACAAATTCCAGACTTAGTGAAATTACAGGACACATAAAATGTAGGTAGGTATACTAGTTCACTTCGGACACATACCTTCTTATTAAAGCAGAACCTGTCTTGAAGTAGGACTGTCCCATTTTTTACGATATATTTGTGAACATCTGTCCGCAATCAAGTTTTCCTTAACAGGGAACAATCCGAAATAACTTTTTGGGTTCAACAATTTCGTGTACAGGTCAAACAAAAGTGGTTATGTTTTGAAATAATGTTTCGTAACTAATTGTTAAGGTTTCCATGACGAAGTGCTCGTTTCTTATGTTATAATTAGCCAGGGTTGTGACATCAGCGTTGAGGGTTCGTACTTTTAACAGAATGTTACTCGAGTATTTTCGATTTTGAAATGGAATGCAAAAAACTTTTACGGATCTACTCGCGTTTTATTTTTATATCACAATATCACAAAATTCATATTTTCTCTTTGGTGAATGGTTTTAGTTAGACTGCTGCTACCGAACAGTTGTATGACTTAAATTACCTTGATTATTTACATATAAATTTACGCCAATATTGTTGCGAACAAATTACAATTTGAAAAAAAAAGTAAAAAGAAAAAAAAAGTAGATAGTGTCGATTAATTTCGGTGAGTTAGGTTGAGCTACGATAGCATAGTTGGCAGTGCACCTGACCCGACATGGCATGGGGTGCGGGTTCGAATCCCGCTCGTGGGTATTTTCAACACTTTGTCTTTTTTCAAATTAATGTACCTACCTTATTTATTTAGAGCCTTCCCACATGTGGAGGTGATAATGTTAAACTAATGTTAAATTGACAGAATAAAAAAGTAACTAGGTATTTTATTGAAATTTTTAAAAAAAAATCCGCTAACGGGGGATTCATACTCACCCTCTGATAAACCTGGTTGATGACAAATTTGGGTAATTTGTTTGCAATAAAGTTTACGTAAGATAATAGAAGCGGAAGTAGTGTTTAAACACTGTTTAAACACTGTGTGATAAATTCACGGGTTACTTTTAAAAGTAACCCGTGAATTTATCACACTAATATTATAAATGCGAAAGTTTGTGTGTGTTATGTGTGTATATTTGTTGCTTCTTCACGCTGCAACGGATGGATGGATTTGGATGAAATTCGGCATACAGATAGTTTATAACCTGGATTAAAACATACGATACTTGTTATCCCAATATTCCCACGGGAACGGGAACCACGCGGGTAAAACCGCGAGCGGCCGCTAGTCGATTTGGTTTGTCGAAAGCTTTCCGTTAAGACGCTTGTAATCAGGCATAGATTCACGTCAATATAGTCTAGCGGAGCTTTATACGTAAGGTAACTTACAAACCATTTGTCATTGTCACCCTTGGGTGGACACAGAAGATGAGAGCGATACATTATTTGATTTGAAAAACCAGGCCAGATTTCCTTGAAATTTAAAAAAAAAACTTTGTTTTTGTGTTTTTTTAACTTTATTTTTTTGTAGTGGAGTAAAAAATATTTAAAAAAAAACAGTTTTTTTTTACATTGCTTTATAAAGAGTCGTATTCTTAGCATCATCTTGTATAGTGGGGGTAAAAGCGAAAGGGTTGCGGAGGCGATCGCCACCCGGGGGTGTCCACCGCCTTCTTACAACCTTTTTACTGAGGGGGGTGCAGAGTAACGACGACGCTCAGAGAACGCTTACGTAGATAAACGAACCTTCTTTAAATATATAAGACGTGAAAAATCAATAATTACGAACGCACTCAGCATATTGAAATTTTAATTGGATTTGTGTTAAAAAGTTTTAATGTAGGTATTTTGTGACGCATGCTTACGTTGTAAAAAGAACGGGGGTTATGAGATCTCCCACCGTATCAACGAGTTTTGACTTTTGAACAGATTGTCAATATTTGGTGTTAAGGTGTAATAACAGTTTAACTATCTAAAAAGCAAAAATAACATTTTTCATGTAAATTGTTGACACACATTTTTCCTATTTAATATTGTAATATACTTAGGAACTTTCCATTTGTAAGTTTCGGTTATAGTAGTGAGTGCGAAAATATACATTTTAAAACATGTCACTGAACATGAAATGTCTTCAACACAGATATTGTTTTAGAACTTTGTACTTAGTAGCACAAGACAAAAGTAAGAATAACTTTTAAAATATTTATTCACCTATTTTTATATGAGTAACTACTAGCAACATAACTCTTCGACACAACAAAGACATACCTCACACCTCTCAAACGACTGAAAATAATTCTTACAAATTCATTCGGTTATCGACAGAGCATTTCACAGCGAGTGACTCCAGTACATTATTATTGCGCCGGCTCATGAATTCTTAATTGAGTTTTTCTTACGTCTCCGACCTCTGTCCCGATACAGGCTGTCGCCAAGAATGTTGTATTAGAGACGGGCGGGTGAGGCGCGGGGTGGGGGGTAGGGTGTAATTGCAAAATAAAATTAGCCAGAACGGGTACGTGCTCAATTTGCGCCTCCCAACACTGATTTGTTTTCGTTCGCACGGTGCCAGTTGCGACTCGGCTTTTAGCTACTCTGTGCTCGCTTTCTTAGCCTATATATTATTGATCCGACGTTACGCTCTGCCTCTGCCATATTGTTTCAGGGGCTACAGCTACATGTACAAACAAAGCTGCATTCCATTTCAGGCCAGAAACCCTTATTAGTTGACAGCGCTGTTACGCTCGCGGCGAAAAACTCTGCGCGACTCCCAGCCGCGGGAATGTTGAAAAAGAGCCACAACTTTCGGGCCGGACCGGCCGGGAGTCAATGGCTTTTTTATTTTCACGTTTCCTTTCCTTTTTTCCGGTTGAACTTTCCCAAAGTTTTATTTTCGAGGAAGTTGCCACGAGTGTCAGTCGTCCGCTCGCTGCGGCCGCAATTTTCCGCGGTTTGCGCCGATAATTGCGGACGCAGGTGGGGATGGTTATTTCTACGTTTTTCTCTTCGTTGCCTCCGCGACTCTTGGCCGTTTTAATTTGGCCGTTTACTGCTGGGAGTTTCTCGCGTTCGGTTGGCGCAGCGATCGGTTATTTTCCGTGTGGCGCACCTATCTGGGGTTATGTATTCATGTGTGGCACGCCCACCGCGGCGTACGCCCAGCGCATGTGTATATACGTGAGTGCGTGCGTGCACATATGGCGATTGCGCATGACGGGGGCGTGGCCGCGTGACGTCACGTGACACGCCCGTATGTCACGTCACGCCACGTGCCGACGACGCCGCTGCGCGTCAACGTGACGGCTATTTATTCCCAAGCGGAGTGTAACGATAAATGAGTTATAATTTATTTTTACTCGAAAAAGGAAGGGTAAGGCAGCCTCCGCCCGTAATTAATGGCGAAATTGGCTATTCCGAGTATTCGGGAGCCGGTAATGAGGTGAGATTGAGATTAAAACTTGGGTAAATGAGCTCCGTAAAGGATTAAGGACGGAAAAATTGAGAGTTATAAAGCCACATCCGACCGTTGATGACGTAACTTTGATAGTTACGCGAACGGCGATGAATTATTAAATGCGCACGCCTTTTGGTTTGTCAACTCCGGCATTTTGTTTCGATGCCGTTACGTGGAAGCGTAGTAGGATATACCTACGTGGTTACATACAGTAGTTATATGCACTAACCTTCTCTTAATTTTTATTTTCTTAATTAGGTTAGTAGGTAGGTAACCTATATAGTGTGGGTATAATTTTCAGACAATTTAAGTTTATGACAGATATTGAAATGAAAATTTAAATTAAATAGGTAGGTACGGCGTTCACAGGCTTAGGTTCGTGGTCGGAGGGTGACTACCTTCACCTATTATTGAAAAAGTTGATTTATTAGATCAAGATATTAATAAAAATGGAGCAAGCGCCATAGAGCAGCCAGTTATAGCTTTCGGTTTATGATCATACAAAGTAAAGTGACATTAAGTGATTACATGAAAATATCTCAAACTGCTTTGAACTTTGAAAGGCACTTTAAGTATCTACTTGCCAACAACTATAGATGATAGAAGTTAAAATGATTTTAATTCCTTACGATTAAGCACTTGGCCTGAAGGTATCTCATTTGATCTTAGGTGATGATAAGGCCGTATGTGGAAGCGCGCTGTACCCAGAATTTTTCAACCACTGATGTACTAGTTATCTTAACTCTAACTGTCGGACAGACCACAATAAATCTACATAACATTGATGTTATGGCGACATCGTATTTGGATGAAAATGGTAGAAGCTAGTCAGGCGGACTTAAAAAAAGTAGGGCACTAACCAAAGAAGCTGTGAAGTTTGAGACCTGATGTGGACTTCAGCAGACCAGTGATTAACAGGGCGTTCACAAGCATGTCTCCAGCCTTTAGAAGCCTATCACAGTTGGCGTATCACATTATTCTCGAGTGCTGCAGTGTGATACAATTATTCATTAATTTACTCTCTCGCCTGAAGAGTTACTTACCGGGGCGTCGGCTCCGCGTAATTTATGGTAACAGCGCTACAGCGGGTATTTCACTATGCTAATGTGGCTTTACTGGAGACTACGGGACAAACAGTGTACTCACATAATAATATACAAAATCGTATGAGGTTACTGTATGAGCGTATGAGGGGACTCATTCTGCACTTTGGTTTGTTCTAAATTCAAAATGAGTGGACTAATTAGGGTATCATTCTTTACTGTTTTCTGTTGTTTGTTCTAAATTCAAAATGATCGGACTGGTTGGGCCTCCTCATTCTTTACTTTATTTTTTTTTAATTTAAAATGACGTCTAAATCTGTTATCAAAATGAGTGTTGAGCACCGAAGTGTCGCTACTTTTCTATAATAAAACAATAAATTGTTTATTTGCATTCAATATGCAATTACTTCAACCATTATCTTAAACTGACAAAGTCACTCTTCTAAAAAACGTAAAAAAGAACAAAACATTCAAAAAAGTATCAAAAGAGGCTTTCTGTCGCCAACAATGAGCTTTAGGTGGTTCTTGTACAACCTAAGTTATGGCTTCGTGAACCTTACGATGGAGACCTTGTACCGGAAAGAAGCCGCAAGAAACTCAACAATAGCGGACTGTACAAGCTCACTCGGCTCATTCCTTTTTTAATTTTTGACATTGAGGTTTATACAGAGTTTTCTTGTATTTCATTAGGTTAATGAAGGTTAACTGGAGACTACGGGACTAACAGTGTACTCACATATAAAAAAAAATATATGAGGGGACTGTAAGAGCTTATGAAGAAGCTCATTCTACACTTTAGTTAGTTCTAAATTAAAAATGAGTGGACTATAGGACCTCATTATTTAGTCTCCTCACTCTTTACAAAGTTTAATACTAAGCGTTTTCTGTAAGGAATAAAAAGAAAATGTGGAGGTTCCTTTTTGAATTAATGTCAAAAAACTACTGCTCAATACGAAAACTTATCGTTCGCTAGCAATCTGTATTGCTTATTGCATTTACGTCACAGACGGATTTAGTACTAACATTTATTACCTCAGCTACCGCTTGCAATATTGCAAAATAACCTTCAATTTTATACAACTCCAGTAATATATTCCGAAAGTTATAAACATAATCCGTTCACAAAGTAGGTTGGTTATTTATGTTCTTAAAAGCTTACGGGTTTAATGGACCTACTTACACATCGTATGGTTTCTTAGTAACGTTTAACAATTGATTGCTATTACATGCCATCAATCTTGAACCATACATACACGCTAGATTTTTTTTTTACTATTGTACTCCGCGAATTGGTTGTCAAAACAATTTCGATCTTATTAACAAGGCCTTAAAGCATATTACAAAAATAGATAACGGCAACTCTATGTTTGTAATAAAAAAAACTTCAAACTTTAATTGCGGTCCAAATCGTGTATTCAATTGAATAATCAACTTTATTTCGTTTGCAGGTAGAGTCTACATGTTGAAAGGTTAAAAGCAATAGTGTCTTGTCCCACGTATGTTGACAAATGACCCCACAGCAGGCAGTAGGGTGACCATTAAGCACCGTCAAAGAGGCACGTGGGCAGGAATTCAGGTAGTGCTTGACTGATGGACGGGAGCGGCGAATGTGTGGTCACTGCTTGATATACAGTGTGTATTGTTTGTATTGATTTAAGTTGAATATTTTTATATAAATTATGAATCATCATCATCATCATCATCATCTTCACCACCATCATCATCATAACCATCACCATTATCATCACCATATTGATGTAATGAGACTGTAATAAGACTTGACGTAAGGGACAAACCCCAGTTTTAAGGGAGACCAAATGAAGATTTTAATTTTAGAAAAAACTTCCTAACTTTTGAAGGAATTAAGCTTTTTACATGATTTTTGGAATGAACTATTAGCTTTTGAAGGGCTATCAGTTAATATACATTAAATTACTCAAACACTGATATTTAAAAATGTGCATGTCCCATACGTCAACTATTTTCAAAATTTCTTTCATTTACGACATAAAAAACATTTTATTCTGTCTAGCTTCAGTGTAAAATTGACGTAAGTGACATAATAATATTAAATAAATTGTAATATATTGGTGTATAGATATAGATTGTTTTTTAAATTACTGTAACAATATACACTTATTGTAAATAATCAATGCCTATACGTTAATTTAAAGACCAATAAAACTATCTAAAGTACTTATGTATTGATGTGTTTAATACGTAGAAAGTGTATTTGTGTTGTGTGTTGGTTTATTATTTTGAAATTTATTCTAATCAAAATTATTGCCTTACTTTATAGGGATATTTTGAGACTTGAAATAACTAGAATTAGTTTTTATCAGATTTGCCACGACGACATAGGATTCCTATGTTGTTAAAGCCACTAACTAACATTATCTGGGTGATAAAATATAAAATAAAACAAATACAGTTGTTATATTTTTTTTATTCATAAGAGATCAATCAATTACTTATCAGACTTATCTTGTATATTCTCACTCACAGTAAGTTCACAATAGGGTATTTGACTGATAGCTCTGTTCAAAAAGATGAACACTTACGCGTCTTACCAAAAAGGCATATTCCTGGAGATGGGGAAAGGAGCAAGCTAGCTAATGCTTTCGTACAGCTAAAGTCACTTTTAACTTCACCCCCCATTGTTATTCAACCAGATTATTCAAAGCCTTCTATCCTTAGAACGGACGCCAGTGATTTCGCTCTAGGTGCAGCCTTGCTTCAGGGGGAGTCACCGCATGATGAACATCCAATCGAGTACGCTAGCCGTCTACTTACGTCAGCTGAGCGAAACTATTCCACCACCGAGAGGGAGGCGTTGGCCGTTGTCTGGGCGGTGGAAAGGTTCCGCGGGTATATCGATGGTCATCAGGTATGGGTCAGGAGCGATCACCAACCCCTCAAATGGCTGTTTTCACTAAAAATACCTAGTGGCAGGCTTGTTCGCTGGGCTTTGAAACTACAGTCTTATGATTTACGAATTGAATACACTCCTGGGAAAGCGAATGTACTAGCCGACACACTCAGCCGTCCGGTCACTGATAATACATTGACGGAATGTGGTGTCTGTCCTGTTACTGTGGATATCCTGCATTGGGATGCTACATCGACCCGTGAAGCCCAGCTGGCTGATCCGGAAATAGCTAAGATTCTTAACGACCTAGAAAGTTCGGATGAACTGTCAGTGCAATGGTGGTTGGGGAGAGGTTACATAATAAACACAGGAGTTTTGTACAGGTACGTAGAAGATTCGGATTCCGAGGAGTCTTAGCTGCTGGAGTTTGCGAAGCAAAGTCATGTATGAGTGTCATGACTCGCCAACCGCTGCTCATGAAGGTATTCACCGAACTATACATCGCATATCTCAGCAGTTTTACTTTCCTGGTATGAGGCGCTATATTACCGACTATCTGAAGACCTGTACAGAGTGTCAGCGATACAAGTCTTCTAACATGAAACCGCCTGGCTTACTCCAGACACTAGTACCCGCCCAGCGATTCGAGATCATCGCTGTAGACCTCTTTGAACCATTACCTAAGGGACCTCAAGGAGAAAGGTGGGTTTTGATAGTAGAGGATACTGCTACCAAGTGGGTTGAACTGTTTGCCCTTACCGAAGCTACAGCCGAGGCCTGTGCGAAAACCCTTGTAAGTGACGTTTTCATAAGGTTTGAACTCCCAAGGCGTACGATTTCTGATAACGGCGTTCAATTCGTAGCCGATGTTATGCAGAAGGCCCTGTTTGTCTTAGGCGTGAAACAGAATCTAGTGCCGTTGTATCATCCAGAGGCCAACCCAGTAGAAAGGAAAAATCGGGACCTAAAGGCTCACCTCGCCATTCTCGTGGAGGGAAACCATAAGCAATGGCCTGAGGTATTGCCTTTCGTCCGATTTGCTCTTAACAGCTCACTGACCGTTTCTACGCGTTCGACTCCAGCTTACTTGACATTTAGTCGCGAGCTTCATTCCCCTCTATCTGTTAAGGCTGATTTACGGGCGGTCATCGAGTCTGAGAATTTTGTCCCTCAGATTACACCTTACCTTCTAAAGCTCGCCACCTCTCTCTCTCAAGCTAAAGAGAACATAGAACATCAGCAGGACGTTCGAAGGATCAAGTCGATTCACGTCATCGTAACCCAGATCCCTTCGAACCAGGGGACCTTGTGCTCATGAAGACGTGCTGAGTAATGCCGCTAAGGGTGTTACTTCCAAGTTCATTCAAGAGCAGTTGACAGCGTGGCAGGTAAGGCGATTGCTTTACGAGTACCAAGATTTTCTGACAGCGTGCCAGGTAAGGCGATTTCTTCATGAGTACCAAGTTCTTCAGGATCGGCTGACGGCTTAGCAGGATCCTGCAGTGTGGTAAGTTTAATAGTTTTACTAGATTTATTGTGTGTAAATTCAGACGGTAGCCCAGCAGAAGAATCATGATCTAAGTCTCTTATTGTGATAAGTGTTATGTCAGGAGCAATTTCATCATAAATGGGATTATGTGTGGTAGTAGATCCAGAAGTGGTTTCATGATGCTCCAAACTTTGGAGTTCAGTCGGCAGCAAAACAAAACTTTCGATTGTAGGAGATGACGTTGGAAGAGTGGGCACTATCTTGGTAGAATCCAGATCCTGATATAAGAGTGTTGGCCCAGAAATGGTGACTAATTGACGTGAATCAAAATTTTCGAGTGCTATTGGCCGATTTTCAGATGTAGAAACTGCTATAAGAGGCTCAATACTTTCAAGGTCAAAAGACGTCGCTGTAGAAGTAACTGTGGTGGTAAGTGGTAATAGTGATTTTTTTGTTGACAGTTTCGTCGGAAAATACAAAATTTTCATTGGCATCTGCCAAGAAATCATCTGATTTAGAACTTGTGATATCTTTATTGACAAATCCAAGGTCTTCCCATGTTATTAGAGACGAAGGAGATGAGGAAGCTGCGTCTGTGATAGGGTCAAGACCATCGGATGGCAGAATTCCATCAGTTATACTAAAATTCGTAGTAAATTAACGTATCGGCTATTATAGTTTAAACCACTATCTATATAGTTTGTTGTTTTCTGGCTAATATACAACTTATTTGTTGTAAATAAATAAACGGAAAATAAATAGCAAGTCAATGCAGCATTTTTCGAAGAAAATACTTATATAATACACTTGAGCGTAATTGCAGTAATTTTACGTAATGTAAAACTTAAATTATCGTAAGGCACAATAGGCATAGAAAAAAAAATTAAATTGGCGTATGGAACAGAGAAGTAATAATCTCCTGGTTGGAAAATAATGTACCAGCCATTAGTCAAATAATTATCATAGAATTGAATTTGTTTAGATGATACGTCATTTTGTATCCTGTTCGTTATAAAATGGCTATGGTTACGCTAACGAAGAAAGAATTCAAGAAAACTTTACGACGTGGCCATAATTAAAACGATTTGATACGTCTATTGATGTTCGAAAATTCTGTTTAGATAAAGAAAAAATCTGTGGCGTATGGGACATTTTTTGAACGTTAAAAATATTTCAATTATACCCTTAGAAAGAGCAGAAAATTACGAATCCAACGGTATATATAACTCATTTTGGTCAAAATGTCCCTTACGTCAATTCTTATTACAGGTATCAATATCAAGATAGATAATCTTGGAACAGGTCGATGATGATAATGAGATCAATCAGATCAATCAGATCCACATGAAACATAGCACATAGGGAGAACCCATCGTGAAGATCGTGCTGGCTCGTACATTGTGGATTGGTGGGTTTCAACGACTGTCATCTTACGATAGTAAGCGAAACCAATGACATTACGTGCCTTCCACCATTCCATCCTTCCAAGCTTCCGAGCCTAGAGATGTTTTTAATTTGATCGTTCATCCGGTAAAACTTTGTATCGACAATTGCTTAACTTCCAAAGTCGTGTTCTTTATAGGGTTAAAAAATATTATGGGTGTCTAATTCTTTGATAATAATTTATTTTTAAGAATTTTTTTTTTTGAAATTTTTGATTAAATTTATTTCTGCATAACTAAAAGAGATTTTTCAAAAACTAGATCGCTTATTACAACGCATCTAATAAGTGAAACATATAGCTTGTCCTTTATTTGCTTGCCTCAGTAGTTGAGGTTTCTGGGTCAAGTGCGCTTCCACCATTGTCATATCATCACTTAACATCAAGTGAGATTAAGGCACTGTGCTTACCCGTAAAATATTAAAAAAAAGAACAATAACTTTTACTGAGAACACCCCGTACAATTTTAATGTATGTGGACGGCAGTATCATGCCTAAATAGTTTTCAATACAGAGGCGACCGCACGTCGCGCTTGGCATGCGCCATTGTGGTGTGTTACCGTCTGGGCCCTCTTGATTGGATCCATTTTTATTAGTGGAATGCAAAATTTTGTATCTAATTTCTTCAAAAATAAAATGTAGCAACAAAAAAACGAGAAAAGAAAGAAAACCTATGTAGCAAATATTAACGGAATCCTTACCTTGGTTTATGATTTTTTGAGGCTAGTTAAACTAGCAGGATTGCAACCCTAATGATCTTCTTTAATAGTATACGTGATTTCATATACTCGTGCAGCACACTCGACTTCTTTAAAGCCCTATTGAACATGGTAATACTATCCCAGAACTTTTTCTTGACTTAGTTTGAAGTAGCTTAGCCAAAAAAATACACTAAGGTTGTATTTTTGTTGCTATGTTAGTTCCCGTTTTTAATGTGACTTTGTGTATGTGTCGTGTGTTACCAATAAATGTTTATTCATTCTTTCATTCAAGTACTTCCGAAGCGCTTAATACTTCTTGATGAAAAGCGCTTCATTCCGAGTAAACACTTACAATTCATCTCACTTGATGTTAATATGTTTCACTTTTATATTCTAGAAGCAAACCTTACCAACATAAAATGTTCAGACGGGAATAGACCGCGCTTTGAGCATATTTTTCATACGGCTACGCCACATTAGGTGTGTCCGAACACGATGTGGTACTGATACCAATTACACCACGGCTTATCAGATAAGATACCAGATAATGGTTAGAAAAAAAATGAATAATGCACTTGTTGTGTGTATTAAATAATCTGTCATTTATAGTTGTTATTAATTATGTTATATATGTTATTAATTGTTGACAATAAAAAACTCATTATAATATTTATGTATGTAGTATGTATTATGTACCTATGTATTAACAAGATATATTTTTTTTGTAATTAGTAGGGTTGGCGATCGCAGTAGGTCGAGGGTAACCTCAGAGAGATGCTGCTGCCCATCCTCTGGATTGGTCCCTTAGTCGGCTCTTACGACACCCACGGTAAGAGATGGGGTGGTGCAATTCTTTATCCCCGGCACCACACAGGGATGTAAATAATGTATATTTAGAATTTGAAGTTAATATAAAACAGGTGTAACATTAAGTTACCTATATAACAAAGTTATATAAATGAATTGATGCCTAAAAGGTATAGAACAGAATCAAAGTGGTAATCTGTGATCTCTAAACTAAAATTGTTTTATACACTAAGCCCAATCTTAGAAGCTTTTCTGAATAGTCGTTTTTAGAATGCATGCAATGCTCTTCTATCGAAAAGCGAAGAAGAAATCGTTGCGAAGAAAAACAAAGATGCTTTATAAAATAATAAAAACTTGCACTTGCCCTTGTACTTGTCTATTCTTACTATGTTCTCCTTTCTATTCGTTTATTATTTATATATTATTTATAAATAAATAAATAATAAATAATAAATAAATAAATAAATTTAAAAAAACTTTATCCAAGTAAATAAACATTTCCTCAAAAAAATTTTTCCAATAAAATTTTCGCTGCATAGGTATGCATTTGTCTTCAAAGGTATGCAAATGTTTTTACTAAACGGTATTCTACCACACCGGTTCGTAATCGTAACGCATTCATCAAATTTAGCACAGCCTATATAGCAATAAAATGCTGCTCCTACAAAAAATACAAATTAATTAATTGATTAAGATACATTTTACTTAAATCTATCAATAAGTAATCCTTTGAATAAAACGTTATAAAAGACATATAAAAGGGTGAACGGTTATCTCCAAAAGAGATCTTTTCCAGCCAATCTATCTGATTTAAGTTGAAGTTCGGTCGGCCAGCGGCTCCTGCCCGCGCGGCCGCCGCCGTCGTCGGTTAGTCGCTCGCTGGCCACGCGCCTCCTTCCCATACGCGTCATTAACCAAGTTGATACATTACAAATATCGGAATACCCCGCTAAACAATAAATCTCATACGTTTTGATACGAGCGTTTGCGCCCCGTACCATAAGAAAAACTGTTTTTTTTTTAATTCAAATTAAAACTACAAATTATTTAAAAAAAATGAACTACAATTTTGAAGTGTGTGTTAAGACTAATCTACTAAGAAAATTTAGATGCTTAAATCGGTCTGGTTAGCCTGTAAAATGTGTTTTAAAAGAGGTTACTTTGATATTTTTTTCTCTGTAATAAAAGTTGCGTAAAATACCAATGCGTCGTCTTAATATGACATATTAGGTACTTAATGTATGAGTGTTTTCGTACGAAACGGGTGTTAAACTACCCATGTAAGTACTGTAGTGATCGAGACTATTTGGTTGGGCGAGTTTACTGGCAGCCGTCGCGTTCTGCGTATGAACGTACAATTAAGAAGACACGCGGAGAAGCAAACAGAAGAGGTTGGAGATTAGACGTCAGCCCGCCCGCCGCGATAGGGCACATCATCATCATCATCATCATCGGCCTATATTAGTCCACTGCTGGACATAGGCCTCCCCTAATGAGCGTCATAGCGCCCTGTCATCGGCTTGACGCATCCAGCATCAAGGGCACGATTGTATTTAATTGATAAAAGTATTTTTATATATGTATTAAACGCTCTATGTGTTTAATTTGATAAGAGCCCCGTTATTATAAGTTCAACCACGCCGGTTGTAACAGAACACAGTTTGGCTCGAATCTACTTGAAAGACGATTCCCAATCCCAATACATCCCAGTACTTACCCACAATTAAGAGCGTTTACGCCGCACACTAGCGCCACTAATGAAAAAAAAACATATCTAGTAATTAGAGATAGAAAATCAAATTATGCTCAACTAACTATTTGAATGAAGTAATTTAGCATTTTTACGTCACCTAATGAACACCTCACATGTTATGGTTTAGTTAAATAAGACGTTACGGCCACTTTTAACTATAACGCCATATTTAACTAAGCTATAACATGTCAAGTGTTCATTAGGTGACGTAAAAATGCTAAATTACTTCATTCAGAGAGTTTGTTGAGCATAATTTAATTTTCTATCTCTAATTAATAGATATGTTTTTTTTTATTGGCGGCGCAGCGGCGCTAGTGTGCGGCGTAAACGCTCATAATTGTTAATTTATTAATTTCTTATGTTTTCTTTTTATTTTATTTAACGTGTAAGCACAATGCCTTGATCTCACCTGATGTTAAGTGATGATAAGGCCAATGATGGAAGCGCACTTCACTCGGGATCCTCAACTAATGAGGCACTGGCCATCTTATCTCTAGCTGCCGGAACACAACAATGCCACAAACATTGATGTTATGGCGACATATTTAGATATGATGGTGGTAGCTAGCCAGGCGGACAAACAAGCCCTACCACCAACCAAACCGAGTACACAAAGATGTGCCCCCGCTGGGAATCGAACCCGGGACCTCTGGGTCTAAAACAGTGGTCTTAACCACTAGACCACAGAGGCGGTTGTGTAAGTGACTGTATGGTTATTAAAAATAAAAATAAATAATAATATTAATTATTTACTTTTTAATTTTATAATTATTTTTCTCTTTTTTATTTTTTAAGTTAAGTTAAGTAATGTTTCTTTTTGTTGTGTATATACACAAAAAGCTATAAAAAAAATTTATTTCAACACAAGTTACAATTCAACAGTACAAGCTAAATTGACACATTGGCTCAGTTGACCAGTTGGTCAACGTGTAAGAATATGGAATCGCTCCGAATAAATTTAACTAAATTAATGTATATCTAAAACAAGTTCCCGTTCCACTCGAAGTTTAATGTTTCGCGCCCGGGGCACAAGCATACACACTAAAATCACACCGTCTAAGCTTATTAGTTTGTTAAAATAATAATAATAAGTATTTATTTCAGTATAACGAACTCTAGGGTTTTCAAAACAGAACTGTTCATAAACAGGCCTCTTAGAGTGGTCTGTTATGTACCCGTTTTCGCCCAGCAACCATCAAACAAGTTTTTTTTTTAATATGAGCACGGCATACGTCTCCTTTCCACCTGATGTTAAGTGGAAATGGAGTCCAGACACGAAGAAAACTGGTGCAGTGTGAAAGCAACGCAGCATCTGTCACTCTTACCCAACCGGCTCAAGTGCTGGTAGACTATTACATCTTTTATCAATCTGTGCTGGTAGACTCTGGTGATCTTTTAAAGTGCGACAAAAAAACGCGTCGCTAAATTTCTTTGTGCGCGATGGAATGTTCGAGACAGTACAGCAGCGGTGACTCCGGAGATCAGCGTGCGTACTCCTATGGAAGAAGGGAGAAGGTGGGTTGAGGTCAAAGTTCTTCAGAGCGCACTCACCATGATATAAGCAGTAGTGGATGACGAGTGAGTATAGTAAACTGAATATATTATTTTGACAATGCAGTTTTGTTTCCATATTTCACTGGCTCAACATAAAGGGTAAATCTAGGACCTTACAGTAAGAACTTATTGGCGGGGTTTTATTAATGAGCGTCGCAGCCTCCCAGGTTTTCCGTCCATGATATACTTCCAGCGACGACGCATCGCCGACAATGTCCTATGAAGGCATGGAGTCGAAGATAATAAATATTTTTTTGGTGAAAAATTTCTTGAAGAAGTTTGACTATTTATACTAGTTTTTTAGGATTTACTTTAAGAAAATAAATGCTGATACTTTTTAACTTCATTTGGAACAGCTAACAACTACACATTAACAACATTAAAAGATAAAATTACCCTAAAGTAGCAGGAAAAAGGATGTAAGTAGTCCAATACGCTATCCACATCTTACTGAACTAAAGATATATCTAATACAGTGAGATGCATTTTACTTTTTTAAGGGTGCGCTGCCGCTTATATTTTGTTTATTTAATACGATAGTATTTTCAATTATATCAACTTAACCTTGACTGCATTTTTGACATTTTTTGGTCGGCGCACCCTATTAAAAAAAGAGGTCAGCAGCTGATTTTTTACTTTAGCAAACAATGGAATACGTCACCACTTGCTTTCTAACTGTCTTCTAGTAAAATATCAATAAAAAAACATATTATATGCGACAAAAACTGGTACTAGGCTTACTGTGTCGAATACTGATGCTACAAGCTACAAGTCTAGTAGTTCAATCTCTTCTTCTTTTTCTTTCTCAACCGTTATTCACCCAATGTTGAGTGCAGGTCTCTTCTAATGCACTCCATTTCCTTCGATCTCGTGCCTTCCTCATCCAACTCTTCCCCGCTACCTTGACTCCTTCGCATTGGTTGCCTGCCTACGATCCTGTGCCCAACTCTAGGTCACCACTCCAGCACTCTTCTCCCCCTACTGTGGTCCTGTCTACGGCATATATGGCCTGCCTACTTCCACTTTCTGCTGGCCATCACCTGAGCTATGTCGATCAGCTTCGTTCTCCTCCGGATATCTGCGTTTCTGGTTAGAAATACCCGACATAGCCCGTTCCAGTTTCGGTTCAATCACAATTGTATAAAGTTCAAGTTTAAAATGAACTACTCGTACCCAACGTTAATATACGTCATATTTGTAAGCGAGACGCATCATACGCTACTCAGATTAACCAAAGACCCATGAATAATAAATTGGTACTAGTATAATTACCTGTACGGAGGCAATACGGGATGTCACATTATACTGGCTATATTCTGCGCTGGAATGGCACTATCGCAGCGTGTGTCCCGACTATCAAAAGGCAATGTGGTTTACTGCATAAGGCGCAAACATGGGTTTCATAGTGTTATTTATAATAATAGTACTATACGATTAAATATATAAATACAAGGTTACCTACATGCAAGAGTTCTATAAATAAAAGATGACGTAAAAAAGGAGGTTGAGTATTGAAAGAGTGAATTAAAATATGTTTATCTTTGTTTAATTTAATTACAAACCTTTTTTACTTGATGTGTTGAATACCACGAGAGGTATTCAGAGTCAGATGCGGGTTCAATTCTCAACGGGGGTACATTAGTATTTATCTAAGTAAGTGTAAACTTTATTAATACAGTCACGAGATTAGCATGTTTACACTTTTGACATGACTCTTACCATAGATGTATTAGGTAAGAGTTACATTGATTACATATTGATGCGCAATGACTGTACCTATCTGGCATTGTTGTCACCCGACATAATATTATATTTTCATAAATTTTATAACACAGACAGAAAAAATACATTTCTTAAAACAACCCCCCTTCTGACGCAGTCGGGTAATTAAAAAAAATATATTTTTTAAAATTATTTGCGTCTGGCTAGCTAGCAACACAAACAACAAACAAAAGAAGGTAAAAACAAAAAACGAAACGCACCTTTAACTCCTTACCTTCCACTATCCACCCGAAACAAAGACATAGTAGCAACAGTGGGTCCATTCATCACTAGCGATGTCTATCTACCAGTATCCGAGCGGATCTGCGCGCGCGCCGCTATGATTAGTATTGTGAGCATTATTTTAATAGGAGCGATTTATAGGAAGCCGGCGGTTACGCAACTCGATAGTTGGCTATGTTATTTTCTTGTAAACTAGTTTCTGTTTCGTCATTAAAAGTTTTGCCAAAGGGCTCGTGGGCTAAGGATGCTTGATGAAGAAAATTCTATGAGACAACCTTGGAGACTTTTTTAAAATAGGTGTAAAGAGGTTTCTTCCAGGTTGGCAACGCAAAAGCAACATCTGAACAACTGTTCACACTGTTAACTGTTTCTGTAGTCTAATGGTTAAACCGGCATCAGACCCAGAGGTCGTATTTCGATTCCCAGCAGGTGTTTTCGGTTTATTTGGTGTGAAAACTTGTTTTAAGACTGCCTATCTTGCGTGTGTGTCGCTACTTATAACAGTTATGTTAGTAGCGTTGTAAATTTCCAACAATGCTGACTCTGTTGTTATGGTTAGTTTGTGATTATAGACAGGTTTTGACTTTTACTAGTACTGTATGACATTGTAAAAAATTAAACGGGTAAATGATGTTTTTGCAAACTTAAATATTTAATTTGTTTATTTTTTAGTTTTTTTGCGTTTTTTTATACTAATTTGCCATACTAATTGTTTTCGTAAACGTAATCGAAAGAATACGGGTAGCAAAGAAACTTACAACTGCTCGTTTTCTTTATTGTCATACTTAATAATATTATAAAGAGGAAAGCTTTGTATTTTTGTATGTTTGTAACGAATAAACTCAAAAAGTACTTGACCGATTTAAAAAATTCTTTCACCATTAGAATGCTACATTAGCGCTGAGTAACATAGGCTATATATATAGGCTATATATGTATTTAAAAAGGAATGTCCAACCGTGCGAAGCCGGGACGGGCCGCTAGTTATTGATAAAATAAAACTTTATTTTGAAATCCAACAAACATAATCTGCGTAAATGTTTATATAATTTTAACGCAAATTTTGTTGCGAACAAGTTACAAACACACAAATGTTGAAAAAATCTTACTTCTTAACTGATCTTTAGTATTTGTAAAAATATTATGATCCTTTGGCTTTGGCCTTTGGCTTTCAAAGTAAAAAGTAAATAGTGTTGAATAATTTCGGCGGGCTGTTAGAACCACGATAGCTCAATTGGAAGAGCACCTGACCCGGTATGTCAGAACGGTGCAGGTTCAAACCCTGCTTGTGGAAATTTTTTCAACATTTGTGTTTTTTTATAATCTGCGTAGGTTATAGGAATACATTGCCATTCTTAATAAAACTTAGTAAGAAAAACGTAAATAGGCTTTATCTGTCCCACTGCGGTAAACCACAAACCCAAAATTCAAAAAAGAAATCAAAATCATTTATTCAGTTTAGGCTACAAATAGCTCGTATGAACGTCATTATGCCATCGGTTTGTAAGTCTATATACTCTGCGCGGGAGATATTGTACTGAGAAGAACCGGCAAGAAACTCAGCACGTGTCCAGCCCTTTTCTCCCTTACAGCGTCAAAAATATTGGAAAGTGCCCTATCATAAAATGACACTTTCCATCACAAATAAACACACCAAACACAACACACAAAAAAAACAACAAAATAAAAAAAATCTTAGTTTGCAAAAATTACATCAGGGCTTCGAATCAAAAATCCGAAACACACTTTGCCCGACCTGGGAATTGAACTCGGGACCTTCGGGTATCGGGCCGAGCGTTCTGCCACTAGGCCACCGAGGCGTTAAAAAATTTAGCTCAATAAACTTTCAATAAAAATGAAGACCAATTAGAAAATACATGTAAGTATACACTGTGTACTGCTTATTGGCACATCCTACTAATATTATAAACGCAAAAGTTTGTAATTATGGATGGATGTTTGTTACTATTTCACGTAAAAACTACTAAATGGATTTGGATGAAACTCGGCATACAGATAGTTCATAAACTGGATTAACATATAGAATAGTTTTTATCCCGATATTCCCACGGGAACGGGAACCACGCGGGTGAAACCGCGAGCGGCCGCTAGTGAGTAAATATATTAATGGGCTCTTACCCTGGCTGTCTAGCTCCTGTCTACTACTGTGTCAAACCGTTGCAAACCTTTTTAATTTTACATGTTCGATGATTCAAGTATTTATTCAGACTAAAGAGGCTTACATACAAATACAATAAACTAACTTTTACTATGAGCTGCATATAACCTCCTTACAGTACCTACTTAAACAATATGAAAATCTAATAACAAAAGTTAATAGTATTCAACGATTACTTAAGTATATAGTAGAGTTATTATGTTTATTACTACTTATTTGACCTGTGGGTTAACTACGATCGGCCTCTGTAGTAGTAGGCGCGTGTGTGCTGGCTTTGTTTTAGGGTTCCGTACAAAGAATTGGAAAGAACAGAAGGTTGTCTTTAGTTTTGTATACGCATCCCAGAGTGAGGGTATAATATGAAAAGGCTTTTCTGATATTTTTTCGCATATTTCTCTTTGTACTCTCTAACTGTACATTTATTGGAGAAAGTAAATAAAACTTTTTGAAACACTTACTTATTAGTTTGACTTAATAATGAATTTTCTATTGTCTTCTTTCTCTTTCTCTTTCTAATGTGCAAATGAAACATCTGCATCTGCTGGAGAACCATTATGTTGTCAGTCTAATGTTGTTTTGACAGTTACAGTAGTCGATGGCACAGTAGTTTACGCGTTCTGGTATAGATCTTGCAAGTTAAGCAAGTTTCGCAAACCGGGTATCCATATGGGTGATCAAATCTCTTCTCAATTCTTCAGAAAGCACATTAACGTTGTAGTCGATAGACATAGTTTAACAAACCACTGCGTTGGCCTTTGAGAGTCATAGCTCTTAGCTCGGGCATACCTACTAAACACTGTACTGTTTCAACGCTTGCAGCTCGGGACCACGAACAGCAAGCACCGAATACTACCCCGTAGCCGTACTAAGGAGGTGATGCGCGGGATAATTTGAGCATGCCCCAGACTCCAAGTTCTACATCTCTATCCTTAGGGCTAAAACAGTGCTTGACCGTCTATCGCGTATGCTTAATTAAATACATAGTCGCTTATATTAGTTAGGTACTATGTATTAGTACTATGTGTTGGTTCTATGTATACGCGGCCGACATACGCACCGACGACGACGTCAATCGAGCACTGTTTTAGCCTTTATAGATTACCTTCCAAGAAACAGGCTAATTCACCTTTAGATTTTTCCCTTCAAACATCCGTTGAGCCTAACGCCTCTCAACACAGTTCTGACATTAACACCCGGCCCATATAATAGGCTATCCAGTCCACGAACAGCTGTGAAGCACCATAATCGGCGCGTGGCGTAATCTAGACCTTTTAACCGACTGCGCGGGAGTGGATAATGCATGTGCGATGGTATCGTTTATCGAACGCCATACTGCTCGGCCGGCGGGCGTCGTTGGACCTATATTTATAGTCGATACTGTTATGTTGAAAGGAATAAAGGATAGATATAAGGTTTTTGAAGGGAATAATTTGTGCCAATCTCCAGTGTTTTTAGTCTGAGATTGTCTTAATAGCTCAAATGTCCAAATCAGACCACATAGATTGCGGACTATTTTAAAAAGTAGAATCTAAGCATTGTTGAGATCAAAATTTGATTGGTTTTGCTCGGTGGTTGGACTTTGTCTACGTCTGTTAAGCTACCAACATCTTATCATCTTTTCTGTCGCTATATTCCGATAGTTAGAGAAAAAATTGCCAGTTTCCTAATGGTTGAGGATTGCGGGTGAAATGCGCTTCTGTCTTTGGCCTCGTCATGCCTTACTATGTGAGATTAAGGCCAAGTGCTGTTGTGTGAAAGGAGAAACAATATTTTTATTGTTAAAGATAGACACAATAATGAAGTAAGGGAAAATCATCATTTTATTTTAAACATACATTTACAAATTAACCAAATTATTAAAATAAAACGAAAACCCGATTAGTTGTTTTAGAACAACTATATAAAAAATAACTGCAAAGAGAAAAAACTGAAAAGAAAAAACAAACTACGATCCCAGAATTCAATTTGAGCAATGTTGAAGGCAACGTGAAATATTTCTAAATACATTGAATATTGATAGTTCAATTCTCACCAACCAAAGAGAGTGCGGATTTAATTGAGCTAGCCACGACCGCTTTGTTGATGATTGTCCCCGTCTGCGACAGCTATCAATATTCAATGTATTTATAAATATTTATAATATTCCCGAAAATAAAACACCATAAAACATTGCTGTACCTAAATGAAAACTATTTACTACATCTACCTACGTCCATAGAAAAATTGGCCATATCCTTTAAATTCCGGTATTTTTGTTTACAAGCCCATCTCATCTCCCAATTTTAGAAAGTTTAATCAATGATCATTAGTTAGACACACAATTCAGATATTGACTATGAATGTGTGGTACTGGGTACACAATATAATGTAAGTTGTAATTCTCTGTGCATTACAAGGCTCTGAGGAGAGTGAGAATTGAAGCCTCCAGGACATAAGGGCGTACTACGCAATACTAGACTGATATTCGAAAACGTCTAGAATGAATATGGCGTAAGTATTATTTGAGGAGCTAGTAATAAAAGACTCTACTAAGATGAGATAAAATACTATGTATGTGTAGACTTTTGCTTCCATGTTGTGTAAATTAATATGCTATCTGGGAGCTATTCTTTTTTCTATACCTAAGGGTCACAAGCGAATAAGAAGTTTTTCCCCTAGTAAAATTAATGACTACGAAATGTTGCGTAATGTTAAAAAAAAATACAGGGAAAGAAGGCGTTCGGAAATGTTTATACTCTTACAAGAAAATAAATATATCGGAAAATATGTTTATGGGAAATAAGGCGTTCGGAAATTTGTCTACAGTGAAAAAAAACCAATCGGAATTTTTTATACAAGAAAATAAAAATATCGGAAAATACATCTAACAAATCCTAAATATATAGACGCGTCGTTGGCCGCGTAGCAAAGCGCTGGGCCCGATACCCAAGGGTCCCGGGTTCAGTTCCCAGGTCGGGCAAATTGTGTTTCAGATACGTCGATGCATACATAGCTCGGGTTTGTGATCGCCAACCCGCATTTTGCAAGCGTGGTGATTAAGCCATCAATTGTAGTGATGACTTAATTAGGTACAATAATGGAGGCATTTGCCCAGCAGTGGGACAATTACAGACTATTTACTTTTTCACTTTACCTACAAATGAATTTTGTTGTATTTGGAAGTTCAATAAGTTCATCATCAGCTCATTTTTATGTCCCCACTGCAGGAGCACGAGCATTCCCTATGGATGGATAGGAAGAACGGGCCATAAACCACCACGCGGGCCCAGTGCGGATTTGTGGTTGTTAAGGACTGCTAATGCAGCCGGGGCCAACGGCTTTACGTGCCTTCCGAAGCACGGAGGCTGCTTGCTTCAATAAATTAAATTAACAATATTTTTTAGTAGGTAAATACACTTTAAACTTCTTTCAATTTTATAGGGCAACGTGAATGCTTAATTTATTTCAGATATATAGCGTTAAATAACTCATTTAGTAGCCAATAACACACACTATTGCCTTTAGGTATCCAGTTTCAAATATGATAATCGTAATAAAACCGTACTACCCTCCTGACTACTGACTGACACGTCACTGTCATAATGTCACAACTGGCAGACATAACAAATCAATCAACGCTGCCATAACTTATGCAAAATGGACATGAATATCGACAAGATTTTGATGTCATGATCTACGTCTAGTCTAGGCACGGTGATATGTTGCAGATATTCAATTTAACAATTATTTTGCCATTTAAGCGATACTTACGTAGGTATTTGTAGTAGATGAACAAAACGCGCGGGCCCAGTGCGGATTGGTGGTTGTTATTGACTGAAATGAAACAACTTTTACGGATCTACTCGCGTTTTAAATTTAAATGAAGGTATACAAGCTACCAACTAATTATGAGATGACCAACACCTCAGTCTCCCTGTGACCACGGACCCTGCAAAGGGTTCGAAACGTCAGGATAAACATTAAATATGTAATGTGTAAAATAAACGCGAGTAGATCCGAAAAAGTTGTTTCATTTCAATGTGTAGTGTTCGCGTAAACTTTAGAAAACTATATGTGTTATTGACTGCTAAAGCAGTCGGACCAACGGCTTTACGTGCCTTCTAAAGTACGGAAGGCACGTATCTCAGTTATATTGACGACGAGTGCTTAAGCTAGTTACTTGGGATCAGAACAATGTACCTAAGTGATGTTGTCTACTATATTGTCTATATTATATATATTTATATATTATATTGCCAAAGACAACATATTTGAAATTAATATTAGTAACCTACTTGAAGTTCCAATGAACTGACCTTTATTCTTCCTTCAGTAATGGAAAGATTAATTTCTCCTGTCGCAACGAATCTAATTTGTTTTACACTTCACGCAAACTTCTGATACAAAATTTACACTTAGTAGGTACCTGTAGCCCTGCCTACATGAAATACTATTAGGTTCTATAATGATATTCGATCAAACAGATGTTAAGAAAGCTTCCATTCTACCACTAGTCCATTAACCAACGCTATTTTGTATCAAACAAGCACTTAATGACCCAACAAAACATACTTACGTAAACCGACATTATCGTTTCAAGACAATCTAATACAGAAAAAATACAAAAATGCCAAACTTGGGCAAGGAAGATTGATTTGAGCTCCCATAGCTATAAGAATTATCTTCAAGCGTGACTGATTGTCGCATAGACCACTTATAACGACACACGAATAAAAAAAGAGGCGATCACCAATAAAATAAGATTGCAGAAGGTAAGGTTCAAACATAGCGCGGTCGAGCATCGTACATATAGACAACCCCGATCCGATCCGAACCCTTCGGAAAATCAAGTAGGGCACGGGGACACGCACTTTTAAGTGTGTGATGCCGTTCCCTCTAGAAAACCTCCGAAGGCAATTCGTTTCACACAGAAAGACCAGACCTGAAATCACAGGTATTTTCATACCTTTTCAGGCATGAGTCTCACACAAACTTAACTCGTATAGGTAAATGTTTAATGTATGTAATTATGCTGTGTAACTTTGTGAATAGAAATAAATGCATTTATCATTACAACCTAGTGGTCGCCTGCGGTCGAAATTCGACCGTAATTTTATTAAGGCTGCACGGATTGTATCTATGAAAAATTAAAAAAAATAGAATGTGAGTTTGAATTGGCATTGACAGATTTCGGCCGCTCCTCTTCCATTATTGAAAATTTTTAAAAGAGTATTGATATGCGTGTGTGTCAAATACATTGTAGTGTGTGTAATGTTTGTTTTATTGATTTAATGTATTTTTTATGCATAATTAAAAAAAAAAACACATTCTGTATTCCTTCTCTATATAAACTATAAGTGAGCGAATTTTCATACTCCTCCGTCCGCGCAATTTTCGTAAAAAGGGGCACAAAGTTTTTGCTTCACGTATTACTATATAGATTATTATTATATTATTTGTGTCCATGAGTGGGTCTATGTGTGCGTCGCTTGAGTGCGGTATGTATCAAGTTCACCTTCTGGCTCTCCTTATCCTGTGGTTCACCGAACCCGGCACCAATCCAGCTCAATTTATTACCCACCCGAGCGTAGGAGGCAACTAAAAATTAACCATGAACACAACTACCGGTCTCCCGAGTTTTAAAATTTCCACGCTAGAGTAATAGTCGAGATTAAGAGCATTGTTGCCTCAGGAGGCGCATAGAATAAACGCTTATTAGAATTTATGCGATAACCGACCTACTCGGGCCGCGTTTGATGCAGCTCTGGCCGTTTTTTAGAACACCCCGGGACTATCATCGGTTTTATTAGAGGAGGAAATATGGTAGCCGGCCGTGACGTATAGCTTGGTTGGTAGGCTTGTTAGCCGCACGCTCCAGGCTGCCGATGCCGGCCAGGAAAATAGGATAATTCCGTTCAGTAATTCGAGCTGTCGTCGAGATATCAGCCTCTGGTGACGACGCAGCTATGCTTACGCGTTCGCTGGTCCTCGATAATGGCCAGTATTCCAAAGTAATAGTCAAGGCTGTTCGGTAGCGCGCACCGGGTAATAGGTGGGCTCGATAGGGCGGAGTTGAATAGCCGTGCGTTGCGAAACGCTCGGAATTCGTGGTGGGGACATTCATGTACCAACTCTAGTACGCTTTTAAACAGCAATTGGTCCGGTATCTGACAGGTTGATATATGAAACTATTATTCCGTAGAGAAATAATAGAATCAATAAGATTCGGTCCTTAGCCGGCTAATTTTATAGTAATGCGGCATTGCAGGTAATTATGGTTTAGCTATTTGTTTTGTATTACGTTTGTGGATGCAGTGTTAGTTACAAGATTGTATTAAAGGCGTTGTCAAACAGAACGCGTTCTTGGCGCGTCTCAAAGCATTCTTCCGACAGTGTGTTCAGCAAATAAGTTGTACATTGCCAGGATACGGACAAGGGCGGTTTGTTTCACATTACCGTTGACGAAGGCCCACATAGATAACGCGCTATAATCTAGATCATTTCGCTTGTCTACTGTCAAGCAGAGTGCCCACGCGTCTCATCGACTGATTGGCGGTATATTATCGTGTCTGTATCATAAGCTCGACGTTTGAACGCGGCGTCAGGCACGAGGCACTTTGAAGCTTAGACACGCGTTTATAACGCGTTCTGTTTGACCCAACCTTTAGATGTCATCATTTTACTGTAAATCAATTTAATAATTTGTTACCCGGCAATATAGTTATTTAGTTAGCTCGTTCGTGTTGCGATCGTAACAGTAGAAACTTTTGCAATGCCCGGTCCTTGGATTGGTGACCATGTAACCAAGTCTCTCCAGCTTCTCCGCGCAACGCAATGCACGTCAAACCGTTGTTATCAGTAATTTCAGAGGTGACGTCGTCGTTGCAACTTTAAATCGCGTATTTTGATAATACTGACTTATGCCATAGCTACAGCTGTGGCATTATTTTCACATGGGCCTTTCCCCCTGAGCTTACCAGTGGAACGTTTCTAGATCTAATGATAATGATGAAAACACATTGTTCATAAATTACACTATAGAGAATTACAGGTAAAGAAAAGTAAATTAAAATAAATAGCCTGTATGCCGTCAAAAAGGCATCATTGAAATCAACTCATCACTACAATTGATCAACATGTTTGCGAAAAGCGGGTTGATGGATAACTAACTTAGTTATTACATCAGATAATTCGAAACACAATTGAATAAAGGACCTCCGGTTAACGAGCCGAGCGCTGTAAACACAAATATTATAAACAATACAGTATCATTGATTTTAACTTAGTTTCTATGTGAATGTCACCATTATTATTTTTAATAATTTCATTTAGTAAACAAAGACTAATATGCGAATTGAGACCGGTAGTCTTATTTATACGAAGGACATTCAAAAAACTTAGGTAATGCCTGAGGAGAATAAGCAAATGAGCTACATTTAAACATGAACACCTGTGGTTCGAGTGGGGCTCGATGGCGCAGTGGTTAACGCGCCCGGTCTGCGAGTGCTGAGGTTTAGCAACTTTCGCAAAGGCCGATCATCGGATGGGTGACCAAAAATATATCATCTCGAGCTGCATTAGCAGTCGTTAACAATCACCAATCCGCACTGGGCCTGCGTGGTCGTTTATGGCCCGTTCTCCCTATCCATCCATAGGGAAGGCTCGTGCCCCACCAGTGGGGACATAAAAATGAGCTGATGATGATGATGATGATGACCTGTGGTTCAAAGATTTGACACTTCGAATATTTGAATCCACACTGAACAGAGCAATAGCAAACATATTTTGATATGGTATGTACCTATGTAAAATTAACATTCGACTTATATCGCAATCCTGATGTAAACGTACCAATTACATAACAAAACACTCTAATTGTCTCATTAAAAATATCATTGTGGCAATCGGTTTGTAATAATCATTACAAAGAAACGTAATTGAATCGCATAAAATCGATTAATATCAGTATCGAGTATTCACATGGCTAATTCACTTAACCGCTGACATACAACATTAAATCGTTCTCATGTAATGTAACTGAGGTATACAGGTACAACACTTAAGGGGAAGAGAAATTCAATTAACAATAAAAAAAAACGAACGAGCCTTACAGTAGTTGCACAATTATGATGTATAACATTTGAAATCTCACCTTTTGAAATCAATATTATAATAAAAAATATAAAATATTTTTAGAAATATTTTTAAAAATATTTAATTTATATTATGCTTATATTTTTTTTTACAAATCATAAAGAGAATGCAGTAAATACTCTTTAGAAGACATTCGACATATCAAAATGATGACACAATATGGCACATATAATAATAATATGTTTTGTTCTTATTATCGATTTTAAATTTACAAACGCAACAGCTCGCAACCAAAAAATAAGGAGACTGCTGAAGTTAAGCTTCTCACACTGTTACTGTTACTTTTTCTACGAAATCACTCCCACAAATTGTATATATAGAAGGCGAGCGGAAAGATGTTACACATCAAAAAATACCATGAATTTATGTCGGTATTTTAACAGGTTTAGTTATACATTTTGCTTTTGATTGTTGTGTTAATATTACTGATAAAAACTAACATAGGTAATATTTATGATACGAGGTTATTAGTTGCTATGCCCATTCTTCTCCCGTCCAACATTCATAACTTTTGATCTTCACCAAAACTACTACCTGTATCCATTTATAAACATAGCTTGCTTATTCTTAATTACTGATTAATGACGTATTTGATGCCGATCATTGAATAAGAATATTTGGTTTACATAGTAAGAGTAGATAGTGTTAGAACAGAGGGTGCGAATCCAAATACCGTTCGAGGATTATTTTTTCAGCACTTTGCAACAAAAAAATATTTTTACTTTCATCGCGCTGCGCCTTAATACAAACTGATATAACCACAGCGACCATACTTATTACGAATGTAGTCATTACACTAAGGAATGCCAGACATGTATGATTTTAACTATAGCTCGCCTTGAAAGTGTGTCACGACTGCGACCACTCTTGGTTTCGTTAGACTGTGCAAATAAATTAAAATCTACTGATACGTTCGTTTGTAGTGATTATGGCAACGCGCTGTATGCATAACGGAGTTTATAAAAGTAAAATGTAGGGTAGAGTAATTACAATTGCCTATAATATAGCACTGCTTGGACAAGGCCCCCGTCATTGATTTCAAGTTATAACTCCAGGATAGGTACATGCTTTATTACCACTCTCGCCAAATGCGGGTTGTTGATGACAAACGCGGGATTATCATCGAAAAATTTTAAATACAATATGTCCGATTTGAGAACTTAACCAAGGTTTACGCGTTTTGCCACTAGCTACTGAGACCATCATAGGTTATTTATTTCAAAAGACAGCAGGAGAGCAGTTGAGCCACCTTATGAGAAGTTGTCATGGCCGCCTATGGACATCTGCAGTATTTGGGAAGCTGCATATGCGTCACCGACTTCGAGAGTCCTATTTACACGCTTCTAGTGCAGGTCGCAACCAGAATTCTCTAGCTCCTTGTCGTAGGAGAGTGTTTGCTGTTGGTCTTAAACGACCTCTAACAGTTTGCCTGGTTTTTTTGTGGCGGCGAGAAACTTAAGGGTTCCTCAAGGGCGTCCCGTTTCTTAGCGGATTCTCCGTGGGCTTCGGATCGGGATCATGTCATAGCACACGGGAAACAACTCTGAAGGCCGTTCCACATCTAACAGGTTCGCAGAAGGAATGAAAAACTAAATAAATCAACTTGCCAGGGGCCTTACCATTAAGCTCTTTATCATCAGCTCATTTTTATGTCCCCACTGCTGGGGCACGAGCCTTCCCTATGGCTGGATAGGGAGAACGGATCATACACCACCACGCGGGCCCAGTGCGGATTGGTGGTTGTTAAAGACTGCTAATGCAGCCGGGAGCAACGGCTTTACGTGCCTTCCGAAGCACGGAGAAGCTCGAGATGATACATTTTTGCTTACCCATCCGATGACTGGCCTTTGCGAAAGTTGCTTAAACTCAGCACTCGCAGACCAGACGCGTTATCCACTGCGCCATCGAGCTCCTCCATTATTCTAAGCATATGCTGTGACGCAGGTGACGCAGCACAGCACAGTGCAGTTTTTGCGGGGCAGGGCAGTTGGGGCAGATATAGGCCGCAAACGCATGCTGCGACACAGGTAAGTACCTAAAGTGACACACAAGTTGACACATGAGATGTCAATGTCTGAGTCTGATAATGTGAGTTTTTGCTACTTTACAGTTTCGCAAGCATAGAAAAACAAAACTAAAGTGATTATCAGAAAAAACTTTCTGCTAATGGATAATTGTTGTTAATTGTTCTGTCATTATTACAAAATTATAATAAATTGGTAAAAAAAACATGCGTCGCGCAGTAATCTGTGCCGGCTCTACAACGAGGCGCAAGCTCTTAAAGCAGTATTAATACATACCACACATACATAAGAGTACGTCCATCTCCCAAAGAGAGGTAGACAGATCATTGAAGTCACCAATTTTGGTAAACTCACTCTAAGTGACCTGAAGCCACGTTGAGCAGAAACAAAGTAAGATTCTTAGGTGGATTTAGGGTGGCCAACAATTTTTCAGGAAATTAAAGTAAATCCTTCACTAACTAGTATAAAAAAAAGGATTTGAAGAAAAAATAAAGTATTATCCAAATTTATTTATTTAAATGTTTAAAAACATATTTCTTTGTACTCTTGGCACTATTTAATATTTTTTATTGTTTTATAGCGCGTTCAGAAATTAGAGTTGCGTTTCGTTTCACTTCACCTGAGTCTGGGTATCATTCAGTGCTTCAGAAATTAAGTCAACAGGAATATTCCGTTGAAACGCACGCATTAGTCGGAAATAAAGTAGTTTCCATACCTTATTTTTACTAAAAATAATAAAGTATGGGGATGGAAAATAACGTAGGATACGTTATTTTAAAGTATGGTTGGCAACCCTAGGGGGAATAGATAACATCAGTGATGGGTTGCTAACCGATTGCCTCATCATCATCATCATCATCTCAGCCAAAAGACGTCCACTGCTGGACAAAGGCTTCCCCTAGGGATCTCCACAACGACCGGTTTTTTGCCTCATCATCATCATCATCATCATCTCAGCCAAAAGACGTCCACTGCTGGACATAGGCTTCCCCCAGGGATCTCCACTACGACCGGTTTTTTTGTTTTGTTTTGTTTTGTTTTTTTGTACCGATTGCCTAATGTGCGATTATCTTGGAACCCTTGTCTCTTAGTTGGCGACATGCAGGGGTAGTCAAGTCAGGTGTGATATATTATTTTCTTGTCTCAGACCACCATATTATTGAAGTTGTAAAAGAGAGGCGCGTGTAGCGGTGTATATACAAGCGTCTCGTCTTCACAACTGCCGCAACACTGCTTTAAGATTAGTTTAGTAACGCCTCGGTGGCCGAGTGGCAGAGCCCTCGGCCCGATACCCGAAGGTCCCGGGTTCAATTCCCACGTCGGGCAAAATGTATTTTCGGATTTTTCGATGCATAGCCCAGGTTTGTGATCACCCACCCGCTCTTGGCAAGCGTGGTGATTAAGCCATTACCCATCAATTGTAGCGATGACTTGATTTCAATGATGGAGACCTTTGCCCAGCAGTGGGACAATTATAGGCTGTTTACTTACTTACTAAGATTAGTTTATTGCGCTGGCTTGCAGCGTAATTCACGAAGTAGGTACTAGAAAAATTCAATGAGTCTTCTTGGGTCTCGGTAACTCAGCGGCCGGAGCCGGAGCATTGGACCGGTTATGCAAAGGTCGTGGGTTCGGTTCTATTGAGCTTCCTGAGATCTTTGATTCTATCGTGCTTTCTGAGATTTTTTCTAGTAATTTTTTATCTTGTAACTGCTTTAAGTGCTCTTTGTAAGGCCCCAGAACTCTCTAGCTTTTTTTTTGAGAGAGATTGCTGATTGCCTTAAACGGCATTTTCAGCGTCACCAGGCTTTTTGAGGGCGGCGAAGTACATAAAGGGTACCTCGAGCCGTGTGAAACGAATCACCTTCGGAGGTTTTCTAGAGGGAACGGCATTGCACACTTAAAAATGCGCGTCCCCGTGCCCTACTAGATTCACCGAAGGGTTCGGATCGGATCGACTTGCTAGCTGCTGTGCAACAAACTTCCCGTTAGCATAGTTAGAGTTTAGCAATAGCCAGAAGTAAATATAGTTAAATATAAAAATAATCACCGGCCAGAAGTTACATCGCCACTCTTAGATAACAAGTAAAAGCTTTTCAAACAACATCGGCGTCTAGTTTGTAACATTTAATTTGCACAATTTCCCCTACAATTTCCATTTTAACATCCATGTGTGATTAGAGATGACTTGGAATAATCGCGTCCACCAATTAACCGCATGTCTCGGTACAACGCGCTCATTGCACGTAAACACTACTAAACGGCTTACCATCGATACATAATCGATTGGCGATTATAGTAATCGATTCTGTCCTTAGGGATGTTCTCTTTGCATACGCTTAATAAACATACGTTTATTGGAGCAATCACGAGAACTCGATTGGCGGGTCACAATGACATATTGACAGGGGTGTCCAACTGGTGGACCGTTAGGAGTCGGGTTTTGATGGAATATGTCATCGGGAATGCCGCGGGCCGCAATTATGAGCCGCTGTCTGTCGGCCAATGATTTACATCGTTTGATCGCTTGCTCTGGGCGTCTTTTAGCTTAAAGCTTGGATACTGTTCAATGTAAAGAGTTTAGGATTAAATCTTAGTTAAAGCGATGGTGAAGAAGCTTTTAAGCATGATCTCCGAATCTCTTATCAAACAAGTCGTAGATGGTTGACCTTGTATTTAATATTTCGAGATATAACAATGGAAAACTTGATAGGTAGGTATATTAAGCTAATATTGTAGTACAGGCTGAAATGGAGGAGCTCGAGGGCGCAATGGTTAACGCGCCCAGTCTGCGAGTGCTGAGGATGGGTCGGATGGGTGACCAAAAATTAATCATCTCAAGCTCCTCCGTGCTTCGTAAGGCACGTAAAGCCGTTGGTCCCGGCTGAATTAACAGTCGTTAACAACCACCAATCCGCACTGGGTCCGCGTGGTGGTTTATGGCCTCTACTCCCTATCCATCCATAGGGAAGACTAGTGCCTCCAGTGGGGACATAAAATGAGCTGATGATGATGATGATGATGAGTACCTAACAGGCGGGAAAAGTTCGAGACTCAATTTCTGAACTATATAATAATTATGTACCCATAAATTTGTACCACCGAGGGAGGTGGGCGAGTCCGACTCGCACTTGTCCGGTTTTTTTTAAAAGAGCCTATTCCTTCCTTAAAGGCCGGCAACGCATTTGTGATTCCTCTGGTTTTGCGGGTGTCCATGGGCGGCGGTGATTGCTTCCCATTTCAGATTTAAAAGTACTCCCACTCGCCTGCATGTATATTAAGGTAATATGTATATTTGTAAGACAGAACGCACGTTACTTCCCTAAACACTCTGATGTGCTAATGCGACACACGAGACATAAGGATAGATTATTTCTCCCGAAATGTAGGCTCGAGATGTTTAGACGAAATGCATATGTTCAAGCGATAATAATATTTAATAAGCTGCCTGATGAGTTAAAACAATTGGCGTTTAATATGTTTAAAAATAAATTAACAGCTTGGCTATTAGAGCATTGTTTCTATACAGTTAAAGAATATTTAAATTATAAATCGACTTAATAAACTTCCTGATTGACATAATGTAACACACTAGTAATGTGTATAATTGTATATGTAGTAATTGTATAATACTGTATTTATTTCCATAAAAATGTTGTTAATGACTTTTAGTATGATATTTTTGACATTTAGTTTTTTTTTTTCTACTTATAATTAATTAATTAACCATATTGAAATGTTTAACTTCGACATATACATACAAATAGACATAGAAATAGAAATAGAAATAGCCTTTGCCTAGTTTCTTATGGCTTCTTATCGGCACAATGTTTCTAGAAAAGGTTTCAAAGCCAAGCTTTAGATGGTTAAATTCAAAAAGTGTTTTGTTTAAAGTTGCTACCAACCTCTTTACAAGTTGCGTTTCACACAAAATGAGCTTACAGTTTCTTTTAGTAACCTTTGGTTCCGCTTCACGCAACATTTTGCGTGAAACGGAACGTACCGGATTAAAAATATCGACGGTGGTAAGTTACAAATTAATTTTGAGACAACAAACATCTCCATAGTGCCAAAACAGCGCCAATTATAGTTGAAATTCTTGGAAGAGATGATATTGGCACGTTAAGTTTAAGTCTTTATACAGTCCCTGTCACAAGAGACTTTATAGAAAGTAGGTTTTCTATGAAGTTTCCTCATAACTCAAATGAATGAATGAATGAATGAATGAATGAATGAATGTATGAATGTATGAATTCTTTGAAGTGTTCGGTTGAACACAAGATCTTAACCATGCGAGTCGCAGAAGAAGATCGAAATGCTAAATTAAATTCACAATAGCAAAGTTCGCTTTACCTATTTGAGGAAAGCCTAAGTATTTTCATACGTTTTTCCATTATTGAACTAATCTGGTGAGATGGATATGCCACGTTTACTTTAAATATTTGTTACAGTCCTTCTCATAGGCAAATTCATAGAAAAACTCCTCAGGATCTTTCTATCTTAAAATTTCATGCGATTTGTAAGCAAAGTCAAAGTTTGAAATGCAATATGAATTTCATAATAGCAAGATTCGCATTAGCTCATTTAATCTCTGGTTCCCTTTTTTAGCATTAAACAATGAACATATTTTGGGTGAGTTTGTGATGTCACCTTTACTACTTCTTTATGTAGTCCCTATCATATAAGCGGCTTCATGAAACGCATCAGACTGAGCACAGGAACCCATACCTTAGAATCCATGCAAGTCGGAGTCAAAAAATCGACATGCGATATGAAATTCATAATAGCAAGATTAGCTTCATCTCATCTACCTTTCACCTAACAGAGTGATCAAGACATTTTTGTCAGTGAGGTAATTACTGAGAAATCGACAAGTTAATTAAGATTACACGAAGCGTGGTAGTTAGTTTGTCGAACCGTTACACCAAAACACGGGGGTTAATCAGACCGTGCTCGAACGATTTCTGGGTATTTTAACATTGGCCTTTCTTTGGGTTTAGTTTCGGTTAGCTTCTAATTGATTTCGTAAGTCGATAGTCCTTTATATCAGTAGTAGTGCATATGATCCGGAAATCTCAACCATAGTGTGTTCTGAAGGAGTGAAATGAAAAGCGTCCATTCTGTATCGTGTATATTGCGAGACAAAAGTCACCATATTTGACAGGTACCCTTCGTTACAAATAATATTGAATCTTAACTTATCACTTAATTTTAAAACATTCAACATTTTTAAATAAAAATACAAAAACAAACCAAACTGTGATGGTTACTGAACAAAACACTGTAGAACAAGCTTTCTTATCTAAACTCTCAAAACACACAATAATGCTACCACATTTGTGGTTATGGCAACATACTTAAATTAAACTTTAACTATCATGGTCGCTTACAATAATTGTAGAGTAATTACTAACCGGTTCTCAATATGTTTTTTTAAACTTTTAGTATTTCTGCACATATAACAAACAACAGATTTGTTTGTTTGAAACAAATATCCATCAGAAGTAACTTCAGTACATCTGTGATCATGCAACTGCACCGAAATATTGGATACTCAAAGAAAACAAAAACAAGGTAAGAAACCAGTTAAAGTTACCCTAGACTGAGTTAAAATTCTAGTTACTAGCCAAGCGGACTTATAAAAAAACCCTACCTTTAACCAAACCAAGTTCAATATGTACACCTGAGCCTCAGGTGGTCTAACCACTGGAATGGACCACTGGACCACAGTGATCCTTTTTTAAATTACGTAATCAAATAATTATACATCAGCTATGTAACAGACTTAACTTCAAACAACCTTCATGGTCAACCCGTTTTATTTCTCGCTGATCTAGGTAGGTTGTTATTTCGTTAATATAATAACAGATTACAGCTTGTCAACCTGATTAGCACGATTAAATTTCTTCATCAACTTTATAAGTCCATCCGTGGTCAGACCAAGTTACAATGTGGCTATTAGGGCTGAACATTACAACGTCAATGACGTGTTCGTCGTCCATAGATGGGTGCGGTATCGCTATATCTCTTCAAGAAACGGTCCATAGCCCTTCATGTATGTCGATAATAGCGATTACATAGATTTTCGCAGTACAAGGTTGTATTAACGTAGGTTGATCAGGCATGATAGCTACTGGGAGTTCTATTCAACACACACGACTGGACTCCTTCAGAATCTATGCATAACTAATATTGTAAATGTGAAAGTTTGTTTGTTTATCCTGGCTTCTTTTCTTTCGTCTTTCTCTTCTTGCACAGTTATCAGACTCAAGAGTGTTTCAGGCTAATATACCTATCTCGGAATATTTTCTTGGTAGTTTGGATTTGGTTGTCCTTCTAATTTATTATAACAGTAATAATATAACAGTTTTTTTTTGAGAGAGATTGCTGATTGCCTCAAACGGCATTTTCAGCGTCACCGGGCTTTTTAGCGTATTGTGTAATATGAAAGGATCTTCCTTCTGCTCATGAACTTTCTGTTGAGATGTTTCAAACAGTTTCAATCTTCAATTGAGGTGTGAATAAGTTTTTACACGATCGCTAATGCACCGGTGATGTCCCCGGTTCTGCAAGTATTCATAGGCTAGGCAGTAATAAGTGTTTTTCATTAGGTGATCCATTAAAAAAAACTTTTGTGTTAAGACTCAAATACATATCTATAAATGTAAGTTTGATATTTCTGGTACATTTGTATTCTTGAATAAGGTGTTATGTACTTAGAGTATTAGGCGACACACTGAAAAAATGCACCAACTTTCGTCTAATAGTTTAAGACTATTAAAATGACTTACGCATCTGAAATGTTGATATAGGTAAATTCATGTCTTCATCTTGAATTTGCTTGCTCAAATACACGATTGTATAATTTTGACTCGATCATAATTATTTTCGAAAACACCACTAAAAATCACTATTGTTGAAATTACTACAAAATTACCTAATATATATGCTTGGAAACCACTCAAACATATTGATAACATCAATCCATTTTCGTAATTTAGTTGCTGCATATTATGGTAAAAACTAATATTTTTTTAAAATATTTTTTAGGTTAATTGTTAATTTGCGGTCTATTGTCGCAGGCGCTACGTATTATCGATATTATGCCAGCGTCAGTAAGGGTCCTTTTTGAATGTTCACAAATCGAGATGTCGTCTTAAATAGTAAATAAATTTATTTGATGCACGACGTTATTTTCTTTTGTGTTGTATCTCTAAAATTCTGCAAATCGGTATAATAATAATAATAATAACATCGTTAAATTCAGTTTTTTTTTATCCATGTGGTAATAGGTATGTACATATGTTTATATTAATATTCAAAATATAATCCTGATAAAGCGTATTTCCAATTTTAGGTTTAATAATAATTAATAGGCAGGCTATATTATCTGATAACGTTTGTATATTATTATATTCACAAAAACAATAGCATTTCGTAAAAATAAACCATAATATACATTTTACAAATACATTTTAATAAAATAACTGAAAAAGCTATATTTGTCTCTATTATAATAATAAAAATCGTCATTCATTTATTTCTTACTTCATTTATTTATGAAGATCACAATTTAATATGCCCTCACACATTTAATATTCATTAGCTCTAGTATGCAGATGGGTGCCAATTTTCTTATCGTAAATCAATCAATCCATCGAATAAATAGTAATGCAGAATTGCCCTCCTAAGGCTGGATCGGCGGGCAACCCAGTAATTACCATAACACATGACTCCCGTGTTCCGCATGAATAAAACTCCATGTGAATAGACCACTACACGGTGATTATCGAATAAATCAGTGCCGTTTCGACCGGTAATCGCCCGATGTATCGATACATCGCATCGATTATCGATGTACCGATCGATATCTTATGCGGAACTCGCAGCCGGTAAATTAGAGCTCAGATATAATTTCATATGAAATGTGTGACGCGTTATAAATTATTGGGTATTAGACGCATGGTATAAATCTTAAGTAATGAATATTAAATTGTAGATAAAAAAGTTATACCGTGGTGTTTGTGTCCTTTATTGATTTGAATGGCCATTGGGCGTAATAAAGTGAGTTGTTGATGAATGTTTTGGTTCACACGATGATAAATTGTGCCCCAACGTTTTTTTTTAATTTAATTTGATACTTCGAAAAATGTATCGTTTTTATTTATCAATAAATCATGATACTTTAATTAAGTCTATTCTAGTTATTTTAATAGTGGATATCACTTTAACCTTTGATGTCCTTTTTGACTTAAAATCCATTTTTTAGATATATTTTTTTTAATCAATGTTTTTATTCGTTTTTTTTTCTGAGTGCTAGTATAAGTATTATTCACCATTCGATAACGTTAACGAGATTTTTTTTGCAAAAATTGTAACAGGAGGCGCTGCTTCAAAGTCATACAAATGAATGGTAAATAAAACTCGCATTGGTCCGTCTCAAGTTGTTTTCAATAGACCAAATGTCGCGCGTGCGGAGCCGCAGGCGTAAGCTACTTTAATATAAAAGAAACAGACACTTCATTTACTTAATTAAGTTGCTTTTTAAATATAACGAAAATTAAATGAAATACTTCATAAATATGGATTTACTTTATGCGTTTATGTTATACTAGTGGTCGCCCAGTGGCCGAAATTCGACCGTAATTTTATTGAGGCTGCACGGATTGTATCCTAAGGAATGAAAAATTAAAAAAGATAGAATGTGAGTTTGGGTTGGCATTGACAGATTTCGGCCGCTTCTCTTAGAAAAGGAAAAAAAACAAAAATTTCATAAATATATTTTTGAAATTTCGCGTGTTTCAAATACATAGTAGTGTGTGTAATGTTTGTTTTATTGATTGATTTTACTTGTGAGGACCTGTTAATGGCTTTCCGTAGCTATTTAAATGTTTATAAACATTAAATAGCTACTATATAAATATATATATAATAGCTGTTGGTCTTTCTAAAATAAAATAAATAAATAAATTGATTGTATTTTATGCATAATTAAAAAAATATTAACATTCGGATAATCTTCTCTATATAAACTATAAGTGTGCGAAATTTCATACTCCTCCGTCCGCGCAATTTTTGTAAAAAAGGGGTTGGTACAAAGTTTTTGCTTAACGTATTAATATATAAATATTACACAGTCTTTTCGTAACCAGCTTATTTTATGTCCCTACAGTTAAAGCATGAGCATTCTATGGATGGGTAGAGAAAACGGGCCTTAAACCACCACGCGGGCCCAGTGCTGAGGTTGTGAACATCTGCAAATGTAGCCGGGACGACGACGGCTTTACGTGCCTTCCGAAGCGCTGAGGAGCGTGAGATGATAAATTTTTGGTCATCCATCCAATGACCGGCCTTTGCGAACGTGGCTTAACCTTAGCAATTAGACCGTGCACGGTAGCTCCTTAACCGCTACCAATACACCACACAATCTGTTACATATACTATGAGTACATGACGTCATTCGGCAACTTCTTCTGATATCGAAACAAGACCAAGTTTTTATATATTTATTTAATAACAATTTTCAAGTCTCAACATTAGAATTAGACTACACAAGTAGTATTTTTTTCCTTTTTTTTATTTATAGCTCGGCTAATGACTCCACTCCACCTGATGTTAAGTGGAAACAGATTCCAGACACAAGGACAACTGCTGCAGCGTGAAAACAACGCAGCATCAGTCACCCTCACTCTACCGGCCCAAGGTGACTCTTCACGCCTCGTTTGAAGGACCCCATGTCATAGGAAGGAGGGAATGCTGGTAGACTATTCCATCTTTTGGAAGTGCGACAAAGAAACGAGTCACCAAATTTCTTTGTGATGCGCTATGGAATGATAAAATTATTATTATAAAAAAGTTAAATTCTCAATATTCTCTCTCTCTCGAAATCTCGATCGCAATTGTCTGCTAACATCAACAGTTCACAATTACGAGAGAACATTACACTATGTCGAGAAGTCAATAAAATACGAACACGTTCATACAAAATGTAGGCGATTTAATTTCATATTTTACTAGTTTTGTTGCTACATTTGATACGCTGCCTCCCGTGGACACCGTCGTACACTTTCTAGACAATCTGTAGGTAATCTGTGAGTGGATTATTGGAAAACATATTGAACAGTATCCAGTGAACGGTAGTCGGACCACGACACGGCCCGACGACTGTGAGCTGCGACATAGAACGAATGGATGAGACATAAAGAGTGGATTTATCACAATATATAAGGCTACGAAGCCCCCAATGACGGCTCAAATCACAAGGTACGTGTACGAAGACCTGGTTAACGTTCGTCATATCGCTTTTCTCAAGCCCTTTGTCTCGGTCAATCCGAGAAACCCTTTAGGGAATTCAATCACACAACCTAAACAACTCTTTAATTTTCTCGTCGCCCCTAAAACGACCGGCACTGTAAAGCCCTCTGTTAGAGATAAGGTAGCCTGGTTCCTCGTTCCTTGAGGTTTCGGGAGAAGTGGGCTTCTACCTACGGCCTTATCATCGCTTAAGGTCATGTGGGATGAAAGTCAAGAGCATACATTTATTAAAAAACTAGCGGCCGCTCACGGTTTCACCCGCATGGTTCCCGTTCCCGTGGGAATATCGGGATAAAAAGTATTCTATGTGTTAATCCAAGTTATAAAATATCTGTATGCCGAATTTCATTCAAATCCATTCAGTAGTTTTTACGTAAAAGAGTAACAAACATCCATCCATACTTACAAACTTTCGCGTTTATAATATTAGTAGGATACATATTAGATATAAAACGTTTAGTGATCGTTTTGTTTAATATTATAACATATTTAAAAAGTTAAAAAAAATGCGTTTAAAAACCTGTGAGCCTGTTCATCATTTCGCTCTGGCTCTTCCATTAGTTGTAGTCAAGAAAATTCTCCTAGTTCTATGTAAATATACCTTCCAATTGATCGTGAGATTCAGACGTGACGCCCGTGGAAGTGAAACTCTTTCGCAACGAGCGATTATAAACGAGCCACCAGATTTTTTGTTCGCAACACAATCGAATGATTGCAAATTTCTAGATTATACCATCAAAGCTGAATTGTGTATTGTGTGCGACGGATAAAGAAAACGAGTGGCGAATTTGTCTGTTGCTCCAAATGTTCGTCAAAAGAAACGAGAATCTCAACAGCGAATGCGTAAAGATACTGACTATGCCTAGTTTTTCTTGGTGGTAGGAGTCTGCTCAGTATATATCTGACTTTATAGCGACTACATTGTATGCTGCATGGCTCATTAACACAATCTCAGCTGAAAGATGTCCACTTCTGGACATAGGCATCCCCAAGGATCTTCATATAGAGCGGTTCAATACATGCTGCTTATAAGAATATTATAACATAATTTCACAACAAACATAACATAACATAACAAACATAACATAATTTCACAACATTTCAGTCTGTGTTTCCTATCATATAAAATATGGGGGTCTTCAAATCACGAGTGAATCGGTACCTTCTAGGCAAGCATGTTACATCGTAGGCTACATCATCACTTAACCTCAGGTGAGATAGTACCTAGTCAAATGCAAGCCTATCGAATTATAAACAAAAAAAAACATAAAACAAGATTCAAAAATGATTTTTATGCTTCATATTTATTTCATTCCCGCTAAATAGGTCAAATACCTACTTACAATCTAAAAAAACATTGACAAAATTAAAATCGAAAAAAATTGGTATCCGTCCTAAACTTGCCAGTCATTTCAACGTCCATCAATCGTCGTATAAACCCGTCACAAAGACTAATGCAGACACCGATGTGCGTCATGCGTCAGAGATGCGTCAATTTGTCACCGTCGATAGAGACGATGTAATAGAACCCGCGATCTATAGATTGCGCGCGCCCATCTATGAATCTTTTGATGCGCCAGCGACTGTCATTTGTCGTTCTATCAGAGTGTGCGATAGCAGATAGCAGAATTGAAATACAATCGTGTTGAATGTTCGAGTGAAATGAAATTTCCAGTCCATCTTTTCTTTGTAGATCGCGATAGGTTTACAAATCTATACTCACGTTTGAGTAATTATTAGTTTTTTTTAAATTTGTTTATATTCAAGGTTATAATGGAGTGTTTATCGTGTTTGTGTTGTTTTTTAGTATTCGATATTTCGACACAGCTGCAAGCGCTGAATTCACCGAATTACAGTCACTAAATTATATTGATGTTACTCGCTGACGTTTCGGACACATTATATTCGGACACAGTATCCGAATTGACACTTTTTAATTTTATTATTTTTTTCACTGACGATTCGGACACCAATAAAAATAGCTGCTTTGTACAGTCAGATAAAAACTTCTAATGATTTCTTTACATTAATTTTAAGAAAATATACAATAGTAAAAAACCACAACTTTTGTTCTTTACTATTTTGAGGCCCATCTAATAATCGATTATAATCGATACTCGATCGATTATGCGGCAACACTAACTTATGACAGATAGACGTGCACCAGAACTCGTGAAAATAGTCATATTTTCACGCGGCCAAATCGTCGACATTAACAATTCCGCATCAATGCGCGAATGACTACATCCCTTTCTAATCAAACGTGCGTTTTCACTTTTCCTGTTACCATAAAAGCGGGGTTTTCGTTTTCTAAAACTAGTAGTACGAGGTTATACAACTCGCATCGACAATAATATGTAATCAGTTAATGCTCTTGTATGTCTGTAATGATAGGCAGTGGCCACATGCGGCGGTTTAGGGCGGTTTCCTCTGGCATACTGAGGAGGCTGAGGTAAAGTGGACTATGGAAGGGATTTCAATTAACTTTTTTTTTCGCACTTCACCCGGAATCCTCAACTGCTGACGCACTGGCTATCTTAAGTCAGCTACCGAAACACACAATGCTACAAACATTGTTGTTATGGCGACATAATTAGATAAGACGCTGGTAGCTAGCCAGGCTGACAAACAAGCCCTATCACCAACCAAAACGAGTACACAAATAAGTACCCTCCGCTGGGAATCGAACCCGGGACCTCTGGGTCTAACCCAGTGGTTTTAGCCACTAGATCACAGAGGCGGTTTACTTAAGAAAAAGAAAGAAAGAAAAAATAAACAAAAAGCAGTGTGTGAGGCCAACAAGGACCCTGTCTCAGCATAATACCCCCACGACACTCGAAGATGGGCCGAGTACCGTAGGAGCGCTGTTATTCTGACAGGGCCGCCGGAGGAAATAAACAATTAATAAATTAAAAAAAAAATAATTAAAAAAATAAAGTAGGTAATAGTTAGGGTTGTAGGGTTCCCTTTCGAATACGTTAACGAAAAAGAAAATTTGTATGGCACTGAAGCAGCGCCTCCTAGTGACAAAAGAGGACAGTTCTTGCTAACATAGTCGAATGGCAAATAAAATTTACATTAGACACTTAGGTCTCTTTGTTTCTTAACTTAAGTAATGTAAGCACAGTTGGGAAGTTTCCTATAATGATCAGGTTGAAGTCAGAATATCTGGGTTTGTATTCACTACCATAGGTACTCTTCTATTAGCTCTGATTTCCGGGTAGCATGCTAAGCTGTTGAAAGCCGTTAAAACTTTAAGCTGCATTACGCCAGCACGGTATGTAGCGCAATCTCTTAATGCTATACTGCCCATGTGGGAATGCCTGATCCCTGCCATATTTATAGGCTTTGAATAAAAAATAGTTAAGTGTACCCTACAATAATAATATTTTTGAACAGTTTGTCAAGTCGATAAGCTCTTCTAGTAAATAAATACACGTAATTTAATTTTCCCTTTTTATAACCGACTTCAAAACAGGAGGAGGTTTCGCAATTCGACCGTATAGGTATTGTTGCGGAAACCCACAACACACACTATGCTACTGTTTAAAATTAGGTTACACCTTAAAATCTACAAAATCCACTCACAGTTCCATGCCGCTCCCGCCGTCCAGAACGGGATCCATATGGTCTGATGGGGCCGGAATCCGAGTCCGGGTCTTCTCGGGTTCCCTAATCACACCCAACGACTATCCCAAGTGCACTTTTCCCCCGAGGAAATACCTGCTTTCTCCAGCAGCGGAGACGCCGACATCCAAACACGGATGGCGAATTGTACTCCCGATGCGATTCGCTTACGACGTACACACACACAAAACACAGGTTGCACAATACACTTAATTAGAGTAATACGGCTCCAAATGCCCTTATTACTGCTTAAAATCTATTTAATTATCAACACACGATAACCTATAAACCAGCCATTGTTGCCTTCCCGAGACAAGTGTACCAACAAAGAAAAAAATAACAATTAGTGATGGGGCCATTGTGCCACTAAATAAATTGAATCTCGATAATCGATTCCCAAATCGATCCGTCCATAATACAAATCAAAGTTTTATTTCCAACAAAAATAAATGCCTGTTTATTTGCAACATCCCGCCACCCAAAGCGGACGTACCGCTTTCTAGCCTGAAATCTTAAACTAGTCAACCGGTAATCGAGCTAAGGTCGCGACTGCGCGATTTAGCACCGATCCATCAACCAACACTTGCGCCACACGCGGAGTCCCGTCCGCGTCCCAGATTAACTTTAAAATGCGACCTCGTCTCCAAAATAACGATGGTAAATTAGCCTAACCAGATCCCCCTCCGAAGGGGGCGACGTCCGGTCTGTCCACTTTACACGCTGCTGCAATAAATGCAAATACTCCAGTGACCAACGACGCCACAAGTCCTGACTCATTTGTTGTATCATTTGAAAACGAGACATCCGGTGTCTGCGTTCATCCTTCCAGAGATACTCAGGCAGGGCAGTGAGTGGCTGACCGACCAAAAAATGACCAGGGGTCAGGACTCATGTCATTTGCGTCAGAGGAGAGTGGACAAAGCGGACGCGAGTTGAGAACCGCCTCAACCTTACAAAACACAGTTGTAAGTTCCTCATACGTGAGGGTAGTTTCCCCGACTACCTGGCGCAAGTGGGTTTTGCCGATTTTACCGCGGCTTCAAATATCCCGCCCCAGTGAGGACAGGCTGGCACACTAAATCGCCATGTGATTCCCCGCTGTGCGAGAGCTTGACTTATGCTATTACAATTTTTATCCAGAAAATCGTTCACATCTTTTAAGTAGTTGGCAGTGCCTCTGTAGTTGGTACCGTTGTCGGACCGAATGAGAGAAGGTAAACCCCGTCGCGAAACAAAACGATCCAGCGTGGCGACAAAGGCTTCCGTAGACAGAGCCGAAACCACTTCCAGGTGGACGGCCTTAGTGGCCAGGCAGACAAAAACGCACAGGTATGCTTTCGTGACCCTAGTGTTACGATAGGCTGTGGTTTTCACCAGAAACGGTCCAGCAAAATCCGTACCGACCCCGTCGAACGGCCTAGTAGTCTGACAAACCCGGTCAGAAGGGAGATCCCCCGTCTGTGGCTGCATAGTGGAGGCCTTCACCCGATAACAAGCCACACACTTAAATAACACGCTGCGAACCACTCTCCGAGAGGACAAAATCCAGAACTCCCTCTGTAATATCGCCAGTAACGCATTACTACACCCCGCGTGAGCGTTTTTCAGGTGTCTATCCGAGACCACCAGTTCTACCAAAGGTCCTCCTTTGGGGAGTAGCAGAGGATGACGGCTACCGAAGGGCAGGTCGGCATTTTTGAGGCGACCTCCAACGCGTAACAGTCCATCCGCATCCAGAAATGGATTGAGCCGAGAGATCGCTCCCTTGAGCTTTGCGCGATCGACGCGCAAAATCTTCAGTTCGTCCTCGAACCGGTCAGCTTGAACCAGCCGTATCAGGGCCAACAGTGAACTCCTGCGTTCCTCAGCACCCGCCACGGGTGATAACTGCCTCTTGTCTGGATGGCGGCAGTTATATAGAAATCTCCGGATCCAGCAAGTTACACCTAGCAATTTGTCCAGTTTACTGTATCGAGCCGTCAACCAATTCGGATCTGGCCTTGACTCGTTTGTTGTCACCAAAACTTTTATTCCAGGGAGCATCCCTAGAGAGCCATCGATCATGGTGACCGGCCATGATGACTCACCCTCCTTTAACCACTCTGGACCCCACCAGAGGGCATGCTGCACCAATTCCGGCGCGGTGCAGCCCCGAGAGGCACAATCGGCAGGATTCCAGGGGCCGGGAACGTGCCTCCCACAAATTTCGATGCCTGAGTTCTGTACCTGAGATACCCGATTGGCCACAAACGTTTCCAATACGTGGGGTGCCCCGCGTAGCCATGCCAGAGCTACCTGACTGTCTGACCAGGCGTAGACATTCCGGATGTCCACCGTAGACGTCAGTTCCTTGTGCACGTGGCACAACAGTTTGGCCAATAGATGCGCCCCGCAAAGCTCCAGCTTCGGGATTGTCAGCCTAGTTTTGAGGGGAGCCACCTTGCTTTTAGCCAGAAGCAAGGAGACGGCGACTCGACCCTTCGAGTCAACCGTTCGCAGATACACCACTGCGGCATACCCTCGTTCTGACGCATCGCAGAAGCCATGTAGGCTTGCCCTGTATTTGCCCCGCGGCAAGATCCGCCGCGGCAACGCCACCTGATTGATCGCCTCGATCGTAGAGATCAGAGCGAGCCAAGTGTCGAGTGAGAGCCCTACCAGTGGCTCATCCCACGAGACTCCGAGTGTCCACAGTGTTTGCAATAAACACTTCGCCATAAAAATGCACGGGCTGATCCATCCATTTGGATCAAACATCCGAGCGATGGTGGAAAGGACCGTCCTTTTCAACCAAACTCTTGTAGTAATTAAGCAGCCCTGTGCCCCAGTGTCTAGGAGGGCTCGTATCCGGACGAAGTCCCCCCTAGGTCCCCAAACGCGTACCTGCGCGATGGGCAAAAGAACCGTCCTCGGTTCCGATGTAGCCCGACCACAGGCTAGTCACGCGTCAGAGCCAGCAGCCGACCCTGTCGAACCGTGATGACTCGGCCAGTAAGTCGGACGCGTGCAGGCCACCATCCGGGGTGGTGCGTATCCAGCTGCCCTACCATACCGGTGATAGGGTGGGTGGTATTCCAACCTCGGGTACTCGTGCAGTACCGGTGAGAACTGTTGACGGTTCTCTTGTCGTTGTTGTTCCGGCAACGGCGGCGGAGAATACGCGTACGAGTATCCGGGTGTTGGGTCCGGAGGTAGGGCTCCCTGTACCCAGTGGCCCTTAGAGGCACCAACTCCTGGTGTTGGTCGCGCCGGGTGCCGGGTTGTAGCCAGAACCTGGCTCCGTTCCGGCGGTCCCCAACTCACCTGAGCCGGGGTGTACGAGGGGTTGTAGTGTGGCGGCCGTGGCGGACTCCGTCTTTCCGGAGGCGGAGTTGACCCCGGCCCCAAACCGCCACCCGTGGGAGATCCCCTCTCCCGAACCGGTGCTGAGCCCTCAGCACTACGGGTGCACAGTAAGCGATGGTGCGGTCCGCCGCACACATCGCAAGGCCTCGCCTGGGGACACTCATTATACCTATGTCCTCCCAGGCAGGCATAACACAATCCTCGTGTCCGAACGAGGTTTCGGCGCTCTTTTGTGGGCAGCCCGAGAATTGCTGGACATAGCTGTTCCAAGTGCTGCTGTCCGCAAACCCGGCATCCAGAACCGGGGTTGATGGCGGCCGCAGCCACCAGCCTGCCGCGACCCTTCCCTGGGTTGCGTGGCGGCTGGGCGCCGTAGACTCCGGAAGTGCGGGCCGGCGCACTTGTCGGAGCCTCCTGGGAGGCTAGCTGGTTTTCCAGCAAGCCAGCCTCCTCTTCCAGGAACTCCAGAAGTTCCCCTATCGAGGGCAGAACGCTGCCGAGATCCTTGTGGACCAGTCGATTCCGTTCGAACTTGTCCCTCATCTCCTGCGACAACTTGGCCAGAACGATGTGCAGAAGAAGGAAGGACCACTGGTCGACGGGCAGTCCGAGCGTCCTTAACCCGTTTAAGGACACGGTGAGCGGGGTGATCAGCTGCGCCTTCAGCTGAGCCCTATGGTTGACCCTCGGCAATCCCAGCAGATGGGTCACGTGCGCGTCCGCCTGAAGACGCTTCTTCTCGTACCGCTTCTCCAGCAGCTGCATGGCGGTGTCGTAGCTCGCATCCTGCAGCTCCAGATGCTGTACGAGCTGTCTGGGTTCTCCGTCTAGGAAGGAACGGAGATATGCCAGCTTTTCGGTCTTGGTGAAATCCTTCCGAGTATCCACCAAGGCCAAAAACATGTTCCGGAATCCAGCCCAGTCCCGCATACATCCGGTGAAATGCGGGACCTCCAGGGCACCCAATCTTCCCTTGGCGCTGGGTCCAGGGGTGTGGAGCGAAGCGGGGCGCGCAACAGGCTTCCCCTCCCGCAGTCGCTCGATGTCCTTCACCCGCTGAAGGACCTCATCGTAGATGTCTTGGATGTGCTCCAGATCCTTGACATATTGGGCGTGGAGGGCCAGCTCCTTCTCCCCGACCGGGTCGGTTGACAATAGAGCGGTTACCGACCGCTCGGCCAACAAGAAACGAGCCTGCATTTCTTTCGAACGCGTCTCCAAGGCGTCCTCCCGGTTAGGCCGATCTATTAATGCAAGCAGCCCGGTGAACCACCGGAGCTGCTGAGCCAACTCCTGCCGTGACGCTGTCATTATAAATAACTTAAACTAAATAAACCTAAACACAAAATTAAAACGAGTCAACGAAAACACGGAATCGATTATCCCGAATCGACTCGATGCTTTCAATTGAAAGAAATTGAATAACAATTAACGTTCCGAGAAATGTCCCAGCCCAAATACAACGATACTACCAACCTTACAATTCAACCGCACCTGTCCCGGAAGTGCGATTTTACACGAAATGAGCTTAACCTATTACGAACTAACAAAATACACAAAATTACACCGATTAACCTAGAGGTCCGGTAGTAACCACGCTCTGCTACCAAAATGTTGCGGAAACCCACAACACACGCTATGCTACTGTTTAAAATTAGGTTACACCTTAAAATCTACAAAATCCACTCACAGTTCCATGCCGCTCCCGCCGTCCAGAACGGGATCCATATGGTCTGATGGGGCCGGAATCCGAGTCCGGGTCTTCTTGGGTTCCCTAATCACACCCAACGACTATCCCAAGTGCACTTTTCCCCCGAGGAAATACCTGCTTTCTCCAGCAGCGGAGACGCCGACATCCAAACACGGATGGCGAATTGTACTCCCGATGCGATTCGCTTACGACGTACACACACACAAAACACAGGTTGCACAATACACTTAATTAGAGTAATACGGCTCCAAATGCCCTTATTACTGCTTAAAATCTATTTAATTATCAACACACGATAACCTATAAACCAGCCATTGTTGCCTTCCCGAGACAAGTGTACCAACAAAGAAAAAAAGAACAATTAGTGATGGGGCCATTATGCCACTAAATAAATTGAATCTCGATAATCGATTCCCAAATCGATCCGTCCATAATACAAATCAAAGTTTTATTTCCAACAAAAATAAATGCCTGTTTCTTTGCAACAGGTATATATTTTTGTTGTGTATCATATTTCCATCTTTTTCAAGTTTCGAGAAAATAGATCGTAATGTCAGCACCCCAAATATCACAATCACAAACACAGTAAGTTGTACTTACTGCGTTCATAAATTGTGCGGCAGTATCACACTGTTACGATCACATTTCTACGAAATCACTCCCACAAATTATTGTATGTATAGGCGAGCCCATCTCACTATTACAGATCACACTGTTACGACCCTATTTCCGTCCCTTTTTTACGAAATCACTTCCATAAATTGTATATATAGATGGCGAGCGGAAAGATGTTACACATCAAAAAGCTGTCTTTTCATGTAACATAAAATACATTGCACGTAGAACATTTATACTAGGCGCAACTAATTAAAAATACACATTAAAGTAACCCACTCTCCTCATCTCGGTTACCACTTGACACAGTTCCCGATATAATTGTAGCAATTTACCGTCGACTAGAGTTGGACACGTCAAAACATATCGACGTAACGCATTGTGCAACCTTGTCATGATTGAGCCATTCACATGTAATCAGTGGTGCATTTATGCCAGCTCCACTCAGCGGTTTGGGCCCTTGAGGCGATGCCAATGTGTGTTTGTAGGGACGTCAGGGTGTTTAGAGAGCCTGCGTTTTGTTTCAACAGTTTGGTTTCTCCATCTGAACTTCAAATTAAAATAAAATGAAATTATATTTGTGACGACTCGTGCATATTTTGTAAGTTAAAAAGTTAAAGATTTATTAAAGTGCATATTGTGTAAGTTAACTTAAATAAAGTTTTATTTAGGTTTTCTTTTCTTTAAAGCTATTTGTTTTCATTTAATTTATATAAATTTCATTTCAGAACCTTAAAGATTTTGCCAAGAATCAAATTAAATATTTACTACCTACGTATTTTTGCAGTTAAGCAGCATTTGTTTACGTTGCCGTAACCCTGTTTAAAGGTTAAAAGTAAAATAGGAAGAAAAAAGATAACAAAAAGAAAGAAAGTAGTTAGCTAGTATCAGAATATTACGTACAGCTATCTTTATACCTTAAAAGAAGTGTCTTTTAGAATATAGTATTATTATGTAAAAAATAGTGCAAATCAAAACCAGTTGCAACCCATTGGAGAATCTACTGGAGCACAGGGACACGCACTTGTGTGTGATGCCGTTCCCTCTAGAAAACCTCTGATGGTGCATCGTTTCACACGGCTTGAACCCTTTAAGTTTATCGCCCCTTAAAAAGCCCGGTGATACTGAAAATGAACAGTGCAATCAATAAACTCTCTAAAAAAAAATCCCGATCCGATCAGAACCCTTCGGAGAATCTAGTAATCTAGTAGGGCACGGGGACGCGCACTTAAGTGCGTGATGCCGTTCCTTCTAGAAAACCTCCGAAGGTGATTCGTTTCACACTGTTTGAGGAACCCTTTAAGTTTCTCGCCACCCCCAAACAAGCCCAGTGAAGTTGAAAATGCCGTTTGAGGCAATCAGCAAACTCTCTCCAAAAAAAAAAAAATCAATAGCAATTGAAACGTCATCTATAACGTTTGAGTGTAAAATGGCGTTCTCAGCACATATATTATTGTCAAAGATCTAAGGCGCTCTGCGGCAGTGCAACTTTGATTTCCAACAGGCAACAGGCATCTCGCAACTAGCTGTGTCCATATCATCATCAGCTCATTTTATGTCCCCACTGCTGGGGCACGAGCCTTCCCTTATGGATGGATAGGGAGAACGGGCCATAAACAGTGCGTGCGGCCAGTGCGGATTGGTGGTTGTTAACGACTGCGAATGCAGCCGGGACCAACGGCTTTATGTGCCTACCGAAGCACGCAGGAGCTCGAGATGACAAACTTTTGGTCACCCACCCGACGACCGGCCTTTACGAAAGTTGCTTAACTTCAGCACTCGCAGACCGGGCGCGTTAACCACTGCGCCATCGAGCTCCTCTACCTGGCCAACACTGACTGTTGACTATGGATTTGAAAAGTTTATCACTACATAGTATAAAACAAAGTCGCTTTCCGCTGTCCTTTACAATATTTGTACTGATTTCGTGAAATGGGACGGAAGTATGTTTAACAGTGTAATAGGAAGTCGGGGAAGCGCGCTAGCGTGCGCCATTTTGTAGGTTCAGTAATCGTTGTTATGAACATGACATATTATTATTATATGTGACATATTTTGTCATTTGACTAATAAAGGTTATCATTTTGATATGTCAAATATCTTTAAAACTACGCAACGGATTTTGATGCGGTTTTTTTAATAAATAGAGTGATTTAAGAGGAAGGTTTATATGTATAAATACATGCATATTATTGTAGAGAAAAACTGATAATTTTAGAGGTTTCACATTTTTTTGCGCTTACATTGCAAACGCTGGCTGAACCCTACGAGATAGATCAAAATAATGTACTACGGTATTGTACACCTTAAAAAGGTCTACAAAAAAGTGCAGATGGTATATGTCTATCTCTTAGGGATAACTCACAATAATAATTTTGTATCCTTTACTTTTTACGAGAGATCTTTTAGATAGATCAATATGGCCATGTACAGCGTGTAATTTAAATGAATATTTTCGAAGATATTACAGATTTAAAATGCAGGGACATAGCGGTTGCGTATATCAGCATTGCACCCGTGCGAAGCCGGGGCGGGTCGCTAGTTTAGAATAAATTGCGGCAACCGTGAACTGTTGTTACAACTGGCAGTTGATAGTTCTGCAACAAAAGTTGCTCTGTCTGCAGAGCGCATTAGTAAGCTATATTGTCCTAATGTAATTCTTATAAATGTTTATATAATTTTTAACGCAAATTTTGTTGCGATCAAATTACAAAAACAGAACCACGATAGCTCAATTGGAAGAGCACCTGACCCGGTATGTCAGAAGGGTGCAGGTTCAAACCCTGCTCGTGGAAATTTTTTCAACATTTGTGTTTTTGTAATTCTTATTTCAATAGTATTCTTGTTACAAATTAAGGCAGCCCTATTACGCGAGAGCATTACACTCTAACGCAGGATGTTGTTAGAATAACGCATGCACGCAGATACATTGCGCAGGACAGTTCAGGCTGTCAATCAAAAATGTTACCTCCAAGCTGTTTTCAAAAACATCGGGCATATCTTCATTACTTACTGCAAGCGAAAAACGATCTAAGTGCAGGCTTACCTCAAACTACAAGCAACAATATTGTATAATAAAAATAATATAATAATACAATATTAAAAGAAAAAGTTTACATCTCCGTGAACAAACAGTAAAAGTATAAATATTTGTAAGTGAATAAAAATGGCAACTAATGCCTAAACTAAGCCGTAACCTGTTTTCAAGACAATAGTACTCTTTCTGGTTGCGTAATTATTATAAAACTAGCGGCCCGTCCCGGCTTCGCACGGGTGGACAATTATTTTTTAATATAGCCTATGTTACTCAACGCTAATGTAGCATACTAATGGCAAAAGAAGTTTTTAAATCGGTCCAGTAGTTTTTGAGTTTATTCGTTACAAACATACAAAAATACAAGAATACGAAGCTTTCCTCTTTATAATATTAGTATGATTTACTCTACGGGTCACTGAGCCAGCGGAGTAAGTAAGTAAGTAGTTAACTATTATAGAATTTGGACGGTGGAGAAAATATTAACAAATTATATCGTACGGGTACTCTGTATTTGACAATTTACGACCAGTCAGTGCTCGACACAGATATCGTCGCCAAAAAATAACAGGTTTTCAATGTATTTATGCCTGGAAAACAGAAAATATCCTAGTCCAGGCACATTGTGTTATTTGTTCTCTATTAATATGTTTAGTATTTAGTTATTTTATTGTAAAATATGTTTATTCAATAAAGATTTATTGATGTGTAACATCCTTATGCTCGCTTTCTATATAGCAATTTGTGGAACTGATTTCGTGAAATGGGACGGAAGTATGTGTAACAGTGTAACAGGAAGTCGGGGAAGCGCGCAAGCGCGCGCTAAGTTGTAAATTCAGTAATCGATATTATGAACATGACATATTATTGTTATATGTGACATATTGTGTCATTTTGACATGTCAAATTTCTTCTAATGAGTATTTACTGCATTATCTTTATGCATTCTCTCTATTCTGCATTATCTTTATATCCGTTGGTCCCGGCTGCAATAGCTGTCATTAACAACCACCCATCCGCACTGGGCCCGCGTGGTGGTCTATGACCGTGGCGGTAGCAAAAGTAACATTAATAGCGAAGTTCGAAAAGAATAAAATGTATGGAATTGACATAAGATTGACCACGTGATTTAGCGCGGCTAATGTCAATCCCATAAATTTTATTCTTTTTGAACTTTGCTATCGTTTTCTTAATGTTACTTTGGCTAAGCCTACTGTTTCCCCTATCCATCCATAGGGATGTGGGATAGGCTTGTGCCAGCAGTGGGGACATTATGGGCTGGTGATACGATATGATTTGAAGCTGAACCGTACTTGAAATTAATAATGGGCGTTATTTCAATTTTGATGAAGGCAAATTTTAAACCACAGTCGTCAATAAAATGAGTGATGTGTGAGTTAAAATCGAAAACTCGTAGTACCACCTTTTGACCGATGCGTAACGCAGTGGCGATGGCGGTAGAAGCTCATTTCATGCCCCATTGTGGCATCTTGTGAAAGCAATCACTCGAAAGCCGACGTTTTTTTTTGTACGCCTAATAATTACTGCTTAAATTCTTGTTAGGGGCTCATTGATGCAGCTGTGATTGTGAAAGTTAAGCGACTTTCGCCATAGGTGATTTTTCGAGTCCCGCTTGTGCAAATGATTTTAAGACTTTAATTTTACATACAATTTCTGAATCACAGAATTCCATAATTTAATTATCTATCTATCTAATCTATCTTGTAAAAATATAATCTGAATCTCGGAAACGGCTCCAACGATTTTTATGAAATTTAGTATGTAGGGGGTTTTGGGGGCGATTAATTGATCTAGCTAGGTTTCATTTTTAAAAACATTATAAAAAATATCATCATCATCATCCAGGTACTCGTATTAATATGTGGTAAGTATAATAATGTACGTATCGATGGCGAAGTGCCAATACATATAATATTTTTTAAATAAAACGTTTCTATACTATATAACTGAATGGACGTCTTTTGGCTGAGATGATGATGATGAAAAAATTCCACGAGCGGAATTCGAACCCGCACTCCGTGACATGCCGGGTCAGGTGCACTGCCAACTATGCTATCGTTGCTCAATCCAACTCGCCGAAATTAACCGTGTTGATCTACTTTATATAATATTAACTGGAAAAGTCATATCGAACTCATAAAATCAAAATTGTCAAAATTTACGTATGCACTTTTTGAAATTAAATGTAGTACAAGCGCAGAAACGGCACTAACCGCCTATTACGCGTATGCACATTCGTGGCTCAAATATGGAGTGATGCTTTGGGGTTACAGCGTAAATGCTAGCCAACTATTTATATTGCAAAAGAAATGTGTCAGAATTCTCTCCCAAATCGACAACACGCAGAGCTGTAAGCCCTATTTTATAAAATTTAATATGCTTACGCTACCATCACTATATATACAGGATATTTGCCTGTTTGTTAAAAGCAATAGCGGAAAATTTATACAAGTACAGAACACCCATAACATTAACACTCGCCACAAAGGAAAGCTACATTTGCCACCCTCACGAATAAAAATGTTAAATCATAGCCCACATCATATGGCTGTAAAAATATATAACAAATTACCGATCGAATTACAAAATGAACCAAACTACAAAGTTTTTAAAACAAAATTAAAAAAGTTTTTGATTAATAAATGTTTTTACACTGTAGAGGAATATTTAACCATGCGATATGATGATTTGTGATACGTTTGGCGGTCTGGGTTATATAATATAATATAATACAATTTAATACAATTTATTGATTTATTATACAATTCAATTCACAATATAATTTAAGCTTTAATAGCAATTTAATATAAATATAGGTATATATTTTTATAACATATTGTATTACATATTATAGTTAATATAAGTATTATTTGTTATACCTGTACAAGGTGACTAAGTAATAAGGACACTATCAATGTAAACACCATCTATGTACCACTTAGTTTGCAAATAAAAGTTTGAGTTTGAGTTTTACTTTTACTTTATAAGCCAAAGAAGCCCTATTCAATGTTGACAACTCCGTCATCAACATCCGATCCTATCCTATCCTATCGACCCTATCCGAACTGATATGTTATGGGGTGCAGGTTCGAATCCTGCTCGTAGAATTTTTTTCAACACTGTCTTTTTTCAAATTGTAATTTGTTCGCAACAATATTTGCGTGAAATTATATGTAAATAATCATGATGATGATGATGAAACTAACTTAGAAGAGTTATAAACTATTAAACTATTAACTTAAGAATTTATTTATGTATACTTACTCCTTTTTACCTTCCAAACGTGTTATTTGAGGGCAACTGCCCCCCGACCGCCTAACCGATGTCTTTGACTACGCGTATAGTTAATGACGTCATCTTGCCACCTCGCACCGCCTATGAAAGCAATATCAAAAGTTAAAGACTATAGCGTTCGATAATGCTTTCATAGGCGGCACGAAACGACAAGATGACGTCATAAACCACACACGAAGTCAAAGCGATCGGTTAGGTGGTCGGGCCCCTGGTTTTACTAAATGTAGAAAAAATAAATTATATGGTTTTTTTAAATAAAAAAAGTTTAAAAAATTAAAAGATATTTGACACTTCGCCATCGCCCTATAAATCGCTAAACATCCAAAGCAAAGTTGATATTTCTCACTTACTTTTAGTCAGTAGGTACATTGAAACGCCAGGGTGTTTAGTCCACCCCAGGTTCAGGTAGAGAAATAAAAAGATAGTATAAACTTTACAATTGTTTATTCCCAGGGGTGGGTAACGTCGGTCGCATACAATTCAGTGGTGTCGCTTTGATAAGAGAAGAGGACTTAGCTTCTAGGGGCTTAAGTCTCGTGTGCGCAGTTCGGCTCCTAGGTCAGCCTAGACCCGGGCCGTAGACTGCGCCAGTAGATGCCGGAACCAAGGCTGGACCGCAGTAGTAGCTGCCTCCGGAGGTGCAGGCGGGTAGGCGCGTGTAGTGAGCTGCCTCCGGAGACGCCGGCGGTTAGTGTGAGACCAGACCAGGGTTCTGTACCCGGTCGAGGGAACCCCGTAGGTTGGGGTAGTCAAATATGTAATTTCACAAGTACAATAACTAAAATCTGAGAACCAACTAACAGATGCGGTGGTGATCAAAAGAGTCCGTTAACCTCTTTTTCACCCTTTTATATTACTTTTCAAAATCAACCAGTAGTATGTTCGAGAACTTCCCCGAAAATAAAAAAATGTTCCATAGAGCTGACGATTACAAAAAGAAACATAGACTCGAATGGAACAAACAGCCTAAGGTTTCACTCTACCACAAATACATTTTGAGTAAATGTATTTGTAAATAATACAAGAGAACCACCGCGTATTTGTATGTGCTTTCCTCGCAAATAATTTATTTTAATTATATAATTGATAATCCCTATATTAAAATTTATCAAAGCAACCTTTGTAGAGAAATTGCTGAACGAAACGTAGACGTTCGGTTCCCGAACGGAATAGCTGTCAAAAACGGACTGTCACCTAGTTGCTTGTTTACAATCATGAGTTAAGGTTTTTGTTCATATTTATTTATTGTATTTCATAGTTAATAGTTTAATAAAATGTAGTTCTATTAAATAATTGCTATAAAATGAATGGCAACGGTAAGTACTATGGATTTTAGCAAAACACACGCCGTTTCCAAAGGTAAAATCGGCAAAAGTGTTACATATCCCCCTTTTTAGAGTAGGATTTTTCCTGAGGAAAATCCATCTAAGAAAAGAAATAAACCTCCAATAAAACTAAAACTTTGTACTACATCCATCAAATCTCAACAAATTTCCCCCATTCAAATTGCTCCATTTAAATTGCTCCATTCAAATTGCTCCATTTAAATTGCTCCATTCAGAATCTGTTAGCAGAAAGCAGTCATAATACAACAACCTTATGACCGCACCTTACAACTAGGGTGCTTTGTTTTAAGTTACAAAAACACTCAGAAAATTATGATCTTAATGATGCCAAATATTATTCCAGAATAATTGCCCTTCGAAACATAAACAACTGCAATAAAAAAAAAACCCCTACAAGGTTGACAATAGGTAGGTATCGCCAACTACCAGAACTTTAGAGGCCCTGGTTAGTACAGAAGTACCTTGTGTTAAAAATCCCCCCAATAATGTTGACAATAGGTAGGTATTGCCAAACACCAGAACTTTAGAGGTCCTGGTTAGTAAAAAATGCACAAAACAAGGCAAAGAGATTCAATTACTAGTAATTGAATAAAAAAATATTACAGTTGAGAATGACCAGTCTGGTAGATGTTATGTCTTTTTCCATTAATATAATTATTTTTTTTTGTGGAGGAATTAAATTTGGAATAGAACCAACAACAACCATTTTCTTTACTTTAATAAGGGTCAGAACCCAGCAAAAAAATTTTTTTTTTTAAACCAACAACAATTCACGACTCTAGTACTACCGATGTAAATATATGCCATATAAAACAGTAAAATTTTCATGCAGATTTAAAAGTCGCACCTAAAGTAGGCACTAAAATTTTATTTACTTGTTTTGTCCTTATTACATTGGACTTCAATTGATGTATTAAAATGTATATAGTAATTTAATTATAGTAAAACAACATAAGTTTGTTGTAGTTAAGAATTGTTTTAATTAGACTCTTGTTTTAATTAAACTATTTTATTATTATAACTAGCTGTGCTCGCGACTTCGTCCGCGTGGAATAGTGACTTTCAGCAGCATTTTTAATTTTTTTAGGCTCTTTTCCCGTTTTTGCAACATTTTTCACTGATGCTTCGCTCCTATTGGTCGCAGCGTGATGTTATATAGCCTAAAGCCTTCCTCGATAAATGGACTATCCAACACAAAAAGAATTATTCAATTCGAACCAGTAGTTCCTGAGATTAGCGCGTTCAAACAAACAAACAAACAAACTCTTCAGCTTTATATATTAGTATAGATTTTATTTATTCATCATTAATTTATCATTGTATATTAAAATTATTATATAGGTTTTTTAATTATAGTTGTGTTTCATTTAAGGTTTTGTTTTATTATAAGTTAGGCTGATCTAGACAACCTGTAATACCATGTTATCCAAAACCAGGTTCAAGTTACTTTGTATATAAACATTTTTATAGTATGCAGTTTAGATATATTTTAGGTTTAAGTTTCAATTCAGTTGACATTGCTTAAGTCACAATGATATTAAATGTGTTTTAACTTTCGCTACTCAGTATATGATAACACCTGTTTTAGACAACTGTTATCACTTAAGGCACTTAAAGTTTTTATTTATATATTGATTTAGTTCAGTACAGATTCATATATATGGATAAGGCAACCCTTTTAGAGTTTTTTAATTAGTTTTTCTAAGTAAAATTGTTTAATTTAAAATCTTTGATATGCCAAGAACCGAGGTTTTTACCCTGCATGTCGATGAGTTCATTAACCAAAGGTGACAGCTTAGCTTTAATGCGACACTTAATATATTCAGGTGCGAGTTTTTTAGAAAACCGTTTATCTTTGTAATTCTGATAGTAAGTTTTGCGCCAGACGATATCACCAACATTAAAATTATGGTCTTTGCGGCGAAGATTATAAGGACCACAATCCCTTGCACGTGACTTTATTAAAGAACTTTGCACTTGATCATGAAGTTTTCTGGGTTTATGAAATGGTCTAGAACCTTCCTTAGGATGACCCATAAAACCTAGTCTAGAATGATTAACGCGCTTACAAGAATTGCACGCATCACAATTATTGACGAAACTGGCAACATCTCTATGTATACCAGGCCAAAAATAATTTAAGGATATACTTTTTAAAGTTTTAAAAATTCCTAAATGACCAGAAGAAGAACTGGCATGACTTTCAGATAAGATATCCAGCCTGGATTCATTAGGAACAACTTCCTTCCATTCGAGCTTCCTAGATAAAGGATTTATGCTCTTACCAAGACGATATAATTTATTATTAATTATTTTATAATTCGAAAAAGATGTAGGAGATGATTTACAACCCTTAAATATTTTTAAATATCAAGAATCCGTCACAGCAGGTACGGTTTGGTTAGTATCGCTTATAGCCGCAATAGGTACAGCACGATCCAAGATAGAATGATTAGGCTCTTGAGAAGAGTCTAGAATAAAACAATCCAGCTCCTTGGGAAATAAACCAAAGGATCTCCAAAAATCCATTCCCAAAATAAGGTTATTTTGTACTTCAGGTACAATATAAAGTTTAATAACATGAGACTGATTATTAAAAGTCAATGGTAGGTTTAAAAATGATTTAGCTAAAAATTCTTGGCCGCCAGCTGCAGAAAGCTGTATCGGATCACAAATAGTTGATTTATAATTTAAATCAGAGAAATATTTCTCCATTTTATTTCCTAAAATGCTAATGCCAGAACCACTGTCCAAAAGACCAACAATACTTTTGTTACCAACATTAACTGAAATAAAAGGACGAGAAGAATTAGTCTTAGATTCTTGAATCGGAGACACATAATGTCCAGTAATGGGTTTGGTTTTTTGATCCTTTTTATTTAGTATTATTTTATTTTCACCCTTATTACAATTTGGACACTCTAGGGAACGAACACCTTTTTTACCACACTTAAAACAAACAATAGTGCGAGGTTTGGTACACTGCCGTAGCGAATGAGAATCCATCCTACATCTCGGACAATACACTTTTCGTAATCCCCCAGAATCATTATTGTGTGTCGATGACAACGAAGCAACCGGATAATTCTTTTTATTAGTATTAGAATAATTGTGATTTGTATAATTAGAATTGTGACTTTTATTACTGTTCGAATTTGTAATTTTATTTGAATAATTTTGATAAGAGTTGTTAGAATTATAGTTTTTATTACAATTTAAATTAGTATTCCTTGAGGTAGACGATAAGGTGCCACGGAAGGCAAACTCCGGTGCAAGTGTATTAGGACCAACACTAGGTGGCTCGTGAAAATGAGACATGCGAGACTGAATACTCTCGTAGTTACGACAGAGTGTTTTAAGATGCTCTATGTCGTTTATGTTACTTGCCGAAGCCAAGGTACTGGCATAACACGGCCTAATATTATGTAGGATAATCTCGAGTTTATCCTCTGGACTCACAGACTTGTCCAATCTAGAGAACATGCCATGCATGATTGAAAGATATATAGTTATATTCTCGCCCTCACCCTGAGTGCGAGCACGAATCTCCGCCATGAGGCGATAATCATAGTCGTTTAGACCGAAATCCTCCTTTAGGAGCTTCACCAACTCAGCCCAGGAACTGATGCTGTCCTTTACCCCCCGATACCAGTGGAGAGCATCGTCCGTAAAAATTTCAAACAAGAAGGACAAAAGCCTATCGTGCTGAATGCCTCTAGCAGCAGCGAACTCTTCTATTCTTTGTAAAAATGCACGGACACAAGACTTGCCAGAGTATTTTATTTTTCCTAAATCGGACAACAAATTTCGCTCACACGCGACAGACACGACTTTAGCTTCTTCTATTAATGGCGCTGTAGTTGCTGCGGAGAGCGGCTGCGGTTCCATTGATTTTAAATTTCTAAGCGTTGTTTAGAAATTTAAAAATTAATAATAATAATTAAATAATTAATTAATTATTTAATTTTTTTAATTTTTGTTTCCCGCCTGCCAAGCGTGGCGATTACGGCAAATACCCCTCATATCCTTGGGGGAGGCCTTTGTCCAGCAGTGGACGTCTTTGGCTGAGATGATGATGATGATGATGAAGCGTTGTTTTAAAAATAGAAGTTATTTCATGCAAATCGTCCCAAAGTGCATCCGTAGCGGTAATACGATTTATTCTATGATATATATGATTAATTAAATTTTCCGTACGGGCAAAAAGATTCCTGTCAAAAGAACTTTTTAATTGTCGCATATTAATTATAGCTTTATTTAAAGATTCCTTAACGCATTCAATATCCTTCTCCGGATCCAAGAACGACTCCAAAATATCCTCCGCTGGTGAGTCATTAGCAATTTTGACAATTTGCTTCCGCAACTCCTGCATGGAATTCCCAGGTTCTAAACCACGAAGTTCCACTTCGTAAGCCAGCTCGGCCTTTTGTAGGGACAAAAATTTTATTGGGTAAGCCATTTTAAATTTAGTTAATACCTTTTAAAAATGATTTATATAATTTATACTGTATGATTAAAAAGGAGCACACACAAATACACAACAATTCGCGGCAATAAAAGAGTCCAATCACACGACCTACGTATGAGAAATAAATTAAAAATATTTTAAAAACTGTCAGAAGTCAGTTCGAGAACACACTACACTGATGAACCAATAACACTAAGAGAACCCCAGGTAAGTGTTCTTAGCCAGATCAATTGCAGCGTAAAATAAAAATTTTAAAATAATAAAAAAAAATTAAGTGGGTATCAACCTAATTCCAAAATTTAAAAAAAAAATAACAACCGTTCACAGCCAACGGATTTTAAGTCAGGAGCACAAGTAGTTTAAAAATTATTATTTAAAAATAGAAATAACGAAGAACGAGGTAGATCGCTCGTTATTTAAAATTACACCGCTACCAGCGCAACGGATTAAACAATAAGTGAGGAAGGTCACTAATTGTTACGTTAAAGTTGTCTCAGTAACCAGTAGTAATAGTCACTAAACGAGAACAACCACTCAATATGTACACGAAATGCACAGTAAGCACCACAAAACACAAAACACAATTTTTGATACCCACTTATAAAATAAAATAAAATAATAAAAATTGCGACAACACTGAACGAGCGACCTTGAGCACGTTGGGCGCCACTGAAACGCCAGGGTGTTTAGTCCACCCCAGGTTCAGGTAGAGAAATAAAAAGATAGTATAAACTTTACAATTGTTCCAGGGGTGGGTAACGTCGGTCGCATACAATTCAGTGGTGTCGCTTTGATAAGAGAAGAGGACTTAGCTTCTAGGGGCTTAAGTCTCGTGTGCGCAGTTCGGCTCCTAGGTCAGCCTAGACCCGGGCCGTAGACTGCGCCAGTAGATACCGGAACCAAGGCTGGACCGCAGTAGTAGCTGCCTCCGGAGGTGCAGGCGGGTAGGCGCGTGTAGTGAGCTGCCTCCGGAGACGCCGGCGGTTAGTGTGAGACCAGACCAGGGTTCTGTACCCGGTAGAGGGAACCCCGTAGGTTGGGGTAGTCAAATATGTAATTTCACAAGTACAATAACTAAAATCTGAGAACCAACTAACAGATGCGGTGGTGATCAAAAGAGTCCGTTAACCTCTTTTTCACCCTTTTATATTACTTTTCAAAATCAACCAGTAGTATGTTCGAGAACTTCCCCGAAAATAAAAAAATGTTCCATAGAGCTGACGATTACAAAAAGAAACATAGACACGAATGGAACAAACAGCCTAAGGTTTCACTCTACCACAAATACATTTTGAGTAAATGTATTTGTAAATAATACAAGAGAACCACCGCGTATTTGTATGTGCTTTCCTCGCAAATAATTTATTTAATTATATAATTGATAATCCCTATATTAAAATTTATCAAAGCAACCTTTGTAAAGAAATTGCTGAACGAAACGTAGACGTTCAGTTCCCGAACGGAATAGCTGTCAAAAACGGACTGTCACCTAGTTGCTTGTTTACAATCAAGGTTTTTGTTCATATTTATTTATTGTATTTCATAGTTAATAGTTTAATAAAATGTAGTTCTATTAAATAATTGCTATAAAATGAATGGCAACGGTAAGTACTATGGATTTTAGCAAAACACACGCCGTTTCCAAAGGTAAAATCGGCGAAAGTGTTACAACATGTTATTATTAATAGATCACGACTTCAATGGTTTTTGGTGTTATGGCCGCTCGACCTTTGGCGGCGTCTCGTGTTCCACCTGCCCTGCACTAGACCCAACTGTCACGTTATACATGTATATAACTATCTATGTATCTACATGTCGCGGAGAATTGTTGTGAAACCACAGTTCCCACGATATGCGCCGTATTTTGCTAAAAGGTGTTTTGTGTGCAAATGTAGACATAATTTTTGTTTCATTAAATATATATATACTGTAATATTATTCTAGTAGAGGCGCCACTTGCTACTGTAATTGAAATAAATTCTTAGTTTTTGATTTTAAAATGTCTTCATAACTAATATTTAGTATTTGTAAAAATATTATGATCGGATGTAAATGACGGTAGTTGTTGACATTGAATGGGTGCATTTGGCTTTCAAAGTAAAAGAGTAAATAGTGTTGAATAATTTCGGCGGGCTGGTTAGAACCACGATAGCTCAATTGGGAGAGCACCTGACCCGGTATGTCAGAAGGGTGCAGGTTCAAATACTGCTCGTGGATTTTTTTTAACATTTGTGTTTTTTTTTAATGTCTTTAATGATTTAACCGCATCCGTGGTCTAGTGGTAATGACCACCGGTCTCAGATCAAGACGCCCCGGGTTCGATTCCCAGTGGGACGAACTGGAAATATCCCGCTCGCACTTCACCCGGGATCCTCAACTATTGAGGCATTGGTTATCTTATCTCTAGCTGCCAGAAGAAAGTGCGGGTGAAGTGCGCTTCCACCATTGGCCTTATCATCACTTAACATCCGGTGAGATCAAGGCACTGTGCTTATCCGTAAAATATATAAAATAAAAATAATAAATAAACTTTCCTATCTCACACCAATTATCTAGCCCAAGAGAAGCTTCGTTATGAAACTCGTTAAATGGTTACTAGACAACGGAACAACATACTTAAAATACTTAAATACATACTTATTATACATAGAAAACACCCAGACCCGAGACAACTTAGAAAACCATAATTTCTAAATTGACCCGACCGGGGATCGAACCCGGGACCTCAGAGATGGCGACACCATGAAAACCGGTGTACAAACCACTCTACCAAGGAGGTCGTCAAAAAACAACCTTCGTAAGACTCCTTCAATTGTTAATTTTATTTTAACGAGTTTATTTTTGTTTTTTGTGTACTGTCGCATTTACTAGGAGTTTCAAATAAAATGCGGCAAATTTAGAGAAAATACAAAAAAATTACTTTCTAGTCAGGGTTGAAGTTGTCTAAGTTACAATATCGTATGCCGTCCCGGTCCCAAAATACCCCACTCTACATGAATTTAAGCGTTTGTCACGCAACGTTACAGTACAATAAATTATTCTATTCTATTCTTATTCTATCCTAAGCTTTAGGAAAAAAAACGACGGGTTGCACTCCGGGAGTGCCGGCAGAAGTGAAAACTTGAATATTAACGTTGTGTATTTTTGATATTTTGGAATGGTTAGGGAATAATTTTGCACGAATTAATTAATTATAAAAGTACTATCATTTATGTGGTAGAATACAATATTAATTTATTGCGCTATCGTACACAAACATGACAATTTATTCGCGCAAGCGCCCTGCGCCGCCTAAACGAAACAGCAGGCATACATTTTTGCCGCGCCGTAGAAAGAGAGGGGGATACTTCTCTCCTACGCCGCGCCGGCTGTTTACTCTCCATCCGTCTTACGAATTTTTGATCAGGTCACGTGTCCTGATGCGAATTTAACATTTTTACCTATTACAAAAAAAGTGTACAACGCCGCTAAAGAAGTTTTCACTTCAAAAAATGATTTATCTATCAATTATTTTGTTAATATCATTGTATGACGCTTCGTAAAAAGTGACGAAAGACGTCAAAATCCGGTATTCAACACAAATAAAAAATTACGTGCACGACTTCCTATGTGAAACGTAGACGTAACAATAAAACGCAATAGTGTAAATTAAAAAGCGTCAGGCAATACGGTGCTACTTGCTGGCTGCAAACCCTCATGACCAACATACATGGTCGAACGACGAAACGAATCGGAACTCTTTCGAGTGTTTTGAAAAAAGAATAAAATCCCATCTTGGTAACTCAAAGTCCTACCGTGACGCAGCCAGTGGAGTGTAAACAATGTATTAACACCCCGAAAAAAACCACTGACATCATTTCACGTCGATCAACGGGCGATGAATAAGACGGTCGGTGTTGCCGTTCGTAAAAATAAAAAGAAAAAAAAAACAAGCCAACCTTCTCAATGCAACCAATTTTATGAATGGAATAGATACTTTTTTTGCCGGACCGCGTCAAATACGTGCTTTCCTTTCTCAGTCTGGCTGGACGTGCATTCATTTTCAATACTTTTTTAATGTCGTTACGTAGTATCACTCTAGTTGAAGCTGCACGCGATATTGCACTCAACGTCTCCAAGTTTAAAGTAGGTGTTTCTACCAACTGAAGTTTGTAGTAGATTTCTTTGAGGTGTGACAGGCAACACTGTAGCAACTGCATCAGCTAGGAATATTAGAACGCTTGAGGGACCCAGATGTAGTCTGAGTAACGAGATTTCACTTATACAGGGGTATTCGTTTGGGATGTGATTAAATGTCTTTTAAATGAACGAGATGGTCCGGAAGGTCCGCAATGAAATGGAATGACTTAAAAGAATGAATGTTTGTAGAAATTGGTTTGTAATATTGCTTAAATTAGTATTGTTCCAAATTTTTTGACTTGTCTGTTCGTGTGTCTTTTATAGCTGTAATAACTATTTGAAATTAACAATATGAGTATAAGCTGGTATAAAGGACGTTATTTTTTCAAGTTGTATTTGGGGTTTCGATTCACCTACCTAGAATAAAGCATGGTAAAAAACTTAAAAAATATATATAAAAATATTTTCTCAAAACAACACACGTAATTTATTTACATCCGCTATTAGGTAAATCATATTTTAATTAGTAGTTAAATGAAACTTTTTAGCGCTCCGAAAAGTGATCCCCCTGTTGTTTGATCCACGTCGTCCGAAGCACGCGGCCATAGCAAAAACTGCTGCAGCTCGTGGGAAGTCAATTACACGATTACTGTCCGGAGGTGCCTCCGTACTCCGAGAGGGGGGGGATCAGTCAATCGAAACTGTACGGCCCGGTTACGGGCGCGGGCGGCTACTGTCCTCTGACTGCAAATCTACGGCTACGGTTACATGAACACATACATACATACATTTACATACATGATACATACATAACATACATACATAATCATACTCTCACGTCCGTCTCCCAAAAAGGGTAGGTAACAGAACATCTTATAAATTTACCAATTTTGTGTGAACTACCCGTTAGTGACCTCAACGCCAACGCCACATTTAGCAATATCAAAGTAGTGCTCCGAGATGAAACAGATAACATCAGCATACAGTACAGTACAGTGATAGGTTGCCAGCCGATCGCCGAGTATCGTACAAAGTTTTTGCTTCACGTATTAATAACAAGATAATTTTATCAATTCACGTGTTAGTATTACTCAGTTCGGGTGCAGTTTGTTATCACAAAAAGTACAATACGACTTCTTCCAGAAAGACTTGATAAACTTGTATTCGTTCGATCAAATTTACATTTACCTAATGCAATCTGAAAGAGAAACATTTGAGCTTTGTAATACTGATTCTTCAGAAAGTGACAGTAAGTTTGTATATGATTAGTGAGCAAGATAGAATCGTTCATCATTATACCTATATGCATTATTGTTTTAAAAATTGGTAATAAAAACTTGTTTTTTTATTTCAATTTTCGAAACAAACGGCGAAAATTTCGATAAAACCCGTTTTCTTTCTAAGGTTTTTTGCTGATTTATTTCAATGTAACAAACAAATAAAACGGTAAAAAACGAACGAACGTTTCTTTCCCTGAAAAAAAACCATTTGTTTCTTTCGAAATTTTCAACGCTACACCTCTAGCTGCCGGAACACATTGACGTTATGGCGACATATTTAGATAAGATGGTGGTAGCTCGTATCAGTGACTGTGAAAATTCAGTTAAAAACACAATTATAACACCGTCGTCATTGCAATGGCAACGCATGTTGTATTAGTGTCCATGTTCAAATTGATCGCAGTGCGTTTAAATTGCGAACGGAACTTACAAAACAAACAACTATCGCGAGGCGACTTGGGGCAAAGAAAACAAAACAAAAACTAGTTTTACATAAACGGTTAAACTTTCGAATGCTAACGTAATCGAGATCACGACTCGATCCTTTGTGCGGATCGATACGATCCATCGATCTCTGCGCGTCGCCGTGCGTGCGCGCATGTATTATGTACTTGCATGCCTTCGTAGGCGGGCTTCACAGTCATGGTTTAAACTTGAGGTAATTTTTCAAAAGTATTTAGCTTTTTCGTATGAGGTCTGTTGTAACACAAATTTCGTAATGTAAACATAAACCTGTATTTTTATTTCAACTGATTATAAATTATAACATTTAATTGTAAGGTTTAATGGTTTTTATGTCTTGAATCATAGGCCTATGTTTAATACTTTAGTTCAAAAATCTTGCTCAAAATAAGAGATAATTAATTATAAAAAGATTATAAGCGAAATTAAGTTTAACACAAATGAGTATGTCCCCTTAAAGGACTAGAGTAGAATCCGGAGCGATGCCCATACAGCGGAAAATTAGAGATTTCCTTTACCGGCCTCTTCTAGGGTTGTCCGTGTTCTGAGGAAGGTCAATAGCGCCTAGACTCCTATATGTAGCTGATAAAGTACGCGTGTGACCTTGATCTTCCTTACTCGTAGGCGACGAGTATGGTCTCTTACGCCTAACTATGTAATAAATGATTTTACCCAAGTATTTAATTAAAGGGTATCTGGATTTAACTTGTACAAACTTGTAATATAAATTTCACGCAAAAAAAATTCTAAAGGTGCTGAAATTTTTTAAACGTTTTACCATCATCATCTTAGCCAAAACACGTCCACTGCTGGACAAAGGTCTCCCCCAAGGATCTCCACAACGACCGACTATTTTTACCGTTATGTTTAGATAAACCAGACCGGGTTTGTCTGAAGGTTGTTCAAATTTCGCTTTACGAATTTTTTGTAACTCCGTTTAAACTAGCTTCAATCGTGTTCCAGCTAAACGGTGCAACCGGCCACTCTACGTGCGGAAACCCGATAGGCATCCTGCAATGGGATCGTTAGTTAGCGCAGCGCGAGGGCTATCGCGGGCATTCGGTTTGAAATTAACAATTATGGTCTTGCACTCGATTTGTATGTACATTCACCTGCATTAACATGTATACACTTTTGACTAGTCTTAACTCTTATCCCATTGTATTAAGCGTTACATTGTTAACATGTTAATGCTCGCGACTGTACCCGGGAACGAAGTAAGTTGTCGCGGCATGTTGTGTATGTGCTGATGTGCCTATTAAAGTGCGTTTGTCAGATAAATGGGACTTTGTAGCTTAATGGTGGTATTTTTGTGGTCGGTATGTGTGTGTGGTGCGAAAAGTTATTTTAATTTAGACCGTTTACTATTTATGTGGCTGGTTTTGTATTCTATGCTCCGGAGGTGATGCTTTGACTGTTTGCTTTATTAAGTAAAGATATGGCTTAAGATATGCGAGCCACACAATACCGGTCTTTTGGTTGAGATGATGATAATGGTGATGGCTTAAAGTTGGTTTTATTATCATCATCATCCTACTAGACCTGTGTCAGTCCACTGCTAGAAATAGACCTCTACCAACGTGTGCTACTGTGCCCGATCTTCGGGTACTGATGAGGTGCCTGGATGAACTGATGAGGTGCCTGGATGGGTACTAAGAAGTGAGTGGGCTTACAACTCCGCCACCAAAGAGGACATTTGGTAGTCGACTTTACAGTTGACGACCCGAGCAGTGGAATCTGCGAGTTGTACTTTTAGTGCAACGAGAAGTGAGCGAGCTTACAGCTCCGGTAACCTATCTAAATATTAGGTAGTGGACTATACGTGTCCACGGGACAACTAGCTCAAGACACTAGTCTTAAAAGTACCGGATGAAGGATGCGTACCTACGCGTTCTGATCTGCCGTTATTACCTGACGTACGTAGTACTGTCGACGTAGATGGTCCCTTGTGCTTGCGCAAGGATGTCTGACAGCTAACTTTATAACCGTAAGGTTGGTGGGGGGTGTCAGTATAAACTTTAAAGTCGTGTGTAGCGGGGTGTGCCCGATCTTTCGGGATTTTTCGTCCAACTGCTGCTGTAACACAAGTACGTTTCTATTTTCGGTACTTGATTCTTTCTGAAAGTGGAGGTAATAATAATAACAAACCGTTTTTTTTAGTTTAATCAAACGATTACAAACAAGATTCAGGCCAATAATGTAGGGTTGTCGAATTATACTTTAATGGATTTATGTACAAATCTAATTTAATATCTAAATTTATTGTTTTCTTAAATGCTTGTTTGTTTTATTCGAAACGCGCTAAAACATTTAAAAAATAGTATAATTTTGTGAACGAACTTTTATCTTACGTTTCAAATACTTTAAACCAAATCTAACTTCACACTTTTTTGCAACTACAGTACCAGACCAATTTCCATAGTTTCCCTCAATCCAGTTTGTACAAACAAGCGTCCATTAACATGGCTGTCCGATGCAGGAAGAGGATGGTTCGCACACACCGTCCGTCGGGTACAACCTTCGACATTACACGCTAGTGTTGTCCCCATCGATACTTCAATGTATCGATAACTTCAAACTGTCAGATAGTATGAGTCGATGATAAAATGTAATAAACTTACGTCTTTAAAAAATGAATATTGAATATTTAATTGCTTATACACGAGAAACAAACCATCCACAGCTGGCTGCGGCTGCTGGTGCAGGTTTTAGCGGTTGTCATATCTGATTACTCCTACATTAAACAACGATTTATTATGCCTTCTTAGACCATTTTTTAATAAATGCTGTTTATTTCTATTTAAATATGTTTATACATGTGGAACTGAAAAACACTGACTTTATTTTATTACAAACTAGCGGCCGCTCGCAGTTTGGAAATATCGGGATAAAAAGTATCCTATGTGTTAATCCAGGTTAGAAACTCTCTGTATGCCGAATTTCATTTAAATCCATCCATCCGTTGCAGCGTCAAGAAGCAACAAATATACAAACATACATACACACAAAATTTCGCATTTATAATATTAGTGTGATTATAATACTGTTAGAGAAAATGTTTAAATTTATCACTTCTTCTTCAAATTTAAATACTCATACGATTTGATTCGATATTGTATAATTAAAATTTTATTTACGTAGACTTTTTTTAAATTTATTTACACAACAAACGAACTTGTATTTGGCAAAACCGTTTAGCCAACAATTAATTTGCACCGCTCATCTAATTGTGATTGCGTCTAACAGACTCCCAGACGAAGTTTTCGCCAGACTGCGGAAAGCAAAAAAAATAATCAGAAGCCCTAACCATTTACCCGTAGCACGTTAAATCTCATCTTAGAAGCTAGGTAATTATCCTGGCGACACTCCAAAGTGCCGCGCTCATTTCAATTAGCTCTCTTAAATATTCAATGTCTTTAAAATAGGCTGCGCGATTCCTTCCCCCGACTAGTTCAGAAGTTTCATTACTGGGAGGTTAATTGTTGACTCCGGTTTGAACACTGTGGCGTTTCATTTTTATGGGTGATTTTCAGTTTTATGACTTATGAAATTTGATGATCCTGCCACTGATTTGGACAGTGACATCTGCTATTTGACTGCTTGTTAATTTATTAACGAATCGTTAGCAATTCGTGGAACAGTCTCGATTTGTTTGGTATCAAAATAGCAGTGTAGCAGCTTCTCCATTGGGTCGATAGGTGGCGTGAATGTACCGGTTTCGTTGGTAATAAATAAACCACCAAGAATCTCTAATCTTTATTATTTTGAGACGCCGTTAACAGAAAGAGAGTTAACAATATTGGCATACTTGCCAGTACAATAAGTGACAACATATTAACGATATTGATGTTGGTTGGCTGTTGCCAGCTGCTGTAGCTGTTGTTGTTGTGGCTGTTGTAAGCTGTTGGATTGTTGTTTGTATTGTTGGATGTTTCCAACAATACAAACAACAATCCAACAGCTTAACCCATTGCGATTGAAGCGTCAAAAGCCCTAAACCAGAATCTACTGTAGCGTAGTCTTGATTTCTTTAATGGAGGCTTTTGCCCAGCAATGGGTCACTAGGTATATAAGCTATTTTATAGTTACTACTAACTATGTTTTTCACTGCAGGGGAAATGCCTTGCTAGTAGCAGCGCGGCTGTATGCGTTGTCATTACCATGTAATTATTCAAATAAGCGTTTAACAAACTAAGCGCTGAACGGAAGTTATGGCGCTATTAAAACCTATCAAAATATTTATTTCTATGATTATTTTATTAACATATTGATGTCTCTTATTTTAAGCAATCATTGAATAAATAAGCACGTTTTAATTTACTTACTACTGTAATTTTTTTGTAAGTACATTAGAGCGTTCAGGTTTTTCATCAATAAGTGACAAATAAAAATAAATATATTAACCAATTTATAATTATATTAACCGCAGCCAACCTTTAGCCATATACGTTACCGGTAGGTAATGCTATTTAAAATTAAGTTCACCAGCTTTACTGCTTTCATAACTTTGCAATAAAAAAGAATAAAATAAAATAATCCCGCATCGAAACTGCGCGGGCGCATCACTAGACGCACACGGACTGATGATCATTGCCGGCGCATGCTCTCTATAAATAATATGTTGTAAAACGATTTTCGATAGATTAATCTGAATCGTGCGCGCGGTCGTGCGCCGCCGGGGCAGAGGATCTATAGATCGATCGGGACTTAGGAATCGGCTAGAGCGGGAAATTGGGTTGGCGACGCTAAATAATTTATTTTTATTGCTGTCTTTGGTAGACTTGAAGTCTTAATGTGTTTCATTTAGATAATCATTTGATATTTTAATAACTTACCAACCCACATTGGACCAGGGGTGGGCTATGGCTCTATCGCTCAATGTATTATTGTTTTTTGGGGAGACCAGAGCCCACTAGTGGTATGCAAATAGGGTTATGATTATGACAGGGACTGGTAACTTAATTGTGCATTCATGATAGCATTGTACAAAGTTTAAAAAATCACTATCACCATCATAATATCCAAGAATATTTTAAAGAGAATAAAACAGATTTCTTTTTTATATCTGTAATAGGCTAGGTACCACTCTAGTCTATATAACCTAACAATATAGGTGGTAGAACAGGGAATATCGAGATGTTACTCTCCACGCTGGCGTTTTGTTGGTGTTAACTGCTACCATCTTACAAAACAACAAACGGGACTAACTTACATGCCCTCCGAAGAACGGAGAGGGTCGAAATATATTTTTATTTGGTCATCTACCCGCAATCTTAACTTCAACTTGCTTAACTTGTACGATTGCAACCTGCACGTGCTAACAGACCAATCTAGCTGCTACAATTTCCATAGAACTACAAAAGCTTAATATAGTTAAATCGCCTAAGTAGAATGCTACTGAAAGATCTATAGTCTTATCTCATAGAGCCGAAGCTCTGCGATGCCACACGCTTCACGCACGCAACCAGCAAGAATATGTCCAGTGGGCCCTTATCATTTGCTTCTGTTAATTAATTTATTTATTTTATTTTGTTCAGAACAGCAACAGCACTTATATAATATATGGATACATTTCTCAAAAATCCATAAAAATCTAAAAATTTAAATGAAAGTTAATATAAAAATTAAAATAAAAATGCTACTTGATTGAGCTATTGATCTTATGTCATAGAGCTGCATCACCAAGATTTATGCACGAAACAAGCGGGCTCGTCTGCAATAACCTGGCAGGTATATTTCCAGTGGGCACTTACCGTTTGGGACTGTCTCAGTTAAAGTAAAATGCTATTGGATTGACCTTTTGGTCTTATATCATAGGGGCGTAGCTCTGTAATCCTACACTTTTTACATACACACCTGCTAACCTGTTTGCAACATCCCGGTAAACAGTCAAAAGGACATTCATTATTTTGGACTGCCACAAATAAAATGATAATTATCTTACTTTAATCATAACTCATAGAACCGAAGCTTTGTGCTGCCATACATTTCACATACAAAATTGGTCTGCAGAAACGCAGTACATGCCTAAAGGGCGCTTATCATTTGGGACTGCCTCAGTTAAAGCAAATATTATACTGGAAAAACTATTGGTCTTATAAATAGAACTACAGCTCTCTACTGGTACACGTTTGCAACGATTCGGTAAATGTCTTATAGAAAACAATTACCAGGACTGTCACAGTTATTGCAGAAGTGATACCCACTGGAAGACCTTTATTCTTATCTCATAGAGCTCTATTCTGCCACAGAATTCACGCACGCAACCTGAGACTCCATCTGCGAGCTGCAACCCGGCACATGTCCAAGAGGCTTTTATCATTTGGGACTGCCTCAGTTTCAGTGCAAAGAAAGGTGGCCTTTTGAAATAAATTTTAGAATGCTCTACTTAAATCTCTATACCACGACCTATTAAGAAAATTAAAAAAACCGGGTCTTGTAACATTTATTTTGAACTTCATAGCTTTTATAAATCGCCCTTAGAATTTGAAGGTATTCTGAATTACAGGCTCTGGAACACTTCGGTAGGCAATTACAGCATCCATTAATACTAAAACAGCAATTTCCCTATCTAAAATTCCCTTTAGAGTTGCAGTTTCTTAAATGGAAACTCTAAGTCCTATAAAACTTTTCAAGCATGCTTCACATAAGTTTTACGTTCACTTCAATACTATGAGTCTGCTAACTTAAGTATGCCAACAAGAGTGTGTTCTTTCGATCCTATTGCTTTGCTTTAAAGTTCAAAATGTTGTCTAAGATGTTTACGAACTGAAGGTATAGCGTCCGTTGCGTAAATAGGTGTAAAATGCAAGCCTGCTGTTCAGAAAATAACCATAAACAGTTGCAGTGCAGGAAATGAATTTGCATATACAGAAACTTGGCTTCGCAATCGGGTTTAAATTTAAAACGAGCTTTTGGTCCGCGATCGTTGTGGAACTAGGTTTTATTTTAGAACCACTTATTGATACGTTACTTATTTAATTATTTATTTAATCATATAATACCCAATGAAAAAAGAAAAAAAATACAAAAACCAGCGTGTGAGGCACTCAAGGACCCGTCCTGTTTGGTATTGAGTGGTACGAGTAGGAATATTATGCTAATACTCCCACTCCCAGACTTTATGCCTAGATTAGATCTTTTGATACTTACCTGGCATCAAATTACGTTACTAAACGGGACTCTTAACGACGACAGACTCGAAAGTGTAGCTCGGCGTTTCGCTACACTGCAAAACCGCTTAGTTAACAATGCTGTTACACTCACATAATTACATATTTAGGTAGTGAACAATCCTTTTTTGGTACCTGACAGATAGCTTTTACGTCGAATGGTAATAATTGGATTTGGATAGTCAAAGTGTATGGCCCGCTGCCTGATGATGATGGTTTTTAAAGGCTTAAATAAAAAGCATACAAAGCATATAGGCATCCTACTAATATTATAAACGCCAAATTTTGTAAGTATCGATGGATGTTTGTTACTCTTTCACGTAAAAACTACTGAATGGAGTTGGATGAAATTCGGCATACAGATAGTTTATAACCTAGATTAGCACGTAGGATACTTTTTACCCGATATTCCCACGGGAACGGGATCCACGCAGGTGAAACTGCGAGCGGCCGCTAGTTTATAAACGAGTATATAACACACTTATATTTTGCTGCTATCCTTTAGTACACTATCGTTTTGCAATAAAATTATTGAATATCGAGTATCTTAGAAAGGCTTAATCTTGCTACTCAGGCAAGTTGGTGGTCAAATGTTTGACTACATTTATATAGGTAGTGGCGAGCTCGATGGCGCAGTAGTTAACGCGCCCGGTCTGCGAGTGTTGAGGTTAGTAACTTTCGCAAAGGCCGGTCATCGGATGCGTGACCAAAATATATCATCTCGAGCTCCTCCGTGCTTCGGAAGGCACGTAAAGCCGTTAGTCCCGGCTGCATTAGCAGTCGGCAACAACCACCAATCCCGATTTATGGCCCGTTCTCCCTATCCATCCTTAGGGAAGGCTCGTGCCCCAGCAGTGGAGACATAAAATGAGCTGATGATGATGATGATTAGTGTAAAAACTATATTACAAAGTTCTAAAGCTGTGCGAATCTTTCCAGCATTGAATTCAAGTAAACGCTGCTGTTGGTGTGATTGCCGTAATAACCACTAAAGCCAAATACATTTTGGTAATCAAAAAATGCTTATGACGTTATTTTTAGAGACCAATTTACAAGAAGACCTTCTGTTTTAAACATTGACTATAGCCGCAGGGTGTGTTGTGTTCTATCTCGGCTCGTTTATATGAATTTTATGATAAGCAGCCGACATAACTATGATAGTAATGTTTTCCTAAACATTCAATGTTATAATTTGCAAAATAGTATTTTCAGGAGCAATTTCAAAGATTTGCAGCACTAAAATAATGTCTCGAGATACGTGGTTAGTGTATTTATAATCTATCGTTGTATTTTATCTCTGTTGCAAATTGCATAGTTGTTAGTTTGTTTAATATAATACGTTTATTATAATCCATTAACTTTCCTATATTAAATTAGATCATGGTAACATGAAAATATATTTTTAGATCTATTTATCAACATAACCTGTTCTAAAAGGTTCTCTGTCCAAGAGCCCATTGAAAATGGAATGCTATTCCAGCACACGTATTCCCTACATCAGCTTACAATATGGTCCTTTAAACGAGGTATTTATTTATTTATTTGTAGGACAACCAACAAGACAAACACAAATACAATTAATAACTAAGTAGAACATATTGTAGACTTAAAGCTAGGTGCCGTCTCAATTAGAGGCTGCCACGGCATGCAAAGTGGATTACATTTTATGAATAAATAATATTAGGTTAGGGAAAAAGTCTTTTTCACACCACCTGCTCGACAATGCCTCATTATATATCATGCAAACCTTACTCAAAGTAAATCATTATAGCCCTTGTCTTTTGTGTAATGTTGTACTGAATTTCATTATAACCCGCCGGGCAGTAATGTGATTCTCACTTCTCTTAGTTCTTATTGTTATGCATTTAAAGTCTAATTTCGTCAAAATCGCGCGGCGCGCGGCTGCTGCAGGTGCTGGTGGCCGACGGCGAGGAAGTGGACAGCGGCGCGCGCCGCGCCTCATTTATTTGAAAATCGAACTTATTCGAAAATCGAGCTGGCCACGCCACGGCAAGCCGAAGGAAAAAAAAACAATACTTAAAACAAAAGCCGCGAGTATTTCAATACGGTGCAATCAGTATCAGACAAAACTGCAAAAGAAGATAGAATAAAACATTAAGAAAATGTCGAGTGACGAAAGTGATTTAACTCCGGAGTCCATTAAATTAGACGCCTTAGGTATTGTTAATAACCTACTACCAGAGAAGTCGAAGGAAAAATACTTGAAAGCTTACGACGATTTCTACAAATGGACAACTGCAAAAGGCGCAAAGTCTGTGTCGGAGTCAGTGCTTCTTGTTTATTTCGAGTATTTATCGTGTACAAAGAAGTCCAGCAGCCTGTGGTGTATCTATTCGATGCTCAGGTTAACAATAAGCATCAAACACGACATTAAGATAAATACATATAGCAAGTTATTGGTATTTTTAAAGAGGAAATCAGATGGTCATCGAGCAAAGAAGTCAAAAGTATTGACAGCGCAAGATGTGGAAACTTTTCTGAATGAGGCTCCTGATCACAGCTTTCTGGCCATGAAAGTAAGTATGAGTACTGCCTACTTTTTAGTTACGTTTCTAGTACCTACCTATAATATAGTTAATGAATAAAAGGGTATTTAAATGGCACACATTTAAAAAATACACATTCTAAGGTTTTGTCGCAAGCTTTTTTTATAATATAAAGGTCAAAAAATGTAGTAGTGTATCTATCTATTTACTCACAATCCTATTTTTTGTTACAGGTAGCCTTGATTTTTGGAGTGAATGGCGCATGTCGTGGAAATGAACTCGTAAACATAAAAGTCAATGATATCAAAAAACATGCAGATTTATTACTGATTAACTTACCAGATACAAAAACAAATAGAGAACGTTCGTTCATAGTTCGTGAAGATTATGCAAGAATTGTTGAAAAGTACCAAGCTCTGCGCCCCTATAATATAAACACCAACAGATTTTTTATCGGTTACAGTAATGGCAAATGCACCAGGCAAGTCATTGGCAAGAATAAAATCAGCGCCATGCCAAAAGAAATTGCAAAATACCTCAAATTGCAAAATCCCGAGCTCTATACGGGTCATTGTTTGAGGAGAACATCGGCAAGTCTGTTGGCAGATTCAGGAGCAGATATGGCCCAGATAAAACGTCATGGTGGCTGGAAATCCGATGCAGTAGCGGAGGGCTACATAGAGAATTCCATACAAAACAAAAACAAGATAAGCTGTCGTATTGGTGACAACATTCATCTGAAAACTACGTCTATTATTGATGATCCTTGGAAACCTTTGCCACCACAGCCATCTAGCTCAAAATATATTCCGTCAAGCCCACTGCCTCAAGCACCACCTTCCCCAACCTTTACTGTGCCAAACGACCCTCACACGCAAGGTTCTGATGTATTGGGTGCTGCTACTCAAATAAATTCCACCTCAACTAACATAAGCGTACCAAAAAATATAACCATATCTTTACATAACTGGACTAATGTATCAAACATCAATTTTAATTTTTAATTTACTTTTTATTGTTATTTGCTGTGCCAATTATATATAATTAGTAATGAAAATAGTATTTTAATAAATAAAATACTTTTTCTAGTAGCCTTGGTTTTTATTGTCTCGCAAAAGGTGAGAAAAGTAGAGTATACTCCTCAGGGATAAAACTGATTTTGCCTTGGGCGCGCTTAAATCCTTCACTGCTCTCAGGACTCCATTTTAATTCCCTCGCTTCGCTCGGGAATCAACTCGAAACCCCCTCGCTACGCTCGGGAGTTAAATCTGGAGTCCTTCGTTACGCTCAGGATTCAAATATCGCGCCCGTGACATAATACAGTGCTTTATCCCCTTGGTGTACAATCTACTATTCGCATATTGTAAGTAAGTATGTATGTACTTGTAATAAAATCTCTTTGGCTATACTATTTGTATCTGGCTGGTTGTGGTATCATTAAAAGTTTAAATTTTAAAGAAGATAATTCCAAATTCAACTTAGGACAATGAGTGATTTTCATTTGTTTTTCTTACTGTCAAGATGAGAGAATCTAATGAAGCCAAAACCACTTGTCGCGGTATTTTGATCTGAAGCTCCAAAATTTCTATAGCAATGGGATCATGTCTCTACCTACAAGATGGCAAAAAGTTATCGAACAAAATGGCTTAGTAAAATAACTTAGTTAAATATAAATAAACTATATTAAAAATGTTTTAAATGTTCTTAAAAAATGCGAAGAAACTTTTTCCCCAACCTGTTGTAATATTTTGCTTTAAACTATAAACTATAAACATTAGCATATTCGATTATTTAATAATTATTAATAAATTTTCCAAAGAGTGACCATCCAATATTGTAAACAAGCGGCGAAACATGAGCGCATCATGAAAACCTAATATACTTACATTTATCCAGATTTAAAAATAATTTGTTACTTGAGCACCACAAAGCCAGTCGGTCCAAATCCTATTGGACCGACTGGCTTTGTGGCAACAATTATTGTGAGTCACTATGATCTCTGATTTGAAATAGAAAAAGAAAACATGTATTAGTGACATAACACAAATCATTACATCAAAAATTCAAAAAATAAGTGGCGCTGGAGACGCTGGTCTTCCGCGAACTTACTGTGGGAGGGAGCACAACCACAAAGCAACAACAATCACACTTATACATATTACATACGCGTATACACAAAAACTTACACTTACACACTACATCAACGACCGTCCAATACGAATGGTCGCCCAGCAGACGAAATTCAACCGTTTCACAAAAAACAAAGAATACTGAACCGGTAAGGTAAGGTACATTCAGGGCATGCAGGGCTCGTGTTCCTTAAAACTCTCTTAAGTGGTGGTGGTAGTGGTCTTCCACTATGAATGTTGACATTATTAGTCTGACTACTGATATTATTAGTAAACATATTTTTTTATTATTTGCATAGACAATTTCATGTTATCAGCGTATAGAAAACAGGTGGTATGGTTGAAAATAGGCACATTGGTATGAGGAAGCAACTTGGGTCAGCAATGATGATGGCAAGTGTTCCACAATACTGACCCTCGCATCTGGACTCAGCTAATGCATAACATAAGGTAGAGCACACTTATTTGCCTACTCTTCCCTGAAAGTGTGTTCCCTGAAAGGTATAATCTGGACCTCTTCAAAGCCAGAGTGAATAGGCTATTTCTAGGCAGGCAGGCATGTTCCATCCTCGAACGCACCGTCACTTAACATCAGGTGAGGTGTAGTCAAATGCCTGCCTATAACAAATTAAAAAAAAATTAAAAAAAAACTCTTTAATTTAATAAAAGGGACGCTTCTTTAGACGAGCACGAGCGTCTTCCCCGCCCGATCCTCTAAATGCCACTACACATTTACAGAATTCACTAAACATGCACACTAGTGTAAGCCCAAGACACCGTACTCGTAGAACAAGAGTACGTAGAACCGGTTCACACGCGCTCTATACCAGGTAAAGACATGTACCTGGGCGCTTCTCTCTTTCTCCACGGCCCGGTCTACCCGAGCCGAGGTCCGTGCCTTTAGAGGCGCCCTCGGGTGGTTCCGCTCCCCGATCCGATCCGAACCCTTCGGAGAATCTAGTACGGCACGGGGACGCGCACTTTTAAGTGTGCGATGCCGTTCCCTCTAGAAAACCTCCGAAGGTGATTCGTTTCAACACGGCTTGAGGTACCCTTTACGTACCTCGCCGCCTGCACAAAAGCCCGGTGACGCTGAAAATGCCGTTTAAGCAAACAGCAATCTCTCTCAAAAAAAAAACGAGCGTCTTGCGACGCGGCAAACGAATTTCTAGTTCAACGCGTAATAAACTACGGAAGTCTTAGTAAATGTTGTATGTGTGGTTGTGATGATGGAGGGTTCCATGGCGATGGTAAATAACGACTGCCTCTCTTTATATGAAGTTGTAGGTATATTTACAGTGACTACTTTGTGACAGCCTAATTATCTCAACCTTACAAGACAATATAAACGAGGTATTCCAAGAAGCACACCCAAACGAAGCACACCCAGACGAAGCACACCTAAAGTGTTCCACGGAGCACACCCATAAGGTGTGCTTCAAATCAAAAATTGTGTAGATGTTGGAGGGAGTATGCTGTGTCTTATCTTAATCAGATCTACACGCGATTAGGAATGCGTTTACAAACTCTTTAACCATACGTGAGCATATGAATAAACATATGATAAAAATAACGCATTGAACAGAGAAATCGCGTGCCGCTCCGCAAACTTCCAGTAGTAGGTCGGGAGAGATTAAGCCATTAGCCACCATCACCAGCTTAATGTCATGTCCCAGGAGCGGTACCTATGGATAGAAACACCATAGGGGGAACAGGTCGTATACCACTACGAGAGCCCAGCGCGTAATCATCATCATCATCAGCTCATTTTATGTCCCCACTGCTGGGGCACGAGCCTTCCCTATGGATTGATAGAGAGAACGGGCCATAAACCACCACGCGAGCCTAAAGAAGATCGGTGGTTGTAAACGACTGCTAATGCAGCCGAGACCAACGGCTTTACGTGCCTTCCGAAGCACGGAGGAGCTCGAGATGATAAATGTATGGTCACCCATCCGCTGATCGGCCTTTGCAAAAAATGCTTAACATCAGCAATCGCACACCGATTGCGTTAACCACTGCGCCATCGAGCTTCATACTGTTGTAATTATTACAAATGCGATTCGAAAACGGACCGAAACATATCGCAGAAACATCACATAACATGGAGAACTAATAACGTTTGACCTTTTCAATACCGTTGACATATGACAATTTGAGTCGGGCCCGATAAACGCACGGTCATTGGGACTAACGTTCACTAGTTAACAAAAGCTTCGTATGGAACAATCTCTGTATTTAATTTAAACCCTTGCGATGGTGGTGGGGTACAAAAGTGGCCATACAGGTTTTATCTGAATGTGCAACCACGAATCCGGCTGTTGATTATGTGCCGTTTTTATGTCTTGACTTATTAGTTTGGTGGAGGCTCATTTTTATGGATGAACAAAATATTATCACTACATAGTATAAAACGAAGTCGCTTCCATGCTCCGCATTCGCTGTCCATATGTATCTATGTATGTATGTATGCTTAGATCTTTAAAACTACGCAACGGATTTTGATGCACTTTTTTTTAAAAGATAGAGTGATTCAAGAGGAAAGTTTATATGTATAAATGCATAATATAGTAGAGAAACACTGATAATCTTAGAGGTTTCACATTTTTTTGCGCTTACATTGCAAACGCTGGCTGAACCCTACGAGATAGATCAAAATAATGTCAAAATAATCGCCAGGGACCTTGCCAAATCCAATGCCTATAAATATTGCTGGACTTCCTACGGCAAAGTTTATGTAAGGAAAGATGAGCACTCCTCGATCATCATCATTAGAAGTGAAGATCAAGTACATCAGCTTCTCTTAAAACAATGACTATTCGTACTTAGGCCTTGTTTACAATATCAGCTTTTAAAGTTTATGTTGAGTCTACATAATCTGTCTTTGCGTACTGTAATAATCTATTTAGCTGTTTTAATTTTGTTCTATCAGTGCTTAACTCCAACAAAGCTCATAATTGGTACTCTTATAATAACACACACTTACTCTTGCTACATTTACACATACATATTTTATATTAACACAAACAAACAACACACTGTATACACGTATATAATAAGCAATTATGTGAAAGGTAATGTTATGCCTTTTAGTAAATATAATCTTAAGTTTACTTCCTCTCGCTATTACAAGCTCTCTTTAACACCTATGGCAAATAACGCATATAATAGTATGACATATATAATAATTTACGTATATAATATATTGTTAAATGGGTGAGTCCTTGCAAAACATACAAGAAATAGACAAACTAGAAATAGTTCGTGCTCTTGAGTGTGACGCTGTTGACCTTGTCGATCACATTCATGTCAAACAGAATGATCTAACTATTATCTCACAAAATATACGAAGTATATATTGTAACTTCGATGATTTTTTAATAACTGTCTCGAGCTTCAATTTTAAACCAGATGTATTAGTTCTAACCGAATGTAGACTTGATGATAGAAAGCCTATTCCACAAATACCTAACTATGATTCATATTTTACTACTAATCAATATAATCAAAATGATGGAGTTACTGTTTATATTAAGTCGTCATTAAAAGCTAAAGTGAAGGAGATAAAATTATCACCTGCCTCTTGTGTTCAGGTAGATATATTTAATAATATACTGTTGTGTATATATCGCTCTCCTTCGAACGCAAATGCTGAAATATTTTTGAATACTCTTACTGCGCATCTTGAAACAATCGTGAAGCGATTTGTGAAGAATGTTGTAATAACTGGAGACATTAATATCAATCTTAGACCAAAAGATCCAGAGCCCGCTCAGGAATACAGGAACAGAATTAATTACCTTAACATGCTTTCAGAATTTAGTATACTTCCTGGTCACACATTACCTACTAGAGAACTCTCATGTCTGGACCACTTTATGTTAAAAATTGATCGAAAAAAAGTTTCGGCATTTATTGCAATAATGCACACAACTACCACAGACCACCTTACAACGTTCTTGTGCTTGTCCAAAATTAAAAATGCTTATAAACCAAACAAAACCAAAACTTTAATAGACTTTGAAAAAGCTCAGAAATATCTACACACATTAAAATTACCCGAGTTACTCTTCTGCAATGATCCTAATGTGTTAACTGATCTTCTATTGCAAAGACTGACAGAATCCATTAAATACAATACAATTACTGTTAAAATACCAAAGAGCAAACGTATTATAAAACCGTGGATTACCACTGGTATTCTTAGATGCATAAATAATAGAAATAAATTACAAAAGAATTTTAAAAAAGATCCACATAACGTAGTTCTAAAAATAACCTACACTAGATATAGAAATTATTGTAATAATTTAATAAAAAAAATGAAACGAAAATATGAAAGAGAGCTACTAGCAAATTCAGTCTCTGACAATAAATCACTTTGGAAGAATATAAAGAAAATCACGTATACAAATGTAACTAAAAAAAAGAATACAGAATTATTGAATGTCAAAAATTCGCCACCTGAATCAGCAAACTTTGTTAACGATTTTTTTGCAAATATTGGGAAACAACTTGCTCAACAGATTCAACCTATTCAATTGTGTACTATCAGTGACCCAATTAATATACAACCTACACAGATAAATTCATTTGTTCTTTTAAATGCAGATTGTGAAGAAGTTGATAGCATCTTGATGAGCCTCAAATCGAATAGTGCCCCAGGTTGGGATGAAGTCCCTACCAAGTATTTAAAATTCATTAGAAATGATATAGTTCCTATCATAACCCACCTTGTCAACCTTTGCTTTGACAAAGGCGTTTTCCCTGCTTCACTTAAAAAATCCATCATTACTCCAGTTCACAAGGGTGAGGATAAAACAGATGTTAATAACTACAGGCCTATATCTATTCTACCTAGTATTTCAAAAATTTTGGAAAAATTATTAAACAATCGCCTACTTAATTTCTTAAAAAAATATAACATTCTGGCTCCGTCACAATATGGCTTTAGGAAAGGTATATCCACAGAAGATGCCGTAACTGCTTTAAGCACTTTAGTAACAGAACACATCGATAAAAAGAGGAAATGTCTAACTGTGTTTCTGGATATCAAAAAAGCTTATGACACAGTTTCCGTCCCTATCCTTGTGAACAAACTGCAAAACATTGGAATTCGGGGTATGCCTTTAGCTCTGTTTGAAAATTATCTCTTTGATAGAAAACAAAGAGTGAAACTGGAACAGTATTCTAGTGAAGATGCAGAGGTAACATACGGCGTACCTCAGGGCAGCGTATTAGGTCCTACTTTATTCTTAATATACATCAATGATTTGTGTAACTTAAAAGTCAATAACGCTAACATTTTCTCGTACGCCGATGATACCGCTGTTGTCTTCTCTGGTAACTCCTGGGAAACTGTAAGAAATAGTGCTGAATCAGGAATTGCTCAAATATCTACTTGGTTGAAGAATAACTTACTATCACTAAACACCACCAAAACCAAATATACATGTTACAGTATTAATGACAATAATCAGCCCACTGATAACTTTAGTGTAAAGATTCACAACTGTAATGACACTAATAATATCAACTGTACTTGTCCACTTCTTGAAAAAGTCACCTTCTACAAATACCTAGGCGTCGTCCTGGACCAGAGGCTATCTTGGTATCCCCACCTTGACCAACTGGCTGGAAGAGTGAGGAAATTAATATGGATCTTCCGCTCACTAAGACATGTGGTCCCAAGGGATGACAAACCTAATATGGATCGAGTTTTTCATTGTAATCTCTTGAATAGATTATACATTGCGTTGGTTGAATCGATCTTGACATACTGCATTCCTATTTGGGGAGGTGGGGCAAAAACTAAGTTTATAGAAATTGAGCGCACGCAACGGGCACTGATAAAAACAATGTATTTCAAACGCTTTAGGTACCCTACTGACCAACTTTACATTGACTGTGGTTTACTATCAGTAAGGAAACTATTTATAATACGTTTAGTTTTAAAAAAGCACAAGAATTTACCATATGTTGCTAATAAAAAAATAAGTAGAAGAAAATGTAATGTAGCTATAGTTCCATTAACAACTACAAAGTTTGCTACTTCGCAGTATAATAGTCTTTCGGCCAGAATTTACAATAAATTAAATAAGGAATTAGACATTCATTCCAAACATTATAAATAATGTAAAAAGCTGGTACATGCATGGTTACAATCGCTTGATTATGATATGACCGAGCTGTTTTTACAACAAATAAAATAATTAATTACAATAATATATATTTTTCCTAATAAATAATATATATAAATATACACAAACACATACACACACATACACACCCTCACACACGCATACACTAACACACACCCACTCACACACACAATTTACTATAAAAATCTCTTTTTAAGTTATATATAAGTTGTTAATCATAAATTATTAGTTACCTAACGTTAATTATAAGCAAAATAATGTAAGTAATGGAAGAGCGGAGTCCCCTGAAACAGGTAATCTTTTGCTTAAAAGGAGACTCCGGCCACTAACTACTGTAAGTAATGCAAAACTTTTTATCGAAATAAATTTATTATTATTTTTTTTAAATTTATTCTTTTTTAATGTACTGCAGTATTGTACACCTTAAAAAGGTCTACAAAAAAGTCCATAATAGTATATGTCTATCTCTTAGGGATAACCTACAATAACATTTTTTTATCTTTTACTTTTTACGAGAAATAATGGCTTATTTACGAAGCGATTTTAAGCAGTACAGCATTAATCCTTATCCAATTAAGTACCTTAAATACATTGTGCATTTAATATATACGAGTATCAATATGGCTCTTTACAGCATGTAATTTATATGAATATTTTCGAAGATATTACAGATTTAAAATGCAGGGACATAGCGGTTGCGTGTATTAGCACTGCACCCGTGCAAAGCCGGGGCGGGTCGCTAGTATTAAATAAAGCGAGAAAAGACATATTTATTATTGAATTTAAATATTAATATTAATTCGATGTTACACATTAATAACAGTCCTGTTAACCCGCCTAGTAAGCTAATATGCTTGTGCCAGTAAAAGCATTTTCGAAAACAATAAACATGTTAGTGATACCAACTCTGTCATTCGCATATTACGCAGTCAGCGGGGGGTTAATTTTGCATAGGTTAGATCAGCCCAAATCGATAGCCCACAAAACTGCGGTAATGTAAATGCGTAGCCGTAAAATGACAAGATGGCAATTAGTGATAGCGCACATTCGAGGGCGAGTCGCCAGACAATGTGTGTGGGGGTGTATTACCGTGTCCCGTCGATAAGAAACTCTTTGTTAATAATAATAATTATTATTTTACTTACATCAGGAAAGTCCTGTCGAGCTCAGTTGCTGGCGCAGTGGTTATCGGATGGGTGACTAAACACTTCGTCCGTGCTTCGGAAGGCACGTAAAGTCGTTGGTCCCGGCCGCATTAGCAGTCATTAATCCACACTGGATCCGCATGGTGGTTTGTGGTATGTTCTCCTTATCCAATAACAGGGAAGGCTCGGGCCCCAGCAGTGGGAACATAAATAAGCTAGTGGTGAAGATGTGTTGATGAAGAAAGCTGTAACCATCAATTGTAGCGATGACTACATTTCAAGGATGGAGGATTTTGTCGCCTAGCAGTAGTACATTATATAGGATGTTACTATTTATAAGGAATCGCTAGGTATTTAATTCAACTGGGGCCTTGCAGCGCTCTTGAAACAGTATTATTGCAATGTTATTGCAGTTGTGAAAACGAGACGCTTTTATAAACGCCGCTACGCTCATCTCATTTTCATAGCCGCAACAAAGCTGCTACTATACTGCTTATGAGGTCATGGTAACTCACCTAATGATAACTGGCGATAATGCCAATTTATAGAAGCGCACTTCATTGAAAACTTGAATTTCTGGAAATTGTTGTTATTATTAGCTTATGATTTAAGAAAATAGAGAAAAAGTTATGGCAAATCCATTTCAAAATAAAAACGTTTGTGTACTGAAAGCTTCTTAAAAATGTAGCTTATTGATTAAAAAAATATAAAGTTTGTAATGTAGGATACCAAAATGTCAAATGGCTCCTAACTAACAACACTCAACAACCGGAGTTTCTATTTTCTTCAATGTTTCGTGTACAAAGGAGTGGTAACCTAAGAATAGTCCCCTACCACGTGTGTGACAAGATCTCATTGTTGGTGGCGATCGCAGTGATTGCCGACGCGAAATGGCGAACGCGTCGACTTTACATATCTGATGGCCGCCGTTGTCCGCGCCTGTATGCAAAGCCTTGAAGACTTGCTTCCACTTTCTATTGCGGCAGGTGTCTGCGCGTTGTGATATTCGTTTTCTTTATTTGTTTATGGTACCTATACAGAAATACGGGACATACGGGACTGAGACATGGTCGCTCACTACGGGCCTCATAAAAAGGCTCAAGGTCACTCAAAGAGCAATGGAGAGGGCTATGCTCGGGGTTTCTCTGCGTGATCGAATCAGAGAAATGAGGAGATCCGCAGAAGAACTAAGGTAACCGACATAGCCCGAAGAGTTGCTAAGCTCAAGTGGCAGTGGGCAGGGCACATTGCTCGCAGGACTGATGGCCGCTGGGGCGGAATAGTCCTCGAGTGGCGACCGCGTACCGGAAAGCGCAGTGTGGGCAGGCCTCCAACAAGGTGGACCGACGATCTGGTGAAGGTCGCGGGATGCCGCTGGATGCGAGGAGCACAAAACCGGTCGTTGTGGAGATCCTTGGGGGAGGCCTTTGTTCAGCAGTGGACGACTTTTGGCTGAGATGATGATGATGATGATGATGATGATGATACAGAAATAAAATTGCATTAGCAGTCGTTGACAACCACCAATCCGCTGGAGCCCGCGTGGTTTTTTATGGCTCGTTTTCCCTACCCATTCATAGGGAAGGCTCGTGCCCGCTAGGGCACTTAAAGATGTGCACCTGGATTTCTTCTCACCTGATGTTGAGTGAATGATAAGGCCGAAGGTGGAAGCACACTACTCCCGGAATTCTCAACTACCGGGGCTGTAGCACTTTATTAAGGGTTTTTATTTTACATTTGCAGTATCAATAAGAAAGCTGGACAAAAATAATCGTGGGAACATAAGAAAATTTAAAAAAAAATAGAATGAAAATGATACTTTTCGGGAGTTAAAAACGCGGACATGACATTTTTCTTTGAACCTGTTTGTTTAGTTATCAGAAAGTATTAAAAATATTTTTATTTTTTTTCTATATTTATTATTATAGAGTTCTACAATTCTATTTCTATTTCTATTTTTATTTCAATTCATTTCTCTATAATAGCGAAATTATTCAAAATTACATTTAAGAGTGTGTATCAAAATAACTAATCCAGGTCATCGGTTACTAAGTCTAGGAGGTCTAGGCGTACCCTGTAATGTAATTGTACCAGCAATTAATAGCAAAGCCATTGTTTACATTAAGCGCTGTAGCCGAGCGACATTGTGTAGGTTTTGAAGTCAGTATTCAGTTACACGAACACAGCTTGTCTATGGCAACATTCATTTTGAAAATAAAATAGTTACTATGGGTTTTTATAATTACATTAATATATTGTTTTTTTTAATAAATAAAGGCTGTCAGTTAAGATACTGAGTTTAAGCGTCCAAAGTGAAATAGACAAAGTCAAAGTCAAATATTTTTATTCAAATAAACTTTAGAAAAGTGCTTTTGAATCGTCCAAACATTTTTTTACCTACTACCCATTCAGGACGTCTATTTTGCTAAAAATTATATTATTATTAATTATATTATATAATTATATAATTATATTATATTATTATTATTTATATTAGCTGTGAAGAAGAATGGGCGCAAGAAACTCCACAGCTTTAATATAAGTAACGACATTTACAAATTTATATGCCGTTACCAAGTTATACAAGTTTAAAATAACTTAACATTATTTATTTTAATATTTAACTTTCGAATTTGCTTTGGGCTAAAACGTGATGGATGAGTTAAATCCTGACCTTCTTATAAGCTACTTACGCCATCTATTGAGACATTTTGAAAACATTTCACAGAAAATTATGTGCACAATAAAATCTACCACGACTCGAAACTATTTAGTAGCTAATCGGGATCAACGAAAGTGACTACCACAAGATCAGCTGGCATCCACAAAATCCAATATCTTAGCATTAATTAAGCGTAGTATGAACTCAACAATAGGACCTATCGCGTTTCGAGATACGACCACAATACTGCGTAACTCATACTAAAAAGTTAAACAGACGATAAATTGTTATGTTTTATTCGTTCGCGGTACATATTTAGTCCGGTTATTAGCATAATGGTTGACAACATAGTACCATTAGGGTCTTAGCAAGCCCAGTTTTAAGGGCGATGGTACAAGCTACAAAAGAAAACTGGTTGTAGAAGGACTCAATTCTTTTTGAGTTGACTTCGTTGACGTTGTTGTTTTTTGAGGTTTCTGCGTGCTTTGAAATTCGGTTCGTATCGAATCCGGCATTTCTGGATCATTATGCCGATTGTCCAACTGCATACATGAAATACTGATAAAACAATTGCATTCCTAACTTAAATTACTTTGTTTCACTACCGTTACGGACAAGTGCTTTTTACTCATAAATTTATGGCAATTATGATGAATGGCCGAATGTCCAAGCCCTTCACTCAGTTTCTTCAACCACAGAGTAACTGGCTATTTTACCTCTAACTCTAATTTTCGGTCAAGTGCGGTACCACGTACCACCTTCACAGATGGTAAGTGATAATAAGGCTGAAGTCTGCCCATTGAAAATCTAGTACGCAATCCTTTTTTCACGGGGATGGCCCAGGATCACGAACGGTGAGTACTGAGTTATACCCTGCAATGACCCGCCTGTGAAGAGACGCCTGAGATAGTTTGAACGTCCCTCAAGCACATTTGAGCCCGTATCTACCGACTGCTAAGCATAGGCTTCCTCCATGTTACGCCATTTCCTTCTGTTTTTAGCTGACCGCATCCAGGTTTTTCCAGCGGCCAGCTCTATATATCTGGCCCATCTAGCAGACCACCGGCCAGCGCTAGATATGCCAGCATTAATAAATATGATGATGATGATTCTTCCGACCGATTTCAGCTATGGTGACCATTTCGACTCCTAGCCGGTGAAACCCTGGTGCCCCCGATGGTGGCTAGCATAGCCGATCGCCTTAACACTAGTTCACTGCTGGACATAGGCCTCTTCAAGCAAGCCACTGAGCACGATCCGTGGCTACTCTCACCCAGCTTTGGTGAATACACCGTGACAAGTTAGACAACAGACGCGTTTAAGGAGGTAAACTAGTAATTTATCTACACCCCATTTAGTTAAAAAAGGTTATAGCAAATTTTAAAACACGCGAGTTATTACGCGTTTAAAAAAAGTGAACTATCGGCATTTCGCATGTACTACACGCACGAGTAAGGTCAACCGCACGCGCGGACAACGCCTCGCTAGTCGCTTCGCTCACCCGCGTAGTAAATTGTAAATAAGCAGAAAAACCATTTCTGTTAGGAAAAAAGTAAAAAATTAAGGTAGTATTTTTTCATTTTTAATGGAACAGGTAGCTGCTTCATAGACACTACTACTCCTTTAACGCGTCCGTCGTCTAGCCAGTCACGGTGTATATGTGATATTTCAACGCTTCAGCTTGTGACTTACTCCACGCAGCCAAGACGAATGGCAGCTCCAGGCTGGTCCAGGGCCCATACATCATGTATCGGTAATTGTTGCCGCGAACGGTTTCCCCTGTGACGTCGCCATTCATACGCGCGTATTAGAGAGTGCCTTAGGCTCTGTGTGATTAATACACCACTATATGGAGCCGGTTTTATGAGTTTATGACAGTGAGACCACGGGCTTCGAGTGCTATATGATTTGTTGGACGGAATAGTGCTTTGATTGTTAAGGTGCAGGTGCAGTCACTTTTTCTGGACCAACGTCTTGCAATGTGACAACTTTAATTCAACGAATATGTTGATAAACATGAACCCGCATCCTAACATATCGCTTAAGGTGTACTCTACCAATTTTTTTTTACCGAACAAAGAAGCAATAACTGACATTATCAGACTCTGACATTGACATTGACAACTCATGCGTCCGTGTGTCTTTGTGTCACTTACCTGAGTCACTTACCTGTGTCGCAGCATGCGTTCGCGGCCTATGTCTGCCCCAACTGCCCTGCCCCGCAAAATCTGCACTGTGCTGTGCTGCGTCACCTGCGTCTCAGCATACGCTTAGCCTAATGGTTGTTCACTTGGCTCTCCAAGTGCAAAAGAATCTCCAGTCCGTAGATAGCGTAGGCCTCTGCCTAATGCTATCTATGGACTGATATAGGTTAATGATTATCTACCCTTACTTTGGAGCCAAAGAAAACATACACAAGGTCAACATAACGTCACCAACATCCAACCTTACCACCCACGACGCTGTTATGCACGTTGGCACGAAAACCGGGACCAACGGCTTAACGTGCCTTTCTAAACAAGAAAAGGCTCGAGATAGTTTAATTTAGTCACCCATCCTGACCCGGCAGTATGAACTCTCAACTTTTATATTTAACTTAAATGTCAAAATTCAAACATTTCACTCGAGCACACGGTTCTTTACGTGCTCGATCAAGTGTAATGACGCAATAAAAAGATGAGCCGACCACAAAACACATCAGCCAAATCGGTTCAAACAGAAAAAGATATACAGGGCGTCCCCTTTATCGGCAATCCATCGACATGCCCTCGTGTCAACAGCTTATTAGTGAATATGGGAACACCATCAGACCAAGACCTCCCACGTCAAACACGCACAGTTAAATTGCATGCCTACGTGCGCCGGTCGCGTTAGGCCCTCAGATTTGTCGCAAGTAAATCACGCGAAAAATCCGACGATAAACGTCTATATCCGCTTTTCCCACACATTTTCGCGTTTCCCTCTCTCATGTGCTCGCTGTGACGGTGTTTGCCCTTTTTCCCCTTGCCACCGTTTAGCGTACGACAACCGTTCAATCGAAATTGTACTTTCCCAACGTTATAATAGAGAGGAAATTTCAAGTTAGCTATTGTGAAAAGAGAAAAAAATGTGCGTTCCTTTTTTCGAAAATTGTGCACACGAATGGCTTTAACTAAAAATGTTTTCTAACACTTTGTGGCTAAGTTCATTTTCGTTTGTTGGTGAGCGGAGTTGTTTAGACGATTTGTCTTCGATAGAGGAAGTTGGGTGACATTGTTACACAGTGTATTGCACATTATTGGGTGATTGAATGGCGTACTTACTGGCTGAGGCGACAACTTTGATAAGGTGCCCTCGTGTCGGGATAACATGGGCGTGGAGCAAAATTTATTTGATAGCTGTTCTTGTCGCTGTTCGTGCTACGTTTTATAGGGGCGTTTTGTTACAGTGACATCGAAGTATTTGGTTGTTAATCAAAATTTCGGCTGATAAAGTAAATTGGTATGTTTTTTTAGCAGTTGCTATTTTAGAAGTAGTCGATAAAGTGGGTTAAGGCCAGTGTTATCAAACAATTTTGCCAAATAATGACCTAATTTTTGTTAACACGATTGAATGGTAAATAAATAGTTTTTTTTAACGCTGCATCTCGACTGGTTTCGGCAGAACTGTGTTGTGATTTTGGCTGCAACATAAGCACGGAGTCCAAGCGCATTTTTACACTAAGTTAATACATTGTTATTTTTACCCGACTGCGTCAGAAGGAGGGTTACGTTTTTCGAGTGTATGGATGTATGTATGTATGTATGTCTATTTCTTTGGCACGCCCTACAGCCCAAACGGCATGGTGGATTTTAACATATGAGGTGTCGTTAGATTTGTTTTGACTGTAGGAGTGACATAGGCTATAAAAAATCCGGAATTATACTTAATAAAAAAAAGTTAAAAGTTTGAAATAAACCAAATTATTAAAATAAAACAAAAAACCCGACTGCTAAAACAACTGTATAAAAACAATTATATACTCGTAAAAACCAAGCTAACATAAAAAATAACTGCAAAGAGAAAAAACTGAAAAGAAAAAAAAACAGGCTCTACGATCCCAGAATTAAATTTGATTAATGTTGAATGCAACGTGAAATATTTCCTTGTCCGATACCTATACTTAAATAATGAAATCTATCATAAATGAGTTTTTTTACACATTGAATATTCAATAATACAATCATCAACCAAGCTGCCGTGGCTAGCTCAATTAAATCCGCACTCTTTTTGGTTGGTGATTGTCCCCCGCCTGCGACAACTACCTATCAATATTCAATGTAAGTAAGTAAGTAAGTAATCGTTTATTCAGTACTTCCAATACATAAACATTACAATAGGTTTCTTATATCCAAGGTATAGTGAGAAACAACTGAAAGGGCTGACCAGCTCAGCTCATGTTGTAACTTGTAGCAACAACGCTGATTTTCAGCTGGACCCATAAAATATTAAATTAAAAGTAAAAACAAATACAAAATATCTGTTGTTGTGACAAACTCTTGTTGCTGTAGTTGTGATAAAATAACATGTTTTTATGTATGTATGTATTTAAAAATACTCATTTATTATAGATTTTATTATTTAAGTAAAGGTATCGGACAAGGAAATATTTCACGTTGCATTCAACATTGCTCAAATTTAATTCTGGGATCGTAGAGCTTGTTTTTTTTCTTTTCAGTTTTTTCTTTTTGCAGTTATTTTTATGTTAGCCCGGTTTTTACGAGTATGTAATTGTTTTTTATATAGTTGTTTTAGCAGTCGGGTCTTATGTTTTATTATTTTGAATCCCTTCTTACTTGCTTCCTCTTCCCTTCCCCTATACTTCCATTCTTCACTTATATACCTTTTTTTATTTTTTTTGGTACGGAGTGGAAATTCCCTTATATACCTACTATTTATTAATATAACTTTGTTTATGTATCGGATGGATACCAATAAATGTTAATATTAATTCATTTATTTGGTGCCGTTATCATAAAAATAACTCCATGTTCGTACGACCTTGAACGAGTTAGTTGTGTAGTCAAGATAAACTTTCATCGTTGTTATACCCGCTCGCTACAAAAGAGGTCGTACTTTCTAACAATCCTGCTTCGCGTGTAGTCTTTAATGCGTACAAGTGGATCTACAATTTCATTTTGAGTAGGTACACGATTAACATATCGCCCGGCGTACGTAGAACGCGGTACATATTTCACACAGCCGTTCGCCATATTGCTTTTGGCTGCGCAAGCGCATTTGTAATGGCGGACGGTTCTCATTAGCTTTTGTAAGTTGTCTTTAATTAATTAATAATTTCGGCGGGCTGGTTAGAACCACGATAGCTCAATTGGGAGAGCACCTGACCCGGTATGTCAGAAGGGTGCAGGTTCAAATCCTGCTCGTGGAAACTTTTTTTCTGTAATATACCTATTGATATATTTTTTTTAACTTTAAAATAGTATAGCGCTTTGCCTTCAATTCACTTGGTGGTGAGTGCGAAGGTAAAAGGTGGAAGCCTTAACTCGGAATCCTTACTTACTACTCAGGATCTTCAGTTATATTTAGCATATAGCGTTTTACAATATACTTAACTCTATTTTTTATTCAGTTATTAGCTTGTAATATTGCCTATTGATTTTGGTTCTGCTATCATTGATAAAGAGTACCTGGCTACTTTGAAAGAGGGGCTCTATCCTGAACTTTTCTTGATGTCTGCACAAATTATAATAATATTTATAATGAATTCTGTAATAATTACACTTATAACCTAAAAACCACCATAATTGAATTACTCAGTGGTTCGGAAGTCATGCAAAGCTGTTGGTCCCAACTGCATTAGCCGTCGTTAACAACCACCAATGCACACAGGGCCCGTGTGGTGGTTAATAGCCCGTCCCCCCCTATGGAGTTTCCAACAACAGGGAAGGCTTATGCCCCAGCAGTGGAGACATAAAATAAGCTGGCGATGTGATGATATGACTTATTAAACTATTGGTCACCCAGTGTTCGAAATTCGACCGTAATTTTATTAAGGCTGCACGGATTGTATCTTAGGCAATGAAAAATTAAAAAAGATAGAATGTGAGTTTGGATTGGCATTGACAGATTTCGGCCGCTCCTCTTCCATTTTTGAAATTATTGAAAAGAGTAAAATACGTGTGTGTTAAATACATGGTAGTATGCGTAATGTTTTTTTTATTGATTAAATGTATTTTTATGCATAATTTAAAAAAAAACTAACATTCGAATAACCTTCTCTAATAAACTATAATTATGCAAAATTTCATACTCCTCCGTCCGCGCAATTTTCGTAAAAACGGGGTACAAAGTTTTTGCTTCACGTATAAATAGATGTAACGAACAATAAGTATTAAAAAAACAAGAATTTAAATGAAATCTTTTGTTATTTTATCCTTTCGAAAACAGGTATTTAACACCAGCATCGTGTTAATCATAAGCGCAATACTTAAAACCCAAGTACATACATCCTCCAACAATCACAGAACCCCCGCTGCGCACAAAGCGGACACCTTAAATTGCAAACCGCAACTTTATTACCATATTTAAATACAAAATTATTGTTTTAATCAATTAATGACTGTACTAACTGCATCTCATTGTGTTGAAATATTTCAATAAGTGGGACTTTTATTGTTGGCTGGATTTATAGAATCTTGAAAATTGGTTAAAATAATAAGTTTCCATAGTAACTTATACAATTTCAGTAGTGTGCGGTTGCATGAAGAAAAAACTAAAGTTGTATAAGAATGCGAAAAATATAATAGCCGGCTAGGTTCACAGGGTGGTATAAAGGTGTTTAAAAAGGATATAATGTTATGGGATAATAATTCTTATTAATAAAAGTAATGTTTACGGTGAGACATGCTAAAACGGCGGTCAAGAAGATATTGTTTAGAAAAAAAATCAGTAGGTAATATAGTGATTACGCCTATAGACATTACGCATTGCCTAACTTGCAAGATCACAACCATAGCATGGTATAACTGCTGTGTCACTGATTCATTACATTTTTTCATACCATTGCCGCTTGTATACTAAGTATGAAAAATTTTTGTCACTCGCTGATTCACATAGATCCAATTGAAATACAATTTCCACAAAAAATAACACACAAACGCAACGCAAACCATTTGCACGCACCAAAAAGATGTTAATTTGTTTCTTTTTTTCTACTGGAAACAGTAGCTTTCTATATGCAAGCGTGTTCGAAATTTAAATTAACTCTTTGGTAAGTTACCTCCTTAGATTATAAATAGGTTACCTCCTTCAAGCTTCTTAAGCTGCCATGTTTTGGAGTAAAAAGTTCGTTCCATGTTTAAATAACACGACAACGAAAACTATTTTCCTATAACCCCACAATAATTCAGTGCAAGCATCGCGATATTAATAAGACGACATTACTCAGGCGGGCCGGTGTACAGTTCCTTAATAGCCAACAGTTAATTCCACATTTCGATTAAGAGTAACACGCGCCTAGCATAAGCGGTAACTCTGTTAGTAACTGAATGTGGAATGGTTGGGCAGTTGTATTTTAATGTGGAAACACATATCATGAACACGTGACGTAGTCTCACTGCAGGTTGCATACGATCCGAATGCCTCGGAGAATTAAGTAGAGACGGGATACGCTTGCATTATAAAATACTAGCGGCCCGTCCTGGCTTCGCACGGGTGGACATTTTTTTTAATATAGCCTATGTTACTCAACGCTAATGTAGCATTCTAATGGTGAAATAATTTTTTAAATCGGTCAAGTACTTTTTGAGTTTATTCGTTACAAACATACAAAAATACAAAGCTTTCCTCTTTATAATATTAATAGTATATTAGTAATGAGTAATTAGTAATAAGAAGCTTTTTTTATTGGAGAGAGTTTGCTGATTGCCTCAAACGGCATTTTCAGCTTCACCAGGCTTGTTTGGGTGCGGCGAGAAACTTAAAGGGTTCTTCAAGGCGTGTGTACCGAATCACCTGGAGGTTCTCTAGAGGGAACGGCATCACGCACTAGTGCGTGTCCCTGTGCCCTACTAGATTCTCCGAAGGGTTTGGATCGGATCGGGGAGCGGAACAACCCGAAGGCGTCTCTAAAGGCTAGGACCTCGGCTCGATGAAGAAGCGCCCAGGTACATGTCTGTACCTGGTATAGCGCGTTGAACCGACTCGTCGTACCCTTGTTCTACGAGTACGGTGTCTTGGGCTTAAACTAGTGTGCATGTTTAGTGTATTCTGTAAATGTGTGGTGGCATTTAGAATATCAGGGGGGGGGGGGATACATACCGCGCTCGAGCAAGACACATACTTATACCCCCTCTCACGGACGGTTGCTTCTACAGTCTTCTTAATTTTTTGTTTGTGTGAGCCAGGTACATTCTTGTAGGTAGTCGGGATGGTGGTAGCAATTATTTTAAATTCGGCTGGCAAGCTACCAGCCTGTCTTATCTAAGTGACATTGTTGTGTTCCGACAATAAGAGATAATAGTCTGTAGTTGAGAAGTGCGCTTCCAAAACTTTATACTCATTTATTTTATTTAAAAAAAAAGTTTTTTGAACTTTTAACATACTTACACATAGGGTAACTAAAGCTCAGCTAAAGAACATTTGGCAACATAACTAAAGATTTTTTTTTTACTTTTTATTTTCAAGTGCTAATTGCTGCACTGAAGCTAAATTAAATATTGATAAAATTTATAAACTACAAAGAATATGAAATGATAATAAAAAGTAAAAAAAAAATTACTATAGCGTTGTGTTATCAAATTTGTGGTATTTCATCTGCAAAGATGAATCTGCATAGCCGTCGGTTGCAATTACCGTTGGATAGATGCGCACTGTGCCGCTATTAGCCCTAAAAAAATTAAAAAGCAGTGACAAAATTCAGCGGTTTACGTCAGCCTTCCCGGTAGCATAGCGGTCAGTGCAGCCGCCTGGATTGCGGAAGATTCGATTCCTGGCTGGGTCGGGTAGGCGTTTAATTTTTTTCACTGTATTTTATAAATTTTATAAATATTAGTAAAGATATTCTTTAAATCGTAATAATTTTGAGAACTTTTTTTTTAACTTATATAATCTTGGTGTTAGACAACAGTCTCCTCGAAACCTTTTCATACGTCTTAATCTTTGGAGGCCTAAATTTAAGTTTCAGAACACTATGTAAGTCCAAATTCCAAATTCGATCATTAAATTGCACCAGTAGTGTCCCCACTAACATCAACTTGAGCTAAAACAAACCCGTTTCCTATTCCATTGTTCCCATTCACTGCTAATTAACAATTAGAGTGCTAACGATCGTGTATCAGCTGGCATTTCGTATGTCACGTGTGTTAGTCGCTGGTGCTAAAGCAAATTGCTATCTGGTACTAATTAGGAGTTTAGGTGGAGATAAGCAGATAATAGTTAGGTTGGGTACGCGAAGTTGGTTGAGTTTAGACGGTAGTTTGACTTTAGAATGTCCGTACTCTTTTAAGGGTGGGTGTATTTCAGTGATGAGTGCCAATTTAAGTCAACATTATTAATTTTATCTACACTAATGTTGTAACATTCTACTTATGTTTCCAATACTTGACTTATAATTACTACTGTTATAGCGCAGACAACAAAACACTCAATTTAAGCAATTTCACATGATGGTATAATATCCACATCGATATCGTAAAATCTCATTATAACATCAATAAAACGCGACCAATTAACCTGGCGAGCCTTATGTCAAAATCCTCATACAAGTTGTATAAAATTTTGACATTAGGCTGGCTTTTGAAAACAGTTGGGTTATACGTGAAAACTTCGTCGAAACTACTAAACTTACATACACAAAACTCTTTGGTAAGATCTTGTGCCAATTAAATAAAAAAAGAACAGCGCGCGCTCGCTCCTGATTGGCACTGCGCGCGCAGCTGCGCTCTCATTGGTTAGATTTTAATGGCAAAAATTTGAACAATTATTATAAATAAACTATTGTCAGCTTTTACTCTTGTTGTTTGACTAATTGCATTAGTGAAGATAAAGTAGTGTATGCAACTGCATATAACACGGGTATTAAAACACTCGTTACTATTATGAAACTCGCTGCGCTCGTTTCATAAACTCACACTCGTGTTTTAATACCCTTCATTATATGACAGTTGCATAAACTACTATTAGAGAACGGCAATTGGGCTTTTATAATTAGAAATGATGCAGCGGCTCCTGTTAACAGTTGCAATTTCGTCATACGTCTTTTATTTTATTTTATTTATTTTTGGCACGATAACAAAATACAAATCAAAACATACAATTTTTTACATAGGTACAATGATATTTCTAAATTTGCATTTCAGTAACAACCGAGCACAACATTCAATTTAAATATATTAAAATAAAGAGAGAAAAAAAAGATATAAAAGTAGGTACCATTCTTAATTCACAGTCTTATTTCATAGTAAAAAGCAAGCCAACACTTTCTGAACATTTAATACTATTTAAGAATGAATTTAATTTTTGATGAAATATATCAAGGTCCTTACATAAAATGTTAAATTTTCGACACATCCGTATCAATGGGCTATGATGTGATACATTGTTTCTAGCTGAAGGTACATGAAAAAGAAGTTGTCTACGGTTGGATTTGGGTGAAAATCTCAAAGAAACATGGCACAAGACATCTGAATCAAGGGTAGAATTAAGTAATATAAGCAATGTTGAAAGGTCACTAAGTTGCCGTCGCATGAGTAGGGAATCCAGCTTAAAGTTTCCGAGTCTGTCATCGTACGTTGTCAGCAATTTACCTAGGCCCAGCTTATAACTGAGACCACGAACAAACCGTTTCTGTACAGACTCAATCCTGTTTATATGATTATCATAACAGGGTGACCATATGGTGCAACAATATTCAAGAACGCTTCTCACAATTTTTATTCGGTAACACGTTCGAACGGTGAATAAAACTCGGACTCTTATGTAAAACTGTATAGAATCCAAAAAATAACAATCAAGTTAATCAAGTAAAATAGGCAGGGTCAAGAAAAAATAATAATTGAACATTTACAAAATTTGTGATCACATCGGAACATAAGAAAAAGTTACAATCTGATTTTTAGTCATCAAAAATCACATTGAAACTCGATCCTGAGTTCCGATGTGATCACAAAAATTATTGAACGTTTCCATTCATAACACACCACACAAAAAAATCAAATCAGACGAGCGAGCGTTTAAAAACTGTAGCGCGCGGCGGCCGGGCGGCATGCGTGCGCGCATGATTTTATTATATTACGAGTAGAGAATAGAAAATTTGAATTACGAACGTCGAGATAGCGATGGCCGCTATTTTGGCCGGTCACGTCGACCACAGATTATAATGTTGTGACCTTTGAGCATACGAGGTTGAGGTTAATTCAATTTTTTATTGGAATCGGTGGCTTAATTTGACTGAAGAGTAAGGGCAAGTTTAGGTTGATGTAGATCAACTTTTTTTTTATTTGTGTACCAATTATTGACTGGTTCAATGTACCTACTAAAGCAAATAAAAAATACTTCATTAAAGTAAGCTTGCAGCTTGCTATTTAAGTATTTTTAAAATACTTTTGATTTACCATACTCTTTTCTAGTAACAGTTTTTATTTAATATAACCAGTGCCAGGTTATTTTATTCACAATAGTCAACTAACAAATTTTATTAAGGAATATTATTTCACTTTTCTTTTACTTTTTTCACATTACTCATTAGCTAAAACCTATATCTTTAAAATTATTTGTTAGATTACTGACTCATATAAATATTATGTTAATATACCAGTAGATTCCCAATTAGATATATGCCAAGATTGTAGATTCTAGTCTGCGAGGCAACAGCCCATAAATTCTTCAATAAATTCCATTACCATTACAGTAGACTATGTTGGCAATATTTCAACATTATATTATTATCAAATAAACAAATCATTTATAATACTGCTTCCAAAGAAATGTTACGCACATACAGCTATCATAAAATTTATTCATATTGATTCGCGTTGAATTAATTTCCCATATAAAATTATCGAGTAGGCTTAAGGTGAGTTGTTACATAAATAAAGAAATTCATAAATATTATTCGTCCAATGTATGAGCTTCCACTTATATTAGTACAGTTACAGTGACTGCAGGGCTAGTCTTGAATATAAGAAGACCAAACAAAGAATTTGAACGTGGATTTAAACGGATATTTTATTTGTTTTACAGTTAAATCTTATTTGATATTTTATTGTGTGTGTATTTTATTTAGTTGTCAAAATGTACGTAAACAAATAAAATACCGTTAGGTACTAAAAACAGTGTGTAAACTAACTTTCAGGGTTGTAATTACTTCACCGACGTACAAAACGATGTCTAAGCAATCAGACTGCAAATCGAAATAGAATAGAACGATTATCGTAGGTATAGGAATTTCATAAGCCAACGATTTGGCTTTTGTTCATTCCATACATTTACGTTTACGCATTTTTATCCATTTCTATTCTATTAGCTCTCCGTTGTAGTGTTTTTTTTTTATTTTACGTTATTTATTTTTGCCGATACACAGTAAGGTGTCTTATTTTCATGATTACAAAATTTAGTAATTACAAACATAATGTTTGGCCATAAGAATAAACAATAACACATGTTTATTCATAAGGTTTGGCATAGTTAGTTCGATATTAGTAAGCAAAAAGCTTGTATGCTAGTTTTAAAATAAATTATTAAAACTAAAATGATTTGTATCGGTTTTGAGGACGTAAATAAACAAATACAAAAAATACTGTTTTTGCAAATGTTACTTAACAGTGTGCTTACAGCCTTAGATCTATAGAGAGATATGCTAAGCGGTCTGGCATTTCGCTCCGGATCGGCCGCTTTGTTGTTCGCTAATGGAAATCTACGCGATATTGTTGTTGTTGTGTGCAATGTGTTGTACATAATATTAATAGGTCAGGTGTAAATTACTTTCGTATCTTAACATCGTGAGTTGTATGACGTAATGTCACTTGGGTTAAGCTGTGAACATGTTGAAGTAGCTATACCTATATTAGCAAATTTTTTCACACATAACTTTTTAAATATTTTTTTAATTGCCTCTTTGTCTAGCGGTTAAGACCCAGAAGTCCCGGGTTTCAATTCAAGCGGGTGGTACACGTTTGTGTAAAGTCAAAGTCAAATATTTTTTATTAAAATAAACTTTAGAAAAGTGCTTTGAATCGTCCAAAAATTTTTTACCTATTACCCAGTACTCGGTTTGATTGGTAGGGCTTGTTTACCCGCCTGGCTAGCTACCACCATCTTAACTAAATATGTATGGTATGTCGCCATAACATCAACATTTATAGCATTGTTGTGTTCCGGCAGCAAGAGATAAGATAGCCAGTGTCTCATTAGTTGAGGATTCCGGGTGAAGTGCGCGTCCACCTTCGGCCTTATCATCAGAGATGGAGACCAAGTGCTTACACAAAAGATTTAAAAAATCTTTTATTTTTATTTTTTTTTGTAATTTATTTGTAACGCCATTTTGTAAGCCTTTTTCAGGAGAGGAATTGCTGATAGCCTGTACCTACATCTTAACAAAAGTTTTGCGGGCGGCGAGAAACTTAAAGGGTTCCTCAAACTGTGCGATAGAAACATACTCAGAGGTTTTATACAGAAGTTACATAATTATATTTCAATTGGTTTTGTTGCCAGCTGTATGTAGGTACTGTATGTTCTCTGTAGTTAGTGATACTAATGTCGTATTTAATACACAAATAAATAAAATCGTTTGGAGTCGGTAGGACAAGAAATAAAAGATTTTGGAGTTGCTGGTATGGTCGACCATGAAATTGCTTTAACACTTTTGACAAAAACTTCCATTACAATAATATTTCGTTATGGCACATTGTCAATAATGACAACGTATCTGTCACTTGATATTTTAAACAAAAATACTCGTATAACTTGTTGTTTTATTATATGCAAATAAAATTCACTTCTAAGGTGGTAAAGCGATTTCATTGTCGACTATATATAGTGTATGGAGTTTTAAAATTTCGAGAACAATACATTTGGAACTAGAGCGGTACTAAGCCATGTATCTCTGGCCCAGAATCGAACACGTGACGGTGACACAACGGCATATAAGTAAGTATCTAACTACAGGGAGCTTAGTGCGAGTATCCTTCGCCATTCGACGCATTGGTAATTTACGTGGCGGGGATCTTGACTTTTCCCAACAATTACAAAACATATGAAAGTGATATTTAATGACATGATTTTTCATTTAATTGACTTCATTTTGTTAGTTGCAGAAACACGATTTTTCAACTTTTATAACAGAGAAAAAAATATCAAAGTAACCTCTTTTAAAACATAGATTCACATTTTACAGACTAACCAGACCGATTTAAGCATCTAAATTTTCTTATTAGATTAGTCTTAACACACACTTCAAAATTATAGTTCATTTTTTTAAATAATTTGTAGTTTTAATTTGAAGGAAGAAAAAAAACCAGTTTTTCTTATGGTACGGGGCGCAAACGCTCATATCAAAACGTATGAGATAAATTGAAAAATCGTGTTTCTGCAACTAACAAAATGAAGTCAATTAAATGACAAATCATGTCATCAAATATCACTTTCATATGTTTTGTAATTGTTGGGAAAAATCAAGACCCCCGCCACGTAAATTACCAATGCGTCGTCTACGAGATTTTGTATGGCAAAATGTTAACTCCTCTCGTTCGTCGCCAGGAGGCGCTGCTTCAATGCCATACTAATTTTCGTTTTCGTAATCGAAAGAATACGGTTACTAAACAAAACTTACACTAGGCACCCTAATCCAGAACCGAATCAACCGGATCAGAGTTTTCATATCACGGCGCCCGCCTTGGTCTCCAGATCGCATCAAATGTGACCAACAATAACCGTCCAACAATTGTGCGGCATTACAGTGCATTACCACAATAATATGTTATTATTGCGACACAACTTATCTGATCCGTATTATTTATCTGGGCCCGGTATGTGCATGACAATTTTATAGATTTCAATGGCCATGCATAGATGCTGAGGTATATGGTGGAACGACAGATGGTGCTTCAATATTTTATAGCATTATTATGGCCAGGCCTTTATTAATTAGGTAATTAAATTATGAATAAAATGGCTTAACCTAAATTAGACTTTTTAGAAAAATGTTTGCCTTTTTTGTTTGTTTGTAACATATTAAAATTTTGTAATAAAAATAAAGGCATATTATTTAATATGAAAGCCAATCAGAGATTATTACTTTACAATTGATATGTAGTTGCATAAAATGAGACCTAACAAAGAAAAATTAGAACAAAACAAAAAATAAAACTTTCTTAATTTTTTTAAGCACTTGGCCTTGTCTCACCTGATAATAAGTGATGATAAGGTCGAAAGTGCAATCGCACTTCACCCATAAGCTTCAAATACTGATTCACTGGCTATCTTATCTCTTAAAGCTGCCGGAACACAACAATGCTACAAACATTTATGTTATGGCGACATATTTAGATAAGTTGGTGGTAGCTAGCCAGGCGGACAAATGAGCTGTACCACCAACCAAACCGAGTACACAAACATGTACCCCCGCTGGGAATCGAACCCTGGACCTATGGGGCCAAGAAGCTTAACCAAAACCAGACCATGTTAATTAATGTTAAGATGCATATCTTAAATAGCAATAGCAAATTAAAGTGTGAGAATGTGTATTCGTGAAGGGAAGAGTTAAGTAAAATATAATGATAGTTATAGTTATCATAAAACATAAAAGAAAATTAAAAAGTATACCTACTTGTTAAATTTGAAAATTTTGCATATTCTGTGCCAGTGCGCAATAAGCCCTGCGCGGATCTCTCCTTTTGTTCGCGGAACATGCTCCCCGCGCTGCGCGTGCGCCGCCACATTTTATTGTTTCCACATGGCCGTATATCATTAGAAATTATCGTCGGATATGGTAAAGACTTCTTTTCGATGACGTAAAACTAGTTTTTATGTTTCGAAGATAATGGATCTTACTCTTTTGATATTTAAGTTTAATTTCCTATTTACGGGTTCCTGACTGTGAAGGTTATGCCAATAACCCCACACCATACAATATTTTTCTGGAAAATTAAATAATTGCAGGTTCCACGTAATGTTTAGTTTTGTGAAATTGGTAGATCACGATCACACGTTGGACGATTTAAATAATAGAATCGAAGTTCAATTCAGCCATCTGAAAATTAACCATTGCATCATGCATGCTTATTTTTATATGATTAAATTACAGTCGGTAATTCAATCCAATTTCCAAAAGCTTCTTAGTGCCAAAACTTTTTTTAATTTGATTTTTTGATATAACTTACTTACTATATACATATTTAGTAAATACTTTTTAAATAAATATTTACCTATCTAATTGGGAAACTGCAATATGAACTGAACTGAAATACATATTTTATGTAATATTTTTAAACTAGGTACATGAGTGCAATAGAAGAATGATTTTATATACATACTTACCTTTTAAGTTTTGCATTTTATTATGTTTAACGGTGTCTAACGCAAAATTTAGAGCTTACAATTTTATAACAGGCTAAAAAATATAATACAAAGTCGAATGCGTTCCACCTTCTTGCGTCAGTAAGTAAATTTCAGCAAACGTGCCCATTTAGCATCACTGTTTGCCCATCAAATAATGGGCCTATTGTGCAGCTATTTCGGGAGTGCTTAGTGCGATCGTTACTCATAATGTACATACATTTGTTTTATAGTGTTTGTCATGTACACAGAGTAGGTAGTTAAGTATCTGAAAAATACTAAGCATTCACACTGCTATATTACTATTATACGTAGGCAATGAAGACAACCGTAGACAGACCGTATTGACATCGTAGCGGAGTACATATCTTGGACAGGCTCTTTCACTTCAGAAAGCTACTCATAAAAAAAAAACCGACTTCAAAAAACAGGAAACTTAAAAAAGTAAAAAGAGCTCTTAAAAGCTTGAAATCAAATTATTAATTACCTAGATACGCATGCCAGTTTAAAAAAATGTCTATTGAAGTCGGGTGGATGGTGGTCGGCTGGGGGACAATTTTGTTTCATTTAAACTTTTATAGTTGTTCCATTATCTCCATTTTTTTTTATTGTAAAAGCCCCACCCGAGTTCAGTAGACATTTTTTAAAACTGACATGCGTATCTAGGTAATTAATAATTTGATTTCAAGCTTTTAAGAGCTGTTTTTACTTCTTTAATTTTCCTGTTTTTTAAAGTTGGTTATTTTTGTTAAAAATATTTTATTTTACGATTTTTAGTGATGGGTAGACGTACACCTAACAAGGATGCTTCTCGGATAAGGAAACGATGACCTAGTAGATAGTGGTATTCATAAGTAAAACTTCAATCTTAATTAGGTATTATTTTTGTACGAACTAAACATTTTGGCATATTGAACCGTATGCAGTAAGCCTAACAAAAGGTAACTGCTGTAAATCGTTGAAGAATTTCCTCGACTGTCTATGGTCTCCATCATCAGACCTGTAATGGCACTTATAACCTATATGAGTGCAAAGTTCTTATCAATAGAAATTAACTAAGACCAAACACAAGGTAGCTACTGTAAACAACCTTTAATTGAGTTATTGAATATGAATGGATTGAAGCAGCATAACTTTATAGTAAATAAATCCGATAGAATTCTTGATTTGGTACTATCAAATTTGCCAGTTTGCAGTGTAGGCCAATCTCACAATATACTTGTTGCCATTGATCAGTTGCATCCTCCTCTAGATATTAGTATCTCGTTTATTAATGAACCAAAGCTTCCGTTTAATACTGAAACTCTAAAATTTAATTTCTACAAAGCAGACTACGCGAATATACACAAAGAGCTTCAAGAGTGTGATTGGGAGGCATTGTTTAATGGTAACGATAATGTCAATGATAAGCTTAAATTTTTTTATGATACCATTAACTCCCTGGTTCATAAGTTTGTGCCAAAACAGAAACTTAGAAAATCAAAATACCCACCCTGGTTCGACAGAAATTTAATACGATCTTTAAAGGAGAAGTACAAGCTAAGACGTCGTTTTAAAAAGTATAAAAACCCTATGGATGAACTACAGTTACGGCTTTTGAGTTCACGTTGCTCACACTTGTCTACTAACTGCTATAATAAATATATCAACAAATTAGATAATAATATTTCCAAAAACCCTAAACTGTTTTGGAGCTTTGTTAAAGCTAAGCGGGGTGGTTCAAGCTCCTATCCAATTTCAATGACGGATGGATCGGTAGTAACATCAGATGGTAAACATATTTGTGAATGGTTTTCCTCGTACTTTGCATCTGTGTATATCGATAGTGATAATAAAGCGTCCCAAAATTATGAACTCAGTGATTATTTAAAACAAAAAGAATATTACAATGAACATCTATTGCTGCCTCTTGTAGACTCTAAAACTCTTTTGAAAAAACTGAAGAGTCTTGACGAGAATAAGGGTGCAGGGCCTGATGGGATTCCGCCTATATTCATTAAAAGATGTGCCGAGTATTTGGTTGCGCCTCTTCTAACTCTTTTTAATGATTCATTGCGAACAGGTGTGTTTCCTATAGAGTGGAAGAAAGCTAAAGTAGTCCCCGTTCACAAATCAAGTGACGATGCGTTGGTTACCAATTATAGACCCATTTCAATTTTGTCAACACTTTCTAAATTATTGGAATCACTAATATGTCCCTTTGTACAGCGGCACTTTAAACAAAATTTGACCATTCATCAACACGGTTTCATCCCATCTAGATCAACATGTACTAATTTAGTAGACCTCACTGAATCTTTAATCGAGTCATTGGATGATAACAAGCAAGTTGACGTTGTATATACAGATTTTAGTAAAGCTTTCGATCGGTTGTCTCATAGCATATTGCTGAAAAAGTTATCAGCCTATGGCATCTCTGGTGCATTGTTGAAATGGATGAAATCTTATCTAGAAGAGCGGACATTCACTGTAGCTGTTAATGGGTTTCGCTCAAAGTCTCAAAATATAACATCTGGTGTACCGCAAGGGTCTCATCTGGGTCCTGTTTTGTTCACTATCTTTGTTAATGACATACCTAGCATCATCACATCCTCCAAAACGTTTATGTACGCAGATGACCTGAAAATGTGTAGAGTTATTGACACAGTGCAAGATTCAGTAATGCTTCAGAGAGACATTGATGCGCTTGTTGAATGGTGTCAACACAATGAAATGGACCTTAATTCTAAAAAATGCTTTTTTGTGCGATATGGGCGTAAAAGAAAATTAGTTACATACCAGTATCGTGTTGGTCAAACTGGAATGGGTGAGTTGGAGCAGGTACGTGACCTGGGAATTTTGTTTGATAGAAAACTAACGTTTGTATCTCACATGGAACATATTATAAACCGTGCCTCAAAAACCCTTGGTTTTGTGTTAAGGAATGTTAAAGGGTTGCGCAATAATAAAACTAAGATACTTTTGTACAATTCCTTAGTGCGAAGTATTTTGGAGTATTGCTCAGTTGTTTGGAGACCTCATTACGCTACTCATTCTCTGAAACTTGAACGTATTCAAAAAAGATTTGTACGGCATCTAATGTTCTCAAATGACATTTCGAAAAAGAAATTACCGTCTTATAAGTCACAATTAACACACTTTAGAATGAGTTCCTTAGAGGAACGTAGAAAGACCATTGATTTGATTTTTGTGTCCAAAATTTTTACTAACAAAATTGACTGCCCCCAACTATTAAATTCATTTAATATACGTGTCCCAGTAAGATACCCCCGAAATAAATTAACTCCTCTCTCTCCACCCTTTCGAAAAACTGTATTTGGCTCAAATTCCCCCATCCCAAGGCTGTGCAAGCTGGTGAATGAACATAGTGATCAACTGGATATTCACGCTGACTCACCTAACAGGTTTCGTTCTATTGTAAAAACCTCTAATTAATTAGTTAAGTTTTTTTTTTTAACGATTACACCTCAAAAATATTTTTTTGCTATTGGTTTTAGACTTTATTGTTTTTCATTATAGTTATCCATAGTTTGTAAGTTATCTAGCAGGTTGTATTTACCTATAAATGTTTGTTACATTTAGTTAATGTTGCAATGGCATATGCTTTTTTTTTAAATGTATTAGTGTAAACAAACGTTGGTGCATTAATAAATAAATAAATAAATAAATAAATAAATAAATAAATAAATAAATAAATAAATAAATAAATAAATAAATAAATAAATAAATAAATAAATAAATAAATAAATAAATAAATAAATAAATAAATAAATAAATAAATAAATAAATAAATAAATAAATAAATAAATAAATACTGTAAAACGTTGAGGAGTTCCCTTGACTGTCCTTCGTCTTCATCATCAGACCCCTAATGACAGTCACAAGTCATCTAGGTATTAAGTTCTCATCAATACAAATTAATCAAGCCCAAACACCATGCAATTGCTTTAAATCGTTGAGGAGTTCCCTCGACTGTCTTTCGGCTCCATCATCAGATCGACTCCAGACTTTCATTAAATAGTAGTGCTTTAAAATACTTAATGAAAACGTTAACAAACGCACTAGTCGCCACTACGATTTTCGAAGGTTTCCCTCGATTACCCTGATATGCCATTATCAGATCCTGGTTTCCTTATCATGGTACCACTTTTGGAATATCTCCTTTCCAACAAAAAAGAATCATCAAAATCGGTTTATAAACGACGAAGTTATTCGCGAACACACATAAAACAAATTTATATATACGAGTCGAACTGAGAAACCTCCTCCTTTTTTTGAAGTCGGTTAAAAAGAGATAGACCGTCGAGTTGGGCTGGGGTGCAGCCCGCATTTGATAAACTAGACAGAATGCTAAAAGGAAAAATTGCACCAGAGCGTTCGATAGGAACCAGTGATTTATTTTATTATAATTGGAAAACCAACTGGTCATCATTATGACCATCAGCCTTCCACTACTGAACTTCAGTCTTCCCTCATAAAATATCGCATGCATGGGGAATTCTGTTCATAACCAACCGTTTCGCACATTGCAGGTTGTTGTAGGAGCGGTCATAGCGTTACTTCCCAAGCTTGTAGGATCTCGAGATACTTTTTTTTGTCACACATCCGAGAACCAGACATTACATTACATTACATTACATTGTTCGGTTTGATTCCTGCCGCTGATTTCCTTCACCGCACTACACGCAATCGACTGTCTTTCCATCCACACCATCTTGATGGATGGCGATCTACTACTGTGCGTTTCTCACGTAATTTTTTACCACGAACTACAGTGCTGTGGAACCAGCTCTCAGCGGCGGTATTTCCGGACCAATACGACTTAGGGATCTTCAAGAAACGAGCCTATTCCTTCCTTAAAGGCCGGCAACGCATCTGTGATTCCTCTGGTTTTGCGGGTGTCCATGGGCGGCGGTGATTGCTTTCCATCAGGTGACCCGCCTGCTCGTTTGCCTCCTTCTAATATAAAAAAAATAAAAAAAATTACGAAATTTGCTTAACATCAATCATTGCAACCCGAAGGCGCTAGCTGCTACCCCGTTACGTTAGTAATTCCAAAAAGCTGAATTTGTCGTATAGCCTAATAAAAATAGCTTCTTACCAATTGCTTTGTAATATTTTTGAAACCAAAAAAACTTAAAAGTACCTAACACTTACAGAGCGGACAGACGATCATTAATTCCTGTATCTGGTGACAATGGGGTGACGAGAAGCATCATAGTGGTCACCGAGTAACGGTCTTCGCGTACAGGATGTTCAATATTTTATTTTTATTTTTTTTAATTAATTTTTAGATATTTTTGCAGAAGGAGTGTTGATATAATTTTCCACGATATTTATATTCAAAGCGCACGCAAAAATAATTATGTTTTATTTTTTTTTATTTACATCTTGCTGTTGGTTTAAGTAAGTTGTACTTTCAGCAGCAATTAATATTTTGATATAATTCAATAAATAGAACGACAATTCTTTAAATATAATTGAAATTTCATACTGTTTCTTGTAAACATTGTATCAAATTGCTTATTTTATAAAGTATTATTATTATTTTAATAGGGCAGCAATGCTCTTAGGGCAGCAAAGACCTTATTACCACGGATTTCACAACACAGGTACCTTAATCAAAACATCGGGCTTATTCAACAAATTTTTAATAAGCAAGTAGATCAATAAAAATTATTTACAAAATAGTTTACATATAAAAGTATCAACCTGTATATTAAATCATGCTGATATGATCTTGAGCCGTCTTGTCACCTCTCAACCGATTGCTACTATGGACACCTAGGTATTTAGAGACCCTCAGTCAATAGCAATAGAGTTCAAAACTTCCGTAGACATCAGAAGCTCTGTACTATAATTGATGCAACTAATGACATCGTGGAAGGAAGCTCTATTCTTTAAACATATACGTACTTTTTTGTTGTACTTTTTTTAAATCTATTAATAAAAAAATGTGATGTTGGGTTTTAGATTTTTGCTCCGATACCTTAAATGTGAGATTAATTGTTTTAAACTTCTAACGGTATTTGTATTATTGTTTTAAAAGCCATTTCTTAAAGGATTAGACATAACTATACATTTTGAAGGAGTTTGTTTGCGGTCGCGTACGTAAATCAACTTCGCAATGCCGGCCTGAGTAGGCGTCCACAGTATAATATCTTGCGCTTTTCTTTTGTTCCGAAGGCACTATGAGCCGTTTTTCAGTCTCGGTGACCATGTGGTATCGCTCGGCCCGATAACTGGAAGTCCTGAGTTCAATTTCTAAGTCGGGCAAAGCATATTTTGGATTATCCGATGCACAGCCCGGGTTTGTGATCACCAACAAGCACTTGGCAAGCGTTGTGAATAAGCCAATAGCTATCAAACACAGCAATTACTTGATTTCAATGACGAAGGCCTTTGTCTGGCAGTGGGACCTTACTTTTAATGCTGAAAAGAGAAATTAACCATTATCTAACTTGACATACATTATATAACATACGGAGCTGAAACGTGGACACTCACGGTTGGGCTGGTTCACAAATTTAAAGTCGCTCAGCGAGCTATGGAAAGGGCTATGCTCGGAGTTTCTCTGAAGGCCCGACTTCGGAATGAGGTGATCCGACAGAGAACGAAAGTAATCGACATGGCCCATAGGATCAGCAAGCTGAAGTGGCAGTGGGCCGGTCATATTAGCCGCAGAACCGACAACCGTTGGGGTAAACGAGTTCTCGAGTGGAGACCGCGTATCGGCAAACGTAGTGTAGGACGCCCTCAGACTAGGTGGAGCGACGATCTCCGCAAGGTGGCTGGCAAGAGCTGGATGAGAGTAGCCGCGGATCGTGCTCGGTGGCGTGCACTCGGAGAGGCCTATATCCAGCAGTGGACTAGTATAGGCTGATGATGATGATGATAATGATATACATACATACTCTCACGTCTCTTGCGTCCACCAATTTTTTTTTTCCATTTTCTCATTTAGTAATCAATTTTGAGTCCGAAAAAAAATTTCAAAATTGCGTCCGTATAGGTACGGACGAAATTTTGCGGCGGACGCAGGAATATATTATAATTAGTCAATAGGAGGCCGCAACTTTGTTTGTGTATAGTATATCTTTACTCTAATAATGAAATAAATATTTTTTTTTGTTAAATAATATTTTTGTATATATATTTTTTTAAATATCTTACGTGTAAGCCCTCGGTCTCTATCTAACCTAATGATCAGTGATGATAAGGCCGGGTGGAAGCGCAATTTAACTTGAATCTTCAACTACTGGGGCTAATATATAAAATACAACAACAATTATCCCTAATGGCATTCACTAATACTAAATAATAAGCAGAGCCGGAACTCCCGAACAAAAGGTTGTTAAAGTCTATCAGAGAGATTCAACGTTACATATAAACAGTTCTTAGATAAAGCTTTTAAGTTACAGATAAGTGAGTGATGATCGATTGTGGGAACACTCGAGCTGGGCCGGCGACAGTAAGTTACATTTAAGTTGCCCGGTTGATATTTTCTTAGCGTATGCATGGATGCGATACTATCGCTCTATTGTGTACTGCGCTCGGTGTTGCTTGATACTTGCGGTAGTTTTTTGTTTTTGTATTTTTTTTAGTTCACGTGAATTTTGCACGTTTAATTCTGGATTAGGTAGCAAGCTGGCCTGTAAATACACTAATATAAATTTCGTGCTTTATGCGTTAAGTTTAGTTAAATTGTATTCGAATGTTTTTTTGCAAGACATTTATTTGCTTGCACTGCTTCTGCACGCATATAGAGATAATCTCGACATCAACATAAGATATTAAATGATAGACCAGTATGGAGCGAAACTTTTTAAGCGGGACGATGAAGATAGGTTATAAGAACAATAAATATAACATCAAAAATTTAAAAAAAAAAACAAAATTCAAAATAATTTTTTCAGTTTAGGCTACAAATAGCTCTTATGAACGTCATTATGCCATCGGTTCGTAAGTCTACTCTGGGCGGGAGATCTTGTACTGGGAAGAACCGGCAAAACAAAACACACAGTTTGAAAGTATCAAAATACCGAAATGCCATCACACAATCCAAATGCGCCTCCCATACATTATGAGGCTGACATACATTATAATATAATCCACATAATCATAATAACGTCATTAGAATTAGTGCGCTCTCGCGACGTGTGCGGTCGGTTAAATAATAGGGATTGCCAACATTAGGTTAAAGCCAGGAAACAGAGGAAAGCGTTGAGCAAAAATTTGTTGACACCACGCCCACGACAACCGTTGGGGTCTCGAGTGGAGACCGCGTATCGGCAAATGTAGTGTAAGACGCCCTCAGACTAGGTGGAGCGACGATCTTCGCAAGGTGGCTAGTGGCTGGCAAGAGCTGGATGAGAGTAGCCGCGGATCGTGCTAGGTGGCGTGCACTTGGAGAGGCCTTTGTCCAGCAGTGGACTAGTATGGGCTGATGATGATGATGATATTGATATACATACATACTCTCACGTCCTTCCAAAAAGGGGTAGACACATCAAAATCACCAATTTTGAGTACACTCGCTATTTGTTCGACGCCACATTTAACATAGTCGAAGTAGGATTCCGGGGGGAAAGATAACATCATTGATAGGTTGTTAGCCAATCGCCTGATGTGTGAGCATCATCACCATCATCAGCTCATTTTATGTCCCCGCTGCTGGGGCACGAGCCTTTCCTATGGATGGATAGGGAGAACGGGCATAAACCACCACGCAGGCCCAGTGCGGGTTGGTGGTTGTTAACGCCTGCTAATGCAGCCGGGACCAACGGCTTAACGTGCCTTCCGAAGCACGGAGGAGCTCGAGATGATACAATTTTGTTCACCCATCCGATGACTGGCCGTTGCGAAAGTTGCTTAACCTCAGCACTCGCAGACCGGGCGCGTTAACCACTGCGCCATCGAGATCCTCAATGAGCATCTTGGAACTTCTAAGTGTAATTTATATAATAATTTACCCATACATGTGGAGTTACGATGTATACTATTAGTAAATGTTTTTTTAAATTTAAAATAGATGATAAAATAAATTAGCTTAGGTAAAAATACAAAAAAAAAAAATTGTTGTTGTTTCAAGTTTCTTTAACAGGCACTGAACAGTATCACTTTCAAGTAAGTAGGTATGTTATTTTAATGCAATGCAATATAAATCTGGACTCACTACTCACTAAACCTACACAGTAGATATTGTTATTGTTTATCAAGCAAACAGAGAGAATAATTGCGTCAGGTACTTAAAAATGTATTGCTATGATACCTTTATTAATTTGCAATAAACCCCGTAAAAAGTTTTATGGAACATAAACTTATATACCTAAATCTAAATATTTATAAGATATATAAAATTTACAAGAGATAACTATCTGTATAGAATAAATAGCCGTCAATCCGCTATAAGCCCCGCTGCCGCTTATCGCGTCTCTCACATATAAAACCTCTTCCCTACCACTAAAAGTCACGAAAATGGAACGTGTGTGGGGCGCTTAATGTGCGCTTATGAGTACGTGTGGTTAAAGGTTAAAGCTGGCTTGAATGGAAATATGGACACCCAAGGAAGCGCCGGAAGCAATTACGGTTACCGCACTCTGATAAAAATCTTGTTAGAAGATCTTTTTAACGAAATTTTATTTTTATTTTACTATTTTGTTGAATGTTAAATGATCTTTTTAACGAACTTTTATTTTTGTTTTTATTTTACTATTTTGTTAAATGTTAAATGTTATTAGTTTAATAACTAAAGTAGAATTAATATTTGTAAAAAAGTTAGCAATACTTTAGTGTAATTTTAAATTTTTTTTAGATAGGTACTTAATAATTACTGAATGCTGTGTAAGCTATTAATAGGTCTGCATATATGTCATTTTAAAGGGCAATGATTTGTTACCTACTTATATATGTTTGGCTGTAAGTTTATCTTATTAAATAAATAAAAAATATATATAAGAAATTAAGATTCCTAGACAAAGACGACGGCGTTAGAAGAATTACATAATATATTTGTAATATAATGTCAAATAAATCTCGTTTAAAGCTAACTTTAGAAGCATTTGTAGGTATCTACATGTTTTTTTATTGACACTTTGAACCTTTTGCTGTGTCCATGGTCACTGAGACCGCGGTATCTACAAATGGTTAATTTCAATATGGTACGAGTACCTAAGTGTTCGCGTAAAACTAAGAAAACGAGATTTATAATATGTCTATGGTCATTCATACATACATATTTACTGTCATGTCTTTCCACCAAAAAGAGGTAGGTAGATCATTAAAATCGCCAATTTTTAGTAAACTGATTTAATATTTTATTTTTATACCTACCCCATTTTTTATTTTATTTTATAGCTTAATTAAGCATAAAATGTTTTTTTTAAATAATTTTTAACGCAAATTTTGTTGCGAACAAATTACAAAAACACAAATGTTGAAAAAATTTCCACGAGCAGGATTTGAACCTGCACCCTTCTGACATACCGGGTCAGGTGCTCACCCAATTAAAAAGTAAAAAAGTTTATAGTGTTGAATGATTTCGGCGGGCTAGTTAGAACCACGATAGCTCAATTGGGTGAGCATTAATTAAGCATTATAAAAGTATGGTCCCGAGTTGGAATAAATAACATCAGTTAAGTACAGGTCGCTAGCCGATCGTGTAATATGCGAGCATCTTGAAGTCCTTGTCCTTTAGTTGGCTTTTAAGACATGCACGAGAAGTTAGGCAGCTAATATTATAGCTGATACCTTATTTTTACGTCCCACAGCACGGGAATTCAACTAAGCATGTATCTACCGTAAACTACACTCACATTATTCAACCTACCCAGCTGGTTGTAAGCTATCATAAACGTACAAGCCACTTATACACTGCCGCAATAACTCTTTAAAAGTGGGAATGGTTAAAAAACGGGGTATAAAATAACGCCATAAATCACGACCACAACGGCGTATAAGGCCCCGCGCGGTATCACGAAATTTATTCACTCAGGCCTGTGAAACAAAGGCGCTCGAGCCCTAACACGCATTAGCAAAGGATTTTCCACCATATGAGAAAACATTTTCCTGCTGCCGGCATCGTGCTTTACGAGTTGAGGTTGCTCTACTTGTCTTTTTAATATAAAACAAAAATTATTATTTTTTGCTTTTTTTATAATAATTGTTTGTGTTGTAAATATCTATAATTTTTGTTTTCTCTCAATATATTTCGTTAGTGTTGTAAAGATTAGTACTCGGTTCAAATGCTGTATTGAATAGTGTGTGTATGTTATAAACATACTCTTAAATATATCATATTTTTCATATAATTTTAAATGATAAAGATAATGTATATATATTATACAAACAACAAAGAAGGATACTTTTTACTACTAATGCGGAAAAAAATGCAGCTGTTTAAGTAAATGATAGACTTATTATTTGTTAAATATTATTGAGTTAATCTAAGTCGATATCATTCATGAAAACACAAATGAGGTTGGTCTTTGCGCAAGTAGTAAAATCATAAATAGATAGGTAGTTAATAATGATAAAGGCTGGTGTTGTATAAAAATCATGCCTCTCGGAAGTATCTTATTTTGATACGCAAGCAGCGGCGCCATAAATTCGTAGGCACTCAAAATAGCGTAACAAGTTAGTACGTCAGTGGTAATCGTGCGAAATGTAAGCACACCATAGTTTTTAATAACAATCCTCTAAAAACTTCTATTTCATGTTTTTTATTTAGTTTTAACTTAAAAAAGATACAATATGATAAGTTTGAATTTGATAAAAAATGCAAAAAACTATGTAGAGTAACCTCACACACGGTTCAAAGGCGCCGCTTAACCCTACGGGCGGCCACCTGTTGCTCGCATACGACAACATACGGGTCTACGTCACCCCACATAGCGGGACATGGGACGTTCCGGGAAAGCGGCGTTCCGCGGGAACATTTTACCCGAAAATTGAGTTTATTCTGGTGGGGTGTTTATTTTCGGTAATGTTGAGAGGGTTAACTTTGTCACGTTGCGTGTGATGGATGCGATTTTGAGTGTGTCCGGATTTATTGAATAAGTTGTTTAGATATTTTGTAACCAAACCTGATACGTATAAGGTTTTCGGCGTTGCTACACGCATTGGTTATTAGACCTTCTTCATCTATTCCGTGGTTATTAGTGTTTAAGACGACGCATTGGTAATTTACGTGGCGGGGATCTTGATTTTTCTCAACAATTACAAAACATATGAAAGTGATATTTTATGACATGATTTTTCATTTAATTGACTTCATTTTGTTAGTTGCAGAAACACGATTTTTCAACTTTTATAACAGAGAAAAGAATATCAAAGTAACCTCTTTTAAAACATAGATTCACATTTTACAGGCTAACCAGACCGATTTAAGCATCAAAATTTTCTTAGTAGATTAGTCTTAACACACACTTTAAAATTAGAGTTAATTTTTTTTAAATAATTAGTAGTTTTAATTTGAAGGAAAAAAAACAGTTTTTCTTATGGTACGGGGCGCAAACGCTCGTATCAAAACGTATGAGATTTATTGTTTAGCGATACGTCGCCTTAAATGTTTTTTTTCTACCTTAACTAAGACTCTTTGGCTGAGTGGCAAAGCATTCGGTCCTATAACTGGATGTCCTTAGTTCAATTCCCATGATCTGATGTTCCGATTAATAGCTCTGATTTGTGATCACCACGCTTGCCAAATGCAGGTTGCATTTGAAAAGCGTGGCGATAAAGCCATTATACATCAATTGAAGCATTGATGATGATGATGATGAAAAGAACACAAGAACACCAATGGTACTATGGTACAGTCAATCGCAAAGGTAACTAATGATTGGTTAAGTTTCAAAATATGAAATCATTATACGTATAAGTCAAAACTTTTTAAACGCATATCGAAAAACCTTCGAGTGTCTACTAGTACCTGCAGACTTTGACTGTATTTATATAGAAAATACCGACTTACACTATCGAAACTTAATTTTGAAATCTAGTAAACATCATCTACTTTTACTGTTGACTTTACGTTACCGTAATATTGATTTTACTACAACTTATCTCTTAATGTCGAAACACAACGATCATTGTTGTGTTTCGACATTAGAGATAAGATAGTCAGTCGCTTATTAGTTGAAAACAACAGGTCAAGCGTGATTCCAAATTTTCTGTAAATAAAAATACCCAATGTGATATTGTCATTACTTAATCATCATCATCTCAGCCAAAAGACGTCCACTGCTGGACTAAGGCCTCCCCCAAGGATATGAGGGGTATTTGCCGTAATCGCCACGCTTGGCAGGCGGGTTGGTGATCGCAGTAGGTTGAGGGTAACCTCAGAGAGATGCTGCTGCCCATCCTCTGGAATGGTCCCTTAGTCGGCTTTTACGACACCCAAGGGAAGAGATGGGGTGGTGCAATTCTTTATCCCCGGCACCACACAGGGAGTCATGTCATTACTTACTTTTTATTAAAGGGGATCCTGATGAACTAATGAGTTTACGAGGATCCCCTGGGGGATCAGGCTAGATCCTGGTGGACGAAACGCCAAATACGGTCTTATCGTTACATACCATCAGAAATAAACACCAAGCGCTTGTACACTCATCATCATCATCAGCTCATTTTGTGTCCCCACTGCTGGGGCACGAGCCGTAAACCACCACGCGGGCCCAGTGCGGATTAGCAGTTGACTGCTAATGCAGCCGGGACCAACGACTTTACATGCCTTCCGAAGCATGGAGGAGCTTAAGAAAAAATTTTTTGTCACCCAACCGATGACCGGACTTTGTGAAAGTGGCTTAACCTTAACCACTGCGCCATCGAGCTACTTACTGCTTTCCCACTGCAAAATAAAAAAAAAGAAAATACCTCTGCGTTAAATGTTAATAGGGGTGCGCCGTTCATAAGTGACAAGTGTCATATGTTTTATTTGAAATGTCGTCGTCCATATTTATTTGGTGCCGCGCGGCCGTACTAATTTTGTATGGGGAATTTAAGGTGTTTAATAAAAAATAATTATTTAAATAACCACTTGATGAATCGAAAATGTAGTCTAGCAATTTGTAGTTTGTCCATTGATGATTGTTTAGACAAAATCAGAGGTACAATAATTTAGATAAACTATAAGAAATCTACTAAACGCCGCCACTCGTTTTCATGATTTTGCCTAACTTTAAATGATATTGTAGAAAAAACTATAGCGTGTTATGAATTTATGGTTCTGACAAATTGTAAACACGTTCCCTATGATACTAAATATATATTTTGTTAATTTAATACAATAGTATTTTCAATTATATCTACTTAACCGTAACTGCATTTTTGGCATTTTTTTGTCGGCGCACCCTTAAGTAATACGTATATTATCCCCTAATTCACCCCTACAAACTGGCAGCCTATTAGGGTAATGTTATCAGCCCACGGTAACATTATCACGTACCGCTCAGTACACATGTACCGCAGTTTCATGGAATTGCGCAGATAAGACGGCTTCACGCTAACACGCGGGGTGCCAAGTGCGAAGTGACATAATTGATCTCGCGACGTTTACGAGGTCGTGTGAGGGGGCTTAAATTGTTGTGGCGAAATCTCTAAATAAATAAAAGTGTGTATCGCTTTCACGATTTTATTAGGTCCGTTATAATTTTGTGTATTAACCACGTGTTATAGTTTGGTAAATGATTAGTTTGACTTAGTTATCGCCAGTTAAAACAAGCTATATGGGGATTGTAGACAATTTTTTATACAGATGTTATGATTATATAGCTATACGCACTGCACATAAACTGACATGATTCAGTGCTCCGTTTAGTACATATAACCATTCAAAGGTGTTTGGTAGATAGAGCCGTTAAATCACTTCTTATCATGGTATTATTTTATTAAACATGTCATTGTTTCTGTTGGATAATATATAAATAATAATATTTTTTTCTTACAAAAAAATACGTTATTAAACAATGGTCATGTTTTATTACAACAAACTAAAATTGCAACAACTTTAAAAAAAATCACACTGGGATAGTGGCTTGAATACCTGATGGAGAGTGACGATAAGGCTGCCGGTAGCAGCTGAGGAAAAGTGTCCTCAACAAAGGATTGCTAAAAAGTTAACCACGGTCTTGAAACGCTATTAAAAAAAATCACAAAACTTATTAGCCAAATTCTGAACCCTTGACTACTAGAAATATGGCAGAAGCAGGCCGCTAAAGCAGGCGATCTTTGAGGCCTTTATATTCGCTTATCAGTGGCATTACAGACTATTGTATAAAAGTTAAGTTCTCGTAGCCCAAATACGAGTATGTTACAACATCTACCTCCATAAACTACATCAAAATTGCATTCAAACCTTCACAGTTCAGACCAGCCTCCTTTCTCGATATTGTTCTATTTACACCAAGCAGTTCGGTCTGCCATCTATCTGGCCAGTACATAACCAGATAACAATACCATTACAGCAAATAACACAGTAAACTTCTTAAAATATCACTCACAGGTCACGTGTACTAAAATAAATCCACGTAATGTGTTTGCATTGCGGTATGTACCTTTCTAAAGTGATTTCCTACTTTCCGGTACTCTAGATCTTATCACGGTGGCGTAAAGCTGGTATTTCTATACTTTAGTGTCAGATAGTGGTGGTAAGGTTAATGGTATGGTGTTTATAAGTATGGAAGGAGTGGACGTACAATCTGATGACTGGACAATGCGAGACTAAAGGAATGGAAACGATACGAAATACTTTGAATGATTTCAAGTCTTTATGTTTGTATATCAGAGGCTTTACAAATCAAGAGTAGTCATGTGTCTTAACTGTTTCATAAATTAACCTTTGAAAAGCTTGGTGGCGCAGTGGTTTGCACGTTTGGAATGAAACTTTGCAGTTCAAGCAACTTTCGCATTTCCGGTCCGCCGAATGAATGACATAATTAAAATATTTACGGAAGACACATTAAACCATTATGTTTTAGGAAGATCGCACTCTTTAAAAGAAAATTAAAGGGTTTGTAATAAGTCAAGTGTCATATCAAGAGCACCTCCATGTATGCCTTCCTGCTTCGGAAGACACATTAAGCAATTTCTCCCAAATTTACGATTGATGACGTAAGAGATGGCACTCGTTAAAACCTCGTACAAAATCGTTAAAGTCGGCGATATGATGACTTCTTTATCGGCATTGGGATGTTTTCAGCAGATGACGACCATTTAATTTGATTTTGTTAAAAAAACTATAAATATTAAGCTTAAAACAACACATTGATCAACCCGGTGCTTTATAACAGTTGAAAATTTCATCAATCGCAAAAAAATTGAACAAAAATACAATTCATGTGCTAATCTTTGATGATGAATCGGCTAAACGCACCGTATTACAATTAAACCAAATCAGGAGGCACATAAAACAGGCCGGACAGCAGATAAGTGATCCTTGCATTACACAAAGCAGAGCATTGTTCAGCCGAGATATGAAACGCGATTGGCGGGGTGATCAGTCAACTGACAACTAGCGCTATTTGCGGAGGTAATAGTTTAAAATAGTTTAAATGGATAATTGTTTATATTTTCATAGGTATTATGATTCTTGATTAACTGGAAATATAAAAGAAAACTCCTTACGACGACTTTCGTAAGCTGTCGCTAGCTAGGTAGTAACCTATGTCGACTCTATCTTCAAAAATCGAATACATTTTTACCGCTTTGGTTTTAAAAGATTTCTAAATATTAAGATAAGATGAGATGTTTGGTAAGTGTTGGCATACCATGGTGCTATACCATCATATCTAAGTCTTTCTCCTTTTTAACAATGGTGACATTTTTGTGTTCCGACAATTAAAATCAGCGATAAAGTAGAAGGTGAAAATCAAAAAAGTGCTTCAACTACATTTGAAAACAAAATCATTAACTTAGGTCCTGTTATGTCCTTTGTCTTTTTTTTTTAAAAAAGGAGGCAAACGAGAATCGCCGCTGCCCATGGACACCCGCAAAACCAGAGGAATCGCAGACGCGTTGCCGGCCTTTAAGGAAGGAATAGGCTCGTTTCTTGAAGATCCCAAGGTCGTAACGGTCCGGAAATACCGCCGCTAAGAGCTGGTTCCACCACACTGTAGTTCGAGGCAAGAAATTTCGTGAAAAAGGCACAGTAGTAGACCGATATCCATCAAGGTGATGTGGATGGAATGACAGTCGATCGCGTGTAATGCGGTGAAGGAAATCAGAGGCAGGGATCAAGCCGAACAATTCCTCAGAACACTCCCCATGATATCGTGGTCTATGGATGTTTATAACACCATAGGTTTCACGTATGTTGCCGACCTTTTACAGTAACGTAATCTTCTACTTTTTTTTTTTTATTGTGGCACGCCAAAATGGCTTCACTCTGCCTGATGGAAAGCAGCCAGTGAAGCCCAAGAAGTGAAAGCGTTCATCACAGCGCTACCACGCTATGCCGAACGCTCACACTATGGCGGCCTGCATAAATGCTTATTCACGCCCCGCTTAAATAACCCGGGAGAGAAAGAGGAGGGAAACACGTGTGCGGGAAGCGCATTCCACATACGGGCAGTTCGGCAGAGGAACGATTGTCCAAACTTTTTGATACGTGTCTTGATGGTCAGCACGGTATGAGGGTGGCTTCTCAGACCTGCACGCATCGATCTGGAAAGGAATGGAGAGGGAGGAATGAGGTTAAAGAGCTCCTCAGAGCATTAACCGTGGTAAAGGCGGTAGAAAGCACTAAGGGAAGCAATGTCCCTACATAGCTGTAACGACTCCAGACTTTATTTTATATAAGTATTTGACCGCGATCTCACCTGATGGTGATGATGCGGCCTAGGATGTAGCGTACTTGCCTATATAATGCCTATTCACACATGCCTTGAAAATACTACTATTTCTTCCATTTTTCACCATTTCATTGTGAGGTTTATGATTCAATTTCTCAACTTGGCCGTTGCCTTGCGAAGGGAAATATTGAATACTCGTCGATGACGGTGAGGATGTAGCGATTGCTGGTTCGTGACGGAACTGCATGGACACTTATAGTCAATATTAAGGCGTTCCATAAACTAAAAGATATTGGTCTACATCCAAAAAAGTTAGCAAACCCTGTTTTAAAGTGTAAAAAAGTCTCATATTTTCATTATTTTACTAGCCAATGTTGTACGAGTAATAGGTATACTTTGGATTTTTTGCAGGTATGATAATATGAAACTGTCGGCACTGGATCATTCAGCACTTTAATGCATTTTAAATAGAAATCTTTTTAATTCACACGTTTCGCTGAATGTACTGCAGAGTTATTCTGTATTCCGAAAGCGAAGTTCTTTAAGTACTTTTAGGTGTTTTAAGCAATACGTAAGAGTTCTAGGATGTTTTCAGTAAAAAGCTTGTAGGTAAACAACGCGTTCAAATTACGGTCGTGAATGCTAAGCAAGTTTCATAAAAACTTGGCATCGAATGGGTGACCGAATTTTCGATATGTAGACAATAGATGCAGCTCTTCTGTACTCTAAAAGGCACGATGAGACAAATATTACCTAAAACAATATTAGAAGTCGTACAAAAGCGCCCGTTACCACTCTTTCTGACATCTTTCAATTACATAAACTGCGCATATAAACGTCGAGTACTAGTTTTAAGGAAAAAAACGCACAACATTAAGTATACACAATTGTTATTTTTTTTTATTATTGTCATATAATTTCAATGAAATTTGGATTCAATGCTATTCCACCGTTGCTTCAGAAGGTTTTTGTGCTATGCGGACCCCAGCAAGAAAAATAATATGAGAGCGCAGACATATTGCTAATAACTTGAAATGATATAGACAAAATAGTTTCCTAATATTTCGTTTTCGTCGTCGTCGTCGTCGTCGTTCGTCTCCGTCGCTCGCTGCCGCACACACACATACAAAACCTGCGATGCGCTGGTCGCCGCCGCTGTGTTAGAATAGCCGTGGTGTTGTGACGAGTTTGCGGTAGTGGGAGAAAATAATAGTTGGTAACGTCGCAAATGTACCTCCCCTGTTTTACATATTTTCTAAGCAAATGTTGTATGTATACAACATTGTATTGCTTTATTTAAACAATAAACTATTTGTATTTGTATGTGTATTTATTTAATATAAATAAATTATGTATAATTAATGCTATAATCATAATAAAATAATATTGCAGCCATCAGAATATGTCCGCGGCTCGTGTCGACCAACGCATCTGTTTGAATGGGAGGCGCATTAACGCCCAGCATTCATCAACCGACTAATGACACGTCCGCACGTCACACAGTTGAGCAACGCAACCCAAGAGCGGAAGCGATTTAGGAGAATCATTAAAAAGTTAGGTATTTTTAAATTATTTATTTACCTTAAAGCTCACCATGAAAACCTATCCCTTATTTCCGTAGACCCAAACACGCTTTATCAGTTCACCCAAATCAGTTATCTCGTGACCTGGATTGCCTACTTGCGGCACAGTACACACCGTTGCTTAGTTAAGTCAGCTGACATAAGCAGCATCACTTCAGATTGAGGGCGCCCCGCTAGAGGGCACGCCGACTTCACCACGGCGTGCACTCTGACTGAGTAACGCCAACGTCGCCTCCCATCTACGGGAGGCGACCGTTCCGTCAGCCTATATAGCCCTTCCAAGGCTATAGGCAACACCAGGGGGTGTTTAGTCAGTAGGAGTCTGACATAGTCTAGCTCAACCGCTTGAGGTAGTCATACATATTCATATTCATTTATTGCATCTTGTTGTAAGTATACAGGTGTTACATAATTTTTTTCGCACAAACAATAACCTTGTAAGAGCACGGCAAAATACTTATATACTATACTTACTAAACATATTATTATTATTACACTTAATTATAATTGGCGCTGACATTTATTATTATTATTTTATATTTGTTTATGTAACATAAAAACTTAAACTAGGTACATACATATTTATATTTACATATTTAAGTTTCTAAATTAACTTCTAAATATTCCTTTATAGAATAGTAAGCTTTATCAAGAAGAAGTTTTTTTAGTATTCACCACATACCACCTCCGGGTTCCTATAGGTAGGTTGTCCTATCGGCAGGGCGCAAAAAAAACACCATGGAAAGTTTCTAACCACACAAACTCAGCTGAACAAACTTTTTTTATTGTTATCGTTTAATTGTCCAGATATGTGTACTAAGTATCTTTAAGCATAAAAAGTTATGTGTGTTTGAAATAATTAGACCTTTGAAGGTTGTATGAAATACTGGAATATGATATGATTCTTAAATCTGATTATTAATGCGCGGGGAGTGTCTCAAAGCAATTAGACTATTTTGCACCCATCTTGTAATTTCTCGAATACAGCCATTTTCCAATACAAGATCTTTTTCGAATGAGTTATTTATTATGTGTCTAGAAAAACCATGGAGAGATCTCAATAAAGTCAAATATTTAAAAAAGTTTTTCACTTTTTAGCGCAGAGCTGTTTTGCCTTATTCCTCATATTTCCCAGGAACATGGTCATTGCATTGTCACCTTACAACCAAGGTATAAAAATCATACACGTTTAATAATTACAAAAAAATATTTCAGACTAAAAGCATAAATATTGCACTCTCATGAAGGAGGTTTAAAAAACAATAAAGAATCACTCAATTAGTTCAGATTACGTAATCGCTAGCTCCCATGACTTAAGCCATCTTATGACGGATGGGAATATTAAAACATTACATATTTTCCTTCTTTCTTTCTTTCGCCTAGGCTTTCAGAGCTCTCCTCTGTTTTAAATGAAATCAGAATGTATTATGAGCATTATAATACTGCATGCTTAGTGAATTAGGCTAATATTTTGTATCTACCTACACATTAATTAGGTATTCTAAAAATTTGAATTGCTGCCAAGTACGAATTTGAATACCTTAAATTCATATGCCAAAATTATGACTCTTCGATGGTCACCAAGAGGCGTTGGTTCCATGCAATTTTCTGCAAATTTTCTATTTCGTTAACGACACCAAAGGAGGTCATCGTCAGTTCATTTTTATGTCCCCACTGCTGGAGCACGAGCCTTCCCCCAGTGCGGATTGGTGGTTGTTAACGACTGCTAATGCAGCCGGGACCAACGGCTTTACGTGCCTTCCGAAGCACGGAGGAGCTCGAGATGATACATTTTTGGTCACCCATCCGATCACCGGCCTTTGCGAAAGTTTCTTAAACTCAGCACTCGCAGACCGGGCGCGTTATCCACTGCGCCATCGAGCTCCTCCAAAGGAGGTAAATAATGGTAAATAAATAGGTAAATAACACTCGCGCTAGGCACTTACGTCAGCTAGGACTTCATCCTATACAGCTGTAGCCAAAGTATAGTAAATAACAGTCTCAATTCACATAGATGGATTGGTAGATACATTAGCTACAACATATTTTGATTAGTCTCCCATTGTGTTACAACATTACCTACCTAGTTTTCTATAATTAAGATATTGGGTCCTTACCTATGAAATTGACGTTTTTTTCTCACTTATTAATAGGTGTATTACTTCTAAAAGTCAATACCGGTTGTTAATATTATTATACACCTTTAATAAGGACTATGTTACTTAGGCTTCAGTAATAACAATGACTATTCATTTTGTGTCTTTATCACCCATTTTTTTTTAATTGACTCCTTTTTTTGTTTGCGGAATTGACCCTTTGTTTCATTGTAGCTTTGAAGGGTCTTGATTTTTCCTTTTTAATGTCTGCTATATTTAGCTAGTGAAACAAACACACTACTCTACAATTTTTATAGTGTTAACATAAATAGATGCAACGAAATTTAAAAAAAAGTTAATATGAAAAATATAAATTTATATAAAATCTTCATACAAAACGTCAATTTCATAGGCAATATAAGATCTCGTTACAACTATTTTTTAAATTTAATGTAAAAAATAGGACTTATATGCTTTCAGAGAGTTTGTTATACCAAACAAACAAAGTCAAATGCTTTAAAACTTTGTTTCTTTTTTTTATCTTATCTGTTTTTATTTTTTTTAATATGTAATTTTACTGTTTACAACCCCTTATTCATCACCAAATTACTGTAACTATGCTATACATATTATAAAAACAGTTTAGGCAAAATGTAAAACAATCAACTTAATTGTTTAATAACACATCGCATAAATTCTACGCGTATAAACGAAAACAGCAACAGAAATGAACCGCAATATGAAACAGCTAAGAATTAAAAATTTCTCCGCTAAAATGTTTCCACAATTCATCACACACTAGTCGTGAAGCGTAGTGACGTCATTATGCAGTCTTAACTCTCATAATAGCCGTGTAATGGCCCCTCCACCCTCTCAGGTGTTGCGTGTGCATGAATGCCCTCTCAAACGCTAGTGTGGAAAATGGCGAGTTTCAAGACGGATTTTTAAAAGCGCTTTCACATTTTCATGGCTTTCCAGGTTGGGTTTATGACGTTTTTCATGAGTAATAGTTTTGTCTTGGTATTCATTAAGCTTATAAAAAGGGGTGCTGGGTATAGTACGTTGTTTTGTAAACGTTTATAACTAAGTTAGTGTTTATTAAGCAGCTTAACAGATTTTTAGTTGTAGTTTTTAGAGTACATTTGTTTTAAGTAAGAGATATGATAAATAAAATGACTAGTGGACCCGGCGGACTTCGTACTGCTTTGACCTTTGACAGTTTCCATGAAGTGATTAAATTCTCTTTGGTTTCCATGACAACAAAACAAACAAACCATTTTGTATTGGAAAATTAAATTGCCGTTTTTAGTATATTTATAGTGTGATTCCCGTGGGAATATCAGGATAAAAACTATTGTATGTGTTAATCCAGGTTATAAACTATCTGTATGCCAAATTTCATCCAAAATTTCAAGCTTAGAAATATGGTGTCTTTTTTAAAGATTTTGTGACTTGAAGGCTTTATTTAGTATACACATACAAGCAACCGACAAAATGATTAACCAAACCGAGTTCAAATGCCCCTCGGAATCCAAACCACTAGTAGCCAACCACTAGTCTACAGATGTAGTTTGTTTTGTAAGCTCTTATTGATTTATCAACAGATTTATGTGGTGTACTGACACACTTAGCTATGCCGGAATCACAAGTAGCTTTTAAGCTCACAATCAATATCGCATCGAAAACTCAACAGTTTCACAATGTTCCTATCAAAAACCAACAAATTGTTACGATTTGACGTTAAAGTTATCAGACTAACGTTGAATTCCCAATATATCAGGACAGTAACCGACGGAAATCAGACAAATCATGATTATCGTCACTTGTAAATTGGAGCGAGCATATAATCGTAGGATATGAGTTTATCTGTCGGTTTGTGCGTTTCTGCTGGCCTGGTGGTGCGTTTAGATATCGTATCTAGCGCTAATGCAGCTCTAACTCATGCGCACAAGCGCCGTTAGCGGAATGTTCGCTCTGAGTTAGTGGATGGCTGTATATCTGCGCTGGTTTCCTGGTCGCGTGCCATGCTGTTTGATGTAAGTGAGTCCCTAAAAGTTTTCACGAAAGTAGTTCAAACAACTAATATTGTGAAAAAATCAAACCTTAATCCTATAAAGGTATGTTAAAGCAAAGCGGTACAAGAGTTTTTTCAAAGTCAATTAGCATAATTGATTCCAATCGTTTTTGTAATTAAATTTGATTACAAAAACGATTGGAATCAATTATGTCAATTGACTTTGAAAAACTCCTGTACCGCTTGCTATTTTTTACACCTGGTCGCTCATGGCTCATCATTTTTTTGATTCTAACCCGTAATCAAAATGTTTCATTGCAACATCTTGCACTTGCATAGAAACGATAGTAGCAAACACGGACTGTATTTGATATTTTTTCCTTTTGTCATTGTCAACAATGTTATGTAACTAATTAAATCAATATGTTACATATAACATATTATACCACATCATCAAAAGCGAAAACGATAGCTTACCACAAATATTCACTAAAGTATTACATGTAGCGGTAGCGATTTATTTGACCAATAGCTTTTAGTCAAGTATTTGCAATTAAAACTTTAACTATTGGTTTAATAATTTAATTAAAAAAAATGAATCAAAACGTTTGTACGTAGGTATAGTATAATATAATCTATAACATTATAATGACCTAAAAAAAACACAAATGTTGAAAAAATTTCCACGAGCAGGGTTTGAACCTGCACCATTCTGACATACCGGGTCAGGTGCTCTTCCAATTGAGCTATCGTGGTTCTAACCCTCTTGGCTTTCAAAGTAAAAAGTAAATAGTGTTGAATAATTTCGGCGGGCTGGTTAGAACCACGATAGCTCAATTGGAAGAGCACCTGACCCGGTATGTCAGAAGGGTGCAGGTTCAAACCCTGCTCGTGGAAATTTTTTCAACATTTGTGTTTTTGTAATTTGTTCGCAACAAAATTTGCGTTAAAAATTATATAAACATTTATAAATAGCTTGCCTACTTCTTAACTGATCTTTAGTATTTGTAAAAATATTATGATCGGATGTTAATGACGGTAGTTGTTAACATTGAATGGGCGCCTTTGGCTTTCAAAGTAAAAAGTAAATAGTGTTGAATAATTTCGGCGGGCTAGTTAGAACCACGATAGCTCAATTGGAAGAGCACCTGACCCGGTATGTCAGAAGGGTGCAGGTTCAAACCCTGCTCGTGGAAATTTTTTCAACATTTGTGTTTTTGTAATTTGTTCGCAACAAAATTTGCGTTAAAAATTATATAAACATTTATAAATAGCTTGCCTACTTCTTAACTGATCTTTAGTATTTGTAAAAATATTATGATCGGATGTTAATGACGGTAGTTGTTAACATTGAATGGGCGCCTTTGGCTTTCAAAGTAAAAAGTAAATAGTGTTGAATAATTTCGGCGGGCTGGTTAGAACCACGATAGCTCAATTGGAAGAGCACCTGACCCGGTATGTCAGAAGGGTGCAGGTTCAAACCCTGCTCGTGGAAAAAAAAAATTTTTTTTTTAACATTTGTGTTTTTGTAATTTGTTCGCAACAAAATTTGCGTTAAAAATTATATAAACATTTATTATAATGACTTGTCTTGACTGATTCATTATCGCCGAGCCGAAACTACTGAAGCAAATAAGATGAAATATCGGGCAGGGCTGCTCCAATCTATGGGTGATTGAACTCGAGATTGCGGTACCCCTATTCTCGGCATCTGTCCAGTGCCGCGTCTGGCGAATGGTCATGGGGGAGAGCGCAAGTCGTGTAGATCCCCAAGGCAAGGCTAGAGTGTTATCCTTCACGTGGTTGCCGCCTGTTATTGGTCTGATTCCCTAAGAAACAGACGTCACTGAAACCTCTAGTCGCAAACTCTACCCCCATCCAGAACCCTACCCCTCCTATCCAACACACCCTTCCCCCCATCCTCAGACATAGTCTTCCATCTCTCCCCTGCCCTATCCCACCCACCACATTATATCCCATCCCAGCACCCGGCAGCCCCGGGAAAAAAAAAAAAAAAATGAAATGAGCGCGGAAAAAGAGAAATTATTACCCCAGGAGGGTACCGGTGGAACCGGAGAATCCCTCCCTGGGCCATCTAGTGGCCCAGGCTGCCCCTCGTATTCTGGGGGGGGCAATTCAGCGCGATCTTTAGAACACACAAGTGCTAAAAAGAACCCTTGCGGACAGGTGCGTCCCGGAAGGTCTCTCTCGGAGACCCTCGGGGACGACCTGACACAGATGTGCATAGGGGAGAGTGGCAAAAAAGGCGATGGCGAGTGGATCCCTCGATCTCGGTGGAGGAGAGCCAAAGCTCGAAAGCGTAAAGAGGAGCTAGCTGCGAACCAGACCCGACCCGAAGGCGCCGCAACCAGTGTGGCGAAAAAACCAGAGGGAAGGGCAGGTCCGAGGGCTCAAAAGGTGAAGAGACAGGCAACTGATCCAGAAGAGCGGACGCAGCAGCGTCCACCGAAGCGCCATAGGCAGGGCCTGGACACCCGCAACGAACTGGGAGGCTGGAAGCTGGCTACCGACCAGAATCCTGACTTCGCAGTCGTCGTCGAGCGGGAGGACGGGGCGGCGGTGGACGAGGCTATGGCCGCTGAGATCAGGAGGAGACTGACCAGAAAGATAGGGGAAGCCATCAAGGGCGGCGTACGGGGACGTAGCCTGGCCTTCGACGCCTCGGGTCTAGTTGCTGAAGGATACTTCCTTGTCACAGCAACTACCGAGGAGGCGATGACCTGGCTGCTGAACTGTGGCCTTGGCGACTAGGAGGGAATCCCCTTGAAGGTCAGGAGGTTAGAAAAGCACCGCATGTCAGTCTGGCTACCGGGCAGTACAGAGGACCTGTTGGTGGACCCTCTGGAGTTTATTAAGGTCCAGAACGAGTATAGGGAGGAGCTACGGATGCCCGAGTGGACTCTCATCCGCAGGGAGGTCCTACCCCTAGGGGTAAGACTCGTAGTAGGAGTCCCTCAGGAAGTGGCCGCAGAGGGCGGAGTAGCACTCCACTATCAAGCCACCAGAGTATACGCCCGCACCATAGGGAGAAGCCAGACACAGAATGAGGGGAAGTGCATATGCCACGGCTGCCCCGTACACAGCAACAAGACACGGGGGGGGGAGCCTGCCGAGAACCGGTCTACCAACCAGCCTGGAGCCTTCAAGGGAAGCCAGGCGGAAGGAAGCAAGACGGTGCAGGGAGGCTCGAACCCCAACAGTACACAACAGGCGCAAAACACAGACACCGTGAGGGAGCGGCCCATAGGCGGGGGAGGCGAGAAACAGCCTGGTGCCCCGAAGGTGGGTGCCGCTGATAATCGGAGGCCCTGCCTATTGGGCTCGCCCCCAAAACAGCCCACACCACACCCACTCCCTTCAACGACGAAGCCAAAGGACCGGACACCCCCGCCGAGCGTTGCACAGCTGCAGCCGCACTGGTGTGGGGGGTCGAACCCAGAAGCGGAGTCGAAGTAGGGAGGGACAGGGACACAGACACACATACAAACACACACACACACACTGACGCATGTACACACACAGAGACACACCACAAAAACAAACACAAAAAATAAAGATAGTTCAATTGAATCTTCATCATTGTACTGAAGCCATGACTGAGCTTCGCAGATACGTGGTGGAAGAGACAATAGACATAGCACTGCTGCAAGAGCCATACGTCCTAAATGGATGTGTGACAGGGCTAGGCTCTATGGGGAAAGACATCATATACCATGAGGACGGTGAGTCAACCCCAAGAGCATGTATATACGCCAGCAGCAGAGTAAGAACACTAGGACTAATAAAAGCAGATTGTTACAGAGACCTTGCAAGTGTTGTGGTGACAATACAGACAGGTGCAGGAAAAGAAGAAAGGGTGCTCATAGTCTCCGCATACCTACCCAGCGAGGGGGACTTTGAGCCGCCATCCCGAGAAATGGAAGAAATCGTAAGAAAATACCAAGGTAAGAATACTCCTATTATTCTAGGGTGCGACGCCAACGCACATCATGTGGTATGGGGTAGCACTAACTGTAATAAAAAAGGTGACTTACTTTTAGAATTTATAAGCGAGGCAGGCCTGGAGATACTGAATACAGGCAACACGCCCACATTCGTAACCAAGGCTAGACGAGAAGTGTTGGACATAACTATTGCTACAGATAGGATTAGCCGACACATAAGGGACTGGAAAACAGACGAAAGTGACTCTATGTCAGATCATAGACGCATCACATTTAGTCTGGAGGCCAAGACTGAAATAATTCTGATAAGAAATGCGAGGAAAACCAACTGGGACACGTACCAGCACCATCTGGAGAAGTGGGTCCCAGGACGAGGAACCCCGCTAGTTGATGCACAAGAAATTGAAGGGGAAGCGAATAGACTGGACGAAGCTCTAAGGGATGCCTATCACAAGGCATGCCCCTTGAGAGAGATAAGACCAGACAGAGGACAACCCTGGTGGACAAAGGCACTGGGGAAACAGAGGAAAAAGATACGGCGAGCTCTCAACAAGGCCCTAAAGAGGAACGATGATGAGAGCTGGCAAACATACAGAGAAGAAAGGAACCTATACAAGAAAGAATGCAGAAGGGAGAACAAGAATAGCTGGAAGGCGTTCTGCGCAGGGGTCGAAAGATACCCTGAGGCTGCGCGACTGGTAAAAACGTTCTCCAAAGCCAACACGCGTAGGCTAGAGAGTATTAAGAACGGAGAAGAACTAATAACTAATCCGGAAAAGATACTGGAAGTTATGATGAAAACACACTTCCCGGACAGTGAGGAATGTACAGTTGATGACGTACCAATCGTCCCAGGTCCCACGGTGGACCGGGAGCCAAAGTTAATCATCACTGAAGAACATTTACTGTGGAGCGTCCGATCCTTTCAGCCATACAAGGCAGGGGGACCGGATGAAATCTTCCCGAAAATGTTACAGATAGCTATAAAGTATATAAGCAAGGACCTGCTAGCCCTGTACAATGGCAGCATCAGAACTAAGTATATACCAAGAAAATGGAGGGAAGTGAAGGCAGTATTCATCCCAAAACCGGGCAGGGCATCCTACTAGGAAGCCAAAGCCTTCAGATGCATTAGCCTCTCCTCATTCCTACTAAAGACACTGGAGAAAATCCTAGACAGAATAATTAGAGAACAAATAGAGAAAAGCGGATCTCCACTACACCAAAATCAACACGCATACATGGAGGGCAAATCCACCGAAACGGCCCTCCACAACTTGGTGATAAGAGTGCAAAGATCAATCAGCAATACAGAATACGCAATGGGATGCTTCTTTGACGTGGAGGGCGCTTTTGATAGAGCGACCCCCGAGTCAATAGAGGATACCCTTAGCCGCGAAGGAATAGATAAAGATGTATCAATATGGGTGAAAACCATGCTAAGACACCGACTGATACGCACAGAGATAGCAGGAACAACACGTACAGTGGTGGCGAAAAGAGGGTTCCCCCAGGGGGGATGTCTGTCACCATTACTGTGGTGCCTGCTAATAGATGAATTAGTTAACAAGATAAACAGGATGCACATTTACACACAAGTGTACTCCGATGATGGTGTACTCCTGGTGACAGGCAAAGTTCTCAGCGTCATGTGTGAAATCATGAACAGAGGTCTAAAAGAAGCTTTAGGGTGGTGCAGGAGCAAAGGTTTGAACCTAAACCCTGAAAAAACCAAATTAGTTCTATTTACGAAGAAAAGAAAGATAGGGCGAGCTGAACCAGTGATACTGGACAACCAGGAGCTGGAGACGGTCAAGGAAGTCAAGTATCTAGGAGTGACACTGGATAGTAAGCTTACCTTCAGGACCCATATCAGTAACACATGCTCCAAGGCAAAGATGGCGATGATGCAGTGTAAAAGCGTGATAGGCAGAACCTGGGGCATGAAACCAGCGATGGCACTATGGATATACAGGGCAATAATAATGCCAAGAATCCTACATGGAGCTATCGTATGGTGGCACAGAGCCGCAGTGGGGAGAAACAAGGCAGAGTTAGACAAAGTCCAAAGGCTAGCGGCCCTAGTGACTACGGGCGCGATGAGGACCACACCTACAGCCGCGCTCGAGGTCCTGCTGGGGCTGAATCCCCTGGATTTAGAAATAAAGAGAAGAGCAGCGGAACAATGGTTCAAGCTAAGAAGCACTGGCATATGGACCGGGAACTTCACGGATAAGGGTCACGCCAGTATAGGTAAACAATATGAAGATAGGTTGTCAATGATCCTTTCCAACAACGACTTAATACGAAAGGAAAGGATTTTTGACAAAAAATATAGAATACATATAGGTTCAAGAGAGGACTGGAGCGTAGGAAATGATGGCATCATTTGCTACACAGACGGCTCCAGAAAGGAGTCGACAAAGCTCTCTGGATCTGGCGTGCACATTAAATGTGCAGACGGGACGGAGATAGACAAGTCGATACCGCTAGGAAGATTCGCTAGTGTTTTCCAGGCGGAAATATACGCAATAATGGCATGCGCTGAGATAGCTGAACACCTCACTATTACAGGAAAGATGGCTATCTACAGCGACAGCCAAGCGGCGCTGAAGGCACTAGGCAAAGAAGAGACGACATCAGCAATTGTCAGAGAATGCAAGGAATCATTAAAAAGGCTGGCTGAGAGAACGGACCTAACGATAGCGTGGATTCCCGGACACGAGGGATACACGGGAAATGAACAGGCTGACGAACTAGCCAGAAAGGGAGCAGAGGAAAACTTGGTGGGGCCGGAACCTCGGCTGCCAATAGCGCACAACATCACCAAGGGAGTAATCAGTCACAGCATTACATCAGAAACCAACAGAAGATGGAGGTCCTCGAATGGCATGAGACAATCGAAGATCTTCATCAAGGGAATGGATAAGAAAAAGACTAGCAAACTAATGGGACTCTCCAGAGAGAACATGAGGCTAGTCATTGAAGTCATAACAGGACACTGTCGACTGAACAGACATATGACAGTGATAGGAGTGAAAACCGACCCCATATGCCCGGAGTGCATGGAAAGCGAGGAGACCAGCCTCCACCTACTAGCCGAGTGCCCCATGTATTCGCTGGCAAGATGGGAGCTCTGGGGGTCGGATAGACTACACATAGAGGACCTAAAGGATCTGAAGGTGGAACAGATAGCAAGATTCACTAAAGAGACCAAAAGATTCGACGGGGCGCCGTGAAAGCTGGATGAACCTTAACTCCCTCAGAAGGGAGAACGGGGAAAAGGATGAAGTGGCCCGCAACAACGCGGGTGGATCGTCCGTTCGGCTGGCGACGTCCCCATAAGAAATAATAATAATAATAATAAGATGAAATATGGACTGTAGGTTAATTGAGTGACGTAACCAGCTACTAATAAAGGATTTTACAGAAATCATCCCCTAACGGGGTCAAACAGGGAGTGAAAGTTTGTATGAAAGTCCGTCAGTTTTGAAGTAAAATACATGAAAATTTGGATTTGGATTTTCGAAAAGAAATAAAGAATGACCTGTCTCAGGAATTTTGTTTATTTTCCTTTAAAGAAGTAAAAAAAGAAGAAGTTTTTTTTGGGGAAATCGTTATTTTTAAAGTAAGATCTATAAAATGAATTATTTTAATCGATAATTATATTTTTCAATAAAAATAAAAAAAGACGCTCGACTTCTCTCGCTCCACTCGCCCCCCAGATGCATTTACAAAATATTGGCACAAATTGAAAACTAATGAAATTGCCTGCTTAACACTGTTCTTCGCAAAACAAACTTTTGTATTTAATATCATTTATAGCCCAAGAGCCAAAGCTATTATTTAGACATCACTTTTCCAAGTATTCACCGCTACCGCTTATGCACCGCCGATCCACACACATCGGCCGTGGCTTAGGTAAGACACAGCACGTTGGTGTAAGCCTGACAGATGGCTGACAAATTTATGCGACAGATAATCTTATCGGCGGCCTCATACAGCTTTATTACCCACTTTCTTGTGCGCATGTGGGCGTATACGCGACACACATCTGATTGTGTAGCGCTGAACTATTTGCTCATTGCGAAATTATAGACTGAGAGCTGAAGACGTTTTCATACGATGGCAGTGGTTGGTGTTAAGTACCTATACTCACACGTGTATTAATGTTGTTGTGTTATTTGTTTATTTTTCTGTGACAGTAGGTATATTCGTGATGGCGCATGCAAATATGCCGTCATATCGGATACACAAAAAAAACAGGGTAGTTATATCGATGATAATTCATACAACAATTTTATTGACCGATTGTTAAAAGTTACATACACTGAATTAGTGAATCAAGTTTCGTTAAGCAGTTTTTACTTTTACGCTGTCAGAATAACAGCGCTCCCACACGGTACTCGACCCAGCTTCGAGTGTCGGGGGGTATTATGCTGAGACAGGGTCCTTGTTGGCCTCACACACTGCTTTTTGTTTATATTTTCATTTTATTGTTTTTTTTTCCATCTTTTCTTAATATTTCTTGCTTTGTTTTGACTGTATTGTATTTTGTTTGCGTGGGTGTGTGTCAATAAATTTTTTCTTTCTTTCTTCTTTCTACTTTTACTGCGCTTTATATTGCAAAAAAATATTATTACCAATACTAATAAGTTCTTTCGTACGACAGACTTAGAAGTAAATAGTGTTGAATAATTACGACAGAATTAGAAGTACATTCAGCAAGTTAAGTACTTTATCAAAACAACTAAATACTCGACTAGGTTCTTCTCCTTTCTAGTAATGTTATTGTGATACGGTACTAACGTTTTCAGCGTACTGACATGATGCCTTGCCATCTTAGTAATGGCCATATTGAGATCAATCAAGGTAGCAATTGATGCAGACTTGGCTATAAAATAGATAAAATAATGTCCTAAAGGGTTTTTGCAATGTTTAACATGCCTGCATCGTGCGGTACAGTGATACCATCAAAAGGTAAAGTGTCCTACAAACTATCACACACCACATTTTATCTTGTTTCCTACAAGCCTCTTTTAGTTTCACACTGTGGTTTCATTCAAGAGCGGTAGCGATTGCCCAGAGTCGTCCAGGGTCGCCTATTTCTGGACATGAATAGAGTATCGATTCAACTAGTATTTTTGTTTGTATAGGAAGGAGGAGGCAACTAACATGTGACACGAGAACTTTATATTTAAAAATAATTCTGTGCGCGTGTATTTTATTAAACTCCTTCTAAACAGCTGGACTGATCTGGATGAAATTTTCTGTGTGTGTTCAAGTGGATTCGAGAATGGTTTAGATTAACAATTGGACCTGGTAGGTGGCGTTGCTATAGGGGTCCATCATATGGAAACTGTCAACGCGGTACGACGTCCGCCGGTCAGCTAGTGCTCGTATATGTTTGTATAAGTTTGTGTAGGATAATGATAGCTGACATCTGATAGGAGATGGCACATGAAGAAGAAGAATAGGAATTTGACGTGTCAAAGTACCTAGTAAGTAAGTATGCTGTAAACGCGTTATGGGTTCATAGCAAGATATATTCGGGAAATTCAAATTCCATTCGGGAATGGACCGCAATCACCAGCGTAGAAGAACTGTAGGCTTAGCTAAAGTAACATTAAGGAAACGATAGCGAAATTCGAAAAGAATAAAATGTATGGGATTGACATAAGCCGCGCTAAATCACATGGTCAATCTTATTCAATCTCATACATTTTAATCTTTTCGAACTTCGCTGTCGTTTTCTTAATGTTACTTTGGCTACCGCCGCTGTTCTGAATGGCGAAAGATAAATAAAGGCAAATTCAAAAAGCTGACGGCAGACTTCTAGTAATGGAGTGCCACCATGAGAAGAGAAGAGCAGCAAGTTATATCCCAAAAAGCCTACTTTAAGTTTAAAGTACTTATTTTACGTATCAGTCATCAATAATATTTTCATTTAAAATAAACGTTAACATTATTTGTGGCATAACTACATTAAAAAAAATTTAAAAAAACTATACAGACTTTTCACGCAGAATGTAGTGTCTCTCTATAATTTAATGACCCTTACATGACGCTGTCACTTTTTTGAAATATGGATAATAAACCAAGTAAGCGCTCGCGCCCGCGCTCAGTTTACCAGTAACTATACTTCATCCCCCTTACAAATAAACAGAGAATAAGCTCCAAATCCGAACGCACGAAAATACTAACAATAAATGTGTAAACAAGAATTCTTTCCGCTACCTCTCGTCACCAAACATCAACCCGAATCGACACATTGTGACGACATCTTGCTCTAAATCAGTAACCCGATACAGTAGTGTTGCGAGTCAGCTCGTGTCCGGATAGACCTGCCCTAGCGTATTTACTTACACGTCCATTCTGTTAGTTACATTACAACGGCGATCGAAATTCGCGAGAAGTGATTAAAGGATTTATTTTTATAGCGCAACAAAAGACGGAGTTGTGGTCTCTATTTATGAGAAAATACTGTCTTTGCTGTCCAGTTAAGAGCGTTTACGCCGCACACTAGCGCCGCCAATGAAAAAAAAAATTATATCTAGTAATTAGAGATAGAAAATCAAATTATGCTCAACAAACTATTTGAATGAAGTAATTTAGCAACGGCGTAGTTAAAAGTGGCCGTTTTTAGCTGTAACGTCTTATTTAACTAAACCATAACATGTCAGATGTTCATTAGGTGACGTAAAAATGCTAAATTACTTCATTCAAATAGTTTGTTGAGCATAATTTGATTTTCTATCTTTAATTAGATATGTTTTTTTTTTCATTGGCGGCGCTAGTGTGCGGCGTAAACGCTCTTAAGAGCTATTTTACATTTCGATATCATAAACATATATATCTAAATATTCAGACCAATAAGCCGATTTAATGACACTTTCTATGCAGAAATACATGGAAATACTAATATATTGGGTAAGGGGCTCGATGGTGCAGTGGTTAACGCGCCCAGACTGCGATTAGCGGCTGCTAAGGTTGAGTAACCCTTGAAAAGGCTGGTCCATCGGATGGGTGACCATACATCTGGTTTTGTTCATTCTTCCTTTCACATTCAATCCATTCTCCTGTGGAACGTGCTGCCTCTCGAAATCAGGATGGCTACAAGTCGTGATGCTTTTCAAAGTAAAGTCCGCGAGCTCTTGTTTGATAGAATCATGGCAGAATCATCTCAATAACGTCCTATTAGAATTATGTATTTTATGTATGTTTATTTATTGCAGTTTACGTATTTACAATACACATAGTATATGTTTATGTTTATAATATTTATGCATATATTATAAACTTACTTACTTACATTAAAGTTTAAATAAATAAATAAATAAAAATATTTATCTCGAGCTCCTCCATCCTTCGGAAAGCACGTAAAGCCGTTGGTCCCGCCTGCATTAGCAGTCGTTAACAACCACCAATCCACATTGGGCCTGCGTGGTGGTGTATAGCCCGTTCTCCCTTTGGTGTTTCCACTCATAAGGAAGGCTCGTTCCCCAGCAGTGGCTCGTTCCCCAGCAGTGGGGACATAAAAATGAACTGGTGATGTTTGATAATGACTGAGATGTTGACTGTCAATAGAAAGCATTAAAAAAGTTTGTATAACTAATTACATCGAGACCAATCATTCATCTAAGTCTGAAACACTAAAATAAATCAAATATCGTGATGGCAGCGGTATTCTGCCAATGTCAAGTAGCTGTCAAAACAACGTATATCTTTCGGTTTCTTTTTACATTTTGACATAAAAACGTTAAAGCGCATTGAAGTATTACCTAGTTATACCTAATTAATAAATATATGTATTTCTTACGTTTTATTTAGTAAATGTACAGGGTCTTGGCATAAAATTAAACATCTCCTTAAAAAATACAACTAAATACACATAAACCAACCTATAGTTGAAAACCGACGAATTGCTTACTTGCAATAATTTTTAATGTTTTACTATAATAGTAGTACTCTTTACTAAGAAATCGACCCTGTACATGGAAGCTCGAATTAATGAAACACTCTCTCTAATGTTGGATGTTTACGGTAATCGTAAGCACTTATCATCTTTCGCGAGAACCTTATTTCGTATTGAAATAGGAATATTGCTAGGTCTTCTCTATCGATTTGCTCTGGAGCGGTCGTGGTCACGTTGAGTCGTCAAATTCAGTGGTTGAGGCGGACACAGCTCTCCGCACGACCCCGCCATCGCTCCCTGTTGGTAGACTGTCTGGCACAGTCAGATACGCGGTTCCCTATTGCGGATTTCACTTGATCAGTCCAGCGCATAGGTGACCTGCCACGTGATCTGGTTCCCTCCACTTTTCCGTGTATTGGCTAGGTATCTAGAACAAATACCTTACTTTGCCTATCCATAAAAGAGCCTTTTTTGACATTTCTAACAATTATCCATTTTGAATTCAATTTTTATTTTTTTATTTATTTTTTAGAAAAGGCCTACCAACTAATCACATACAGAAAATTTATATAAACTAAATTAGAGGTACGAGTAACCGGAAAAAAAAAGACACGAAACATAAAAAAAACATCAAAAAAGAATTTAATTCTGGAAGAAGAAGACTTGATCGTTATTATTTACTAACTTCTTTACTGACAGTTACAATTAATTTATGATACAGATCTATGGGGAGATACCCTCAATGCCTATTTCACAATTGTTCAGTATGACAAGGCCCCATAAGTAAGGCTTTACATTAATAAATTTTAAGGCATTTTGAGGCATAATATTAGTACTACTGACTTTTATATGTCTTAAAAGGGTCTCCAAGTCACTAACTCCGGTTCTGTGGTCTAGTAGTTAAGACCACTGGTTTAGACCCAGAGACCCTGGGTTCGATTCCCAGTGGGGGGTACATGTTTGTGTACTAGGTTTGGTTGGTGGTAGGAATTGTTTGTCCGCCTGGCTAGCTACCACCATCTTATCTAAATATGTCGTCATAACATCAATGTTTGTAGCATTGTTGTGTTCCGGTAGCTAGAGATAAGATATCCAGTGACGCACAAGTTGAGGATCCCGGGTGAAGTGCGCTTCCACCAATTGGCGTTATCATTACTTAACATCAGGTGAGATCAAGGCACCGTGCTTACCCGTAAATGTATTTAAAAATATATATATATCTCTCAAACTTCCATTTCAAATGACAATAGAGACTAGCTCCGATGAAACTCGTAATACTTACCGGCTAAGTGAATTAAACACATCGTGCATTAGTGTTTTGCGACGTGTCGCGGCGGATCGAGTCGCCGCTGTATATCGGCCGAATGACGCCGTTACTTTGAGATAGGGTCGCCGAATCTGTCCGGTATAGACTAGGCGTGTTGTGCTTGATACTTCACAGGGCTTACAGTTTACTGGATACTCTTTTGGCTTTATTTGTCCTAACGCAGACCTAACCTTTAACTTTATAACCGTTAGGTTGGTGGGGGGTGTCAGTACAAACTTTAAAGTCGTGTGTAGTGGTCTGTCCTGACGCAGATGGTTCCTTGTGCAAGGTTGTCTGACACCTACTTTATGACCTGACGGTTGGTGGGGCCGTGTCAGTATAAACTTTAAAGTCGCGTGTAGCGGGTTGTTCCCGATCTGATCCGAACTCTTCGGAGGCTCTGGGAGGGCACGGGGACGCGCACGCGCACTCCGAAGGTGATTCGTTTCAACACGGCTTGAGGTACCCTTTACGTACCTCGCCGCCCCAAAAACCCCGGTGAAGTTGAAAATGTCATCTGAGGAAATCAGCAGTCCCTCTCAAAAAAAGAAAAAAAAGCGAGTCCTAACGCAGTCGATTTAAGAAATCCACAGTGACCGCACGTTGAAGAGTGCGGTCTGATAAAAAATTCGTCTACTTAATTACTTACGATTGACCATCGATACCAATTCAAAGCGTTTTTTAAACGTCCTTTAATATGACACAGTGACTGGTTCCTATGCAACACGTAATAATCACCGGGTAAGTGAATTAAACACATCGTGCTTTAGTGTTTAATTGCGACGTGTCGCGGCGGATCGCGTCGCCGCCGAATATCGGTCGAATGACGCCGTTACTTTGACATAGGTTCGCCGAATCAGTTTGGTAGGTATACACTAGGCTTGTTGTGCTTGATACTTCATAGGGCTTACAGTTACAGTACTTAATACATTTTGACTTTTTATCTTTAGCAGTCGACGTTTGGTAAGCAAAAGTACGGTCTGACAAAAATATAGTATTATGAGACGACATCGTACGACGTCTTACGATTAACAAACGATACCGAAACGATAAGCCATGAAGGATAAGAGGGAAATAGACAAGTAGACAAAAAACTCAAAAGCTAGATTGTATTCGATTGGCACAAGGCTACGACATTAATGACATGTCTAATCGTTGATAAAGCCACTAGGTTTTAGTGATGGCATAATGACGTTTATAAGAGCTATTTGTAGCCTAAATTGAATAAATGATTTTGAATTTTGTACCGAATTTAAAAATTTTAACAAAGCGATTATAATGAACATGTACGCTACATGTTAATTGTAATCGCTTTGCTACCAATTTCCGTTTTATGTCTACTTTCGATTGCAGCTGCCATAGAGATATTTAAATTAAATGAAATCAAAATATTTATTCAGTTTTATTTTATTTTATTAATTTAGGAGAGATAGATAAGATGTTTGGTCTATGGTCTGGCTTTCCTTATCTATACTAATATTATAAAGCTGAAGAGTTTGTTTGTTTGGTTGAATGCTAATCTCAGGAACGAATGGTTCGAATTGAAAAAATATTTTTGTGTTGAATTGTCCATTTATTGAGGAAGGCTATATTACATCATGCTATGACTAATAGGAGTGGAGCAGCAATGAAAAATGTTGCAAAAATGGGAAAATTTTTTTTTTGAGAGCTTTCCTAGCGTGCGCTGCGTAAACGGTGAAAGTTACGCAAAAAATATGTATTACAAAGTTGTTTCTCTTTAAAAGTTCTAAAAAAAAGTATATGCCTAGCTTTTAAGGTTGACTCAATAACGTGGGTGAAACCACGGGGCACAGCTATGAAATATAAATTTATTTCTCTAATCAAAAACTCTCATATTTCGTCCGAGTCATTATGTTTACGCTGGATGTTTAATAAAAATAATGAACGCGTATTCTGCTATCTTAAATTTCACAAAACTCGCCAAAGTATCAAAACCTTACGCACCTAGTACAAATTTAGTGCATGCAGCGTTGTCACTGCACACATTACAGAGATATAGTGAGGTATTGTGGAGGAAACAGGCGATTTAGCGAGGTATTAAACCGAGTTATTAGACGCGAATTAGGCCGGCACACCCACGTCGTCGGCGCGAACATTATTGTTGTGCAAATGTGCGTATTCTTCCGTAAGTTACAGTGCAAAAACGACATTTCGCTTATTTTTTTGTACCAACTGTCTTTTTTTTAAACTTTGCAGTCATTATAAAAATACAATACAAAATACAAACTCTTTATTTGCTATTAAATAGGGTGGTTAATATGTATATGTTATCAAGATCATAAGTATAGTAGCTTAAAACCTATTTAGTCATTAAGTATCGTGAAATGCAAAGTTGCCAGTTCCATTTAAATTTCGTGGTTAAGGCGACGCACCGCTATACAATAAATCTCATTCTCATGCTCATCTGGAGCGTTTGCGCCCCGTACCATAAGAAAAACTGTTTTTTTTCCTTCAAATTAAAACTACAAATTAAAAAAAAATAACTACAATATTGAAGTGTGTGTTAAGACTAATCATAAATTTAAATTATCTTAAAAAAAATTTAGATGCTTAAATTAAAAGAGATTAATTTGATATTTTTTTCTCTGTTATGAAAGTTGACAAATCGTGTTTCTGTAACTAGCAAAATGAAGTCAATTAAATGAAAAATCATGTGATCAAATATCACTTTCATATGTTTTGTAATTGTTGGGAAAAATCAAGATCCCCGCCACGTAAATTTCCAATGCGTCGCCTAAATAAACCTTAAGATTAACGCTTCAATCAAAACCTTCAGGCTGTACAGACGCCTAAACCTATCCAATACAGGCAAATTTCTTCAATGAATGTGGAACCATATGCCTTAGAGAGGAGCTCGATGGCGCAGTGGGTAACGCGCCCGGTCTGCGAGTGCTGAGGTTAAGCAACTTTCGCAAAGGCCGGTCATCGGATGGGTGACCAAAATGTATCATCTCGAGCTCCTCCGTGCTTCAGAAGGCGCTTAAAGCCGTTGGTCCCGGCTGCATAAGCATTCGTTAACAACCTCCAATCCGCACTGGGCCCGCGTGGTGGTTTATGGCCCGTTCTCCCTATCCATCCATAGGGAAGGCTCGCCCCAGCAGTGGGGACATAAAAATGAGTTGATGATGATGATGATGGCTTAGTCATAAAGTTCAAAGACTACTGAGGAAATTACAGTTTGTGGTAGTATGATTAGAAGGCGTGTGTACCAATATTTTTAAAATACTACGTGACTCAACTCCATTGCTATGATCGTTTTTATGTCGATTACACACTGAGTCGGATTGTTGCTCGTCATCAGCTCATTTTATGCCCCCACTGCTATGTATGGATAGGGAGAACGGGCCATAAACCACCACGCGAGCCCAGTGCGGACTGGTAGTTGTCAACGACTGCTAATGCAGCCGGGACCAACGGCTTTACGTGCCTTCTGAAGCACGGAGGAGCTTGAAATGATAAAATTTTGGTCACACATCCAATGACTGGCCTTTGCCAAAGTTGCTTAACCTCAGCACTCGCAGACCGGGCGCGTTAACCACTGCGCCATCGCAATCGAGCTTCTCCTATTGTTGTTCAGTAATTTTACAATTTGCGCTCAAAATCAAGTCACAATCACTCTATAAAACATTTAAAACTTTGAATGAACAAAGATGGCAACCATTTCAAAATTTAGTTTTGTCGTTTTGGAGATGCATTTACAAAAATAACACACATCTGTGTTTCGAAGCTGAAAATCAATGGGGTATTTAACAGGTTTTAGAAAAATATTTCTAATGGTCCATTATAGCATAATATGTTTGCAATTTGATTAATTCGTTATGAATTTCTTTATTTTTTATGAAAATCGCCATTAAAATTCAAATTAATAAAATAGCCGCCAAAACGCTGAATGCAGGTCACGTGATGTCGTGACGTCACCTGCTTGTAAGCAAACTTTTAGCTGTCAAATTAAACATGGGCAAAACTTTGATTGACATTTACTGTAAACAAGCTGGTGACGTCACTCCAGATTCAGCGTCATCCCGTGCGTTTTTGATTACGTGGTCAATCATAATTTTATCATGTTATTAATGATTTATTATAAAAATCATACTTATTTCAAAATTTGAGTTATTCGTCAACTCGCACACTTTAAACTCGCACAGATGTGTTTGTGCTGGCTAAATTAGTTTAAAAACATGTTTACTATTAAGTTAGCAACAGTTTGATCAATATTTTTTATTTTTATTTTCATTGTAGTCAAATACCCTATTACCTAACCAACCTTATTAACCTTGCGCTCGGGTACAAGGTAGTAATGATTTAACCGCTGTGGTCTAGCGGTTAAGACCATCAGACCCAGAGGTCCCGGGCTCGATTTCCAGTAGGGCGTACATGTTTGTGTACTCGGTTTGGTTGGTGGTAGAGCTGTTTGTCCGCCTGGCTAGCTACCACCATCTTATCTAAATATGTCACCATAACATCAATATTTGTAGCATTGCTGTGTTCCGGCAGCTAGAGATAAGATACTTAGCCTGCAATGTAGTAGTAGTTGAGGATTCCGGGTGAAATGCGCTTCCAACTTCGGCCTTATCATCACTTAACATTAAGTGATGAAGTGTTTCATCATCATCATCATCATCAGCCTTATGAAGTGTTTACCCGTAACTTATTAAAAAAAAACATGAAATAATCATAAGTATTATTGACATCATTTTGCGTCTCAACGGGTTTCTTGTGAGCGCGATATCCAAACGTTTAATGCGCATTAATTTTATTCCACAAACCGTTGACCCCGCGTCACGTCGAATCCATCATACATGCGGCAATAAAAAAAAGAAATCATACCGAAATCGATCTACACAATCATGTAGTAACCATACATTACAATACACTATTCTCTTAGCGGAAGAAGGCACGCGCGCATTCCCACGTGACGCTTTGTCGCAAGCCGACAAAGCAACGCCGACAACGCGCTGCTTGACTGTTGCGGACAACGTCACTTCATTACCAACCTTATTAAAGAGTTCGTAAGAACCAAACTAACATAAAAGTTGTTAAGGAAAAATTTAAGAAGTCACATCACTAAAAAGTCTCAACTCCAAAAATGAAGTTAAACCAATTTTGGCTTTGTAACGTTTGTGTATGAACTGTTTTTGTGTACGGATTTGAAGAGGTGGCGTTAGGGAACGAAGCTTTGGATAGCACTGACCCCTCGTTTAAGGTAGGGCAATTGTTTATCAATATGCTTATGATTAATGTGTATGATTCTCGTGGCCGTCTGTCCGTGGTCTAATTAGAAATGGTCACGATTACTAAATGATATGTGATAGGTAACATGGCTGATCTGTTGTTGGTATTAAGCGGAGTCGGATCTTTGTGCTCTGCATTTGTTTCGTGGGAGATTTGAAATTGTTATTATAATTTTAAAACACTCATTTATATATTGTATTCTAAAGTTTACGAGAACACTACACATTGAAATGAAACAACTTTTACGGATCTACTTGCGTTTATTTTACACATTACTTTTAATTAATGTTTATCGTGACTTTTTGAAACCTTTGCAGGGGTCCGTGGTCACAGTGAGACTTATTTATTTTAATATTAGTAGTAATAATTATTATTATATGTTTTTGAACAATAAATTTATTTTATTGCAATTTTGAAACGGTTTTTGTCTAATAAAAATGTTTTTGAATACTCTTAAATTTTCATAAAAATGAAGACATAAAAAAGAGTTTTTGACAAATTCAAATAGTTAGGAAGTAATATTACATATGGGTGTATTATGAATATGAACCTAATATTTAAGTACAAAAATAAATTTATTATTCTGTTTCTCTTAGTATGGGAAAACAAGCCAGCATGCCTGCTACCTGAGCTTAAATATGCCTCGCCTGTGGACATCTGAATTCTATGTCCTGTAATTTTACAGAATCTAGTAAATAATACACTGGCAGGTATGTAAGTATATAACAGTATTAAACGATACTGTTTGGCGCCAGAAATAGAGTACCAGTGTGGCCATTGTCGTTAACAAGTCGGATTTTCAATGGATCCGTATCATCAGACACCAACTTCTGAGGAACTGGCGATCTTATCTTTTACTAGTGGAAAACAAAAATAATACTAACATTGTTATTGTGGACAACTAGTATAGTAACATGGCTAGGCGGACTTAAAACACGCCAAAGCCGATTACAATATTATTTACCCCGATCAAACCCAAGACTTCTTTGCTTGAGACCAATGCTCTGACCACTAGACCACAGAGGCCGTGGCTCTTAAAGTAAAACAATAACACAAATTATATTGCAAAGACCACAAAGGTTGATGGGAGTTTAATGATGAGCAAGCGTACTAACGTGTAGACCCCTAGTGCTTTAGGAAGTTAGTGGAAGTAGAATGTAAATATGCGTGGCGCGCAAGACGCGATTTGACGCTAGTCTAAGTGCAACCGTTATTTTAAATATTTTGGGTCTGACAAATAAACAAATAATAAGCTCCGAATAGTTATTCCGTGTTTTGTCTCATCATCATCATCATCATCTCAGCCAAAAAAAACGTCCACTGCTGGATAAGGACCTCCCTCAAGGATAAATCACTTTGAGGGGAATTTGCCATAATCGCCACGCTTGGCAGGCGGGTTGGCGATCGCAGTAGGGTGAGAATAATCACAGACAGACGTTGCTGCCCATCCTCTGAAATGGTCCCATAGTCGCCTTCTACGACACCCAAAGGGAAGAGATGGGGTGGTGCAATTCTTTATCCCCGGCACCACACGGGGGGTGTTTTGTCTCCTTTACTCTAATTTTAAATGACGTTTACATGATAGGAACAAAACACGGAATAACTATTTGGACCTTACTCTTTGTTTATTTGTGAGGCACTTAAAAGATTGGTCACTTGTTGCTCAAGATAGAACAAATGGAATGAGGGTAGGGAGGCCTTTGCCCTGCAGTAAGCCACTACAGGCTTATAATAATTATATTTATTCATTTGTGTAACACTAGTAGCTGGTGTATGTTATGTATGGCATTACGTTGGCCTTATGCGGAGTTTAGCGTTTGCCATCTTTTGTCAACTACCAGCACTAACGGCTTTGAGCCATCCGAACACAAAATAATAATCACTATATAAAATTTTACTAGAAAAAGTCAACCAGTCTTAGAAAGCTCAAGTGGGAATCGAACCCAGGACCTTTGCATAACCGGTCCAATGGTCTGACCGCTGAGTTACCGAGACTTGTAACCATATATGTATAGCATTGTGAATGTTAAATTCGAATTAATAAAAATAATAAACATAATTATATTACATTGTAAACAGCAGCTCAAATTATCAATTTGTAATTACTATAACAACCATTAGGCTGACAAGTGAAGTGAGTGAACTTGCATCATCAACATCTGGTCCTTCCAAAATAAGAACAAAGAGTGAAACTAGCGTTTTCAACATTAAGTCCATCCATCCAAAAATGTAGAGATAAAACTACTCTCAAATGGTTTAGAAGCAAAATTTTTGATTTAAGTATATGAAATCAATATAACAATTAAAAAAATACTATTCAGTCAGTACTAGTACGCTCGACCCCAAAACGTCGTTCAGTTACATATTACTTTTTTAAAAAACTAGTCAAAATTCAAAATTCAAAATTCAAAATTCAAAATCATTTATTCAGTTTAGGCTACAAGTAGCTCTTGTGAATGTCATTATGCCATCGGTTCGTAAATCTACTCTGGGCGGGAGATCTTGTACTGAGAAGAACCGGCAAGAAACTCAGCAAGTGTCCAGCTCTTTTCTCCCTTACAGCGTCAAAAATATTGGAAAATGCCCTATCATAGCAGAACACTTTCCATTACAAATAAACACAAAAATATATATAAGACAATTACAACATGTAAAAAAACAAAAAAAATAAAAAATGTAAGTTAACAAATTTACATCAGATAATTATGTAAAGGTTTCAATTTCCACAATGTCATACAGCACCACTACAGTACTCTAGTAAAAGTCAAAAATTGTTTAGGTAAAACAAAGTCAAACTATAATTAATAATACTAAAAATAAGATAAGTATGCAAGAGCAGACCAGCCTCCACAGGCGGCACCCGTTCACGAGCATGACATATGAATCAGCCATCGCTTCGCTCAACCATATTTTAGGGAACGTAACGACCCGACGCACATGCCACCACCGCAGAGACAGTAAAGAGAGCATGACACACTCAAGATACTCTAAATAAAAACTTAATGATGTATTTAACGCAACGCTGTTTGTTATCTGTAGGACAATGCTGTTAAAATAAAAAATGTAAGTTAACAAATTCACATCAGATAATTATGTAAAAGTTTCAATTTCCACAATGTCATACAGCACCACTACAGTACTCTAGTAAAAGTCAAAAATTGTTTAGGTAAAACAAAGTCAAACTATAATTAATAATACTAAAAATAAGATAAGTATGCAAGAGCAGACCAGCCTCCACAGGCGGCACCCGTTCACGAGCATGACGTATGAATCAGCCATCGCTTCGCTCAACCATATTTTAGGGAACGTAACGACCCGACGCACACGCCACCACCGCAGAGACAGTAAAGAGAGCATGACACACTCAAGATACTCTAAATAAAAACTTAATGATCTATTTAACGCAACGCTGTTTGTTATCTGTAGGACAATGCTGATAAAGGCTGTCATATCAGTATAAAAAGTATAAAAAATAATTTTAATAAATTGATTCAAATATAATATGTGATTTTTATTATAACCAGGCTGTTTTATCATCTAAATATTCTTTGACTGTATAATAACCTTTTATAAGTAATAAAGACTTCACATGTTTTTTAAACTTATCTAAAGGTAAATCTAGTACAGAATTTGGTATTTTATTGTAACAGTGTATACCTTGCCCCAAAAAAGAACCAAGTACCTTCTGTAACCTGAACAGTGGCATTACAAGTTTTGTCTTATTTCTAGTATTGAAATTGTGTACGTCACCATGTTTAGTAAAGGAGTTGATGTTGCAACGTACAAAAACTATACAATTATAAATATATTGAGATGCAACTGTCAGGACATCAATCTCCTTAAAAAGATTTCTTAGGGAAGTTCGTGATCCTAGTTTATAGATTGCTCTTATTGCTCGTTTCTGTAAAATGAATATAGTTTCAATATCAGCCGCTGTTCCCCACAGTAGGACGCCATACGACATGACACTATGAAAATAACTAAAATAAACTGTTCTAGCAGTTTCAACGTCTGTTAACTGCCTAATTTTTCTAATGGCATAAGCAGCAGAACTGAGTTTACCGGCCAATTTCGATATATGAGGATTCCATTGAAGTTTTGAGTCAAGGGTAATGCCTAAAAAGACTGTAGAATCTACCAAATCTAATTGATCACCGTTTATTCTAATATTGGTTGGTTCATTTCTGACATTTGGTAATATAAATTTAATACATTTTGTTTTCTTAGCGTTAAGCTGTAAATTATTAATAGTAAACCAATGGAGTACCTCTGAAAGAGCTTTATTTACATTTTCATAATTAGTCCTACACCTAGTCACATTAAAAATGAGTGAAGTATCATCTGCAAATAATACAATTTCACAGAAATTCTCTACAAAGAATGGTAAGTCATTAATATAAATCAAGAACAGAAAAGGACCAAGAATCGACCCTTGTGGAACTCCCATTTTTACATGAGAACCAGATGATTTAGTACCATTTATATCGACAGTTTGAGTTCTAGAGCTGAGATATGACTGTATTAAATTTAGTGCAAAATCTTCGAGACCGTAATAATGTAGCTTCAACACCAGAGTCCGGTGCTCAACGCAATCAAAAGCCTTGGACAAGTCGCAAAAAACTCCAAGAGCATTTTGAGACTTCTCCCAGGCATCAAATATATGTTTTATTAGAGCAACGCCTGCATCAGTAGTAGAACGACCCTTAGTAAAACCATATTGCTTACTATGTAAAAGGTTGTTTGTGTTAAAATATGACATCAACTGTTCGAGTATAATTTTTTCATAAATTTTACTTAGCGCTGGTAATATTGAAATGGGCCGATAGTTACTGGGGTCTTCTTTGTTTCCTGATTTGAATAAAGGTATAACTTTACTAAACTTCATAAGATCAGGAAAGATTCCCTTATCGACACAGTTATTAAAAATTTCAGCAAGATACGGTGCAATAGAATAAATAATATTCTTAATTACTTTAATAGACATACCCCACAAATCACTCGTGTTTTTCATTTTAAGTGATTTGAATGTTTTAATAATATTCATTGAATCAATGTATTTAAAATGAAAGGAAAGATTACATTTTGGTACATATTTTTGGAGTAAAGTTTGTGCAGCTTCCGGTGATGAATCTAAATTTGATGTTGTTATTACAGGTATATTTACAAAAAAATCATCAAAAATATTAGCAATTTGTGAATCTGAATTGACTAAGTTGTCGTTTACTTTTAAAGTGAAAGTATTATCCCGTGGTTTAAATTTGCCTGTTTCACGGTTTATGATGTCCCAAGTGGCTTTGATTTTATTGTTAGACTTTTTAATTTTTTCTTTAATGTAATTAGATTTTGCTACTATGCACACTTTCTTAAACATTTTCGAATAATTCTTTACATATTCCGTAAAATTAACATTTTGGTTATATTGTTTTAAACTATATAAATCATACAATTTATTTCTACTTTTATATATACCAGTCGTGGCCCAGTCACAGAACTTAAGTTTATGAGTAATTTTTATTGTTTTTGGTGTAAACACCTGGTTGTATTCGGTCTTGATTAAGTTAAAAAGATTACTATAAAGCACATCTGGATCATCTTGTACAAAAGGCAATGCATCTATTTTACAAGCTATACTATTTTTGAAACACTCCACTCGCTCTTTTGTAACTGGTTTACAGTTCACTATTTTTGGTTCATCCCTAATATCAAAATCATAGGTCACCTTCAAACCGCAATGGTCAGACGTAAGATTATTAATGAGTGACTTAGAAACAGGGTCATAGTCTGTAAAAATATTATCGAGACAAGTGGCCGAATGTGAAGTTATTCTAGTGGGTTCGAGAAATAGATTCAAAAGATTAAAACATTTAAATAAGGCAAGAAGACGAACACTCGTTGGAGTGTTTTCTAAAATATTTATATTAAAATCTCCACATACTAAAACAAATTTCTTTTTTAGTTTTAATTTTCTAAGTACGTCTTCCATTACTGTTTCAAAAATATTGAAATTGCCCGAGGGGGGTCGGTATACACACACTATTACAAAACTATTGAACTCCACACACGATAGTTCAATGTTACGCTCCACTGATAGGTCTACAATATCGTTGCGATTTTTGTATTTAATATTGCTTCTTACTAATATTAGAGAACCGCCGTGAATAGCTGAGCTTCGCACGTACGCGCTTGCTAGTTGGAAGTTATTTACATGGAACGATGTGTCATGACTTTTTAGCCAATGCTCAGTTATACAAAATACATGAATTACCTGACTTTTTGCTAATAATTCTAATTCTAAGTCCTTGCCAGCCAAACCCTGAATATTTTGATGTATAATAGTAATGGATGTGGGCTTGACTTTTGTCTTAGACCTCAGTTTAAACCTGAGGTTGTAACCTTATTACTAGATGTAAAAGTTGCATTAGTAGAACTACTAATGATTAAGTTATTATCATGAAAAGACTTAGTTATACTACCTATAACTGTATCATGTATATTAAAAGCTAACAAATTAGCTATCTGAGTCCTACATTTCTTAGAAAGATACATAGTATCTGACGTCAAACTAAAGTTTTTAATAAATTTATTTATATCGAAATATAAAATAGTGTCACTATGACGACAAATTAAATTAAAAAGTAATAAATTTAAGTCATAAATGCGCTTATTTTGTTCCCAGGTTAAATTTGTACAATAGGGAAAAGCACTAACTATTAACCTGCAATTCGTATCTGATTGCAGTTTAATCAAAATATTAAAATTATTTATAATGTCGCGTTTCTTCGTATGTGAACTGTCACCACACAATATAATAACATTAGTGGAACTATTCAGTGTATCCTGTGATATGTTATTTACTATAGCATTAAATGATTGACCTGGAGTACAAATATTGGTCATTGAATGGTTAAGATTTGCATTCATAAGCAACCCTAAGCCCTGACCAAGTTTATCTGAGTACATAACTGTTTTTCTTACTAATTTAGTTACATTAGGTTTATGTATTGTTTGAGGAGCGGCTGATGTAGGACCGGGAACCAAAACAGACAAGTTTGGTGACTTTATCAGAACATTAGAGTTCAGCGATAAAGACTCTTTGGTTATGTTAATTTCATTACTAATTAATGAGTTGTACCGATCAGCATTGTACTTGCACAGATCAACTAACTCTGTGGCTGATTGTATATGTTCCTCAATCTGTTTTTGGGAAATTGAATATTTTTTGCTCATTATGTCAAGTGACTCGTGTAACCGTTGGATATCAGTTTGTAATTGTTTAGTGTCCCGGTCATACATCTGCCTACTTTCTAACAATTTACTATTATATATTTCCAAAGAATCAATAAGGCTAATACGTTCCTTTCTAAGAGCAATGTTCTTGTAGAAGCAGTTGTTCTTCTTTATCAACTTCTCAGTTTTCCTTATAAATTTATTAATTTTTACATACTTTTTAATTTTAATTTTGCTAATACTAGTTTTTTGGTTGATTTGCGGAAGTTCCTGTACTGATATTCCACCAGGTGATGCTATAAGCTCATCAAATAATGATTGTGTCTGATCCACTTCATGCTGTTTCTGCGACTCAATGAGTTGAGAAATCTGGTGATTGGCCGCACTAAGGTCTCTTTCCAACTCAGTGATGCGGTCCAGTGCCCTCTCATAGGTGTTATATTGCTGCTCAAAGGTGGAGATCACATCTTGAAGTTGGTCACGCTGGTGAAGCACATCCTGGTGTTGAATATGTAGTTGGCCTAATTCAATTTTGAGCTGTGAGTTTCTGTCAATTATGGACTTTATTTCCATCTCACTCTCGTCTCTCTCCCGTAGCAGCTGATTACATGATTCTTGTGACGCCTTTAACTCATGTAGTGCCTGTCTAAGCTTGAGCTCAGTACTTTGTGTAGCAGCCTTACGGGTCAGCATATTGAGTTTGGTATTATTTATACACCTGAAATTTGTAAATAAATATGATTAAGATCTTATTTATTGCAAGTGTATTTGTTTATTTACTTTTAATGTACAGCTAATAAGAGTTTAAATAAATTTCAATTTTAATTTTAACTAGTGGGGGTAGCTGTCTCACACAAACAAATGGTGCTAAGAGCAGACTTCTGTGTTTAACTATAAATTACTTATTATTTTAAAATAAATCTAATTGAAATTCTGTATATATTGTATATTATTGGTACAACTACAGACACAGGATAAAGGAACAAATACTAAAACTAATAAGTAGGCTAATGTAGTTGATACTGATTATTACAGTACAGTACCTAGGACTTTATTAAATTATAATACTGAAATGCCAAAGTTACTTTTGCAGTTTAGATGCAAATCCTTTGATCTAATTACAAAGTAGAAAAATAACAATTAATTGGCTTATTACCTACATTGACACTTACAATTTGAATGAAGTGTTTAGTTATGATTTACACTTATGTTACTAGTATCTTTAATAAATGGAATGAAAACAATACTCCCCCGGTTTCTGTTGATGCAGTCCACGGCAAAAGTATTTATTTCAACAACTTTTTGTAAAGTTTGTTTTAACAGTCAGCTGGCGATGACAGTTGGAAAATTACATTACCAAATAATTTAAAAACTACACAATATTTGTCAGAGAAAACACTAGTAGATGTTATTTGTCACTTAATTTAATCACTAATTACAAATTTAGTAATAAATAAGCATAAAAACAATTTATATCTTATTTTTAATAGGAGCTAATTATTTTGACAACTTAACCGGACAGTGTTGCCAGTCGTTCAATCATCAATTCATTCAAGTCAGAACTAGAAGTATCGACCCTAAACGACGTACGCGCACAGTTACATCCTACCGCAGACCCCACATGCGGGTGCGTCCAGCAAGTCATGCCCAAATGAGTCGATCCTATTAACGATATAAATACCGGGAGATATCATCGCCGGTGCCTGTTTCATCCTCAAACAATGCCGCGAGATACTGTCGCACTGGAAGTGACTGTAACGGGTATTGCATACATTTTTTTATGAAAGACATACAGCATCTTTTGTTTCAGGATCTTGCCTAGTAACCGACTTGAAATATGAGTAGGTGGAATTTTTTTATTAATTTACCGCCTTGGTGACCGAGTGGCTCGGCGAAATACCCGAAGGTCCCGGGATCGATTCCCAGGTCGGGTAAAGTGCGTTTCGGATTTTTCGATGCATTTGGTAAGCGTAGTAAATAAGCCATTACCCATAAATTGTAATGTTGACCTGATTTCTATGATGGAAGTTTTTGCCTAGCTGTAGGGACTGTTACAGGCTATTTTCGACCGATCCTCTAAATGCCACTACACATTTACAGAATACACTAAACATGCACACTAGTTTAGGCCCAAGACACCGTACTCGTAAAACAAGGGTACGTAGAACCGGTTCACACGCGCTCTATACCAGGTACAGACATGTACCTGGGCGCTTCTCTCCTCCTCTACGGCCCGGTCTACCCGAGCCGAGGTCCGTGCCTTTAGAGGCGCCCTGGGGTGGTTCTGCTCTCCGATCCGATCCGAACCCTTCGGAGAATCAGTAGGACACGGGGACGCGCACTTTTAAGTGTGCGATGCCCTTCCCTCTAGAAAACCTCCGAAGGTGATTCGTTTCAACACAGCTTGAGGTACCCTTTACCCAAAAAAGCCCGGTGACGCTGAAAATGCCGTTTGAGGCAATCAGCAATCTCTCTCTCGAAAAAAAAAACAGGCTATTTACTTTAGGTTAAACAATGGCAAATAACAAATAAATTTTTACTTTTTATTTTCAAGTGCTAATTGCTGCACTGAAGCTAAATTAAATATTTATAAAATTTACAAAATACTGTGAAAAGGTAGGCGTTTAATTTTTTCACTGTAAGTATTTTGTAAATTTTATAAATATTTAAATAACAAATATTTAACAGTTTCCCATAAACAGCGGCACCTGCTCAATTTACCACAGATTAGTTGAAATAATCGCATTGAAAAGCAGTTTTTTCTTACATTACAGGTAATGATTATTACATTATTGCTTACAGTTAATAAAATCATTTTTTTTTATATATAGGTAGATACTCTAAAGACTGATTGACTTTCTTAACATACAATACTAATACATAAACTTACTTCTTCTATATGTATAAAATCCTCGTATCACATGTGAGTTGCCATACTCCTCCGAAACGGCTCGATCGATTTTATGAAATTTTATATGTATATTCGGTAGGTCTGACAATCGGTCGTAATCTATTTTTAATGCCCCTAAGTGATAAGGGTGGTCCACCCCAAAATTTTATTTTATTTTTTGGTTTTTTTTTTTTTTTGGTTTAAATATGAGGCATCAAAAAATACATTCAACCCTAAATTTTCGCTCTTCTATCACCAACCCCCTTTTTATAGCCATATTAATCACTTGATCAGTTTGCTCCACCAGGTGTCTACCGGTGTCACTTCTCACCCAGTAAACGTGCTGTTATCGGTCTCCTGTCTCACACACTTACAATAAGTAAGCTATTTTGTTCTACCCTACAAATTCCCTAGAAATAATCTATATGGCAAAACAACGCTTGCCGGGTCAGCTAGTATTTTATATATAAACATATTTTTTTAAACTAATTATTAACGGGATTCTTACCATTTTATTACATGTTGATTATACTCGCATATAATAAAAATGGTAAGAATAATTACTTTGATGCTAGTGACCATATAGTTTATTAAATAGTTGAACACACTTAAATTGATTATCTATATATTAATACGTGAAGCAAAATCTTTGTGCCCCTTTTTACGAAAATTGCGCGGACGGAACAGTATGAAATTTCGCACACTTATAGTTAATATAGAAAAGCAGTGAAGAAAGTTAATATATTTTTTAATTAAGCATAAAAACTACATTAAATCAATAGAAAAAACATTACGCACACTACCATGTATTTGACACACACGCTTAATATCTATATCTCTTTTCAAAAATGGAAGAGGAGCGGCCGTAATCCGTCAATACCAATCCAAACTCACATTCTATCTTTTTTAATTTTTAATTGCTTAGGATACAATCCGTGCAGCCTTAATAAAATTACGGTCGAATTTCGACCACTGGGCGACCACTATATAAAATCTTCAAAGCTCTTTTTGTCACATGTTGTACCTGTTTAATTGTGTGATTCCAAAAAATGTCTTTTATTCTTTATTCTTTTTTTTTCTTTATTCTATGAGTAGGTAAAAGCACAGATTACTTCTTAGCTACTAACAGTTAGGTATCTTACGTTGTGATACGTGAGAAGCGCTTTCACAATTCGACAGCAACTAAAACTGCTACACTCGTAGTATTAAATCACTTCTAGCCATTATACGTGTGTGGCACATTGGCTAGATTACAGCAAGGCGGTTCGCTAAAACGCACGGACAATCATAACGGTATCATTTGGATATGAGCTTCTTTGGAAATATTTCCTATCTAGGGCTTCCACAAGATTCCATCTGCAATTTTCAAGTTCTCAACTTCAATTGATCTATATATCGCTATTACAATATCAAAGTAAACAAATGACATGCAGTTTTAAACAAAAGCGTTTCATTGCGATCAGAGAAATTCAGATCAAATGACGTTGCGGCAGTAGTCACAGTAACTCGGACGAAACGTCTCGAGTAGGTATTAAGCTTATTATAAAGCCTTCTTTATGCTCATGACACCTTTACAAATTATTTTGCATTAATCCTTGTTTCAAAAAATGCATAAAATTTTACGTAACTCCTAAGGTGCCATAGGTTATTAGGCTATCGTGGCTCTATATATACTTGGACCCCCAAGGTAACCACAGTGCTATAATGGAGATTGCCATGGAGCAGGTCCCTTTTGTGGTGTCGTGTGCCTGATTTGAATAATAATCTAAATAAATGATTTTTATATAAAGTAAATATAAATAAATAAAGTAGGATCTATAAGAGATATTTAATTTAAACCCCAAATGGTGATGTTTAATAGATAGATGGGCTGTAGGTGGTATCTATCATGTCAATCTTCAGGGCACAACAATTTTCCACAGGGACCCAACTTCCCATACAAAAGTGGCAATCTCCTTTGAATGCTATATTGAATTTCTATCGTGTCTGGTTTAAGAACAACTGATAGGTGACAAGCCACGACAGCTAATGGTCAAAAGACGTTCTCCTGCTCCTAGAAGAATTTCAACATATTCTACTTAATTTTTCTTATATGCTTCTTCCTCGTTTGTAAGGTAGGTATGACGAAGGTCGCAGCTATTGTCTTCTGTTGCCTGGTGACACGATTTTGCCCAGTATTAGCAAGAAAAAAAACAACAATTGGTGACCATACAAAAAATAAAAATAATAAACGGTTTTTGTGATGCTCATCAAACAAAATATTGTGATTATTTTCTGATAAACATTAATATGAAAAAAAAATCTGTTTTCGCCTCAAGCAGCATTGTTTTACATTGCATAAGAACTGAAACTTCAAAGACATGCGAGTAAACGAGCAGTTTCATGATTTTTGAAGAACATTTTCAAAAGCGCTGTTAAATTCAAACCCTCCTAATTAAAAAATCTTTGGACAACCCTTCAACGGTCGTACGTACTTTGTTTGTAATAATCTCACATCTCATTAGTGTACGCGTTAGTACACCAGTTTTATAGTACTATTAAAGGTATGAATGTTAGGCTTCATTATTAAGTACTATCTATTTTATTGCTACGTGCCATGCGGGCATTAGCCGTTAAAACCTTTAACACTTATTTTAATTTGTTTAATAACACTTAGACATGGTCTGTTTTACGCTATATTCAGAAATAAGTATCATCATCATCATCATCATTTCAGCCAAAAGACGTCCACTGCTGGACAAAGGCCTCCCCCAAGGATCTCCACAACGACCGGCCTTGTGCTGCTCGCATCCAGCGGTGAAGACGATCGAAAAAAATACGATACCGACGATCTGGTGAAGGTCGCGGGAAGCCGCTGAAATAAGTATAATTATAAAAAATATCTAATGTAACTAAATATGTGAGACCTTTAATTTCCTACTAGAAACAATGACAACCAGAAAAAAATCGCGCTTATAAAGAATTTTTGAGTCAATTTACTTAACTTAGATTTTTTTTGTCATATTTCTACTCATATCTACTCTTTCTACATATTATGACTCCTAGTAGGAGAAAGTTCTTTACTTAACGATTCTGAGTCACTCCTGGAAATTTGGCTTTTAAATTTGTATTCCTCCTTTGCCAAAATGTTGAAAGACATCACATTTCTTCAAGTTGCTATCAGAAATCATTAACATAATTTGTAACACTATGATTCGTAGTAGATGGATCACAAAGACTCACATCGGAATAGATGGGTACGCAGGCGCTGCAGCGTGTCATTGTGTTCGATATCGATAATGTTCTCTAATGTATCATTGGCGTTTTGTCTCGCGTGCCGCTTTACCGTGGGTTAGTGTTGTCCTTTAGAGATGACAAAGTGAACGATAAAAATAAAATTTGCCTTACAATTTGTTTGATATACAATATTAAAATATGTAAACGCTCCATTGACCACCCATGTGCCGTAACTGTCTCTCAAAAAATATAGTGTTTAATACTACTATTATCATTAATTATTAATTCATGCATTAGTACCTACCTTGCCACGTTACGTTACGTTAACGTAATATTAAACTAAGCGCTCTGAGGTGAGGTAATGACCAAGAGCGTTCTTATATTACCTGTGGACCAAATGGTCGATAGTCTTATTAGTATGTGATAATATTTATTTATGTTTTTAACTCATTATGTACCCAGTATTTTAACCATGTTTGTAAAACATGGTATAAATACTTAAAGTGTGATCAAGACGTGATCTAACCTCAATAAGTACCCTTACAACAAAGCGTGTTACAAGTGATCATCATTTTATTTCAAAAATATCGATAGAGTTTATCGATATGTCCACATCACTATATTTCTAGATTACGAGTCATCAAATTGAAACAGATAACACGTGTTTGTCTGATATGTATAATTAAGTTAGAAATAGAACAGCGTCTTCTATAATTTGAATGGGATGGGTGGGCACGCGACCGGCTGTCGGCACAATGTCTGAATGGCAGCCTTTATTATTATGTACGTTGGTACTTTTAGATTAAGATCGCCCGTGATCGTAGAATGGTGTTCAGAAACTTCATATTTGATGTCTGGGTCTTTGCTGCGATTAATTTTCTTTGTAACCATTTTTACTAATTTTGAGTAGGTATGCATCTACGAGTATACAATCTGTAAAAAAATTAGCAATCATATTTAAGGGTGCGTACATATGTTGTTGAGACTTCACTGCTTAAATATCATATTTTTTTTTAATTCATATTTTTTTTACTTCAGTGTAATGTTAACATTTGTACATCCCTATTTTGTTATTGATTGACAAGCGCAAGCGCAGTGCCAGATGAGTGACCTTTGACACGTAGCACGCTTGTACCCCCGCAGGGTTGTACATACCACATTTAATGGTGATATTTTATTTTTAGCAGTGAAGTCTTTACAGGGTATATGTACGCACACTTAAATATTGTTGCACATATTTTTTACAGGTTGTATATAAATGTATACATGTGCATACTAAGCGTTATTCTAAAACAATACAAAAAAAATATACATTCAAATACCTTATTGATATAAAGTTTTTATATTCAATAAGTAAAATAATCTTATGGGGGTCTTGGGAAATAGATTAATGGTCTCTAACAACCGATCTCTGTCTATATTGGGGAAGTAAGTGAAATGCATTTGCAGGTGCTGCTCTATGACGTAGGGATTTTCTTTGTTTTTAATTAAGTAGCAACTAACAACCGATTACAAAATTCAAGGATCACCAAAGCAACGTATTGTTAAGAAGTCTGCGCACTCTACAGCTCGGTAATTTGCCGTTTTTAAACAGCAGCAAAACAAAAAAGTTTCGCTTGTCGATACGAGAAACTAGAGCCCTCGCTCCGTATGCAATAGAAATGTCCATTATTAATTGGAGAGGTCGCGTAATAAATTTTCGCGACAGGCACCGAGTTCAGAAAGTTCTCTCGGTGCCGAATCGAAATTCGATATCAAACAATACAGTTTTTCGATCGAGGCAAATCGCGCGGCGCAATTAAAAAGTTTTCGAATGCGACGACCAACCTTTTTGGTGACGTTTATGTTTTAATGTCGGCAGTGAAACAAAGGAGTTTTATTCATGAGGTTTTAAATGAACGCAGTTATTAAATTGTTTACGATATTGTGTTAGGTTACGAAAACATACAAAAATATTTATTAAAAAATGTACCACTTTGTTAAACTGTTAAATCTTTACTTTATTGCCCGGGGCTTGAAAGGTAAAAGATTGGAAAAACAATTAGTCGAAGCCTGCCAAAAGCCAATACTTCACAGCCTCTGTGAGCTAACGGCTATACCACCGGTCAAAGGCCTAAGGTACAAACTGAGGAGACTGGAGGAAGGCGCTCAAGCAACCCACACATTGGGCCTTGTCACATTATGTATTTTGTTATTTGTTATTAATAAGTTATAGTTGGTGGGAGGAGCTCGATGGCGCAGTGGATAACGCGCCCGGTCTGCGAGTGCTGAGGTTTAGCAATTTTCGCAAAGGCCGGTCATCGGATGGGTGACCAAAAATGTATCATCTCGAGCTCCTCCGTCCTTCGTAAGGCACGTAAAGCCGTTGGTCCCGGCTGCATTAGCAGTCGTTAACAACTGCCAATCCGCACTGGGCCCGCGCGTGGTGGTTTATGGCCCGTTCTCCCTATCCATCCATAGGGAAGGCTCGTGCCCCAGCAGTGGGGACATAAAAATGAGCTGATGATGAAGTTATAGTTAACTCATAGTCAGCGAAATGGGCATTGGTGACCTGTGGTCTACGGGTTTTTTTCAAAACCTATCGCAAGCACTAGTCTCTCACAAGGGATACTTATGGGTTCCATCAACGGATATGGCTTCATTTTTATCTCAGTACCTACCTTTATACCGTTATACCTACGTATTTTTATACCCATACTTTGTGATGAGAAAATAAATATATTTGAATTTGAATTTGAATTGACAACCTCTCACGGACACGGAATCTCGCAACAGCGCGCTCAGACTGGTTCGAGATGGTCCGAGATGTCGAGATAGTCCGAGATGTCGAGATAGTCCGAGATATAGACTATAATATGACGAGATACGAGATATAGACGATAGATATTATTTTATTGACGTACCAGGACAAAGTTTCTTAGTTTAATCTTCTCTTGCTTATGATTGTTGCATCGCATTATAAAACTTAGTAGTTTATAAATGATAACAAGCTTCTTACGTTACTGAAATTTAAGGTGTAAATAAAAAAAATAATGATGAAAAATAATGTAAGCGGCTAGAAGCTTTCGAAAAATATACGTCAATTTACTGTAAAGGATAATTTAAGCCGTGAAATTTAATGTAAGTTAATAATAATCGAATATTTTTGCGAAAATCATACTAGATTGCCTGAAAATGGTTAACGTAAGGGACATTTTTTGAACGATAGAGCAATTCTAAGTACCAGTAAGACCAATCGATAGAGCGGAAAATTCTGAATCCTAAATTATATAAAACTCATTTTGGCCAAAATGTCCCTTACGTTAATCGATACTTCTGGTATCGATAATATGTTCCAATCCCTGTTCTACATCCCTGGCGATTACTCCACTATCTCTCTGAAATATTTTCATTTGTCATTTTATCTTAAAAAAAGCATTTATTTACTTACTAGGATTTAATTAACATCGTTCAAACAATACAGCTATTCAAAAGTGTTTGCAAATGGGGAACATCCCATCATAACCTTACCTGTTTCAACGTAGGGCCGTAATAACCGGTAATCCAATCACGGCCAATTAGATTGATCAGCGAGCAAACGAATAAATAAAAAGTCAACCAAACGGAACACGCAAACAATGTATGTTCAAGCATCGCTGCTAGGGCGGGTTTATATGAGTAGAACAATTTTAATTTATTATTAAATAATATTAAGTTATTTTATAAATAAAAAAGCCTCGATTTCAAAGATGTTTGGAGGTCTTGAATTCAATTAGTTAGATAGATAATAGATAATACTTTTATTGCAACACTGTGAAACATAAACATGAACAAAAAAATATAAATAATTTACAAAGTTACAATTTGGCAGTCTTATCGCTTTAAAGCGATTTCTTCCAGACAACCAGTCGGATGGAGAGAGCTAATAAACTGTAAGATCAGAGGTGAAACTATTAAAACGTTAGTCATCATTATCATCGTCATCAGCTCTTTTTTATGTCCACACAGTTGGGGCACGAGCCTTCCCTATGGATGGATACGGAGAACGGGCCATAAACCACCACGTGGGTCCAGTGCGGATTGGTGGTTGATAACGACTGCTAATGCTTTACGTGCCTTCCAAAGCACGGAGGAGCTCGAGATGATACATTTTTGGTCCCCCATCCGATGACCGGCCTTTGCGAAAGTTGCTTAACCTCAGAACTCGCAGACCGGGCGAGTAACACAATGCGCCATCGAGCTCTTCAAAAAAAAAGTTAGTAGTTTGTACAAAATGTGTCCTGGAAAATGTTTTCGATATCCCGGATTTGTGTTTATCAACCTTAATCTGAGATTATAATGTGAAGATAAAGATGGAATAAGCTTAAATTTAAATATTTGATTTGATTATTTGAAAAAACACTACTTCGTTGCAATTGTTTTAAAAAAAAGAAATATTTAAATAAATTAAAATATTAAAAGCAAAAAGTACATAAAGAGTATAAAAGGTAGGCTTTGCCGGTCGCCAACAGGTTGATTTCAATGATAAGTGCACAGCAGGGTGTAGTCTTTACCTTTAATGTTATTGAGTTGGCAATGGAGCGTACGGCCCCACTAACTGACGGAAAACAGCCCATGGCCTTGTAACAAACTTAACTCTACCAGACTTAAGAACACCGTTTTTTTTTTTGTTTTTTTTATCGTTACGTTGGCAAGTGACTTCGCTCTATCTGATGTTAAGCAATAGCAGAGTCCAGAAGAGGTAAGTAAAGCTCACTAGCTGTCTTCGCAACTAGACAATAGGTACTTTACTGTGGATCCACGGGATTGTGCCCCACACCTCATTTAAGGGATCCAATGTTGTAAAAGGAGAAAAATATTGGGATAGTATTCCATTTTTTTGGTGTAACATAGAAATGATTTATAGTAGTCAGCAGTATTTTGAAAATAGGGTTATAAGCTGTTCCTTCGTGTATTTTTCTGAGAACACTCCGTAGTTCGTCTTTGAAGATCTTTTTTGTAAATAAATAAAACTATAAAAATAATGTTAAAAAAATATCGTTTTGGTTATGAAAATGTGGTCCTTAAAAATATGTATTGTTGTATGGTTGTATGTTGTATGTATAGTTGTACGGTCGATGCTCTAACCACTAATGTTATAATCACGAATAATTAAGACTTTTTAGGAATACCATACTTTTACTCATTACAAATAATAATTCCGTTTAGTCTACAACTTTAGTCTTTAAAACGAATAAGACTGAAACTTTACAAACAAACGTTAATTAGAAATAAAAACAGTTCAAAAACATCGTCGATATAAACCGACCCTAGATAAAAAATTGCTGAGCTGTCATTCGTTCCCGCCATTTTTGTGCCAATATGGCTGCACTCAGTTCATGCAGTCAGCGATATCCAGCTTGTTTGCTCAAACCGATTCGTTTGGTTGTTTTCTAGTATTTCATGTTGCATCGCATTATAAACATTATTATTAATTGAAATGTTTCATTAAAATAACGTGTAAATGTTTTACGCTAAAATTGAAAATTAAACCCCTTTATGATGATGATTAGTGGATAGACCACCCGGTCTCAGCAGCTTAGATCTCGGGTTTGTTAAAATTTGTCTCCAACGTTTGTCCCCACACCATATTAATGATAATACCTACCTACCCATAATATTAGAAATCCTTCCTGCTTTTTATGTGAATATAGTCGGTATTTGAGTTTTTTAACCTACCTACATAAAAAAGCTTGTTTCAAACTATTGCGGCCATTTACCATTGTATCAGAGTTAATATAAATTTTACTTACATGTTTTGTTTCATTAAATCATTCTGTGCTTTGTTCAACTGTTCAAATAGGTATCTGAAGTATCAATCTCAAAGACAACATAAAACACAGCACTGATCCCGTAAATAATGACTCCTCTAATTATCTATTCAATAAAATACTCATAGCATTTATTTTACCCTCGCCTTGACGTTTAAAACAAATCCAATGTACTAACAAGTCCGAGTGCAGTAAACTTGAGACTTGAAACCCTCATTAAGATTTAAGTAAGGGACAAAAGTAGCATCGCTTCGCAATTAGAAACTGACAAATGTCCGGGTATTACAAACACATGTGCCACCAAGTTCTCGGACGGGGGGTGAAGGAGGAGGAGAGGGGAGGGTCCGGAATCACTTATGGCTAATTCGAGGAGTTCGGAATGGATTGGACCCGGTCTTGGGATGTCTCATGATGTATGTTGGAGATACAATTGTTTTAAGACGTCACTCAGTTGTGTTGAAGTATCTCCCGGAGGTGGGATACGGGTTAGTTGATGTTTATTATACAAACTTTATAGTTCTAATTCTTTTAACCCAATAAGCCAAATTTAAGACTGATTTTATGCGATTTGAAACGTTTCATAGTGGACTTTTAATTGCACGTAAGTTTTTTTAAATGTTTTCTATTATGTGTGTGTGGGCTGGTTCACAAATTTAAAGTCGCTGAGCGAGCTATGGAAAGGGCTATGCTCGGAGTTTCTCTGAAGGATCGACTTCGGAATGAGGTGATCCGACAGAGAACGAAAGTAATCGACATAGCCCATCGGATCAGCAAGCTGAAGTGGCAGTGGGCCCGTCATATTAGCCGCAGAACCGACAACCGTTGGGGTAGACGAGTTCTCGAGTGGAGACTGCGTATCGGCAAACGTAGTGTAGGACGCCCTCAGACTAGGTGGAGCGACGATCTTCGCAAGGTGGCTGGCAAGAGCTGGATGAGAGTAGCCGCGGATCGTGCTCGGTGGCGTGCACTTGGAGAGACCTATGTCCAGCAGTGGACTAGTATAGGCTGATGATGATGATGATTATGTGTCAACATTTTTGTACTTACTTTAAGAATAGAAAGCTTAATTGGTTTTAAAGAAAGCATTGAAGTTTGTAGATACTTACCGTAAATGGCTTTAAAATTTAAAGACAAACAGTGCTTAGATATAACTTAATTATATCCATATTGTGTAAGTTTTTTAACATGTTGAATCTGTTTAGTGTTTGTTACTCTTAGCTATTGTTGTAATCGTTATAGTGTTAATGAATAATTAAATAAATAAACTTTAAAATTAAATAGTAACACTCATTAAGTTACCACAAATTTAAAACTTTTTGTTTATTGAATTTTAGGACTACTGACTCATTAACCTTACGGTAGTGATAATTTAGACCTTATTCATATCTATTATTTAAAATACAATGTGAGCAAATTCACGATCTAAAATTTTACAAACAATTTTGCTTACTTAATGATTTGTTTATTGAAGGTATAACTTTCTCATCACACGTTCCTATATCATCATTAATCCGGAAAACATTCTGGTACCGTATCAGATCGAATCAGCCTCGTTACCAATATAACTTGACCTCTCACACGTTAGAAACCTTCTGAATTGTTACAGGGGTTGTTGTAGTATTGCCATTTGGGAGACCTGTGTATGCTGGTGAGCAGTTGATTCGCGATTGCCACGTAAGTAATAAGTGAGGAACTTTGATTCGCCTACGCAACGCCTACGATCGCCGTCGCGCTATGATTAGGGGGGGGTCATAGTGCTGAGGTAAAAGAGGTTTTGCTATTTCTTCAATTGCGTTTATTCAGTAGGATTGACCTGTACTAAATAATTGACGAAAAAAAAAGGAAAATAATTCAGTCGACACCCGACGCCTTGAAGGCTTCTTGCACGTTCAGAACCCTGACTAGGAGCTTTTATGTAGCAGTATTATTGCAGTTGTGGAAAAAATACGCGTGGATGCGCACGTGGAGTTACCCCCCCAGAGCGCCTAATACGAATGTTATTCGCCATTCGACTACAGCGGCTAAAACTAGATAAGCTAAGTCATTATTTGTAGCTTTAAAAAAAACGGGAATGTTGAATTTTAAGATAATTTAAAAACTCTTTCGCGACCAGTTGGACAAGCTCCCTTCGGAGATGTTTACCATGCACTATAACATGAGGTTCTTCTAGAAGCCTTGTAAATAAGACTTTCAAATTCGGTTACGCCTAGGCACCTCCCCGGACGCAGCAGATGTCGATAGGCAGCGATGGCCGCTTCCCATCATACTAGCCAGCTCGCTAGCCACCTTTTTAAATAAAATTCTCCTTGGATCGCTGAGCCATATCGTGGGTAGGTAAGTCAATGTAACGATAATCGCAAAACGCTCCGCTCATGCGCCACTGCCGGCCGCCAGCATGAACCCTTCCTAACCCCGACCAGGACCGTATTTACGGCACAAAGGGCGTGCAGCGATGTCCACACAGTCGGCCGACGTGTGAACATCTGGTGTACTTCCGCCATGCTGATTTCACATTCACGACTCCGTTTAAATTTGTTATTTAAACGCGAAAATGTCAACAAAGTGGTTGGTTATTATGCAATCTAGCGGCTAGGTGGCGGTGTTAGAAACGGAGCGTGCAATCAAATAATAGTAAGTATTATAAACGCTAGGAATGGAGAGTTATTGTGGGAAAGTGAAATATTTTTTAAATTATTTATATAACTATATATTATGGTCACCTCGGTATACAACTACTATAATAAAATACCTAGTACTGTATAAGATTTACCTTTAGATAAGTTTAAAAACATGTAAAATCTTTTTTACTTAAAAGGTTATTATACAGTCAAAGAATATTTATATGACAAAACAGCCTGGTTATAATAAAAAAAAAAACACTTTTTAGGGTTCCGTAGCCAAATGGCAAAAAACGGAACCCTTATGGATTCGTCATGTCTGTCCGTCTGTCTGTCTGTCCGTCCGTATGTCACAGCCACTTTTTTCCGAAACTATAGGTAAGAACTATACTGTTGAAACTTGGTAAGTAGATTCTATGAACCGCATTAAGATTTTCACACAAAAAAAGAAAAAAAAAACGATAAATTTTGGGGGTTCCCCATACTTAGAACTGCAACTCAATTTTTTTTTCATCAAACCCATACGTTTGGGGTATCTATGGATAGGTGTTCAAAATTGATATTGAGGTTTCTAAAATCATTTTTTTCTAAACTGAATAGTTTGCGCGAGAGCCACTTCTAAAGTGGTAAAATGTGTCGTAACTTCTAAAATAAGAGAATAAAAAAACTAAAAAAAAATATATGATGTACATTACCATGCAAACTTCCACCGAAAATTGGTTTGAACGAGATCTAGTAAGTAGTTTTTTTTAATACGTCATAAATCGTAACCGCAATTATAAAAATAAAACTTTTAATTTCATAAACATAAACGAACTGCAAGAACTTTTGTATATGTTACTTGCTGCTACGGAACCCTTCATGGGCGAGTTCGACTCGCACTTGGCCGCTTTTATTTTAATGGGATCAATCATTACTTTAATAATATCTTAGCGCTGATATGATGAGGTAATCCACTTTGAGCACCCGCCTAAATAGCACCTGCACAAATAGCACCTGGCCTAGTCCACATTCAGCACCTATTGTTATTTTTGGCAGGTGCTATTAGTGGATTCAAAAAAGCCTTTATCAGCAGTGTCCTACAGCTTACAAACAATATTTATGTTACGTTAAACATTTCATTAGGTTTTTATTTTAAAATAGCTTGAGTGTGTCATGCTCTCTTTAGTGTCTCTGCGGTGGTGGCATGTGCGTCGGGTCGTTACATTCCCTAAGATATGGTTGAGTGAAGCGATGGCTGATTCATATGTCATACTCGTGAACGGGTGCCGCCTGTGGAGGCTGATCTGCTCTTGCATACTATTATTTTTACTATTATTAACTATAGTTTAACTTCGTTTATTTTTTTTTAGACAATTTTTGACCTTTATTAGTACTGTATGACATTGTGAAATTTTAACTGGTAACTGATGTTTTGCTAATATATATATTATTATATTTTCTCTTTTGTTTTTTTAACATGTGTGATCGTCCTTTATATTTTGTGTTTTTATTTGTGATGGAAAGTGTCCTTTTATGATGTAAGGGAGAAAAGAGCTTGACACTTGCTGAGTTTCTTGCCGGTTCTTCTCAGAACAAGACCTCCCGCCCAGAGTAGACTTACAAACCGATGGCATAATGACGTTGATACGAGCTATTTGTAGCCTAAACTAAATAAAAGATTTTTAATTTTGAATTTTTGAGACGTGGCAAAGCCCTTATAATTATAAAAAAAATTTATTATAATATCTCCCTTAAATATTTATAAACCTGTGGAACCAGCTCTCAGCGGCGGTATTTCTGGACCAATACGACTTAGGGATCTTCAAGTAACGAGCCTATTCCTTCCTTAAAGGCCGGCAACGCATCGGTGATTCCTTTGGTTTTGCGGGTGTCCATGGGCGGCGGTGATTGTTTTCCATCAGGTGACCCGCCTGCTCGTTTGCCTCCTTCTAATATAAAAAAAAAATTATAAAATTTTATAAAATACAGTGAAAAAAATTAAACGCCTACCTGACCCAGCCAGGAATCGAACCTGGGTCTTCCGCAATCCGGGCGGCTACACTGACCGCTATGCTACCGGGAAGGCTGACGTAAGCGCTGAATTTTGTCACTCCTTTTTTTTTTAATTTCTCCCTTACTTTGACAATGGCTGGCTTAGTTAACATTTTACCACCAAAATTACATGGGTAAAATGTAAAGTAAAGTAAATACTTAGCCTATAACTGTCCCACTGCCAGGCAAAGGCCTGTGCCTCATTAGTTGAGGTTCCGGGTGAAGTGCGCTTCCATCACTGGCCTTATCATCACTTAACATCAGGTGAGATCAAGGCACTGTGCTTACCCTATATATAAATAAATAAATATAAATAAACTTTCCTACACTCACACCAATTATCTAGCCCAAGAGAAGCTTCGTTATGAAACTCGTTAAATGGTTACAGACAACGGATAAACATACTTAAAATACTTAAATACATACTTATTATACATAGAAAACACCCAGACCTGAGACAATTTAAAAAAACTATAATTTCTAAATTGACCCGACCGGGGATCGAACCCGGGCCTCAGAGATAGCGACACCATTAAAACCGGTGTACAAACCACTCGGCCAAGGAGGTCGTCATAATTATGTCCATCGCTGAAATCAAGTCATCGCTACAAAGGTGAAGGGTTAATCACCATGCTTGCCAAATGCGGGTTGGTGATCACAAACCCGGGCTAATACATCGGAAAATCCGAAACACACATTGCCCGACCTGGGATTTGAATACAGAGCCTTCGGGTATAGGACCGAGCGACCACTCGACCACCTAGGCCTTAGGTAGAATGAAATGGACGGAAATAGGCCCACAATGCCAGGATATGGAACGAAGGTTTAAGATACATCTTGGGTATAATTTCCCATTAATGATCTTTAGGCCTTAGTTATACGCCTTGATTTCAATGATGGAGGCCTTTGCCCAGCAGTGGGACGATTATTAGTGAGGAGCTTGAGCGAGTGAAACCACCTGTAACTATTAAGGTACATTTATTGTGCTCAACCTTGTTGCAGCCGTGAATAGAGAACGAGTTGCGGGCGCGCAGGCCCTTATATTGGCGGACTGTCGCTGTTTGCGGGAAATATAGGCACTACTCATAAGTGATACATTGTCTAGATTGATTGCAACATAATTAGTTTCCCTTTGTCGGTGCTAGATGGCGCTAAATATACAACAGCTGTTTACTACTTACTCTAGTTTTTTTTTTTTTTTTTTTATACGCCTTAATGACCATTACTGGAAAACAGGTTGTTTGCCAACATTAAAAATAAAAGAACTCAACCCTACTGCCTTATAACTACATAATAATAGAGATGTTGTCAACCACAATAATTAATTCCCCGACCTTAAATGTATAAATGAAATCACTTAACAGTTCTTTAAAATATTAACCTATTTTATTTGACCTAAGCATAAATCTCTATAACCTCAAAAATTATAAATAAACACTCAATCAATTGAAAAAAATGTGACATCATTGTTCCCAATCCCATACAATTTCTTTTGAAAAAATGCGTTTTGAAAGTTGCTAAAAATTACAAAAACACAAATGTTGAAAAAATTTCCACGAGCAGGATTTGCACCTGCACCCTTATGTCAGAAGGGTGCAGGTCTAATTGGGAGAGCACGGATTAGGTGCTCTCCCAATTGAGCTATTGTGGTTCTAACCAGCCCGCCGAAATTATTCAACACTATTTACTTTTTTACTTTGAAAGCCAAAAGCGCCCATTCAATGTCAACAACTACCGTCATTAACACCCGATCATAATATAGGGTATGTCAGAAGGGTGCAGGTTCAAATCCAGCTCGTGGAATTTTTTTCAACATTTGTGTTTTTGAAATTTTTTCGCAACAAAATTTGCGTTAAAAATTATATTAAAAAACAAAAACAGTTGCTAAAAAGTAAAGTAAAGTAAAGAAACCAGTCAAATACCCAATTTCAATGCACATGGAACTTACATGTTAAAATTTTCAGTGCCTTTATTTTATTGTATCTAAATTATGTCCATCTGGCACAGATTAAAGAATCAATATCGCTGTAAGAATAGTGTATGTTTTACTATGTATTTTTTTATTCAACATATTTTTTCTGGTTTTGCCTTAACATAATATCTATCTCGAGGAACTCGATGGCGCAGTGGTTAACGGGCCCGGTCTGCGAGTGCTGAGGTAAAGCAACTTTCGCAAAGGCCGGTCTTCGGATGGGCAACTAAAAACGAATCATCTCGAACTCCTCCATGCTTTGGAAGGCACGTAAAGCCGTTGATCCCGGCTACATTAGAACTACCAATGCGCACTGGGCCCGCGTGGTGATTTATGGCCCGTTCTCCCTATACATCCATAGAGAAAGCTCGTGCTCCATCAGTGGGGACATAATAATAAGCTGATGATGATGATAATAACGAATATCTTCTACAAAATCCCAAATCAGACCATGTTCGTAACAAACAAACGAGCATCTTCCAATCACTATGCTTACAAAACAATATAGGTACTCCAAATTTAATTAGTTACCGAGCAAACATCCAACGTCTCCACCAAACCAGGGTACCCACACACGTTCCCAACAATAGTCTCACATAAATTCGGGCCGACTATTAAGTTTTCAATAAGCGAGGACGGGCCACATATTCCGGGGATATTCGGCCCATTATAATTGTGATGCGGGTAAAGGATCGCCAGTACGAATTAACTTATCACGGCGGTACCGCATCTGCATACCTTAAACATTTATGGCGCAGGCACGCACTTGGAGTTAGTACGAACTGATTTAAAAAGAATAATGAAAGAAGGTAAGCAGTGGAATTCCCTTCCGGCAGATCTGTTGCCTGATAAGTACTGTATATTTTCAAGGCATGAGTAAATAAGCATTTCTAGGCAAATAGGCTACATACTAGGCCGCATAATTACTTACTGTCAGGTGAGATTGCGGTCAAACACTTGCATATAATGAATTTGAACAGATCAATGGAATTTCCTGCTCCCGCAGATGTGTTTTCTGAATAATAACTTGAGCTCAACTATGTAAAACATATTTTATTTTAAAAATATATATTAAAGGCTATTCTAGTCGAAAGAGTGAAATAAAGAAACAATATCATGCTACTATCTTAAACCAAGCTTTCTATACCTAAACATAAAATAATATATTTAGTACCTAAATATAATTCATCACAAAAACACAAATGTTGAAAAAATTTCCACAAGCAGGATTTGAACGATAGCTCAATTGGGAGAGCACCTGACCCGGTATGTCAGAAGGGTGCGGGTTCAAATCCTGCTCGTGGAAATTTTTTCAAACATTTGTGTTTTTGTAATTTGTTCGCAACAAAATTTGCATAAAAAAAAAGTTATATAAACATTTTATAATTCATCACATTATAAATTATTTATAAATTACGACTGGCTATAGCAGTAACTTTTATAATGAATGCGTCATCAAAATAATGGTATTTTAATTAAAACTTAATGCTTCTGCTTGTTGATCGCCAAAATATTTATTATTATTATTATTTCATTAATTCAGCTTTACCTGAGTACATCCCTGCGCCACCCCAGTTTCGGACACGGGGTGGCTTAAGACACATATCTCAGACGGGGATGCAAGAAATGCCCACACCCCAATATGTAGATTTGTACCTCCTACTGACGGTGGTCATTATTATAGAAGGATTCACATGATTTGGTACTTTGGAGAAAGTTGAAGGAAAGTCTTCAGATAAATTATAATGTGACGGAACGGGCTGTTGATGATGTTGATTTCAGATTTAGGGATACGATACATCTAGAGTTATCTTGGTTATTAACCCTTTTAAACCGACCAGGCGTTTGTGTGTGGTTATAAATGAAACTTTTAAAGTATCACATTAAGGTATATATACCTACTTTGCTCTTGGCATCACGTTATGCCTTCCGCACAGAAAGGGTTAAAAGGTATTTTTTCCCACGTAACTGATTCGAAACATAACAGAAGTTCGAATCACAAAATTACGGGAGTTTTTAACGAACTACTTGAACGCAAAGTTTATCAACGATAAAAAGAATAAAACACTCCAACAAACATAAACAACAACCGACATTTTTTTCCTAATATTCAAATTCATTATTAACGCCAAAGAGAGAACAAAATTTGTTTATGACAAGTTTTAATTACTGAATCAATTGAAACTAATTCAAATGGTTAATAAACTTGCCGAAAACGAGCTCAAAGCGTCGTGTGGGCTGGCCACTCGCTCGCTTGACCGACGATCTTGTGAATGCGGCGGGAAGTGGTTGGATGCGACCGGGTTTGGTGGCAATCCATTGGGAAGTCCTGTGGACCTCTACAGGCTAAGGATGATGAGCTAAACCTGCACAAGGCATTCGGTAGCACATTACGTCTCTAGACCCGCTATTAATATTGCTTTTAGCCACCGTGAAGTCCTTCCTTTCCGGAAAGTTTCTTTTATAATAGCTAAGAAACCACCATCACAAATCAACACACAAACCAATCTAACAATATTCTAATGTCAAGTATCAAGATCGCTAGTCACTCCAAGGCATACCTCCCCAATCAGCACGTAGCAGTGAATGTTTTGTCTGCCGCCGCGTGTGCAGCGACAGGAGTCCGCAGTGGCTCGTCCGTATGCCTCGAATATCCTTCATTGCGGACGACGTGTTTCGATTAAGACAACCCTTTTGGACCAGGAGATAGGGATGTTTTCGTTAATAATCGTAAGTAAATATTCAGGCCTAGCAACCCGCATTGAATCAGAGAAGTCTTCATGTGTGAAGGCCTGAGTCCAGCACTGGTATATTCGTAGGCATACGGTGATGATGATGATGGAATAGTCGATGATTTGCATTTGCTTTGCTAGCTTAGTAATAATAGCTTAAAAGCTTTGCTGAGTAATTGTTTTCATGATAATATATACTTGTATATTCCCTCGCAATTTTTTTTCTCTTTATTTTGGCACCAGCATTTATTTAGTTTCGTGTTGGCTTTGTGTTGTCTCATATCAGCACTTTTAAGTCTATATTATAAGTAAGATGGTTTTAAAGTACTGATAAAAGACTGTGTGTTGCAATAGAAAATAAAATATTTTTTTCTCTAAATTGTCTGAATAAAAGCTTTCGAAACGATTTTTTTTAAATTATACTTTGTTTGCAATATATTTCATGTCATCATCTTCATCGTCATCAGCCTATATACGTCCACTGCTGGACATAGGCATCTCCAAGTGAACGCCACTGAGCACGATCCGCGGATACGCTCATCCAGCTCTTGCCAGCCACCTTGCGAAGATCGTCGTTTCACCTAGTCTGAGGGCGTCCTACACTACGTTTGCCGATACGCAGTCTCCACTCGAGAACTCGTCTACCCCAACGGTTGTCGGTTCTGCGGCTAATATGACCGGCCCACTGCCACTTTAGCTTGCTGATCCGATGGGCTATGTCGATTAATTTTATTCAGTTTGCTGATAATGTAATAATTTCATGTAAGTAATCTTATTGCCAAACTATAAATGGTGCAATATCAACCTACAAGTACACCAACAACCTACTCCTAAAACGACTATCGATCACATCAAAACTGACCAACTAGAACAAGCATATTCTAATATTTATCTGACGTCAAGCTCCCGGTCTAGCGTCTCAAGACAGCGTCCTCAGGGCTGTCCAAACCAGACGCCAATAATATAATAATACGACTGCGATTGTCGTATGTGTGTCTGAAGGAATTATTAATGCCGTTTTGCACCCGATGGGGTTAGCATAAGCTTATTTAAATAGTTGCCTCGGACCGTGTTTAAGTTCTCAGTATTGATTGGCGTTGAATTTGCTTGACTTATACCGAGGTTCGAGCTATGAGAAAGTTTTCTGTGTGGATTTCCTGGCTTTACGTGGATTTAATCACAGTTAATGTTATTTAGGATATTGGAAGTTGGTAATTTTCATTGCAAAACTGATACATGTTTTTGATTTGTTTAATGATTTTTAACGCAAATTTTGTTGCGAACAAATTACAAAAACACAAATGTTGAAAAAATTTCCACGAGCAGGATTTGAACCTGCACCCTTCTCTTGCTTTTTTTTGTAATTTGTTCGCAATAAAATTTGCGTAAAAAATTATATAAACAAAACAAAAACATTTTATAAATAGTTTGCCTACTTCTTAACTGATCTTTACTTTTTGGAAAAATATTATGATCGGATGTTAATGACGGTAGTTGTTGACATTGAATGGGCGACTTTGGCTTTCAAAGTAAAAAGTAAATAGTGTTGAATAATTTCGGCGGGCTGGTTAGAACCACGATAGCTCAATTGGGAGAGCACCTGACCCGGTATGTCAGAAGGGAGCAGGTTCAAATCCTGTTCGTGGAAATTTTTCAACATTTGTGTTTTTGTAACTGATTCATGTGTTTGATTTTGAAAGTGATTGTTGTAAAAGAAATATTTTATTAGCTTTCCTGTGTAAGGATTTTTTTAGAATAATGTTTAAAATAATGTATGAATGTTTTGGCTATTTTTACCTAACCTAGGTCACCTTTGCTTTATCTACAACAAAACGAGTCGGTGCTTATAAGCTTCGAAGCCATTTGCGTTTGTGTGCTATTCAAGTAGATTCCAAATTAAATATTGCACACATACTGTCTTCAGGGATGTTCTTGGTATTAATATACTTTCATCAGTCGTTTTAACGACACTTAGTAATGTCAGTAAAGCGACTAATTAGTGCAAATAAGTCACTTCTGATAGTACTAGTCTATTAGGATTTTTTGTTGTGTTGATTTTAATATATTATAATGAATTTTACTTTTTATTTTCAAGTGCTAACTGCTGCCCTGAAGCTAAATTAAATATTTATAAAATTTAAAAGCCTTCCCGGTATCATAGCGGTCAGTGCAGCCGCCCGGATTGCGGAAGACCCAGGTTCGATTCCTGGCTGGCTCGGGTAGGCGTTTAATTTTTTCACTGTATTTTATAAATATTATAAATATATTATAACGAACTCTTATTTGTCCAAACGTGTATATTGTCATAAAACCTCTGGCAACCCTCGAGTCCCGTATCGTGCAAGGAGCTGGACAATGAAATATTCGCTCATTAGCCCGTCTACTGATTAATTGGGCTTCTTAGTGAGAGTGCGGGGGTCTACTGACAGCGGTTTCGTATTTTCTACTTTGATAGAAAGCCGTTATTTTTGAATTAAAATAAATCAATGCCAGTCATTATAACATGTATCAATCCGTATTCACGCTTGCCGTTCGATAAAGAAATGACTTTTCGAGTAGAATTAACTGTATATACATTTTTTTCATTAATAGCTAATTGCACGGACCTATTAAGTCAATGACTGGCTGTACTTAACTTGCATCTCAGCAGGGCGTCTCTATATTAGCTTTCCAGAACAGTACCGGCGATGGCAACTGGGACGACATAGTGCAGGTAGGCAAAAATTTCCCTTTCCATGGTTTAACGCAAAGTCATAACGAGTCCATACCTATTTCAGGATCTGTCAAAGACTTCCGTGAACAATCGATGAAAGGCTTGAAAATTTTAAACACAACTTTTTGTGTATAGAAAATAGAGTCAATTTTTTAAATGTTGTAAATTTTTCATCAGCCCCGCTCACACTGATGCCGCGCCCGCACTTGTCAGCTCTTTACTTAGCCATTGTATTGTTTATACAGGAGATATAATGTGTTTTGTCGGTAGTGTTGTTTGTGATATAGTGTACTTTATGTGCCAGATAAACAGCTTGACTCTAGAATGTGGGCAATTATCAACGAGATTAGTTTGGCTTGAATAAAAGTCGTTACATTTTTTTATTATTTTTTAGAATACAATACAAAACAAAGTCCCAAATAATCACGGAACAAAGGCTTAGCAACGCGCAGACTATATCTAATCTGATGCCTGTGTTTGTAGGCTGAGGTGACCGCTTGCCATCAAACGTATTAGTCGATTCAGTCAAAAAAATAAACCCGCCCAAAATAAAAACGCTTACCATTTAATAAAATCAATTCTGTAAACAACGTGCAACAAACAACTCCAACAAAACTTTCGACGATAAATCAAATCCTCGTCCACCTCACACCCGACCGATTGGCGCGCCATAAACTCCTCGTAAACGACCCAAAACGTTTCAGGTAAACAAACAATACGTGTCAACCCTGACAGCACAATCGAACATTCTTACGTACACGGCATAAAGTTCAAACTCGGCCAATATATCAGTAGGGTTGTAACTCTAAGAAGCATCTGTCTCTATTAAAAGCTTATTGCGAGAAAGGATGGGTTAGTTGGCCTCACATGGACATAATTGTCGAATGCAGATGTCGCACGATCCCAACCGAGATTAATCGTAACGAGGGACGCACTATAATTATTCGGATTATATGTTTGGTGCAAACGATAAGCTGAACTTCTGTCCCGAGACTGTAGATTGTAAAATTTTAACTGCCACATCGCATTGCCCATCGGTTTCAAACCTATAGGTCAAGAGTTCGATTCCCAGCGGGGGTTAGCTACATGTTTTTAGGTACTCGATAGATAAAATTCCACCTGGCTAACTACTATCTTATCTAAATATGTTACCATAACAACAGGTTAAAAGTTAACCAGTTTCTCGGTACTTAATGATACTTAGTGGAGTGCGCTTTACCTTCAAACTTATCATCACTTGCTATCAGCTAAGAACGTTTAAGCGTAGACCAAACGTTTTCCCGTTGTAAAAAAAAACAATTATTAAAGTTTTCATATCTGACACAGACGTTTTTTGACTTGGCATGCAGTTGTTTTTTTTTGACTTTGGTTTTCTAACAAGATTTTTAATGACTTAAGTTTTTGTGAGTGACCAAAGTCTTATGTCTTGGACAGCACACAGACAGGCATGTAGTACACACGTAGGCGCCGATCGCGGCAGATCACGGTTAATCCGGCCAGCACGGCACACACGGCGAGTAATCCCGGGATCATTTGCAAATATTGGGCACCGACGACGGCATTTGCATTCGATTTGTATTGTTTTGATTTATAATAATGGTTGGTGATTCAAAATTTGCGATTGGGCTGATTCGAGGAGAACAGACTAAATCAAAAAGCGCTTGTTAGCTTATTTCAATTAATTGACAATTTAATAATTGAACATTCGTATCACCCACTTTAACCGGCTTCACCGTTAAGAAAGAGAATATTTTGTTAAACATAAAAAAGTATAAAATGCGGCGTTCAGACCATCACCACCTTCCTTGCAGTGATTCCGTAAAATTGAAATGAAATCAATGTTATTTTTTGGCGAATAAATATGTGTCGAACACTTCCTACTTGAAAAAGTTTTCCAGTATTCAGCAACTAGACCATGTTAAGTATCTATTTATATTTATTCTTATAGAGTATTCTATATTTTTTACCTTTTGTCTAGTCTAGTTTATTCGTTAATTATAGCCACGGCTTTAATCTGTCTGTGCACCATATAAATAAATAAATGTACAAACTTTAGGGTTACTACAGCCCGTGGCACGACAGCGTGTACCATAGACAAGTTTGCCTAACAAAAAAGGTTGTATGTATCCCCAATTCCGTCCGTCCAAATCGTAAACTAGTTATTAACAAGTCCAAGTTCTGTGTGATATGGTAATGTTATGGTAATGTGCGAACAATTTGCGAGACTCATGACCTTCGCCCAGCCCGGCCCCGCACTAACTTACCCTGTACTGCAGATGTGGGTACGAAATTAATATGTTTGGATTACATTATACCTACTATGAGATTTGCATATTCTTCGGTATGGAAGGGTTTATGTGTGACTGGAAGATGGGTTTAGCGGTATTGATTCTGGTTAGCAAGTGCAAAATTAGAATAAAAGTACCTATGCTTGTTACATGAATGCGTATTTTTTATTTTAGATGTCTACAAAAATTTCCTGAAGCACAGCCGCAGCGTTATTAATTATTTTTATAAAAGCCAAATTACAGTAACGTAATAACTGAATCACTAATCACTGAAACTAAAGAATAATATGAATGATATCTAAATTTGAAATATGACATGTACTCCAATCCTATCTAGCTAGCTAGTAGGGTCTATCAATAATCATTATAATATATAAGAACTTTTTGAAATGTAAGTTGGAGCATGACTTTCCTATTATGAATAATGATTTTTTTTTCTACCTAAATTCAAAACCATTTATTCAGTTTAGGTACAAACAAATAGCTTTTTTGAATGCCACTATGCCATCGGTTCGTAAGTCTACTCCGAAGAAGTAGAAGAACCGGCAACAAACTCAGCAAGTGTCAAGCTCTTTACAGCGTCAAACATACTGGTAAATGCCCTATCATAAGAGGACACTTTCCATCACAAATAAACACCCAAAAAATAAAGGCAAAGAGTAATTTTTTGTGTGTTGTGATTACCATCACACAAAAAATAAAAATAAAAAAAATTGACATTATCATCTTTCACAATTTTTAATAATTTATTATCTAAAAAAAAAATCACCAGGTAATAGGTTTCGTAAAGTATCTATCGTATGTCTTCCATCTATAATATTTGTAGTTCGAAAATTAAGGTAGATACATCACTTTCTTATTGTGAACAAACTAAACATATTTTAGGGACACAGCCGTTTTTACATTTCCACACTTTCCCTTTTTCCCAACAAACAATTGAAAGCGAAGACCGTATGATTAAATCACCCCAGCTCATCTAAAAAAACCGGAGGCGCGAAACCGATATGTACCAGTGTAGGTAGGCACAAAATAAATTGACACAGAAGGTAGGTAAGCTTAATAAGTTAACACTAGTGGTCGCCCAGTGGTCGACTTTCGACCGTAATTTTATAAAGGTTGCACGGATTGTATCCTAGGCAATGAAAAATTAAAAAAAGATAGAATGTGAGTTTGGATTGGCGTTGACAGATTTTGGCCGCTCCTCTTCCATTTTAGAAATTTTTGAAAAGAGTATCTATACGTGTGTGTCAAATAATAATATCATTGGTGTCAAATACATGGTAGTGTGTGTAATGTTTGTTTTATTGATTTAAAGTATTTTATGCATAATTTAAAAAAAAAAAATTAACATTCGGATAACCTTTTCTATATAAACTATAAGTCTGCGAAATTTCATACTCCTCCGTCCGCGCAATTTTCGTAAAAAAGAGGTACAAAGTTTTTGCTTCACGTATTAATATATATATACTGCGCTCGAACAACGCACACATCCCACACCCACGACCCGGTCAACCCGAGCCGAGGTCTTAGCCTTTAGAGGCGCCCTCGGGTAGTTCCGCTCCCGATTCGAAACGAACCTTCGGAGAATCTAGTAGGGAATGGGGACACGCACTAATGCGTGGTGGCCTTTCGCTCTAGAAAACTTCTGACGGTGCTTTGTTTCACACGGCTTGAGGAACCCTTCAAGTTTTACGAACGTTCTCAAAAAAGTTCGGTGACGCTGAAGATGCCGCTTAAGGTAATAAGCAAACTCTCTTCAAAAAGAAATCACACATAGATCATCTCACGGACACGGATCTTGCAACAACTCGAAACAGTCTGAGCGCAGGAGTGCCTAGTGTGAGTTTCATTTGACATTCGATCATGTTATCGTTCATGAGAATTGGTAAGGCATTGGGAGTGTCACCCGAGTTCTCCCCGTTATAACACGTGTTGTGAGACTCCATTTTAATTTCTATCTATCGTACAAGTACCTACCCTTATCACTATTATTAAAAAAACACTTGAAATTGGGCTAAGTGCTAAACGCGAAGCCATTAATTAAGATAATTAATTAATTAGTATGACATTGAAGCAGTGCCTCCCGGCGACATACAAGAAGAGTTAATTTGGGTTTCCAACATTTTGGGAATTCAACATTAAGCAAGTTCAACATAATATCAAACATATAATCCGGAAGGTTGAAATTTTGCCATACAAATTTTCGTTTTCGTACACATAATCAAATTAATACGGATAGTATACCAAACTCTCACTAGGCACTGGCGTTACCAGGTGTCCCGATTTGCGCGGAACGTCCCGATTTTCAGGGGTCTGGTCCCGATTTATCCTTGATCGGGACGCCAAATTTCCCGATTTTTCACTAACCTCCTTAGTGAGTAATTTCGATTAATTCTCAATTCTCTCTCCCATGGCGGGAAGAAGAGAAAATTCATGTTGCTATAATACGAAGAAGTTTATCTAGTTTTAGTCTTAATTGTTTTCATCCAATCATGACGATTCACAAAAACCTGCATTTTTTTATCAATTGAGTAGCTATCCCGATTTGAAATCCCAAATCCTGATTATTTTTGGCTTCCGCCCCGAAATTTGACACACTGGACCTGGCAACACTACTAGGCTGTCTACGTGTGCGATGCTCGCACGTTTGTATGAAATTGCCTTCTGCAGTCACCTTGTATTGTGGTACTAGTATGGGACGGATATCGTGCACGGCAAATGGATACAGATAAGTCGGCAACATCCCGCCGGGCGAGCGGATTCATATCGGAATTAATAATCTTGATCCGATGTGGGAATAACTTGTTACGTGTGATGCGTGTTGGCGATGCTGTTGTGATTGGATGTGGTACTTTTGGTTCAAAAAATAGACTTCCTGAATGGGTAGTAGGTATAAAATTTATGGACGATTCAAAAGAGAGAGAGAGAGAGAGACATTTATTGACCACACACACATACATAAAATATAACAATAAAAACAAACAAAAGGTCAATCAGGACCTCGCTTCAGCTTGTGTTGTTGCGAACGAAGCATGTCGCAACAACGCTGGTATTCTGGCGGAGCCTGTCGCCGCGCCGGTGCGCGGTGCAAAACAATATTATATGGACAACGTACATTACAAACAAACAAACAAATGAGACAGAAAAAATAAAAAGAAATAAAAAACAAGCGTTGGCAGAAAGACCAAAACTCCTTAGCCTTTAGGGGTTTGAGCAAAAAAAACACCTGTCAATTCGAGACGTAAAAAGAAAGAAGGATTCTTGGCGGGAAAGTGAAGCGTCATGTCGGCGGTTTTGCTTTATTTTCTAAAATTTGTGTTTTGTCGAATATTAATGTGAAATAATGGTTGATTATTAACCGTTAAGTGTTCGTGAGTGTGCATAAGTGTTGGCAAATGAAACAAAACAGTGCAACATTACTTTTCAAATTCTCTCAAGAAGCTCGCGTGAGGACTTAGTAAAGCCCCACATCTTTACTGAGATACTCGAAGGGTTGGGGGGTATATCATTTCTCACTTCCCATTTCTAAATATTGTTTATTTATGTATTACTTGTAAGAAAAATTACTTTGACACTGGCTAAATGTGCTAATCGCACGAAGCCACCAACTAATAAAATAAAATAATAAAGAAAGAAAAGGAATGTTGCCAAAAGCATCTTTTCTTAACTATATAAACTATCATGGTCACTTGCAATAGAGTAATTACTAACGGGATTCTTACTTACCATGTTTATTATTTGTGAGTATCCGTTACTTCGGCACAGTTGCATACGCCATGATGATACTTTATTCAGTAATTCCGCGATCATGGCGTATAATCCCATCCCGTTAATAACTCACTCTATCACTTTTCTTAAGTTTATTTATTATTAATAATTATCTTGTCACATCGCCTAAGTATTTAATGTTTAATTCACATTTTGTCACACCAAAGACATGCAACACACCAATAAGTAAAAAAATATTGTTCTCACGGGGTCCTGAGGCTAAATGCACGGTTTTGGCAGAATAACAGTGTCTACTGCTAACACAGTAGGCATTTGATGAGTCGAGGCCCATTTGCTGATGTAGCACACATACTTCAATGGGCACCAAACTGACAGAATACTGTTAGTTTTTTTATTAGATTTTTATTTTAATATTAAAATATTAACGTTGTTGTTTTTGTTGATTTAATTCTGTTTGTATTTATGTGTGCTTATGTAGTAAATAAATGAATGTCTATGTGTATGTCTATGTCTATTTGGATAAAGAAATTTGACTTTGACTTTGAGTGAGGAGTACAATTCTGATATAGTGACGAGCATTTATTTAACTTTATGTCAAGTGATTAACTTAATTATCGCAAGGACACCAGTGTTTGACATTAGTTTTCGCCAACAGACATACTGGAATTTCATTTAAATTATAAGAGGAAACGCTAAGGTCGTTTTTCCATACAAACGTAGTCCCCTGCTTCCTCCCTGGAAAATACTACTAGAGCAATATTTTTTTCCCGAAAATCTATGACCGCTATTGCCATGTCCCTATGTTTTCCTTTTTTTCATAAATTTATTATTAAAAAATATATGAACCTTTAAAAACCTTAAAAATTGGCCAGATTTCGCTGTGCTCAGACATCCAGCAAACAAAGACGAGATTATATAAAAAAAGCATTTATTAGTATTATTGAGTTTGAGTCAGTAAGCGTGTGAGCCAGAACTTTTCATTTCATACTTATGAAGAAGAATACTTACGAAGAAATGCTCTTCACATACTTATGTGAAGAGTATTTCTTCGTAGCTTTACGTTAAGTAATATTAGGTGGATTCAATTTCCCGTGTTGTGTGCCGATACGTCGCGGCGACACGAGTAATGCGATTTAAATGTGTTTTGGTCGCAATTATACCATAATGACGTACGTTGGGAACTGTCATGAAGGTGAAAATTGTCCAAGGCATATATTGTTAAGAAACTTAATATCGAAAGTGAAAAAGGCTTACTATCTTTGTTGGTTCTTTGCCCCGAATTAAAACCATCTAAAAGCAACTGGAATAAATGCAGAATAAGTATATGTATAAAAAATCTTTTACCGCACTTTTAACCCTTTAATGGGCAAAGCATGTTGAAATTTTTCATTGGTTTTCGTCTTTATGTTAAGGTAATAAAGTTAAAATTATGGTGTCCAATATATCGACAGAGCCCTTTAAAGGGTTAAAGGATTTAACTGTATCACTCTATTTTAAATCTGTTGTGAATGAAGGCTTGTAGGAATAAGTAGGATGATGAATAGGTTAGTTTCATTCGCTCTCTCTGGTATAAAGTTTGTTGTTATTAAAAAAATAGTTTCCTTAAAGTGAATCCGTGTTGTTATTTAGACCCACTAATAGATAAATAATATACATTTCTAACATTATTTAGCTTTCCACGGAAACTACTCAGTTTCACGGCCGACTTGAATCAGGGTTTGAATGTTTCGCTCAAGGTTTCGCTCGCATTATCAATATTCGAGTGAATCTTTCGAACTCTTCGTAAGTTGGCTAGTGATAGATTCACAAGTCCTTTGTAAAATACTCTTGTGTGGTAATTTTATGTCTGAACTGTTAAGGATATGCATGGTAATACACACACTTGATTATACAAGCAATAGAATCAATTTCATCTTTTTAAAAATTTCATATAGAACATGATGATAAACACTGAGATTGCCCAAAATTAAGTCATAGATTTTGAAATCAGTAATTTATTCAGTGCGTTCTGATTATTAACATTTGACTGTATCAGACCGTCCGTTGGTACTTCGGCCGAGATGGCTCCAGCGCGAGTTAGCGAACTAATCCGTACGCATTCAGCTCCTGCCAACTTTCCGTACGATATCATTGTTCTGTCCGACGATCAGAGGCGAGAGATATCTGCGCGAGCGGTCTGCAATAAGGGCCTGCTCGGTACGTCGCGAATCTCACGTATTTGATCGCTTGTTACCCGATATACAAGTATTGTTACATATGATGAGGGAAACTGTATAGAGCTGATTAACTACACAGTGGTTCTAGGTATCTATCATATTGATATTTTTTTTATTTAATTTGTCATACAATCTGTACAATTTAGGGTCATGTCTCAATAGAACGTTAATGTCTCCATATATCTATTTTAGCTATTGAAGAATCTGGTTTATTTCTTCAATGTTGTAATATTGAATGGAAATTAAAAACAACTTTAGGCTAAAATACCTTTAACTGGGTTTCATAAATCGCGTTCGCTTTGATGCAGATTGCACATTAACCAATATTAAAATTAATGATATATACTGTAGAATAGATTAAGATTTTAGAGTGATTTTAAATGAGAAATGATAGTCGCTCCAAACGCCAGGAGTTTTAGTAATTTGTGGGCATTTTCTTCACGTGGACTTAAGCGACGTTGCACTATTTTTAATAGTTGACAACACACGGTCACGCAAAACACACATTTTAGATAAGAAAACAAAATTGGGACTTCTTGCCGGGAAAGTGAAGAGTCATGTTTGCGGTTTTGTTTTATTTTCTATGTGCTAAGTCGAATATGAATGTGAAATAATTATTCACCGTGTGGTTATTAACCGTTAAGTGTTTGTAAGTGTGCATGATTGTTGGCAAATAAACAAAATGGTGCAACGTCACTTTTCAAATTCTCTCAAGAAGTCCGCGTGAGGGCTTAGTAAAGCCCCGCTTTTTTAATGAGATAATCGAGGGGTTGGGGGTATATCATTTCTCACTTCTCATTTCTATTATCATTCATCATCATCATACAGGAAAGAAATATTGTTTATTTATGTATTTCTTGTAAGAAAAAATAATTTGACACTGGCTAAATGTGCTAATCGCACGAAGCCATCAACTAAAGGAAAAAAAAAACAAACAATATTGCAAACATTACTCAGTACTTTCTTTCAAAGAAGTCTTTCATGTTTGATGCCGATGCCGGCCTGACTTTTTTATGGCGGTAATATCATCTCCATGTATGTGCACAAATAAGGAAGACCGCGATGTGTACAAATCAAATAGGCTGCGTCTCGTCCAGTCAATCAACAGTTTCAAGATGTTTGCTCGTAAGACCCGCGCGTCTTGCGAGCCGTCTGCTTCTCGCTATCTGCTGGCCGCCAAATTCTCGGCAATATTGTCTATGCTCGCTTGAATACTAGCTTGTAACTGGTTCGATTGATTTTCATGCGAACAAATAAGCATTTTTTTAAAGAGTTTGCAATCATGCCTAGACTAAACTAAAGACTAGTATATCGGCTCTGATTGACCGCGGGGTGGGGGGAAGCGCCCAGGTACTGTACCTGGTTAGAGCGCGTGTGACCCGGCTCGTCGTACCCTTGTTCTTTGAGTACAGTGTCTTGAGATAGTGTGCATGTTTAGTGTATCATGTGAATGTTTAATGGCATATTGAGGTTGTAAGTATGATGAAAATGGTTATTACAGTCATCCTTGTACCGTGAATAGCTCCATATTAATCGTACTGCCCACATGCTCGATAATAGCTTAATGATCTACCTCATTATGTAGGTATGCTATGCTAATACCGCATAAGTGTTTATTATGAGTTCAGCACAGCGTATCCTTACATAAAAATGGTCGCTTTAAGCCAAGCCTCAGGAGTTGAGGTTCCTCATCATCATCATCATCATCTCACCCAAAAGACGTCCACTGCTGGACAAAGGGCTCCTCCAAGGATACATGAGGGGTATTTGCCGTAATCGCCACGCTTGGCAAGCAGGCAAGAGAGTAACCTCAGAAGGATGCTGCTGCCCATCCTCTGGAATAGCCCCTTAGTCGGCTTTTACGACACCCACGGGAAGATATAGGGTGGTGCAATTCTTTATCCCCGGCACCACACAGGGCATTTAACAGCAGGTGTGATGAATTTCAAGTGATTACCCATAAGATATTAAAAAATAAATAAAAAAGGCATTATAATTATTTATTTAAAAAAGAAACTCTCAAACACACACACACACACGCACACACATTCACACCCCACACACACAGAAATAATAAAAAAATACTTATATTTTCTTGTTGCCATTCCGTTGTTTCTTTTTTTTTCTCCTCTCCTTTCTTTTTATTCTTCTTTTATAAGTACTTTGTTTAACTAAATATTCATAAACCTGTAGTTGCACTTACATAACTATGTGTACAATTCTATATTTAAGTTAAAACTGTCGAGGAATCACTGACACTGAAAAAACAGTTTTTTACTAGTTTCGATGTCAGGGACTCATCCCTTTAGATTCAAAGAAAATAAACCTAGACCTATAAGAATATTACCATGTAAACACTATTGTAATCACATCATTTTTGGGTTCTGAATAAATGAATTTATTATTTATTTATTATTTATTTTTATTAATTATTTTTTATTTTTTATATGTACATGTCCACTGCTGAACAAAGGCCTCCCCAATGATCTCCACAACGACCGGTTTTGTGCTGCTCGCATCCAGCGGCTTCAGTATATGTCATGACATAATACGCTACTTAATTTTTTTAAATCAGTTATTGCATCTGTCTGCCTGTCTCTAACCAATCTGTATTAGTTTGAACTCCAGGTATTACTAATGTTCACACCGGAACCCGTAGGGTAGCTACCGTCCCATTTGCATGTATGAGGGATCGTGTCCCAATCGTGTCCCGGCCGAGTCCCGGATCAACTGGATTAGTGATGCGCTGCGATCGATGTGTCAGGAATTGCTAAGTCTAGATTCATAGCCAGGTGCATTATTGCTTCGTATACCCATTTCAAGAGAGCTATGTAAAGAAAAAGTACCGTTCAAAGTGTATGGTTCAATTTATTAAAAAAGTGGTTAACAACTAAGGTTTTTTCTTTGGTCAATCATTAGGTTAAATATAATTATGTATTTACAGCCTTTGTATTGGCCTTATTATAAGTATTATAATTACTGTCATGTCAGTAATTTTTTTATTGTTTAACGTTTTGTTTTAAAATGTTAACTTTTTATTTTTAAGTGCTAATTGCTGAACTGAAGCTAAATTCTAAATCAAATAAAGGTTAAATCCAAATAAAGGTTCAAGTCCTGGCTGGGTCGGGTAGGCGTTTAATTTTTTCACTGTATTTTAAAAATATTTGGTTTGTTTTAAGTTTGTATGTTAGAAATCAAATAAAGATGCTAGAAAGTCAAATATCCAATTGGAGGATATGTAAACCGCCTTTGTGTCCTAGTAGTTAGCAGACTATAGGTCTCGAACCTGTGTCCCAACCTGGCAATTGAACCCAAGATATCTGTTCACTGGCCGACCGTTTTACCACTCGGCCTTGAACACATATTTTTTATTCTGCTACTTCCCAGTAGTGAATTTAAAAAAATCTTAGTTTCTCCTTTTATTTTTATTTATTTATTTATTAGATTCATCAACGTTTGTTTACATTTTTTCCAAACAGATAACAGTTGGGCAAATACATAACTAAATGTAATAAGCATTTACATGTAAATACCGCATGAACCATATTATTAGAATACTAAGTTATTCTAAAATATTTAATTATACATGTTTATACTTATCTATAACGATTATAATTATCCGCCGAAACCAACAGCTTATCACCACAAAGGCATACCATAATTGGTTGTTAACTAACATTCCGTAAAACTAGCCAACTCGTTTATATCCATTTCTTATTGCATGAATAATAGCGTGCCAACAAAGGTTCTACTCTAAGTATGTTAGTGCCTGCATTAATGCAATTTAATCAGCGTGCACGCATCACGAGCTTGCGCCCACGCGCTTTACTGTTCCATAGGACCGTTAGGGCGTAGCACAGTGGAAGCTATACAACGTGACAACATAAAGGTGTGGTCAAAATGAAAAGATTCAAAGCGTATCCGATCTAGATCTTGTATGCAGAGTTACTAAGACATAATTATTAACTCTAATTTGTTATACATTTTTAAACGATTCAAACTTTCCTACACTCACACCAATTATTTAGGCCAAGAGAAGCTTCGTTTTGAAACTCGTTAAATGGTTACTAGACGGATAAACATACTTAAAATACTTAAATACATACTTATTATACATATAAAATACCCAGACCCAAGACAATTTAGAAATACAATAATTTCTAAATTGACCCGACCGGGGATCGAACCCGGGACCTCAGAGATGGCGACACCATGAAAACTGGTGTACAAACCACTCGACCAAGGAGGTCGTTTTATTATTTCTAATTTCCAGCAGTCCAATTTATTTTTACTTGCGATCGTGAAAGCTATTCTTAGGTTTACTTTAGCAGACTTTGAAAGTGACTTTTACTTGGGTTAGAAGAGCAATCCAAACCTATTGCATGCTTTCAGTTTTTCTTGCTACCCTGCAATCCCGGAATCCTTAAACAAAGGGAAATGGCTTGTCAGTACACCAAATTAAAATATTATGACCTTACTTTGGAATACCCGAATTATCTTGGCCTTACTTCGCGATGTGTTGTTTATGTTAAAAGAACTGTTCACAGCCATGATGAGGTTAATAATAATAATTAATGATTTTCGGTTTCAACTCGACTTTTTAATCGATGTTTATAGTTACTCGTTTGTCTACTGCGTAGGCAAACGACCCTAAGGCCCTATAGAAAATAATCTCCGCAGGTAGTGGACTCTCGCGCAACCAAAACAAACCGCCTCTATGAAGCTTCAGCTCTTATGCGTCTGTGCCCTGTAAGTTTAATAAATCTACTACACTTTGAAGTGAAATACAAATTGATTTGCGACAGAAATAGCAATATAAAGCAGACGTAAAGCTTAGCATATCTTCCAGTGTGCAGCCGCCCGCTCCAAGTATGCACATGGTAATGTAATTTAAACAAATGTCCGCGACAGTGTGTGAGAACAGATAGCCGAGGTGACGCCCGCTGGTTTATTACGAGAGATCTGCGCGCCAACTAATGCGCTGCGACTGCGCACATTTCACATTTTGATCCGGTTCTTGCGCTACGAAATAAGTATCAGCTGAATAGAAGAGTAGATAGAGAATAGCGGTGGAGCACTGTGCGTTGCTTAGTGGATGGCTGATCAAAAGGAGACACAGGGGGGCATTTATTGGACAGATTCGTCGTAAAAATGCAATTTAATCATCTTACTCATCTTAGTTCACATTCTGCCTCCACCGACTGCTGCTGAGTAGCACAAAATTTTTTAAGCTGCAATTTGTTTTCCAGATAGCCGCGGATCGTGCTCGGTAGCCTGCACTTGAAGAGGTCTATGTCCAGCAGTGGACTACTATAGGCTGATGATTATGATGATGGTGATATTATTTTCTAGATATTTTAGTATAATTCCATATAAATGTTTTTATTATTTTGAATTTTGCATTTACAATCTATACTAATATTATAAAGAGGAAAGCTTTGTACTTTTGTATGTATGTTTGTAACGAATAAACTCAAAAACTACTGGACCGATTTAAAAAATTCTTTCACTATTAGAATGCTACATTAGCGCCGAGTTACATAGGCTCTATTAAAAAAATGTCCACCCGTGCGAAGCAGAGACGGGCCGCTAGTGCTATATAACCTTATTTTTAGTTTATACGAAACCTGAAAATTGTTTGTTCAAGAAAAGAATAGAATTTATATAGCAATAGAATCGATTTCAATACATATTTTTTATACCATGTTACATTTTGACCAAATAATATTTACAAAATCTCAAATAAAGTATAACCTACTAAAAACACAACGGGACAGCACAAAAAGCTTGTAACTTCGTGAGTTTTCAAGATATTATTTTAATTTTTTTTGTACTGATTCTTTAAATGAAAATATTTGACCCGTGTTTCGAGTTTCGTATAGATTAAAAATAAGGTTGTATATAGTTAGGTACAACCCGCGACCCTGCGAACCCGCAACCTTTGGATAACCAGTCCAATGCTCTGACCGCTGAGCTACTGAGGCCCCTCCCCGCCGCCTCGGTTCGATTCCCACTCGAGATTCCTGAGGCTAGTTGATTTTTTCTAGTAAAATTTAATCTTAAAATAACTTATTATTTTTTTATGTTTATTTTAACTTATTTTTGTATTGCCTATTTCGAAAGTCTTACCTCAACCATAGAATCTCTACATGCTTGATTATGATAACGTCATCTAACTAGCCAAAGGACGTAAGTCGAAGTTACGTAAAGAAAAAGTCATTCATTAAGTCATTCTTACATAATAAACAACGCCTCAGTGGCCGAGTGGCAAGGCTCTCGGCCCGATAACCGAAGGCCCCGGGTTCAGTTCCCAGGTCGGGCAATGTGTTTCGGATTTTTGGATACACAGCCCGGGATTGTGATCACCAAGCCGCATTTAAGCCACAAACCACAATACCATAAGTCGTAGTGATGACTAGATTTTAACGATGGAGGCATTTGCCCAGCAGTGGGCCAGTATATAGGCTATTTACTTTACATAAAAATTAGAAACTTCGACGTCTTCATAATTGTCGGTATGATGACGTCATAAAATCACGCACGCCGCACCCACAGCAGCCGCGATCCGTCACGCGTCTGCTGAGCGGGATCGCGACGCATGGCTGAGGACCTATTGTGGAAATCGGGATATCGACATCGCTGTCTTCGTCGCATCTAGAACGTAATGTATTTAGGTAGATACATAAGTAAGATTATTTACTTACTTTACTGGCGCAGGTATCTACACATATCTATTGTATATTATGAAGGTTTGATTTGGCTGTTGTTTTAATTAATACCGTTGGTTACGTAAAAAATTGTTTCACGACGACAAGAAACAAGCTCATATTTCGCACTAACCTTTAAAAAAAATCTGATAATAGTATCACAGTCTCTTGACACTGTGATAGTATCATAAAAGAGCTATTTATAATACACCTTTATTAAATAAAACAAAGAAGTCAAAGAAAAATACCGATTTGGTGTATCAAGGTTTTTGTTGAAAAAAACCTAAAAATTTTGCAGTATCATCATCATCATCATCATCTCAGCCAAAAGACGTCCACTGCTGGACAAAGGCCTCCCCCAAGGATATGAGGGGTAATTGCCGTAATCGCCACGCTTGGCAGGCGGGTTGGCGATCGCAGTAGGTTGAGGGTAACCTCAGAGAGATGCTGCTGCCCATCCTCTGGATATTTTGCAGTATAAGAAAAAGAAAAATGTCAGCGTTCAAATGACACTGGCAGCGATTTTTTTAAATTATGCTTTAAGTTATGCGTTGTTCACTAACCAGCTACACTACTTCTTTCCAGAATTGTCTACCGGCACTAGATAGGCGCATGCGCAGCGGTGCGTGACCGATTGTCTCATTAACTGTGTGTACAGTTAACGCCGCCCACTCATCTACTGGCACCGGCATAATTGACCTTCGGTTAATTAGGTTGACTGTACTTCCCTTCAATACTGTCATAACCCGGGATGTGGCGATTTAGCAAAGATTGTGGTAGTCCACGTCTGATAAATGAACAAATTATAAGCCATAATCTGATATTGCATCTTTCAGAATGATTTGGAGTGTTTAAGTAATAAATAAATGTGACAATATCATTAATTAATAATTATTGATAAGAAAATAGTTAAGTGAATGTTACAATAAAAATCTCCACGTATAGTGTACATTGATCATTGTGACTTCTAGGCTGATGATTTATTTATAAGTAGTACTAATTTTATTAAAAAGAAAATAATTTTTTTAGACATTTTTGAAAAAATATGAAAATACGTTTTACGCACTTTTGCCAACGTACCACTTACGTTTTATTATCGACATTAAGGTGGTCTCGCTTGATTAGATACCCGATAGGCGATATGTGTTCTACACTCGGGGTCAATCCACTGACCTATGAAGCTGTTCCATGTAGGGAATATTATATAAATAGCAGTTATTAGAAAGCTCATTCGAGGCCCTTCAAGAATAATGAGACGAAAGATAAAGTTCATGCCATCAAAACCAATATAATAAGTAGGTACACAATTGCAATTGTTTAAAATGCTTAAGTATGTACTTTGTAATCTAGTTTACTCTAGTCCATTCTACCACAGAACCCGTAATAGCTTCATATTTTGTATGGCATACGGGTAAAAGCACTTGACCTTCATCTCAGCAGATACACGGATTCCTCAATTACTGAGGAACTGGTCATCTTACCTCTTACTGTCGGACCACAACTAATGCTACAACATTGATGGTATGGTGACATATTTAGGTAAGATGGTGGTAGTTAGCCAGGCGGACAAACAAGCCCTACCACCAACCAAACCGAGCACACAAACATGTGGGGGCTGGGAATGGAACCCGTGACGTCTGGGTCTAAACCGGTGGACTTAACTACTAGGCCACAGAGGCGGAACTGGACTTACAGGAAAGTGTAGAGCCAAGTCTGCGATTCACTTTTATTTTCAAAAATGTGTGTTATGTCAAATATTATTAGAAAGTATTAGTGGATTGTCAAGCGTTCGTGAACGTGAGATGAGTGGTGGAAAAAAACGCAAAACTTTTACGCAGAGGACGCTTTGTTTGTTAATTGTCAAACATTCTGTATAAAAATCGGCCTGTTTTCGTTTTTTTGCTTTAAGTGGTGTCCTTTTGGGTGCATACAAAGATTTAGGCAATGTATTCTTAGTGGCGAATCGCAGATCTGAAGGAAGAATTGAAAAAAGGGGTGCGCCGCGTCAAGGAAAGAAAGCTGATTTGATAGAAAGGTAAGTTTTAGTATAAGTTCCACGCCTACTTCACGCTTCTAGATTACTACAACTATTTAAATTAAATAAATAACACACTTCAGTAATGAAAATTGTAAAATATGATGTTAGAAGTTAAACATTTTATTTCTGTTATAGATTGGAGGCTTAATATGACATTAACTGCAATTTTGATAGCATCAAAACTAGACTAAATGTCTTTCCGATCGCTCTGTTCGGGCTGCAGTAGAAGGTTCTGCTGTGTTCCAGGAAAATTGTGTTGGCACCGCTGATTTCATCAAAAATTTACGCCGAAGTAGAAAACCTGTTACAACAAATTTTAAAATATATAAACAAATGTTACAACTGGATATATCGTTTTTGTTACAACATAATAGTATGTTGCTTTAAAGTTTCTTCTTCATAGCTCTTTCCCATTTTTTCTTAGTGTAGAATTTGGAGGAAATTTATGTGAACCTATTTCTTCATAACCAAAGGCCACACGTCGACCCGTTATTTAATAAAGTTAAGGAATCCTATTAAATTATAATAATTTGTATGAGTTTGAAAGCTGGTGTGTAACAAACACTTGGCGCCCTCTAGAATGAACTATTTGACGGTTTGCTTCCCTGAAGAACAAAACACGGAATCGTCACATTTTAAATTTGATATCTCAGTAAAGCCCCTTTACTGATACGCAAGGGGTTTGTCGGGAATATCATTTATCACCAATCATTTTTATTATCATTCATTATTATTTAACCAACAAAGAATATTGATTTATAACTTTGACACGAAGCCATTAAGGAAAAAATACCTGCATAGATTTATAGACCTTAATATTTAAAATGCACTTGAAACAAAGCGAGCAGTCCGCAGAGCCGTAAATGTGCATCGCAGGGAAGCGTTGTTTTGTGCACTTCCGACTTTTTGCATCGGAACTGTAGTCGTGGCTTCCTGGAAGTCGCTGTGGAAAAATATAGCTGCAGCTTTGATTCTGGAGAGGTCTCGTTATAGCGAAATATTGGAATAACTATGAAATCTAAGATGTTACTTTGTTTTATGGATGAATGTGCAGTATGGTATGTAGGCTGTAATTGGAAAGTAAGAACTATAACGTTTAGACATATTTATGCATGTGAATTGATACTTTTGAAATTATGAATGCATATACGACGAGGAAGACCCATTTAAATAGGAAGAACTTAACCTATAACCGCAACTACTCACTAACTATCTTAACACTTCACTGTTGGCACACAACAATACTATAATAACGTTGTTGTTATGGCGACAGATTGAGATAAGCTGGTGTAAACCCAGGCTGTTTAATTACAAGCCTTTCCACTAACCAAACAGAGTACAATAGTATTAAAGAAGTCTAAACCATAAAGTTTGATTCACAAATTTTCTATTAAATGTAAGTAGTTAAAATTGTTCCATTCGTATTGCTTTTTATTTAAAGACTAGTGGTCGCCCGCGATTTTGTTGGAGAAGACTCGGTATGTATCCTATATCATAGTCCGGGTCATGGTCTGTCTATGTGCAAAGTTTCATCCAAATCCATTCAGCCATTTTCACGTGATGCGCGGTCAAATAAACAGACAAACAGATAAACAGACAAAAATTCTAAAAACTGTTGGAACGTATTCTGTTATCGATTCTAAGTATCCCCAGCCAACTTTTTTTCGAATATCTTCCATGTACAGACTTTTGACTTTCTTTAGCTTTATTAAATGTAAGTTTTATGTAGTCCTCTTGACTGGGTGAAGAGTGTGTGTCCATTTTGATGTAGCATAAAGAAGAGTAGGATAGCACTTGCAGAAACTTTAGGTTTTCTTTTAAATGAATGTCCCAATTCGTAATTTTTCTTTAGAAAATAGGTGGTGGACTCGTAATAAATCTTGGAGTATCTACTCCTTGATTTATTATTAACTCTTCAATCGATTAACTAATCGATCGAAGAGTTGATCCCTTTCGTGGTTTAGTTAGCGCAGTGTTGTTTCGCCATGCACGTGCTTACAAAATAAATGATATAATAAAAGTTGGAAACTATTGAGATCTATGATGTTACATTATCTTATGGGATGAATATACAGTAACTGGTAAGTATGTGGTAAGAACTCATGTTTAGACACACTTAATATATGCTTAAATCTGAAGAGTTTGCAGCTTAACGTCCAGAGGTAAAAGATGAAAGCGGGCAGGCAGGTAAATCAGATGCAACGCAATAGTCGCATAACAATTTTTCATTTTTTCGCAGTTTTGAGTTATGAAATTTTAATGAGATAGCTGGAGAGATTAAGAGTCAGAAAGTCATTTCCCGGTGAAGGAGAGTGGAGCGGGAAAAAAGGATTGCCTCAGTCGTATCGTTTGTTTGAGTCGGGCCACTAACAGAGCGGGCTGATTTAGATGTAGGTAGCTACCTATAATATGGGTTCATTTTTAATTTGTATAATATAAAATAAGTACAAAGAGTAATTTATGGAACATAATTATTTTATTTTATTTTAATATATTTCAAAATTTACAGCTCTTAATCTAATTTAACAAACTTAAACATACAGCAAATAACGATTTTTTTATATACTTATAAAATTTGTAAATAAGAGGAGACACACATTTTTAAACCTGAAGCGTTATTAAGTTCACTAGTATGCTATACATAAATATGAATATACACATACAACTTGTTGATTTGCATTCACGCCATATTCATAGCAGCAGTCGTATTGCTTATACTTATTACAAATAAATTATAAAAAGAATATGAAAAAATAATAATCATATTTTCAAAATCTGTAAATACGAATCGCACGTCTGCGTAGCACTAAAAAATAAACGCTCGTTCGCGTACGCCCGCTCACCCGACCACGAGTAGGTAGCAACAAGCTCGAGCTTCGCGGCGCGCCCGCAGCTTTGTCGGCGCGGCGAGCGCCGGCGGCCGGCGGGCGGCGGGCGCACGCCGCACGCATCAAAGCCAGTGTGCCGCGCAACCCCGAACGAGTGACACATTTCTTAGCCCTAGCGAATTTGGAGCGAAACGTGTTCTTAGGTGTGTTGTTTGTGTGTGTAAACAAAGTAAAATGACGGAAAATTATTCTAACGTAGAACTTGTGGAGATGGTGCGATTATACGCAATTAGTGGGAACAGTCTACGTCGAGCCGTGGTCATGTTTGTGGAAATGTTTCCAAACAGACCAACTCCATCGCGCGAGGTAATGCTTGCTGCCACGCAACGACTGAGGGATCATGGCCAGTTCAACGTTCCTCGACATGCGCAGGGTCGCGGCAGTGTGGGCCTCTCAGTCGATTTGCAAGAGCAAATACTCGAATACTTCGAGAGGGAACCACGTGCCAGTACTCGTGATGCTGGCCGCCACTTCAATGTCCACCACACAACAGTCTGGCGGCTTCTTAAGTCGGAGCAACAGCACCCGTTCCACTTCAGAAGAGTTCAAGAATTGAACGAGCAAGATCATGCCGCCCGGGTCACTTTTTTTCACTGGGTACTAGAACACCGAGAAGCCAGCATTCTATGGACGGACGAGTGTATGTTTACGCGCATCGGTGTTTACAACGTCCACAATGAACATTGGTGGGCTCACCGCGAACAGAACCCGCATAAGACCAAAAAAGATTCGTTCCAGCATAGGTTTAGCATCAATGTGTGGGCTGGCATTGTTGGTGGACATTTACTCGGGCCCTATTTCATCGAGGGTTATCTCAACAGCAACTCGTATTTGCAACTTTTGCAGCACGTAGTTGACGTAATGCTTGACGACGTGCCACTAGCTCTTCACCGGAATCTCTTTTACCACCAGGACGGGGCACCTCCGCATTATGGACGCCAAGTGCGCGATTATTTGGACGAAGTGTTCGGAACCGAGTGAATTGGTCGAGGTGGGCCAGTGCCCTGGCCTCCGAGGTCGCCAGACTTGACTCCTTGTGACTTTTATTTGTGGGGAGACATAAAAAGAATGGTTTATAAAGACGAAATCACGAGTGTTGTGCAGTTAAAACAAAATATTTTAATGGCTTTTGAGAGTGTAAGGTCAAATCGTAGTGTGCTGCAAAAGTTACCTAGAAACTTAAGGCGCCGTGCTCATTTGTGCATAGAACGTGAAGGTGCCCACTTTGAACAGTACCTGCGAGTATCTTAAACATGATCAGTAAGTACCTAATAATAGTTTATTGCAACAAAGTATACTTATGCGTAAGAGTAAGCCACTTTACCACAGAATACATAATAGTACCTACAAGTTTACGTAAGTTCATCGACTTAATGTCCGCCTGCTGCGCTCTTGTGTACCTACTACGGTCTGCACCCCTATTCTCGTCAGTCGACGGTCGCTATTCTAATTTACACTGAGATCATTTTATTAATCAATCGGTTCCTTATTACTTTCTCCGTGTTAAAAGTATTTTTTAGTCATTAAGTGTACCAATTACGATCAGCTGTAAATTTATGGCGGGAATGCAAATCTACTACCTGTATATATATATATATATATATATATATATATATATATATATATATCATCATTATCAATCAATCAATCATTATTTTACATAGAGGTGGAAAGTAAATTGCAAATGTCATTTTTAAAAGAGCTCAATAAGGAACAGACTAAGTATGTTAAAGAAAATTATAGTAATGTGTTGCTTGACGGCACATAAAATGATAATGTAGCTTCATTAAACCTAATGAGCTGTTCAAAATCATTAGTCTATAAAGGTCCTACTGTTGGGAGAACGAATGAGTTGAAAGAAAAGCAAGTTAAAATACACATGAAATAAAGCGAAGCTCCATCCGCAGAAATTCAATGCATCGCAACGTTGTTTTGTGCACGAGACCTCTCTAGGTCTAAGACTAATTTGTAATGTACAATAAAGTAAATAGTACCTAGTCTTATAAGTCCTACATCTGGGCAAAGGCCTCCGTTATTGGATCATGTCATCGCTGCAAATTGATGTGAACTATGTGAATGGTTATCTATTTAATACCTTTAAACGAGCCATTCTTGTATATATCTATATATATAATATGAATCTCGGAAACGGCTCCAACGGTTTTCATGAAATTTAGTATGCAGGGGGTTTTGGGGGCGATAAAATTGATCTAGCTAGGTTTCATTTTTAGAAAATTACCAAAAAAAATACCGGTAATCCAGGTAGTACCGGTAATCTAGGTATATTATTAATACGTGAAGCAAAAACTTTGTACCTCGCGGATGGAGGAGTATGAAATTTCGCACACTTATAGTTTATATACAGAATGCTTTTTTTAAATTATACATAAAAAACTACATTAAATTAAATAAACACATTTTTCAAAAACAACAAAAATGGAAGAGGAGCGGCTGAAATCTCCCAATGCCAATCCAAACTCACATTCTTTTACCAATCTACTGGTCACAGGGAGTTTCCCTGTGTCCATGCACGGACCCTGCAAAGGGTTCGAAACGTCAGGATAAACATTTATTAAAACTAAAGTAAAATAAACGCGAGTAGATCCGTAAAAGTTGATTCATTTCAATGTGTGGTGTTTGCGTAAATTTTAGAAAACAGTTAATTATGTAAGATAATAGCGTTTTCTGTGGCCGCACACTTGAACCCGTATCCCGTACCTACTCGAGGGTAATCCAACGTTTCGGTTTCGGCTTGTGTGCCGCTTAACCGACTTTTTGTATCGTTTTTCTGATTTTCCCGTTTTGTTTTGTTTATTTATTTATTATTTTAGTGGCGCACTCGCGACGCGGTCGTCTGCCCGCTCGAGCGTCGTTACTGTACAAATTATGTGTTTTTTTTTTTATTTTGAAGTGATCAGTTGCCTTATTTTGAGTACTGCGGTAATATTATTTAGCGAAAGAAAAATTTTAAAATTGTTTTTGTCTAATAAAGTTTGGGACATTAGTGGAGGGGGAAGTGGAAGCCAATTTGTGAGAACAGGTTGTGATCTTGCAAGTTAAGCAACTATCGCAATGTCGGGTCATTGGATGGGTGACCAAGTTAACTATAACTTGGTCACCCATCACTTGGTCACTTGAAATATGGAGGGGCTCTAGATACTAATCAAGAGCTCCTCCATATTTCGGAAGGCACGTTAAGCCGTTAGAACCGACCTCCTCATGCACTAATTGTTCATGTGGATAGGCTTGTGCCTAGCAGTGGGGACTTTATAGGCTGATGATGTCTAAATAGCTCTGTAGGTAAAAAAGAGCAACAATGTGATTTCCTTGCCTCTACTAATTTATGCGGTCGAGCTACATGTACCTATCTTGAAGTAGTAATTTCTACAGTATATTGCCGCACTACTGGGCGAACGCTTCCACCGTCGAAATCAATTGATTATATTATCGCTAAAACTGAATTTGGCATAATCACCACGCTTGCCAAACGCAGGTTGGTGACCACAAACCCGGACAAAACATACTTTGCGCTTTACCACTCAACATGCAAATATCTTATTTAGATGAATTATATCGCCAAAAAACTTAAATGTCATTAGAACATTCACCACAAAACATAAGTCAGGTTATCTGATGTGCATTTGTTAAAAATCTTAGACAGGGTATTCTGATGTTCATTTGTTGCTACACCAGTTTATACTATAAAAACAAAAGACAAAGCAATACTAGATGCTTCGAGATGATCATTTGTTAAAAACATTAGATAAATAAAGTATTGATGTTCATTTGTTAAAATTAAATCACGCGTCCGCGCTTCGCTCCCGCATTGTTTATTCGCACCGCAATGCCTCTCACATAAATCCCAATTATGTTGATCCCGGAACACATGGCTGGTCGCGGAGCTGTATGGTTTACCGGTAATCTGGGCTGGCCCGGCCGAGACACGTGCGAGGAGTTAAACGCCCGACCTTGCGTTTGAAATTTAGTCGACGTTTTGTTTCAAATACCTTATACACTAATCATTAAATTAAGTATTTTTTAGTAATCTTTGTGGACTAACATTAGTAGGTCAATTCTGTTAAAAAAACTGCAACTGCACGTTTACGCCTGTCATTTGTCGCGTGTAGGAGCAGTGCCGTGGAAATAAACGTATTCTATTAAAATTCTCTGCACCAAAACTACACTACAACTGCGCGACTACTACACTACAGCTGCACGAATCCTGCAATAACCCTGCAAAAAAACTAAAAGGACTAATGTTAACGTAAATTTAACCTTATAATAATGAAAATGAGTAAAAAAAAATTTTTAAGTTAAAGGTTTTATTGAAAATTGTACTAAACGCTAAAAAATAATACGGTAGGTTCTAGGTACAGGTGCAGGTAAAAATAAAATCGTTGGGCGCACGTAACCTACGTAAATATGTAAATAGCATTTTTTATAGCTTTTAGTACAATTTTCAATAAAACCGTTTAACTTAAAAAATATATTTAACTATCACTTTTCAAAATGCTTATAATACGTTTTGCAAAAGTTGCTCACGATCTACTTCAATAAACCTGCACAAAAACTGCACCAATACTGCTGTCATTACTACACAAATGTCAAAATATTTTATTGGAATACTATTATTTTGCAGTAAACGTGCAGGCGTAGTGCAGTTTTGTTAGTGGAATACCTATTTGCGTTACTTCTCCATCCCTGCAACACTACGACAGCAGCGCTGCTTATCAGAATACCGAAACGTCAAAATTTGCTCATTTTGACACACGCGACCCTGCAGTGTAGTTGCAGTTATTTAGTAGAATTGGTGGAGAATCTTATAGCACTTATATAGTTAGTTTTGTTTGGTTTTTAAGACTATTCTTGACGCATACCTACTTTGTCATCAGACAGAGACTCCTCAATTTAAAAAAAATAAACAATAAATAAAGAATTATCTTTTTATCCACTCTCTGATAAAAAAAAGTTAAGACCCAATACTTCTAACGCAATAGAAGATAGAATTACAGGTTCCGCAACGTGAGGGAATTTTCGGTGACAACTTAACATACAATATAGCATAGATATAAATCTTCAGAAAAATACCTTTAAAAATAACAAACAGGTATAGTCCACCATGAAATTGCTTTATCACTTTGACAAAAAACTTCCATTACAATAAAATTTCGCTAAGGCTCATTGTCAATGATGATAACGTATCTGTCACTTGGTCTTTTAAATAGAAATAGAACTTGTTGTTTTATTATATGCATACAAAATTTACTTTTAAGGTGGTAAAGCAATTTCATTGTCGACTATACAACAATTTTATTGTTTTAATGCAAAACACAATTTTATGTGGTTCTGAATGGATTACGAATGTCGTAGATGAGACAAAAACGAATGGCCACGTCTAATCTATCCGTCATACCGAAATATTAGAGCGGACATGATCAAATATTGCATCATTTCAAAAGTTTCTTAGTTCATCAAATTCTAGACAGTTCAGAACTGTCTAGAATTTGCATCCAATCCATCCATTGGTAACCAATTAAATATAGTCAATAAGTATGAACAACTGTATATTTCAAAATACTAAAGTCGCACTGGCTAACAAATCTATCGATAATAGATTTATTAGCCAGTGCGATGATTGGTCTGAAAGAACTATACATTTGTAATATTGTTCGTGTATTTTATGTATTTTAGATTACAAACGGATGTGATTTGTAATTTAATTATCGTTTTAAAAATAATATTAAACAAATAACACTAATACACAACTAATAAATCCATTTGTCCTAGAAAAATATATTTGTGTACGGATAGCCGGGACAGATCTTTTCCGCCCGATAACGCATAAAGAAAAAGTTGAGGTACATGTCGAAGATATATCATAAACATAATATAATTAATGTAAAGCATATAATGTAAAGCAAACTAACATTTTTTTTATATATAGATAGTTAGTATTAGTTATAGTTTATAGTTTTTTATAAATTTAAATAGTTCAATTTAATTGTTATTATGGCAAATTATATAGTATAGTACCTGAAAGATACCTAAAATGGACAACGCAGTCGGCGTGTTAAGTGATAATGTCACAAACGTTATAAAATGCTTACCCCGAAGTTGGGATTTTTGGTCTTATCCACACTGTGCTCCGGTGACAACACGGCGTAGTTCCCGCGCACCGCACGCGATCCTTCATAATGGATCACTGAAGACCCTCATGTGTACACTGCTTAATGAGCAGTCTTAGAAGCATGCTATTACAAAGGTCTGATGTAAAGGGTTGCCAATGGCAGCGAATATGTAATAAAATTATTTTTTTTCGTCTTAGAAATATTCATGTAATTTTTCTTTTGACTCATCATAATCGCGCATTATGATTTGATATTTAAAATTTTTCATTACATAATTGATCGTATTTATCAAAGATTTAACGTATTTAAATAGCTCTTAATATTAATAACAGATATTAAGTGTTTGTGTTATTTTTTTTTTAAAATTAACATGTTGGGCGCCATTACAAAAATTCAGATATATCAGAATAGACTTTTTGTTTTTGTATGTCACAAAAATGTCTAACATGTGATCTTCACAATTAACTATTTCATACTCTCAATTTTATAGAAGATTTTAGTGTTTAGTAGCAATGTTATGGGCACCGTCCTCGTGGTCACTCCTGGTTGTTGCTTAAAATCAGCGATTTACTTGCTATTGAATTGAAGTGAATACCACGCTGAGCCGACCCTTTTAAGATGCTGCGGCACACACATTTCTTGTATTTTTTTATAGTTTTCTGTGTAATGAAATATTGTTATTGTTATTCTTTAAGAAAATCAAAACCTAAATAAATTTATTTTAAATTATTAACTTTTTAACTAGAGTCTGATATCGCGATTTCAGTCCCAAACCAAGTGAAATTCTATTTTACACTTCCCCAACGTATCACTTAGCAGATTAAATATTAATCCAATAAATGCACATGCGATCGCATGGCGACGTTCCATTTTAAGTACTAATAATCAGTCAATTTTAATAGACCCCTTTCGACGCGCATACTGCCATAATTATATTTGACGCAATATATTTATACTAGCACTTTGCCCGTGACTTCAGCCAGCCACAGACTACAGAGGCCGCAAACACATTCCGACTTATCTCCGATACATGTGGAGCCCACGAGAGGGTGCAATCGAAAAGAACTTCTAGATTTTTGATAACGTTACCATAAGCCAATGTGACACCGTTGAGCATGAGCGGAGGGATAGGCAACTTATTCAACTTAGCTATCTGTTTTGAGCCACCGATGATGATAGCCTGTGACTTGTTGGGGTTGACCGTTAAGCCATGGGTTCGACTCCATTCATAAATTGTCGCAAGGTCAGTATTGAGGCTAGCGATCATATTTGTAATATTATCGGAGGCTTGAGAATAGATTTGCAGGTCGTCAGCATACAGGTCGAAATGACAAGAAAGGAGTGGAGTGAGAAAATTGATAAATATCGAAAAAAGGAAAGGATAAAGGACACCGCCATGGGGCACACCGGCAGTGACGTCGCTAGCGCAAGACATTTTGTTATTGGCATGGACATACTGTCGCCGCCCAAAAAGGTAGCTAAGACACCACTAGATTATAGTATCCGAGACTAAGAGAAATCTAAGAAGAGAAGAGCCCTAGATAATATAGTTATTCTTTCTTTTAAAGATTAATTTATTACACATAGTAAGAACAAATAAAATCATTAAGTTATAATTTTCGAGTCTTATGTTACTCGGGAGAAAAGTAGACAATTATTATCAAAAGAATTTTTAGAATCGGTTAAGTACTTCCAGAGATTACTCTTCACAAACAAACTAACAAAATCACAAATTTAACCTCCTAAACACCGCCGCTGAAGAGGACGTACTTTTGTCTGTCTAAAATGGATTAAAATTCCTCCTTTCTAGAACATGGGGTCCTTTAAATGAGGTGTGAGGTGAGCAACTTGCGGGTCACCAAGGTGAGAACGGCTATAGTGAGCCACAATCCTTGCCCACTAGCTGTCCATTCTAGACGCTGCTTCTCCCTAATATCAGGTAGAGAGGAGTTATTAACCTATCTATTTAAAAACCGGCCAAGTGCGAGTCGGACATGCGCATGAAGGGTTCCGTACCATTATCAATAAAAACGGCAAAAAAATCATGTCTGTTGTATGGGAGCCCCACTTAAATATTTATTTTATTTTAATTGAATTATTTATTTTTATAGTGAATAATATAACTCAATATTCTGTGAATATTTCAAGCGTCTACCTGTTGCCGTTATCAATGTCGAGCAAAACGAGCAAAAAAATCACGTTTGTTGTATGGGAGCCCCCCTTAAATATTTGTTTTATTTTGATTTAATTACTTATTTATTTTTAAAGTGACTTTAAAACAGTCGTGTGCGTTACGGGATACAGTTCTAAGTGATCCATTTGGACGGACAAAAACCTTCGCTGTCCCTCGTCTGCGAACGCCTTTATGTTATAATATTACTCATAGTACCTAGATGGATAGGTAGAATTGATGTGCCGCAGCGCTCGTTACGCTAGTCGGTCTGTAGTCACACCCTTGCATTTCGAATTAACATTCGAATTTCAAAATTGGTATGTCTGCGGCGACGAACCCCGTCTGGCCGGGTCACGTGACTTGGAGTGTCTATGCCACGGACATGAAACCTGCTTTGTTTCAGATTCACGTAACACGTGGTATCATTTTGTGTTTATAACGCTGTCTTACCTGCAAAGATTGTATAGGCAATCGATTTGATCATGTGATTGATGATTGGTGAAACTGATGGTCATTAATTGTACTAAAAAGTGTACTTACAGATCTATTGCTACTATGATGAAACCACCTAGCAAAATTATACAATTACATATTTAATGTCAACAAGTTGCCTTTTGTACAGTATAAATAGGTACTTACCTACCTACTTAACTTAAAATATTTGTTAATTATTTATTTGAATGAATAAAGTCTTACCTACCTTATTAAGAATAGTAGGTCAAACAAGATGGCTACAGAGATGCGATGCGTGTACATTAGTAGCCAATCTAAAAGAACACCTGAACTTTGAACTTTATTTAGATCGCAACAAGGATACACAGGTGCAAATGGTGGCGTTACATCAATTCCTGCTGTTTCAATTTTCGAACACGAATCGAACACAAAGGCAATCTCGATCACTTAATCGAATACAGTTCGCCACGCCTTTGACCTATTGCTGGCCAGTATCGATTGAGAGGTCATAATATATTTTAATTTAAGAATGTAATGTGATTTTGAAACTGCACGGAGGTTGTGTTCTTTTTTAAATATTTCGTAACAGAAACTGTTTGCTTTTACGACTAAAAAAAATACGAGAAAATTAGCTTAATTTAAGGTAACAAGCCTCCTGAAGGATAAAGAAGATCGAGATATCTCTATTTTCAGGCCCTCACATTCGGTGACCCAGCATTAAAAACTTGCTTAATTCCTAAGATTGTAATCCGAACGTGAAAAGCACTGCGCGTTCACTGTTAATTTTTTTGAATTTGAATAGGTATGGAACGAAACAAGTCCGATAGCAACTGCAGATTTTTAAGTTACGAATATAAATTAGTGGAGCTAAATTATATAACGACAGACGGTCAATTATTTTATATTCAATTAGTAATGAATATCCAATCCTAATCCCATTAAGTTCTATCAATGAACATCATTAAAAATCGAAAATTGCATTCTCGAATAGAGACCATCTTCACACATCATCACGCTACAGGTTCATTAATCGCGATACTCCAATTAACACTTACTAGCTCTTCTCGTTGTGGACTTTGCATTCAACACTCTTATAATAAAAATGTAGAAAATTATATATTTTTCATCAATATTTTTTGCATTATGTGTGACCTATTGTTGTAGAGCACACCAAACTTACAAATTGCAGCACAGTGATAGTTATAATAAATTGTAGGTTATTTAAACAAAAAGAGGCATCGGAATGAAACTTTTTTTATCTTCAGTTATTGTCTCATACAAACATGTTTGCTAGCGGTTAGATCACCGCTCTTAAATATTTCGGATAGTACACACGGCGGCAGATCAACCTACCCAAAACTGTCAAATTTCTACAATCAATATTGAACTTTCTTGTTTGGATATAAGGATCAATATTCATTGGAGAAATTTGACAGATTTGGGTAGGTTGATCTGCTGCCATAAGTCCTATAATCTATACTTAATATTATAAAGCTGAAAAGTTTGTTTGTTTGTTTGTTTGTTTGTTTGTTTGAACGCGCTAATCTCAGCAACTACTGGTTCGAATTGAATAATTCTTTTTGTGTTGGATAGTCCATTTATCGAGGAAGGCTTTAGGCTATATAACATCACGCTGCGACCAATAGGAGCGAAGCATCAGTGAAAAATGTTGCAAAAACGGGAAAAGAGCCTAAAAAATTAAAAATGCTGCCGAAAGTCACTATTCCACGCGGACGAAGTCGCGAGCACAGCTAGTAAAAATATATAAGTATTACGTATTTACTTTTCCCATGAACGTTTTCATTATTCTTTAAACAAACTTTAATAAAAATTTTAGCTTATTTTTATGGATGAGTTAGAAACTCTACCTGGTGTTAAACAGAAGCAGAGTCCAGATGCGAGGACAGCTAGTGGATCAGGAATATGCCTCAATAGCCGACCGTCCTCACTTCGTTAAAAGGATCACATGTTGTAGGTTGCAAACCTAAAAACATCATTAGGATTTAATGCGGTAACCTTAACGAGAAAACCAAGTAGACAAGGGTGCCTTTCAGGTCCTGCATGTTCGAGCTCGCGTTCATTAGAACACCGCAACTTGTATGACTTTGACACGTGACATAATTATCTGTCGAGGCACAGATACGATAATGAAAAGAAAAGGTTGCCAACTCAAAAATTGGATCACAAACATTAATTTGAACTAGATTCTGCGGCTTTTTCTTAGTGGAAATCGGTACGTGTTACAATGCATATTTAATATGCGTGTATTCCGGAATATAGTTTTTGACTAAGATAAAGTATAGCCTATACTTAGTACTCTTGGATTTTTCAACTATCTTTGGGCAGGAATCACGTAGATCAGTTCATTTGTTTTAACTTGAAAGAAGGACAAACATACAAAGGCAATTAACTTATACTTATTAACAACTTTGCTTGTATTTGTGTTAAGTTGGTTGTCCTATTAAATAAAAGAAATAAATAAATACTAACTTAACGTAACTAGTATTTAAAATATTCATTGGGATTCACGTATATTTAACGTTTATGTTTTAAGAAATCTAAGAAAGAAATTTATTTCCTTAGACAGAATACATTATTCACTTACCTTAAGAAATACAATTTTACCTTAGCACTTAATTCAAGTTACAAAGTGACGAACAGAACGACAACTTATTTAGAAAACTTACGTTTGCATTTCAAAAGTGTTTCAAGTCAATGTGTGGTGGTGGGTGGGACACGAGCCTTCCAAACAGGTGAAAATACCACAGTGAGGACGGGCCATGAACCACTCGAGCCCATTTACATAATATAAAGAAACTTTCCCATGTAAACTCTGTTTTTGCTACATTGCTTTAACTAACATAATATTTGCTTGGCTTACCGTAATTAATGAGTCTCCCTCCCTCCACACCGTCATGCAACCAATAACATTTTATCATTTTACAACGCGTCATCCAAACTTTGCCCATTGATCGAACTTGGCCGCATTATCGGCTTGTACGCAAATATCATAGTTAGTAGGAGGTGGCAGTACCTTACTTTTAAATGTGACTTCGTACATTGTGATTATTTACTTAAAGTTTTACGCAAATATTGTTGCGAACAAATTACAATTTAAAAAAAGACAGTATTGAAAAAAAATCCACAAGCGGGATTCGAACCCGCACTCCGTGACATTCCCTGCACCTGACCCGGCATCATGGGGTGCGAGTTCGAATCCCGGTTGTTGGTTTTTTTTTAACACTTTGTCTTATTTTACGTACCTACACTGTTTTCCAAAGTTGACGCGAACGCTACAGATTTAAATAAAACAACGTTTGCACGTTCATTATATACAATGATTTTATATTATGCTACGCGTATTATTACGTTTTCTTTAAATAATTTGACCGGGTTTTGCCGAGTTTGACATGTGACCACAGGATCAACCAAAATTTGAGTAGGTATACTAAAATAAAAATGTTAAATAAACGCGAGTAATAGATACATTTAAAATGTTTTAGGCCAAAAACAAGCCTACACCATTATTTGTTATGTAAAGGTCTCTTTACAAATTAAGAAATGCAGGCAGTAAATAAATAAACGCGTAGTATTAGAATAATAGATAATGCGTACGTCTAAATTCTATAATAATATATAAAATAATGCGTAAAATAAAAAGCATAGAACCCTTTCTTCTTGTCCTTTCTAATATATTTTATATCTGCTAAGCAACATTGGCTTACAATGCTGAATCATCATCATCATCATCATCATCATCATCATCATCATCAGCCTATACTAGTCCACTGCTGGACATAGGCCTCTGAGCACGATTCGCGGCTACTCTCATCCAGCTCTTGCCAGCCACCTCGCGAAGATCGTCGCTCCACCTAGTCTGAGGGCGACTTAACTATGTTTGCACCCAAAAATTCTGACTCTGGGTCCAGTATAATAATGCGTCCAGGGTGATGTTGGGGCTGCCGCGATACTGTAATGCGTCAGGGATGTTCGCACTACGTATTGCTGATACGCGGCCTGCACTCGAGAATTCTCAATCTTGTTGAATGATATGTCAGAATTATTAGACTGGACACTCGAACGCCTCGGAGAATATAGTAAGAAGACGGAGACACGCTTGCGTGCCTTTTTCTCTTGAAACCCTCTGAGGAACCCTTTAAGTTTCTCAGCGCCCACAAAACCACACAGTAAAGTATAAGCGGAATACAGCAACAGCTCTCAAAAAATTGGCCTCTCTAAATGCACGCCATTGTACATGATCCGCAAATAAGTTATGCATAAGTTGAGATACTGTTCTAATGCTGACTGTATCCAATATTGTGACTTCCATCACACCCCTTGTTTCCGAACCATTTCCTGAGCGTTTTTATTTGAAACACCTTTTGTTTTGACATGCGTCGCGTTTAATGTGTGAACTGTTGTTTTATTAAGTTGAGAAGTTATTTTTGTATGTGTAGTGAAAAGATTTTTATGGTTTAGGTATTATTATTTTTGGAAAATAGACCGATATTGAAGACCATTGGGTTGCGTTTATTAACCCCATCATCATCATCATCAGCTCATTTTATGTCCCCACTGCTGGGGCACGAGCCTTTCCTATGGATGGATAGGGAGAACGGGCCGTATACCACCACGCGGGCCCAGTGCAGTTTGGTGGTTGTTAACGACTGCTAATGCAGCCGGGACCAACGACTTTACATGCCTTCCGAAGCACGGAGGATAGAACCCCATGGATGATCTTAATATACTTAAAATACGTAAAATACTTTAGTACATAAGTACTTACTTATGAATTATGATTGGCGACCTATCCACCGCAAACTTAAGTCGCTATTTACCTACTTACCAAAAATATGGAACAGCTGTTGTTAAAGGTTTTTGAGTTGGTCCGCTACAAGTAGTCATTAGTACCGTAAACTGTTTGCAGCAAAACAACGACTTAAAATTCACGGTGTATATAATTATAAATCTGTTCATTTATACACATTTACTTAGTGATACCGGAGCGGTGAGCTATTTTCATCCCGTAAACCATTCCACAGTACCAACTGAAACACGTAGTCGCATTTATATTCATTCGGAGCAAAGCTTTTATTTCGTGTGCATCTTAAATGCATTCGCTAAGAACGTCTCAAGGAAATCCTGCGAAATTATACCTCTCCAGAGTGAAATACGGCGGGAAAAGGAAAACCGCGGCCATTGAAAAACAAAACACAATTCGCTGAGTGCACCCATACACGGTCTTATTCTGACATATCAGACGGGTCATGCGACCTGGCCGCATAGAAAACGCGATGGAAAAAAAATAAAACCTCCATTGTGTTATGAATGGGGCGCTTTATATTGTGTGGCGGGAAACAAATTTTTTAAGAACGCACTCTTTTTTGTTTAAAAAACAAAATACGACGCGTTCTGGTTTACGTTGTGTGAATTTCGTTAAGTGTATTGCTGGCTGGCATGCTCTTTTTTAATTTCTATAAAATGTGTTCTGTTGTGTGGAGTGCTGGAATCGTACGAATTTCTCATCAATCGTTTCCAGTGGGGAGTGTCGCTAACTTTCTCGCTAGGCGATCTATTTTTACTATAGTAAAATAATTACAATAGTTTTTAGAAAAATGCTTACATTAACCAAAATGTTTCAAATTTATAGTTTTAACATTTTAACCTACCAGTCGTCATCATCGCGATTAACAATGTCCATCGATTTTTAATGTTTATGTAATTAAAAGAAATATAACAAAAGTGAATTGTCTATTTTTTTCGTCCGTGATTGTCAAAACGGTAACACGTACTGCTCGTCGCTCCCACATTTTTAATCAAAATTACATTCAAACATAGTCTGTTTTGCTTGCGCTATACATCAAAATCTTCCTTATCTCATGAACTAGCCAATGGTGTTAACAAATGTTAGCGGTGAAAAGTGAAAGTGGTCAAAAATGCGAAAACTGTGTGTGCTCTGTGGGTAGTAGCAATCTTTGTGGCTAAAATTGTTAAGCTCCTAAACATAGGATTGGACTTTGGACCTCGTTAGCTACAAACTTTTTGAGAGAGCTCATAATTAACGCATTGAAATATGTCTCTTATTTTCAACACTTCAAATTAGTGATCTGTGGTCGAACGGCTATGCGCTAGCTCTGCTTGCCGGATGATACGTAATCAAACCCTGAACTGTACTTTTTTTTATGTTCAATTATTTTATTTTTAAGTTTTATTTGTTGGTTTTTATTATTATTTTATTTTTATTTTTATTTTTTAATTAGACAATTAATTATAATTTTGAACATGAACTGTTATGCATGTAAAAGTCACGTCGAACCAAATAGCTTTCTACTGTGCCATGTATGCAAGTGTAAATACCATTACATGTGTCTTAATATCAAAACTGAGCAGTATCAAGGTTTCGCAAAACAATATCTGGCTTCTTGGATCTGTCCTGCCTGCACCAATGCAAAACGCCGAAACAGACCAATTAATTGTAACACACCTGTGAGATCCAACCAAGTACCCATAATAGATGTTTCTATGGATATGTCATGTGACAATGTTTTTTCGCGCCCCGCAGCTTCTAATCCTCTTGATGATGCAATATCAATGGAAAATATCAGCAAGTTGCTAGAGGAAAAACTTGAGACCTGTCTGACAAGGTTTAAAAATGAGTTCCGCTTGGTGTTGTTGAATGATATTAAAGAGATTGTGCACACTGAGATGGATCCATTAATACAGGAGATGAAACAGGATTTTAATAAAACTACGGAATTTATTAGTGATGAGCAAAAAGATATGAAAACACAAATTGCAGAAAAAAGTAAAGCAATAAAAGAACTGGAAATTGAAAATTTACGCCTGTCTGAATCATTGAATGATCTTGCTAATAAATTTATTCATCTGGAATCCATTTCGCGCTCTACAAATGTGGAACTGCATGCTGTGCCTGAACTAAAAAGTGAAGACGTTTTGGGTGTATTCAAGAAGCTTTGTGAAGTTGTGAACGTCCCCCTTGATGATACATCTATCCGAGCCTGTCGTCGAATAGCAAAGAGAGACAACACTTCAAGTCGCCCTCGAAATATTTTAGTAACACTGGCTTCTCCTCGGCAACGCGACGCTATCTTGTCGGCTGTTCACCGCTACAACAAGTTTCACTCTGGTAGCCCCCTAAACTCATCAGATATAGGGGTCTCGGGTGAACCTCGCAGAATTTATGTTGCCGAGCATCTCTCTCCGGATCAAAAGGGTCTATATGCTGAAGCAAGAAAGCGGGCCAGAGATCAAAATTTCAAGTATGTGTGGGTTCGCTTTGGGAAAATATATGCTCGCCGTAATGACTCTTCTGGAGCAATATTGATTAAAAATTATGATAGCCTTAATAAGATTGTTTCGGAGTAGGTAGTTATTTACTAAATTGCATGGTTTATATTTTTAATTTCTTTTCAAAAATTTTAATGGATATTTTTTATCAGAATGTGAATAGAAAGAGATTAAAAGTTGATGAAATTTATATAAATGTACTTAATAGTGATTATGATATTATTTGCCTGACAGAGACGAATTTTAATGAGACTGTTTACGATAATGAGGTAGTGGATGATAGGTATATTGTCTTTCGAAGAGATCGGCACACGTCTAATAGTACTAAAACTGAAGGTGGAGGCGTTTTTGTCGCCGTAAAACGCAAATTTAATGTTATTCGACAGCATTCATGGGAAAGCCTGGTGGAGGATCTTTGGCTAAGTATAGTCCCAGAGTCGTCTGAGCAGCGGATAATTAACTTATGTGTATGCTACTTGCCACCGGATCTCTCTGCCGTCAGTCTCGATGTATTTTATGATTCTTGTCTAAATGTAATCTTGAATTCGGATGACAATAATGAGTTCATTTGTACTGGTGACTTTAATTGTCCTAATTTATCATGGTCTATTGATGAAGTCTCTATGAAGGTTTCACATGATCCCCCGCGTGATGTAAAGTCAGCTGCATTAGTTGACTTTATGTCCTCATGCAATTTAAAATAGTATAATCACGTGTGTAATGCAAATAATCGTTATCTAGACCTCGTTCTTTCCACGTTTGATTTTATTAATGTTTCTGAGGCTGATCCCTTGGTGCCCTTAGACGTGCATCATCCTGCCTTGCTAGCCCATATTAAATATAATTTTAATTTAAAAGTTATTCTAAAGAGGTGCAACAAGCGACTAAATTTTTTTAAGTGTGATTATCCTAAAATTAAACTAGCGTTAAGTGAAATTAATTGGAATAATGTTTTTTTGCATGACGATATTAATAATAATGTTGAGTCTTTTTACGGTGAACTTAATAAAATTTTACAACAGTTTACCTCTAAATCGAGTAATAAGGGTAAGAACTTTCCTAATTGGTTCAACAATGGTTTAAAACGTTGTATTAGAGAAAAGCTTAAATTTCACAAGTTATTTAAGAAATACGGCAATCCGAGGGATTATGATGCCTTCGATCTCTTACGTAAGCGTAGTAAAAGGTTGATAAAAGATTGCCATAATACCTATATCAAATCATTAGAAGATTCCTTGCATGACAATATTAAACACTTTTGGGGATACGTCAATAATAAGAGACGCTCTTGCTTTTCCATTCCCCAGACAGTAAGACATGGTGATGTTGTTGCGACCGACCACAGGAGTGCTTGCGAGCTATTTTCTGATTATTTCAGTTCTGTCTTCGAACAACCATCAAGCGATGTGACACATAATGCATCCCTTGGTAGTGATATGCAATTTATGAAACACAATTATTCCATCAGCGGAGTTGTAGTAAATGAATCCGATGTTTTAGCTAAGTTAAAAAAACTGGATGTCAACAAAGGAGCTGGCCCGGATGGTCTTCCTCCAGTGTTTGTAAAACGTTGCTGTGATGAGCTGGTTGTCCCTCTTACGCTATTGTTTAATGCATCTTTACGCTCAGGTATTTTTCCGGATTACTGGAAGATTGCACACGTTGTTCCGGTTTTTAAATCGGGTGACAAGACTAAGTGTCAAAATTATCGCCCTATTAGTTTGTTGTCCTGCATTGCCAAGATACTTGAATCTATTGTTTATGATTTTCTTTACAATCATGTTAAACCATCAGTATCGCCTCTTCAACACGGATTTGTCAGTAATAAATCGACAACAACAAATTTGCTTGAATATAAAAACTATATTTGCTCTTCTTTTGCGTGCAACTCGCAAGTGGACGCAGTATATACTGATTTTTCCAAGGCATTTGACAAGGTTGACCATTTAATACTCTGCAGGAAACTTGAGATGTTTGGAGTACACGGAGATCTGCTGCGTTGGCTAAAATCTTACCTCGAGCAAAGGAGTCAATTGGTTGCACTCAAGGGCATTGTCTCATCGCCGGTTGCGGTGACGTCTGGGGTTCCACAGGGGTCTCATTTGGGTCCCTTACTATTTATAGTGTTCATCAATGACTTGGTGGACCGCTTGAAGTGTCGATGTTTGTTGTATGCCGATGACCTAAAGATATACTCCAAAGTCACGAGTCTTAAGGATGCTATTAACCTCCAGCGGGACCTCGATTCGCTTTCTGACTGGTGTGTAAATAATAGAATGTTCCTTAATGTTGACAAGTGCTTTGTTATATCTTTCACAAGAAAGATTAATAAAATAAACTTTGAGTATGCTTTAGGAATCCACACATTGACACGCAACGTTACCGCAAAGGACTTAGGAATTATATTTGATGCAAAACTTTCTTTCCGTGATCATTACGAGTGTTGTGAACTTTTTGAATGATTTTTTATTTTTTCGTTATTTGATTTGTTTTTGACATTGTAGAAATTAGAATAATAATGTCATGTCAAAAAAAAATATATTAAAAATACGTTATATTATTGAAAAATAAAAAGTTTTCTTTATAAGTGGCGACCGTGACTAATTAAATAATAAGATGGATCGCGCAAGGCAAGAGCGTAGATTAGTGCGCCGCTTATTTACCTTGTGCGCTAATGAATTGGAGGCGGAAATTGAATCAAATGATAAAGTAAAAGTTGCAGCCCTATTTGAAAAGTTGTCTAAACACCATGATGAGATGCTAATAATAAATGAAAAGATCATCTCATTTTGGTTAGATATGGACGACAAAGAGCCAGAATCAGCAATGGATGCTGATATAGATACTACAGATACTTATGAAAAAAGATGGTTTATTTTGCGCCAGAAGGCTATCCATATACTGAACCATAGTTCGACTGTTAAAAGTGATTGTGACGGCACAAAGCCGTTGGGAGGTGAGTCCGATAAATTATCTTATCCAGTTCTGAAGCTGCCTAGAGTTGAGCTGCCTACTTTTGATGGTCAAATTAAAAATTGGATTGGATTTTGGGCGCAGTTTAAAAAGATTCACAATGACATAGGCAGATTAAGTGACGATGATAAGATGCACTATTTATTGCAAGCAATGGAGAGAGGCTCACCCGCGAGGGAATTAGTTGAAAGTTTTCCACCCTGCGGCGCCAATTATAGTAAAGCCAAACCAAAATGTTAATTTTACGGAATATGTAAAGAATTATTCGAAAATGTTTAAGAAAGTGTGCATAGTAGCAAAATCTAATTACATTAAAGAAAAAATTAAAAAGTCTAACAATAAAATCAAAGCCACTTGGGACATCATAAACCGTGAAACAGGTAAATTTAAACCACGGGATAATACTTTCACTTTAAAAGTAAACGACAACTTGGTCAATTCAGATTCACAAATTGCTAATATTTTTGATGATTTTTTTGTAAATATACCTGTAATAACAACATCAAATTTAGATTCATCACCGGAAGCTGCACAAACTTTACTCCAAAAATATGTACCAAAATGTAATCTTTCCTTTTATTTTAAATACATTGATTCAATGAATATTATTAAAACATTCAAATCACTTAAAATGAAAAACACGAGTGATTTGTGGGGTATATCTATTAAAGTAATTAAGAATATTATTTATTCTATTGCACCGTATCTTGTTGAAATTTTTAATAACTGTGTCGATAAGGGAATCTTTCCTGATCTTATGAAGTTTAGTAAAGTTATACCTTTATTCAAATCAGGAAACAAAGAAGACCCCAGTTACTATCGGCCCATTTTAATATTACCAGCGCTAAGTAAAATTTATGAAAAAATTATACTCGAACAGTTGATGTCATATTTTAACACAAACAACCTTTTACATAGTAAGCAATATGGTTTTACTAAGGGTCGTTCTACTACTGATGCAGGCGTTGCTCTATTAAAACATATATTTGATGCCTGGGAGAAGTCTCAAAATGCTCTTGGAGTTTTTTGCGACTTGTCCAAGGCTTTTGATTGCGTTGAGCACCGGACTCTGGTGTTGAAGCTACATTATTACGGTCTCGAAGATTTTGCACTAAATTTAATACAGTCATATCTCAGCTCTAGAACTCAAACTGTCGATATAAATGGTACTAAATCATCTGGTTCTCATGTAAAAATGGGAGTTCCACAAGGGTCGATTCTTGGTCCTTTTCTGTTCTTGATTTATATTAATGACTTACCATTCTTTGTAGAGAATTTCTGTGAAATTGTATTATTTGCAGATGATACTTCACTCATTTTTAATGTGACTAGGTGTAGGACTAATTATGAAAATGTAAACAAAGCTCTTTCAGAGGTACTCCATTGGTTTACTATTAATAATTTACAGCTTAACGCTAAGAAAACAAAATGTATTAAATTTATATTACCAAATGTCAGAAATGAACCAACCAATATTAGAATAAACGGTGATCAATTAGATTTGGTAGATTCTACAGTCTTTTTAGGCATTACCCTTGACTCAAAACTTCAATGGAATCCTCATATATCGAAATTGGCCGGTAAACTCAGTTCTGCTGCTTATGCCATTAGAAAAATTAGGCAGTTAACAGACGTTGAAACTGCTAGAACAGTTTATTTTAGTTATTTTCATAGTGTCATGTCGTATGGCGTCCTACTGTGGGGAACAGCGGCTGATATTGAAACTATATTCATTTTACAGAAACGAGCAATAAGAGCAATCTATAAACTAGGATCACGAACTTCCCTAAGAAATCTTTTTAAGGAGATTGATGTCCTGACAGTTGCATCTCAATATATTTATAATTGTATAGTTTTTGTACGTTGCAACATCAACTCCTTTACTAAACACGGTGACGTACACAATTTCAATACTAGAAATAAGACAAAACTTGTAATGCCACTGTTCAGGTTACAGAAGGTACTTGGTTCTTTCTTGGGGCAAGGTATACACTATTACAATAAAATACCAAATTCTGTACTAGATTTACCTTTAGATAAGTTTAAAAAACATGTGAAGTCTTTATTACTTATAAAAGGTTATTATACAGTCAAAGAATATTTAGATGATAAAACAGCCTGGTTATAATAAAAATCACATATTATATTTGAATCAATTTATTAAAATTATTTTTTATACTTTTTATACTGATATGACAGCCTTTATCAGCATTGTCCTACAGATAACAAACAGCGTTGCGTTAAATAGATCATTAAGTTTTTATTTAGAGTATCTTGAGTGTGTCATGCTCTCTTTACTGTCTCTGCGGTGGTGGCGTGTGCGTCGGGTCGTTACGTTCCCTAAAATATGGTTGAGCGATGCGATGGCTGATTCATACGTCATGCTCGTGAACGGGTGCCGCCTGTGGAGGCTGGTCTGCTCTTGCATACTTATCTTATTTTTAGTATTATTAATTATAGTTTGACTTTGTTTTACCTAAACAATTTTTGACTTTTACTAGAGTACTGTAGTGGTGCTGTATGACATTGTGGAAATTGAAACTTTTACATAATTATCTGATGTAAATTTGTTAACTTACATTTTTTATTTTAACAGCATTGTCCTACAGATAACTAACAGCGTTGCGTTAAATACATCATTAAGTTTTTATTTAGAGTATCTTGAGTGTGTCATGCTCTCTTTACTGTCTCTGCGGTGGTGGCATGTGCGTCGGGTCGTTACGTTCCCTAAAATATGGTTGAGCGAAGCGATGGCTGATTCATATGTCATGCTCGTGAACGGGTGCCGCCTGTGGAGGCTGGTTTACTAAAAGGCCATATATCTAAAACATGCCGTAAGTATCCAAAATGTATTGTATGCGGTAGAAGACACTACACTATTATGTGCGGCGATGTACCTAAGTCTAGTTATTTTGGCGATAAAAAGGAATCCCCAGGAATGAGTGGACAGTCTGTTTTAGTGCAATCCATGTCAAAGAAAACCATTTTACTGCAAACTCTGAAGGTAACTGTTTCACACGATAGTCAAGTATTTCCCATTCGAGCCTTGTTGGATTCTGGAGCACAAAGAACATTTGTTAAATCAGATGTAATTAAGAGATTAAAGCTGAATCCGATCGGGGAACAATCACTCAGTCAAAACTTATTTGGAGGGACTGTTACTAAGAAAAGAGATTATAAGATGTATAGTCTCAACATTTCGAGTATGGATAAAAGTTTTGACTGCGTATTGAAAGCTCTAGAGCAGCCTGTTCTCTGTGGTTATTTGCCTAAACTGAGACATGAAGAGATTGTGGAAGACATGAAAAGGAAGGGTATATTTTTAACAGATTGTTTAGATGACCTAACAGATATTGGTTTATTAATTGGTTGTGATGTTTTAGGTACGCTCCTGACTGGCCGATTAGAACGTGTAAACGATAGTCTCGTTGCTATGGAAACCAAACTAGGTTGGACGATACAAGGACCGGCAGTGGGTGTATATTGCGTAGGCGATGACGACGTAAACACTTTACACGCTTTTTGTGGTCCCGAAAGTGTTGAAGATTTCTGGAGGTTAGAAACATTAGGAATTAGGGATGAGGCCGAGATAAAAAATAATAAAGCAATAGAATCGGAGGTGCAAAACTTTTTCGAAAACACGATTATTGTTAATGAACAGGGCAGATATGAAGTTAAACTTCCATGGAAAAATAAAATGTTAGAAAGTAATTATGATTTAGCTGTTAAGCGATTATATTCTACAACATCCAGACTGACACGATTAGGGATTGTAAATGATTATGATGCAATTTTTAAAGAGTGGTTAGAGTGCGGCATTATAGAGAAGCTAGTCATTGACGAAAAGGGAACCGGTCATTATATGCCGCATCATGCAGTGATTCAAACAGGGAGTGCAACCACGAAAATAAGGCCGGTGTTTGACGCTTCTGCACTTAATAAGAATGGGTATTCGTTAAACGCATGCTTGGAAAAAGGAATTAATTTAATAGAATTTATACCACCATTACCTATTCAATTTAGAAAAAATCAAATAGGCATAACTGCTGATATAAAGAAGGCATTTTTACAAATCTCTTTATGTCCTAAAGATCGTAATTATTTAAAGTTTCTTTGGTGGCGTAATACGCAAGAGACTCCTAGCGTATTGCAAACGTTTTGTCATAACCGCGTCGTTTTTGGAGTAACTACAAGCCCTTATTTGCTATCTGCCACTATTTTATATCATTTACAAAAATATGAGAGTAAGACAGATAATATGTTGCGCAAATGTTTTTATGTAGATAATTGTGTTTTAAGTGTTAAAAATGAGAAAGAAATGCATAATTTTATAAAAGAGGCCAAGAACATAATGGGTGACGGTAAATTCAAGTTGCGGTGTTGGGTCACAGGGCCGATAGTCGTAGACGAAGAAGTTGTGTCCACGTCTGTGTTAGGTTTGACTTGGGAACCGCGTCGTGATGAGTTAAAGTGTAAGATACCTTTTCATACGTCAAAAATGATAACTAAGAGGTATGTTTTATCAATGGCTCAAAGTATTTTTGACCCACTGGGCTTTCTTTGTCCCGCAACTATAGTGCCAAAAATTATAATACAAAAATGTTGGCAGTTAAATGTGGATTGGGACCAACAGTTACCAGCTGATTTAGAAAAAGAATTTTACTGATTGGTTGCAGCAAATCAGTAGCTTAGATTTATGTAAGTTACCTCGTAGAATCAGTCAGTTTGATTTGGATGAGAGTGATAACAGTCTTCACGTTTTCTGTGATGGCAGTCAGTCTGCTTATGCTTGTTGCATTTTTTTGCGCTCGGTGTGTAAAGGTAAGGTGTCTGTAGAGTTCGTACTAGCAAAGACTAGAGTTGCACCAACAAAACGTGTCACCATTCCTAGAATAGAACTTTTAGCTGCTCTTATGGCATCACGGTTGACTATCGAAGCTAAAGACAGTTTAGAATTATCTTGTAAGCAGTATTTCTGGACTGATTCTAGGATAGTCTTAGCATGGATCAAAAAGCAAACTGGCTTTAATATATTTGTTCAGAACCGAATAACTGAAATCATTCGCAAGACGAAGGTGGAAGATTGGCGTCATGTACCAGGTGATTGTAATCTAGCTGATTTACCTTCGCGAGGCTGTAACCCACACGAATTATTAAAAAGTCAGTGGAAAGGTCCAAATTGGTTATACGGTTCGCAATGGCCAATATCGGAAAATGAGTCGTTAGATGTAGTTGAAGAATTTTTAGGTACTCATTGTAATATGTCGTTGGCGCATACTGATTTATTTTCTGTTCGGTTGGAGTACTTTGGTAATTATAATAAGATTGTAAGGATGATGGGCTGGTGTTTACGTTTTATTTCAAACAGTCGTAATTATGCTAATAAATTAGGGGGTAATTTATCCTCCGTAGAGTATAGGTACGCAGAACGTCGGCTATTTAAAGTGATTCAGTTAGAAAATTTCAACGAAGGCGAGGTACGAAAACAGTTCAGGCTAGAAACAATTAAAAGCGATGATAATCTTTTATTAGTTAAAACGCGTTTGACTCTGCGCGAAGATGCAGAGTGTTTTATTACTCCTATTTTGTTACCCGGAACTAATGTAATTATTGAACGACTGGTTATGCAGAAGCATAAAGAGTTTTGCCATGCAGGTTCTCAAACTTTGTTATCAAAATTACGAGAAACATTGTGGATAATTGGAGCAAGGAAACTTGTTAAGAGAACTGTTAGGTGTTGCGTAGTGTGCCAGCGCTACAGTTCTAAGGCCTATATAGGTCCCGAACCACCTTTACCTACTGATCGTGTCCAGTGTGGTTCTACATTTCAGGTAACAGGCGTAGATTTCGCAGGCCTTTTAATTTTACGGTCTGGGCAAAAGTCTTGGATCGCATTATTCACCTGCGGCCCAATTCTGCTATTTATTTTCCTAAACAGATCGGCATCGGTTTGGTTTGGTTCCGTTTGCGGTTTTAATACAAAATGATATTCTACTAACATAGCATATGAAACGGAAACGCACACGAAACGCAACCAGTTGGTTTAAAAACGGCTATATAGTGTTACAAGGAAAAAAAATTATATGATTAGCTAGTTGCTCGTCCATTGCTCCTTTTTCAATAGTTTATGTCTGTATTGCGTTAGACCTTTTTGCTATTAAAAAAAAACTGATAAGTTTTGAAAAGTTTGTAGGTACGTTTGGTTTTCTTTCTGAATAACTTAAAAATTTAGTAGGTAAGTTTCTTTGAAATTAAATTTATTTAATAATATTTCATTAATGATTGGTGGCTGAAATAAAATGCTTGATGCTTGTCTGCCGTAGATCAAAATGTCACTGGACTCTTCGGCTGAACAAAATACTGGTGGCAGAAGATTTACTTCTGTCCGCCAGTTGGAGTTACTCGTGGAGTTCATGGAGGCCCATAAAGACCTAGCTCTTGGTCGTGTACAGAGCAAAGAAGCTCGGGCACTGGCGTCGCGTCTTTGGAATGAGTGTGCCACAATTTGTAATGCTGAGGGCACATTCAGAAATCCAAAAGAATGGAGTCGTGTTAGTATAAAACTCCATAAATAATAGATTATGTGACCTTCTTTATATTCATATCTATATCAATAATAAAAATCAATTGCCACAACAAATTTTTGTACGCGCATCAATTCAGAACGGCTGCACCTATTTGGATAATTCTTTTTTGGGGTTGGCTTTAGTAATCGGCGGCAGGAATTAGGAATTGATAAGGGTTGGTTTTTATTGGGGTTAATTACCCCTTTCAATCGACACCCCCCCCCACCCCGCGGAGATGCGTGGTTTTTTTTTTACACGTGTTTGAAGTTACGAAATCTGTTGGGTATTTTGTGCTGTTGGATAGGTTAAGTAAAATTTTTTTTTTCCCGAGCAAAGCGCAGCGTAGCGAGGGCCAAACGGAAGGAGGGAGCATAAAGAAAAAAAAAACAACTACTTAAGTCAAAGGTTTTTTGTAGTGATTGATTACTTGATAAGAAATGGCAGATAAAAAAACTATGGGTTTCCGCGTCTCCCCCATTTAAGAAGGCACACCCCTACCCCCCTAACCCTCTCCCCCCTCCCGTACCCTCTACGACTGCCGCCGATTACTAAAGCACCCCATTTTTTGTTGTGTTTGTAATTGTAATCGAGTTCTAGTATGATTTTCAAAATAAATTTATTTGAAATAATATTCATGTAACAAATCAATACTTATATTTTGGTTTTATATTAATTATATATTTTATTTCAGTATTGGAATGATGTTAAGGGTAGAGTTAAAGCCAAGTTGCGCTCCATCAGTAGAAGCATAAGTGGGACTGGAGGAGGACCCTCAATGGAAATCGCGATGAGCCCTATTGAGGATAGAGTGGCAGCTATTCTTGGCAGGGATGTTGTAACTCCATTGCAGGGTGTTCAACAAAATCCCTTTGAAACCCAGGTAATGCATATTTGAAATAATTATAATAACTATTGAAAATATTATAATAATATAATAATTATTGAAAAATAGGTAACATTTGTGAGAATGAAATAGTTACTAACAAAATAAGTGTACCAAATTTAAACAAAATTGGTATACTTAGTTGTTTTAAGTCATAAATATGCAACCTTTACATTTTATAATTGTAGTATATAATAAGTTATTACTTATTACAGTTCAGAAGTGTACTAAAAATATTTTATTTGTTTTCTTTTTATAGAATGTTGCTTCTTCAGAAGCACCAGAAGCTTCACAAGAAGATCATGTTGAAGAAAATCAGATTATGTAAGTTATTACTTTTAACAACATTTACATTTACATACATTTCACTACATAGCACAGCTCTACTTTTGCTGTAAGTCTGAAGAATATTTTTTAGTATTGTTTTTTTTTTCATCCATCTAAATTAATGCAGTAAGTATTTAAACTTTATAAAATAAAGTCCTACTAGGTAAAGCTATAATTGTAATGCTTTGATAGAATGAAACGGTTGAACTGATAATAATATTCTTATTTATTCGTAGAACAAAATATATACTATACTCATACTCAAATCGCATAATATACTTATACTCATATGGTTATTACAGAGAAATGAATGTTGTTGATAATTTATATGACTTCATTGGCCAACCTGATCCTGATGGTTCCGAAGCTCCACTAACCAGTGAACAAGAAAGACAAATAAACCAGACTGGACGATCCATCCCTCATTCTATGCGCAGGACAAGAGCTCGTGCTCCTAGCCAATGTAGGTTCTAATAATATAAAGAAGGATTTAATATTTATGTGCCTTTTCTGTAAACAATTATTTTTTTCTATTTTAGTACAACAGGCTGAAAGCGCAATGGAGGAGTCACGGGCTGCATTTGTGAGGCTGGAGGAGTTAAAAATTCAATTTGAGGAGAAGAGACTTGAAATAGAAAAAAGTAAGGTCGAGGCTCTGAAGGAGATAGCACAGGCTATTAATAGACTGGCAGATAAGCTTTGATAATTATGAACTTTGCAAATAAAAGGACTTTTTGTGTAAGTTTCATATATATTTAATTAAAATTATCCCTAATAATATTAAATAAAAATATAAATGAAAAATTAACTATGTCTGTCTGAACCAATTTTAATAAAATATATTAGACCTTTAAGAAGGACCTAAACCTTTTGTGTTGATATTCCCTCAGAAACAGGAAACGCGGGTAAAACTGCGGGTGGCAGCTAGTTATTATCTAACTTTTAAACATTATTACGCTGCCCTTAATAAACTATTACGTCTTTGTTTCTCTTCCCACAGACGGTTTACAAGGGCTTGTTGCACCGCCCTGCCTTCCAAAAGATCTTGATTTTGACGTCTATTGCTATCTGTAAGAACACCGCGCATGTCAACATTTCGACCAATTTCTGCTGCTAATTCCTCTTGAGGCAATGGATGAATGTCCAAGTGTGCTTGGTTTGCTATGTTGTGCAAAACACAACATGCATTCACTATGCGTGCAGCAGAGACGGGATCATAGTGGAGTACACGAGCAGACAAAAGGCATCTACAACAAAACATTAAAATAGCTTATTTAAAAATATATTAGTAATTATTTAAATTAGATATAAATTTAGTTTAGAATTGTCTGATATTTGATTCTTTGTTATAAGACTGATTCAAATTGTGTATCTGTGATTTTTAAAGAACTAGAAAAATAGAAGTTGACTTTTGATATACTTAAAATAATATTTAGAATAGTTGTGTTTAAGTAGGTACCTACTTACTTATTGCAATTGCAATGCTGCCTATTTAAAAATAAAGATAATTTATTTGTAAGAACATGTGTCATTCGTTACATGGAACTTTGGTAGAAAAAATACATTGTATTAATTTTAACATGTCTTGCCTTGCCAGGCGTACAATATAAAAAAATAAAATAATAATTACATTTATGACACAAAATTCAGAAAAAAATAAATAATTATCTATCTATATTTCTACTGGTAATGCCTTTAGTTTTTTGAATGTTTATATTTGCTTAGTTTATTTCTGTTATTGTTAGTGCTATTAATTTCAGTTTAAAATGAAAACAAATATAAATTTTGAGAAAAATGTTGCAGTTTCATTATGTGACTTATATTTCAAATTACATAATTATTTATTGATGGAAAGAATATTTATCATACTCACCTAAATCGAGCTTTCAAAACTCCAATACATCGTTCCACACAATTTCGAGCGCAAACATGAAGCTCATAATAATATGCCTCGGGTGTACCCGGTGCTGCATTTAATATCGGTGTCATCATGCTGGATCTGAGTGGATAACCTGAGTCTCCTGTCCAATAATAAAATAGGTAGATTTAACTTTGAAATTTCTTTTAAATAACTATATATTATTATAGGTAGCAATAACGGACAAACCTAACAAATGAAAACTTTCACCCAAGGTTAGTTGTCTCTGTATGTAATGGCGTAGAGGGTGATCATTCCAAATTACGCTATCATGTGTTGACCCAGGGTGGCTAGCATCAACACTTAATATTTGTAGGTTTGAATCGCAAATCTGAAACATGAATATATAATGTACTTATTACAAGCTCTTATTAAATTTATATTATCAATGTACCTAATCAAATCGTTAAACAAACTATTACAATCTGAACATTCAAAGAGTGATAACCCTTTCGATTTATAAATCTCTCTTCATTTTCAATTGGTTTAAGTATCGCTATATGAGTTCCATCTACGCATCCGACAACTCCTGGAATCTTAAATTTTCTATAAAACCTGCAAATAAATTTTAGAGTTAATTACCCAAAAATACTTTTCTTATTTGCATGAATCATTAAAATTTTGTGAATACGTAGGTATCCTTACTCAGTCTTTAATCGGTCTCGGCCAGCTCGACTTAGAGGGAAGATTATATACTTATTTAAAATCACGTTCTGATTTAATGCTGCTACAACCTGCTTGATTGCCCTACACACTGTAGGTTGGGAAACATTGAGCACTCTACATTGGCCTGCTAGTGTTTGGTATGATCCAGTGGCAAAAAATGCTAAAGCTGTTAACACCTAAAGAAAAAGTTGACTAAAATAACATGCAATGCAGAAATATAAAAAGAGTTTGCGGGTTCGATACCCGCATAAACACAAATATTTGTGTGCATGAAAAGTAACGAATTAATTCTATCATGTGGATGGAGGATCATGGAAAATTACGATAGATGAATGGTCCTACCTTATCTTCTACGCTTATGGCATCACTGCGGAGGGTCGGAGGGAAAAATGGTCGCAATTCAGAAATTAAATTTCTCGTGATGTCCTTTGAGAGCCTATACGTTTTTATAAACTCTCTATTAGTCATTTCAAATGCTTTTCCGCTCAATCGTAAATTACGATGACTCCTTCTGCGTCTTCGAGCTCGGGCAAGATCCACAATATGCCCTCTTAACATCATATCCCAAGCTAGATAAGAAGACATGCCTTATTTCTACAAAAATCAAAGAAAGGTTAGGTATGTAGGAGGGCATTGAATTATGTAGAAAATAAGTTTTTCACAGTAACTTATAACATTTGAATACGCAAACCTTATTAAGTATATTGAATAAGCACTTAAATTGTGATAAAACAGCACTTTTCTAATAAATTTTTAACACAAAAGCTACTAAATGGCAGCTCATGTAAAACCGCTACTTTTGACAGGTAAACCAAAGCGGTATCGTAACGTTTCGGCCGCCATGAGATGAAATGGTTAGTAGAATACCGAACATTAGTTGAACCGAATGGTTCGCGTTACGTTTTTGTTAGTGGAATACTACAACGTTGCGGTTCGGTTGCGTTTCTGTAGCGTTTAGCTAGCAGAATACGAAAATGGTGTAACTAAAGCGTTTCAGATGCGTTTCAGCAAAAAATAAATAGCAGAATTGGGCCGCTGTGCTGTATATCGGGCGGTACATTTAGAGTTATGCATTTCACTGTCTACCGAAGAGTTTTTACTTGCACTTCGTAGGTTTTTAGCAAGGCGAGGTGGAGTTCAAATCATCTACAGTGACAATGGGACTAACTTTCACGGTACAGACAATGTGTTTAAAAATCTTGAATGGGACAAAATCGAGCAAAAGGTAAACAAAATCACATGGCGGTTCATTCCCCCTGCCGCGCCTTGGTGGGGAGGGTTTTGGGAGAGAATGGTGAGAACAGTAAAGGGAATGTTACGAAAGGTATTAGGTAGAGCAGCTTTAGATTATCAAGAGTTGGTTACGGTACTTTGTGAGGTAGAGTCAATAGTCAATTCGCGTCCACTTACGTACATAGCCGACACTACTGTAAACCTCACACCTCTAACTCCAGCCTCATTTTTAAATCTCTCAAATCCCAACAGTAGTAACATTGATATTGAACTTATTAATGGCCGTATTTTATCGTCGCGTTGGAAATATGTTATAAAAGTGTGCGCAGACCTAAAACAGCGTTTTAGGAATGAATATTTAAGTTTATTAAAACATAAGTTAATCAGTAAACCTAATGTAGAATTGAAAAAGGGCGATATAGTTCTTGTTGAAGCAGACAAGAAGCGTGTAGAGTGGCCTCTGGGACTAGTTGTAGACACCGTTCGAGGTGCAGATGGGATATCGCGTGTAGCTCGCGTAAAGACTAACGCAGGCGAGCGAATAAGGGCTTTGCAGAGCCTGTATCCGCAGGAGGTGTCTGAGGAACGGGAACGTAACTATATTACACGTTCTGGTCGGCAAGTCACAGCACCAGATCGGTTTACTTTTTGATGTTAATTTTTTTTAAATATTGTTTTGTTAAGTATGCGTGTGCGCAGCTCCGCGGTTGGGAGTGTTGTGAACTTTTTGAATGATTTTTTATTTTTTCGTTATTTGATTTGTTTTTGACATTGTAGAAATTAGAATAATAATGTCATGTCAAAAAAAAATATATTAAAAATACGTTATATTATTGAAAAATAAAGAGTTTTCTTTATAACGAGTATATCGTGGGTAGAGCTTCCCGTAACATGGGATTTATATGCAGGACTACCAAGGCTTTCAAAAAACCCACAAGTTTTATTTATTTATATTGCGCAATTATTCGTAGTTTGTTAGAGTACAATTCAGTCGTCTGGTCTCCATATTACGCTGTTCACGTTGATCGTATTGAGCAAATTCAAAAGCGCTGCCTCAGAATTGTTTCGTTTAGATATAACCTCATACGATCGCACAAGACGTACCAAGATCGGTTGATTAAATTCTCGTTGTCGACATTGGTAAACCGTCGTGAGCGTACCGACCTTATCTTTCTGCACAAAATTTTGCACAGTATTGTAGATTCTCCTTACTTGCTTTCACTTATGCACCTTAATACTAACTATCGTTCACGTAATCCAAATACATTTGCGCTTAACGTATATCGTAATAACACTTCTTTTTACAATCCATTGGTTCGTATGTGTCGCCGGTATAATGAGCTCATTAAACAAAATGCTGACATTGATATCTTTTGTGGCAACTTAAGACATTTTTTATTTAGCATACGTAAACTATTTCCTTAATCCAGTTTGGCCATCCAAAAAGTTTCTTGTTTATTGTTTGTTATATCGTATCTTTAACAATTATAATCTGTACTTCTATTTGTTAATTTACTTGGTTTACTTTTCATGCCTATAATAATAATGATTTATTTATTGATTTTGATATTGTTTGTGTTGTGACGTTTATTACTTGTAACCATAGTTCATGTTACAGACGCATTTTATTGGGTTATGGTCTGGTCCAATTTTTTCAAGTTTCCCCAATATTATTGTTTTTACTGACTGTAATCTAATTAAGCGTGGTCGCAACCGAAGCCTCAAAAAAAATCAATTTTTATTGGTACAATTTAATGAAGGTTACAATTTATTACTTAAAAATAGTTATAATTAAAGTTAGGTGACGCTCAACCGATGCGAGGTTGTAGAATGCTGTTTCCATGTCCGCGGAATCGCGGCGGTGGCGACGAACCTGAAGCTCGTTGCTGCGTCAGCTCCACATGTGGTCAATGTTCAATATTCGTATTGTGTAATTAAGGGCGATGCTACATCATGGGTTTGCATAGAGGCGCCTTGCGTAACACCTCCCCCCGTAGATCAGCGAGTATTGAAGACCTTGGTCGTGAATTGAGCTGGGAGATGATTCGGGTCAATCCTTTTAGCAGGCACTTCTGAGTAGATTATTGATGGTCCAGGATGATCTTCCGTGTCCCCTTTTTGCTCTTCATTGATTTGTATGGCACAGTGCTTGCGGTACGTTAGGAATATACCGATAACACTTGCGGCAAATAGTATAAGATACAGCGGAACAGTAGTGTGAAAGATGCTGTAGTCGACGTCTGGTATCTTCTTCAGAGGCTGTTGCATTGAGATCTTAGTATTGATGTCGTGCAGATGTTCGAGATTAATCGAGTTCAGCTGGACAGATGCGGATGGTGATGCTGCAGATGCTGGGGGCTCTTCTAAAGGTAAGTCCATTATTTTAACTACTTGACCCTTCAAGCGGTTATTTGTATTTGAGATAACGAAGGCCGTTGTTTCTACGAAGCAGTTGCGTGGCATGGTAATAAGATAACTGCCTTGAAGTTCTTTGTAGAGATGTTGTCCACAGGATAGATGTACTCGCGTTGGTTTGGGGAAGATTATGGTGTAGTGCATCCCGTCTAGTTCTTCGAAAGCTGGACTTCTGAGGGATACGGTAACTGGTTTACATGACTCCGTTTTCTGTTGAGTGGCGATCAGCTGGTGAATGCAGTCCTTTGTCGCTCCGCTTTGAAGACGCCGGTTCTCGTTGCAGATGTACCACTTGCTGGTCTTAGGGCATTCAGCCTCTATGTACTTGAAATCTTTGTCGTATATTGCAAGGAAGGGGAATGGAGGTGGAAGGATTTCGTTATTTTTATTAGGGATAATAGATAGCTTATATAAATCATATGTTTCAGACAGAACTATGGGGAATTTATATACTAAAATAATATCGTTGCCTATATAAAATGAACCACTCTAATTACTTCAAAATATTCTCTAACATCTAGTTCAATAACTCTATCTCTACCATACAGCATCTGTAACTTATCAATAATTAAATTTAGAGATTTGATACTTAAAACGGAATGATGCATTGTATCTGTCTTAATAAATGCTAATATGTTTTGTAATTTGGATATCTCTTCTGAGATAGAATCGACATTGTCACCAAGTATTAAAAACGTCTGTGCTAAATGCGCGTATTTTATAAGATCATAATCATGAGTAGCCTCGCTTTCACTAATTTTATTGAGTAAGTGTTGCAATTTATCTTGATTATCTGCTATAGTTTCAATAATTTTATCACAATGAGTCATCCATTCCTTTGATAAACTAACGTGTTTGTTAAATTCAGTTACCAGGTTGTTATCGTTGTCCTTGAGTGACTTTAAGGCTTCATTAAAATGTATGGCGTCTGTATAGTCAAGGTTTCCAGTAATACTCTTGACTACGGATCCAAGACCGTCTAATAGGCCTCGTTTTATACGCGTTACTTCGAACGTTTGTAACTGATCAGATACACTTTGAACTTTAACTTTTAAATAATTGAGATGAGGTTCAAATAACGACCGCGTTTTATTATTGAATTCGGGACTAATACTATCTAATTGATTTATAACTGAATTTATTTTAGATTGCAGGTCTTGTAAGTTAATAGGTTGGATGAAAGAGTGATAGTGTGAAATGACTTTCGTGGATCCTAGTTTGAACGGTAAAATGCCGGGACCGTCGTCGAGTCTTTCAAGTTTTATCTCCTGGCTCATGGTGGTCCCCAGAAGAAGATGGAATATCAGTAGAGTCCTGTAACAATTGCGAACTTTTAGGTACTCGTTTCAATCTAGACTTTGCGACGGGGCCCTGTTTTTTCTTTGTATAAATGTGGATAGGTAAGTCTGCCATAACTTTATCATGAGTATAACGCGGAGCCAGTTTTTGTCGGGATGCAAGAGGGTTTTTTACGAAAATCTATTGCTCTGGTGAATATTCTTTCTCATTATCTCGGTTAGTGTTACGATTATCGGTTAGTTGCTTGCGAAGGTTAAGACATGATTCCTGTATTAGATTATAAGCTTTACACATTCTATTTTTATGATTTGTAATGTATTGCTGTAACAAATGAGCTGAAAGGTCTACGTCAAATGGATCCCGTGGATCAAAGTGTCCGGTTATTTAATCGATAGGTCTACACTTAGTAAAACTGTGTATTGAGTTGTTATAAGCCAAAAGGGCATAGGGCATTAGATTTATTACAGCCTCACTCTTCTGTTCCAGTTTTAATAAACGTAAATGCTCTAGTATCGTTGAGTGAAATCTCTCTACGATACCATTTTCGTTTGGAGTATGAGGTGCGATCCTATGATGCTGAATTTTATGTAGTTTTATGAATTCGCCAAAGAGTTGATTAACAAATTCAGGGCCGTTGTCGGTTACTATTGTAAAAGGAATGCCATGATGCGTACAGAATTTTAGTAGTGCTTGAACAACGCTCATAGCGGTCCCGTCTCTTAGGTAATATGCTTGAGAGTATTTGGAAAATGAGTCAACAATACTTAAGAATTTCTCGTTCTGTACAGTTAAAAGATCTAAATGTACTAATTCAAACGGTTTGCTAGCAGGCGGTACTACTTGGAATTGCTGTTTGATCGGGTTACGGTCGTATTTACCTTGGCTACAGATTGTACACTCATTAATGAATTTAGTTATTTGATCTCTCATTTTTGGCCAATAGTACCTATGAGATAAGGCCAGATAACATTCAGTGATGCCGCGATGGTTCGTCTTGCCATCGTGGTATTTACTGATTATTTCCTGCTGTCGCAAATATTCACGGATGTTTTCTAATTCAATTTTTGTTAGCACAAGGTTCATTGCCGAATTTTTAAAGGTACGCTGTATTATAGGTATTATCTTGTACATAGCTTCAGATGAGTTAATTAGTAGGCCGGTTTTAATTTTAGGATGAACGTATTCTCTAATAGCGCTAATGACGTCTTCTTCCAGATTAGACTCTGATAACTGAATAGTAATGCGTGTATGAGTTTCAAAAGGTTTCGATACTACAACTTTGCCTTTTATATCGCCGACAACTGTAAATATAATTTGTTTAGTGAATTTATTCAGAGGGTCATCCGTAATCGGCACTTCCAAGATGGGGTCTTCAGCATCCGTGTGGACCGTAATGGTTTTAGAGTCATTGGCAGCTTCCGGAGCACTAATGGTTCTTGAACCATCTAAAGAGCACGGTTTCTCAGAAGGGTTTACTATAATTGAGCTGATTTCCTCGTTATTTAACTCGATTCGCGATAATGCATCCGCGTTGGTGTTACTTTTACCGGATTTGTAAATAACGGTGAAGTCGTACTCACTTAATTTTAACCGCCATCTTGTAAGCCTCGAATTTGGCTCCTTTAAGTTCATTACCCACTGCAATGGCTTGTGGTCGGTAATGATCTTAAATTTTCGACCAAACAGGTAGGGCCTAAAATATTTGGTGGCCCATACAATGGCTAGAAGCTCCTTTTCAATGGTGCTGTAATTTAATTCGCTAGAGTTAAGTGTTCTCGAGGCAAAGGCAATAGGCTTGTCCGAACCGATGTTACCTTGTGATAAGACGGCTCCAATTGCGACATTGGACGCGTCTGTAGTCAATATAAATTCTCTTGAAAAATCGGGATATTGTAATATAGGATCGTTTGTTAAAAGGGCCTTGCAGCGTTCGAAACAATTTATGTAATTTTGATTGAGATCTATTTTAGAGCCTTTCTTCAAACATTGAGTTAGCGGTTTCGTGATTCGAGCGAAGTCTGGTATGAATTTCCTGTAGTATCCGAGAAGTCCGAGAAAACGTTTGATTTCTGTGGTGGTTTTAGGAAGAGGATATTGCTCTATAGCTTTAATCTTATTAGGATTAGGTTTCACGCCGTCCCTACATACGACATGACCTAAGAACTCAGTCTCTAACTTTAAAAACTCAGACTTATCCATCTGTATTTTAAAGTTAGATTCGCGCAATTTTAAGAAGACTTTTTCTAAATTTACCATCATCTCTTGGAGAGATGTACCATAGACTATAATATCGTCCAAATAAACTAGGCAGATGTTATTTTGTAGGCCTTTAAGAACATTATCCATTACCCTTTGAAAGGTAGATGGAGAGTTCTTTAGACCCATGGGCATTCTTAGAAATTCAAAGTGCCCGTTCTCGACGTTAAATGCTGTTTTCTGGACATCATCAGGGTCCATCTCAACTTGGTAGAACCTACTGGCCAGGTCCAGGGTCGTGAAATACTGACACTTGCCTAATTTATCTAAAACGTCGGTTATATTGGTAATCGGATATTTGTCGTCAATCGTTTTCTCGTTAACTTTCCTGAAGTCCACGACAAGTCGCCACTTTGTCTTCCCGGATGCATCAGCCTTTTTGGGCACGACCCAGATAGGCGAGCTCCACGCAGACTCTGAAGGTCTTATGATGTTTTGCTCAAGCATTTTGGCTATTTGATCTTTGACTTCTTGGCGGTGGACATACGGATAGCGATAACTCTTCGTATACACAGGGAGTTCATCTGTAGTTTTTATTTTGTGTTTTATCTTGTTAGTGAACGCTAGAGGTTCGCCATCAAGATAGAACACATCCGCATAGCGCGCACATAAGGTCTCTAAATTAGCAAGCTCTTCGGGATTTAAATGATCGGTTCTAAGACGAGATAAAACTTCTTTAGCGCGACTAGATGTACGAATTTCATAATTACTTTCAAGATTACAAATATCGGCAGATACCGGACGGTCCATTGAGAAAATGACGTCATTAGGCGAGGTGTTAGTTACTTCAACCCAACCTCTATTATTTCTTACCGCTGTTATACATTCTGTGATAGTACAATTACATAAAGTTTGAACTGATACGAGGGCATCGCCATCACGCGTGTTAACTGGAAGTTTAAGTAATTTAGAAGAGTGTGCTGAGATGATATCTTCGTATAAGTTCACGTTGCGCGAGTCATATAATTCTAACGGAATTTGAGCGTTTGGAGTGCTTATGTTTACTTGTCTGATTTGAATTAGTGACCTCAAAAGGTTCATAGTTTAAAGGTAAGTAATTAAAATATTTACTGACAGCTTCCGGGCTAATAAACGACTGGTTTGCTCCTGTATCTACTAAAAATTTTAAAGGTGGATCATGAATTTGAACGTACATAAGTTGTCTCTGGGTTTGTAAGTTAATTTCTATTTTTGCTTGTCTAAATTCGAACCCTTCTGAAAATTTTCCTCCCCGGAGGAGCTTGGGTTGTCTAGTTCTTCAACAACGGGACTCTCAGTAGGAGTGTAGTTGCCATCATACTCATAATAACCTGAGTACGGATCATATGCAACACACCCTTGATCAAATTCAGGATAATCGCTGTATTCAGAGTAGTTATTATATTGCCCATAGTAATCGTAATCAGACTCGTTAAAGTTAACTTCACGCGTTTTAAAATAATTAGTAGGAGGCGGATTACCGAACCGTCTCCAGTCATGTCCAGATGGTGGTAAAGGTTTAGATGCTAAGGGGGCCACGCCACTCATAGGACGCGGTGCGTTGAAATTAGAAGGCTGAGTAAAGGGTCTATTATTCATCCTGAACATGTTGCTCTGAGGGTTATAGTTTGGTGGTGGAGCGCGGAACATCTGCTGCGTGCGTGTGGGACCGCGAAACTGATTTGAATGATTCGGATTAGGTCTCCAACCTTGCGTCTGTTGGAACGGTACCTGCTGCTGGCGCGATGGACCATTCATGTTATAGTTTGGTTGGCCTGAAGGGCCTGACATATTAAAAGCGGGACCTTTCATCATAGGAAAGTTATTAATAGGTAATTTAAAATTATACGGTGATGGCTGAGATGCTTGCCATTCTTTCTTACTAGGGCCGCTATCGTTACGTTGTTGGAGATACAAAGTGTTAAGCTCTTCCTGTACAAATTGAAGAGCTTTCTCCATCGTGTCGGGACGCATGCACCGGATTCTGGATCCTAAGGGATCTTTAAGGCCGCGTAAATAAGATTGCAAGGTTAACTTTTGATATAGAGTGCGTTTAGATTCTATTGTCGTACCCACGGTCTCGTGAAGCGAGATGTACGTCATTATGGTGCTAAAGAGATTTTGGCACCTCTCGTAAAATTCCTGCGGGGTGCTAGCCCCTTGCGTTTGCAGGGAAAGGTCGTTATACAACGCCGTCTCGTCGCGATGGTCCGCGAAGTTATTTATCAGCGCATTACGTATACCTCCCCAAGTATCCGGGATACCATTGGAGTTAATAAGCCTAGCCGCGGGCCCTACTACCTTATTTAAGATACCATTCATAAGAGCTAAATTGGCCAACTCGTTTCCCGGTTCCTCGTTAAAATGTGCAATTACTATTTGATCCGAAAGATTGATGAAGCGCGTGAGTATATGTGGGTTACCATCGAATTCCGGAAGTAGTCTTAGGGACTTGTAAATCCTATCAATTTCGTCGGACATAGTGACAGGCTCTAGATTCCTAAGCTCGTCTATAGCACTAAACCTACTTATTTTCTTACTACTAACAGCGTTACGTGATTCTCTCGGATGGAAAATCTTTACTAAGTTAATATAACGGTTATAAAATAAAATAGGCACACAAGGATAATAAAAATATATAAAGTACACTTTTAAAGGACACAGAAAATTATAGGATAAAGTATAAAGGATAAGTAAAGTTATAGGATAGCAAATACTTGAAAGATTCAAGGTACTTACAACATTGATTCAGTTTGAAGAATCGATTTCTGGATTCACCTCGGCTGGAGCACGTAGATTGCGATACCAGTGACGCGGCGCGATAGCCACTCGGGCGGCTTAGAGTTTACGGAAATCTTCTGGACAACCCGGACCGACCCGACGGGTATCCTACCGACTGCGCCAATTAAGCGTGGTCGCAACCGAAGTCTCAAAAAAAATCAATTTTTATTGGTACAATTTAATGAAGGTTACAATTTATTACTTAAAAATAGTTATAATTAAAGTTAGGTGACGCTCAACCGATGCGAGGTTGTAGAATGCTGTTTCCATGTCCGCGGAATTGCGGCGGTGGCGACGAACCTGAAGCTCGTTGCTGCGTCAGCTCCACGTGTGGTCAATGTTCAATATTCGTATTGTGTAATTAAGGGCGATGCTACATCATGGGTTTGCATAGAGGCGCCTTGCGTAACAATCTGTTATGTGTTGTAATAAATAAATAAATAAATAAATAAATAAATAAATAAATAAATAAATAAATAAATAAATAAATAAATAAATAAATAAATAAATAAATAAATAAATAAATAAATATTGTTTTATCCTACATTTTCGAATTCACGGAATCGTTAATGAAAAGCACTCTTCATGTGAATACCTGAAGTATAGAGGAGAGGGACCTATTGTGTCTGTCTTTTTCTATTTTTGTGATTGATTTTTTTAAGATTTGCCATTTTGTTTAAACTTTTATTTGTAAACCTTATCTAAGGTGGAAATGTAGTGAAACTAACAAATTTATAAATTCTCATCATTGTAATACTAACCTACATCTCACAAATAAATAATTCTGATTCTGATTCTGATTCTTACTTGGTATACCTACAACTATGCTACCTACAAAATTATCGTTTTTTGAAAAATAAATGTAAGTATTGTTTATTTTCTTAATAATTACACATTCTTGTTCATCACAGCATCATCATGACCAGTTCATTTTTATGTTCCCACTGCTGGGGTACGAGCCTTCACTATAGAAAGATAGGGAGAACGGGCCATAGACCATATCACAGTAACAGTGCGGATTGGTGGTTTGCCAACCATATAACCACCATATTTCTATCACACATCCTTATACCTACCTATTTAAACAAGACTAAAATTAAATATAAAATAACAACTCAGTTTTTCACTGACCTTTCATGTAACTATACTTTTTAAACTAACTTTTGTACCGATTGTTTATATGTCTAAGGTGTTAGATCTTTACTCTGTCTCTTCTTGTATCGACTTTCAACGTTTAACAAACCATAAGACATTGCGGATTAGTGGTTTGTCAACCATATATCCACCATATTTCTATCACACATCCTTATACCTGCCAATTTAAACAAGACTAAAATTAGAAATAAAATAACAACTCAGTTTTTCATTGACCTTCCATGTAGTTACCTAACTATATTTTTTAAACTATCTTTTGTACCGGTTGTTTATGTGTCTACGGTGTTAGACCTTCACTCTGTCTCTCCTTGTATCGACTTTCAACGTTTAACGAACCATAACTGTCAGTTAGTAAAAATAGTGCGTATTGGTTATTTTGACGTGTTAGTTAAGTGGGTGCTCGCACGCGAGACCGGTCGCTTCTCGAAAGGTCTCCTTCATTTGTTACTTATGTATGTTAAAATGTAAACAAATGAAAGCATAACAAATTATAGTCATTATTAACGTTAATAATTAGGTACTCTAATGCAAGTGACCCTGATAGTTTAAAATAGTTATATAGCAAAATAAATATTTAAAATATTACTAAAAATTCTAAAATTTGCTTTTTATTTCACAACAAGGTAAGGCTAATAATTACACTGAAACTGATGTTCCCATGGCAGACTTAAAAAAGAAGGCGGTAGTTTATAAGGCGAAACATGCCGGAGATCTCAAATTGAACCTCGCTGAGAAACGGACCCGACAGTCACAATCAATATGTTACAGTCACAATGGAAATTTTACAAGTCAGCAAAGCTAATAAATAATAATATAAACGTTATATGTAAATAAAGCCCCAAAAACGTATAATATATATCTATATTATAATATTATAAAGCTGAAGAGTTTGTTTGTTTGAACGCGCTAATCTCAAGAACTACGGGTTCGAATTGAAAAATTATTTTTGTGTTAGATAGTCCATTTATTGAGAAAGGCTTTAGGTTATATAACATCACGCTGCGACCAATAGGAGCGAAACATCAGTGAAAAATGTTGCAAAGACGGGAACAAGAGCCTAAAAAAATAAAAATGCTGCCGAAAGTCACTATTCCACGCGGACGAAGTCGCGAGCACAGCTAGTGTTCTATAAAACAAATTGAAGTAAGTAATCACTTAATGATAAATGTACTGTTAGCAAACTTTTACATTTTTACAGTTAGTTTATTAATCCTTTATTGCACATCAACCTATCCAAAACTGTTAATATTTTTCAGTAAATGTTTAACCATATGCCTAAAGCCTTAGCCTTATATACATAAAGTTCAAAATCTATTGAGGAAATGTGACGGTTTGTAGTAGTCTGGTGTGAAGGCTTGTGTAGACTTTACAAAAATACATACAGAGGCCAATCCAAGAAGAAGTACAGATGGTGGCCTTATCACTAATTTCTTCCAGTCAACTATGTTTTGAAATGGACAAAAATTACTAAGAAATGGGCGGTTAATGGTGTTTTCATATATGTTGTTGTACGTACAATGAAAGACAAGATAATTATTATATAAACATAGTTATAGTGTCTAGAGCCCCAGCACCATCACACTATCTCCTTTAGGGCTGATTTATCAATCGTCAGTTAAAGTTTATTCATTGAATATTTGTTTAGAAAATATGTCACAATGACAATCTTATTCTTTGGATAAGACTTATCTAAGGATTGGAAAATCGGGCCTTAATAAGGTAAATATTTTTAATTATTTTTTTTCTCTACCAAACACAATATGGCACACGGGAATATTCCACCAGCGAAGACGTACAGAGGTGTGGCTGCGGTGTCCATTACAGCTTAACTAATATCGACAGCTCAGCTCAAGGTGTGGGCGACTTCAGTGTGCCAGTAAATGTATTTCTTTCTTTCTTTTCTATAGTGCTAAGTAGTTTTTATGTATATATTAATACATGAAGCAAAAACTTTGTACCCATTTTTTACGAAAATGGCGCGGACGGAGGAGTATGCACACTTATAGTTTATATAGAGAAGGTTATCCGAATGTTAACATTTTTTTTAAATTATGCATAAAAATTCATTAAATCAATAAAACAAACATTTATTTATTTATTTATTTATTTATTTTAAACTTTTGCATCAAAATATTACATGGCGGACTTAATGCCTAAGGCATTCTCTACCAGTCAATATTATACACACTATCACGTATTTGGCACACGCGTAGGTATACTCTTTTCAAAAATTTAAAAAATGTAAAAGGAGTGGCCGAAATCTGTCAATGCCAATCCAAACTCACTTTCAATCTTTTTTTAATTTTTCATTGTACATGTAGGATACAATAGGATACATGCAGACTTAATAAAATTACGGTCGAATTTCGACCAGTGGACGACCACTAGTTTAAGTAATTATGTCGTCGGTGTCAGCTTTAAATTAAGACAACACTTTATATATAAGTCTATAATGTCTTAATTATCATCATCATCATCATCATCATTATCATTTTAGCCAAAAGGCGTCTACTGCTAGACAAAGGCTTCCTATCCTATCCTCCTATCCTCCTCTCCTAAGCCTGTGTGCTACTTACTTACTACTTACATACACGTATCATCAGTTGGTAGTTCTAATAAAAAAATTAAAAAACAAACACTTTTAAAACTCGGTTCCACCGTTCCGCGTGTGATAAACCATCGAGACGGCAATACGTAAATAAGAAGGAATCTCGGAAGCGGCCCCACAGACCACAGTCAACAAATTACGCGCGAAGTAGCAAGGTATGCAGCCAGCCAGGAAAAAGTAAAAAGATGGCGAAGGAAGTCCACTTAGGTATTTCATAAAGACAAGAGATCCGTTGTCTCGAGTACTGTGGCGGTTCGGACGGAGTTGCGCGGCTTCTGAGAGAGCGTGGTGATTGGCTGCAATAACTTTTGTACGTTAACTTTTTCTATTTAAATAGGGAAGCCGAATACATGTTCAAACAGAACTTAGAACAAAATGACGTCTTAATTATAGATTGCCAGGGCATGTTATAGTGGAACGAAACTAAATAATCGTTTTTTTTTTTAAATTAGGTGACTTTAAGCAAAGTGATTTACAGAGTGTGTGTGGTCGATGTAACTTTAGAGAATTTAGTAAAAACTCTTGAATTCAAAAAACACTTTTGATTACGAATTAACATTAGATAGTGTTGATGAAGCATTGGTTAGGACAATACCACGATGGCGTAGTTGGTAGTGTACATGTCTGAGGACATTTTGACACGCACGATACTTTTCCGACTACTTTTCGTGCAACGCTCGAACCGGTTGTTACTTTGAAATACATTGTCTGTACACGTAATATGTTATTTGCAATGGTTAGGTTTACGGACCGAATATATTGTATTCTTATGAGGAAACACTAAGGTCGACTGAATTGAAAAATATGTATAAAAAGTAGACCAAATCAACGTTTCGTAGTCCCCCGATTCCTCCTCCAAAACTGGACCAATTTAATTACTTTTTAATTAAAAATTAAAGAAAGGCTTTGGCTGTGTCCCTATGTTTTCCTTTTTTTCATAAATTAATTATTAAAAAATATATAAACCTTTAAAAACCTTAAATATTGGCCGCCGTGTTTTCAAAAGCAAACATAGGGACACAGCCAAAGCCTTTCTTTAATTTTTAATGAAAAAAGGAAATAAATCGGTCTAGTTTTGGAGGAGAACTCAGGGGACTACGAAACGTTGATTTTGTCTACTTTTCATATATATTTTTCCATTCAGTCGACCTTAGTATTTCCTCTTAAACATGTTTGTACCTCTTTCATCAATTAGTACCTCGATACACTTTATACGTAAAGTCTAAGCTTTTTTTTTCAAATCTTATTGTCGTTCTGTCTCAATCTTAAGTTCGTTTCACCTGAGGCAGGGTTTTGCATGAGTGCCCCGCCCGTAGTATTTTATTGTGCTGTCGATGCTCTAGAGATGAACTCCGCTGGGGATATTAAAATATGCGCAGTGACTGCGGTATTGTTTTGTTTTTTTTGTCTTTGGTATTTAATTCCAAATTTGAAAGAATGTGACACGTTTCCGGTGTAAATTATGAAGCTGTAAAAGGGTATAAAGGGTATATAAAGGTTCTTACAAATAACCAAAGAATAAGCTTCGAATAGTAATTCCGTTGGTTCCTCCAGATGTGTTCTTTTTTTTAACAACTTTGTTTATTTTTTTAAATAAAAATATGAAACGTATGAAAGCTACTTTCCTTAGATGAATGATTGGTCTCCCTTATTTCGGAGAATCTAGTAGGGCACGGGGACACGCACTTTTAAGTCTGTGATGCCGTTCCCTTTAGAAAACCTCCGAAGGTGATTCGTTTTACACGGCTTGATGTACCCTTTACGTACCTCGCCGCCCCCGAAAAAAGCCCGGTGACGCTGAAAATGCCGTTTGAGGCAATCAGAAATCTCTCTCAAAAGAATAAATAAATAAAAAATCGCGAGACCAATCTAACCATCTAAGCTACTTTCCTTTTACCAATAAATGATTTGACATCGACTTTGACTTTTCGTTTCCTATTCAATAAGTACGTTTATCCTTTTAGTGACTTATTTCTTCTAAAGTCACTTCTCAACTATAACGATATCCTAGCAAACGCTTAAAAAGGTTTTAATTTATCTCACACCAAACAGTTTTGTGCAAAACTAAAACCTTTTTCGTCAAAACATCGATATTATCGATGTCGTCACCGTGACGTCACCACCACAACGTCTTTAAGTACGTCTCGGCGACGTCGCTAAACCAAACCTATTTTGCTTCGCTCCGGTACGTAATTTCACCTGAGATTAACTCCGCCGGATCCATTTACCAAAGGCTGCATTGATAGATACTAGTATCTATGTAGAATAGAGACCTATTTGTTTTTATATAAATACATATAAGAAGTTATGTCAGTTGTACAGTCACAAGCATTAACAAACAATGTAACTCTTAACACAATGAAATAAGAATCAAACCTAGTCAAAAGTGTTTAGATATTAATCCTCGTGACTGTACAGAAAAAGTGGTAACGAAATTCTCACGAGTGGGACTTAAACCTGCACCTTTTGGCAATGTACGGATGCCTGCATATACAATATCCAAAGTTGTCAAATTTCTTCAATAAATGTTCAACTATATGCCATCATTGTTCGTATTGAAAACCTAATCGCAGCAGTTGTTTTACAGGCTCTTAAGGGTGCGCCGACCAAAAAATGCCAAAAATGCAGTTACGGTTAAGTAGATATAATTGAAAATACTATCGTATTAAATGAACAAAATATATATTTAGTATCATAGGGAACGTGCCAATTTGTCAGAACCATAAATTCATAACACGCTATAGTTTTTTCTACAATATCATTTAAAGTTGGGCAAAAATCATGAAAACGAGTGTCGGCGTTTAGTAGATTTCTTATAGTTTATCAAAATTATTGTACCTCTGATTTTGTCTAAACAATCATCAATGGATAAACTACAAATTGCTAGACTACATTTTCGATTCATCAAGTGGTTATTTAAATAATTATTTTTTATTAAGCACCTTAAATTCCCCATACAAAATTAGTATGGCCGCGCGGCATCAAATAAATATCGACGACGACATTTCAAATAAAACATATGACACTTGTCACTTACGGACGGCGCGCACCCTTAATGATAAAAAAACAACAAATACATTTTGACAGTAATTTTTGGTATTCTGATGTGCAGGAATGTGTGTACTATTTCTTTTTAGGGTTTCGTAGTCAACAAAAAACCCTTATACTTTTGCCATGTCCGTCTGTCTATCTGTCTGTCCGACCCCAGCCTAGCTCATAGACTCTTAGTTCTAGAAAGCTGTAATTTGGCATGGATATACATATTAATTGTGACAAAGTTGTGAAGTAAAGTTTTTAAAAATATTTTTTTTAGGTTATCTCCCCTACACGTGAAGTGGGAATGTATTTTTTTTCTTGCCCACCCCATAGTGTGGGGTGTCGATGGATAGAAATTTTAAAAATATTTCAGGTTTGTTAAACAGTTTTTTGATTGAGGCATCCGTTTGTGAACTATTAAGCTTGAAAGTGCAAAATTTTGTTAGAGTCCAGTAGGCCCCTGCCAGCCAAATGGTTCTTTTTGGATACGTAAAAAAATTCACGGTATTTGTATATAAGACGAAGTTAAAAGGAAAATTATCACAGCTAAGTAGGCTTTACAAGTTTACGAGTAACAGTCGACCAACTTATAAAATGTACTTGGCGCAGTACAAGTTCTTCATTGAGAACTACTTAAATAACGTTGTCAGGTGTGTGAAACCGGTAGTATCCGCATTATTGTGATGGGCTACGGAACCCTACATTGCGCGTGGCCCGACACGCACTTGGCCGGGTTTTTTTTAATGACACTTCAGTTAAGTCAATTCTTTATTTGTGATACGGGGAGGATGGGATTCCGTGGAGCGACTTGCGGTGCAGAGCTGACTGCTGCAGATCACGTGAAAGATCTCCTTCGCGATGGATATAGCAAATAAGGCTTTAGCCCAAAAGCCACTGAGCGCGCAAGACAAGCTTCGGCAAGAAGCGGATGGCAAGCGGTGGTGAGTCGCCACCAGGAGACAAGCGTGACCACACCACGACTACTCTGGCAAGTTTAATAGAATAAAATAAAATAGAATAGGACACTGATTTATTAAAGTGGCCAAGACTGACGTTCAAAATTCCATGCTAACATCATGGACGTACGTCCATGGCTTACATGTACTGTTTGTTTACAGCACATAAAAGGCACGTAAAGCATGTGGAAATGTTCCTAAATCTTTAATTAAAAACTTATTTGTTTGGTCATCGTGCTACGAGTTTACTGGAATTTTCGTAGAATACATATTTAGAGTGGGCAGGCCTCCAACAAGATGGACCGACGATCTGGTGAAGGTCGCGGGAAGCCGCTGGATGCGAGCAGCACAAAACCGGTCGTTGTGGAGATCCTTGGGGGAGGCCTTTGTCCAGCAGTGGACGTCTTTTGGCTGAGATGATGATGATGATGGTGATGATGACATACCTAGTTAGATAGGACCTACCTATAACAATTAACTCCGAGAAATAAAATTAATCTTGCGAATATACTAGGTTTCTATTGACCGTATTTTGTTGAGATTTTTAGTCACTGTATTGTAGGAATAAGTAATCGATAAATTACCTATTACATCATTTGTGTTTTGCTTATTTATTTTTTAGCTTATCGGACTCATTTTAAACTCTTCATGCATTACTGTTCTAACGTGTTTTTTAGTATGTAACCTGCAGTTAAACCTTAAACTTAATAAATTAATGTTTTATTAGTTTTTACAACGTTTACTAACCTGTATTGTTATTTGAGGCAAAATAAGTATGAAACAAAATAACACATCTATACTGTTTGCTACGCAACTCCGTTTTATTCTTCCAGTAAAGCGGTATAGATAATGAGTGAAAGGAAATTGCTAGGGCTCTCTACTATTTTCGGTTACCCCTTTGTCTCCGTGTGTGTACTAGGGAAGATCATTAATTTTCCAACCATTAAGGGTAAACTTTTCGGTAAGTGGTTGCATGGGGGAACTTCATTGGAAAAAATGACGGTTAGATTTTCTAGTCTACGTTTTTTTTGATACTGTGCCGACTAACTAGCATACGGCCCGCTTTTTGGAGGCCGTAGAAGAGACTCAAGTCTGCTGAGTCAATATCGTCTCAATAGTGTGTGTCGGTAGCCTGATTTGTGGATGTTTTATTTTTTTAACAATTTCTCTTTTGTTTTACGGTTAAAATAGTTAAGTCAACATTTGATATTGCCGTTGGTATGTGTTGGTATGTTGGTAATACCTAAAGTTATGTTTTTATTTGTATTTCTGTAAAATGTTTTTGTTTTCGTTTCTTTTACTACCTGCCTTTCTTTTGATCACGTTTTTTTTTTTTTTTTTGAGAGAGACTGCTGGTTGCCGAGGGGCATTTCCAGCTTCACCGGGCTTGTTTTAGGAGCGGCGAGGTACGTAAAGGGTACCTCAAGCCGTGTTGAAACGAATCACCTTCGGAGGATTTCTAGAGGGGTACGGCATCGCACACTTAAAAGTGCGCGTCCCCGTGCCCTTCCAGAGTCTCCGAAGGGTTCGGATCGGATCGGGGAGCGGAACCACCCGAGGGCGCCTCTAAAGGCACGGACCTCGGCTCGGGTAGACCGGGCCGTGGAGGAGGAGAGGAGCTCCCAGGCACATGACTATGCCTGGCATAGAGCGCGTGTGAACCGGTTCTTCGTACCCTTGTTCTACGAGTACGGTGTCTTGGGCCTAAAACAGTGTGCATGTTTAGTGTATTCTGTAAATGTGTGCTGTCATTTGGAGGATCGGGCGGGGGGGCGTTCGCAACTGTGATTGGGTCGTCGGGGTCGTTTAGGACGTGCTTAGGACGCCTAGACGCGTACCGTCTAGTTGCGGGAAGGCCTTCAACTTTATAGTTGGCGGCCGCCACAACAAGCGGGTTAGGGTGGTGGGGGGCATTATCGAAGTAACGTCGGGAGACGTCCTTGATAAAATCTTTGATTGTGGGGAGATCGAGGTCGCGATGGAGGTCTACATTACGAACGTAATGCGGACAACCCGTCGCGCCTCGCATAAAGCGGTTTTGTAGGGTTTGTAGGGGGTACATGTGGGAGGGCGCGGAATGCGCGAAAACTACGCTAGCGTAGGTCATGACTGGGCGGATGCAGGCTTTGTAAATTGTCGTCTTATTTCTAAGAGACATTTTACTCTTCCTGCCTATAAGGTGGAATAACCGACCTAAAAAGAACGCGGCCCTGTTACGGACGATCTTGAGATGGGGTGCAAACGTAAGCTATCGAGGGTGACACCGAGATATTTCACCTGCCTAGCCCATGGGATAGGGCGGTCAAATAAGCGAATCGGACGGCAGGATTCGTCGCGACCCCGATGAAAGTACACAGCGGCACTTTTTTCGGGGTTCACTTCGATCCGCCACTTGCGAAACCAAGCGCCGAGGGTGTTAGCGGCCTTTTGGAGTCGTTTGGAAACCACGGTCCTGTCTCTACCAGACGAATATAGCGCGGTGTCATCCGCGAATAGAGCTAGCTCTACGCCGGGGGACTTGGGGACATCGTTTGGAGAGAGCACGGATCCCTGCGGAACGCCGGCTCGAATAGGGCGGGGGGCGGAGAGCGTTCCTTCGACGCGGAAGCGAAAGGAGCGACCCAACAAATAGTCTCGTATGATGTGCACGAGTCTGTCTGGCACGCCGAGTTTGTACAGCTTATAAATTAAGCCGTTGTGACTTTGTCGAACGCCTTCGCGACGTCGAAGAAAAGAGCTCCGGTGCCCGTGTGACGGTTTCTATTGAAACCGGAAAGGATATGCTCCGTGAGGCGGTGCAATTGGTGGGTGCACGAGTGTTTGGGCCGGTACCCAAACTGCTCGTTGATAAGGAGATTGTTAGAAAGGATGTAGTCCCTTAATCGGGAAACTAGAACGCGTTCATACAGTTTTCCCAACGATTTGAGAAGACTGATGGGGCGATAGCTAGAGGGGGCGGTACGCGGTTTACCGGGCTTATGAATACCTATGACTACCGCATCTTTCCACGCAGCGGGAAAGATAGCGTTAGTCATGGCGCTATTGAAGATAGCTACTATTAAAAGGATGAGCTGAGCGGGTAAGATCTTAAGGATCTTATTTGAGATGCCGTCAGCCCCGGGGGCACTACGGGGTTTAAGACGCTTGATGAGCGTTTGCACCTCATCTTCCGTAACGGGCGGGAGGGTCGCGGTGGGAGGGAGGGACGAGAGTCTTTCGACTTCGCTATCAACCATTTCGATATGGTTTTGGGGGACTGGGAGCGTGCTGGGCGAGCATTGGGCCTCGAGGCTGTCGGCCAGGCATTCGGGTTTTGTCGTCGTCGTCAAAGACGATCAAATTGTCGGGTTTACAGAGAGGGGGCATCGAAGTGACCGTTTCCGACTTAAAGGTCCTCGCCAACTTCCAATAAGCTTGGTGAGAAGGCGTGATATCTTTAAGAAGGCCATGCCAACTCGAATCGCGGAGCTCTTTTATGCGTTCTCTAGCAGCACGCTGCAGGGAGCGCATACGAGCCCGGTTATCCGAAGTGGGATAGGAGTCATAAGCGCGAGTGGCGGCGTTCTTCGCCCGCAATAGTCGCCTCATATCGTCCGGCAGTTTGAAGCGATGGTCCGCCGTCGCTACAACCCGCCTGGACGATTCGCTTATAGCGTTAGTGAGGTGACTACCGAGGGCGTCGATCGCGGCCACTGTCTCGTGAGGCGAGTCAATGACATCTGGAATTTGGTTTAATGACTCACTGGCGGTAGGTTCGAGAAGCTTCTCGAGCTTATCCCAGTCAGTCACCACCTTAATGACGGGGGTGGGGTCGGTGGGGGGGCCTAACTGTAAAACAACCGGCCTATGGTCGGAGGAGAGCGCGTGGATCACTTCTATAGAACGCAGCCGTAAGGTTACGTTCCGTAGGAGTGCCATATCTAGCGGGTTAGGGGTGTGGTTATCTATTAACGGATAGTGGGTGGGCTCCATAGGCACGACGATATCGAAGAGCATTGACTCAGCGAGTTGGCTCAACACCCGACCGTTACGGTTGGTTGAATTGCAACTCCACTGAGCGTGTTTACTATTGAGATCGCCGGCAATAATGACGGCGGTGTCCATAGCGAACAGCGCTTCAAGATCGGGTTGTGTCAAACGCTTATTTGGGGACAAATAAGCGGAAGCGATAGTTATAGACGCGTGGCCTGTCATGCCTAGCCGACAGACCGAAACCTCTAGATCGGAAAGTTACGGGGGGTCGAGCGGGACACAGTGAAGTGACCGCTTGTAATAGATAAGAGTGCCGCCTCCGCGGCCATCTCTATCATTACGGACGAGGTTGAAGTTAGCCAAGCGAGGGTCTCGGTTAGAGGGTTTCAGGAAAGATTCCTGTATTAGTAAAACGTCGACGGCGTGTTCGGTTAAAAACTCGAACACTTCGTCGCGTTGTTTCAAGAAACCGTTCGCGTTGAAAAACGCAACCGTTAGGGAGTGGGGTTTTAGTCTCGAATTGGGCGTATTATTCATTATGGGACTTTAGGGAGTCGAAAAGGGACGTGATCATGTCCAAAAGTGGACCGTGATCGTTAAAGATACCCGCTATGATAGTAGCGGGGCAAGCGGACGGGTCGGACGCGGCTTCGCGCAACTTCATCTCCATTTCTACGATTTCGTCCTTGTAACGATAAATCTTTACAAGTTTGAAAGCCGTATTCATGGAGGTGAAGTTAACTGGGCAAGCACCTACGGTCGCGGCAAACGGGTGCTGCGGGCGGGCTTTGGGTTGGGCGGGTGCCTTAGGGGCGGGGGCCGGCTTGTTAGCCGGTTGGGGCTTGGCCTTAGGGGCCTTGGGCTTGTTAGCCTTGGCCTGAGGGGCCTTGGCCACAGGGACTGCGGCCTGAGGGGCCTCGGGAGGGCTTTGCTCCATAGGAGTAGGGGCCGGAGGCGGAGGTGGGTCACGAGCCGGGCCAGCCGCGGGAAACTCGGCAAGCGAGTTTAGCGCGGGGGCCTGCGCCGCGAGCTTAGGAGCTAGCAGTGTAGTCCAAGCGTTGCAGGGCGGTGGTAAGGGGGCCGCGGGGCGGAGCGAAACTTTCGCGATCTGCGAAGGCGGAGGGGCGCGGGTCGCGGGGTTACGGCGCGGTCCCGACCCGCGGGTTGCGTTACTACGCGGAGCCTTGGGGCAACCGCGATAATTCGCGGTATGACCCAATTCTACGCAGTTTACGCAACCGGGCGGGTCGTCGGAAACCGGTGCCGGCGCTTTGGGCCTCTGGCACGCTTCAGTGCCATGGTCGCCCAGGCACTTAACGCACCGGGGGCGCGCAAAGCAGTTACGGGCGGCGTGCCCGTAGTAGCGTTGACACTTGTGGCATTGACCTACAATGCCACGCTTGTGGGGGACCTCAATCGATAGTCGAGTGAAGCTCTCTATCGATTTTATATTAAAAATGGCTTTACCCTCCGGGGTATTATCTAATATCGCCTTGAGGAGGCCTAGGGGCTTTTTGTTCCGGCCGAGCATCCGGGACACTTCCTGGACCGGGTAGCCTTAAAGTCGTCAAGGACTATCTTTGGGTCCCAATTCGAGGGGAGGCCTCGGATTACAACGGACAACACACGTTCCTCGGGAAGCGAGTAAGTGTGGAAGGGCACGTTATTTGTGCGTAAAAACGCGGTAACGGCGCGGAATTCGGTGGAGTTGGAAAACTCCGCCTTGATCATCTGAGGATCGCCGTTAACAAGGCGAGTCCTAAGAGGGATCGCATTGAATCGCGCCTTAATAGATCGCGAAAGATCGGGCCAGCACTTCGTATCTTGTATAAAGATCGGCGGGAGCTTTTTGTCCTTGCGCGGCTGGGCTGGCTCGGGCCTCGGGGAGCTAGGACGGGAGTTAGGCGCGCTACTCGCTTTCGCGGCCTTAGGCGGGGGGACGGAGGGAGGGGCGGTCTTGCGGACGCGCTTACCGTTTTTCCCGACCGTCTCGTACTCCGAGTCGGATGAGTTTTCATCGGATTGCGATGAGCTCTCTTCGGACTCGGAGCCCGTGACGTACGGGCTATCCTCTTCCGCGTTAGAGGCGGAGGGGCAAACCTCCATCTCTAACTCGGGAGCGGACGACGGCGCTACGGGGGCGAAAGTGGGCATAAGCGTTGGGCGCTCGGGCTGGGGCTCGATTGGAGCGTATAAGGGCTCGTTAAGAGGAGACGGGGAGGCTGGCTGAGGCAGCCGAACAATAGGCCTAGCGTCGGTCGGCGGAGTGCCGAGCGCGGGGCTAAGAAGGGCGGTTAGAGGGGCCGGCAGTTGAACGGCCGGTTTCGCATAAGGCGAGGGACGCGCGGAGGGCGCAGAGGAGGACAACTTGTTAGTGTGGGCTGTCTTAAGGACACTGTAGACATCGGGGTGACTTTGTCCTATAAGGGACTCGATCAACTCGATCTCCATCTCAGTGTGTGGCCTAAGGCCATACACCGAGATGCGTGTGTTATGTCAGACCCTCCCTGTCTGTAGACAGGGAGGCGTGAGTTAGAAAGGGGCCTAGCTTGTAGGCCCTAATAGTGTATCCTCCGGTGAAAATCAATTCACCGTAGGGTGTGTAACTAAAACTAGACTCTAGTGTAGCTAAAGTTCTGAGTTGACTAGGAGATCCCCCAAGGCCAACTTTGCCAGAACTCTTCCGGAGTGTTTTCCCCCCAGGAGGGTCAGGAGGGCAGCCGGGTCAGTGCCCCAACTGGCTTAGTTGTCACGGTTACGTATCCACCAGTTGGCTGCTAAGCGCAGACTCGAAAATGACACCCTGTCGTGTGAAACGGCGACAAGCGCTCCGCGATGAAAACCACGACGAAAGCGCTTGAGACGCGGCGTACCGTGTACCAGAGCCTTACCGGTACACGATAATATGGACCGAAACAGCAAACGGGATCTTGAACCGGGCGCGGAGGGAGCTCGAGCGAGACGTGCGTCCGGCGCGCGAGCGAAATCTGGTATGTGTTTTGATCACGTTTGTCCATGTAAGAATTTAAAGAAAGATTTGGGCACTGTAGGTTTTCTTTTTTATAATGTTTTGTGAAATTGTATCGTTAGCATATAGGTATATGCGACTGTTTGTTGCCAAAATAAATTATACAAAAATGTTTTTAGATAGCAGAATCCAAATAGCTAATATGGACGATAGCGATTCCAAGAATAGCACGCGAGCGGTGTCGACTTCTAAGTGCTTGTTCACGTTGAACGCGCGGGCGCGGTGACGGGCGCGGTGGCGGATGCGGGCGCGGTAGACGTGGCGTGTCGCGTTCACATTGACCGCCAGGCGTCTGCGCGAGTTACCTGACACGTCGCGAGTAAATCGCGCGCTCCACCGCTTGTTCGACGTGAACACACACAAACGTCTAATGCGTTTGATACTGCCGCGAGCGCGCTGCGCGCGCCGTGTCGCTAGTTTGCCCGCTACTTAGACCGCACGTGCGTTTCGTACGTGAACACTTGGATGATACGTCATATGTTTGATATTTCGTGACCGCGCCCGCCACCGCGCCCGCGCGTTCAACGTGAACAAGCACTAAGGTTTCAGCTTTTTCTAGTTAAAATATTTTGCGCATACACCGGGGCTAGGGATGACCCCGGGTTATGTGGTCTCTCTCTCTCCCCCCCTTTTCTCCTATTCCCTCGTCCAGCTAGTTAAACCTCGACGAAAAGAGGTTAGGTATACCTACTAAAAAACCTAGTACAATCCCTTCTCTGCCACGGGGATCGCTCGGGCACCGAGGTGTCTCTGTACCCTGCCCTGTTATTATAAGTATTGTAATAAATTTGTCTTGGTATATGCTTCGTTGTATTAAGATAGGTATAATGTTATTTTAAGGCGACGCATTGGAAACTTACGTGGCGGGGATCTTGATTTTTCCCAACAATTACAAAACATATGAAAGTGATATTTGATGACATGATTGTTCATTTAATTGACTTCATTTTGCTAGTTGCAGAAACACGATTAGTCAACTTTTATAACAGAGAAAAATATATCAAAGTACCCTCTTTTAAAACATAGATTTGCATTTTACAGGCTAACCAGACCGATCTAAACCTAAATCTAAATTTAAATCTAAATAAATCATAATAATAATTTTAAATCATAATAATAAATTTTCTTAGTAGATTCGTCTTAACACACACTTCAAAATTGTAGTTCATTTTTTTAAATAATTTGTAGTTTTAATTTGAAGGAAAAATAACAGTTTTTCTTATGGTACGGGGCGCAAATGCTCCATGTAAGATTTATTGTTTAGAGGTGCCTTAAATGAATTTAAAAAAAAATTATATGTTTTTTAAAATTATTAACCTGTACATTTTTACTTTTTATTTTCAAGTGCTAATTGCTGCACTGAAGCTAAATTTGATATTTATAAAATTTATAGAATTCAGTGAAAAAATTAAACGGCCGAACGCCGAACGGGGAATTATTATTAATTAAAAATTCCTGGCTGGGTCGGGTAGGCGTTTAATTTTTTCACTGTATTTTATAAATTTTATAAATATTATTAACCTGATTTAGTCTAAGCTTTTTGATTTGCAGTCATTAAACATTTCAAAATACCTGTTTTCTGTTTTTTTATAAAATATAAGTAAATTGTTTTACAGTAAAGTAATATACACCATTTTCTACTCGTACATACAGCACAGTGAAATTCTGCCACATTCGCAATACATGATACAATTCAAGGGGTGATTCATTAAAATCTCATTCCACTTACCGTCTACCTCACATCCGTCAACAGAAAAAGAAACAAAAGCGAATGCCCGTTAAATACTTGATATTTATTTTGGCGGCAGACAGGGGGTGGTGCAATTAAAATTATAATTTTTGGCAAACGCTCCCGAAGTCCCGACCCTAGCGACGTGTATCTGTATCTTTGACTTGTCCCGTGGCGGTAAAGGCAAGGGCGCACTAAGCCCAATAAATAGTTTTCATCATCATCATCATTGTTACGGGACAGAAGTCTTGATTGTATATTCGTATAAGTTTAGTTAGCAAATAAAACGGCATAGGTGTAATACGGTTTATATATTTGCGTAAATTAAGTTTTATATGTTACCTAATAGATAATAATTGATTATTCTTTTGTGCTTTTTATTGGTAAAAAGGTAAAGGTTTATGGGTTAAAAATGGCCAAGGTAAACGTGTCCAGGGGCCTAATGCCTCATTAAGTAAAGTTAATTAAGTTTTAATCTAAGTTGAAATTGTAAATATGTAGGGTATCTAACTATCTAAAATGTTTTTCTTCCACGCTGCTGGCGAGTGGTATTGGACATTTTTTTATTTTTTTTAGATCTTATTTTTAAATTATTTTAATTTTTAATTTTTAATTTTATTTAGTAGAACAGTTTTTATTTATTATATTTATTTATTTATTATTTACATGTTGCAAACTATTTACAATGATGGCGATGACTCTGTGATTGACGACGCAGATTTTCTTTCAGCATCTTCCGATTGTAGTTTTCATGGTGCAACCGAACCTTTGGATTCACTTATTGATTTTAAGTTTTCGGCTACTCCCAAAAACTTTAATGTTGTTCACATAAACGGGCAAAGTGTCTCTGCACACTACACTGATTTAGTTGTCACCTTTTCTAAAAACCCTAACGTTCATGCAATCTTGATTTCGGAAACGTTCCTAAAACCTTGTCTTCCATCCGCTTCGTACTCCCTTCCTGGATTCCATCTTATCCGTAATGACAGAACTGGCAAGGGCGGCGGTGGTGTGGCCATATACCTCAGAAACCACTTCTCTTTTAACATTTTAAACAAATCACCCTCTTTGTATTCTCAGTCGTCTGAACATCTTTTTATAGAGGTCCTCCTTGGTCACCTTAAGGTTCTTTTAGGGGTGTTCTATAGCCCAAATCTTCATATCGACTATTTCACCAGTTTCGAGTCCCTATTAGAGGATCTTGTTCCTACAGTTGATCACACGATCATAATGGGCGACTTCAACACCTGCTTACTCAAGCAAGATTTTCGCACTTCCCGCCTGTGCTCAATTGTGGATTCTCTTAATCTTAATATCCTCCCGTCGTCTTCAACTCATCACTTCCCTGGCTGTCAGCCGTCCTTGTTGGATCTTGCCATTGTTTCCTCCACGGATCTCGTCAGTTCCCATGGACAACTTCCAGCCGAAGCCTTTTCCTATCTTGACCTTATCTTCCTTTCCTATAAAATCCGTTGTCCTAAACCTAAACCCCGCGTGGTCATGCAGCGTAACTATAAAAATATCGACAGTAAGCGTTTTATGTCTGATCTTAGGGATATTGACTGGGATGCGGTAATGGAAGCTCCAACTATTGATCTAAAAATGGAAATATTCAACTCTATCCTTACCCAACTCTTCGACATCCATGCACCACTCCGACCTATCCGACTTAAGCATCTTCCCGCTCGTTGGCTTACTGACGACTCTAAGGCCATGATGGTGAGGCGCAATGTGGCTAAGGTGAAATACCGAAACAGCGCTTCGGATGAGACCCGCTGTGGATATAAGGAGCTTAGCAATCGTTGTAGTAGGTTGTGCAGGGATGCGCAGCGTCGTCACATACATGCGTCAGTCGCTAATGGTGATCCTGCTAAGGTTTGATCTTTCCTCAACTCACTTGGTCTTGGTAAGCCTAAGTCGAGTATTCCTCACAATCTTAAACCTGACACCCTTAACCACCTTTTCACATCGCCCTCCTCCATTCCTTATAATATTAAACGAGCCACGCTACAAACCCTTTCCTCCACTCCTTCTCTGCAGCATTGCACCTTTTCCTTTAGGCCGGTGTTTGAGCGTGAAGTTGAACTAAACATTTTAGCTATTAAGTCCAATGCGGAGAGATTCGACGGAATTAGCCGACGGATGATTCAACTTTGTATTGCTGGTGTCATTCCCATTCTTTGTCACATATTCAACTTTTCACTCGACACCGGTACGTTCCCGAGTTGCTGGCGTCGCGCTGTAGTCATCCCTATTCCTAAAACCTCAAATCCCTCTCTACCCTCCCATTTTAGACCAATTTCCATTTTACCATTTCTTTCCAAAGTCCTCGAACGCCTTGTCCTTCAACAGCTCAGTGTGTTTGTCAATTCTAACTACTTGCTTAGTCCTTTTCAGTCCGGTTTCCGCCCAGGGCATAGCACTGTGACTGCCTTGACGGAGGTGACTGATGATGTGCGCGAGGGTATGTCGAATCAACAAGTCACAGCTATGGTTCTTTTGGATTTTAGCAACGCCTTCAATACTGGTGATTTCGATGTGCTCTTGGCGATGCTGAAGTTCATGCTGGGATCGGACGTTGTTGTCGATTGGTTTCGCAGCTATCTCGTCAAACGTAGTCAGTCTGTCTGGATTGATGATAAACTGTCTGCTTCATGTCATGTCACTGCTGGCGTGCCTCAGGGCGGTGTCCTTTCCCCTCTCCTTTTCTCTATATTCATCAACTTCCTTACTCCTCTTCTGTCTTGTCAGTATCACCTGTATGCTGATGACCTGCAGATTTATTCGCGAGCTCCAATTGATGATATAGACAACTTGATTGCAGGCCTTAATGTGGACCTAGCGATTATACACGAATGGAGTCGGACCCATGGTCTAATGGTCAATCCTCACAAGTCACAGGCAATCATTATTGGCGGGTCTAAGCAGATTGCCAAACTCAAATACATTCACGTTCCTGCCCTCCTTCTTGACTCTGTTCCTCTTTCTTACAGTAATGTTGCCAAAAACCTCGGTGTGCTCTTCGACTGTACTCTGTCTTGGTCACCTCATATCGCGGAGGTCAGTCGGAAGGTGTTCGCTGCCGCTGGTTCGTTGCGGAGGTGGAGGAATCTTCTCCCTGTGAAGACCAAGATCGAGCTTGCGCAGTCTCTTCTTTTGCCTATCTTGGACTACGCTGACGTCTCTGCCATTGACCTCAATGAGGATCTACTGGACAAGCTACAGCGTCTACAGAATCTTTGCATTAGGTTCATATTTGGCCTGCGTAAGTTCGATCATGTGTCTGATTTTAGGACTAAACTGGGATGGCTTTCAATCAGATTGCGACGTGAGGAGCATGTTCTTACGCTTTTGTTCAACGTGCTGTATGACCCTCGTACCCCTCCCTACCTTAAGGAGCGTTTCCGATTCTTAGGTATAGATCACAATCGCGTGCTTAGGTCCGGGACTGATAACCTGCTGAAACATCCCTTGACTCGTTCAGAGTACTTTAGAGATTCTTTTACATTTAAGGCTACCAGCCTTTGGAATAACCTTCCGCCTGATGTTCGTCACTCCAAGTCACTTGCTACATTTAAGATTAAACTTCATTCTTTTCTTTTAGCTAGGTCTTAGTCTGCAACAACTGTATCGTAAGTAGGTATATGTAGTTTATTATAACAATATATATTAGTAGGTATTATGTATATATCTTAAATTACCTATTTTATTAATATATTTTTTTTTTGTTGTATTTTTGCTAGTTGCCGGTGCACTACCTCTCATTGTCTCCTAATCTGTCCTATGCCACAAAGGTTGTCTGGAAGAGATCGCTTTAAGCGATAAGACCGCCTTTGCCTACTATTATTTTAAAATTTCCTGTTATTTGTTTTGTGTATATTTGTGTAAGCAATAAAGTGTTTATCTATCTATCTATCTATCTATCTACATTACGAGAGTTACCATAGAGTACATTTTAATGCATAAAGAAAAGAGAGGTTCGAGCGAAAGGGACAGCTGCATAAATTACGACGGTTCATGTGGGTAGTTGGTTAGGGTTAAATGTAAAACTACCTACATGGACTGGCAGCGGTACCACAATGTCGCTAGTTCCCGACCTAATATGTGTATAAGTCAGAGCAGAATTTTGCAAGCTCTCCGGACCCAGCTCGAAGAATAAAGAAGCAATCATCAAGAACCGAGTTTTAAAACAGTCCACATTTAAGCACAACGGCTGACCTGTAGTGGCTGCAGCCAGCTTCCTATCAGTGTTTATTATTATTTATTGCTGTGTTAGTTATACTACAATTATTTATGGTGCACCGACGTGACGACAATCCCACTTCAAACTCAAATATTATTTGTCCATCCAAAGTTTGTCTGGAAGAGATTACTCTTAGTGATAGACCGCCCTTTGTATGTTTATTTTTATGTAGGTTTTTTGTCAAATGTTTTAGTTTTGGTGTTCAATATAGTTTATTTTTCTTATCTTATCTTCCCGTGGCATTAGAATAAAAACGCAATAGCGTGATTATTATATGAGTCAACGATACGTTTAAATGACGTTTGATTGCCCTCAGTCTATAATAATCGTAACTTTACGTTGTCCATAAATTACTTCAATACTTTTAATACGTGATGACAGTGAAATAGTCTTGCCAGGATTTTAGTCACTTATAAATTGTTTGACATAGATATAAAAAAGGATAGTCCTGGAGTGGCGACCACGTACCGGAAAGCGCAGTGTGGGCAGGCCTCCAACAAGGTGGACCGACGATCTGGTGAAGGTCGCGGGAAGCCGCTGGATGCGAGCAGCACAAAACCGGTCGTTGTGGAGATCCTTGGGGGAGGCCTTTGTCCAGCAGTGGACGTCTTTTCGCTGAGATGATGATGATGATGATGATGATGATATAAAAAATAAAAAGTGAAAGAAGTGTATGGTTTGTGTTACTTTCTTTAAGTCTTTAATCGCCGTGGTGGTCACAAACAATAAATTTTCTATTGTGCCTGGTTTTGCGGCAGTCAACGTGTTAAGGTGACAAAAAAGCTGAGTGCTTCCCCTTTGTAAACAAAAGAGCTTTACAAAAATTTTAATTGTTGGATAAATAGGTATAGTCGACCATGAAATTGCTTTATCACTTTTGACAAAAACTTCCATTACAATAAAATTTCGCTAAGGCTCATTGTCAATAATGACAACGTATCTGTCACTTGGTCTTTTAAACAAAAATAGATCTTGTTGTTTTAACATATGCAAACAAAATTTACTTCTAAGATGGTAAAGCAATTTCATTGTCGACTATACGTATGTTCTTTCTTTTTGTCGTTTAGTATGATGTCGGTGTTAATAGACAATTATTAAAAATTTTCAACGTCATCAGTTCATTATCATCCCACTGCTGTGTTCAAACTAAGTCCTTCCACGCTAGTATAGTGCGATTTGGTCTGTTTTAACGACGAGCTATCTTACGAAAATACCACTTTACAATATCTGTTTTGCTTTCGCATAGGGTATATCGTACATCGCCCGACGCGACGTCCTCAACTTTCTAGTCCATATAAGCAATTCAAATGAAAACCATAAACGCTAAAGCCCGTTTGCAAGCAGCTATTATCACTACCAGTTTATACCCCGATCCAATCCAAACACCTCGGAGAATCTAGTAAGGCCGGAGAATCTAGGAAGCTGAAAATGCTCAGTGACAATGAGCAAGCTCTCTCAAAAAAATAACCTATTTATACAACCATCTATAATTAAAATGCATCATTGGTAAACACTATTGAGGTATGCCTATTAATTAAATAAAAACTGAGAGATTTTCTAAATAAATATATTTTCTTTACCGATACGAATATTGCACCACACGCCTGCACATCGACCTATCCAAAACTGTCAAATTTCTTTAATCGATATTGATCTTTATACCCAAATGCTAAGGTTCAAAATTTATTAAAGAAATTTGACATTTTGTGGTAGGTTGATCTGCTGCCGTTTGTACGCAGTTAACAACAAGCAAAGTGACAGCCGGAGCTGGATGGGAGTATTGCCAAAGACAAAAGGAATAGACAATCTTATGATCACTCAGCCTATGTTTAATTTTAATTCTAACAAACACTTTTCCAACACATTTGTTGCGCCCGGTGTGCCCCAAAGCGGAACTTGACTTCCAAAAATACGTATCTTTCTAGATTCGGACGCCCCAAACGTCATTGTGACGAGAGCGCCCTCTACGGCGGATTTAAATATTCATTTGGAACTCTTTAATTATACTTTGTGCATATGAGCGGCTCTACTTTGCGCTCCTTTGTTTTTTTGGAAGTGAATTTTTGGCTCCGAATTTTTTTATGATAATACGGTTATGCGATTCTCGTATTTGCTTTGAGTTAGGTGGTTGCGTTCATATCTAGGTGTTTTATACATTTGCTTATAGCTTTAACCGCTACCGTGGTTAGTTAATAGTAGTTTATGCAACTGTCATATAATGAAGGGTATTAAAACACGAGTGTGAGTTTATGAAACGAGCGCAGCGAGTTTCATAATAGTAACGAGTGTTTTAATACCCGTGTTATATGCAGTTGCATACACTACTTTATCTTCATTAATGCAATTAGTCAAACAACAAGAGTAAAAGCTGACAATAGTTTATTTATAATAATTGTTCAAATTTTGGATGGTACAATTTTGAAAGTTAATGTTAATTATTGATCCAGCAGCTGTAGCGGTCGCGGGGCAAGCAGTAGAGCTCGTAGACGGAGTTGGAATATTTATAATTACTTCATTCGTCTTGTTTTCTATACTGTTCAAGATCGTATTTGAGACTTGAATTTTATTCATTAAAGACTCATCAATGTAGCTTTCAGCCACAGTAGAAGACTTCCACCCCCCGTGTCGTTTCAGTGCGGTCAAATCACCACCGCTATCTATGAGAAGGGTCGCCGAGGTGCGCCGGAAGCAATGCCCCGTGTACAACGCTGGGTTAGGCAGATTCAAAAAACTTGCGATAGTTTTTCCCAGAGCACCAAATCTATTAATACCAGTTCTTTGATCGACGCACTTCCCCGATCTATAGCTCAAGAAAAAGGCAGGGTTTCGACAGGGGGTGGGTCGAAGTTCCATGTATTTTTTACATACGGCATAGCAGTTTCCCGTCACAACGAAAGAACGATCTATTTTCGTTTTTGTTTTCGAAACTTTCACCATGATTGTACTGTCGTCTATGTTAGAGACTTCATCGAACTGGATGTTGTATAGCTCTTGCCTTCGGCATGCCCCCATTATGCCGAAGATTAGTGCAACCTGTATCAATAAACGATATAATAAGCTTGAGGTACATAGCCAAGGCAAAAACTATGATTTATGAAGTAGTAAAGTGTAGGTACCTACTACCTAATTTATACACAAAGCGCTTAAACGGAGTGTCTAGATAACTTGCGTGTGTAGTACGTAAGTACTAGGTAGATTAAATAACAGAACTAAAATACACTTACCTTTTCAAAAAGATACAAAATATCTGGTGAATCTTTCAGGAACATCTTTATTTGACCTGATGTAAACGTCAAGGACTTTTTTTCCTTGTGTCCTTCTGAACTGCGTTTCAGGAACGCTATGACTTTTGAATACTTCGTGATATCAATATTGTTGTAGATACTCAGTGTGGACTTGAGCATAGAATATTTAGCCCACATAGAAGATGGCTTGAATTTGTCGGAGAGGTCTTTGAGATACACAAGAATGACATTTCCAGAAAATGATGTAGTTTTCTTTTCGATCTTCCATGCCAAAAACTTATTATATTCTTTTTCATATAATTTTCTAGATTTTTCTGGCAAAAGATTGTGAGTTACTTTTGTTGCCAATTCTAGAATATCCGGAGGCGTACAAATATCATCGTCGCTGTCCATTTTTAACTTTTAATTTGTATTTTAAAAACAAAACACATTGCGAAACATTAAATTCACGCGTACGTGTATTGTCACAGTGAACTTGCCGCCATTAAAATCTAACCAATGAGAGCGCAGCTGCGCGCGCCGGGCCAATCAGGAGCGAGCGCGCGCTGTTCTTTTTTTATTTAATTGGCACAAGATCTTACCAAAGAGTTTTGTGTATGTAAGTTTAGTAGTTTCGACGAAGTTTTCACGTATAACCCAACTGTTTTCAAAAGCCAGCCTAATATCAAAATTTTTTACAACTTGTATGAGGATTTTGACATAAGGCTCGCCAGGTTAATTGGTCGCGTTTTATTGATGTTATAATGAGATTTTACGATATCGATGTGGATATTATACCATCATGTGAAATTGCTTAAATTGAGTGTTTTGTTGTCTGCGCTATAACAGTAGTAATTATAAGTCAAGTATTGGAAACATAAGTAGAATGTTACAACATTAGTGTAGATAAAAAATATTGTTTTTGTTCAAAGTCAAATCGTTTATTCATTATAAACCTTTACTGGCACTTATTGACGTAAAAACTAAGTATAGAATTCAAATCATAATAATTAAAAATTTTGAAATGAAACAAATTTTACGGATCTACTCGCGTTTATTTTACACATTACTTATTTAATGTTTATCCTGACGTTTTGAAACCTGTGCAGGGTCGTGGTCACAGGGAGACTGAGGTGTTGGTCGTCTCATAATTAGTTGGTAGCTTGTTTCATTTAAATTTAACCAGGTGCGTTCCGTTTTACGCAGAAAGAGCTTACAGTATCTTATGGTCTGGTGGTATGGTTTTGGGGCTGGGATTTAATATTTTGTATGATGGGATCCCAGGCTGGTGGTAGATTCCAACTATCTTCTCTATTCAAATTAGGATGTTTTTTAAATTCAATAGCCTCGCGTATCGTCCTAATTCAATCAAACTAAAATTTAGTTTACTAAATCTACCACCAGTTTGGACTTTGGAAGAGCCTTCGACCGAGAAGAGCTGGCAAGAAACCTTAGCCTGGCTGGCTACCACTATCTTGTGTTAGACAATCGCCATAGACGACCTCCTTGGTCGAGTGGCTTGCACACCGGTTTTCATGGTGTCGCCATCTCTGAGGTCCCGGGTTCGATCCCCGGTCGGGTCAATTTAGAAATACCTGTTTTTCTAAATTGTTTTGGTTCTGGAGGTTTCCTATAAGTATGTAGATGTTAGAATTCTATAACCACGATATATTTATTGACAACAACCACCATGACATTTGATACTCTAAAGACAAAAACAACACGCCTAGCGGCAGAAAACGAAAACTTAATTCGAACGTTTATAAAGACATATTGTTTTCTAAAGTTTACGCGAACACTACACATAGTAATGTGTAAAATAAACGCGAGTAGATCCGTAAAAGTTGTTTCATTTCAATGTTTATAAAGACAGTTAGCAACAAAATATATTGTAAATGATTAACAGAAATAAAGGCTTTATGATCAGAAAGCCTGACTCGCAGAACGTCTTTAAAGCAAAATGTCTAAAAGCAATGTCTAAAAACACACTTGACTTACACGTGACTTAGGGATCTTCAAGAAACGAGCCTATTCCTTCCTTAAAGGCCGGCAACGCATCTGTGATTCCTCTGGTTTTGCGGGTGTCCATGGGCGGCGGTGATTGCTTTCCATCAGGTGACCCGCCTCCTCGTTTGCCTCCTTCTAATATAAAAAAACCACTTTTTTTTTAACAATACGTTTACAAAAAACACCTATGTACTACTTTATAAATTTATAATTATTCAATACGTATTAAACAAACAAACAAACAAGCACACTTTTTTTAAATAATAAGACAAGTATCCTATGTCTTTGATTATATACGAGTACTCTTGAGAATATGTGTACAAAACTTCATAATGATCGTAAAGCGTATCACAGACAAACAAACTCACTTTCGCATATAATATTAGTTAGGATAGAAGCCGAGTTAATGCAACCGCCTTCTCATTTTGAACTGAGCCGCAAATGACGTCATTACATCGTTTCCGTCGCACTCGATTTCCCGCCGTTTTCCTTCAGACGTGTGCAAATTAGATGAACGCCTGCACCTGAGCTACGGTAACTGTTTTACACGTTGTCACTTTGTGCCCCGTACATTGGTTTAGTCAATTTGTGATAAAAATGTTTTTAACCTGTAAAAGGTTAAAAACATCAGTATCCAACGTTGTCTTTAAAGGGGTATTTATTTAATATGTGAGGTGAATTTTTGCTCGTTAGCTGCGGTAACTGTTTTATATGTTATCTCTGCGCCGTGTTTACATTGGTTTGCTGATAGACTAATAATATTATCCACGGTTTAGTCAATTTGTCATAAAAAAGTTATACATACCAGTACGTACGTTTTACGTGTGTGATAAAACAAATAATGAATAATGAATAATGAAATAATTTATTGCCTCAAGAAATTACAATTAAAAAAAACACATAAAAAAGTAACACAAGGTCAGAGGCAAAAGGGAATGGCTCAGCTTTTACTGAGATTTTCTCAGTGCTGGTTATCAGCCGTTCCTCCTTTCCCTGAAATGAAGAGCGGGAAATATTGTACAGGAGGAGAAAATTATTTAAAAAAAAACTCTGAAAGTGTGTGTGTGTATGTGGTGCGTAAGTATGTATAGGATGTATGTGTGTGTGTATATGTGTATGTATGTGGTGAGGGTGTAAGTGTGTATGTGGTATGTGTGTGTGTGTGCTTGTTGAAGCGGAGAGTATATTGTGCGTCCATTTAATTTATTTATAAAAAGAATTTTGTTAGAGAAATATTATAACATGGAATAAAACGTGTTACAGTATCCAACATTAAATGTAAAAAGGTTTTGTTCATACACACTACAGTAGCTGTTTTACACATTGTCAATTTGTGCCGCGTATGTACATTGGCCAATTTGTAATAAAGAGGTTTAATGTCATTGATAAAACTTCTTAAATTTAAAAATGTTTTAAGTACGGTGACGTATCGCATGCACCTGAGCTGCAAATGGCTGTAACAACTATATTTTACACGTTGTCACTTTGTAGACGCGTAGGTACAATTGGTTTAATCTATCTGTGATAAAGTTTGATGGCATTGATAAAACCTCCTTCAGAATAGAATCCAATGTTGCATTTTGTTTTGTACAACTATCAACGCCTCTGGGCAAGAATTGCAGTAACTAGGTATTACACGCTGTCATCAAATATAGCAGCTCCTTTAGTCGGTTTAGTAAAATGCTTTATTATTAAACACAAGTAGATCCGTAAAAAGTGTTTTAATTACAATGTGTAGTGTAGACAACACAAAAAAACTAATTAAATAGTCATCATCATCATCATCATCATCAGCTTATTTTATGTCCCCACTGCTGGGGCACGAGCCTTCCCTATGGATGGATAGGGACGATAGGGAGAACGGGCCATAAAACACCACGCGGGCCCAGTGCGGATTGGTGGTTGTTAATGACAGCTAATGCAGCCGGGACCAACGGCATTACGTGCCTTCCGAAGCACGGAGGAGCTCGAGATGATAAATTTTTGGTCACCCATCCGATGACCGGCCTTTGCGAAAGTTGCTTAACCTCAGCACTCGCAGACCGGGCGCGTTCACTACTGCGGCATCGAGCTCCTCATAAATTAAATAGTACAATCATAGAAATACGTAAAGTCACTATTTAAGAGGGTGCAAGTAATGCAAAGGGTTCAAATGCAACTGACCCGTAATAACAAGGACTACGACGGACCGAAATACATTTTCTCCACGCAATTCACCTGTATTTTCTTCTTAAGGATACCTATTGAGATTGCGTAGTTGTGTACAAAGCAGTATGACCACTTTTTAGTTGGGACATGAAGAATAAAGATATTTTTTCGCCATCCATTTATGCTAGAGGAGTATTATAAGAAAAAATAAGATTTAAAGCTGGCATGTATTTAATTACACACATTGAACAAACCATTATCATCAAATTTATTTTAAAATTTACAATTTTAAACCTTTTATTAAATTGAGAAAGGTAATATTTATTAAAGCGCTTATAAATGCTTTTTTTGTTTTTTCTTCGTTTGTTTTTGCGGTTGAGTAACATTTTATTTTGTACATTTTCTTTATTATCCAATGAATTCAAAGAACTTTATTTAAAAACTCATAAGAACATAGTTCACTTATAATGAGCTTACAAATTAAACTTAATTAACTACAGTCCAGTATTACGCATAATTCCATTTCACAAAACATTTTTGTACACATATTCTTTCAATTTTGATTTGAAAACGTTAAATAAACTGCACTCCTTCACGTCATTGGGTAAGTCGTTATATAATTGTGCTCCCTCAAACATTAATTTTTTTTTACCATGGTCTGTTCTAGGTACTGACATTTTTATATTGTTGGTGTTCCTTAATTGATGTTTATAATTCCTTTTTGTGAATAAAATTTGTGAATGTAATTGGTTTGTTAAAATTTTTCTTATCAAAATGCATGTTGTGTATGTGTAAATTTGTTTAATGTTCAGTAATTTAGTTTTTTGGTATAACAATTTTGTATCCATGAGACGATCATATTTGAATAAGGTTTTAATTACTTTGTTTTGAGATGTTTGTAAACTTTTCAGATTCGTTTTAGCAGCACAACCCCAAACTTCAATAAGATATTCTAAGTTTGATTTTACCAATGAGTTATATATTGTCATCCGAATCTTAGCGGGGATACAGCCTACGGCCTTACGTAATACGCCAGTTAGTGAGGCGAGTTTTGTTTTGACATGCTGGATATGACATCTCCAAGTGAGTTTGTCATCTAATTGTAGACCAAGATATCTTTCTTCGTGTGAGCGGCTAATTGTCTCATTATTAATAGTAAGAGGTGGATGCGGTTCTATTTTTTTATTTTTTCCTGAAAAAATTATGTATGAGGTTTTTTTTGCATTTATTGTAAGGAGATTACTTTACACAGCTGTTGTAGATATCTAAATCCCTTTGGGATTCCTTAATCAGATCCGTGATACAAAGACCAAAATAGAAAAGGCAAGTGTCGTCTGCATACAAGGTGATATTTTCCGACAGTCCAATGGTTGTTACAATGTTGACATAAATCAAAAATAGTAAAGGTCCCAAGATAGAACCCTGAGGAATCCCACATCTTATTTGTTCGGGACTACTACAAAAGTCTCCTATCCTAACAACCTGTACCCTATTATTCAAGTATGATTTAAATATTAAAATAGGTAAATAGTGTAGATTCAAATAAAATATTTTGACTTTAAGTCTTGAGATTATTTATTCAACATTAATGTAATTTTTAATAGTAGAACTATATACATATATTGTTACTATATTTGTTAGTAATACAATGGATTAATGAATAATAATGATTTTAATAATAACAGCAATATTTATACCCAATAAACACATTATAATAAGTACAAATTTAATATTTTTTAAATGAATTAACTGAACTGTATTGTTAATTTTGCATGTCTACATGGCAGAATATGTGAAACTATAAAAATATGACCAACTTATAGTAATACCAACCATATTCTTATCAAATAAAAATATCCTATTGTATTTTATTGTATTCTATAACAAATTGAAGTGTTAACTTACTTTTAAAATAAAGTCTATTTATCGATGTATCGAAGGCGTAAGAGAGATAGAAGTGGAGTTTATAAATAAAAAGATAAAATCTCAATAACGATTGTATTTAAAAAGTTAACTAAACTTTACCTACTGTCCCTACTTTGCTTAGGGCAGGTACAATATAAAGAATCTCGGCGGATGTTTATTGCATCCACCCCACTGCCTCTGTGCAAGCAATATTACGGTGCTGGTAAAGGTTTATGTAAGAATAGTACAGGTATATCGTTTACCGTTGATTCGTTAGGCCAGTACTGACGCCAGTCGCTGTGCTGACTTGCTCCTGTCATCGTAGATATCAGCTGTCATGTGTGCTAACATGAACGTCAAAGAAACACGACATCACAAGACCGCGTGGAAGGTCCCCCATGCGATGGACGGACCAAATTAAGGCAGCCGTGAGAGGTCCATTAAACGATTGCAGCAGAATGACCTCCAACAGAGAAAAGTGGCGCGCTGTCGTTAGGCGAATAACATCTGCGCAAACCGCTACTACATGACGACCACGAACGCTCTGTCAAGATTGTAGCGGATAAGAAGAAGAGAAAATGGTTTTATTAAAACAATTTTCCGTGTCTTTTATAGTTTTTCATTTCTTCATACTGGTTCATTTCGATTACTGAACTAGGTATATATAGGTATACACAGCTCTTCTGATTTATACTACTATCACAGAATACATAATCTATATCGAAGAGAACTGTAAAGAGTATTATGAACAAACTGTACTGCCCCCATAGAATAAAAATTAAATATAATGATTATTGTATAAAATAAAGTAAACAGCCTATTAACGTTTTGGTCTGGCAGCAAAGAAAAAAAAAGAAACTTTCCTTTTTTTCCGCTTCGCAGATCCATGGTATAATTTCATAAGCAGTCGACGGAATGTGTGTGTTCGTTTTGCCTCGTTTTATACCGTGAATTGATTAGGTCGGGTTCATATCGAGTTATGAATGGATGAGGTTGGTTGTACAGTACTTTTTTTTTTAGTGAGCGTTGAATCCGTTTTCCAATACTCAACTATATTAGTGGTAATTTGCCTCGTATTTGCCGGGAATTGGTATGAAAGGATTCGAGTGGTCGTTATTATTTTCTAGGTGAACGTTATTGGGTTTTGCTGACATTAAGTTTTGTGCAACGAATTGAAATTTGCGTTTTTATTTCTGCATCGACTCATTAACGTTCGCTTTCCTTTTTCAATTATAATAATGGAAAATTAAAATCCTTAACGAATCTAGTACCTATAAATTTATATTCAAAATAATTTTTAAATTGAACTCAACATAGTTAAGTATATTGAGCTTTTCTTAATCTATATATAGAAAAATCGATTGCTGTTCGTTTGAGTGGCTAAAACTCGAGAGTGGCTGGACCACGGCTGGACCGATTTGGCTAATTTTGATAAGTATTGAAATATTTGTGGAAGTTCAGGGAAGGTTTAAACGGTGAGAAACATAAATAATAAGTAACAGAAAATACTCAAAACGTCAATCTAATTTTCCAATACAAAATGACTTATTTGTTTTGTTGTCATGGAAACTGTCAAAGCGGTACGAAGTCCGCCGGGTCAGCTAGTAATAGATAAGAATAAATAATAATTTTGTATGAAAGTGTATGTATTTGCTTGACTTCGATCATCGAACCGCCGTTCTTGTCGCCTTCTTTCCTGCCGGTCTTGTTTCTTGCCGGTTCTTCTCAGTACAAGATCTCCCGCCCAGAGTAGATAGACTTACGAACCGATGGCATAAAATGACGTTCATAAGAGCTATTTGTAGCCTAAACTAAATAAATGATTTTGAATTTAGAATTTTCATTTTTTTTTAATTTTGATCATCGATACCTGCTATAACAAACATGACAACGCGGGTTATTGTAACTACAATGATATGAGTATGTATGATTTGGAGCTTAAAGAATTTACCAGCCCGTTGTGATCTATTTATTGGCTCCATCCATTTATTTATTGTGATCCAAGTAAGTAACTTCATCTTCTTTTTACACGGCAGAGGTGCTGGCTGAGTGAACAGTTCACTGCCTACTAGTCTACTATACTCCGATGTCTATACATAATATCTATATCTTCGATTTTTTTTATATTAGAAGAAGGCAAACGAGCAGGCGGGTCACCTGATGGCAAGCAATCATCGCCGCCCATGGACACCCGCAAAACCAAAGGAATCACAGATGCGTTGCCGGTTGCGATCAATTATGTACTAGATAAAGTATTCGGAACATAGATGCATCTCGTAAATGGTCCTGTTTGCTCATACCTTACATTTAATAGTTATTGTACATTTATAGTTTGTTTCATTATTTAATTTGTGTTTCCGATGCTATAATTGTGATTTAATGCGAAGTTTAATGTTGAACTTAGTAGGTATCCTAAATGTTTGCATGCTATGTAATATGGCTAAATAGGTTAAGTCCCATTTTATTAAATTTAGAACATCAAATTGTAATCTCCCTATTTAAGAGCGTTTACGCCGCACACTAGCGCCACTAATCAAAAATAAAACATATCTAGTAATTAGAGATAGAAAATCAAATTATGCTCAACAAACTATTTGAATGAAGTAATTTAGCAATTTTACGTCACCTAAAATACTTCATTCAGATAGTTTGTTGAGCATAATTTGATTTTCTATCTCTAATTACTAGATATTATGTTTTTTTTTTCATTGGCGGCGCTAGTGTGCGGCCTAAACGCTATTAAAGCATATAAACTTTTTTGTATTAAAATTTCCAAATAACAAAATCTGAAAAACATTGGATAGCATCGACAACTTCAGCTTACTGTGAACCTTAAGATATTAAGATTAAATTAAGGTTGTAAATTATTTGGTCTTAATGTTTTCTGTCATCGCCCAAACGTCATTGTGGCTTCGTGGCTCCAAAGTCGCGTACCGTTTTTCAAGCGCTCATCGGGAGTCGCAGATCTATATTAACTAGTGGTCGCCCAGTAGTCGAAATTCAACCGTAATTTTATTAAGGCTGCACGGATTGCATCCTAAGCATTGAAAAATTAAAAAAGATAGAATTTGAGTTTGGATTGGCATTGACAGATTCCGGCCGCGCCTCTTCCATTTTTGAAATTTTTGAAAAGAATATTTATGCGTGTGTGTCTTATTACATTTATGCGTGTGTGTCAAACACATGGTGTGTGTAATGTTTGTTTTATTTTTATGCATAATTAAAAAAAATATTAACATTCGGATAACCTTCTCTATATAAACTCTAGTGTGCGAAATTTCATACTCCTCCGTCCGCGCAATTTTCGTAAAAAAGGGGTACAAAGTTTTTGCTTCACGTATTAATATATAGATAAAAAACAATTGTCGCGTGTATTATGACATACATGTGGCAATTGATTTTTTATTAATTTTTTTTTTATCACTTATAAACGGCTCGCCCGGCTTGGTTGATTATTTTTTGTTGTGCTCAATCAGGAAAATATTTGTATCAAAAAAAAGTTTTCGACATACTTAATACGGATGTTGACTAAAATGGAGGAAGTCACGAGCGGGCGGACTAATGTGATTAAAACAAAGTAATGCAACCTCCAAAAACAGAAAAATAAGAATCATATCCAATACTATTCAAAATCCATATTTTCTTTCTTTTTAGGGTAAGATATTTTTTTACCTTATAGTCAGAGAACAAAACAAATCGCTTTACCATTCAGCTACCAAGGAGTATATACCATTTATCATCGTGTTAGTGCGAAACTCGGTCCACGATACTCTAAGCATTCTTCCTTTTTACCATTTTACTTATTTTTAAAATAAGTAATGCTGCAGTAAACTTATTTCATATCTCTCTCCTCAAGTACTGACAGTCATCATCTCAGCCGGACAAAGCATCCCCCAAAAAGTTTATAATGACCGTTCCTGCGCTGCTCGTATCCAGTAACAAACTAATCGACAGTAAACCACCTCAAAATTAACGGCAGAAAATCTTAATAACGCCCTGCGAATTAAGCACAGCCACGGTCTACAACCTGTTTGTTTAGCAACAATATTTCTGGTCGTAAACGCCTAGTTAACGACTCATAAAGGCAGCAACACACGTAAACAAAAATCCATTATTATTCATCTACAGACTGACGCGGCAAAGTCAATGTCTATCTTATTTCTTTTATAATTATTCACGCTGCCTCCTTAAGAGAAGGGGGGGGGGGGCGATCCCACCCCCGACACCCCTCTGGGTGGGATAGAACGTCTTCGGTTTTTGCGGCGTTTGTTTCAAGTTTTTTAGGGGGTTAAACCCTTTCCTGAACATGACAGGAATTGGATCATTAAGCAGGCCTAGCTAAGCTTAATGCCAGCACCCTCTATAGGCTTATGAATAATATATTTTAGTATTAAGTAGGTTTCGTGTCGAGCTTTATTTTTTATACCCCCTTAACAGTTAAGTACAGTTAAGGTAACGGGTTAACGTCTTACATTTTGTATAGAATTTGAATTTTTATACGATACAAATGACGGTAGAGGTTTGTGGTCCAATTCGAGACACCTAAGTATATAGGGTACGCATAAAATAAAGTAGGTAATGTATATATATACTTTTATATAGTGGACTCTATTAGGTCTCGAAAGGTTTAACCTAAGGGCCCTACTTACTAAGGCCCAAGGGCCAAAATTTCTAGCTCATCATAGCCGTAATTAATTGTGATGCGGGACTAGGTTAAATAGATATACCTACTTAATAGTCTTATGCACTTTATAACTAGAATAAATGGTATATACTCCTTGGTAGCTGAATGGTAAAGCGATTTGTTTTGTTCTCTGACTATAAGGTAAAAAAATATCTTACCCTAAAAAGAAAGAAAATATGGATTTTGAATAGTATTGGATATGATTCTTATTTTTCTGTTTTTGGAGGTTGCATTACTTTGTTTTAATCACATTAGTCCGCCCGCTCGTGACTTCCTCCATTTTAGTCAACATCCGTATTAAGTATGTCGAAAACTTTTTTTTGATACAAATATTTTCCTGATTGAGCACAACAAAAAATAATCAACCAAGCCGGGCGAGCCGTTTATAAGTGATGAAAAAAAAAATTAAAAAAAAATCAATTGCCACATGTATGTCATAATACACGCGACAATTGTTTTTTATCTATATATTAATACGTGAAGCAAAAAATTTGTACCCCTTTTTTACGAAAATTGCGCGGACGGAGGAGTATGAAATTTCGCACACTAGAGTTAATATAGAGAAGGTTATCCGAATGTTAATATTTTTTTTTAATTATGCATAAAAATAAAACAAACATTACACACACCATGTGTTTGACACACACGCATAAATGTAATAAGACACACACGCATAAATATTCTTTTCAAAAATTTCAAAAATGGAAGAGGCGCGGCCGGAATCTGTCAATGCCAATCCAAACTCAAATTCTATCTTTTTTAATTTTTCAATGCTTAGGATGCAATCCGTGCAGCCTTAATAAAATTACGGTTGAATTTCGACTACTGGGCGACCACTAGTTAATATAGATCTGCGACTCCCGATGAGCGCTTGAAAAACGGTACGCGACTTTGGAGCCACGAAGCCACAATGACGTTTGGGCGATGACAGAAAACATTAAGACCAAATAATTTACAACCTTAATTTAATCTTAATATCTTAAGGTTCACAGTAAGCTGAAGTTGTCGATGCTATCCAATGTTTTTCAGATTTTGTTATTTGGAAATTTTAATACAAAAAAGTTTATATGCTTTAATAGCGTTTAGGCCGCACACTAGCGCCGCCAATGAAAAAAAAAACATAATATCTAGTAATTAGAGATAGAAAATCAAATTATGCTCAACAAACTATCTGAATGAAGTATTTTAGGTGACGTAAAATTGCTAAATTACTTCATTCAAATAGTTTGTTGAGCATAATTTGATTTTCTATCTCTAATTACTAGATATGTTTTATTTTTGATTAGTGGCGCTAGTGTGCGGCGTAAACGCTCTTAAATAGGGAGATTACAATTTGATGTTCTAAATTTAATAAAATGGGACTTAACCTATTTAGCCATATTACATAGCATGCAAACATTTAGGATACCTACTAAGTTCAACATTAAACTTCGCATTAAATCACAATTATAGCATCGGAAACACAAATTAAATAATGAAACAAACTATAAATGTACAATAACTATTAAATGTAAGGTATGAGCAAACAGGACCATTTACGAGATGCATCTATGTTCCGAATACTTTATCTAGTACATAATTGATCGCAACCGGCAACGCATCTGTGATTCCTTTGGTTTTGCGGGTGTCCATGGGCGGCGATGATTGCTTGCCATCAGGTGACCCGCCTGCTCGTTTGCCTTCTTCTAATATAAAAAAAATCGAAGATATAGATATTATGTATAGACATCGGAGTATAGTAGACTAGTAGGCAGTGAACTGTTCACTCAGCCAGCACCTCTGCCGTGTAAAAAGAAGATGAAGTTACTTACTTGGATCACAATAAATAAATGGATGGAGCCAATAAATAGATCACAACGGGCTGGTAAATTCTTTAAGCTCCAAATCATACATACTCATATCATTGTAGTTACAATAACCCGCGTTGTCATGTTTGTTATAGCAGGTATCGATGATCAAAATTAAAAAAAAATGAAAATTCTAAATTCAAAATCATTTATTTAGTTTAGGCTACAAATAGCTCTTATGAACGTCATTTTATGCCATCGGTTCGTAAGTCTATCTACTCTGGGCGGGAGATCTTGTACTGAGAAGAACCGGCAAGAAACAAGACCGGCAGGAAAGAAGGCGACAAGAACGGCGGTTCGATGATCGAAGTCAAGCAAATACATACACTTTCATACAAAATTATTATTTATTCTTATCTATTACTAGCTGACCCGGCGGACTTCGTACCGCTTTGACAGTTTCCATGACAACAAAACAAATAAGTCATTTTGTATTGGAAAATTAGATTGACGTTTTGAGTATTTTCTGTTACTTATTATTTATGTTTCTCACCGTTTAAACCTTCCCTGAACTTCCACAAATATTTCAATACTTATCAAAATTAGCCAAATCGGTCCAGCCGTGGTCCAGCCACTCTCGAGTTTTAGCCACTCAAACGAACAGCAATCGATTTTTCTATATATAGATTAAGAAAAGCTCAATATACTTAACTATGTTGAGTTCAATTTAAAAATTATTTTGAATATAAATTTATAGGTACTAGATTCGTTAAGGATTTTAATTTTCCATTATTATAATTGAAAAAGGAAAGCGAACGTTAATGAGTCGATGCAGAAATAAAAACGCAAATTTCAATTCGTTGCACAAAACTTAATGTCAGCAAAACCCAATAACGTTCACCTAGAAAATAATAACGACCACTCGAATCCTTTCATACCAATTCCCGGCAAATACGAGGCAAATTACCACTAATATAGTTGAGTATTGGAAAACGGATTCAACGCTCACTAAAAAAAAAAGTACTGTACAACCAACCTCATCCATTCATAACTCGATATGAACCCGACCTAATCAATTCACGGTATAAAACGAGGCAAAACGAACACACACATTCCGTCGACTGCTTATGAAATTATACCATGGATCTGCGAAGCGGAAAAAAAGGAAAGTTTCTTTTTTTTTCTTTGCTGCCAGACCAAAACGTAAATGGGTTAGAAAATTGAATGAACATGCTGCAAACTGGGGGTTGAATAAGTGTGGACCCGTATGCGTTCGGCTCGCAATACATTTGCTTTATTGGTTCTGTGGTTTTGTTTTTTCTTCTTCTCTCCTCCACCGCAATGTTTGCGCGTTTGTTACCGGCTTGTTTTTCGTCGGCGTCGTTCCGTTTTGAGTGCATTAACTTTTTTTTACAGATTTAGCTCTCGATTGCTGGTTCAATGTTCATTCAGCATTATTAATCGGTTAGCTGATTTTATAGGATAGTAAGAATTTTGTAAGTAACTCTAACACCATAAAATTCACAGACTTAGTAAAAATAATGGCCTTATTAAGTATATTAGTAGATCTAAGCCGACTTTAGCAGTGAAAAGTTGAAACAAAATCATTAATCAATTAAAATAATAGGTTGGGAAAAAGTTTCTTCGCATTTGTTAAGTAAATTCGAAACTTTTTTCAATATAGTTTGTTTACATTGCCATCTTGTAGGTAGGGACATGATCCCATTGCTATAGAAATGGGGCTTCTGATCAAAATACCGCGACAAGCGGTTTTGGCAGTCCTCTCGTGATGTTAACCTGACACTGCCTTAAAAATTCTGAAGAGACCGAGACGGGTGGAAATCTGAAGGTACAAGGTCAGGACTGTACGGCGGATGCATTAACACCTCCCCTGAGTGGCTAAAGATGTGTGAGGTCTAGCGTTATCATGATGAAAAATCACACCCCTTCTGTTGATTAATTACGGCCGCTTTCTCTCAACTTCTTGCTTTAATCTCATCAGTTGTTCGCAGTAGAGTTCAGAATCGATGGTCCTGCCTGGTGGTAACAGCTCATAATGTATAATGTCCTTCCAATCCCACCACACAAACAGCATCACCTTGTTGCGAGTTAAGCCGGGTTTCGCCACAGTCTGTGAAGCCTGACCGGCCTTTGACCACGACCTTTTTCGCACGTTCTTATCGTACGTCATCCACTTTACATCACCAGTTATCAGCTTCTTCAAAAATGGTTTGGTTTCATTACGTCGTAATAAAGAATCACAAATGAGTACACGGTTCATTAGGTTTCTTTCAGTGAGCTCGTGATGTACCCAAATATCGAGCTTTTTTGTGTACTTATTTATTTTTAAATGCGCCAACAATTGTTTTGTGATCAATTCCCAGTTCTTCAGCTACGTCGTAACTACTGATATGCCGATCTTGCTCCACTTTTTCAAAAATGGCATCCATTTTATTCGTAATAGGGCGACCAGGGGGGTAACCACGAGCTGTTATAGCAGTATTATTGCAGTTGCGAAAACGAGACGCGTGTAGCGGCGAATATATTCGCGTCTCTTTTCCACAACTGCAATAATACTGCTATAAGAGCTCATAGTCAGGGGGCAGAGCGACGTGCATATTTGACATCACACTTTTCGGATTGAAAACGCTTAAACCAAATTTGTGCTACTCTCACAGACACTGCACTAGGTCCATAAACATCGCAATTGTTTTACGCGGCTTGCGTTGCATTTTTACCTTTTTTGTAGTAAAATTTTAATATGTATCGAATTTCTTCATTAGATTCACTCATCTTGACAGTAAGAAAAACAAATGAAAATCACACATTTTCCTAATTTGAATTTGGAATTATCTTATTTAAATTTTATATTTTTAATGATACCAAAACCAGCCTGATACAAATAATATAGCCAAAGAGATTTTATTACAAGTTCATACATACTTTAAGCGAAACGCCTTATTAACGTAATATAACAACATGAAAACACAAACAAATGAATTAGTATGAATATTCAAACATTAACATAAAACTACTATTATAACTCAAAGCCTTGAAAAATAATCACTGCTAGTTCATAAAAGCCACCAAAGAGTCTGCAACATTAAATATCTCTCAAACGAAAATAGAAATGAAGCAGCAAAACTGAATCCTTTTCCATAATGCTCTTACCCGCAACTAATGATGTCTGACATCAAACATCTCACATGTGCGGCGTCTAATGAAAAGACTCTGATCTGTCAATACCTCCGAGACGAGAGATAGGAAAATTAAAATGTCTAGACTGTTACTTGGACTTTTTGTTTCGCCAAGACGTTCGTTCGTACGTAGCTTATTGCGGACCGGAATGTGATTATGGAAATGGAAATGCATTCATGTGGATTTGAATCCATATTAAATATTTCTGATATTGAAATTTGTGTGTTGTGGTTGTGGCCTTAAGGCTAATTAGGTGGCGGGACTAAAAATCTTGATCTACATAAAAAGGTATCGAGGATGTAAAAAGGCAACCATCCAAGACGTTCTCTTCATTAGCGACAAGAAAAGTGATGTCATTCCGTTGTGTCACAGCGGAGAGGCCGGGAGGTCCGCTCCCCCCGGCGGTCGCAGCGCGACTGACTTCCACGCGGTCCCCCCCGCCCGCCGGGTGGGGGGTGGGGGTGGTCGGCTTTCTCTTTCATTTTTCCTTCGCTCCTCGGCTCATCCAGTTACATCGTTCTTATGTTTTATTTTTAATTAAAGCGTACGCAAGTCGACGGCGTAGATCTTCCACCCGCTGGGTGGCGGTCGGTACATACGCGGTGGGTGTTGATGATTTTTCAATGGGGAGAAAGAGTTCCCTCATTTTCTTAAGAGAAAATTGCGTTTTGTTTTCGAGTAGTCGAAGTCTGTAGTAATCGCTTTTGTTTTGTGGAAGTTCTCCGTCGTTGCCTGCGCATGTGGATGCTTTTGGAGTACCGTAAATTGTGTACTTTAAAGTTTCAACAGAAATTGTAGAGAAGCCGGAGTAGTTAAGGTGTTATGCATTGAAAAGTTTTTTGGTGAAGATCTTAGGGTGTCTCGCACGGAAAAGAGTTGAGGCAACCAAGAAATTAAATTAAGACGCCAAGCAATACCTATGGATATTGTAGTTAGTTACTATTACTATAAATTATAGGAGTTATTAAGTATAATTTTAATGATAAAGTCACAAAATATTTTTGTATAAAATGATGTTTAATAAAATTACTAATAATTTGCTTTTATTACGATTATCTAACAAAAAACATTTACACAAAATTACAAATAGATATATTGCTTCCAATAAACAGGCATGACAATTTAATCAGAAATTATAATTTAAAAGACATCACCATCTAAAGCACGACAGAGCAGTAGACTCTATGGAGATCACTTGGACGTTCCCCTACAACTTGGATGGGCAATGTAAAGGATCACCGTTATCATCAGATAACCACCTATTTTTTGATCTGATGGAAAGCGGCCATATAGACCCTTGTGACACACGGATATCCCCAGCGCGCTGCCGACTCTGAAGCTTTAATTCTTATGCTTCTAAGATGTCCTGTAGTTTATCTACTTGCAGCTCTATTATATAGGTACCATTTACGACAAAACACTGAACGGGACATAAACAGAATCATACGCGCAACCAGAGACAACATATTAAAGGCGAAGGCGGTCATTATGCTTGACCATCCAAATCATCACCATAAAGAAACGGATTAAAATAAAAAAAATAAAACTACAAACTGCACACAGCATAGCACGTAAACAATTGTTAATTACGCACACTAGCGCGCTGCCGACTCTGAAGCTTTAATTCTTATGCTTCTAGGATGTCCTGTAGATTCTCTACTTACTAGCTTTCAGTAGGTACCATTTAAGACAAAACACTGAAGGGGACCTAAACAGAATCATGCGCGCGACCAGAGACAAGACATTATAGGCGAAGGCGGTCATTATGCTTGACCGTCCAAATCATCACCATAAAGGAACAGATTAAAATTTTAAAAAAAATCTAGAAACAGCACACAGCACAGCACGTAAACAAACGTTAATTACGCACACACGCAAAACACATTATCCCCGTCTCAAAAGTTAATGTAATGAAAAACAAAAAGGGCCAAGAAAAGGGTGCGTTAAGTTCCACCGAAAAACGGGAATTTGTAAGAAGTTGCCACCCCGCCCCCCCAGGGGGACACTGCCCCCTCGTGTGCGAAAATAAATTGCCAAGAATAATAATTATAATGAAAGCGAAAGAACGTATAAATTAGTGGGGACGCCTCGAGACTTAAAACCGGTTGTGTGTGTGCGTGAGCGGTAGCGCGTTTGCTCGTGTTCATACAGGACGGTAAAGGGAAATTTGAAAAACGAATTCTTAATTATTTTTCTTAAATATCATACCACGTCTTTTGCTTAATTCAAAAATAGAACATTTAATTCCCTTCATAAGGAAACGCCTTCACGTTCTATATTTCAAACTCGATTAATTGATAAAATAATAAAAGCTACAATCGAACTCTATCGATCTAGATTTTAAATTATGAAGCATTCATAGGAAACCTTAAGAAACCCATTGCCATTACTTCGCTTGAAGATCTTTTTTCACTTTCTTTTTAAAAATTTTAATGTGGCCAGTTAAAATCTTTTTTAAGTTCCTCTTTCTAAATCCCCTGCAACGTGGCCAGTACGTGCCGGAACGCCTATGGTCTCAGATTTGGCGCAGTGGCTCCTCATTAAGCGACGATATTATGAGACTGATGGACATTCCTTCCCGTTTTTGCGCTCTTGATTTCGCCCCCGATGGGAAAGGATAATAATTTTAAAGGGACGCTTCGCTGCTTTATTAATTTACGCGTGACAGAAACATTGTAACGAAACTTGATAATGTTTTCGCTGTCTTGAGTTACGGTTTGATGTGTCTCTGTTTAATGTTTTGATGTATTTTGACGAGATGAATTATTTGGCGGTATAGTAACATTTTTTTTCTAACTTCATCCATTAGGCCTTTAATTCACAATATTATTAGATGAATTTCAAGATAGCAACAACATTTGATATAATAAGTGCTTTAAAAAATATTTTCTTGTACAATTCGAAGACAACAGTAAGTAGTAACTAGCCTATAATACTGTTCCACACTGCTGGGCAAAAGCTTCCATCATTTAGTTAAAGTCATCGATACAATTGATGGGTAATGGCTTTATCATCACGCTTGCCATATACGCGTTGGTGATCACAAATCCAGACTATGTGTCGAAAAATCCGAAACACACAAAACAAACAAACAAAAAAAAACAAACATAAACACACTTCGTCCGACCTGGGAATAGAACCCGGGACCTTCGGGTATCGGGCCGAGTTTGCCACTCGGCCACCGAGGCGAAGACAATAATAACATAAAAAATATCATGAAACCTTATACACATACATAAATAAATAATAAAAGAAACAACAGTCAGTCAGTCAATCAATGATCCGTACATAAAACAAACGGGAACGAATACATATTTCTTGCACGGCCGGGATGCGAAGAAGGGGGGAATGAAAAAAAAACTAATTAAAAAAGCAATCAAGGTTTTCTTGACGGCGCTCACGTTCGCCCATATCGTCTTACCCCCTCGCGGGGTGTAAGGAGACCCCCTCCACCCTTTACCCACCCCGGGGTGAGTGGTACTAGATTTACGTAACACGTTTAAAGTGTGTTTTGATGAAGTAATCATCCTATTTCCACGGACTGCGTTTAAGAATTTCGCGGCTCGGCGCGACTCGGACCGGGCCGGGCGGGCGGCGGATTGCGGTTTCGCGCCGTTTTGCGACATTTTTTTTTCCCGCCAACTCTTTTTAATCTGACCTCTGTTAACGAGCGCCGCAATTTCGGCCAGTAATTCGTTAGGATTTGGGCTGTGACGTTCCGATTGTTCGTGTGCTTAAGTAATGTTAGTAATATTTTGTACTTTTTAAACGTTTGCCTGATATTAGATTAAGTTCTTGACGATGATAGTTAATTAATATTAAAATCTGTGTTCTCAGACTACCCTTTAATTCTTTTTTCTACAATATGTCAAAAAAAACCAAACGCATATAGGTATATAACTACAATACTTACCCCCTTCCTTCCAGCCTTCCAATATGTTGATATAGCTCTTTTTCAATGACGACAATCATAGATATTCTGATACTATAATAAAAACATCGACTATCAGTTACCTAACTTAATAAAATAAGAATATAGCAGAATATTTTTTTAACAAGGCAAATTAACCGTTTACAAAGCCTTTCAACGCCAAATGTCAGTGAGCTATAACGAGTTTGGTATACGAAAGCTTGGAAGCTTCAAAAAGGTATTTAGTATCGCGGTCCGAAACGAATTGGTATTTTAACACTAGTATTTTTCACAGTTTTTAAAATATAATTATTGTAAGATATTATTTTTTTCTAAACATTCAGGTAACGCTTGGCCTCCATATTGGTGATTGGCACTTCACTCCAATTGAACTGATTATTTTATCTCTAACTGTCGGAACACAATATTATAATGATGGCTATCATTGTTGTAGACATACAGATTTAGATAAGATGGTGAGAACTCTTTTCTCCCTTCAAATAAAAACACAAAATGTAAAGGACAATCACAACATGTAAAAAAACACAAAACAGAATTTAAGTTTGCAAAAACATAATTTACCAGTTTAAAAAAAAAATATTTAAACTGGTAAGTTATGTTTTTGCAAACTTAAATATTTTATTTATTTATTTTTCTTTTTTTTTGTGCTTTTTTACATGTTGTGATTGTCCTTTACATTTTATGTTTTTATTTGTGATGGAAAGTGTCCTTTTATGATAGCGCATTTTCCAATATTTATGACGCTGTAAGAGAGAAAAGAGCTGGACACTTGCTGAGTTTCTTGCCGGTTCTTCTCAGTACAAGATCTCCCGCCCAGAGTAGATAGACTTACGAACTGTCAAACAAAATGTCAAAATGACGTTCGTAAGAGCTATTGTAGCCTAAACTGAATAAATGATTTTGAATTTAGAATTTTTAGAATTTTGAATTTTATAGTTATAAATAAAAAATTACTAGACGTCTGGAATCCTCGAAGATATTGAAGCGATTACTATCCCGGTAGGAACTCCGTCATATTGTACCTTTGATTTTTTTAAATTTATTTATGTCAACAAATGGTCTTACAATGCGTCTTGTTGAGTTGATGATAAAAGTCTTGTTTTTTTTTAGTTTATAATCTAAGTGCCCAAACAAATTATTTTAGTAAGAAATTTATTACAAAAACACAAATTTGAAAAATATTCTACAAGCAGGATTTGAACCTGCACCCTTCTGACATACCGGGTCAGGTGCTCTCCCATTTGAGCTATCGTGATTCTAACCAGCCCACCGAAAAATGTTATAATCGGATGTTAATGACGGTAGTTGTTGACATTAAATGGGCGCTTGTGGCTTTCAAAGTAAAATAGTAAATAGTGTTAATTTCTTATTATATATAATATAATAATTTCGGCGGGCTGGTTAGAACCGCGATAGCTCAATTGGGAGAGCACCTGACCCGGTATGTCAGAAGGGTGCAGGTTCAAATCCTGCTCGTGGAAATTTTTTCAACATTTGTGTTTTTGCAATTGGTTTGCAACAAAATTTGCGTTAAAAATTATATAAGTAAACAAAACAAAAACATTTTAAGAATTTTATTTTATGATTTTTTCGGCTGGTCCGTCAAAAGTGTTATCATCGATGTATTCAAGTAACTTAAAACCTAAACTTAAAATCCTCCATCTAACCATCCATCTGTAACTCATTAGTTACAGACAATTCAAAATCTCCGCATCACCATTTCTTCACAGAAAAAACCAAATCGAGAAATCATAACAAAAAAACAAACGTTTAATCAAAATCATATTGGGTACAATTCTTGATATCAGTTACCCACCTAATATTAAATGCGTTCACTACATAATAATGTAATTGGAATTCTTCGTGTCCTTCAGTCCTGTCCCAGATAAGCGGGCAAGACATGATTTCTTCACAATGCCAGTTGGAAAATGTACCTTTTCCATTGGACTTACAGTTATATTTAGCGTGGAGGGCAGGCGGTTTATTAAAATACTGTGGCCGTACAGGTAGCGAGCAGAAATAAAAACGAGCCAAAGCAGTTACTTTTATGAGGGCGCGAATAAGATGTTTCGGACTCTGTCTAAGGAATGAGAATGAATCAGAGTGCACAAAAAAAACGCAAGAAAAACGCTCAAAATGAAAATTGAGAAGAAGCTGTTTTAAAAGATGTCAATAAGGAACGAGAGGGGCAGTGTACTCTCAAAGAACCGCAGAATAACGCTCAAACTATTGGAAAAAGCATGTATAAAGTTTTAAGATATGATATAGGCAGAAATACTAAAGCTAATTCCTCAGTAATTGAGGATTCGAGGCGAAAAGAGATGAAAACTAAGTGATATCCCGTAGCAACTTGCTAAAGTCGCGATAGAATTGGAATTTGTGTTTGTTTAATTTAATTGCTTGCTACATGGTGTTAATTTTTTTATGAACTTGGTATTTAGCATCCAGTAGGGGTGCACCGTAAATTACTGTAACAGAGTGCCGCACAAATTAAAATATACATTCAATCAAAATAACATGCATACATATGCATGCTAAGAGTCTTAAAATACTAAATTCAATTTACAATTATCCTAATCTAATTATTGCATCGTTCTTTGCATGCTTTTTATACTTATTGAAAATTAATTTTCATAATAAAAAAATATTTACACTTCTTGTATTATTAATGCTATCATGACATCGGTTACTTTACCACATATGTACCACAACAGGTTGGATAGACTGTGCTTGTACCTACTATTATTAAAAAAATATGGACTAAAGTTTGACCGGTTAATATTAAAATAAGTTAGTTAATACAATATAATAACAAACGCCACATGAATACAACACCAAAAATTCAAACTCCAACTATCTTAATTCGACCCTGACACATCCCGAGCGTTTTTCCGTCGCACTGAGCGTCTCTCTCGCGAAAATAATAAAATGCCGGTCCGCAGTCGTAACAAGCGTTGTGAACAAAGCGGGGCCTTCTCAAATAATTTGTATCAATTTGTAAAAATGCAGCTCCCACCTCCGCCACCCCTGGCCAGGGGGGGTAACGTTATCTAAGAACGTAATAATTACTAACGACAGACCTTTGTGTTCGAGGCAAAGGATTCGATTCAAACGTTGTAAACCTTTTGTTTACTAGATTTGTATTAATTGTGGGTTTTGCAATTTGGGTAAATAGGCGCTCGCTCCTTTTCCGTTGTGTCACAAAGGCTGGAAGGCAAAGCGCTAATACCTTTCTTACTTTTTTATATTTACAGTTAAAATCTCACACGCAGCAAGGCAACGGCTGCGAAACCCAAAATTATTCCAAATAATAAAACAAGTGGGTAACGCTACTCAAATTACTTCCGAATCGAAACAAAGGCGAGATTTTGTGTAATTCTACAACACACACGCTATACCGTAATCACATACGATTTGAGCTGATAACTGCCGATCGAACGTACGATAACCAACTCACACGCGCTTGTATGCTAATTCGGACCGTAAAAAGCACAGGAGTTTTATTGCGAGGCTGTGTTAACTTAATCCCTTTGCGTTTATGAAAATGCATTGTTGTTCAACTTTACACTATACTCTGTTATAGAAATGCTATTAAATGCGTATTTGAGGTTTATTTAAGTATGTTAAGGTTAATAATCGGTTAAACAAAATAGTTAAAAAATGTTTTTTTTTTTACATTTTCTTCGGTGAGCGTGCGAGACCACCTAGGAGCAGATACACTGTTTTACCTCGCACGACGATTTGTGAATATTAACAAAGGAGATGTTTAATTTTTTGCCAAGACCATGTACACCTACTCAAAGAATAGTATTAAATACATGTATTTAGTTGATATATTTAATATTCCGATATGCTTTACAATTTTTGCGTAAGAATAAAAAAATGAAACATAATTTTTAATAACCTGGCAACTTGAGATGTCTTTCTGAGATTAAACACAAGGGTCCAAAGCTGTAAAGAACGTAATTAAAAGTGCAACTGTCACCATGATTAAAAAAAAAACCGGTGTTTTGTTTTCATTCCGTTTTTACATGGATTCTGAGTCGTTGTGGTTTTGTGCTGTGCTGTTTTTAAATTCTGATTTGGACCGATTACCTGCTAACCGTTTACTGCCTCACTTGTTGACTTCTGCCTGCTATCCTGGACTTCCGTTTGCTGCCTCACTTGTTGACTTCTGCCTGCTATCCCGGACTTCGATTTGCATTTGACCCTGCTACTGTTGATACCATTGCATTGTTGCTACTACATTCGTTGTTTTTAGGTGAGTTTTTCGTATTTTAATTAGGCACTTAACAGCTTAAGTTTAACTCTACTCTACCTACATGTTATGAAAGTAATAGCCAGAAGTAAGTTAATTTATTAACATTAACAATTTTCATGCATACGGTAAGTACTTTTGTTATTACAGCTACTTGACATGACATGACATTGACAGAATACCACCTGCGATCACGAAACTTGCCATTATTGGTTATCTATAATACTTCTTACGTAAAAACTATTCATTTATTTGAAGAAAATCATTTTGAATAAGCTTATTTCATGCATTAGCTACATTTTGGTATTATGTACAAGGTGTTGGCATTTTCTCCATACAAAATTGAACATCTCCTTTGAAAACAAAAACGATGCATGCCATTTTTAGATGTAATGAAAATAAAAGATTAAATAATGTATTTGTTATAAATAAGTAGAAAACAATTAAATTACAATTAACAAGGACAATACGAAACATAATTGAATTAGCTGCTAGCCTTAATCATTTAAATAAAAGTCAGCAGCAAAAGTCACTGGCCATTTATTTTATTTTTTAAACAGACCCATTTGGTTAACTGCCCCGGTATCCTAAGTTAGAATGTATTAACTATCTACAAATTAATATGAAAGTACAAAGACAAGTAATTCACATGAACTCATAAACACCCATAAACGTCCATGCATATACGATATGAATTTAACATGAGTGATTGGTAAGATGATGATAGCATTATAATGGGCGACAACTTCACAATTTTCTAACAATACCTTTGTAATGGCAACGAGTTGCTTTTATTGAGCCTATTACCACAACATAAGACGACTGCAGAAGGTAGGCCCCCACGACCCGGTCTTCCCAAGCCAAGATCCTTTAGAGGCGCCTTCGAGTTGTTCCGAACCCCTCGGAAAATCTAATAGACAACGGGGACACGTTCTAGTGACCCGCCCGATCCTCTAAATGCCACTACACATTTACAGAATACACTAAACATGCACACTTGTTTAGGCCCAAGACACCGTACTCGTAGAACAAGGGTACGTAGAACTGGTTCACACGCGCTCTATACCAGCTACAGACATGTACCTGGGCGCTTCTCTTCTCCTCCACGGCCCGGTCAACCCGAGCCGAGGTCCGAGCCTTTAGAGGCGCCCTCGGGTTGCTCCGCTCCCCGATCCGAACCGAACCCTTCGGAGAATCTAGTAGGGCACTGGGACACGCACTTTTAAGTGTACGATGCCGTTCCCTCTAGAAAACCTCCGAAGGTGATTCGTTTCACACGGCTTGAAGTACCCTTTACGTACCTCGCCGCTCCCAAAAAAGCCCGGTGACGCTGAAAAAGCCGTTTGAGGCAATCAGCAATCTCTCTCAAAAAAAAAACGTTCTAGTGCGTTCTACCATTCCCTCTAGAATAGAATAGAATATTTATTTAATAAAGTGACTAAGACTCATAATGTGTTAGTATTAACTTATTCTATGTTAATTGCATGATATTATTTATTTTCAATATGGCACTTATTAAACCGCACCTCATTACTGTGCGCCATTCCAGACGATAAGGCGCAGCAATGATTTACGTATCGGCAGTCAAGCCTGCTGGCGACCATGCTAAGGATGCTGTTAGTTAGTTAGTTACACGGATTGAGGAACCCTTTAAAGTTTCTCGCCGCCCCCAGAAAAGTCAGGTGACGCTGAAATGCCGCCTGAGAAAATTAGCAAACTCTCTCCTTGACGCACACACTTACACAACCTCACACGAACACGGAATTTCGCAATCGCAACAGCAGCGCTTAGAGCTAGTCTGAGATGTTCCGAAATTTCGTGTCGGTGAGAAGGCTTATGTGTGCGTGGCTCGAGTGGCGAGTGCGGTATGGGTCTAACAATATCAATAAGCGAACGTTTAAGGGGAGCATCTATACATCACACTGAGCATGCTCACCTTTGGTCCAAAACTTCAGGCTCGTTGATATGAACATGCTTTTCTAATGTTCCGCCACCGATGATTGGCTATAAGGATATCAGATATATAGATCTAGTTAAATGTTAATACTAACCGTATAGGTGTTGGACGAGGAGGCGAGATAACCAACAAAACATCATAATTCACAAAAAATACACCCTTTCCAAACCCGTACAGTGTACTCCACGCACACAAAGATACCTGTGTGTGTATGAATGTCATACAATGGTTTGTCAATTGTGTGCGTGTATCTGTATACTATCTTTTTATTGACGCTTGCGTGCGTGTTAGTAAAGATACAGCATGTTTCATGATGTGCATTATTTTAATTGATTTAGTTTGTTAAACAACATAACTTTGAAAAACCACTATAAAACTGGAGCCCATTTTTTGTCATTGTATTCAGAATGATGTATTGATACCGCCCTTAAACGTTCGCTTATTGATTTTGTTAGACCCTGTATATTTTATGTATTTAAGCTTAACTTCTCGGCTCTCTTTATTGCGTGCTATTACATTATTCATGTATGTTTTACTTCCATATGATAACGTTTTGTGTGTAATTATGCGAAATAATAGGCCCATTGTTCCTTAATGTGGAAATCATGTAACATAACTGTTTCGATATCATACTAACATTAGATCATTATTTGTTCATTTGGTTAGTTAAAATAGGGAATCTGTTTTATGATTATATGTGGTCTAGTGATCAATGGTAAAGTTTAAGGCTAGGTCACGGGTTTGATTCTCGGGGGATGTTATGATTCCAGAGCAACACTCACCATCAAGTGCGATCGCGGTCAAATATTCATCATCATCATCATCTCAGCCAAAAGACGTCCACTGCTGGACAAAGGCCTCCCCCAAATCATCATGGGGGGTATTTGCCATAATCGCCACGCTTGGTAGGCGGGTTGGCGATCGCAGTAGGTTGAGGGTAACCTCAGAGAGATGCTGCTGCCCATCCTCTGGAATGGTCCTTTAGTCGGCTTTTACGACACCCACGGGAAGAGATGGGGTGGTGCAATTCTTAATCCCCGGCACCACACAGGGTAGGTCAAATATTGCTAATAAAGATTTATAAAAAATCCAAGGCTCTAGTAGGAACACCTCGCACTGCCATTTAATGGTATTGCGCAAGCCTGCTTGGCATTCGCGCGTGACACAGCCGCATGGACCAATTTGCGGTAATCGCACTGCGCTCTTACCGATTAGGAACTTTTACATTAGACACTGGGAACCGACTTTTTGAGTCGTGTGTAGGAAGTTTGTCGAGTTTTTGTCTTGCGCACTTCTTGTACAGGGTGGCGTAACTTCATTTTTATGTTAATGTTAAAAGTAGGTAATGAAATTAAATTTATGAATGGTATATTTAAAATCTGTTACATGTAAGTCTCCGTTAATTTAATGCTGTCCGAATTAAATAAATAAATAATAAAACGCGACAGATGTTGCGGATAATATTTATACAACAAAAAAATGTAATTCAATTTAAAAAAAAATAGACTTTCTACAAAAATATTTTCCTAGACCATAATAATATATGAGGAGTGGTACAGCTATAGCTGATAATAATATAATAATAATAATAGTCGCGGATAGTCCGAAGGTTCCTGTCTCTGCAGCCCTAACCACCGGCAGCTTGAGCCCTGCCCCGTTGCCGGCGGCACCCTAGGCTAGGTTTTTTATAATATTTTTATGTTTTGTATGTGCTTTTGTATTTTACTTTTATATTAATATTATAACAAACCTGGGCTAAGAATAAAGAGATAATAATATAATTATTTAAAAAAGAACTTACCTACAAAGCTGAAAACGTGGTTAAATAATAATAACAATAAACTTTCCTACACTCACACCAATTATCTAGCCCAAGAGAAGCTTCGCTATGAAACTCGTTAAATGGTTACTAGACAACGGATAAACAAACTTAAAATACTTAAATACATACTTATTATACATAGAAAACACCCAGACACGAGACAATTTAGAAAAACAATATAATTTCTAAATTGACCCGACCGGATCGAACCCGGGACCACAGAGATAGCGACACCATGAAAACCGGTGTACAAACCATTCGACTAAGGAGGTCGTTAACAAACATAGCAAAACCGCCTACCAATGCCGTTATAAGGAGACCACAAGCCGCGTAAGTTCAAACACCCTTAAACATGTTTGTTTTATACTCTTTTTGCGTCCATGAAGATGTTACTTCCAAGTTGTTACCCGTGTCAAAGGTTGATAAATATGCAATATCCACGGATAGATCGTAGATCGATCGAGCGTGTATTAAGAAACCAGTGGACGGAGAGCCGCGGCCCCCGTCTGTCGCGCTGATACCAAAGAAGTGTAAGACGGAAATCAGCTTTTTTGAGAGTTCAAACTTTTTTGGACGCGTTGGAAGCATTGTTAGAAAATTACAGATGGCGCCTTAGGAGATGGTTCGCTGTTTACATTCCGTACGGATTGTACCTTGGGTTGTTTAGGAGGTCGAAGGTCGGAGTGTGATTACATGCTGCTCTTGTTTGCTGTGCTGAAATTGATTCCGGCCCAATCATGTTACGCCGGTGATCTGGTTCTTAATGACGTTTGGTCTCGGATTAGCCGGTATAATAACGATATTGTGATTGCGATCGTCAAGCAGGCTGTTGATGTTGTTGATACATTTGAATATTTTTTTGTTAACAAATTATGGTATACTTAGTGCTCATATAATCCTTGGTTCGCGTCATGTCGGTCTGTGTCATGAGATTGTGCAAAAAAAAGATAACTTATTTGTAATTTTGTCGCAAAGTATCGCAGTTGTAATAAGCTCAATATCGGCGCCGGCGCAGCGGTTAGCACGTTCGGGTTGCGATCTTGCGAGTTAAGGAACTAATGCAGTGCTACTTCGCTGGATGGGTGACCGAATTAAAATATCTCAAGCTTCTCCCTGTTTTGGAAGGTACCTACGTAAAGTAAAAACGTTAAGTCCAGCTGTGGGACGATGATGGTTGTAGTTAAGACTTGTCTTTGATAAGGTAATCATTTCAGCTAAACAATTACATATTTTCCCATTTTCCTCAAAATAGCCTGAGCTTGTCTCGGGTATTCTACCTTCATCATTGATAAGGTAATCATTTCAGCTAAACAATTACATATTTTCCCATTTTCCTCAAAATAGCCTGAGCTTGTCTCGGGTATTCTACCTTCATCATTGATAAGGTAATCATTTCAGCTAAACAATTACATATTTTCCCATTTTCCTCAAAATAGCCTGAGCTTGTCTCGGGTATTCTACCTTCATCATTGATAAGGTAATCATTTCAGCTAAACAATTACATATTTTCCCATTTTCCTCAAAATAGCCTGAGCTTGTCTCGGGTATTCTACCTTCATCATTGATAAGGTAATCATTTCAGCTAAACAATTACATATTTTCCCATTTTCCTCAAAATAGCCTGAGCTTGTCTCGGGTATTCTACCTTCATCATTGATGGTGTGGGCGATGCCATTTTATAGTGGACTGTATTTTTTTATTGGCATTATAGTATGTGGGCGATGTTTCGAACTGCGAGGAGTGGCGACAAGGGCAATGGGTAAACAGTTCGAGGGAGAAAGGGAGGAAATACCTTGACCAGCAAGCGGCAGCAGGGACCACGTGTCCGGCAGGCGAGCGAGCAGTCTGAACCGGCACCAGGTTGGTGGCCGGTGGATGAGCTTGGCTGGAACACGGACCTGGACCACCAGCGCGTGGTTATCTCATAGTTTTAACACTCGTAACGCGGTAATAAAAAACGTTTAATAAAAAAAAATAAAAAAAAAAACAAAAAAAAACACAAAAAAAAGAAAACGTTTATTCTACTCTATTCTATTCTAATAGCTATCAAACTACCAAAATGGAGATCTCTTCTAAGCGCGCCCATCTTTTCAAAACGTTGACATTGCACTAATTTGCGATTGCAGTCGCGGCTCGTTGGCGTGCGGCGTTCTAGGTATGTATTGGGAGGGAGATGGGATGGGATTAAAGGGAGCTAGTACAGCGCCAATCAACTACTTTTATCCAATATGAAAATATTACGATAGCGAAAAATGCATGTGCGACTATTATTTACTACTATCTATTTTGAAATGAAACAACTTTTACGGATCTACTCGCGTTTATTTTACACATTACTACCCTGCAAAGGGTTCGAAACGTCAGGATAAACATTAAATAAGTAATGTGTAAAATAAACGCGAGTAGATCCGTAAAAATTGTTTCATTTCATGTTTAGTGTTCGCGTAAACTTTAGAAAACAATATACTATCTATTTTACTATTTTGCGCGGCAAATTTAAAAGTCACCAACTGGCGTTAAGCTACCACCGGTGGACCAAATAATTATAACTTTATGATTAAAAATGAGTAGGATCCGTATTTCTATTTAATTTATTTACATATTTTCTTAGTTTTTTATTATCTTCCTCGTGAATAATGTTGAAATTGAGTACTGTTAAATCAACTCTGTAATATCAATGGAGTGCGCAACGATGAATGCAGTGTACACTATCCTACTAATATTATAAATGCGAAAGTTTGTGTGTATGTATGTTCGTATATTTGTTACTTCTTCACGCTGCAACGGATGGATGGATTTGGATGAAATTTGGCATACAGATAGTTTATAACCTGGAATAACACAAAGGATACTTTTTTCCAGATATTCCTACGGGAACGGGAACCACGCGGGTGAAACCGCGAGCGGCCGCTAGTTTAGAATATTTATTTTAGATTAACCTTTGATGTGCGCGAGCGCTGATCAGCGCCGCGCGCCGTCAAACAATTAAAATGCTATTGCGTCTGTATTCACTTCTGACAATGGATTAAGGTAAAACAAGTGTTTTTGATTAAATAAATTGAAAAAAAAAACCTTCCATTCCTGTAAAATTGTAAACAGTTGGAAAGTTATTATTAGCTTTTACATTTTTATTGTAACATTGTTAGCCAATTCACAGCTGTGTACTGCCCCTGCTAAGTAAACTAAAATTTATGGTTGCTTGTACTAGCGCTAACTAATCTCTATAAACCTTAAAACATCTAACAAAAACAGCTACCGATTACTTATATTCGTGTAAAACCACGGCCATAGTGTACCAAAGTACTTACCAAAGAAGTGAAGCATTGCTGTACCCTGCTCAAATATTTGCAGCCCTATTCTGAATCTGGTCACGTTATTCAGTGAACTACTAAAACTACACTTTTTATTACTTGCACCATTATGTATTTTTTTTAACTATTGCAACATATATTACATGGCGGACTTAATGCCTGAGGCATTCTCTACCAGTCAACCATAGGGTGGTGCAGAAATAACAAGGTAGATGCAATTGGGTGAAGACAACAATTTTGAAATAAAAATAATATATTATAAAACGCACAGTATATACCTACAATTATATACAATTTATATAAATATACTTATATAGACAAATATAATATATACTATTACATAGACTACTTTTACAAATATAGAACAAAAATAAACGTAAAATACATAAATTATAAATAGGACGTTACTGAGATGATTCTGCCAAGGTTTTATCAAAAAAGAGCATACGGACTTTATTTTTAAAAGCGTCACGACTCGTAGCCATCCTGATTTCAAGAGGAAGCGCATTCCATAGGAGAATAGACTGAATATGGAAGGACGAGTGAACAACGCCAGATGTATGAGAAGGACAGAGAAGGAGAAGATTAAGTATGTGTTTAAATAACTGGTTTTTAATTGAATAATAAAATAATAAAAAAAAATAATAATAATAAATAATATAATTGGTAAATATACAAACTTTCATTAATGTTTATATAATTTTTAACGCAAATTTTGTTGCGAACAAATTATAAAAACACAAATGTTGAAAAAATTTCCACGAGCAACAATTTGAACCCGCACCCTTCTGACATACCGGGTTTGGTGAGCACCTGAGAGCTTGGGAGAGCTCCCAATTGAGCTATCGAGGTTCTAACCAGCCCGCCGGTATGTTAGAAGGATGCGGGTTCAAATCCTGCTCGTGGAAATTTTTTCAACATTTTTGTTTTTAAAACTTTCATTAACCTTTTCACCGCCCAACTATCCTGCACGCGATGTCCCGCTGTACGCCAACGTATAAATGTATTTTAATAAAGTAGGTACAAAGAAGAACTTCTATAGAAGTGCTGGCGTGTACGGCACGAAAATCTCGAACTTCTATAGAAGTTGTTGGCAGTAAAAAGGTTAATTAATTTATTCATTCAAAAGTCTTAATCAACAAGACATGCAGTCTGACAGCTTTCGGCATGTTAGGTCTACAACTCTTATAATTAACCGCGTCTGTGGTTTTGTAGTTACACCACTTGTCTCAGTCCCGAGTACGATTCCCAGCGTGGGGTGAATTAAAGTACTCGATTTGGTTGGTGGCTTGTTGTAAGATCTGGATAGCACCGTCTTATCATAGTCTATCGCAATTAGAACATTGCGATTCTCCTCCTCTCTCCAGTTCCTCCTTGCTTCGAGAGACACTTAAAACCGACTCGGTCCCCGTTGTTGTAAGAAGGCAGTCATTAAACCCTGCATTGTACCAACGTGGTACATTACGTTATAATCTCTTCACATGTTGGAAGGCCTGATCCCAACATCGGAAAGTTTAGATGCTGATTAAATTATTAATGGTAATTAATCCACTCTTAAAATATAAAAATAAAATAAAAGATTACATACTTACACAACTTATTTTATGTTTAAGAACCTCCTTTTCAGTATCTATTATATACCACTTGTAGTACCATTACTTCTTGGAAGCAAATGCTCTCAAATCTCTTCTTCAAGTTAAGAGCCAAGCTCTGTTCGGTGTAGCCTCAAGCTACATCTACAAGCTACAACTCTTTACTTCTTAAGAAGACACGACAGACGTTTACCTGCTCTTTAATTTTCAAAATTTGAACTTTCCTATGTTAACACAACACTTTTTAAATACAGAATATTGACGTGGCACGTACACCGACCGCGACCGAGCGATCTTGATACGCTGCGTGATTTAGAGCAATGCTCAAGAAATGGACGTCCATTCGCACGACGAGCGCTCGTGATGCGCGCTCTGCCTAATATAAAACAAGGGAAATTATCGGTAATAACCGGTAAAGGTTGCGGGTATGACATAGGGTTGACTTGGTTTAATCATGCTTTTTGATTTAATATGTTGCTAATAAACGTCAAGGAAGGCCGTAGCATATGGTCCGTTCGGGTGTTGACCGAAAGTTATGTTGCTTTCGCAACTGCAAGTACCCTTGGTGTCGTTTTAAGTTTTTGGGTAATTCGTTCTTGTCGTAAAACCTTTTCTTTTATGTTTTGAAGTTACTTTCTTTTTTTAATAATACCTACTCATCATACTAACTCACTAACCCACATTGTGCCAGTATGGTGGACTACGGCCCGTTGTCTACATGTGCAATTTTTATGAGTGGAAGCCTAAGCCCAGCTGTTGGGCGTTTATGGGCTAATGCTAATGATAAATGAACACAAAGCCAAGTTCGAATTACTGTTTTTGTACTGAAACCACCTACGTATTTCAGCAGCAAAGTAAAGTGTTTTAATTGTAATTTAGTAAAATTACTGGTTTTAACAAAACATGGTAAAACCGATAATAAGGAAGAGTTGGCAAAAATTTTTTTTTTCTCAGATGTGCTGTTTTTCGATTCAATTTGAAAAAAAACCTTATTCAATTTAACTGTATAATCGTTCAGACAAGTAGCGAGACTTTGCTTACAATCGAATGAGATTGTCTACACCATGAACAATATAAGCTAACCCAGTTACTGTATATTGTCATTTACATCAATACAATAATTGAATCATCGTACTGATAGAAACCACAATATACTAAATCGTGTTCCTCCAAAGAAAATTGAGTGATTTGAGCACGGAAACGCCTCGGGCAACTCATTGTGGTCACGATGGAGCACCATATCGGTATCAACGCAAAAGACAATACTTAAAGTAAAGTACGTACCCGCGATCCCTATTTCAAAGTAATAAGTATCAAATTTGTAGAGCCGACTCTTTCGCTTGTTCTGTCGAGGTTTGGTTAGTGATATCTTATTTGAGTTTTGTCATATCAACCTTGATTTGTTTGAACTGTAAACTGAAGGTTCAATAAAAACTTTGCAGAAATAAATTTTCTATGTAGCTGTGGTTATAACAGTCTAGTTTAGACAGTTAATCAGAAATACATCTTTGTTTGTTTTTTATGGGTTTCTTATTGACTTGAGGGATAATGTTAATGACCCTATCACTGGTCCGCCTCTCCATAGAGGTGTAGTAGTTAGACCTCCGTTCTCACATACAAAATTCACAGGTTCAATTCCACTCAACTCTTTATGCAACTTAAAAAATCATACAAAGGTTAAATTTCAACATTTTAAATAGTTAAGATGTGCAGAGGGAATTAAATTATTGTTCGTACTATTAAAAAAATGTAACAATATTTTTTATTTTTATTTTTTTATTTATTATTTGTGATTGTAGTGTCATCAATCAATAATAAATTTTGTTGTTTTTTCTACATATATTTTGGATAATTAAAAACATCAATTAACTGTACATTATAAATGTTAAAATGTTTTATTGATTTATAGGTAAGTAAATATAAAAATATACGTAGGTACATAATAAATCAATTTATAGAAAATTATTGAATTAGTTACCAAATGTTAACAAATTGATACCGTTTGTCAGAAACATTTGGATAGGCCCCTGTAATGAGCGATTAGCACCTGAAGTGGTGGCAGTCGTTAGTACGGGCCACTCACTATCCGTCTTGCCCAAATTGACTCTGAGCACAGCACTAAGAATGGCTAGACATGGCTCCTGTTTAATTAACACCACGAATTGTAATTTACAATTATTCTAAGTGACAGGTTACAGCTCTACAAGTTCCTGTTTCATAATCTTCACTAACAGATGGATATTATGATGTTTATAGGAAGTTAAAGAAATCTTTATAGTTTAGTAATGATTGAGTAGGTACTTGAGGTACTAAGTACTCAATTATAAGTAACTAACTAAGTAGTCAGTTTAAGTGGATCAATATTAGGTATTGATCCACCTAAACTACATACGTAATTTACGCTACACAAATAATAAGCAATTCGCTAAATTTTATTTAGGCAAGTATGCTACATCTTAGGCCGCATCATCACTTACCATCAGGTGAGATCGCAGTCAAATACTTACATACTTAAAAAAAAGGTTTAAGTATAGTCGACCATGAAATTGCTTTATCACTTTTGACAAAAACTTCCATTACAATAAAATTTCCCTAAGGCTCATTGTCAATGATGACAACGTATCTGTCACTTGGTCTTCTATACAAAAATAGACTTGTTGTTGTACTGAATGCAAACAAAATTCACTTCTATGGTGGTAAAGCAATTTCATTGTCGACTATACATAAAAAATACATTGCCAAATATTATGCTACTGTTTGTTTTTGCAAACTGTTTTGTTTTGCATTCACAGTGCTAAATTATATCGAACACTTGACAAAAACGACTACTTTATCGGGGAGCCACAACTAATTTCTTAATCCACGTGACTGAGCTGTTGATGTTTAGTCTCTAAGATCTCGGTCTATGAACCATCATGTGAATACCTATGTCTGAGCACTAAGAGGTAAACTTTCGTTGTTACTGATTTAAATGTAACAAATATTACAAGAGTCCAGAATTTATAAATAAACGGTTAATTGTTGTTACTACCAAACAATTACCGTCATTAGAAATCATTTAATGATTGCCCGGTCTACTCCCTGCCTAGCTCTACAAACAACTTAACGGTGTAAGTAAGAATCTCCAAACTGTAGTTAAGTGCACAAATTACTTAATTTAAGGTTAAGCGGTACCGATCAGTCAAGTGTTCTAAAAGGCAGGCTAACTTACAAGTGCGCTCTAGTTAAAGTTAGACATGTTTCTATTCAGGCTGAACTATAGTAGTATTTCAATTTATCTGTACTGAACTTAACTTAACTTATTAAACTTTCTTTTTTAAAGTATTTTTATCGACGTTTCGAACCCTTTGCAGGATCCGTGGTTACAGAGAAATTGAGGTGTTGGTCTTGTAAATCAATGTGTAAAATAAACGCGAGTAGATCCGTAAAAGTTATTTTACTTATTTAAATATCTTTTGGTCACTAAAATTCCCGGTTAAAATCACTCTGTTCTCGTTACGCTATTATTTTTTTTATTATAAGGAGGCAAACGAGCAGTTGGGTCACCTGATGGGAAGCAATCACTGCCGCCCATGGACACCCGCAAAACCAGAGGAATCGCAGATGCGTTGCCGGCCTTTAAGGAAGGATTAGGCTCGTTTTTTGAAGATCCTTAAATCATAATGGTCTGGAAATACCGTCGCTGAGAGCTGGTTCCACAGCACTGTAGTTCGTGGTAAAAAATTACGTGAGAAACGCACAGTAGTAGACCGCCATCCATCAAGATGGTGTGGATGGAAAGACAGTCATTGCGTGTAGTGCGGTGAAGGAAATCAGCGGCAGGGATCAAACCGAACAATTCCTTAGAGCACTCCCCATGATAAAGGCGATAAAATATACAGAGAAACGCAACGTCTCTCCGAAGGGCCAGTTGATCGAGCCGACCAGAGGTTACCACGTCGTCGCCGACACTTCAAGCAGCTCTGCGTTGAATGCTATGTACACATTCTCGTTTTTATTAACATGATCGGATGAAAAATAAACTTCGCGCTATACACTGTGGTAACACTAGTAGGTGTGTACTATCTTCCACCTCCTCCATTACTAACAGCATCCTCCAAAGCTAATAATATGCAATCCTAAATAATTCTCATTAGGAATACTACCGAAGTGCAAGAATTAGCATGTTATCTAAATTAACGTCAGCTTCCGGCTGAACTAGTCGGATGGAATTTAATATCATGCCATACAGAGACGATGCTACAATCGTATTCCTCTACCACCCTTACACTGAGTATAGGGTGTTCGAAATTGATTCAGGTAAGTTTGAAATTAAAATAGTAACGAAAAATATATTTTTTTTAACTTAAAAGCGTTATAGAATAATTATCAATATAACTTATACAAGACGGTAAGTAAAGCTAATAACAGGTTTCAGTTAATTTCTATACATTATCTTCAGTGATGGCCAGTACAAAAGAAAAGTTAAAATAGCAAAACTAGGTAAGTACCTAAATGGTAAATTTAAACATTAATTAAACAAAGCTAAATTGTAATTAGCTTAAAATGAAATAAAAAACCAAAATTAAAAAAATAAGTATTCTATCAAAACAAATTGACCGAATGCATTGAATAGTTTAATGTAAGCTAAAATGTTAAGTTAATGTTAATTTTTATGTATATGTTATGTTAAGTTCGATGTTTCAAATGTGTAAAAATGAGAATATGACAAACTAATCGCGAAACGTCATGTATTTTTAAACTGACGTTTGAATAAAAGCAACGTAAAATAACAATATTGTAACAGAGACTGTTCGGACGATTTTGCTGCATCGTAACAAGTTCGATATGAGCGTTTTCTTCAATATATTGTCAACCATATGCCGCACACGTAAAGTTCAAAGTCTGTTGAGGAAAAATTCATTTTCAGTCTTCGACAGAAACCAGTGATCACATTTTTTTCCTTTAAAAAAAAAATAAATAAAAATTAATAAACTTTCCTACACTCACACCAATTATCTAGCCCAAGAAAAGCTTCGTTATGAAGCTTCGTTATGAAACTCGTTAAATGGTTACTAGACAACGGATAAACATACTTAATATACTTAAATACATACTTATTATACATAGAAAGCAAAGACCCGAGACAATTTAGAAAAGCAATAATTTCTAAATTGACCCGACCGAGGATCGAACCCGGGACCACAGAGATGGCGACACCATGAAAACCGGTGTACAAACCACTCGACCAAGGAGGTCGTCAAAGAAAGTAGGAAATAAAGAAAGAAGAAAGTAGGGTTCAGTACCTACTGATGGACGTTTCGAACCCTTTGCAGGGTCCGTGTTCACAGGGAGACTGGAAAAACTTAGTAGATCCGTAAAAGTTGTTTCATTTCAATGTGTAGTGTTCGCGTAAACTTTAGAAAACAATATTTAAAAAACAATCTTTATAACTTAACACAACAAACAACATGTTTACGTACGCACCAACCGCAATCCGAAACACTTAATCATATTATTGCAGCATTAATTTCTTGCTTAAAACCGGGCCTCCGATCTAATCCATCGAACAATAACTTCGGACACCCTCTGTGACACCACCTAAATTCGCCAACAGGTCCAAGGAATTGCTTGACGGTCAAAATATCTTAGTTATGACCACTCCTGTCCGGCGCAAGGCTTAGGTTTGCCAAGTTTGACCCCCCCAAGCCCCTGAGGCATAGTTCGTACCCCCTCGCTGACCCCCTTCCCCACCCCTCGGTTATTAATAAATCTATTTGTGCATATTCCGAGTTAAGACGGAGTCCGAGGCCTCGTTAGGATTTTAATGTGTATTTGGTTGTCGGTGTTTGGATGATGTGATTTTGGATGATGTGGATGATGTGTGCCTAGTGTGTAGTTTTGTTTACTGCCTGTTTTCATTCGATTACGTTTACGAAAACGAAAATTAGTATGGCATTGAAGCAGCGCCTCCTGGCGACATACAAGAAGAGTTAACATTTTACCATACAAATTCTCGTTTTCGTTAACGTGATCGAATGGCGAATGAAACTCGCACTAGGCATTGTTTGATGCTGTCATATGTCAGTGACATCTGACAGCATCAAACAATGCCTGACATCATGTCACTTTATTGAAATCGTATTTTATTTATTTTTTGTTTAAGTATATAATTATTAACGCAAATTTTGTTGCGAACAAATTACAATAACACAAATGTTGAAAAAATTTCCACGAGCAGGATTTGAACCTGCACTACTGACATACCGGGTCAGGCGCTCTCCCAATTGAGCTATCGTGGTTCTAACCAGCCCGCCGAACGATAGCTCAAATGGGAGAGCACCTGACCCGGTATGTCAGAAGGGTGCATGCAGGCTCAAATCCTGTTCTTGGAATTTTTTTCAACATTTGTGTTTTTACGCATTTTTAAGTTTAATACGTATGTTATTTAATTCCTGTTTATTTATATTATATGAAAGAGGAGGGAAACACGTGTGCGGGAAGCGCATTCCACATACGGGCAGTTCGGCAAAGGAACGATTGTCCAAACTTTTTGGTACGTGTCTTGATGGTCAGCACGGTATGAGGGTGGCTTCTCAGACCTGCACGCGTCGATCTGGAAAGGAATGGAGAGGGAGGAATGAGGTTAAAGAGCTCCTCAGAGCATTCACCGTGGTAAAGGCGGTAGAAAGCACTAAAGGAAGCAATGTCCCTACGTAGCTGTAACGGCTCCAGACTGGTTGTAACGTCATCGTTACCGATAATACGGACAGCACGTCTCTGCAACCTGTCAAGAGCTTCGAGCAAGTACTTGGCGGATCCGTCCCAAAGATGACAGCAATACTCCACGCAGGAGCGCACCTGAGTCTTATACAAAAGACAACGTGGTGTAGAAACAGTCCACCCTCGCCTCAGCGAACACCCCCAACGCGCTGCAGAACCAGGGCAGCCCCACCAGCACTCTAAACGCGTTGTTATACTGGACTCGGAGGGCATCATACTGCTTTTGCGTATAATTAACCTATAGGCTGCTCGTGTAAGCTAGTGCAGTAGGCTCGAAAAAGACAAATTTTGACATTTGTTGAGCAGCGAGCAAATCCGTAACCGTTACCCGATTACCCGTAAATCATGTTCGCTCTTACAGACAACGCCCTCCGCTCCCTCTCAAGGTCCGCATCGTCTTTCAGGTCAGAGGCTACCCAATGTCAGGGGTATTGATCAACTCGCTGCAGCTGCGTACCAAACAATTTGATGGGAGGCATTGATGATATATATTGGCGACCCCTGGCCCGGAAGACCATACATTCACTCTTTTTTACATTATACTGTAGGCCATGTATGCGCGCATACCTTTCACAAATGCTATGCATTTTTGATAATCCGCATACCGAGGTGTCAGCACCATGTCATCAGCATAGCTGATGTTGTTGACAGCGACACCGTCAATATGGCATCCAACACGTGCAATATCGGTTAATAATATTTGGAAATAAAGTGAGGCTTATGATTTCAGATCTTTTAAAATAAAAAACAAAAAAATGAAAAAAGGGTCACCAACAGGCAATTATGATCACAATAAAGATAAAAATCGTTGATGATGACTTTTTAATAGTAGTAATTTTGTCATGGAGCGTTTTATATTTAAGTAACGTTGATTATTAAAAATATTCATGCAAATAAATTTTCTTAGGTATTATTTTATGCTGACGATTCTAATACTTTCCCGAGTCATTTTATATTTAGTAACTTTCGTTGTGGGCAAGATAAAGGCAAATTGTTTCCTCACGTTTTACAATAAAAACTAAGTAATTTTTTCAGTTAAAAATTTTCAGGTTTATCGTTTTAATATGGTCACCCTGTAGGTACTTTTTCAACAACGAAGAATATGTATTAAAATTATCAACAAATATATACTTTTATTAGTGTAAAACTTCATTTACAATCGAGATCCCAGATTAGTCGTCCGTTGTAGGTAGTCAAAGTTCAAAATCTAGCAGTTTAAATTATCATACAAGCAGTTACACAAATGTATTCGAGCAATTCTAAAGTCCGGTTACCAGGCAATCGTTGGAATATTCCATACTCCAGCACCCATAGGGTCCGGCTACTCGTAAATTCCGAACGTCTTCAAATTCAACTATTTCCAACTATTGGTCAAGCACAGATGCAGATATTATGGATGGGGTAGCGAGTGTTGTTAATGGGGATTTTTGAGTGTGGTCTTGTCAATAACAAACAATTTATGTGATTTTTTTTTATTTAAAGTCTTGCAACATTTAATTACATGGCGGACTTAATGCCTAAGGCATTTTTTACCAGTTAACCATAGAGTGGTGCAGAATCGACATGGAAAAGGAAAGTATTTATTTTCCATTAAGTTAATGAATACCTCTTGCCAACCTGTGGAGGCTGGTCTGCTCTTGCATACTTATCTTATTTTTAGTATTATTAATTATAGTTTGACTTTGTTTTACCTAAACAATTTTTGACTTTTACTAGAGTACTGTAGTGGTGCTGTATGACATTGTGGAAATTGAAACTTTTACATAATTATCTGATGTAAATTTGTTAACTTACATTTTTTATTTTAACAGCATTGTCCTACAGATAACAAACAGCGTTGCGTTAAATACATCATTAAGTTTTTATTTAGAGTATCTTGAGTGTGTCATGCTCTCTTTACTGTCTCTGCGGTGGTGGCATGTGCGTCGGGTCGTTACGTTCCCTAAAATATGGTTGAGCGAAGCGATGGCTGATTCATATGTCATGCTCGTGAACGGGTGCCGCCTGTGGAGGCTGGTCTGCTCTTGCATACTTATCTTATTTTTAGTATTATTAATTATAGTTTGACTTTGTTTTACCTAAACAATTTTTGACTTTTTACTAGAGTACTGTAGTGGTGCTGTATGACATTGTGGAAATTGAAACCTTTACATAATTATCTGATGTAAATTTGTTAACTTACATTTTTTATTTTGTTTTTTTACATGTTGTAATTGTCTTATATATATTTTTTGTGTTTATTTGTAATGGAAAGTGTTCTGCTATGATAGGGCATTTTCCAATATTTTTGACGCTGTAAGGGAGAAAAGAGCTGGACACTTGCTGAGTTTCTTGCCGGTTCTTCTCAGTACAAGATCTCCCGCCCAGAGTAGATTTACGAACCGATGGCATAATGACATTCACAAGAGCTACTTGTAGCCTAAACTGAATAAATGATTTTGAATTTTGAATTTTTTTTTTTTTGAAATCGCCATTCAAAATATTCAATAGTAGGTATAATATTAATATAGCTTCACAAATAACTAAAGCGTACAAACTTTACTTCATCCACTTAATTTTCTTAATATATTTAACATTATGTCTTTTAAAAAAAAACACAAAAATTTCCACGAGCAGGATTTGAATCTGCACCCTTCTGACATACCGGGTCAGGTGCTCTCACAATTGAGCTATAGTGGTTCTAACCAGCCCGCCGAAATTATTCAACACTATTTATTTTTACTTTGAAAGCCAAAGGCGCCCATTCAATGTCAACAGCTACCTCATCATAATATTTTTACAAATACTAAAGATCAGTTAAGAAGTAGTCAAGCTACTTATAAAATGTTTTTGTTTTGTTTATATATTTTTTAACGAAAATTTTGTTGCGAACAAATTACAAAAACACAAATGTTGAAAAAAATTCCACGAGCAGGATTTGAACCTGCACCCTTCTGACATACCGGGTCAGGTGCACTGCCAATGCAGGTGCAATCTGTAGTCACAAACCGAGTGTGTGTGTAACAAACCGAGTCACGGCTCATCCAGTATTAGCCAACATCTTTATGCATCAACTATGTCTTGCTTTTACACGGACAGAGCGCGTTATTATTGTGCCTCTGTCAACGGAATATGAAATGTATTGGAACTCGGGATGAGCTGGTAACTCCTTGACCACCCGCCTCCCCCTGACCTCGGGGGGCGGTCAGCTGGGGAGAACGGAGTAAGTGGGTTTTACCTAGGGTTTGTAATTAGTCTTATTTGAATAGAAATCAATAGTTAGTTAGGTACTCGGTCAATGTGAGATGTTGCTGGCGAGGTATTACTGATTATTGCGAATCTATGTTTGACAAAATGAGTCTACTGCTCTAAGGAGTCTACTGACAAAAGTAACAACTTTTATTATATTACATTATGTGTAGTATTATCCTATTAAACTATTAATAGTATGGATTATAATGTGTGGTGTCAAGTAATTTAATGTGAAATCATAACTCAAGGAGTGAATTTGATGTTATAGCATTGGAAAAAATCGTAAGTTGTCGTTCTGGCTTGCAATAGAGTTCTAAGCCTAATTACAAGGTAAAAAAAAATACAATTAAGAATTTCACCTACAGGTCATTATCATCAGCTTATTAATGACCCACTGCTGGACTCGGGCCTACCCACATGAACATCAGGCAACAATGCTTCACGAGATCAGTCGCTAAACCATAACCCTTTGCAAATGGGTGGGTTTCAACAACTGCTATTTTACGACAACCACGAGAGCAACGGCTCAGCGTGCCTTCCGAAGCATGGAGGAGTTCTAAATATTTTAATTTGGTCACCCATCCAACATTAAGAAAGTTGCTTAACTTGCAAAATCGCAACCAAACGCGCTAGCCTTTGCATCTTCAGGTACCTACAAAAGGTACGAGTACAGAAGGCATCTACAGAAGGTACCTATCTGACATTAATGAAAATGAAACCCTACACAGTAAGTCTTGCGGTGAAGTCAGTTACATCCCTTTGCCGTGGGGTCAGTAAAGGCGTCTTCAGACGCGGCCCCGAGGTGCGGGCGCTAAGATTTAAGGAACACGGTTCCACTGTGCCGTAGAGCTAATACTCTCATAGAATAAACAGAAAATTTACATAACAAATAGGTATTTGAAATTTTACAACTTCTGTGGTTTATAGAGTTTCAGAGCGAGAGAGAGAGAGAGAGAGGCATTAAATAGTTTATAAGAAAATTAGACAAAACATACACACGTGTATGAGATTTTACCACCGCAGTGGTTTATTTTTGAAGTGTTGCAAAGTTCATTTGTTGCCTCTTTACAGGAGTAATTGATTTTCAGCCTTTTTATATTTTTTTAACAAAAGTCATCTCAGTTAGATGACAATCAACTCTGCAGGTCCAAGTGGCATAAATAGGTCTAGTCAAATTTTAGGCAGAATTCTACTAACAAGCAATTTCTATTTGACTAGGAATAAAAAAAAATCTTTAGCATACTCGGGCAATTTACCTTTATATATGTGATAACATTAAAAGTTAGAAAGAAGAACAAACAACAAATACAATTTTCTCTTTAAAAATATTAATAAGAATTTCCAAGTCACATCTACGAGCTTCTTAGCTCTACCGACGGACACTCAACTTACCCATTTCAAATTGGAAAACACTGGCCCACGAGTTATCCTTGTACAAACGTCGTACCTCCTAGATAGTCCTACTCACTGTTTGAGTTGCCCGCTCTGGTAGATTCCTAGGCCCGAGTCACAGGAGTCAAAGATTCTGATGTCGCAGTCAGTATGGTGTCTAGTAATTTTAGATATCGCTAATTGAAACAACTTACTAAAAAAATTGTAATAGTTTTGAAATGATTAATTACCTATTTTATTTAAAATATATTTCATAGGATTTTTTAAAAATATGAATAGACTTACAATAATAATCTAATTAATATTAATCTACAATACCTAGTTTATACCTTTTTTTCCGGGTAGTACCATGATAATAAAGGACATAGCCAAGAATACCAAATAGTAAAGGTTCGAGTCTAGTTCATGGGGAAAAAATAAAAAAAAAATAAAAAAAATCAATAAAGTTCTTTATAATTTAATTAGAATCGGAAAAAAACATCGTTTCGAATGACATAAGTACCGCTAATCAAGTTAAGTAGAAAGTGGTTAATGCGTGATGATAAACAGTTAGTAGAGAGGGCGTCGACTAGTAACACAGTTGGGACTTGAACTGACAACATTTGGCAGTCCAGCGATTACTTTTTTCAGTAATCGTTCAAGTTATATTTAATACAAATATAAAGTAAGCAATTTATTATAAATTAAAAATAACTAATTAAACATTTAACCTATATTTTATTCTATCGCTGAAGTTTGTACCCTTGGGCCACACCTCTAAATAAATTAACTTAATGTATTTATACGCGGTGGAAGGTAATTTTCGGACAATAACGCGGTCAACCCTTTTGTTAGGGTCCGATGTGGGTGCTCTTTACCTTACTATACAGATTCAAAATTGAGGTTATTTATTTATTTCTGAAAAATTGATTTTACTCAAACTTTGATGCTAGCTAACAACAAGATAATCCGTAAAAAGAGTCGAAAAAATTGCCACAAGCGAAATTAGAACCCGCACTGACTTACCGGGACAAATGCATTGATTACCAATTAGACAATCGGGGCTCTGTTTGGCCGTCTGTGGTTCAACCCGTTCAAATTAATCAAAAATATCCACTCTTACTTTGCAAGCCAAAGCGGCTTTATATAATGCAGCCATAATAGCCTAATTGATAGTGTGCCTAACCGTGGCGTATTGACAGAGGGTGCGGGTTCGAATACCGTGTAATTTTTTTTTAACACATGTAGATTGTAGATCCATTTGTAGTCTACCGCTTTTGTGTTGTTTTAGGTGGTTTCCGATTTGGTTTGTCTTTGTGACTGCTTAATTAGGTCCATCCGGTGGGATGGGTGACCAAAATGAACACAGTCACATTTTGGTCACAGTATTTTTTCAGAGAGCTGAGTGAGAGTTTATACACTGTCTGATAACGTTAACGTAAACGGGAACTTGGCTTGACACGCTAAGTACCGCGTGTCTAGATTTGTATCACAATACGCTGCTACAACTTACGTCGTTTGTCATTAGGCGCCATATTGACGTTAACAAAAACGAGAGATTGAATTGCAAATTTTCGTTTTCGTTACTCCAATGGAATAGTGACTAGTACTACTTAGCTCTTTTAACTAAGCCTCTTTAATGGCAGACTCTATTTAAGAACGAAACTTACGAACTCCAACAAAACTTAAGTAACACAGTTCACGGACAGTGAAAAATACATGAGGTGGTTGGAAACGCGGCTAATTTGCGGAGCCTACCTTATCTCTGCGCGGGTTCGACACCGGCAGTCATTTGTCTTCGTCAGCGCAGCCGCGATCATTTATGCTGTAGCACATCCTACCCTTTTACGGTGATATAGGGGATGTTGTTGCGCCGAACTAAGACGTTTTTAATTGAATCTGTAAGTTTATTGACCGTTCATTTGACAAGAGCAAGGAGTCACTTATTATAATGAAATCCTGAATTTTGTATAAGTTTTTTTCCCTTCGACAAATTAAAGACAACATTATACAGTTCATGCACAATATCGCGGTCTTATCCTCGAGTACGGTTCATGGGCTAAGATACCTTGAATAAAACTGAAGTATTGACTGTATTATGTAGAACATCACGATGAGTATTTCAAATGGCGACTAAACTTTGTCACAGCGCTATCTCTGGGCGAAAAACAAACTGGCAGTTTGTATTATATCCTTGAATGAAACGTATAATACAACTGTGACCATTTCCTATCTACTGTATTTTTACATGGAATTTAAATGAAAATCCACGAAAGTTGTGAAATGGTAAGGTGGCACTTGTAAAGTAGCAGCATACACTGACAGAACATAATAGTATAGTGTGAACTATATAGAACTGTAAAACTATAAATTGTAAATCAATTACGTATGTCAAAATAGTATACGACTAGTAATAGTACAGTACATTTTAAAATTTAACACGGTAGATAATTTTTCCAAAATTTTTCAATTCGTTCCTTACACGAACCGCTAAGGTGTGGAATGAACAGCCTGTTGATGTGTTTCCTGAACATTGAACGTATTGCATTTACACTGTTAAGATAATCAAGGCAGCAAAGAACAAGTCACATCAAAAACTAAATAACAAATAACACCAATAATACCATACAGTTGGAATTAGAGACAGATCGCCGTTGTAGTTAAAAACTAAATACCTACCTCACGTCTAATACTTATTATAATGCGAGACTAGTTGATGAAAGGGTGTCGTTCAAACTGCGCTGCGCGGTGAAATTTTCCACCGTGTGTTCCAAGCCAGAACATTCCCCGTCACTCAGTCGTATTTTGAACCACTTAGAGCTGTATTTCGGGTGACATGTGTGGCAAGGGAATGACTTTTGGGTTCTTAAAGGAAATTGGAGCCACTCGTCTGGATGGATGTGCTGTGACTAAGGGTTTTCCGACTCAAGAACACACTTTTGTACTCGACTTTTTCCGTTCTGCGTCGTTTTTCTTTTGTTTTGTTTTGTTCTGTAGAGTTTTTATTTATATAAATTGGCAGTGTTTTGTTTTAGACTATTAATTATTAAATTAAATTGATATATTTTGACAGTTACTAATAGGAAGAAAGAATCGTTTATTTGAAACTTCAAAACAAATAAACTTAAAAATTAAAATAAACGATAAACGAACAAAAACTTAAACGTCATGGTAGGTAAATACCACATGCAAAAAATATAAGTCTAATTAAAGAGGTAATTCGAGATAATATTGATCTTGTTTTACGAGACAGTTTATTATTTTGTTTTAAAACCTTTAACATCCCCAAGACATGACGTCACAACTGCCATTTCTCACAGCCCAAAAATCTACGCCGCCAGGCCCACAGTAATTGGTTTACGAACACTATTTGCATGCGTCCAAGCTACGTTTGTTTTTCGGATTTGGTCCAGGGTTGGTCCGAACAATAACTTGGTCAAGATGTTCAGGGCAGTTAATTTAGTTTGCTTTGATGAGGGTCGACCCTCCAAGGATGAATCCTTCAGGTGGGAGGGAGCAAATATTGGAACAATTGGGTGGTGAGATTAAGAATGTGCTCGTTTTCAAGTTTTGACGATGTTTTAGTTTAAAAGTTGAAAATGTAGATCAGCTTTAGTTTAAATGTAAAATTAAGTATTCTCTTGATTAATTTACAAGACTACATTAAAGTTTACATTGTAAATCCTCTATACCTACTAGACGTTAGGGGCAAAGTGAAACAGTAGATAAGCTAATTTTGAAAAATGAAGTTATATTAGATGTCAATATCTTTTTAATATAACAGACAGCGCATAGTGCATGTAACAATATTTTTTTAGTATTTCTTTTGTTTCAAGACCTAATATTCGATTAGCAATTCCATCACTGTGTTAAACGGACAACTAGGCGTTAATGCGATGCTCCTCGCATCGCATTAACTTCTTGATATCTCAGTGCCTATGATGTGTTTGCGGATTTTTCAATCCAAAAGTTTCTTACTATCTATAAGCCCGGTTAAGCTGTCAAGACCATAGATAGGCTAGGTATATTAAAAACCTACCTACCTACCTATCTACTTTAAAAAAAAACATTATCATTTTGTCGAGGCGTCGTCGTTAGACAAACACGGTGATGCTAGCTAGGTTTAAGTACGAAACGTAGTGGTATGATGACTCCGAATTAATAACATGAAAAATAAAACCTAACACTACACACTGAATTCAAAAAGTTTCAACCCTATACACACCTCGATCCGTAACTTAGTAACGTTAAATAAAAGCCGACCACCATAATTATAAATTCCACGTCACTCGGCAAGGAACAATGAAGTTAATCCATCAGACCAGGTCCTCGGGCGTGGGAGATAAGAGAACAGGGCCCGTATTCTCACCCCTCAGTCTAAGACAGCCACCCTGGGCAAAGAGTATGCCATTATTAGATACGCCTATTGGCGTTCCAATTTCTATATTGTAGAAATTGAAAATAGTTACCGTCCAAAGATGTAGCTTTAGAATCGACATTGATCACAGCTCTTGGATTTTAAAGTTGTCTGCGTCTTCTTAAATGTAAACCTATGGTACGATTAAAGAAGTGGTCACAATAGACTAGTAGAATTCTGGGGATACTCGCTGTAACAGCTTCTGTTGGATATACAGCTGTCATCAGCGATATAATTGATTAAAAGTAAAGATAGTCCACCAAGGTTGCGAGGAGTTTGATCTTCTGAAGACAAAAGGACCTTGCACTCGTAATCCTCAACACTAAGAAACTGGGTTTCTTGCTTCGACGAAGTGACGGCGACTCATGGAGAAATGTTTGAATAAAGTGGTAGTAACTAACAGATCGACTTAAAAAGCCCTAAGACATACCAAACATAATTCAATATGTAGGTAGGTATGTACCTACCACCGCCAACGACAAAACAACAATGACAACCTGATTTTATATTTATAAAATCTAATTTTCAGGAGCTACCCCTGGTTTGATGTAAAACATAAGCACAAACCGTTTGCAAAGACATCTGTCTTTGCAAACGGTTTGTGCTTATGCCTACTTTATAGGAACTTTATAAAGTAGGCACAAAACAACTAAACTATCTCGTCTACTCATCAACTCTTCTTCAGTGTCCAGTTGTAGGCCACCCTTCTCAGATAGTGACGTCCACCTGGCCACTGTATGAATATTAATTCGACCATATCTTGACCCCTGTCCAACGGAGGGGTAAGAAAGCTTGACGTATGAATTTCTTAGCGAATAATTAATGTCTGCGCAGTATTCGGATTGCGATGTGATTCAAAGGATTTGGACGGCACTTGCGTCATTATCATGACTGTGATATTAAATAAGTGAGAATAATAAAAAATATACGTTTTATAAAAATAATTATGATTGTGTTAGTGATAGGGTTGATTAAATTTTACAGATGTAACCGCTCGGCCACGAGCACTGGCTTTTTACGTCGCGGCGATCAGATTTCTAGTTCATTGTATTCTTTTTATCACCGTTGGTTATAACTGTCGTAGCATAACGCGCAATGAACTAGATATCCGCTCGCCGCGTCGCAAGACGCTCGCTCGTGTAATTCTGTCTCGTAGCGAAGTGGCTTGCGCGTTCTAGTTGCGTAATGCGAGGAGAAGACGAGGAAGCCCCTCCAGAATACCAGGGTTGCAGCGGCCTCATGTCGCTGTAACATGTGCTGACTGTCGAAGCTGGGGCCTAGTAATGGCCACACTTTGTCTCCTGTTATTGTTTTTTATTGTGAATGTACTTTTGTTTTTTTAATATTTTTTAGATGTAATTAATTTTGGTTGTACTTAGTGTGTGCCAATAGATCTATTTCTTCTTCTTCTTATAATGCGAGTTTTATTAACCACTAGCTGTGCTCGCGACTTCGTCCGCGTGGAATAGTGACTTTCGGCAGCATTTTTAATTTTTTAGGCTCTTTTCCCGTTTTTGCAACATTTTTCACTGATGCTTCGCTCCTATTGGTCGCAGCGTGATGTTATATAGCCTAAAGCCTTCCTCGATAAATTGACTATCCAACACAAAAAGAATTATTCAATTCGAACCAGTAGTTCCTGAGATTAGCGCGTTCAAACAAACAAACAAACAAACAAACAAACAAACAAACTCTTCAGCTTTATAATATTAGTATAGATACGTACTACGTTAATGAAAACGAGAATTTGAATGGCATAGAAGCAGCGTATCCAATAGTGACAAAAGAGGAGAGTTAAATTGTTGTCTTACTAATTCTCGTTTTGGATATCGTAATCGTACTAGTTAAGCATTTTTCACAATGTCGTATCACCGGATGGGTGACCTACATAAAAAGTTTCGAGATCCTCCGCGCCTCCCAAGACACGGTCGATAAGCCGTTGGTCCCGGTTGTTGTCGTAAAATGGTGGTTCTTCTCAGAACCCACCAAAACGCATTAAGCATTTTGTTGTCAACAACTACAATTTGGAAATGTTAAAAATTAACTCTTATTTTCGTTGATGACGTGAGATAAGATAAGAGAATTATTTATTTGCTATTTCTTTAGTTGTTGACATTGAGTAAGGCCTTTCCTTCGACTTACGAAGTAACAGTAGATAGTGTTGATAAAGAGCAGGTCGGACAGAGCCACGACAGCATAATTGGATGTGCACTTGACCGGGTATGTCAGAGGCTGCGGGTTCAAATACCGCTCGTGGACATATCCAAGTCATCGCCAGCTCATTTTATGTCCCCACTGCTGGGGCATGAGCTTTCCCTATGGGTGGAAACACCACGGGAAAACGGGCCCACCACGCGGACCCAGTGCGGATTGGTGGTTGTTAACGCCTGCTAATGCTGCCGGGACCAACTTCTTTACGTGCTTTACGAAACACGGAGATGCTGAATCTTTGGTCACCCATCCGATGACCAGCCTTTGCGAAAGTTGCTTAACTTTAGCAATCGCAGACCAAACGCATTAAAAAAATGTTTTTGTTTTGTTTATATAATTTTTAACGCAAATTTTGTTGCGAACAAATTACAAAAATACAAATGTTGAAAAAAAATTTTTTCAAAGTACCTATGTCAGAAGGGTGCAGTTTCGAATCCTGCTCGTGGAAATTTTTTCAACATTTGTGTTTTTGTAAACGCATTAACGTTACTTACATTTCCAAATAATGTAAGCTTATTTCATATCTACGGCAGGTAGCATAATCGATGCTTATAATTGTTTTGACTTTCACTCAAAATAAACAGTGGAATCAACAATTTAGAAACTAAACAGAACAGCCTACACAGTTTTCCTACGAATGTGTTTTTACTCAAAGCAGTGGTAGGTAGTTCGCCACGCTTCAAGGGATCGTGCAAATATTGTTTCAATTGATCAACCCTTGGTACTTACTAATAAGGGCAGGGCACAATGTTAGAACTTGTATTTTAATGTCTCTGTAATTGACGTGATTTTTTTTTAATTATTAAAAGCAAGGGCTGGATTTGAAATATATAAAACTTATAAAAAAAATACATTTTGGGTGTACCCTTTTTTTTGTTGTTATCAGTCATTTTCTACAGCTTTTTTAAATCATTGAATAAATTTTTGTCCAGCGGTGTGACAATCATAGGCTACTTTACTTTACTTTACATTGCTATCACAAAGTGCTTATGTTTAAGCGACTTCGGCACTTAAGCGACTGCTGCAAACTGTTCTAAAGTATTCACCAGCTTCCTTTGCCGACTGCACCTAGTTTAAATAAATAAATATAGATATTTCGGTACCGTGTGTGCACACCCTAACGCCACACCCGCTCTCGGTCAAGTGATCACCACTAATTAGTAAATATCTTAATTGGACACCGCAGTTTCAAGAGGCCTAGCCTATCGGAGCGTGTTACCGGTTAAAATTCAATATTTGACGGGTATTAGTTAAAACTACGTGTGTCTTAGAATATAATAGCATAGAAAACACTTTATTTGTAACTACATCACACACATAAAAAAATTAAAATAAAAATCTATTAAAAATAACAATAATAATAACAAATAGAAATTTTATATAAGTGTGCTGCAGAAGCACAAAAGGGCAATAGCTCAGTGGCTGATGTTGCTTATACACAAAAATACATGTGTATATGCAAAGCACTGGTATTCTGCTATTACTCATGTTACGCAAGGCGTCTCTATGCAAACCCATGATATAGCATCGCCCTTAATTACACAATCATACGAATATTGAACATTGACCGCACGTGGAGCTGACGCAGCAACCAGCTTCGGGTTCGTCGCCGCCGCCGCGATTCCGCGGACATGGAAACAGCATTCTTTAACCTCGCATCGGTTGAGCGTCACCTAACTTTAATTATAACTATTTTTAAGTAATAAATTGTAATCTTTATTAAATTGTATCAATAAAAATTGATTTTTTTTGAGACTTCGGTTGCGACCACGCTTAATTGGCGCAGTCGGTAGGATACCCGTCGGGTCGGTCCGGGTTGTCCAGAAGATTTCCGTAAACTCTAAGCCGCCCGAGTGGCTATCGCGCCGCGTCACGGGTATCGCAATCTACGTGCTCCAGCCGAGGTGAATCCAGAAATCGATTCTTCAAACTGAATCAATGTTGTAAGTACCTTGAATCTTTCAAGTATTTGCTATCCCATAACTTTACTTATCCTTTATACTTTATCCTATAATTTTCTGTGTCCTTTAAAAGTGTATTTTATATATTTCTATTATCCTTGTGTGCCTATTTTATTTTATAACGTTATATTAACTTAGTAAAGATTTTCCATCCGAGAGAATCACGTAACGCTGTTAGTAGTAAGAAAATAAGTAGGTTTAGTGCTATAGACGAGCTTAGGAATCTAGAGCCTGTCACTATGTCCGACGAAATTGATAGGATTTACAAGTCCCTAAGACTACTTCCGGTATTCGATGGTAACCCACATATACTCACGCGCTTCATCAATCTTTCGGATCAAATAGTAATTGCACATTTTGACGAGGAACCTGGAAACGAGTTGGCCAATTTAGCTCTTATGAATGGTATCTTAAATAAGGTAGTGGGGCCCGCGGCTAGGCTTATTAACTCCAATGGTATCCCGGATACTTGGGGAGGTATACGTAATGCGCTGATAAATAACTTCGCGGACCATCGCGACGAGACGGCGTTGTATAACGACCTTTCCCTGCAAACGCAAGGGGCTAGCACCCAGCAGGAATTTTACGAGAGGTGCCAAAATCTCTTTAGCACCATAATGACGTACATCTCGCTTCACGAGACCGTGGGTACGACAATAGAATCTAAACGCACTCTATATCAAAAGTTAACCTTGCAATCTTATTTACGCGGCCTTAAAGATCCCTTAGGATCCAGAATCCGGTGCATGCGTCCCGACACGATGGAGAAAGCTCTTCAATTTGTACAGGAAGAGCTTAACACTTTGTATCTCCAACAACGTAACGATAGCGGCCCTAGTAAGAAAGAATGGCAAGCATCTCAGCCATCACCGTATAATTTTAAATTACCTATTAATAACTTTCCTATGATGAAAGGTTCCGCTTTTAATATGTCAGGCCAACCAAACTATAACATGAATGGTCCATCGCGCCAGCAGCAGGTACCGTTCCAACAGACGCAAGGTTGGAGACCTAATCCGAATCATTCAAATCAGTTTCGCGGTCCCACACGCACGCAGCAGATGTTCCGCGCTCCACCACCAAACTATAACCCTCAGAGCAACATGTTCAGGATGAATAATAGACCCTTTACTCAGCCTTCTAATTTCAACGCACCGCGTCCTATGAGTGGCGTGGCCCCCTTAGCATCTAAACCTTTACCACCATCTGGACATGACTGGAGACGGTTCGGTAATCCGCCTCCTACTAATTATTTTAAAACGCGTGAAGTTAACTTTAACGAGTCTGATTACGATTACTATGGGCAATATAATAACTACTCTGAATACAGCGATTATCCTGAATTTGATCAAGGGTGTGTTGCATATGATCCGTACTCAAGTTATTATGAGTATGATGGCAACTACACTCCTACTGAGAGTCCCGTTGTTGAAGAACTAGACAACCCAAGCTCCTCCGGGGAGGAAAATTTTCAGAAGGGTTCGAATTTAGACAAGCAAAAATAGAAATTAATTTACAAACCCAGAGACAACTTATGTACGTTCAAATTCATGATCCACCTTTAAAATTTTTAGTAGATACAGGAGCAAACCAGTCGTTTATTAGCCCGGAAGCTGTCAGTAAATATTTTAATTACTTACCTTTAAACTATGAACCTTTTGAGGTCACTAATTCAAATCAGACAAGTAAACATAAGCACTCCATAACCTTACCTTGTTTTCCAGAGTTTAGAGAAGCAGAAAACTTTACTTTATTCATCTACAAATTTTACCAGTTTTTCGACGGACTACTAGGATTAGACTTATTAACTGCATGGGAATCTAATATAGACCTTAAGAATAGAACACTAACACTTAGAAACGCTCAAATTCCGTTAGAATTATATGACTCGCGCAACGTGAACTTATACGAAGATATCATCCCAGCACACTCTTCTAAATTACTTAAACTTCCAGTTAACACGCGTGATGGCGATGCCCTCGTATCAGTTCAAACTTTATGTAATTGTACTATCACAGAATGTATAACAGCGGTAAGAAATAATAGAGGTTGGGTTGAAGTAACTAACACCTCGCCTAATGACGTCATTTTCTCAATGGACCGTCCGGTATCTGCCGATATTTGTAATCTTGAAAGTAATTATGAAATTCGTACATCTAGTCGCGCTAAAGAAGTTTTATCTCGTCTTAGAACCGATCATTTAAATCCCGAAGAGCTTGCTAATTTAGAGACCTTGTGTGCGCGCTACGCGGATGTGTTCTATCTTGATGGCAAACCTCTAGCGTTCACTAACAAGATAAAACACAAAATAAAAACTACAGATGAACTCCCTGTGTATACGAAGAGTTATCGCTATCCGTATGTCCACCGCCAAGAAGTCAAAGATCAAATAGCCAAAATGCTTGAGCAGAACATCATAAGACCTTCAGAGTCTGCATGGAGCTCGCCTATCTGGGTCGTGCCCAAAAAGGCTGATGCATCCGGGAAGACAAAGTGGCGACTTGTCGTGGACTTCAGGAAAGTTAACGAGAAAACGATTGACGACAAATATCCGATTCCCAATATAACCGACGTTTTAGATAAATTAGGCAAGTGTCAGTATTTCACGACCCTGGACCTGGCCAGTCGGTTCTACCAAGTTAAGATGGACCCTGATGATGTCCAGAAAACAGCATTTAACGTCGAGAACGGGCACTTTGAATTTCTAAGAATGCCCATGGGTCTAAAGAACTCTCCATCTACCTTTCAAAGGGTAATTGATAATGTTCTTAAAGGCCTACAAAATAACATCTGCCTAGTTTATTTGGACGATATTATAGTCTATGGTACATCTCTCCAAGAGATGATGGTAAATTTAGAAAAAGTCTTCTTAAAATTGCGCGAATCTAACTTTAAAATACAGATGGATAAGTCTGAGTTTTTAAAGTTAGAGACTGAGTTCTTAGGTCATGTCGTGTGTAGGGACGGTGTGAAACCTAATCCTAATAAGATTAAAGCTACAGAGCAATATCCTCTTCCTAAAACCACCACAGAAATCAAACGTTTTCTCGGACTTCTCGGATACTACAGGAAATTCATACCAGACTTCGCTCGAATCACGAAACCGCTAACTCAATGTTTGAAGAAAGGCTCTAAAATAGATCTCAATCAAAATTACATAAATTGTTTCGAACGCTGCAAGGCCCTTTTAACAAACGATCCTATATTACAATATCCCGACTTTTCAAGAGAATTTATATTGACCACAGACGCGTCCAATGTCGCAATTGGAGCCGTCCTATCACAAGGTAACATCGGTTCGGACAAGCCTATTGCCTTTGCCTCGAGAACACTTAACTCTAGCGAATTAAATTACAGCACCATTGAAAAGGAGCTTCTAGCCATTGTATAGGCCACCAAATATTTTAGGCCCTATTTGTTTGGTCGAAAATTTAAGATCATTACCGACCACAAGCCATTGCAGTGGGTAATGAACTTAAAGGAGCCAAATTCGAGGCTTACAAGATGGCGGTTAAAATTAAGTGAGTACGACTTCACCGTTATTTACAAATCCGGTAAAAGTAACACCAACGCGGATGCATTATCGCGAATCGAGTTAAATAACGAGGAAATCAGCTCAATTATAGTAAACCCTTCTGAGAAACCGTGCTCCTTAGATGATTCAAGAACCATTAGTGCTCCGGAAGCTGCCAATGACTGTAGAACCATTACGGTCCACACGGATGCTGAAGACCCCATCTTGGAAGTGCCGATTACGGATGACCCCCTGAATAAATTCACTAAACAAATTATATTTACAGTTGTCGGCGATATAAAAGGCAAAGTTATAGTATCGAAACCTTTTGAAACTCATACACGCATTACTATTCAGTTATCGGAGTCTAATCTGGAAGAAGACGTCATTAACGCTATTAGAGAATACGTTCATCCTAAAATTAAAACCGGCCTACTAATTAACCCATCTGAAGCTATGTACAAGATAATACCTATAATACAGCGTACCTTTAAAAATTCGGCAATGAACCTTGTGCTAACAAAAATTGAATTAGAAAACATCAGTGAATATTTGCGACAGCAGGAAATAATCAGTAAATACCACGATGGCAAGACGAACCATCGCGGCATCACTGAATGTTATCTGGCCTTATCTCATAGGTACTATTGGCCAAAAATGAGAGATCAAATAACTAAATTCATTAATGAGTGTACAATCTGTGGCCAAGGTAAATACGACCGTAACCCGATCAAACAGCAATTTCAAGTAGTACCGCCTGCTAGCAAACCGTTTGAATTAGTACATTTAGATCTTTTAACTGTACAGAACGAGAAATTCTTAAGTATTGTTGATTCGTTTTCCAAATACTCTCAAGCAACCTAAGAGACGGGACCGCTATGAGCGTTGTACAAGCACTACTAAAATTCTGTACGCATCATGGCATTCCTTTTACAATAGTAACCGACAACGGCCCTGAATTTGTTAATCAACTCTTTGGCGAATTCATAAAACTACATAAAATTCAGCATCATAGGATCGCACCTCATACTCCAAACGAAAATGGTATCGTAGAGAGATTTCACTCAACGATACTAGAGCATTTACGTTTATTAAAACTGGAACAGAAGAGTGAGGCTGTAATAAATCTAATGCCCTATGCTCTTTTGGCTTATAACAACTCAATACACAGTTTTACTAAGTGTAGACCTATCGATTTAATAACCGGACACTTTGATCCACGGGATCCATTTGACGTAGACCTTTCAGCTCATTTGTTACAGCAATACATTACAAATCATAAAAATAGAATGTGTAAAGCTTATAATCTAATACAGGAATCATGTCTTAACCTTCGCAAGCAACTAACCGATAATCGTAATACTAACCGAGATAATGAGAAAGAATATTCACCAGAGCAACAGATTTTCGTAAAAAACCCTCTTGCATCCCGACAAAAACTGGCTCCGCGTTATACTCATGATAAAGTTATGGCAGACTTACCTATCCACATTTATACAAAGAAAAAATAGGGCCCCGTCGCAAAGTCTAGATTGAAACGAGTACCTAAAAGTTCGCAATTGTTACAGGACTCTACTGATATTCCATCTTCTTCTGGGGACCACCATGAGCCAGGAGATAAAACTTGAAAGTCTCGACGACGGTCCCGGCATTTTACCGTTCAAACTAGGATCCACGAAAGTCATTTCACACTATCACTCTTTCATCCAACCTATTAACTTACAAGACCTGCAATCTAAAATAAATTCAGTTATAAATCAATTAGATAGTATTAGTCCCGAATTCAATAATAAAACGCGGTCGTTATTTGAACCTCATCTCAATTATTTAAAAGTTAAAGTTCAAAGTGTATCTGAACAGTTACAAACGTTCGAAGTAACGCGTACAAAACGAGGCCTATTAGACGGTCTTGGATCCGTAGTCAAGAGTATTACTGGAAACCTTGACTATACAGACGCCATACATTTTAATGAAGCCTTAAAGTCACTCAAGGACAACGATAACAACCTGGTAACTGAATTTAACAAACACGTTAGTTTATCAAAGGAATGGATGACTCATTGTGATAAAATTATTGAAACTATCTATATGATAATCAAGATAAATTGCAACACTTACTCAATAAAATTAGTAAAAGCGAGGCTACTCATGATTATGATCTTATAAAATACGCGCATTTAGCACAGACGTTTTTAATACTTGGTGACAATGTCGATTCTATCTCAGAAGAGATATCCAAAATACAAAACATATTAGCATTTATTAAGACAGATACAATGCATCATTCCGTTTTAAGTATCAAATCTCTAAATTTAATTATTGATAAGTTACAGATGCTGTATGGTAGAGATAGAGTTATAGAACTAGATGTTAGAGAATATTTTGAAGTAATTAGAGTAGGTTCATATTATATAGGCAACGATATTATTTTAGTATATAAATTCCCCATAGTTCTGTCTGAAACATATGATTTATATAAGCTATCTATTATCCCTAATAAAAATAACGAAATCCTTCCACCTCCATTCCCCTTCCTTGCAATATACGACAAAGATTTCAAGTACATAGAGGCTGAATGCCCTAAGACCAGCAAGTGGTACATCTGCAACGAGAACCGGCATCTTCAAAGCGGAGCGACAAAGGACTGCATTCACCAGCTGATCGCCACTCAACAGAAAACGGAGTCATGTAAACCAGTTACCGTATCCCTCAGAAGTCCAGCTTTCGAAGAACTAGACGGGATGCACTACACCATAATCTTCCCCAAACCAACGCGAGTACATCTATCCTGTGGACAACATCTCTACAAAGAACTTCAAGGCAGTTATCTTATTACCATGCCACGCAACTGCTTCGTAGAAACAACGGCCTTCGTTATCTCAAATACAAATAACCGCTTGAAGGGTCAAGTAGTTAAAATAATGGACTTACCTTTAGAAGAGCCCCCAGCATCTGCAGCATCACCATCCGCATCTGTCCAGCTGAACTCGATTAATCTCGAACATCTGCACGACATCAATACTAAGATCTCAATGCAACAGCCTCTGAAGAAGATACCAGACGTCGACTACAGCATCTTTCACACTACTGTTCCGCTGTATCTTATACTATTTGCCGCAAGTGTTATCGGTATATTCCTAACGTACCGCAAGCACTGTGCCGTACAAATCAATGAAGAGCAAAAAGGAGACACGGAAGATCAACCTGGACCATCAATAATCTACTCAGAAGTTTCTGCTAAAAGGATTGACCCGAATCATCTCCCAGCTCAATTCACGACCAAGGTCTTCCATACTCGCTGATCTACGGGGGGAGGTGTTACGCAAGGCGTCTCTATGCAAACCCATGATATAGCATCGCCCTTAATTACACAATCACACGAATATTGAACATTGACCGCACGTGGAGCTGACGCAGCAACAAGCTTCGGGTTCGTCGCCGCCGCCGCGATTCCGCGGACATAGAAACAGCATTCTTTAACCTCGCATCGGTTGAGCGTCACCTAACTTTAATTATAACTATTTTTAAGTAATAAATTGTAATCTTTATTAAATTGTATCAATAAAAATTGATTTTTTTTGAGACTTCGGTTGCGACCACGCTTAATTCTCAGAAGAGGTTAGACAAACAAAACAAAAACAAAAATGTTAGGACTAAACGACACAATGTTAAAAACAAATAGTGAAAATAGATAAAAATTAAAAATAAAATTTCATAGATATAATATTCGAGGTGTTGTGGTCATGGAGCTATTACAAAAAAAAACATAACCAGACATTGGAGGAATCGGATTGAAGGATAAAAAAAAATGCAACTAAAGGTGCGGGGATTGGGAAGGAATTAGATAATGGGGAGTAAGGACTTTATCATTAAGTGAAAACTGGTAGTGAAACAATTTTTACTAGTGGTCGACCGACGACGGACGTAATTCACAAGTAACATATTATTTCATAAAATTATTTTTCTGCTGCTGCGATTTTTTTTTTCCGATACAATGAAAAGACTCTAAAATGAGACAGAGTCGATCCGCATAATTGTTTATTTTTATCAATTTGACACATTTTTATGTGCAACTTACTTTTGCCCGAAATATTTACTTTACCAAAATTGTTTCACAATAAAAACTTTAATAATTTCTAACAGTTTCTCTGGATATCTAACGGACTCGGACGTCCTCATTCCGTCCCAGTTAAAAGACTCTGTCTAGGTTTGTATATGCTATTCACTTTTATTTTTTTTGTCGACCTCGGTGCGATCTTGCAAGTCAAGTAACTAACTTAAAGCCGTATTAGCGGATGGATAATCAAATCAAAAAGTATTGAATTCCTCTTCCTTGCTTTTGAAGACATAATTTGAACAAATGGTATATCTCATACCTGCTTCTATATATAGAAATCCTGACTAACAACAGCAATTCCAAATTCGAAATGTATGTCGCCACTCCACCTACTTCCGGTCGAGTTTGAATATCCGTCCAAGTTGGACTTCCGCCGGAAGCGGCGGCAGCCAACATGGCGGACGTCTTTATCTGAAGAATTAACTGGCGATAGTTATTCAAATGTGATGGTTAGACAAAGGGGTAAAGTTGACCTACTTTTTGATGAGCATTACTTTGTTTTATAAATGTTGTAATGTTTTGAAATAAAAACAATATACTGGTCTTCATCATCATCATCATCATCATCATCGTCACGACTGGGTTCAGGCATCTACAATGTAGGAATGGCGAAAAAAAATATAATACCATCAAATTATTTCTAAATATCTAAGTAATGTCAGCCCCCCTAGACAAGTGGCAAATCGTTAATAGAATAGAAATTAAGTAGAATAGATTGAAATAACCATCATTTATACGTATCGTTGACTTATGTGAATTCACTACAACAATAATTAATTTTTTTTAATTGAGTTTTTATATTCTATTCAGTAGGTATAAGTTTATTAAGTTTTACGTCTATAGATATTTGATATTTTTTGCTTTTTTTCAGTTTTATTATTATTGTTTTTTTTGTGTGTGTGCAGTGCATGTCGTGGCGACCTATAATTGCGACAGCATTTAGTTTTAAGATAAAAAACGTAGCTTCTTTCTTGTTGGTTGTCCTATATATATATAAATAAATAAATTTGATTTCTATTCTATTAGCGTTTTGCCACTTGTCTAGGGGTAGCATAATTTAACCATACGTATTCTCCTTTAGGTAAAACTTGGATTTTATATACCTTTCTTTCTGATTACACTGAACAATATCGCGTTATGGCTGATGTCTTATGTTAAGTTATACTGACTACTTAATAATTTATCTTAATTTATCGTTAACGTCAAGTTTAATACTCTTTATAATTTAATTATTTTGTATTATTTTGTACATACACCAAATATAACTTTTTAAACCTGACAACCATTGTCACCTTTGGCCCACAAAAAAAGAATATCTGAATTACAAAAGAGGTTGGTGGTTTTCTAGTCTTTCTATTCTTTCCTATCTACTCGAATCACACTAATATAAAAAAAAAAAAACAAATGTTGAAAAAATTTCCACGAGCAGGGTTTGAACCTGCACCCTTCTGACATAGCGGGTCAGGTGCTCTTCCAATTGAGCTATCGTGGTTCTAACCAGCCCGCCGAAATTATTCAACACTATTTACTTTTTACTTTGAAAGCCAAAGGCGCCCATTCAATGTTGACAACTACCGTCATTAACAGCCGATCAAACCCTGCTCGTGGAAATTTTTTCAACATTTGTGTTTTTGTAATTTGTTCGCAACAAAATTTGCGTTAAAAAAATATAGAAACATTTATAAATAGCTTGCCTACTTCTTAACTGATCTTTAGTATTTGTAAAAATATTATGTTATGTATTATGTTAATGACGTTATTATAAGTTTGTATATAGGTATGTGTGTATATTTGTTGCTTCTTCACGCTGCAACGGATGGATGGATTTAGATGAAATTCGGCATACAGATTGTTTATAACCTGAATTAAAACATAGAATACTTTTTATCCCAATATTACCACGGGAACAGAAACCACGCGAGTAAAACCGCAAGCGGCCGCTAGTATATTATAAATGCAAATGAAACTACATAAAACAATCTGCTCACTACCAACACATTCCGTCATTTTCCAGATATCCAATAAATAATGTATCCTTTCCTTACCAGTCCCCGGTAAAGGGGGTCCAATCCTTCCATATTTCAAATGTTTCAAAGGTACAGAAGGGTTGTATATAATTGTCCGGGGGGTGTTGGGTGTCTTGGGTGTCGGGGGGTGGTCAGTGTTTGTGATTTGTAAATGGGCTCAGACCTTAGCCCTTCCTGAAGACGAGGATATATCACGTAGAAGGATAACTTTGTTTAAGTAATTGTATAGAGCTGCGTTTTATTTCCTTTATTGATTTTGCTAGTTTTAAGGTGATATGTGCGTTATTCATGTGTTATGTTTGTGGTTTATTTTAAGATATATATACATCTTCTAAAGACCGAGTAACTTTCTTTCAATAACAGATACCTATTAATGTATGATTACATACATTTGTAAGTCTGATGTTTCCAGTCGCGCAGCACTAATACTAAAATAGTAAATCAAAAACAAATTGGAGTACCTAGGCTATTTTTACCTAAATTAAAGATAAATATAGTTAACACATTAAACGCCATTTGACCGATAAACAATTGAATTTACATTGTGTCTGGGCTCAGCGGCGGTCAACTTGTTAATATGTCCGTTTAGTAAAAAAATACCGATTCAAATATATTTCAAGTCTAATATAATATATTTTGATCAAGTGGCACACCAAAGTGACTCTGTCACACCCGCAACCAACTTCAACGAATCCGTAACAAACAGCGCGGCCCAGTACAATTGTCTGACGAGATATCTTAAAGGGCACAAAGGTTCCCGCAAATTGCCAAAGTAAGTGTGGCGTCCGAACAGAAATACATTATCTGGAGAGGAAGGTTGCGATCAGGAGATTTATCACCGCTGACCGTTTCATTTCCTAGCAGCTTAATGGATAGATTGGGAATTAGTAGTGGTTAAGCTTGTTTCTCAATTTGGATTGGGGCAACGAAGTCGTTAAAACAAACAAAATAAAAAAAATAAAAACAATATTAAGAAACAACTATGAAAAAAAAGGTTTAGTACTTATGTTATTATACAGGGTGTTTTTTTTATCACCGTCCAAATCTTCTGAGATGACTCCCGTGATACAAACGAATAACTCTTACTATTGGATAACTCGAAAATAAAATTCAGCTGTTCCGTACATTTTAGTTGAATGAATATTGATGTTTTGTTTGGTTTGAAGGTTTGTACGGTGATAAAAAAGTGATCCTGTATAGTTGATGAATGGAATTCGCTTGATCAAGTATCACGCAGAAACTGCTTGATAGATAAAATGATTCTTAATTTTAAATTGACTGTTGGTAAGGGCAAATGTACACACGCCAGCAGGTCAACCTACCCATAAGATGTAAAAAAGATTATTTATGATATTGTACCTAGGTATGCAATTTTCAAGAAATCTATAGGAAAAATTATAAGACGCAATAAGCCACGCGAACAAAGTTGTGGACCCGCTAGCTAATTATAAAATCATCATCATCGTTGAGGCCCTTCCTACATTCCGTATCAAAATATATATGGCAAATGGAAAAATAACACTTATATTAAGTTTAACAGTTTTAATAGAGATTTGTATGTCTACACACACACCAAAAAGTTAAGATTGACCTAGCTATGCCAATGTAAGTATAGTTAAATATTTCAACAAAAGTTCACATGCAAGCTTTAACGGTCAAGTTCCCTCATCATCAAAACTAATAGCACAATATAAAGCGCATGCGCACATAAATGATGCACTGGCCTATTCGTGTCGGACGTTTAGCATTAAATATATGTTTTACCACCTTATAAAGATTGCGTCCGAGATGCGAGCCTTGGGGCATGCGGCACGAACCACTTGTATCTCGTACGACAGTTCGCTTTTGTTTAGAGCGAGAGTTGGATACAAGAGGTTTTCTAACAGAATATTGTATAGTTGAAGTTCAAATGTCGATGAGCTGTAAGATTTTGAAGTCTGTTGTGTAACAGTACAATTAGCTTTAGTTATTATTCTGAGAGTGTAATATAAATACTTATTTTTAATAGACAGTGATTCGTGCAAAAATAATAGATACTAAAAAGTCTAAAGGATATTCAGCGAAAGATCTTTTGGGACATAACACTTATTGCTCTGAAACTGCCTAGTGCTCTGAAACTGTCAAGAGAAATTGGAGAACCTTGTAGAAATTTATAAACTAAGCTTCATAATTTATCAAGATCCCCATTTCTGTGCACACACCGAAAAATACTGTAAAACCCTGACGTGTTTGTATAAACCAAGAGGTATCGCGTTTCTATCGTTTAGAATATTTGTCAGACATTTACATCCGTGTAAGTGTTAAGGTATGGCTTCTATGGTGGCTGCAGATTGCATACTACATCTGCAGCTCACAGCTGGTTTGTATGGGTCTATAGGCAATACGAAATTAATTTAATCAATTCATACAATCCAGTAGTGCCTCTCAGTTTGCTACATCCGGATGTAGCTCATGTGATTCTCATTCAGAAGCTGACACGGACTTGAATAGTGACGACGAAGTTCGATTTCATAATAAATTTTAATACTGTTTTATTTTTTGGTTTTATTTATGATGTGTGACGAAATAAATGATAATATTAAATTTTATATTAAATTTGTAATGATTGACACCTATACAGGGCGTCCCACGGCCATGCCACATGGAGGGAAAGTACCCTAATTATTGTAGATGGAACATTTTACTGAAAGAAGACTTTATTTTAATTTTAAAAACAATTTAAACTGCATTCATACATTTTTAAATAATTGCCTGGTTGAACCGGGAATCGAACCTGGTACACGAGAAAAAAATCAACCCGTAGTTTTATCATACCGATCGGAAGGCTTTATCATAAGGATTATTTTTTGCTAAATAACATAGCATCATAAATAAAAGGAAGACCATGAATTTTAACATTTGATGTAAAATTATGTTCAGAAAAATGAAAAGCTGGCATTGCCGTAAGGAGATAAACTAAGATTCATTTTAAAGTACCTATTACTAATGAGTACCCACTTGAAATAAAATAATAAAGAGATTAGTAGGTACCTGGTTGTATACAACAGTTTTGTCCATCCTTACGGCAATCGCAGTAGGTTAAGGGTAACCTCAGAAAGATGCTGCTGCCCATCCTCTGGAATGCTCCCTTAGTCGGCTTTTACGACACCCACGGGAAGAGATGGGGTGGTGCAATTCTTTAACCCCGGCACCACACAGGGAAATGTATGAATGCAGTTTAAATTGTTTTTAAAATTAAACTAAAGTCTTCTCTCAGTAAAATGTTCCATCTACAATAATTAAGGTACTTTCCCTCCATGTGGCATGGCCGTGGGACGCCCTGTATATTTAGAGACAAAAAATATTTTTGACCAGCTATTAGGTTCAAATACACGTATGTGGCATCCCTCTGATTATTGCGCGCTCGCTCCGATCCCAATGCCTTGGAGAGTTTTGTAGAGGCCAGAGCCACGCTTGTGTTATGATATCCCTTAAAAAAAACATCTAAGGATATTCTGATCACACGAGTTGAGGAACACATTAAGTCTCCTGCATTATTCTCAAATGATTTCGTGCTGTCAAATAACCGTGCATAGTGGCTGATGAAAAGTGGCTACCACAAGTACCACATCCACCGCGTGTTGTGTCAAAAACTTAAGTTCTTATGCCTCTTTGACCTGTTTTTTCCCTGGATCATACATTTCACAGCTATGGAAAATAAAGACTATCGTTTTCATTCACGTGATCGAACGATAATTGAAATTTGCACTAGACAGTTAGTGCTGCTTGTAGATCAGTCGTAGTTTGCATCAAATCGTACCTTTAGAAGTTTGAACTGGCAGCTCCTGCGTGTGCGCACACGTGTGCGTTGGAGGCGCCCGCGGCTCGTGTGTGCCGTGACGGCGCGGCCGTGACTAGCGCGCGGAATGTTTATTGGACGCGCCCGGATCGCAGCCAGGGGTTAGGCAGACTAGGGTTGCTAGGAACTTGCTCATTTGAGTAACCTTTTTTTAAGTCTTTGAAAATTCGCACCCGTATCATCAAGCGTAGGTCCAACTCCGCCGGGTACGTTGGGTTAGCCTGATGTTATGGTCGACTCGCTAAAAACAGGGACACCCGTCTATCGCTTAGGCAGGATACCAATAACTCTGAGGAGTCGTTGCGAAAGGACTTTAAACTCATTTCAAGCTTTTGATTTTTTTCTAACTATGGATTTTATATTGATCGCGCCCCGGTTCGCACTTAAAGGGTTGCTCATTTGCTTAACATCACTGTAAGACATCCTGCCTTATTCTCAAATCTTGACAATTGAGAGTCTCAAACGCATCTTTAAGTGAGAGGATTTTTTTCTATCTTTCACTATCACATTTTTCAGCCAGCAAACGTGTCTGATGACCTGATGACCTGATGGCCTGCTACAACAGCCCGTAGCGGCTTGCAAAACTATAAGTATCACATCACATAACTGTACTATCGATATAAGGCTTAAGAGCTATTTCATATTCTGGTATCCGATACAAACTTCTATTTATTCAATAAGGTAATTTTGATAATACTTTCGATGCTCAAAGGAAAAACAGATCGGGCGAGTCATAGGTAAGATGAGAGAAATCTTAGGCATTATTATCCACTTTACAATGGCATGCATACCAAGGTTTAACGTAAAGGCATGAAATCACCAGTGACTTGGAAGGTGACTGTGATGGCCGACGTTCTACCTGTTACACAATGGCTAGTCCAAAACTCAATAGGGTTCTTTGACTTGAGAAGTTGTAAGCGCTTTGTGAAGAGAATGGCGAGGATATGCATAGGGTTGTTACGCTTGGTGCTTACCTTTTCAGACACAGTTGTAGAATCTTACTCTACAGTAGCTGTTTCTAGTCTTTTTTATACAAATAAAGAATGCTTTCCAGTTTGCAGGGTAGTAGAATCCAGTGAAATTACAAGGCTTACTAACTGAAGCTTTAGTTGCGTATCGCAGACTGCGGTGGCCACTTTCCTTGAGGTACGTAAGCTCGTTTGCCAAAGTATTAATATGAAAAAAAAAAGAAACAAGTAATAATTTTGGTTTACAAATTATCAAAATATTATTTTCATGAGCATCTAAGTCAGAATACGACTCACGATGTTCTCGCACTTTATTTCATATTATTTTCAATTAATTATAATGTTCACAAAATATAAAGAAATTTATTCTAATTATTTTGACTAAAGATAAAATAATGCAAGTCGAAAATCTCTCGTGTCAAATGTGACCATAAACATAATTAACATTTTATTAATTTTCTGCTTTCTTTCCTTATGCCAAAACACCTATTTATTATTTGACCAAAGATAAAAGAGTACAAGTCGAAAATTCTCTCTTATCAAGGGCGGCCATAGACATTTGACATTTTATTCGTATTTTCTCCATTGCTATGAGTACTTTTTTAGAGAATATAAAAAAGTACTCCCCATTTAATCAAGTGCTTTACCAAGACATAGCCCTGTGATAGATGCATCCCTGTTTGCCGCCCGGTTTAACACTTTAATGCGCGGTACACACAATCAGATATTTGTTTTAAATTATGGTAATAAAATGTCGGTGAGAGTCACGAGCGGGTGAGGTGCGCGTGCGCGTTGGATGCGCGAATTGGATCGAGATCGGGATTAGCCTTCGCCGGTGTTACATAGCTTGGTGTGTGTGACATGGGTGCTTTTAGTTAAGCTTGTGGATCGTTTAAAAGCCAATTTTGTAGAATAGCTTGAAAGTGTGTTTGAATTAGATTAACGATGGGAATGTATTTGAATAACTCTTAGAATAAGTGTGTGGGGAAGGAACGAAGGTTACGGACGTCAGTAAACTGATCACACGACTCAAGTGGAGATGGGCAGGACACGTGGCTAGACGAGAAGACGGCAGATTGACGCGGTCGGTAACAGAGTGGTGGCCAAAAAATGGTCGGACGACCTAGTCAGGGTGGCGAGCAGGGGATGGATGAAGATGGCGCAGGACCGCGAAGAGTGGCGTGTGAGGGACGAGGCCTATGCCTTCCAGTGGGCGAAAGTGGGCTGATGATGATCAAACTACACACTTATTCATCACACATTCACACATCATTCACATCTCCAATGAATGCACTTCATCTTCCTTGTGACCTTTATCTAAAGAACTAAAGATATATTACTTTTTATTTTCTAGTGCTAATTGCTGCACTGAAGCTAAATTAAATATTTATAAAACTTATAGTCATATACTTAAAGCCTTCCCGGTAGCATAGCGGTCAGTGCAGCCGCCCGGAATGCGGTAGACCCAGGTTCGATTCCTGGCTGGGTCGGGTGGGCGTTTAATTTTTCACTGTATTTTATAAGATTTATAAATATTTAACTAAAGATATTTAAAGATAAAGGTGAAGGTGTAGTGCATACATTAGAGATGTGAATGATATGATTAATGTCGTCTTGTTATTAAAAAAATATTAAAAACTATACTTATAATTTAAATATAAATAAACGTTTAAAGGTAATTAAAAATAAGTTTCAGTAATGGAGTTCACTTCAGTTTAACCTATTTTTTTTATAAAAAATTACCTTAATTTACACTAACAATAAATAAAAACAAACAAATCATTAAAAAAATATTTCTCATTTGAGCTAGTGATAACAGACCCGAAATACATTTTACAAAACTACTTCCGGCACCGTCGATCGTCCCTTAAAACTGTCCCTCAAATCTCACTCGTAGTGAGTGAAACTTTAGGCGACCGCCATTTTCTTCAAACAATCCCTAGCTGCTCGTAGATACGAAGATGAGATATAATATATCATTGTACAGGCAGCAGCGACTGTGTGCGGAGTGACGCATACTTGGCGCGGCCGGAGCGGGAAATGCGCAGTGAGCGATAAGCCGATCCGAACGGACTTTGTGATGTCTACTGTCCGCGCGTCTCCGGTGCGACGGCTTCGTGTGGATACGCCGCTAAATACCACCTTATTTTTAAACCGGTGATGTAAGGACCACGGTCTGTGTGTAATGGTTCGCAGGACCGAATATAATTATGACCAGATTAAGATTTTAAAAATAACTGTGCTACGTTAATTTTGTAAAATCCTTATATGTCACCGACGCCATTAATTGTTAACTCCTAGGTGCCACAGGCTACAATAATAGACAGTGCTTTCTAAAAGAGTACCACTGGTCGCAGTAGCATTAATTGGTGACGATATGACCGCCATTTTCTTCAGACAATACCTAGCTAGATGCAAATAAGACATTTTATATATCATTGTGTAGCAGCTGTTCACTGTTTTTTTTTTTACAGTAATTGCTGATTGCCTCAGACGGCAGCCTTCAGCTTCACCGGGCTTGATTGGGGCGGCGAGTAACTTAAAGGGTTCCTCACGCCGTGTGAAACAAATCACTTTCGGAGGTTTTCTAGAGGGAACGGTATCACGCACTAGTGCGTGTCCCCGTGCCCTACTAGATTTTCCGAAGAGTTTGGATGTGTGCGGAGTGACGCATACTTGGCGCGGCTAGAGCAGGAAATGCGCAATGAGCGATAAGCCGATCCGAACGGCAAGCTTACCTTACCTTTAGCCTGCGGACTTTGTGATGTCTACTGTCCGCGCGTCTCCAGAGCAACGGCTTTGTGTGGACGCGCTATTTGTTACTATATCCCCACTCCGCGTACGTCTGCGGTGAGCGGGACGGGAGCGGTGGCGGCGCAGTGAGCAGATTGTCAATGTATGACATTGACAAGGGACCGTCCTCGACGACAGCGGGAGAAGCGTGACATGAGAGCGGTACACGAGCGGCAGGCAGGCGACTGTCGAATGTTTAAAGTATTTTTTTTACGCTGTGGTAATTTTGAGCGATATGCCCGCCCGCTACCGTCGTCGACAGGCCTTTCACCCCGCTCATCGCAGATGGACGCAGCCTCAGCCAAATTCTCAATTTTAAAGCCTTCACAGGCACTTATTGACGTCAGAACTACAAATATTTGATTTAGTTACCCGTTTTCATCCCACTACTGGGCAAACCGAACCGAGTGATAGCATAAGCTTGAGCCTTGCTGTATTGTCACCCAAATAATATGCTTTTATATAAAAATATTAAAATTTAAATTAAAGTAAACTGATGAATCTACATCCGATTTGGATTTTGAGAGAGCATTCAACCTAAAAGTATTGAGAAGGTTTTTTTGGACTTAGGCCTTTAAATAAGGTTTTCAGCTGGGTCTACGCAAACTATTTAATTAAGGTATCCTACCTTTTCAACCTTTTGTGCTGAGCTCCGATTATCAAAAGTGTACGTCTTTGTGAAATCAAATCTATGTCTTTCATAAATAAGAACCAACTTCATTAAATACTGGTCCTGTTATTTTTTTAAGTTAGGTCTCTGAAGATGACTTCATTATATTTTTAAGATTTTAGCAGTCTTATCCTCACAAATCCAACGTCCACCTACAAGCAAATCAGAGCAGCCAGCGCCGCATTGTTGCACTGATTTAGAACAGCAGACATCTCCAAACTAACTCGAACAGTTCTCACGTATTAATATATTCTATTCGATTCGATAATTCGCCAGACCGATGTATCGATTGTAGGATTATCGATACTTGTTGGGGAAGCTGGCACGGATTAGTTCAGTCGACTCCCTCCCGGCTAGTTTGTTAATTTGTTACGATGGAACTATAGGATTTGTGACTATCCAAAAAGCGAAATGCTATTATGAAAATGAAATGTTTGACGACGTAAATTATTTATTAAAATATTTTGATCTGTTGTATGCATAATATAATATAATTTAATATAATAGAGAATCACCATACAAACTTACTTAGATACTTACTTAAATGGCTCACTCAATGACCCGAAGTGGATATTGGCATCCTATGTTAAAATACGCCATTTTGTTAGGTCTTGTGTCAGTTCTGACCTGAAGGGAATCAACCATACACCATTTTTTTTAAGCTAGCTACTGTGTAGCTACGGTAACTTTAGAAAGAGGTACAACCTTTGCCCACGTTTCCCGCGTAATGTTTTACGAGTAGTTCGCTTTTACACTTTAATTTCATTAATTTTAGACGTTCGTATTATTTTTATTCTTTTTTACGTTACCAAGTGATTGCTTATTATTAAGACAAAGCCTTCCTCATACTTTATACTGTACTTTAATAATCTTTCGCTCACTAGTAGGTACGATTATTATAAATAATCAACGCATGTCAGTCCATAGCACATAGGCCTTTCGAACATGCCACTGAATCTTTCTTCTACCTTCGCATGTTCTATAGATGATCTGATAGATAGACAGCAGCTACGCATGATCCAAAACTTCTAGCGAGACTTATAGTAATAGCCAACGCCTTCTGCGATAGTCGCATGACATTCACGATGACTCCATCCGAGACTACAAGCACAAAATATGGAGGCTGGAGAAGGTAAGCTTTTAAACGCGCTCATGGGAGGTTGCCCACAGACAAGGAATCTCGCAACAACTGCATTGGCTGCATCACATGCGCTCGGCAGGCTTATTGTTAAATCCTTTTTCTTTAGAAATAAGTTTTTCTTTGTCTGTGATTTGTTGTGCTGTTTTGTTTTAAAATATAATTTGTGAAAGTAAAGCAAGATATTTTTATTCTGCCTAAAATCCATATAATCTTCTTCATTATAACTGGCGACCATGAAATGGAAGTATTAGTGAAGAAACGAACTTTAGCTAGGAGATATTTTACGTTGGCGGAAAAAGATGTGTTAAGGTCGGTCGAAGACAGAGAGACAGAAATGCTGGCCTTACTAAAATATTTTGAACAGAAGGCAGAAGAGCTATTTGAAATAGATAAATTAAAGATTTGCTTTTTTTCATTAATTCGGACGAAGAAAAATTTTTCTTCGAGTTTTGTTTTGCGTTGCTCAAGCGCAGTATGAATTAAACTTACCTTCTGGGGTCTACTTATGTTATGCTTTGAAGGATAAATCAGTCAGCCGCTCAAAGGCGTTCCTATCGACGCCATCACCATCGCAATATGTAACGACCAGCGAAATTCTGCCATCCATACCGAATCGGGCCGGCCATCTTGGCTATATTGAGCAATATGTTTCTCTTGTCGTTGTCCCAGATTGCGTCTTTTGCTATAAATCAACAAAGCATAAGGTACTATTTGTTCGATCGGCATTTTCTGCATTGCATTTTGCATATGAATGACCAATATACCATAAATGTTGGTGTACAAAAGCTGTGACACTCTTATCCCTTTGGCAATAGAGTTTAAAATTCTAATGCAAGGAGGTTGGTTATAGGCATTGTTGGGTTGGCGATGTTGCATTTTATCTAAATCGGTCAACCGTCGTGTGGGGGCTGAATCGGTTATAAATCAGGACATATGTCTGTCGCGGACAAATCTTAATGTACGGCTTTTCGGCGAATTGCCGGAATCGAGCAGTTAGTTGGAGTTGAAAGGTCGATTTGCGCGTTATACCGCGATGGAGTTGAATGAAAGCTAGCCTTACGTAAGCTATTTTATATGTTGCTTTATGTATCTCTTCATTTTGTATGTAATTATTTTGAATTCTCTTTAGTAACTGTAGCACCAACCCGCACTTGGCAAGCGTGGTGATTAAGCCAATACCCATTTGTAGTGATGACTTGACTTCAATGATGGAGTTCTTTGCCCAACAGTGGGACAGTTATAGGCTATTTACTTACGCACGTATTTATAGCAACTGTGTATCTATTTTAGTAAATGCTAAATAACCTTCTTTAGTCTACTAAAAAAAACATTTTAACAGTTATCTTGTCTTATCTTATCTTAGTGGGGTCTGCTGAGGTTTCCCTCTATCAGTAACACTTCGACCCATCGGGATCCGGTTTCGGATAGGCCGACCCCAGGAGTCCCATTCTTTTCCTTGCCAGAGAGTTTTAACAGTTGATATCCCAGCATCTTTTTTACTCCAAAATGAACCATAACCATTGACTATTTGTGTACAAACTAATATTATAAATATTTTTCTTAGGTTTTAAATTAAATCATAATTATAGTCATAACTTAGAAAAGACCGCAACATGTTGTACAACTGATCGTAAACAGCCAATCTTCGATAAGGCCTAACCACGCCTACTCAACGACAACAATTATCACACACACACACACATACACATACACACAAACACGTACACACGCACAACACCCACGTGAATGGCATAGAGTAACGGCCTGGGGTATTGAAATCAATTGACAATAATGTCGCTTGTAATGCTAGGATTAGGCATTAAGTCCGCCTTTTGTACTGTCTATAATATTAAATATAAGTAGGCAAACTTCATTTGTTATAACAGAGTAAAAAATAAAATTTGTTTAAAAATATGTATGTACCTACGTATTAAAAATTTTACATTTTAAAATGCAATAAGTATGCCTGTTACGGTTGACATGAGGTTTAACCAAGAAATACAATTTAAAGTGTTTATTGCGTGAGAAATACCTGAGTTGGTAGATAAGGTCATTATGAGGAACATAGAAAATGATTTCGTTGGTAATTTGATAAATTATTAAATAAATAGTAAAAAAGGAAACGAAAATATTCATAAGTGTACCTATTATGAGAGGCAAGATAATGTTTTAAACTACTTTTTTATTAGTTTTCGTCTAGTAGGTATTCCATACGCAAGGGTTTACTTTTACTTTGAAGGGTCGATTTGATAACTTGATAAAGTTGTATTATGCTAATTAAAAAGCACAATTCTACAATTTTATACATTATTTAAGTAATAATATTTCTTAAAGCTTAATCCTTAATTATCATAAGCTTAACTCATCAAAGCACCAAATAGACCGTATCATGTCTGCTGCAGAACAGAAGACGATTTCATAAGAATTCAAATTTGGAACGAGCCATTCGAAACGCTATTCGAAATTTAAAAATCCAGGTCCATTAAAAAGGTCACAGATCAGTCGCGGGCGTGATACTGGCCAAATGCAAATCCGCTACCGAGCTACGCAAGGCCCGTTATTATTTAGGGTTGCAACATATTCCAAAACCAAAGAAAAAGTTTTGTCAGTCGTGACAAATACTATCAAGTAGGAAAAAAACAAATTACCTGGCAATAGTGTTTCGGTCTAACTATTTTTGTTTTATGTTTTGTTAAAATAAAATTATGTAAAATAAAACTTCTAGAACTTCAGAACTCTTATGCTACGAAACTCGTACATAATTGTAGTGGCACCATAAAATAATAATGAAAGGAAAAAGTCTCATCCTTATAACATTTATACTCCTTTTTTGTTTATTTCTTAACTTAAGAAAAATCTCGTCTTCGCCTCAAGTAGGTAACAAATTAATTATTATAAAAGGCATAAACATGTCTATGCTTCAAATATTGTCTTTTCTCGCGATCTAATAAAAATTGTGTTTGTTTGTTTATTAGCTATGTAGACCTCGTATTGACTTTACTTACGTAACCTACCTATGACTTTGGACAAGCGATAACGTGACTGAACAAAATCTCAAAAGACACGTAGTTAACAGCAAAAATAAAAAATCTATACATTGTACAACCCTGCCCAATAGCTAAGGCCGGGTAAAAACGTAATTATACACACGAATGCGCATGATTCACGAAATATTTGAATACTGTATTACATACATTCGCCACGGTAAAACTGGCGCAGCTGCCACTCAGTTGCTAAAGAAAAATTTGCTTAACCACTGAACCGTTAAAGGCTAATTTCTAATAACGCCAAATGAGGCAACAACTTTTAAAATTCGAACAACAGCAGTACTGAACGCATCTTTAAAACCGTTTGCTGTTGAATCAATTCAAGTTTTGACTTTAATGATTTAAGGTTGGTTTTAAAAGAGCATTTATACGAAGCAATAGTTGACGAAGAATGATGGCCAAGTAGTGATGTGCAGATGCCGTGGGAACGATCGGTTTGGGAAATGGTGCGGCAACGAGAGCGCGAACTCGCGATCGGTCCGTAGATACGAGAAAATTGAACCGTGTTTACTTTATTACTATGTAATAAATAACAGGTAAAGATTGCAATGTTTCTAGGAAATACTATGGACCGTTGTATTTATGTAGTAAATATTTTATAAAATAACTTGGAACATGCATAAACTTTTCAAAGTTAAGAAAATCAAATGTCGATCTCTAAAACACAGTATCGTAATTTTATGTGACAAACGAAAATTAAATGTTGTATTATGAGTCAGCTAGGTAATTAACTATTGCATTCCAGTTCATTGGAAGCCTTTGACCACGAGTGTTATCATAAGATGGATCGTCCTTCAAACCCACCGCTAACAGCTTTAGCCTACCGTCAATTAGTTATTCTGTGCTACCGTGGTGAGCAATGGCCTATGATCTGATCGTTTAAGGCTGATGAAGAGTCATTAAAACACATAGAACAAATGTCTCCAGTATGTCTCTATCTCCGCACATATCTTCCGATCTGAAATCACATTGTTGGTTAATCCTCCCGATAATCGATTTGCACGCACGCGACCTCACAACGTTGTGTTTGCTATTGCCCTACATCGTGTTAAAGCACTTTGAACTCTAATTAGTGCAGCATAAGACTGTCATTAATTTCCCTTCCAATATTCGGTAAAGTAACTTACACAAGTCGTATGCGCGTTCGATCACGACGACCACATCCTGTCCTTCGTCCGATTTAAATCGATATCTCTGTAAAGTATCGATACGATTTTCTTACTTTTATTGTTGTATGTGAATGTTAATGGGATGATCAGGTGGTGTGAAATAGATGCAGCCAGCATTAAAATAAAGAAACTCCTATTGTTAAGCATGTACTTGATTTATTTATTTATTAGGTTTACTAACAGTAAATTTTTTATTTAGTACTTTAATAAACAATACGATGCATATAAAATTTTACAAATAAATACACAACCAGTTAACACACAAAAAGGCAAACACTTCATGCACCATAATGAGGGTAATTTATACAAAAGGAGATTTTGAAATTAAATTAAATTAGAATTGAATTCGAATTTCATAAAACAATTATAGTTTTTTCATAACATTAGTTAAGACGTGGTTTTCACCAGTTGCCACTGACTACAAATAGAAATAGAAATAGATGATTTATAGAACCGAAGCCGTTGGTCCCGGTAGTTGTCGTAAGATTGCAGTCGTTAAAACCCACCACCCCGCAGCGTCAGCAGAGCAGTCAGTAGTGGTAAGTCGGGTTGGTTATGATAAATTACAATAATGATAACTACTTACTTACAATATTATCATTATAACTAGTTATGAAATTAAGCGTCTTAAGCCGTTTAAGTAAAATGCGAGAAATCGTGGATCAACCCCAATAACCGCCATAGCTCCGTTAAATCACTGACTAGAACTCATGCCTAACACAAGCGTATCTTTCTAGATAGGTTAGCAGTACTTTTATTAACGTGTTAATTACTATCAGCCTATACTAGTCCACTGCTGGACATAGGCTTCTTCAAGTGCACGCCACCAAGCACGAACCGCGGCTACTTTCATCCAGCTCTTGCCAGCCACCTTGCGAAAATCGTCGCTCCATTATATTTTGAGGGCGTCCTACACTACGTTTGCCGATATGCGGTCTTTACAAGAACTCGTTTACCTCGTCGGTTATCGGTTCTGCTGCTAATATGGCCGGCTTCAGGGTGCCTAGTGCAAGTTTTGTTTAATAACCGTATTTAAATTGTCTTTTTCGTTAACATCATCGAATTGTCAACAATAACTGACACTAGACCCTCTGCTTGCTAATCCGGTAGGCTATGTTAACGACTTTGGTCCTCTGTCGGATCACCTCGTTCCGGAACCGATCCCTCAGAGAAACTCCAAGCAAAGCCCTTCCGATAGCTCGCTGAGCGACTTTAAATTTGTGGACCAGGCCTGCCATGAGCGTCCACGTTTCGTCTCCGTATGTCATGACGGGTAGAACGTGTTAATAGCACTATAATAATAAAAAATAATAAAGAGCTCAATGGTGTAGTAGTTAACGTGCCCGTTCGCGAGTACTGAGGTTAAGCAACCGCATAAAGCAAGGCCGGTCATCGGATGGGTGACCAAAAATTTATGCCGTGCTTCGCAAGCCACGTAAAGCCGTTGGTCCCGGCTGCATTAGCAGTCGTTAACAACCACCAATCCGCACTGGACCCGCGTGGGGGTTTATGGCCTGTTCCACAGCAGTGGGGAGTTAAAAATGAGATGAAATAAATGATGATGCATTGATGAATAAAAAATATTAACCTATTCATAGCGGCACCAACAAAAAGCTAATTCGCTATCACAACACGTTCAAGAAGCGTCATATCACATTCTTTATCCACCAATTAACCGAGCATGACTATCAACTCTTTAATAAGATGTCAACATGTCAAAATATCGTTATCACACCCGGTGCGTGGCGAGATTATCTCGCGCCGTTCGAATACCCCCTTTGTTTCTATAATTGGTTGCGTTGGTACGTCTCTGTGTATGTTATCTGCTCTCGTTAGGAGCTATTGTGAAAAGACAGGTTTTTAAACGGCTCTCGGAAGGGACGTTCCGATCCGGATGGTCGATTAAAAAGTAATTTTGCTAAAACGCTGTTGTCTCAGCCATTGTTTGATGGTTGTTTTTGTTGTTAAGTATAAACTAATTAGCTTTTATATTAAACCATTGCCAGACCGAGGCTTCCATCGTTGAAATCGAGTTATCGCTACAATATATTGATGGGTGTTGGCTAACAGTACGCTTCTCAAATAAACAACAAACCTCATATTGGTTTTCAAAGTGCTTTTCTAATTTGTAATTTTCTTTGCATGTGATTATAATTTATGTGTTTATATTTTTTTATTTAATTAACTTATGCATTAAGTTAATTAAATAAAAAAATAGCTAGCTTAGCTAGCTTTATAGCTTTGATTTTTATCCCACCAATTGTTAAAATAAACTACTAAATGAATAGTGTACACAAGGTTAAGAATTGTAGTCCTGTTGTTTACCGTGTGCTATAATATTTCTTCGTAAATATGACTGTAATTTGTTTTGTGTACCTACATAATTATAAATAAATAAACAAATTGGTAAATAAATAAAAAATATATATACAGATTGGATCACCTTTGGAATAATCCGAAACACTTTTCCCGACTTAGGAATCGAACTGAGGACCACGGGAAATCGGGCCGAGTGCTATGCTATACCTACTCGGCTACCGACCTCGTAAATATTATTTACTAGCGGCCCGCCCCGGCTTCGCACGGGTATACTTTTATTTTTAAACATTTTGAGATATATTTATAATTTTATCATTATAAAGGACTAGCGGCCGCTCCCGTAGTTCCCGTTCCCGTGAGAATATCGGGATAAAAATTATCCTATGTGTTAATCCAGGTTATAAACCGAATTCCAGATTCCGAATTTCATCCAAATCCATTCTGTAGTTTTTACGTGAAAGAGGTAAAAACATCAGCAACAGGTTTAAACATCCATCCTTACTTATAAACTTTCGCGTTTATAATATTAGTAGGATTAATATAGCTATGTTACTCAGCGCTAATGTAGCATTCTAATGGTGAAAGAATTTTTTAAATCGGTTTTGTAGTTTTTGAATTTATTCGTTGCAAACATATATACATATACATACCTACATACATACAAAGGTTTCCTCTATAAAATATTAGTATAGATGTGTTGTTGACATTTAATGAACAGACCTGACGTAGTGTAGGACGCCCTCAGACTAGGTGGAGCGACGATCTTCGCAATGTGGCTGGCAAGAGCTGGATGAGAGTAGCCCCGGATCGTGCTTGGTGGCGTGCACTCATGTGCACTCATGTATGTCCAGCATTGGACTAGTGTAGGCTGATGATTATTATGCTGAACATACCAGTTGACCCTTCAGTATATAACTTAGCTGTATACCTTTTTATTTTTACTAGCTGTGCCCCGCGGTTTTTCCCGCGTTTTATTAGTCATAGCGTGATGTAGTATAGCCTATAACCTTCCTCAATAAATGGGACTATTTAACACAAAAATATTTTTCAATTCGAACCAGTAGTTCCTGAGATCAGCGCGTTCAACCAAACAAACAAACAAATTCTTCAGCTTTATAATATTAGTATAGATTCTACCAATGCAACTGGACGGTCACCACCCAGTAGCCAAACAGCATTGGTTTGCAGTGCTGGTTCAGTTTATAGGGTCTACTGAATTTTTTTGTACTTATGGCATAATAACTGCAGATTCAGAGACATAAGTCGCTAGTGATGCCTTGTGTTAATTTCCTGAAAAAGGAAGAAAAGTTTAAATGTCACCTTTTGGTTTAAACCTACTTAGGGGTAGTGGCATCAGGGTTCGACGGAAACCAGTCATCGACATTTGTTTCCTATCTAATACTTACCTTTAAATTAGCAATTCTTGTATATATGTATATACTTATTAGCGGCCACTCGCGTTTTCACCCACGTGGTTCCCGTTCCCGTGGGAATATCGGGATAAAAAGTATTTTATGTGTTAATCCAGGTTATAAACTATCTGTATGCCGAATTTTATCCAAATCCATTTAGTAGTTTTTACGTGAAAGAGTAACAAACACCTATTCATACTTACAAACTTTCGCGTTTATAATATTAGTAGGGTGTATTCTGAATCTCGGAAACGTCTACAGCGATTTTCATGAAATTTAGTATGTAGGGGGTTTTGGGGGCAAAAAATAATACCAAGCTTAGCTCGGTCATCCAGGTACTAATCATTAAAGGAGGAGCTAGGTGGCGCAGTGCTTAACGCGCCCGGTCTGCGATTATTGACGTTAAGCAACTTTCGCAAAGGCCGGTCATCGGATGGGTGACCAAAAATTTATCATCTTAAGCTTCTCCGTGCTTCGGAAGGCACGTAAAGCCGTTGGTCCCGGCTGCATTAGCAGTCGTTAACAACCACCAACCCGCACTGGGCCCGCGTGGTGGTTTATAACCCGTTCTCCCTATCCATCCATAGGGAAGGCTCGTGCCCCAGCTGTGGGATATAATGAGCTGGTGATGAATCATTAAAATTAGGGTCAGCAACCAATTTTAGTCTTAAGAAACAATTGAATGCAGAGCACCTGCCATCTAGCTTGGATCCCGTAAAATTTAAATGAGTATTTACGTTTTTTTTTTGGCGACGAAAACTAAGTCGAAAACTGGTGTTAAAGTGTCGAACACTGGTGTCACTCAAAAATATTTATTCACACTAAGAAAAAGATGGACATAAAAGCTAGTAGCTCGACTCTCCTATATAAATGATAATAAATGCCTGTGCCAGGAGGCTTCGCTCTTCTATAACATAATAGTACATAGATACTTGGACGCCCAAGGTAATTACAGTGTCATAGAACAATTTCTATTGTGTCTGGTTTAAGAACAACTGAGTAGATAGTATTCTTAGATTGTTTAAAACTATTAACATTATTAAAAATAAAAACAATAATTTTGTGTGTGCGTGTGTGAGGGTGTGTGTGTGTGAGGGTGTGTGTGTGTGCGTGTGTTTGGTTTCGGTCCAGAAGTTTCACTTGGGACGTTGTATCAAAGATTCACATTCTCCGTAATTTTTTTTTTATTAATTTAATTAAAAGTAAGTTTTTGTAGGACAAAACTTACCATTCTGTTTTCTATTAAACTGTTATCTACCTTGTACTCTATTTATCAAGTATCAAATCAAATCAAATATATTTTATTTTCTCCACATATCATCAATGTACAGGAAAACTATGTATTGGGTATACATAATGGCGAACTTAATAAAGTGTGTGGAGACGGGTGCCCGCACTAGAGTTTAAAAAAACCGTTAAAAAAGGTTAAACAAAAGGAGAATGTCTAATAGTTAGCCATTTTATATCGCTCATTTTAGCGATACCTAAGTCAATTTTTTAATTTTATTTTTAAATAAGATAATGTTTAAGTGCAGCTAGTCAACGTTACATATCATATTTATAAATGTTGCTTAAATGGGATGAACCTAAAAATACTTGATAACTTACGTACCTAAGTTGACATTGGTAATCTCTCATCATCAGTAAAACACCTATTAAGTAGCTATAAGTCGTAATATTAGACCTCCATCTATTTCATAGGAGAAAACTGTAATAATAGAAATTCATGTAAAACATTCACCATAATCTCAGCCTACAATGCGATTGAAAAAAACTGCATAAAATGCAACTAGAACTAAAAAGTTGTTTCACCATTTATAATCTATTAAAACTTATTATAAGCACACAATGCAATAAGCAAACAGTTCCGAAATAGGTAGGTACCTACCTATTATTTTAATAAATACCATTCTTTAACAAAAGCTCTGTAAGCATGTTTGAGAAACAGCCTTGTAACGCCATCTAGTGGCGAGTAGATGAACTTTGTATATGGAACTTTACAAATTTCTGTTAAAAACATAGTTTTTTGAACCTTTGTTTACTTACACCGTTAAAATAAGTTTTGTTAATAAATTCCACATATATACCTACAGTATACATAAATACTACTGTTAGTATTTTTATTCTTAGCAAGGTAGCTTTACTTTTATTAGTCAAGTGTTAAAAATATGCTTTATATATTAAAATGTTAACCCAAGTTAAAAAGTTTATTTCTTTCGAGGATGTAATACTAAAAACATATATAACTAGGCAATATTAACTGCCTAACTTTCAAGGCTCTTAAGCAATATCTTATAGTTTTTTTTCAGCCGAAAAACATTATTTTAAATATCTTAACATAAAAGATTTTTTTTTTAATTTAGCTTTGTTATATTTTTTAATTGTTTTTATTTTTATAAACAGACTCTTTTTCTTTCGATATGGCTGTGCCCTTGCAGGGCGTCACATTCATACTTCGTATACATATCTAGTTTCATACTTTTTTAGGGTTCCCTAGTCAACAAGGAACCCATAGTTTCGCCATGTCCGTCTGTCTGTCTGTCTGTCCCCAGCCTAGCTCATAGACTCTTAGTACTAGAAAGCTGTAATTTGGCATGGATATACATATTGATCACGCCGACAAAGTGGTGAAGTCAAATTTTGAAAAATATTTTTTTTGGGTTACCCATCTACACGTGAAGTGGGGATGTAATTTTTTTTTCTTGTCTACCCTATAGTGTAGGGTGTCGTTGGATAGCAAATTCAAAAATATTGCGGGTTTGTAGAAACAGTTTTTTGATTGAGGCATCCGTTTGTGAACTATTAAAGTGCAAAATGGTTGCCAGCCAAATGGTTGTTTTTGGATAGGTACGTGAAAAAATTCACGGTAGTTGTATATATGACGAAATTAAAAGGAAAACTATCACAGCTAAGTAGGCTTTACAAGTTTACGAGTAACAGTCGACCATCTTATAAAACGTACTTTGCGCAGTACAAATTCCTCATAGGGAACTACTTACTTAAATAACTTTGTCAGGTGTGTGAAACCGGTAGTATCTACATTAAACAAATATTCATAAAAGCCCTCTTCTCAGAGTCCGCATTATTGAGATGGACTACGGAACCCTACACTGCGCGTGGCTCGACACGCACTTGGCCGGTTTTTTTTATTCCTACGGCACTTGGCTTTCATCTCAACGATAAGGCCGAAGGGGGAAGCGCACTTCACCTATTGAACCTCTGGCTATCTTATCTCTAACAGGTGGAACACAACAATGCAATTATGATGACACAAACCGAGTATAATTAATTGTACATCTGACTTGCAATGAACGATTTTATTTGAACAAGTTGTCCCCCATAGTGTGAACAAATGTGTCTAAACAACGGATAAATAAAAAAAACAACCACAGTTTTTAACCTAACTTACAAAGCAACAAAAAAAATTCCCTTATAACATCATTAGAACAATTTATTTGCCAACACGTAGCTGAACGTGTAAAGTAAGGAAAACGTATGGAGTGAGGCCGAGTAACAATTTTATTTATTCGCAGCCGGGAATGAATTTAAAGCACCCTCTAGTACCGCGTTGTCTTCGCGTTAGCGGCGCTACTTTAAATCTGTTGACTATGCATGCTAGGGTTGGCACCTAGGGGCAAAGGGATATTTCATTTTAATATTTTATTTTTAGAAGCTCGATCGTATATTGGCGTATTTTAACGCCGGAGGCCAAGATCCACTTCGGATTGTTGAGCCAGCGGAGTAAATAAGTAAGAAGCTCTATCGCGCAGTGGAAAACGCGTCTGGTCTGCGATTACTAAGGTTAAGCAACTTTCGCAAAAGCCGGTCATCGGATGACAAAATATTAAATTAAAATGTCATCCGATTCCGACTCTTTTGGGTGATAAAAAAATTTTACTTTTTATTTTTAAAGCTGAATTAAATATTTATAAAATACAGTGAAAAAATTAAATGCCTACTCGACCCAGCCAGCAATCGTACCTCGGTCTTCCGCAATCCGGGCGGCTGCACTGACTATTATGCTACCGGGAAGGCTGACGTACCTAGGCACTGAATTTTTACACTGCTTTTTTTAATTTTTGATTGCTTTTAGCTTTTGAGTTTTTTTAGGTTCGATTCTTGGCTGGGTCGAGTAGGCATTTAATTTTTTCACTGTATTTTATAAATTAAAATAATTAAAATATTTCTTTATTAATCCTTCACAAACATAACAAATTTATAAAGGGAGTTAAAATACAAGTAACCTAAAATTGTGAAGGACTGGTGCCTGAAATGGGTTTATAACAAACCTATAGCACAGGTCACCAGGCCCCACCCGCAGAAAGGATACAGAGTTAATCTAAGACAAGAAATAAACAATACTTAAGACTAATTTAATCTAAACTAGCTGAGGCATAGGATACCAGAAATTCGTGCGTGTTAGTGTAGTAAGGTGTGTTTTTTTTTTTTTTTTTTATATTGGCACGTCATAGTGACTACATCCTGCCTGATGGTAAGCAGCCGATGCAGTCCAAAATAATGAGAGCGCTCCCCACCGTGGAACAAGCACGATAACAAGCGCACCCATTCATGACGGCCTACATAATTGCCGTTTCACGCCCCGCTTAAAAGACCCGGGACTATAGGAACTGGGAAACACATGCGCCGGCAAAGAATTCCAAAGCCGAATAGTCTTACAAAGGAACGACTAGCTAAATTTTTTGGTACGAGTACTGATTGTCTGTACAGTATGATGGTGATTCCTAAGACCAGCACGTGTAGTCCGGGAGAGGAAAGGAGAGGGCGGGATTAGATCAAAAAGCTCTTCAGAACACTCTCCGTAGTGATTCCGGTAGAAAACACTGAGAGAAGCAATGTCTCTACGCAGCTGGAGGTCCTCAAGAGAGGCTGTAACCTCAGCATCTCCAATAATGCGTACCGCTCGCCTTTGCAGTCTATCAAGTGCATCGAGGAGGTATTTAGCGGAGCCGTCCCATAGATGGGAACAATACTCCATACTCGATCGCACCTGAGTCTTGTACAGCAAACAGCGCTGCTCGGGAGTGAAAAACCGCCTCACCTTATTGAGAAACCAACTTACGGGAGGCAGTTAAAATAACACTCTCGATGTAACATTTTGGATTCAGTTCCTGGCCGATGTCCATGCCAAGAATGCTGAGGTCCATCGAAATGGGTAACGGAGGTAAGGTGGTGGTAAGGTGGTGGTAAGGTGGTGGTAAGGTGGTGGTAAGGTGTTAGTGAACGAGTAGCGTAAGTGTGTGGGTGTATGTGTGGTTGTGTAAGTTAGTGTATGTATGTTTAGCGTTGCGTAGGAGGATGAGAATAGTTAACTGTGAAGAAGCTCTATTAGCAATATTATTTTACTTCAAGTAGTATAAATATAACAGATATAACAAAATAAAAAAATCAAACTAATAAATAATTAAATACAGATAAATGGCTATGAGAGGGGAGAGAGAAATTTTTCTGTAGTTGCATAGTCCATGGACTTAAGAAATTTACTGGTAGACTGTTTACAACTGTACTTCGTTAGCGGGTAGATGTTAAGGGAACTGTTTATTTTATTATAAAGATTCCAAGAAAGCCGTAGAAGTTTTGTGAAAATGCGGTTTTCAGAGAAGGAATAGCGCATACAGTGCCTATGCGCCACTTCCCTTTAGTTTTATCAGGGTCGTAAGATTCTTCAGAGTGTTTCTTCAAAATTATTTTAAGGATAAATGTTTGCCTAACTGAGAGTATGTCCGATTTTTCGTATAGCTCCGTAGTGGGAAAACGATAAGGTAAACCCATTGCGACCTTGAGAAGAAGGCACTGGGCCCATTCCAGACTTAGCAAGTTCGTTTTAGCCGTCCCACCCCAAGCTGAGATACAATACTCCAGAAGAGAGTGACAAAGCGCAAAGTAGACCATTCGAATAACCTTGTGATCGGCAATATGTTTGAGGTTTTTAAAGATGTACATGAGTTTCCTTAGCCTAGAGGTGAGCGTATTGACATGCTCTTTGAAATTGAGACACTGATCCAGTATAACACCTAGGTATTTAATTGAGCTCGTTCTTTCAAGGGTCGGGCAATCGCAGGAGATTCCGAATGGCTGAGTGAGGCACTTATGAACTGTGAGACTGTATGCAAGCGATGGAAGCAGATCAGATCTGATAGTGAAAGCTTTATATTATGTTTTAGAAACATTAAGTGTCAGAACGCTGCTTTTCAACCATTTGGCGACCTTATTAAGACCCTTCTGAGCATTGTCAAATACACTATCCCAGGAGTCCCCCGTGAAGAATAAAGCTGTATCATCTGCGAATGCGAAAATCTTTCCTTCCGGGAGTTGTAGGTGACAGAGGCTATTTATGTAAGCTAAAAATAAGGTAGGACCAAGTATGCTGCCCTGCGGCACGCCATATCGACACGCCCTATCAACAATGTAGGATCTGAATTTTGTTGATTTTTTTTTAATACATATAATTACGTAGAATTTACGTAGATAATTACATCAATATCGTCGGTAGTAACACTTGTGTCCGTTCAGTAATGTAGGTACTTACTTAGCGTCGATGTTGACCTGACAAATCGAGCGAGCGAAGGCGCGGATCTGCCAGTTGTTGCGTTAATGCCGGGAGAAGTGCACGTAAGATAGTATTTACTGTTAAATTTTTAGTTTGCGTCAGTTTTTAATTACAACAGTAATCTGTTGTAATTGTTGAACATAAAGAAATATTTTGTTTGTCCATTTAAAACTACGTATCGTCCACATCCGACATTAATAACTGTTTATTATCAAATTTATATCGTAGGATCTGCCACATCCTATGTTTTTGACTGTGCACTTTTAAATGTATATTGTAGGATCTGCCACATCCTACGCTTTTAACTGTACACTTTTTAATTTATATTCAAGGATCTGCCACATGCGACGTTTTTGATTGTACAATTTAAAATGTTTATTGGAAGATCTGGCACATTCGACGTTAATGGTCGTAGGTGATTAAATTGTTGGTGTCGGATTTACGATTTTTAACGTTATTGATCGTAAATCTAGTATAAAGTTAATTTTGTTGTATAATTGCCGATAAATTTTATATCTTACAGTTAAGTACACTTTTCTTATAATTCATAATTTCAATTATTTATAAAATTTATTAAATACAGTGAAAAAATTAAACGCCTACCCGACCTAACCAGGAATCGAACCTGGGTCTTCCGCAATCCGGGCGGCTGCACTGACCGCTATGCTACCAGGAAGGCTAACGTAAGCGCTGAATTTTGTCACTGCTTTATAATGCTTTTTGAGTGCTAATAGCGGCACAGCGCACCATCTATCCAAAGGTAATTGCAACCGATGGCTATGCAGATTCATCTTTGCAGATGAAATACCACATAATATAATATAATTTTTTACAGTATTTTATAAATTTTATAAATATTTAATTTAGCTTCAGTGCAACAATTAGCACTTGAAAATAAAAAAATAAAAAAAGTAAAAATTCATAATTATAACTTAACTTTACTAGAAAAAAAACCACTCATCTCTGGATGTGGTCAGACGAATGTGTTTGAACCCAGAGTGTCTGGTTAGTGTTCCGTCTAAGCACATCCAGAAGCGAGATGATTTTTTTTTAATAATAAAAAGTTACTCATACTATATTGTTTTAATAGACATTAGTTATAACAGTATTTTTTTGTTTTTAGGGCTGTTTCGAGAGTCTCCTGTACGTGATGATGATGTACATGACTTAGAAAAGCTGTCTGTTTTATTAAAATACGTTTTTGATGATGACCCCGAAAGTACAGAAGTGGAAAAGATGGGAGATGACAACGTTTTTGATAAAAATATTGATGAAAATTTAGATCCTAATCCTATACCTGGCAATAATCAAGATTTGAATACTAGTTGAGCTGTTAAACCTGTTACTCTTGTTTCATTAAAGATGCAACATGTTACATGTGGCATGAAGGTATAGCAAAAAGAGGCGCAAAAAAAAAGGTTGCAATCTGTCTTTATTATAACTTCATTAAAGGCTGATTTTTCAATCGTCAGTTAATGTTTATTCATTGAATAATTTTGACTTATTGACAGATTCTCTTTAGAAAATATGTCATAATGACAATGTTATTCGTAGGATAAATTTTATCTGACGATTGAAAAATCGGGCCTAAGGAACATAAGGATAAAGGTATTACTGAATTTTGGTTTTGTTCAGACAATTGCTCGGGACAAAATCGTAACCGAATTGTTTTTTCTGTACCTTCTAGCTGCAAGGGAGTTTGGTGTGACTACTATACATAAATTTCTAGAATAAGATCACACGCAAAATAAAGGCAATAGCGTTCATTCTGTGATAGAGAGGGCAAGTGAACGACAGTTAATTTACGTACCAGACGAATGGTACTGTTTAGTACGGTGGGCTAAGACATCAGGTAATTCATATGTAGCAAAGGACATCTCCTTTGCTGCAGAGTTTTTTTTGATTTTAAAGCACTTTTGCTAACAAACTACAATAGGATACAATCTGTGTCTAATGAAAAAGTTAGGTGAACTGCAATTCGTGAAGTTAAAGTGGTTGCAAATAGTTGTGACCGAATTGAATTTCGTTATGATCTTGATGCTGATCCACAGATTATTGTAGTTCTAAGAGCAAGTACAGTACACGTAATACATAGCGTCTTGTAAGAGAATTTGACTTAAAACTAGCATATACTGGCCCTCTTCTTATACAAAACGATAAATTTAAAGATTTAAACTATTTATGTAAGGCAGGAATTATTCCGGTGCGACATATCACTTTTTTAAGTCTCTGACATGATAACCTATCTAATCAGGAAGAATCCGAAAATGATTCTAAATAATTTACAATTTATTTCTAATTTTGAGTTTATTGCTGATTTAGACTGATTTTTATTTTATTATTCATTTAATTATTTAATTAAAAGATTTGGAATTTTGTTTTGTTTTAATTAGGTACCTACTTTGATAAAAAATAGGGCGGTTTTTTAAATGATTTAGACTGATTTATGACTGAATTAATATTTTATTTATTATTCTCCTCGATATTTTTTATTGATTTCTAATATTTTTGTCTCTAAGGAAAAACGTAAGTAGCAGAACTAACAAAATTGTTACAATTTATCCGATCAAAAAGGTTTTATCTGCCACATCCAACTTATGTTACAGAATTTTATACGATCATAAATGTTGGATGTACCACATCCGACGTATAAGAGCAAAAAATGTCCGTACAAAATAGCTTCACGTGCCTGTTTTATTACTTTTTCAAAAAAAATACTGTGTCCATTATATTAGTTTAACGTAAAATACTTTAACGGACACTCATTCCAAAATTCATAATTCTAACTCTTAGGATGACATTTTTATTGTACTTTTAAACTTTAAACTACTCTACTGAAAAGTTGCTTATTTGTAGATCCTACATTAATGATAGGGCGTGTCGATATGTGACATTAGCCTCCTCACTAATCCATTGGTCCACCTTAGTACGTTGCGTTCGATCAGTCAAATAGTCCTCGAAGAGTTGGAGAGGAAGTCCTCTCACACCGAGGCTCTCCAACCTGGCCAATAGGCGTGGGATAGAAACCGTATCGAACGCTTTGGCCATGTCAAGGAATACAACGACACATTTCTTTCTCTTGTCCAGGGCAGAGACAATAGAATGGACCAAATCATTGACAGCATCATTAGTGGACTTTCCAACTCGGAACCCGTATTGTGAGGATGAAAGAAGTTTATTAGTTTCCAGGTATTTAACTAATCTCTCATTGATGAGGCGTTCTAAGATCTTGGAAAAGGTGGGTAGGATAGAAATGGGCCTGTAATTATCAAACCGATCTCGGTCACCGCCCTTGTGTATGGGTCTAATCAAGCCAACCTTAAATGCTGACGGAAAGACCCCGTTCGAAATAGATAAATTACAGATGTGTGTGATGGGAGCAACCAGTAGTGGTGCATAGCGTTTCAGCACTTGACTTGATATTTGATCAATCCCCACCGCACACCTATCCTTAAGGCGATTGATAACTCTGGCCACCTCAAACTCATCAGTTAGTACCATAGCAAATGAACCCAATGAAAGTGAGGTTTGCTGGGAGCCACACACAGCCTCTGAGCAACTCTCCCGTTCAATCTCGTCTGCAAGTTTCCTGCCAATGGTCGCGAAAAAGTTGTTAGCTTCATTCACTCTCTGTTGCGGATCATGCGAGGAAGCAAGAGGTATAGAACAATCAGATACCCTCTTAGAACCACTAATCGCCTTTATGACCTCCCAAAGATGTTTTTTATTATTGCCAGCCTTTTCAATGTCCTGCCTGTCATATATTCGCTTAGCTTTTTTAGGATAGAAGAACAAAAGTTTCTATACCGTTTATAGGTAATTCTAATTAATTCATTGTCGGGTTCATTTTTAAATTTTTTGTGAAGTTTGTCTCTATTTTTCATACATCGAATTAAACCTTTTGTAATCCAAGGCTTGTGTATTAGCATTCTCTTGGGAGACTTTAATGACTTAGTGCTATCTTTGATAGACAGTGACAACTGTGAAAGTAAAAGGTTTGTAGCCTGATTAGGATCGTTACAGTCAATAATACTTTGAAAGTTAATCAGTTTAATGGCCGAGTCCATAAGGCCAAAGTCCATTATCTAAGCTTTTTCTACCTTAGCTGGAAGTTTAGACTTAAGGTTGAGATAGAGTGAGACACAGTCATGATCAGTTATCGAAGATTGGAATAAAAAACAAGTGGCTTCCAGCTTTGTTTTAATAATCATATGGTCCAAACTTGTTCTGCCATGAGTTGGTTCGCTATGTCCGGGTAACATGCTATGACTGGCCATAAGATTCAAATAATCTTGACAACGCTTGTCAGTATCGCATCCAAGCAGATCGATGTTAATATCGCCACATAGTATAATATTTTTATATTTATTTAAACTGGTTAAAAGTGAGTCAAGAGAGGTAATGAAATTATTAATATCAGTACAGCTGGGCGGGCGATAAATGGCAATTACACAGATCTCATTTTTTAATTTTAGAATAAGGCAATTAGCATCCACAAATGGTGGCTCCACAGTGATGAACTGAAGCCGCTTGTTGTAATAGATTACAACACCCTCATTTTGTGTTTTATTGGAGTTAGTTGTTGCATAAGAGTATCCGTCGATTACGGGAATATATTTAGCCGAAGGGAGCCAACATTCTGTTAAAACTATTACATCCCACGCCAATTTAGTTCTTTGAAGAAGAGTAAGGAAATTGGGCATATTGCAATTAATGCTCCGTATATTTTGGGAAATAATTTTTAAACTATGAGAATTTCCATCTACATACCTCTCACCCTCTTCAGCATCACATTTAATCACACGTGCAATTGCAAGGGAATCTAAATCGCGGCTAATCACTTCAATATTTTGCATGTTGTGTACTACGGTCTCTTTGAAAAAAAACAATAAGTAATACGTCACGCCTTGCAGCAATTGACGTAGGTAATAAGTTGAAAATACGTAACAAGGAAGTAAATAAGCCGCGTTCAGAACTCCAAGCACCTGCTTGAGAGGCAGTGCGATGTGTAGTGTCTGTAAGTAATGTATGATTGTCAGTAAGTGTGTGTGCCTGTATGTAATTTGTGCAGTGAGAATGTAGGGGTAAATGTGTTTGGGTGGTGTATTATTGTGCCTAGGTATTAAATTATTTATTGCTATTGAAAAAGAAGTATTATTAGAATAGACTATTACTATAAGTTTAAGTTTAAGATTGCGCCGTTGAATGTAAATATTAAGTTTATTTGTTTCACCTGTAAAATAGTTACACATTTCATTTAAGCATTTCTCGTTTGTTCTATAGGCTATTAGTACCAGTAACACATTTAATTTTATTACACTTAGAACTCTATAGCTCGGGTAACAAAAGAAAAGCAACATATAAATAATCAAGTTGTTTCCTTCATGCAACAATATAAAAATATATAAAACCAAGTTGAAATAAAGTAAATTAAAAAGAAAAAATAATAATAACTGAAAACTAGAAACTAAAGTTAGTCATGCAATCAGTTTCTTAATGTCATCCTCTTCATTTATGCGCGTATGAGTGGAACCATCTTCTTTCTTAACAAAAACCCTTCCGTACGACGTCCACGCTGAGGCTATGGTTTTGCTTTTCACCTGTTCGCGCGCCAAATAAAATAGGCGTTTGGTTTTTCTCGATAAATACTCTGAGATGAATATAGGTTGCGGGGCCCCTGGTATCTTAAGGTGTTCTGAGTTAAGCAAGGGTTTCCCGCTTTCCCGACACTGTTTGATAAAGTTTTTATATTTGATTATTACTTTTTCTTTAGAGGCGGTTGAGCTAAAATCCACTACAACGGTGTTCGATTTGTTTCGGTACAAATTTCGTACATCAGCCTGTTTAATAGGTATTTCAGTTCCCAGAGTTAAGCTGAGATTCTCAATAATTGAGACTAATACCTCTTTATTTTCCTCCTTCTGTTTTGGTACGTTACGGATCTCCAGCGAGCTGCTACGAAAGGTTTTTTCAAGTTGGTCAATTTTGTTTTCCAAAACAGAGACTTGTTTTTTTTGCTCCAAATTATCACGTTCCAAATCGCTAATTTTGGTAAGTAACTGTTCATGTTTTATGGACATACTGTCAACTGTTTTTTGTATTGCCTTATTTTGTGTTATGATTGTTAATAAACATATTAATTCAACTTCAGTGCAGCAATTAGCACCTAAAAATAAAAAGTAAAATTTTGTTTACCCAAAAGAGTCCTATTAAATTGTGTCACACGATGACCGGCTTTTACAAAAAAAAAAATCCGAAACACACTTTGCCCGACCTGGGAATTGAACCCGAGACCTTTGGGTATCGGGCCGAGAACTTTGCCACTATATACTTTATAAATAAACTAAAATAAAAACATCTCTCTTTTGCCAGCCCTGCGCGCCGCCCAGCACTCGCGCCGCACAATATCAAGCACTGTATGTTATAACTTTTGCCTACCCCAAATATATTTGGAGAACAAAAGAGCCTTAATGAATGTATCGCTAAATTCGCGAAGGCATTATTAGGCATTGTTACGTAGCGTCTCCGGGGTTCCGTATTACCAGTATTTATCATTACGCCCGGTTTATTTTTGTCAGCGAGATCCACTATTTTTGTTGAATGGAAACAATACGTCGTGTACGGCAGTGGGTTTGAGAAATTATTGCGGTTTCGTAGCTGTTGCCGTATTTAAAAGTACACAAAATGTGGTGTTGAATAAAAGGGAGCGGGATAGCTTTTTTTTTATGTGAGCCGGCAAACGAGCACGCCGGCAAAAAGCAGATTCCGCTACCCATGGATACTACTGGACACTAGCGACAATTTATATACATAATTTTTTGAGAGAATTTGCTGATTGTCACCTGATGTTAAGTGATGATAAGGCCAATGATGGTAGCGCACTTCACCCGGGATCCTCAACTAGTGAGGCACTGGCCATCTTATCTCTAGCAACCGGAACATAAAAATGCTACAAGCATTGATGATATGGCGACATATTTAGCTAAGATGGTGGTAGCTAGCCAGGCGGACAAACAAGCCCTACCACCAACCAAACCGAGTACACAAACATGTATCCCCGCTGGGAATCGAACCCGGGATCTCTGGGTCTAAACCGGTGGTCTTAGCCACTAGACCATAGAGGCGGTAAATAAAAGGTCCCATAAAAGCTTTCCTCTTTTTTTAGAATCTTTTCCAAAAGGAGTCCTAGTCTCTTTTTAAAATTTCTTCCAACTAACTTGGATTGTTGGCTCACTCTTACCATCGTCTCATATGATAAGCTATCACTGAAACTGGGTGCCTGGCGTGAGTTTTGTATATTTTCATTAATTTGATTACGTTTCATCATCAGCTCATTTTATGTCCCCACTGCTGGGGCACGAGCCTTCCCTATGGATGGATAGGGAAAACGGGCCATAAACCACCACGCGGGCCCAGTGCGGATTGGTGGTTGTTAACGACTGCTAATGCAGCCGGGACCAACGGCTTTACGTGCCTTCCGAAGCACGGAGGAGCTCGAGATGACAAAGTTTTGGTCACCCATCCGATGACCGGCCTTTGCGAAAGTTGCTTAACCTCAGCACTTGCAAACCGGGCGCGTTAACCACTGCGCCATCGAGCTCCTCGTGATTACGTTTACGAATACGAAAATATGTATGATAAAATTTTAACTCTTCTCTTAGTCGCCAGGAGACGCTGCTGCAATGTCATAAGTACTAATTTAACTTTTCGTTAACGTCATCGAATGTCAAATGAAACTCACACTAGGATCTCTGCTAGAGTTATTACCTCTAAAGAACGGATCGAATCTTCTCAAATAAATACTCTAAGTAATAGAACAAAAAAATCAAAACAAGAGAATATTTCACAACGCATTAGCAGCTGTGTAAACAGACATAGGAGAATTCGGGTGACGTGTTATATCCTCCACAAACACCCCCCACTTCGCCACCGCACCCCCCTAGCTCCTTTCTTTCAACGATTCTATACAAAAGTTTGAGTAAGAGTAATACACGTCTTGTTTTCTTGAGATTAGGGTCACCATGATTTTGGGAAACCGAAGGATAAACAAAGACTGAATTTTTGTTAAAAAAAACGAGCGAGCTTTACAGTAATCGTATATGATGTGTAACATTTGACATCTCGCCTTAGTAATAAGCAATTTTAACATTATATTCTGAGAAAAATGGGTCAGGTATTACATCATTTTATAACTATAAAATAAATAATGATAAAGTCTATTACACACGAAAGGGTTGAAATCAATATTACAATAGAAAATAGAATATAGAATTAACAATGACGTATATTTTTTTACAAATCATAAAGAAATGCAGTAAATACTCATTTCTCTCACTTCTTCTACAGAAGACATTTGACATATCAAAATGATCCTTGATAGTCAAATGACACAATATGTCACATATAATAATAATATGTCATATTCATAACATCGATTACTTAATTTACAAAATGGCGCGCTCTTGCGCGTTTCCTCGACTTCCTGTTTCACACTTCCGTCCCATTTCACGAAATCACTCCCACAAATTTCAAGAAAGCAAGAGGAAAGACGTTACACATCAAAAATATCTTAATGCTAATGCGTTTCTTAACGTCAAGCTTGGTGCAATCAAAGAATAAGAACAAACTAAAACTATTCACATCAACTCTCATCTCTTCTGGGGCGGCGGTGCCGGCGGGGCAGTCGTAAGTATGTAGAGACATCCATATATTATTATTGTAAGCTTTTACCCAGTTGAGTCTATACTTAAACCATGTTTCTTTGTGACTACTATGATCGTACCTATTTCTTCCACCAAGCAGCAGTGTTCCAGTTTAAAGTTAAGTCATAAACATGACACGACACGACAGAGGCGATTCACATTGATTTAAATTACAAATATATTTTTAAGAACCGATGCGACGCGATTCTTTTAAATTTATTAAGTAGCCGTCTGAACGCTTTCATTCCTACGAGTATTGATGTCTTAAAGCTGTATTCAGATGGTTTATATTAACTAAGAGACATGCCCTGTTATGGGAAGAAGTGGGCTTATAATAATGATGATGATGATAATGATAATAATAATATTAACTAATCGAATCGCACTATAAGTGTAGCACGTACATTTATTCCCGTTGTGTCACCCACAAACGTCAGGTTGTTGAAAAGGTTTTGTACCCCATTATTTCAAGTAACATTTGGTCACCGTACAATCTCGAGTTGGAAGCCAATTGTTCCGAAGATTGGTTTAAGCCTCCGCATGTGATCTTAATTAATGAATACGAACGAATGACTAAGCTTATTTCGTTAATTTACTCATAAAAGCTTTGCGGGAAACCGCAAGGAGGTTTATGTGTGAATAATTTGATTGTGTGTTGAATTCGCGAGCTTAATTTACCGTATTCCGGGATTATGGGAAATGGGAAACAAATTAATATCATCAGTTACGTAATGAAACTCTTTATACGTATTTATTCGTACTCACGTTTTGATTATGTATGCTGTATTATGTTAAACATGAATAGGATTTATTAATAGTTAAATAAAAGGTTGACGTCCCTTTGAAAAAAAACACATTTATTGTTTTATTTAACAAAGACAATTTTTTTACATGTGATTATTTCTAAACGTTTAATTTATCAGAAGTACATGTAGGTGTGGGTTTAACAAATTAAATATTTATAAAATTTATAAAATACAGTGAAAAAATTAAACGCCTATCCGACCCAGCCAGGAATCAAACCTGTGCGGTAGCCAAAGTATCATTAAGAAAACGATAGCGAACTTCGAAAAGAATAAAATGTATGGGATTGACATAAGATTGACCACGTGATTTAGCGCGGCTTATGTCAATCCCATACATTTTATTCTTTTCGAACTTCGCTATCGTTTTCTTAAAGTTACTCTGGCTAAGCCTGCTGAGTTTTCCGCAATCCGGGCGGCTGCACTGACCGCTATGCTACCGGGAAGACTGACGTAAGCGCTGAATTTTGTTACTGCTTTTTAATTTTTGAGTGCGGCACAGTGCGCCATCTATCCAACGGTTATTGCAACCAGTCAGTGCAGCAATAAGCACCTCACTAAGCACCACCATAAGTGTGGGCAGGCCTCCAACAAGGTGAACCGACGATCTGGTGAAGGTCGCGGGAAGCCTCTGGATGCGAACAGCACAAAACCGATCGTTGTGGAGATCCTTGGGGAAGGCCTTTGTCCAGCAGTGGACGTCTTTTGGCTGAGATGATGATGATGACAATTTATTTAAAAGTTGCTTAACTTTCCTTCCTAGACGCGCATGCCATCGAACTTAATAAAAATAGTCACAAATAATTATAATAGTCCCCTATATTACCAAAACATAATTAAAATTAAAGCAATACTGTAAGAACCGTACAAAACTACGAAGACACAAAATGAATATAGTGCACACTCACAGCTAAAGATATTCGCAGCTCACGCGCAACAATGGTGTATCAACCTTATTACATTGGCATAAGAGATATTTTGAAGTGCCACCCCTCCAACAGGGGTAAGTCTTGGTGCAGCTTATGGGTGACCTTTCCAGACGTTCAGTCTCGAGATCTGAGTCGGTAATGTGTGCATTTCTTATCGTGCGGAGACATGCGGTCTGTTTTGCGTACAGCCAGCAAAAGAGGTTTTGATTTATTGTTTTTATAGCTAGCTAGCTAACAAAACAGGTTTATCCCGATATATCTTTTAAAAACATATGAAGCGCTTATTACCCAATGTAGTTTTTAGAAAAGAAAATAAATTTGTTGAAAAAAATTCCTTTTCAACCGACTTTAAAGAAGGAGGTTTTTAACCGACTTAAAAAAGGAGGTTTCTCAATTCCACCGTACATATTTTTTTTATGTGTGTTCGCTGGTAACTTCGTCGTTCATGAACCGATTTTGATGATTCGGTCCAGATTTAGAGGAGGAATCATGGGACTATAAAACGTTGATTTTGTCTACTATTCATAAATATTTTTCAGTTCAGTCAACCCTAAAATTAAAAAAAAAAATCAAAATTATTTATTCAGTTTAGGCTACAAATAGCTCTTATGAACGTCATTATGCCATCGGTTCGTAAGTCTACTCTGGGCGGGAGATCTTGTACTGAGAAGAACCGGCAAGAAACTCAGCAAGTGTCCAGGTCCTTTTTCCCTTACAGCGTCAAAAATATTGGAAAATGCCCTATCATAAAAGGACACTTTCCATCACAAATAAAAACACAAAAAATAAAGGACAATCACACATATTAAAAAAAAAACAAAAGAGAAAATATAATAATATCTACATTTGCAAAACATCAGTTACCAGTTAAAATTTTCACAATGTCATACAGCACTAATAAAGGTCAAAAATTGTCTAAGAAAAAAACAAAAAAAAAACAAAATTAAACTATAGTTAATAATAATAAAAATAATAGTATGCAAGAGCAGACCAGCCTCCACAGGCAGCACCCGTTCACGAGTATGACATATGAATCAGCCATCGCTTCACTCAACCATATCTTAGGGAATGTAACGACCCGACGCACACGCCACCACCGCAGAGACACTAAAGAGAGCATGACACACTCAAGATACTCTAAATAAAAACCTAATGAAAAGTTTAACGTAACATAAATATTATTTGTAAACTGTAGGACATTGCTGATAAAGGCTATCATATCAGCGCTAAGATATTTTTAAAGTAATTATTGATCCCAATAAAATAAAATAAAGAGTAGTTTTATTTTTTTATTATAACCAAGCTGTTTTGTCATCTAAATATTCTTTGACTGTATAATAACCTTTCTTAAGTAAAGAAGATTTTACATGTTTTTTAAACTTATCTAAAGGTAAATCTTGTACAGTACTAGGTATTTTATTATAGTAGTGTATACCTTGCCCCAAGAAAGAGCCAAGAACCTTTTGCAACCTGAACAGTGGCATCACAAGTTTTTTCTAATTTCTAGTATTGAAATTGTGTACATCACCGTGTTTAGTAAAAGAGTTGATGTTGCAACGCACAAAAACTATGCAATTATAAATAAACTGAGAGGCAACTGTAAGAACACCAATTTCTTTAAAAATATTTCTTAAAGTAGTTCGGGAACCTAGTCTATAAATGGTTCTTATTGCTCGTTTCTGCAAAATAAATATAGATTCAACATCAGCTGCTGTAGCCCACAGTAAGACACCATACGACATGACACTATAAAAATAGCTAAAGTAAACTGTTCTAGCAGTTTCAACGTCTGTTAATTGTCTAATTTTTCTGATAGCATAAGCAGCAGAACTGAGTTTACCGGACAATTTCGATATTGAGGATTCCATTGAAGTTTTGAGTCAAGTGTTATACCTAAGAAGACTGTTGAGTCTACCAAATCTAATTTATCACCGTTATTCTAATATCAGTTAGTTCAGTTTTAACATTAGGTAGTGTAAATTTAATACATTTTGTTTTTTTTGCATTAAGCTGTAGATTATTAACAGTAAACCAACTGAGTACTTTTGCTAGAGCATTGTTTACATCATCATAATTATTCTTACACCTAGTAACATTAAAAATGAGTGAAGTATCATCTGCAAATAAAACAATTTCACAGAAGTTCTCCACAAAGAATGGCAAGTCGTTAATATAAATTAAAAATAGGAAGGGCCCGAGGATTGACCCTTGCGGAACTCCCATTTTTACAAGAGATCCAGATGATTTAGTTCCATTGATATCGACAGTTTGTGTCCTAGAATTGAGATACGACTCTATCAATTTAAGTGCAAAATCATTAAGACCATAGTAGTGCAACTTCATCACCAGAGTCCTGTGCTCAACGCAATCGAAAGCCTTGGATAAGTCGCAAAAAACTCCAAGAGCGTTCTGAGACTTCTCCCAGGCATCGAATATATGTTTTATTAAAGCAACACCTGCGTCAGTAGTGGAACGACCCTTTGTAAAACCATATTGTTTCTTATGTAGAAGCTTGTTTGAGTTAAAGTATGCCATTAATTGTTCGAGTATAAGTTTTTCATAAATTTTACTTAGTACTGGTAATATTGAAATTGGCCTATAGTTACTAGGGTCTTCTTTGTTTCCTGATTTAAATAAAGGTATAACCTTACTGAATTTCATAAGTTCTGGAAAGATACCCTTATTGATACAGTAATTAAAAATGTCTGCAAGATAGGGCGCAATAGAAAATATAATATTCTTAATTACCTTAATACTTATGCCCCACAAATCACTAGTGTTTTTCATTTTAAGTGATTTGAATGTTTTTATAATATTAATAGAATCAATGTATTCAAATTGAAAAGACAGATTAGATTTTGGTACATGTTTTTTGAGTAAAGATTGTGCAGCTTCTGGTGATGAATCTAAATTTGAAGTTGTTACCACTGGTATATTTAAAAAATAGTCATCAAAAATATTAGCAATATTTAAATCCGAATTGACAAGGGTGTTATTAACTTTCAGAGTGAAAGTATTGTCCCGTGGTTTAAATTTACCTGTTTCACGGTTTATAATGTCCCAAGTGGCTTTAATTTTATTGTTAGAGTTTTTAATTTTGTCTTTAATGAAATTTGATTTTGCTAATATGCACACTTTCTTAAACATTTTAGAATAATTTTTTACATATTCTGTAAAACTAAGGCTATGGTTGCATTGCCTCAAATTATATAACTCATACAGTCTATTTCTACTGATATAAATACCTGCTGTAGCCCAATCACAGAACTTAAGTTTTTGGGAATTTTTAATTGTTCTAGTAGTAAAAACTTGGTTGTATTCTAATTTTATAAAATCAAAAAGATTACTATATAGTACATCTGGGTCATCATGTACAAAGGGTAACGCATCAATTTTACAAACTACATTATTTTTGAAACACTCCATTCGTTTCTTTGTTACTGGTTTACATTTTACTATTTTTGGCTCATCCTTAATATCAAAATCATAGGTCACTTTTAAACCACAATGGTCAGACGTAAGATTATCAAATACTGACTTAGAAACAGGATCATAGTCTGAAAAAACATTATCAAGACAAGTGGCAGAATGTGAAGTTATTCTAGTAGGTTCGAGAAATAGATTCATAAGATTAAAGCATTTAAATAACGCAACAAGACGAACACTCATTGAGGTAATTTCTAGAATATTTATATTAAAATCTCCACATACTAAAACAAATTTCTTTTTTAATTTTAATTTTCTAAGTACGTCCTCCATTACTGATTCGAAAATACTGAAGTTGCCCGATGGGGGTCGGTATACACACACTATTACGAAACTATTGAACTCCACACACGATAGTTCAATGTTACGCTCTACTGAAAGGTTTACAATATCGTTGCGATTTTTGTATTTAATATTACTTCTTACTAGTATTAGGGAACCGCCGTGTATGGCTGTGCTTCGCACGTACGCGCTTGCTCTTTGAAAATTGTTAACATGGAATGACGAGTCATGACTTCTTAGCCAATGCTCAGTTATACAATATATATGAATAGTCTGACTTTTTGCAAACAGTTCTAATTCTAAGTCCTTGCCAGTCAAGCCCTGAATGTTCTGATGGACAATATTAATGAATGTGGACTTGGCTTTTGTCTTAGACCTTAGTTTAAACCAGAGGTTGTTACCTTACTACTAGTTTTAAACGTTTCATTAGTAGAACTACTAATGGTTATGTTATTATGTATAGACTTAGTTATAGCCGCTATAACTGTATCCTGTAAATTATAAGCTAACAAATTAGCTATTTGAGTCCTAGACTTCTTAGAAAGATACATAGTATCTGAAGTCAAACTAAAATTATTAATAAATTTATTAATATCAAAAAATAAAATAGTGCCACTATGACGACAAATCAAATTATATAATAATAAATTTAAGTCAAAAATACGTTTATTTTGTTCCCAGGTTAAATTTGTACTTAATATTTCCTCTTAAGTTGTTGTCAAGACTACATATTAAGAAAGTAGCTAGCTAGCCTTGATATGGACTAACAATGAGCTACTAGGAGTTTCACCCGAGGTCTTCCCGTAATAACACGTGTTGTGAGACTCCATTTTATTTTCTATCTACCGTACAAATTGTACCCTTACTACATAATAAAAAACACTTGCAATTGGCTAAATGCTAAACGCGAAGCCATTAATTATGACACCTCACAAGCTAGTCAACCAACAAGTGGTTTAATAAATCATTAAGTAAAGTCTGGCAACATTGTGTTGTTTGTTTTTGTCAAAATTTTTAATAGATATATAAAGTCTTTATTTGGACACTATACTTACCTACTTACTTTTTTGTCACCATTACAAAATCACTTTTCTTCAACTAGTGTGCATTTTCATTTAAAACCATTTTGTAAGTGGCAATAATACTTTTTTGCTAGCCGTATTCTGAGCAAATATTCCTCCCATTATCGTCTCATCGGTGCATTTGAAATATTCATACGGTAACTAGAAATCATTAGGTAATGTTCAATGCGGTTCTTATCTTATATTGTATACGGTATTTTTGTTTTAACATGTTATTTTATTATTGTTGGTATATCCCACCTTGTCCCAAGAATCTTTAATACAAGAATGTAGGTATCAACATTACAATTGATTTTCAATTGTTTTAGCAGAGAACACGTTAAAATCTTAGTACCATTAAATAATTGTTTAATACTTAGGAACTGAACTATTATTGCAAACGCTTCTGAGCTCTAGTTGTTAGACCACTCAATATCAGACCCAGAAGTTGTGGGTTCGATTCCCAGCATGTGCATGTTAATCTTAACGGGTTGGTTGGCGATAGGGCTTGTTTAAAGTTCGCCTAGCTAACAACCACCGCCATCTTGTTCGAAATCCGATTTAACAGCAATGTTAAAACATTGTTGTGTTTCGACAGAAAGAGATTACGACACCCAGTTCCTAATTTGTTGAGGATTTCGGCTAAAGTACCTACACATCTACATTAAAACTTAACACGGTTGACAAAAATCGCTAAAATTCAGTTTCTATCAATTTACTATAGGTTTCTAGACTCAGCTGTACCTACTATCCAAGAAATATAATTAAGATTTTTTTTATTGGTTCTAAATAAATAGGTAAAAATTTACCAAAATTAATAAGTTTGTTAGCAGTTACTACATATCTACATTCTAACATTCAGGTTTTTTTTTTTTTTATTCAGGTCAAAACTACATCCTCAAACTCCTCCATTTTCTATCCTGACAAGGGGGGACAGATACCACCCCATTATTTTATCGGAATTGCGCGTCATTTCATTCTACTTATTATGTTTAATTCTTCGTGCCGCATACTCAGACAGACGAAGCGTCGTCGTCTTATTAGATTTCTGGTTCTGTGGAACATACGATTTCGCGATAAGTACATTTGAAATTTCCATCTGATTTATCGGCAGACGGTATGCTTAATGTGTTTACGGAGCGAAATGAAATTTTAAAGTTCTTTCAGGTGTGTAGGTAATAGTAAAAGGAATTGCTTGGTTTAACAGTAGCTAATATAGTTAAGAAATCATTAGTGAGATTGAGATGAACACTAAGTAGGTTCTATATAACTTAAATAATAATAAATACCTATATTACGGGGGCTAATTACTATGGTTTTGTTTGTGTGCGTTTTTTCAAAAAATTTTGGGGCAGCTGAATGCGCCATGATTATCGGATGTACTCAGTACCTACCTGTTATCTACATCTGATTCTAAGCTAAGTACTTAGTTTTAACGTAGTTATGACGACCTCTTTGGTCGAGTGGTTTGTACACCGGTTTTCATGGAGTCGCCATCTCTGAGGTCCCAGGTTCGATCCCCGGTCGGGTCAATTTAGAAATTGTCTCGGGTCTGGGTGTTTTCTATGTATAAGACGTTTCCAATAAAAATATATCTAACTTTCCCAGAAAAAAACGAATACCATCCCTTCTCAGCCTCAGGGATGACTCGGAAAAAAAACTCTCGTATTAAATCAGTCAGATGAGCGCTCCCTTTATCTGTATTAAGGGCTAAACAGTTATTAACTTACTACGACCTTCTTGTTAAAATTCATCAAAATTAAAAATAAACATTTTGGCACGGAGGTCGTACTCACCCAAATGATGAATCTAAAACGGCGCGGGGACACGCACTAGTGTGTGATGCCGTTCTCTCAAGACAGCCTCTCACGGTGATTCATTTCACACGGCTTGAGGAACCCTTTAAGTGTCGTCACCGCCTCCATAAAAGCCTGGCGAATTTTAAAGAGCCCAGTAGCAATCAGCAAAATCTCTTTAAAAAAACCAAATGATCACGGACTCTGCAATAGGTTCAATACGTCATGCGGGATGAAATATTCTGTAACATAGTGGTTAGTGACATCAGTTAGTGACAATAAAACATAATTAACTCTAACAAATACAGACGCCATAACGCCATTAACTAAGCTAGAATTATCCAGACATTACAGAGTGTGTTGGCAAAGAGTGCTTTCGCAAAACCAGCAGACGACAAAGTCCTGTCTATAGTTAGCGCTAATAATTGCTTACCACAACGCGGCACAATCAGACGTGTCGCAAATCATATCAAAGCGGAGGGGCAGGAGCGTATTAAGGTACGGCTGCAGACCGCAGACTGCAACTGCAGACCGCAAGCGGCACATCTGGCCTTCTGGGCCCCAAATCTGTTTTTTATATAAGTATGTACCAATAAAGTGGCAGTGGAAAAATTTTGACATTTGGTAGTCCGCGGCTGACTGAAGGATTAATAGCTGACCATCGCACTGACATCCCACTGCTATTGGCCTAATAGGTAGTCCGTTCTGGTTTGTATGACTCTATATGAAATTTAATGTATTCTGATTACCTGGTATAGATGTCTGGGAAACATACTTTTTGCAACTGAAGTTTCAAACGAGTTGCACCGAGGTAGGATACTTAAGTTTAGTTTATATTGCTAGTAGTTTGCGTTAAACCTTGTGTGTAAAAAATTAAATGAAAATAGCAGCCTTATCGCTAAAAAAAGCAATTTTTTTTAGGTGCCTATGTGTTGTTGTTGTTGTTGTATGTAAATTGTTATAAAAATATGGTATACAAATAATTGTCACAAATTGTTGACAAATGACTATTCCACGATTTCAGGTATGTTTATTTATTTGTTCATGTTCACCAGCGTTTATGAAAACCTTTTTGTAGTTTCAATATTCATTATTTTAACTAAATGTAGTTTAATTCACAAACTCTTTGGCTAAATAAAATTTAAAATAATCAAATTAATATTAATGAGTTTTGTAAAAATAAAAAGTAAAACAATTTTCAATAAAATTTAATATATTTTGTAGCCGTCCAACTCCCAATCCCTAGCTCCGACCCTGCCTCCAGACAGCAACATGTCACGTTTTCTATTACACATTGCGGATTTGAGTTCGCAATTACGACTTTTATTAGCAAGGCGCAGGCGCAGGTTTGCACACTTGAGCACAAAAGGATTAAGACATGTAACCCCATTCGTACAAATTACCGTCGGCTGCGGTTTTACGAGGAGTTTGGTGCAGTCCTCGCAATTATGCGAACAAACCTTATAAATATATTTAAATGGAAATTTATATATTTATCGTATGTCAGTAGAGGTTACGAGTTAACTATCTTATAATATTACGTAGTATTATTAGGTACGGAAGCTGAAAGTAAGTTTTATTCAACATTTTGATCACGAATAAAAATGAGAATTTGTATCATGAACCGTAAAATGGGGCTAATTCTAAACCCAGTGTAACATTGATAGATCCTTAACTACCCGCTACATTGGGTATCCCTAGCGCTCTAGGCGTCTCTAGTATGATTACCTCCAGAATCATAACGTAGATCTACATGTCGAAGACAAATTTGGAAGTACAGGAGCTGTGATCAGTGTTATGCACTTGATTCCAAAGTAGCCCGGTTCTATCGAATGGCATAACGTCATCTGGGGACTACATATTGAGAAGAACTGGCCAGAAACACAGCAAAGGTATTTTCTCTTCTCTCGTAGCACACGTTAAAGAAGTCGCGAGAAAAGTGCTAGAATTTTCTCGCGATTTCGTCAACGTGGATTTTCGTGTTTTTCATTACAAAATTGAATACCTTGATTCCCAAATAAAAAATACATATCAAAATAAAAACTTATGTTACTCGCAAAGAACGTAGCCTTCTATCATTGAATTGGACCAGTAAGTAGTTCCAGTGATTATCCTCTTCAAACAAACGAAGTCACTTACCTTTTCGTCTTTATTACGACCGACTCACGCCCACGACCGACTTTTAGTAGGACCGACAATTGATCCGATTTTTTCGCGAAGGTTTTAGTTCCGATTTTATGACCGACTTTTTGAGAACATGAAATTATACCTATACGTTTTATTTTCACTGACTAAAAATCGGTCACGGATTATCGGTCGTAGGTGAGGGTCGTAATTGTATAGATATAGATTAAGGCACAAAATATTAATTTGTGACTAAGGTCGTAGAACAATATGAACCCCGATCTGGTTTTTTTCTTTAAACGCAAATAAAGAAGGAAAGAAGTCACGGGCGTTCACTAGTATACAACACAGTTCACACCCAACAAAGAAACTTATGAAGATGGCTACGCTGACCATCACACACATTATAATATATTTACACCAGCAGATAGTCGGTAAGCGGATTATAATGAAGTTCGTTTTATTGTTTCGGGTTTCACATGACATGGAAATGTGAATTTGATGTGTGGCATTGAGATCGGATGATAAGGTGGGGATGTCGTCAAATCGCCTTTTAAATTACAGTGATTTGCCTAAATCTTGGTATTACATGTCAGAAGCAAATGCGTTTAAAAAGGTTTGGTAGGTTATGGTACCGTTTTTAGGGTTCCGTAGTCAACAAGAAACCCTTATAGTTTCACCATGTTTGGCATGGATATTATTATACATATTAATCACGTCGACAAAGAGGTAAAATAAAATTTAGCAAAATATTTATTTTTAGGTTACCTCCCCTACACGTGAAGTGGGGATGTAATTTTTTTTTCTTCTTTACCCCCAAGTGTGGGGTGTCGTTGGATAGCAATTTTAAAAATACAGTTTTTTGATTGAGGCATCCGTTTTTGAACTATTAAGCTTTAAAGTGCAAAATTTTGTTAGAGTCAAGTGTCTCCCCCCCCCTAGCTAAGTAGGCTTTACAAGTTTACGAGTAACAGTCGACCAACTTATAAAATGTACTTGGCGCATTACAAATTCCTCATTCCTACTTAAATAACGTTGTCAGGTGTGTGAAACCGGTAGTATCTACATTTAAGTATATGAGCCATCGTTAATTTAATAAATATTCATAAAAGCCCTCTTCTCAAAGTCCGCATTATTGAGATGGGCTACGGAACCCTACACTGCGTGTGGCCCGACACGCACTTGGCCGGTTTTTAATATAATGAGCTTTTGGTCGTGCCGTACAGACTTCTCTGAGCAGTCATATGCTTTGTGCACACTTCACTAACATCCGTATAGTATAAAGTAAATATAGTAAGTTTGTCACTTCTATGCTCAGGCCTTCCTATAAGAGATAAATTTTTTTATATTAGAAGGAGGCAAACGAGCAGGCGGGACACCTGACGGGAAGCAATCACGGCCGCCTATGGACACCCGTAAAACCAGAGGAATCGCAGATGCGTTGCCGGAATATGAACATAAGCAATTTCTTTCTTTTGCTTGTTCTACTTGGATTGTTGAATATCACGGGCGCGATGCTCACCGAGAAGCTACGATGTTATGCCTCTGGCCTGGACTGTGACTGGCCCTACGGTTGAGCGAGTGGAGCGGTCACTATAGGATAGGCTAGGCACCCAGTGGCATGGGGTGTCAAAATTTCGTTACAAAGAATATTGGCGCCTTTTGAGATGTCGTTTTTTATTTTAATTCTTGCACTGTTAGGGCCTGTGCTTCTTGCTGTAATTTCACCAGATTAATTACTTACAGCAATGAAAAACAATAATTTAATCAGGTATTACGGTATTGAGTATCCATCCAGTGATCCAGTCACATTCTGGGCCAAAATCTTGCAGCCAGGCAGCAGATTGGGCGCGATCGGCAGGCCATTACACAGCTTTAAATGCACTTACCTATGTTAATAAAACAATAAGGAGTGCTTGAGACTGATTAGTGGCTGAGATCCAGCAATCTTGACATTTGTTCACATGAAACCAACAACGCCTTAAATTAAACACTACCAACTCAGGTAGGTACCTACTCATGTTAATTTTTAATTTTATTGTACCTTTAAACTAAAAATGGAATTAATGGCATTACATAGAGATGGGCTTTGCTCAGCATGATGATTACAAAACTAGAAAACAGTAATTTAATAGACGACGAAAATAGTTTTGTAAACAACGCTATCTAGCGTCGCTTATTAGAACTAGAGCGCCACCAAGTAGAGATTTTGTATAGCGCACAGAAAGCAGACTCCACGGTTAAAGCATAACACCATTTCAAAGTAGTTTAGCAAACTTTACACAGATGGCGCTTTTCTCACAATATGCGATCGTAATAAATATTTAGAACTTTTTAAGTATTTACTTACCTACCTAAATACTAAAGCACATTTTATTCTTAAAACTATTATTAGGAACATTATTTCATTTTTTAGCATAACACGGTTCAAATTCTTATCGATTTTCGTCCTCTACAGTGCCAATTTAGATGTTTTGATTTTGACACTCAATCAAAATGATACCCTGGTCTCCGATAAAAAAGCTTTCACGGTAATGGATTGACTACTGCAGGCTTTTATCTCGAGTGCTCCAAAGTTCAGCAGACCCAGTCATGTCTGTGAGGTGCTATGTGACGGAACACAGGTGTGTTTGCAGCAGAAATGGACGATGATGAGTTGGCGAACGTAAGTGTTAGAGTTAAGCGTGGCTCAAGATCTATTGTACTCGTATATACCTACAACATACATACATACATACAACATTGACACTGGCAGTACTGGCACAAATTAAACAAAAATAGGTACAGCTCTCATTAACTAGTTAGAATTTATCTATTGATAAACGTGTCACGGTTAGAAAGATAACGAAGGAAATGCTAAATTAAACATGTTTTTTTGTTGTAAATAAAAAGCTTTGTCTGACAAAGGGCTTGGAAAGCTGGTCCTGTCCATCTCGAGGTTTGAGCGCTTTGGTTATACTGTTCATCGTAGTGCTTAATCGAATCGATTATTTGGCAGATCGTTTAAAGAGCTTGTTCTCGCCTAGCTAACTAGGTACCAGCATCTTAACTTTTTTATAAGTAAGTAAGTAGGTAAATTCATCATCATCATCATCATCAGCTCATAAAGTCCTCACTGCTTGGGCACTTCCCTATGGATGGATAGGGAAAACGGGTCATAAACCACCACGCGGGCCCAGTGTGGATTAGTGGTTGTTAACGACTGCTAATGCAGCCGGGACCAATGGCTTTACGTGCCTTCCGAAGCACTGAGGAGCTCGAGGTGATAAATTTTTGGTCACCCATCCGATGAACGGCCTTTGCGAAAGTTGCTTAACCTCCAGAGAAAAAGGACGATCGACTTGAACATCAACCGCGGGAGCGGCATCGTCTTATTAATGTTTATATCAATGTAATATCTTGAAAATACCAATATATAAAGTAAACGCTCTATTTGTTTCAATATACGCCCCCAATTAAGTAAAGGCCCGTCCGGCTTTTACAGAAGCAATCGCAGACCGGGCGTGTTAACCACTGCGCCATCAAGCTCCTCTACATTAATAGCCATTATATACCTGGTCAGGGCAAAAGCCTCCAACATTGAATTAAGTTATCGCTACAATACTTAGATCGGTATTGGCTTAATCACCTCGCTTGCCAAATGCGGGTTAGTGATCACAATCTCGGGCTATGCGTCGAAAAGTTCCAAACACACTTCCTTCACGACCTTCGGCCATCGAAGCGTTATCTTTTTCATACAAGAGAAAATTCACTAATTAGCATACTACTGCACCTGGGGAGAGCCGCAGAAAAAACTACTTAAGCCACCATGATCCAGGACTGTTATAAATAATCACTGGAGTTAACAGCATTTTGAACAAGCTGTCATCATCATCATCAGCTCATTTTATGTCGTCACTGCTGGGGCACGAAGCTTCTCTATGGAAGGATAGGGAGAACGGGCCAGGCGACGCATTGGAAATTTACGTGGTGGGATCTCGATTTTTCCCAACAATTACAAAACATATGAAAGTGATATTTTTATGACATGATTTTTCATTTAATTGACTTCATTTTGCTAGTTGCAGAAACGCGATTTGTCAACTTTTATAACAGAGAAAAAAATATCAAAGTGACTTCTTTTAAAACATAGATTTGCATTTTATTTTACAGGCAAACCAGACCGATTTAAGAATATGCTAATTCATTTTTTTTAAATAATTTGTAGTTTTAATTCGAAGGAAAAAATCAGTTATTCTTAGGGTACGCTCCGTATTAGATTAATTGTTTAGCGGTGCGTCGCCACGCGGGCCCAGTGCGGATTGGTGGTTAATGACTGCTAATTAATTAATTGACGGCTTTCCGAAGCACGGAGGAGCTCGAATTTATAAGTTTTTGGTCACCCATCCGATGAACGGCCTTTGCGTATGTTGCTTAACCTTTGCATTCGCAGAACGAGCGCGTTAACCACTGCGCTATCAAGCTCACCCGAACAATCTGCACCACCAACCAAACCGAGAAAACTCTCAGTTGGTCATCATAGTTTGGAGAACGTTCAATAAGCGTTGCGTTACGGATAAGTTTGGTTGGTAGTAGGTAAGTACCTACAGCTTGTTTAAGATGCTGGTAATTTTGGTCCGGTCGCCAACAGCAAGAAGCGAATCGAAGCCGAACGGATAGAAATAGTGGTTACATCAAAAGATTTGTCAGTGGATTTTTTAATATTTTTACCACTGAAATTTTTGTCATCACATAATTTCACCAACCATGTTATCTCTACACCGCTGGTAGAGAATGCCTCAAGCATTAGGTCCACATTAGGTCCACCATGTAATTTATGTTGCAAAAGTTTCAAATAAATAAATAAATATTTTTTTTATTTTTATTTACTTAGGTAGGTACTTATATTAACAGGTCACATCCAAAATTACATAACAACAATTAAAATTAATATCGAAATATTGAACTAGGGTGCAACCCCAAACAATCAAATAATGGACACAATTTTAAAATATATACATTACATTAGGTACATCAAAAAAAAAGGAGACACTGCATGGAAATAAAATTGAAAACTCTATATTATTATAACTAAATTAAAATTTGTAAGCTGATTATAAGTGGACTATGTTCTTATAAGTTTTTTTTAAAATAAAGTTCTTTGAATTCAAATTATAATGATAATTTTAATTTTATTAGCTGTTATTAAATATTATTTCCTACAAAATGACTTATTGTTTTAGATTGACACATCCCAATATGACTTCCCCAACGTGCTGTGGCACGTCAAGCCCGCCAAGGAGGTCGCCATCAAGACCTCCGCCATGCTTCTCATCGGAGTCTTCGGCATCTTCCTCAATTCTGTCATCCTTCTCATCATTGTGAAGAACAGGTAGATACTCCTATCGGTGTTAGTGGTCGTGGTCCTAAGCCCTCAAATTGGCAGAGGCGTTGATGGCCTAGGGAAGGTACTGAGGTTGATAATAGGTTAAGCCTCCCCTCCCCCTGCAAGCTCTGCCGCGCAATTTAAGAACGCAGTAAAGAACATGTGAACAGTTTCGAGAAAATAGATCGTAATGTCAGCACCTCAAATATCACAATCATAAACACATTAAGTGGTACTTACTGCGTTCATAAATTGTGCGGCAGTGTTCGTTACTGTAGCTACCCAGACGGGAAGAATACATAGATTCCTTTTGGTGCTTTGGCACTAAATTATTGGCATAAGAAACTTTCTCACAATATGTTTCTTGCACTGACATGATTTAACTATAAATATAGGTTGGTCCCGGTTGTAAGACGGTAGTCGTTAGTGCACCACATTGGGCCAGCGCTATTTCTGGTTGAGAAAGGCCTTATCCCTTAGTTTTTCATCATAACTTTTGGGAAGCCTGTGGACGCTAAGTGCCTTACAAATAAACAAAGAATAAGGTCCGAATAGTTATTCCGTGTTTTGTCTCTTTTACTCTAATTTGAAATGACGTTTACGTAACACGGAATAACTATTCCGACCTTATTCCTTGTTTGTTTGTAAGGGGGTAAAAGTTTTACAAAAATATATTGGAAAGGTGTACTTAAAATGTCCTAACTATTTCCAGATGGCTTTGGAGCGCCAGCAACTACCTCATCGCCAACATGGCGTTTATAGATCTGATGACGTTGCTGTTTTGCCCCTGGTTCATGCTGGTCAGAGACTTCTACCAAAATTACGTTCTTAAGAACTTCGGGTGCCAATTCGAGGGCTTTATGCAAGGTAACTCTCTTCATTGAATATTAGCGAGATGCTTCTGTTGCCGAGTGGTAAAGCACTCGGCCCGATATCTTTACGACCTGGGTTATATTTCCTTAACCCTAGAAAGATAATGTGCGCTTCAGAGGCGCAAAACAAATAAATTGCTGTCTTTTTTTTTTACGCGCGTACAAGTTTGTGTTTCGACGCCAACTCAGTCGTCGGTCAACACTCCCGAGAGGCGACCGCTCCTGTTCGGTAAGCACCATAGTTTCAATATTATGGCAACACATTGCGCTCGAAAGGCGCCACTTTGTCGCAACCACTGTACATACATTTGTTTTTTTTAAAGTTTTTTTTGTTTTTGAGACTGAATATTTCATAACTCACTAGTTAGTAAGAGAAAAAACTATAAATGTTGTACATATTTGTAAAAAAATGTACCTCTACAGAAGACATTTTATTTTTGTTGATTTTCGTAAGAGATCTTTAAAATGCCAATTTTTTTATTATAATTAAAAAATAATAACTTAAGTTTGTGTTTTATTTACTTATTAATAATGTAGCATTTCACAAAATTATAAAAAAGTAAAATAATTACTTTAATTTCTATAAAAAATTGATATTGAAAATTTTAGCGCCTCTAAGGCGCATCTTTATCTTTTCAGTATCAAAAAATAACGTTATCTTTCTAGGGTTAAACTGGTATAAATCCATTCTGAGACTAAATTCAAAGTCAAATTCAAATTGTTTATTCGTGATTAACAGGTAAATCATTAGGTCTAATTGTATTGTACTGTATGACATTGTGGAAATTCAAACTTTTACATAATTACCTGATGTAAATTTTTTACTTAGATTTTTAATTTTGTTTTTTTACATGTTGTGGTTGTATTCTATTTTTTGTGTTTATTTGTAATGGAAAGTGTTCTGCTATGATAGGGCATTTTCCAATATTTTCGACGCGGGAGAAAAGAGCTGGACACTTGCTGAGTTTCTTGCCGGTTCTTCTCAGTACAAGATCTCCCGCCCAGAGTAAACTTACAAACCGATGGCATAGTGATATTCACAAGAGCTACTTGTAGCCTAAACTGAATAAATGATTTTGAATTTTGAATTGATTATTAAGGTTTCACTGCGATTTTATCGGCATACGAAAAATATAAAATAATTAGGAGTAGGTACAATAGAAATAAATAAACATCATCAAAAGGCCAAATAAATATAAGTATAATCACAATGATTCACAACTGTAATGTCATTACTCCATGGTCATTTGAGAGAATAAAATGATTAAAATTTAAATCATAAAACAAAATAAGTAAATATTACGAAATTAAATGTCGATATGGAATACCTACATGTCTTTACAGCAACATCTATAGTTACTTATTTTTAACCCAGAATCTAAACCCACTGAATGATGTGACTTCAAGGGTCTTGACCAAACAGACGATTAAGCAAAACTAACTTAGTAATCTTCCGCTTATTTTTCTAGCTTCCCTCCTACTAGCGAGTGTGGGTGCGGTGATGCTTGTGTCATATGACCGGCTGGCTGCAGCAGCCTTGACTGCGGACGCGAGGGTCACGAAGGCGTACGTGCCCAGATTGATCGTGGCAGTGTGGTTCACGTCAACGGCTTTGTCTCTGCCATGGATAGTGAACAGGAAGTACACGGTAACTGTCAAGTATATTGTTATAAAACGCAATCAGCAACACAGAAACGAATGGCCTTACATGAAGAAACCTATGCTCAGCTGTGGGTGGACACGGACTGAAAATGAAAATAATCGTTAAACTTGGTTTATTCTTACAGGAGAGGCAATGGAAGAATTACCTTGAAACGTACTGCGTGGAAGACGTCATGGTACTCGGCATCTACTGGCACTTTACACTGTCCCTTCTAGTTTGGATTCCACTTGGCTTAATGGTCTTTACTGTAAGTAGGTACCAGGTACAACGATTTGCATTATTAAAAAAAAAAATCTTCATTTTGTCTACTCTAGCAACACTGGTCTTGGCCAGCCAAGATAGTGCAGCGTTAGGTTATTTTTTTTAAATTTTTATTATTAATTTATCTTTGTTGTTTTTTCTGTATTTTTTTGTTTTTTGTTGTGACGTCACCGATTAGGCCCCTCCAGAGTACCAGCGTTGCAGCGGCCTCATGTCGTTGTAGCATGTGTTGAGGCTGGGGCCTAGTTGGCCACACTTTGTCTCCTGTTTTTTTTATTGTGAAAGTACCTTGTTTTTCAATACATATATTTTATTTAACTTTTTGTAAATGTAAATAGTTTTTGTTGTACAACAGTGTGCCAATAAATGTATTTCTTTTCTTCTTCTTCTTCTTCTTCTTATTTTATGTCCCCACTGCTGAAGCACGAGCCTCTCTATGGATGGAGACACCAAAAGGAGAATAGGTCATACACCACCGCTTGGGCCCACTGCGTATTAGTGGTTGTTAACGACTGCTGATGCAGCGGGGACCAACGGCTTTGCGTGCACGTGATAGCTCGAGATGACAACTTTTATTTCACTTAATTTGATGACTGGCTTTTGAGAAATTTGCTTAACTTCAGCACTTGTAGACCGAGTGCAGTTATCACTGCGCCATCGAGCTCCTCGTCACCGCTAGTATCATTCATTGCTAGGTAACGTCGCTCGCTCAACGCTAGCAAACTCTTTAACCGACTTTAAATTGATCTTTTTCGTTCAAAGTACGGTACAATCATGTGGAAGTTGGAGTGGAGTGCTCGCAAGCTGGCCCAGCGCGGTGGTGGGAGGGCGGTGAACAAGGCTAAGCGTCGAGCTATGAGGATCACAGCGTGCGTGCTGCTAGCCTCCGTCGTCTGCAGGATACCCTACACTGTACTGATATACTGGAGGAATCGGTTGAGCAATGATATCAACTCGGTAAGTAAAACTGCTACGTTTTTTATGGGGAAAAAGGCGGCAATCGAGCAGGTGAGCCACTGACTGGAAGTGGTCATCGCCGCACATGGACATCTGCAGCATCTGGGGCATCATCAGTATATGTGTTACTATCTACACGCTTCTTAAAGAACCTCAAGTTATGGCGCACGGGTAACAGCGCTAAAGGTGGACCGTTTTACATCCAACATATCTGCGGAAGAAATGTAAGTTAATTATGATCGTCCCACTGATGTGCTTATGCCTCCAATGGACAATACGCATAAAAGATCGCATCATTATGGATGATGTGGACGATGCTGGAGAGATGCGGGTTGGTGGGTATAACAACTATTATCTCGAGACCAACGCTGCCGCGCTAACAGTAAGAGCAGCAAGTCGATTTTTTTCAAAAATGAGTTAAGTACATATCCTGGATCGCCACGTAATGCTCTATAAACTGGTCTGACTCTCGTTTTTCTAGCTTCACTGGAACCTAAAAATACCATTAAGCATAACAGCAGTAAGTCAATGAAATGATTTTTTTTTCTTATCATAAAAGCAGGAATTATACTTACTCCACGGTAATTAGTGTACCTCCGACATCTTTCTTCTATTTTGCTAATAATAAAAACAGTAAGTGAACATACTGTTGTGTTAATGAGCTTAATCAAAAACCTTTAACTATTGGATACTTAGAATTTCAGCAGTAATCACACTTACTGCTTTTATGTCAACTATACTTTGCAAGCTGGTTTACCTTATCTCCTAAGTTTATAAGCAGTAGCCCCACGTACTGCTGTTACGATAGGCATTTTTTTACTACTTTTTTCACTATCTCACTAATAATATCAGCAGCAAGTACAGAAACTAGTAATAAAATAGTGATATGAATGGATAATTGTTGCGCCCAAAACAAAAATTAGGCTCTTTTCAGTTTCTCGATCATCATCTCAGCCAAAAGATGTCCACTGCTGAACAAAGGTCTCCCCCAAGGATTTCCACAACGACCAGTTTTGTGCGGCTCGCATCCAGCGACTTCTCGCGACCTTTACCAGATTGTCGGTCCACTTTGTTGGAGGCCTGCCTACACTGCGCTTTCCGGTACGCGGTCACCACACAAGAACTATTCCGTCCCAGCGGCCATCAGTCCTGCGAGCAATGTGCCCTGCCCACTGCCACTTGAGCTTAGCAACTCTTCGGGCTATGTCGGTTACCTTTGTTCTTCTGCGGATCTCCTCATTTCTGATTCGATCACGCAGAGAAACCCCGAGCATAGCCCTCTCCATTGCTCTTTGAGTGACCTTGAGCCTTTTTATGAAGCCCATAGTGAGCGACCACGTTTCAGTCCCGTATGTCATCAACGGCAACACGCACTAGACAAAAACTTTCGTCTTGAGACACTGCGGTATATCGGACAAGGAGATATTTCGTAGCTTACCGAACGCTGCCCAGCCTAATTGGATTCGACGATTAACCTCTTTGCCGAAGTTGGACCTACCTAGCTGGACCGTTTGTCCCAGGTAAACATAATCGTCCACAACATCAAGAGCAGAGTCCCCAACTTTCAGAGAAGTGGGTACGACACGTGAGTTCGACATAACTTTCGTCTTCTCCATGTTCATTTTAAGACCCACTTGTTGAGAGACTCTGTTGAGGTCACCTAGCATTGTGCCGAGGTCTTCCAGGGTCTCAGCCATGATCACTATATCGTCAGCAAATCGAAGGTGAGTGATGACGCCGTTGACGTTGATGCCGAGTCCTTTCCAGTCCAGAAGCTTGAATACATCTTCCAGTGCAGCAGTGAACAGTTTCAGAGATATCACATCTCCCTGTCTCACTCCTCGCTGCAACTGGATAGGTTTCGAGCTCTGGTCCTGAAGACGGACTGACATAGTGGCACTTGCATAGAAACATTTCAACACTTCGATGTACCGGTAGTTAATTTGGCACCGCTGGAGAGACTGTAGTACGGCCCATGTTACAATCGAATTGGAGGCTTTTTCATAGTCCACAAACGCTAAGCAAAGAGGCTGGTTATCGGAAACCGGCTTGTTCGATAGGCTGGAAGTCATCAAACTTGCGTGCGAGCCGATTCGTTATGACTCTCGAAAACAGCTTGTAGACGTGGCTTAAAAGTGAGATGGGCCTGTAGCTCTTCAGCAGGGTTTTGTCGCCCTCTTTGAAGAACAGTACCACCATACCTTCGTGCCACGTCTCTGGTGTTCTGCCCCCTAGTACGACGGAATTAAATAGCTTCGGAAGTTCTACGAGTACCGGTCTTCCGCCTGCTTTCAGAAGCTCGGCCGTAATTCCGTCAGCACCTGGTGCCCTGCCGTTTTTGAGCTGTTTAAGAGTTACTAATCTCGTACAGGCTGATGTCCGGGATGTCTTCGGTATAGCTTGGCTCTAGGGTTTCAGTTTCTTGGTGTTCATTATCAATAGCCAGCATATAAATGCAATAAAAATTACCCTAAAATACTTTGAGCCTGGTCAGACTTTTATCTCAGCCGACAGCTTCCACCACCAGGTTGAACAAGCTATGTAAAGGAAACAAAAAGTGTATGATTTTTCAGATTTTGTCGATTCAGTACAGCAAGCGAATTCTAAAAAGTGTTTCGTAAAATCAATGGAAGTCGGTGATTTTTTCAATGCACTGACTTATCTTCGCACCACAAGATACGTCGAAGTGAACCAAGAGTTTACCTTAAAAATATAATGGTGAAAATAGCAAATCGGGGCGAGTACCAGCTCAAATATAAGCTTAATCTTAGCGCGGAAGAAGAACAATGTTTGGAGTTTCTAGAAACAAAAATTTTTAAACATCATATTTTTCCGGAATATAAAAAAGGTATCTCCTAGCTAGAGAAATACATAAAATAATAATAATAATAATTAAAAAAAGTGGCAACCTAGGTGAAGTTTTTTATAAAATTTTATATTATGTATATGTTTTTATATAAAAAATCTTTAGATATATATTTAATAAAAAGGATGGTACGGTCGACATTTGTCGGGCATGCCGCCGTCCCGGGGAATCACTCACATTACACAGCACATTATCTCCGGTTGTTCTCATCTTGCTAACGGCGAGTATTTGCACAGACATAACCTGGTAGCTAGGATTATTCACCAGCAACTTGCTCTTCTATACGGTCTTGTGGACTTTGAAGTGCCGTACTACAGGTACACACCTGCGCCGGTTCTCGAAAACGGCCGTGCCACGCTCTATTGGGATCGAGCTGTCATCACGGACAGGACTATTTTAGCTAATAGGCCTGATATCGTGCTGATAGATCGATCGCAACGCCGGGCAGTGCTTGTCGATGTCACCATCCCACATGACGAGAACCTTGTAAAGGCCGAGAAGGACAAGGTCAGCAAGTACCTTGACTTGGCTCACGAGGTAACCGCCATGTGGTATATTGACTCGACAATCATTGTGCCGATAGTCGTGTCTGCGAACGGTCTGGTAGCGAAGAGTCTCGACCAACACCTTAAGAAACTCTCGCTCAATGGTTGAATCAAGGGTCAGATACAGAAGGCGGTACTCCTGGACACGGCGCGAATAGTCCGAAGGTTCCTGTCTCTGCAGCCCTAACCACCGGCAGCATGAGCCCTGCCCTGTTGCCGGCGGTACCCTAGGCTAGGTTTTTTATAATATTTTTATGTTTTGTATGTGCTTTTGTATTTTACTTTTATATTAATATTATAACAAACCTAGGCTAAGAAAAAAAAGAAATAAAGAGATAATAATAATACATATTTTATTGTTATTTAATATATTCTAAGTTTATTGTGTCTGTTATTTTGATAGGAAGTTTTGAACATTAAAGTTTTGATTGTTGTAATTATTAAACATACCTATAATCTTTTATTTATTACTCATCGCTACAATTTCAACAAGCACAAACACTCATTAAAACTCAGTCAGTTTCACTTCATATCAAACAAAAACAAGAAATAAATACATTTATGTATAAAATATAGTGAGTTAAATACAAAAAACTAAAACAAAAATGCTTTAGAAATTAAACGGTATTTACTTTAATTACATACTTTCAGAGCCTTGTAGAAAAAAACCTATACGTAATTTACTACATTTCAAGGTATGTATAGATTTCTCACTATATGATCTTTTAAATTATATATAATTATTAAAACTATTTAGCTAACATCTTAGTTTTTTTTGACCCCAAAGTGACACGTAATTTCATACAAATTATAGATATCCTATGTATGGAATACTTAGCATTAAAGCAGTAACTATAGTACTTACTGCGGTTATTCTAAGCAATTAGTACAAATAAATTTAACTCGTACTAGCACTAATAGGAGTTTTCGTCAATTAAATATATTATAATAAATAAATAGCAATTATTAAGTATGTATCATGAAAGAACTCCATTTAAGCTACATATTGAAAAAATCAGACCTACTAAAACTTATAAGCTAAAGAAGTGGTAAGTAAAAATTTAATCGAAATCTTTTACCGCCATTTTCTCAACTTTGACATTTCTGACTTACTGCTCTTACCCTTAGCGCGGCAGAACGGCTTACATGATTTCCGAAGCTCGAAGGAGATCCGATCCGATCCGAACCCCTGGGAGAATCTAGTAGGGCACGGGGACACGCACTAGTGCGTGCTGATGCCGTTCCCTCTAGGAAACCGTTTATCACGGCTTGAGGAACCCTTTAAGTTTCTCGCCGCCCCCAAAAAAGCCCGTTTGAGGCAATCAGCAAACTATCTCCAAAACAAAATTAAGGAGATTAAGATGTTTCCGTTTAGTCACCCATCCGGTAATCTGGCATTACAAATGTTACTTAAGGCGACGCATCGCTAAACAATAAATCTCATACGTTTTGATACGAGCGTTTGCGCCCCGTACCATAAGAAAAACTGTTTTTTTTTCCTTCAAATTAAAACTACAAATTATTAATTATTGAATGGGCGCCTTTGGCTTTCAAAGTAAAAAGTAAATAGTGTTGAATAATTTCGGCGGGCTGGTTAGAACCACGATAGCTCAATTGGAAGAGCACCTGACCCGGTATGTCAGAAGGGTGCAGGTTCAAACCCTGCTCGTGGAAATTTTTTCAACATTTGTGTTTTTGTAATTTGTTCGCAACAAAATTTGCGTTAAAAATTATATAAACATTTACTACAAATTATTTCAAAAAAATGAACTACAATTTTAAAGTGTGTGCTAAGACCAATCTACTAAGAAAATTTTGATGCTTAAATCGGTCTGGTTAGCCTGTAAAATGTGAATCTATGTTTTAAAAGAGGTTACTTTGGTATTTTTTTCTCTGTTATAAAAGTTGAAAAATCGTGTTTCTGCAACTAACAAAATGAAGTCAATTAAATGAAAAATCATGTCATCAAATATCACTTTCATATGTTTTGTAATTGTTGAGAAAAATCAAGATCCCCGCCACGTAAATTACCAATGCGTCGTCTTAACTTGCAAGTTTAAACGTTGCTCCATTGTGTTTGACAGATAAATTTAATTACATCCTGTCAATCTGAATCAGTTATTATACCACAATTACAATATGGTATTACTACTTACGCCCGTTCCCAGTAACCTATCTATCTGTTGTTTTGCTTACTACAGATAAAAATTTGACATAAGCTCCATACAAATTATGTCAAATTTCTAACTCCAGTAAGCAAAACAACAGACAGATAGAATATACGGAACATAAGGATACGGAATATAAGGAACGGGCGTTACTTGATATTATTGTGAGATATCTACCATTGCAGGTTGAAGGCAGCTACGACGCTATGTGGTTCGCAGCCAACTACTTGATGTACACCAACAGCGCCATCAACCCCCTCATCTACGGCTTCACCAACTACAGATTCAGAAAGGCCATGGACAGAACCACGGGGGTTGCTATGTTTAAATTTGGCTCTTGGTGCTGCGTGTGTACTATGGTGAGATTATAATCAAGAAGCTTTTATTATGGACTAGCGGCCGCTCGCGGTTTCACCCGCGTGGTTCCCGTTCCCGTGGGAGTATCGGGATAAAAAGTATTCTGTTTTAATCCAGGTTATAAACTATCTGTATGTCAAATTTCATCTAAATCCATTTAGTAGTTTTTACGTGAAAGAGTAACAAACATCTGTCTATGCTTACAAACTTTCGCGTTTATAATATTATTAGAATGTACCAACATCTACATTATGGTTATGTTTTCTATAGTTTCAGCGATTTTTTTTTTTAAATTTATGTTTTGGATAAACACTTGGCATTAATTTCGGCTGATGTTAAGTGATGATAAGGACGAAGATGAAAGCGTACTTCACCCGGAACCTCAACTACTGAGGCACTGGCTATCTTATCTCTAGCTGCCGGAATACAACAATGCTACTACAAACATTGATGTTATAGCGACATATTTAGATAAGATGGTGGTAGCTAGGCGGACAAATTAGCCCTACCACCAACCAAACCGAGTACACAAACATGTACCCCCCGCTGGGAATCGAACCCGGGACCTCTGGGTCTAAACCGGTGATCTTAGCCACTAGACCACAGAGGCGGTTAAAAATATTATATTTTTATTGAGTTTAATTAATAATTGTTTTATCCTGATGTTTTACTTAATAATGATTTTACCTTATTCAGTTTCTCAGTGTCCTGACACAGGGAGTCTGAAAAAAGAGTTCGAAACTTCAGGATAAAATAATATGAAAAAGAGTGTTCCATTACAATCTAGTAAAGTGAAAGTCACGACATTAGATAGATTGTGTAGATTTTATTGCACATTTTCCAATATTCAACAATATTCTAAAATTCTTATTTTACATATATATCAAATCTGAAAGCTAATAGTAGTTACACATGAGACAAATTATCTTTTTTAAGCATTACCTACTTTCCGCTTCAATGTTTTTTCTCATATCAACTCAAATTTCATAAAAATCATAAATTAACAATAACTCAATTTGTTAATAATAAAATACTTATCCAATCTCTATGTTAACGCAAATCTTTAGAAAACATCAATGTTTGTTACTTAAATTGACTATATTAAGTAACAAATTATGTTACCCACACTTTTTATCTGATAATGGTTAAAAAAAAAGAATGAAAAAATGACCTGATTAATCCTTTAGTATGCTGAAAGACAATACTTTGTTAAATACAATTTCGATTACACCAGTTCTAAAAGTTTTCAACACTATTCCGATGTAAGTTTAATGAAAGCACCCAAACTTATTATCTTTAATAAGTTTTAAATAAAAAGTGCCTGCAAAATTCTAATAGTCAATTATTTCCATAATTAAAGTATTGCAGGGCCCGACAGGGTCCTTAATGCACTATTTTACATTTTTTTACAACACCTTATTAAAACACATAAGATTGGCAATAAAATATTGAGTATTGAGTATTTCAGTGCCAATTCTGATATTATGTTTACAGTTCAAAAAGAGGCGAGAGCTACCCGTAGAGAAGGAATCAGGAAAGATCTTCGTCATAGAGAGCACACCGCGACCAGACAAGAAGCTAGCGCACGTTATCAAAAACATTCTTCGGGTCAATAAGGACACCCTCGACTTCAGTATCAAGATCGATGAAGTAACGAAGCCGACCAAAATCACTCCCGTTAAAACGGAACTGTAGATTCTTAAAAGCGTTGAACCAATGTCCACGAGCAGTATTTGAAACAGCAACCTCTGACATTCTGATATCATTGGCTCTGTTCGACCTACCAGTAAATACATCAACACTCTACTACTACATAGGCTTACATGTATTTATAAACGAGTAAAAACTTATACTTAGCAAAAGTAAATTACTTAAATAGGTAACAATTTTTCCTCACTAACCGTTCTCACCATGCCGACCCACAAAAGAAATCGGATTCTTTAGCTTTATATCAACTCAACGCAAGATTTTTCAGAGTTTTTTTAAGAATGTTTGCGCTTGTGGAAATTTCTTCAACACTATTCCGAATTGTAATATGTTCGGAACTGTAGAAATATAACCAAAACCAATCAGCTCTTAGATCATCTAAGAAAAACCATAATATATTTTTTTACAACTTTTTAGAAATTATTAACGGGGTTAGTACCATATTTAATTGCTGTCTATAATACGTACGTGATCAGAGTGCCAAGTGTGAGTTTACTGAAATGAAAATTAGTATGGCATTGAAGCAGCGCCTCCTGGCGACATACGAGAACAGTTAAAATGTTGCCATACTATTCTCGTTTTCGTTAACGACATCGAATGGCTAATGAAACTCGCACTAGGCTCTAGGACTGTGCTGAAATTTAAAGTAGATACTCAAACACAACAAAAAACAGTAATAAGCTCGTATAAAATTACAGGAACAATTCTAAAGTACAATAAAAAAATTGCATTTCTGAATTCAGTATTATTTTCTTTATAATTTTACTAAGTGAACACATTTAATAATGTTATTGTATAACATAATTTTGAAAGCGAATTGTTAATGAAGGAGCTAACTTTTTTTAAGTTATCTTTATTTTCAAAGTGACTTGCACTACACAACTTTTTCCAGTATGTACGCAAGATTTCTAGAATCTTGAATAAATGGCTGTGTTTCTAAAGTTTTTCATGTTGTTAGTTTATATATTATACTAGGCTGTCTTTTATTTAACGTCTTTGTGATTAAAACTATGTGATCTCCTAAACGTTCTTTCTTTTATTCTCCATTGCAGTCTGTGGTGTCCAATTGTCTTGTCAAGTCTTGAATTTTAACTTCAAGCGTCGGTCTCATCTCGGGCTCCACTCTCAGTATGTTTGCTGCCTCCTGAAGTAGTGTCATGCTTTCCATAAGTTGATCCTGTTGACAAAAAAAGCATATTCATTGACTCAAATCTTTCTAAAAGTAAAGTGATCGAAATGGTTTTTTGTTCAATAATGTTATTTAACTCGACAACTCGGCTAACAATCTTTTTTAATGTTAATCTAATTTAAATTGACTTTCCTACACAAAAGTGTAGTGGTACAAAAATAGTTCTACTCTGTCGGGTACTGAAGATAAAATTAGATTTAAGGTTAAAATTGAAAAAAAAAAACAGTTCACGCGTTTATTCTCGTAGGTACAGTTAGGAAATGAGGTTAGGAACGAAAGAAGCCGTACCATGTAATAATATCTTTACTGAAAGTTGATTTGTAGTACACATCGAAGATTATTTTGTTGATTACCTAAAGTTACAGAGTATGCAGCTACTTTTATAGCTGATTATAGACGAGTTTCAAATCAAAAAATCAAAATCAAAATCATTTATTTCTGTACCAAAAACCATTTTACAAAAGGCAGTGATTGACTCCTCCTATTAGGTGCATAGTGCCCCTGTACCAAAAAGGAGTCGCTCTTCCTTAAATACATTTTTATTTGCGGTACATTATACGAAGGATCTACTTAAACTGAACTAATTATTGAATTGAGTGTGTATGAGCGTGTGTGTGAGGGTGTGTATGCGTATGTGAGGTTGTGTGTGCATGATGGTGAGGGTGTGTGTGTGAGGGTTCACAATCTCCACCAGTTTATTTTGCATTTATTTGCATTAGTTTATTTTGCATATCTAAGCCTGACGCAAGGAACTCATTGTCGTCCTCGGGTATCTCAAAAGGCTTATCAAATAAGCAATAGCACATGGGAACATAACGCACTACACGGGCCCAGTGGTATATCGTTTACACTCTCGACAATAAGACAAGGCGAGTTCACTGGGCACCTAGTGTGAGTTTTGTCTGCTATCCGTATTCATTCGATAACGTTTAGGAAAACGAAAATTAGTATGGGATTGTAGCAGCGCCTCCTGGCGGCCTACGAGAAGAGTTAAAATTTTGCCATACAAACTCTCGTTTTCGTTAACGTGGTCAATTTGCGAACGAAATTCGCACTAGGCACTGTACATGGATTGTGTACGTCGATCATAAAAAACACTAGGTGAGCAAACGATAAGAATCGATGCACTGCGGTATCATCCTGTCTTGCTCGAGAGTCAGTTATCCTAAAACATCAAATCTATCTCTACTGGCATTGCTCCAATAAAATAAAAACATGACTGTGTTTCCTATAGGTCTCGAAAATCTGATTTAATCACCACGCTTGCTAAATGCAAGTTATTATTACAAACCGGAGATATGTATTGAAAATCGAAAACAAACTTTGTTTTGAAACCAAGATCAACGCATATCACCACTATTAGTAATATTTTAGTAACAATAGGTATATCAAATTGATGTATTATTATTTGACACAATACAGACAAAACAGATACGATTGTGAAAGGATTAACTAAATTTGAAAATTAAGTGCACACTACACTTACTTGAGCCAACTCTTTAGTGATCTTGCCAGTCTCGAATTCCCTTTTCGTCTGGACCGCCAAAGCCGCTTGTAAGTCCAGGAGCAGTGTGCCTCGGAACCGTGACCATCCTGGCTCGAGCTGGTCTGCCAACTCGAGAAGGTCGTAGCACAGCTCTAACTTACGCTTCAGCAGGTGATCTGACAACTCTGAAGAGGAAAATAAGAAGTTAATGTCTCGTATAAGGACATCAAATATTTATGTACACCAAACTGTGAAGAAGCAACATGCAGGTTTTCTGGGTGAGGCACTATCCTGCTCCACTACTAACTGTTACTGCTATCTAGACTCCAATTATGTTAAACACAAGGTATAGTGGAGTCAATTCCATATTTTATTTTATTTTTTTGTCTGTTTATTTGTGATGGAAAGTGTCCTTTTATGATGGGGCACTTTCCAATATTTTTGACGCTGTAAGGGAGAAAAGAGCTGGACACTTGCTGAGTTTCTTGCCGGTTCTTCTCAGTACAAGATCTCCCGCCTAGAGTAGATAGACTTACAAACCGATGGCATAAAATGACGTTCATAATAACTATTTGTAGCCTAAACTGAATAAATGATTTTAAATTTTTATTTTTTTTTAAATTTTGAATTGCCTCCTCCCACAGTACGATGCAACCCTTAGCGTGATTTTAAGTGTATTTCGGAGCCTATCATACCCGATTCTCTAACAGTCACAGTGTTGGTTTCAAGGAAAGATATTGTATTCAGTGGTTAGTTCTTAGGGCTTGTTTTTCTAAGTATGTTCGCTTGGGTATCTTTCACTCTTTCAAGTCTCCGTGATTTTATTAGCATAAATTGTGTTCCGTCTGTAAAATAACAGGTTTCTAAGTAGCAGATTCGGGATGGCATACCACCTTTCATTTTTGGCCTTACTGTCACTAAACTTGCATTCAGTGACATGAGTACTATAGTAACTGTTATAATTTGCACATCCAAATATTTATACATTTTGACATCTCGAGCTACCGAATAGATTACTGACTCTCAATTATTAAATTATTGATTCGCACTTATTGATTGACTTGTCCTCATATATCACCTTTGAGCCCTTGACATATTTGGCAGGTATCAGTCAGCTGTAAATCTGTTACTAACAGCTTTCATTGATCTTGTTAACTTAGTACTATACTACCTTGCATGTATTATAAAAAAATGGTTATGGCCACTTACGTGAACGAAGCTTACAAATGGTATTACATTATTAATTCGGTAGCATGACACGGTGTTCTAATAAAACATTCCATGCAAGCTAGTAACTACAAACTATTTTCAAAAAAATACTTCGATTTGAAGAACGTGCAACTCAATTTTACCTGATAATGCGTATCCTTTAAAGTTTCCATAGATTTGTAAAAGGGCCAGTTTCGCTTGCACCACCAAATGGTTATTCGGATGTAGAGTTTGGCTATATTTTTCAATGAACTCTTCGAAGTCTTTCGGACCGTCCTTTCTCAGTTTCTTCAACTCCTGCGAGAGAGCATTGTTTCCCCAAAACACTTGCCTGCTTAATATAAAGTGATCACAACTTTCACATTTCCATGGTGCAACTTCATCTAAAGGGTTCGACGATATTAACATTGGTCGCTTATCTGTCCCTGCTGCAAAAGGCCCATTACACATTGAACAATAAATACTTCCTAGGTAGGTGCCAAGTTCTGTAGGATCTTTACACCTCTCACAATCACAGTCGAAACATTTGTTAATCCTCAACTGCTTTCTCCTGTCTAGAGTGCCCAATAGAGTTTGCGTATAGGTAGTTGTTATCATTTCTCCCTTAGAAATTGGCACGGTTGCAATAGCTGCGAAGTTATGATCGTCACCCAAATATACATGACGCGTATTAGGTTTGCAACTGTGGTTCATCATTGATGCAGTTATATAAATAGCTCTCAGTCTCCTAGATCCATCGAGACATCGCACGTCAAACGCATTGGTGTCAAATATCGAAGCCACTTTCAATATAGTCTCCTCATCGAAAGATAACCCGAGAACTTGGATGATAAATGTAACTAGGTTAGCTTTTAAGATTACATACAAAGGTGTGCTCATGCGGTCTTCTAAATGTGATTCGAGAGCCATAATGTTTTCAAACTGACGAGGGTTAGAATCCTTCATCAACAGCACTCTAAGAGGAGCTATTACACAATACGCTGCTTCTGATTTGTCAGGCTGTTCGTATTTTATGGTGCACTTGTATTTTCTGTCTGACATAACTTTACATTCAGCTTTGTGGATTTCAGCTTTCTCACATTCTGGTCCACACATCGGCCAGTTGCACGTGGTGCATTTATAAAAGTCGTACACATCTTTCGTCTTCGTCGGTTCCAGTTTCTTTCCACATGACAAACAGTGGGCTGGACAGGACATCTTCGGTCCGACAGCGGCAGGCTTTTCCTTCAAAATCATTTCACCAGTCTTAATGTCTCTTGTGGCTACCATGTGTCTACCCAGTGTGTCTGAAAATTGAACTTTGAAGGCGCAACATTTGAACTTGTGACCTTCCCGCCATCCTAGTTTCTGGTGAGCTTTGGAGCAATAGAAGACTAGTTTGCAGCCTCCACAGGTTTGGTTGGCTGGCTTTTGGCAGACCTCGCAGGCTGGGATCTCTTTCTTAGCGTAGTTCATTTTATAAATGTGGGTTTACACGTCAGAGCTGCGAGCACGGCGTGCGGCCGTCGTGGCGCGATACCAACACAATACTCGTTTTAAATAGATTCTTACAATTAAAACAAGAGAACGGGAGGTGTGCCAACAGAATGATGTATGCGAATATTGGATGCTAATTTCGTTATACAATATAGTTCGGCGGTCGGCGTGACGTTTTCGATTGTTTCTTTTAAAAAAGCGTGGGTATTGATTCTGGAATACATTATTTGTTACGTAATCATCATTATCATTTAAACATCTTACTGCAGGGCTCAGATCTCTCCACATGGATAATAATAGCACATGGGGACACACCGCAGCAACCGCATCTGTGGTCTAGTGGCTAAGACTACCGTTCACTCACCCGGAGGCCCTGGGTTCGCCTCCCAGCGGGGGGTACATGTTTGTGTATGTACTCGGTTTGGTCTGTGGGATGGCTTGTTTGTACGCCTGGCTAGCTATGAGATAAAGGCTATACTTACATACCCTTAAGAAATAAAAAAGGTTGGTGGGTTTGTTGAATATTTATCTTTAGTGTTTAAATCCTATTAATATTATAAACGCGAAAGTTTGTTTGGATGTTTGTTACTCTTTCACGTAAAAACTACTGAATGGATTTGGATGAAATTTGGCATACAGATAGTTTATAACCGGAAATAACACATAGAATACTTTTTATCCCGATATTCCCACGGGAACGGGAACCACGCGGGTGAAACCGGGAACCACGTGGGTGAAACCGCGAGCGGCCACTAGTTAAAATATATTGCCTAGCCGTAAAACATTTAATAGTTTTATTTTACCACACACCCACTAAAGTTTGCAGTTGCTGAAGTTTTTCTTCTTCTTTTCCAAGAGGTTGGTTGGTTGGTGATCACAAACCCGGGCTATGCCTCGAAAAATCCGAACCCAAACACACTTTGCCCGACCTGGGAATTGAACCCGGGACCTTCGGGTATCGGGCCTAGCACTTTGCTACTCGGCCACCGAGGCGATAATATGATGAAAATGCCGTCGTGTGATAACAAACCAGCATACCTAACTAAGCTTTTGGCTGCTTGCAACAACCTTAAAGCAGTACGTTAGCAGTGTTGTTGCAGTACAAAATCGACAGGCGTGTAACGGCATATAAACGCCATCTCTCAAAATTAAAGATGTGTTTTGGAATCAAAGCCAAAGTCAAAAGGGATTTATGGATTTTAGTATACAATTGCAAATCCAACGCTCGGAGCGATGCCACGCATTCCAAATACTTTATAGTAAAGTTATGGATGTAGCGATATGGAGTAGAGTGCCCGTGAATGGAAGCCATAACAAGCGTCTCATTTCACAACTACAATAAGGCCTCTTCCTCACCAGATCGGTGCGTTTTCGTTTCGGTACCGCCTCTGCACCGAATCTGCACACTCTGCTACACACTACTTTAAAGTTTATACTGACACCCCCCACCAACCTTACGGTTATAAAGTTAGGTGTCAGACATTCTTACGCAAGCACAAGGGACCATCTACGTCAGGTCATAACGCCACGACGATCCGGACGTGCTCTTATGACTAGTGTCTCGAGCTAGTTCCCCCGTGGACACGTATTGTCCACTTCCTAATATCCAGATAGGTAACCGGAGCTGTAAGCTCGCTGACTTCTGGTTGCACTAAGAGTAAAACTCGCAGATACCACTGCTCGGGTCGTCAACTCTAAAGTCGACTACCAAATGTCCTCTTTGGTGGCGAAGTTGTAAGCCCGCTCACTTCTTAGTACCCATCCAGGCACCTGATCAATTCCAAAATCCTACGCAGCTGATTCAACCGGAGGCTTTTGCATCTAGCGGGCGCTTCTACTAGTTCTCCAGACTAGGTGCCGGAGATGTTGGAGAACTACTCAATGAAAACCACCGAGCAGAACAACCAACTATGGACAACTCACGTGCCCCGCAGATCCTTTCGCTTCAAGCCCCCTCCGGACCGCTACTCAGACCCGCTTGCTGTGCACGAAATGGAAGCCTGGCCAGACCTCAACCAGGCTGACGAACATTTCCACTTCTACAGCTAACCACACGCCACCACGAGTCCAACCCATGTCCGGGACCTGCCGGAGACGCCCGCGAAGGCATAACCGGCAGGGGGCCTAGGATCCAGAACTCCCGTGGTACCCTTGAAAAGACAGCCGGACCCGTAGTTCCAACTGCCATACCCTACTTATCAGGGTCAGTAGATAGGGACCGAATCTGTACAGATTGTTTATCGACGAGCGCATGTAATCAAATGAGAGTTTTCAGACCGAGTCGTTTCGGTACAGATTTTTTACCGAGCGCATACGCGTAGACCATCAGCAGAGAATCTGTACAGAGTATTCTGCGGAGTCATATTGTTTGTGTGTGTGGATCAGCAGAAGCAGAAGCGGCTAGAAGCGCCTAGCTTTTACCCTTTTAAATGCCTTACAATGCCATACTAATTTTCGTTTCCGTAAACGAAATCGAATTAATACGGATAGTAAACAAAACTGACACTATGCACCCTGTCTATGTCTCTTCTTTCTAAGCACCAACAGCTAAAAGTATTCAATGTCAAAAACTACGTCATCGACACCCGATTTTAATATTTATTTAGGGATATTGTAAAAATTTGTATTTTGTAAAAAAATACAAATGTTTTTTTGAGTGGTAGAGCCACGCTGCGATGCAGCAAGAAATGGGCCCGCTGCGCTCGTCCGGCGTAATACCACCCTCTCGCAGAATATCGGCGTGAAACAACGGCACTCGTTGCTGTTGTGTTTCATCCGGTGAGTGAAAGTACCGGAGGCCCATCTCTCACCCCTCCCCCCTCCCAATTCCTCAACATCCAACTCCTTCCTCAAGGCCACCAACGCATCTGCGATTACTTTGGTTTTGCGGGTGTCTACGGGCGGCGGTGATTACTTTCCATCCGGTGACCCGCCTGCTCGTTTGCCTTCCTTATAACATTAAAAAAAAACAAATGCGGGTTTTGTGCAATAAATATGGTTTATCAAAATAAAGGTTTAAAATAAATGAATTCAACATTGATTGATAAGTCTACAATGGGAAACGTTCTCGGAGAACTGTTTTAAATCGAAGATTAAAACGAACCGGCAAAAGCTCGTATTCTATAGATTTAAGGAAACTTATTTAACCCATTTTTGGTAGGTATTTTAATACTCTACAATAGAGTAAAATATTGCTGTAATGGAATTATCATTATCATCATCATCATCTCAGCCAAAAGACGTCCACTGTTGGACAAAGGCCTTCCCCAAGTATCTCCATAACGACCGGTTTTGCGTGCTTAGCATCCAGCGGCTTCCCGCGACCTTCACCAGATCGTCGGTCCACCTTGTTGGAGGCCTGCCCACACTGTGCCTTCCGGTACGCGGTTGCCACTCAAGGACTAATTATCCCGCCCCAGCGGCCATCAGTCCCACGAGAAATGTAATTATCAAGTTACAATTATTATCAGGAAGATGAACATGAATGCACTCGATAGAAACTCCCGGGAATTGAACCGGGGACCTTCGAGTATCGGGCCGAGCGCTTTGCCACTCCACTACCGAAGCGTTCAACGGAGGCCTTTGCCCAGCAGTGGGACATTTATACGCTGTTTACTTACCGAAGCGTTCATATATCAATGTTTTCTGTACCATCCTTCTGTACGAGTTTGTTTGGCAAAATATTAACTCTTCTCGTATGCCGCCAGGTGGCGCTGCTTCAATGCCATACTAATTTTCGTTTTCGTAAACTCACACTTGGCACTCTGATCACGTATGTATGTATCATAGACAGCAATTAAATATGGTACTAACCCCGGTAATAATATGTAAAAAGTTGTAAAAAAATCGCAGTCGCAATGCAGCGCCTCCTGGCGGCATACGAGAACTGTTAACATTTTGCCATACAAATTCTCGTTTTCGTTAACGTGACGTAACGAATAAAACTCGCACTCCTGCTGCTCAACTTCCCGTGCATGTCGTAAGAGCCGACTAAGGGACAAAGGTACCAAGATGCTCGCACATCAGGCGATCAGCTGGTAACCTGTCACAGGGTTGCCAACCATACTTTAGAATAACGTATCCTATGAGTACGTTATTTTCCATCTCCATACTTTATTCTTTTTAATAAAAATAAAATATGGAAAACACTTTATTTTCGACTAATGCGTGCGTTTGAACGGAATATTCCCGTTGACTTAATTTCTGAACTACTGAATGATACTCAGACTGAAGTTTTTTTTTTTTTTTTTGGAGAGAGACTGCTGATTGCCGAGGGGCATTTTCAGCTTCACCGGGCTTGTTTTAGGGGCGGCGAGGTACGTAAAGGGTACCTCAAGCCGTGTTGAAACGAATCACCTTCGGAGGATTTCTAGAGGGGTACGGCATCGCACACTTAAAAGTGCGCGTCCCCGTGCCCTTCCAGAGTCTCCGAAGGGTTCGGATCGGATCGGGCTGAAGTGAAACGAAATGCAGCGCTTAAATAAATAAATTTGGAAAATACTTTATTTTTTCTTCAAATCCTTTTTTTATACTAGTTAGTGATAGATTTACTTTAATTTCCTGAAAAATAGTTAGCAACCCTGTTATCATATATTGTTTTCTAAAGTTTACGCGAACACTACACATTGAAATGAAACAACTTTTACGGATCTACTCGCGTTTATTTTGCACATTACTTATTTAATGTTTATCCTGACGTTTCGAACCCTTTGCAGGGTCCGTGGTCACAGGGAGACTGAGGTGTTGGTCATCTCATAATTAGTTGGTAGCTTGTATACCCTCATTTAAATTTAATCAGGTGCGTTCCGTTTTACGCAGAAAGAGCTTACAGTATCTTTTGGTCTGGCAGTATGGTGTCGGGGCTGGGATTTAATATTTTGTATGATGGGATCCCAGGCTGGTGGTAGATTCCAACCCATTGTTTGCCCGGTGTACTGCGACTGTGGGCTCTCTTACATCGGGCAAACAAAGAGAAGTATAGGAACCCGTGTTAAAGAACATATAGCCGACGTCAAGCATAGGCGCGAAAATAAGTCTGCAGTATGCGAACATTCCCTAGAGGGGGCCAACCATTACATCAGATTTGATAAACCACAAATACTCGTTAAAGAACAACGATTCATCCCTAGGATGATACGCGAGGCTATTGAAATTAAAAAACATCCTAATTTTAATAGAGAAGATGGTTGGAATCTACCACCAGCCTGGGATCCCATCATACAAAATATTAAATCCCAGCCCCGACACCATACTGCCAGACCAAAAGATACTGTAAGCTCTTTCTGCGTAAAACGGAACGCACCTGATTAAATTTAAATGAGGGTATACAAGCTACCAACTAATTATGAGATGACCAACACCTCAGTCTCCCTGTGACCACGGACCCTGCAAAGGGTTCGAAACGTCAGGATAAACATTAAATAAGTAATGTGCAAAATAAACGCGAGTAGATCCGTAAAAGTTGTTTCATTTCAACCCTGTTATCACTCAGGTCTCACTGAAGTCACTGATGTTATCTATTCCACTTCGGATCCCTACTCTGCCGCGCAATTTATGAACGCAGTAAAGAACGTGTGAACAGTTTCGAGAAAATAGATCGTAATGTCAGCACCTCAAATATCACAATCACAAATACAGTAAGTTGTACTTACTGCGTTATTAAATTGTGCGGCAGTACTTTCATTGTAAATGTGAGGACGAGGTCCCTTACGGCGAGTTTACTCAAAATAGGTGATTTTGATGCTCTTGTCTACCTCTTATTGAGAGAACGTGAGAATATAGTTATCATCACCATCATCAGCTCATTTTATGTCCCCACTGCTGGGGCATGAGCCTTCCCTATGGATAGGGAGAACGAGCCATAAACCCACACGTGGGCCCAGTGCGGATTGGTAGTTGTTAACTGTTAATGCAGCCGGGACCAACGGCTTTACGTGCCTTCCGAAGCAGGGAGGAGCTCGAGTTAATAAAATTTTGGTCACCCATCCGATGACCGGCCTTTGTGTAGGATGCTTAACTTCAGCAGTCGCAGACCGGGCGCGGTAACCACTGCGCTATCTAGCTCTTCGAGGGTATAATATGATACGTGGAATTGAGTTTTCCAAATAGTTTTTACAATAAATCACGTCGAAAAGAAACTTTTTTACACAAACCAAGAGTTTTCCGTTCAACATCTAAATAAAACTGTGGGCCAATATTTTCTTGTTTAACCATTAGTATGACAGCTAACGGTCTGCGCGCACGCATGAGATTCTTTCGCGTTATAAAATTTACAATTTAGTGGCATTTCGCGGTGTTAGTTTAAACTGTGATTTTTTTATTTGGATTAACAAGGTTAGTACTATGTGAATAGTGTGTTAAGTGTGAAGAAATTATCATAATTGAGTGACAATTAATTCGTCTAGATTGCATATCTACATGTCGTAAATATTTACCGGTATTTATTCTATAATGATAATGATATAATCATTTATTGCATTAATCGGTTAGTAACAAAAATCGAAGCTTAAAAAAATCTATGTTAGTATAGTAACAACATAAATTAAAATAAAATTAATATTTTTTTATAATTTAACCATTAATCGTTTTCATAGAACTGTTGAAAACTTAAGGTAAATCTGAGAAATACTTTTTAGTGGAAACTTGATAATTACGGTACCTATGTAAAGAGAGCGGTATTGTTTCATAATGTAGGTCGAGATTCTGGAATCACTATTATTAGACGCGAATATTCATGTAACATGAGACTGATCGTTTATCATGTTCTGGACTTTATCGTGTTGCAGTATGGCTTAAAATTGTTTCTGGAATGTTATCTTTGATGTGTGGTGTACCTACAGTTTTCCCAACACATGCATCGCGAATCGCGATTGAGACTTTGCTACTACTGTGCGATGTAGATATCTACATCATAAGAGTTTTTAAAACTTATATTGGCAATTTATCCTTTATTGTTCTATCAACACAGGATGTATATATTTTTATGTATTGCCAATAGTCAAGTTATTTGGAATATTACCTAACCTAGGCAGAGAAACACCGTGATATCACTAGATGTTTAAAAACTTAAGATAATGCAGAAATAATTTTAAAATAACCTGTCGTTACTCAATGAAGCCTGAAATTGATAAAATATTGTTAAGTAGATATTCACTGCAACTCCCATATGTAGTGGCGCAGAGCTATTTTAGATAATGAGTAAGAATGATACTTGTATATCTTTATGATCTTACACTTAAAATTAACCTTTTTTTAAAATAGGTGAGCTTTTCGCGTCGTCGCGTCCAGCTCATGGACTTTTTTCAACACATTCTTTCTAATTATTGCAGGAAATTTATTTGAACCAATAATAGTTAAGCGTGAAATTTATAATAAAAATAAAAAATAAATAAAAAATATATCTACGAGTCAAACTTTGGTTTAAATTTATGGTTACCCATCCGGCAGGCTTCGCAATCGCAACAATTTGCAATTAAGGCAACGCATCGCTAAACAAATCGCTAAACAATACGGAGCGTTTGCGCCCCGTACCATAAGAAAAACTGTTTTTTTTCTTCTTTCCAATCAAAACTACAAATAAGTTTAAAAAATGAACTAGCATGACTAATCATGTGTGTTAAGACTAATCTACTAAGTAAATTTAGATGCTTAAATCGGTCTGTTTTGCCTGTAAAATGCAAATCTATGTTTTAAAAGAGGTTACTTTGATATTTTTTTCTCTGTTATAAAAGTTATTAAATCGTGTTTCTGCAACTAGCAAAATGAAGTCAATTAAATGAAAAATCATGTCATCAAATATCACTTTCATATGTTTTGTTATTGTTGGGAAAAATCAAGATCCCCGCTACGTAAATTTCCAATGCGTCGCCTTAATCGCTACTAAAACACGGACGTATTACGGAACATAGAACGCTACGACAGCGCCATGAGCGAGCAATTCACGAACTTAATGACGGTGCTCTATAAGCGTTTGAAATATATAGACAATATTTTCATTAGGAAAATATATAGGTACAGTTATTATACATTGTCAACCTAGCATTAATCAATTTGTCTGTCAATATGTGGTAAACGGTGTTGGTGACAATTCTACTAATTTATATGTCATTGTATTAACCATTATGTATTGTCATTGTTTGTTTACCCAAATAAATGGAAAATAAAAAAAAATATATATATTTTTGGAGTCGGTGCCAGCCATCGAAGTTTTTGGAGCCCGTGCCACGCGTTTGTAGTCAAAATTTCATGCTTATGATTGAATGTACTATTATGATTATAATTTTTAGTACCTACGTCGTTAAATGTTTATGTTAAAGTTACCTTGGCCAGCACCGACTCTAAAAATAACAATAATTGTACTTACCTATATATTTTCATAGTGAAATTATTGTCTATAAAAGTCTAACGCTTAATTTTTACTTTTTAGTGCAATTTTATCAGTCTAATTTTTAAGAGTCGGTTTTTTGTTTGTTAAAATTTTTGTTTATTTCTCGCTTTTTAGTGATTCGTTTCGATCTATTTATCAAAAGCGAATATGGGTAGACCTACTAAACGCGCTGCTCGTATGAGGCAGCGCCGTTTAAATGAGTCAAGCGAAGAAAACGAGCAACGCCTATCTCAAAGTAGGAAATCAAAAACTGAGTTCCGGTGCCTGCCTTCTTTTGCTTCGTCATAGTCGCTTAACTATCTCAATCAAGATATTTTATCGCCACCCGTGAAATACTTTTCATTGAGGAGTTCCGATGGCAATCTGTGGTCTTTTTCATCAGTTACACTTTATCAAATGATACTTTCTGAATGCAAATGCTTGATTTACTTCTGAAAATAACAAAATCGCTATAGGTATGCCTACAATATTTGAGGAGTTCTCTCAATTCCTTGAGGATTCCATCATCAGAACTGAACCAATTTTAAATGGGACTACACGGAAAGCACCAGCTTTCAAATAAAGAAAGAATAATCAAAATCGGTTGACCCAGTCGAAAGTTCAGAGGTAACAAACATAAAAAAAACAGTCGAATTGAGAACCTCCTCCTTCGACCGATTGTATCAACCGCAACTAGTTGCAGTCGCGTTGCCATTGTGCAATTAGCAACTGGTTGCTTTTTTCAGTAATAAGCCTGCCAGTATCGTCCTCACTAAATGTTAGCTTAACTTAGCTTTTGCTATCGTCATAAAGAACACGGTTCCTAGTACGAGTTTTAATTTAACTCCTCTCTTATACGACTAGAAGGCGCTGCTGCTTCAATGCAATAAACATTTTCAATTCCTTTTACATGCTCGAACGTTAAAAAAACTCGCACTTACAAGGCACCCTGTGTGCTCTGTATCAATACCACATAAATTCTCTTTGTCGTTAACGTGATCAAAAGTCATATACCTATGTTATGTGTTGAACATGTGCAGGTCAGTAAATGTTTATCTTTTTCTTTATATACTACTAGTGGCCGCTCGCGGTTTCACCCGCGTGGTTCCCGTTCCCATGGGAATATCGGGATAAAAAGTATCCTATGTGTTAATCCAGGTTATAAACTATCTTTATGCCGAATTTCATCCAAATCCATTCAGTAGTTTTTACGTGAAAGAGTAACAAACATCCAAACAAACTTTCGCGTTTATAATATTAGGTCCTTACCTATGAAATTGACGTTTTGTATGAAGATATTTTATAAAATTTTTTTTTTATAGTATCGTTTTTTTAATTTTCTTAGCATCTATTTATGTTAACACTATAAAAATTGTAGAGTAGAGTGTTTGTTTCACTAGCTAAATATAGCAGACATTGAAAAGAAAAAAAAACAAATCCCTTCAAAGCTACAATGAAACAAAGAGACAATTCCGCGAACATAAAAAGTAGTAAATTTAAAAAAAGAATTGGGCGATAAAGACACAAAATTAATAATCATTGTTATTACGAAACCTAAGTAATATAGTCATAATTAAAGGTGTATAATAATATTAAAACCCGGTATTGACTTTTAGAACTTTTAGACCTTTTAATAAGTGAGAAAAAAAAGTCAATTTCATAGGTAAGGACCTAATATTAGTAGGACTAGCGGCCCGTCCCGGCATCACATGGAAGGGTTTTTCTTTTTTAATATAGCCTCAGCGCTAATGTAGCATTCTAATGGTGAAAGAATTTTTCAAATCAGTCAATTAGTTTTTGAGTTTATTCGTTGCAAACATACAAAGCTTTCCTCTTTATAATATTAGTATGATTCGCACTCATCAGACGAACGATCGGAATCTTTAATCAATGTCTTTATTAAGTGCATTGTTAATTAATGTTAAACTAGTGAGAGATGTCTCGTGAGCTGCCAATGCGCAATGGGAGCATTGTTGACGTGTTATAAAGCTTTAACGATTTAGAAATGGAACTGGTATTGCATCACTATGAGAATTATTGTTACCAATTTATTTATGTCACAAGATAAAAATTTTACTAAAAAACCCGACTGCTAAAACAACTATATAAAAAACAATTATAGACTCGTAAAAACCGGACCAACATAAAAAATAATTGTAAAGAGAAAAAACTGAAAAGAAAAAAAACAAGCTCTACGATCATAGAATTCAATTTGAGCAATGTTAAATGCAACGTGTAATATTTCCTTGTCCGATACCTATAATTAAATAATAAAATCTATAATAAATGAGTATTTATAAATACATTGAATATTGATAGTTGTAGCAGAAAGTTATTTTTTATGTTAGTCCGGTTTTTACGAGTATGTCATTGTTTTTATATAGTTGTTTTAGCAGTCGAGTTTTTTTGTTTTATTTTAATAATTTAGCAAATTTCAAACTTTTTACATTTTTTCTTTTTTTTTTTTTTTATTGTTCAAAACAGTTTACAAAAAACAACATACAATACAATAATCCTAACACGGAAACCTTACAAGGTTTATCTGTGTAGGAGAGCCACTTTTGCTTAATACTTATAAAAAAAAAAAATTATGTTACATGCAAACAAGAGTAGGTTAGTTTTTACTAGTATCCTATGATAGATTAACAAGATGATAATTTTGTAAGAAATATTTTTTAAATTTTGATTTGCATTTAGCAATGACCGTGTCCGAGTACAATATTTGAAGGTCATTAGGTAGTTCATTTAGATACGCTGGTATCAAGTAGCTTAATTTTCTACTTCCATGTACATTATTATATTTAGGCAGAACATATTTTTTAAGATACGTTATTTTTCTTAAGTTATCATGTCTTTTATATACATGCAGGTATCTAGTGTCGTTACATTCTGTTAAAATGGAATATTTAATTTTATCAAAAATATTTATGGCGTGACAGTATCGAAACAGTTCTTGGGCGTTATCTTTATATTTGTTTAATATATGTTTAGGAACAATTATTTTCAATAGTGTGATTTGCAGTTTTAAAATTTCTTCTAAATACGACTTGTACGTTCTTCCATAACTACTCAGGCCGTAACAAACGACAGACTCTGCTAGGGACATGTATAAGAGTCTGAGAATTTTATAAGGAAGCTTATACCTTAATATGGATAGTCTGCTAGCAATCGATCTTAATTTAGCACATACATAGTCTTTATGCGGCCCCCAACAGAATCTCTCGTCGATCACGAGTCCTATATACATGTGCTGCTTTACATTTTCAATGGGTGGACATGAGCAATTGTTAGTTGGGCTGTGCATGCAAAAGTGAGTATGGGCCACAACAGTGGGTGCAATGTCGGCTTTATTGTGCGAAGTATGAATATGCAATAACTTAGTTTTTTGAGCGTTCATCACTAATCCAACATCGTGAGCCCATTTACATAAGACATCAAAATTGATTTGAATATTTAGTTCCGCTTCCTTCACACTTTTTGCGGCAGCCACGAGACATGTATCATCAGCGAATTGGTATATTGACCCCGTGCTTATCAGAGTGCACATGTCATTGACGTACAATAAATATTCGGTAGGACCCATTATTGAGCCTTGGGCTGTTCCTTGATGGGTCAATGTCATGTTACTGTACTGATTAGCTATTTTGACTACAGTGTAACGATTGGTGTGGTAGTTTTTAACAAGCTGTAGGATAGGGCCCTGTATACCACATCGAGATAGCTTGTCGAAAAGAATGTCATATTGTAACATATCGAACGCCCGGCTAAAGTCGATAAATATCACCAAAACGTGATATTTGTTGTTTAAGTGGTCATTAATGTCATCTGTAAACTTACGTAGGAGCTGTGTAGTACTTTTGTTTTTCTGAAAACTATATTGGTTTGTGTTAATTATATTATTTTTAGTGAGATATTCATTTATTTGATCACATAAGTAACGTTCTAAAATCTTGTCCAGACATGATAATATTGTAATCGGTCGGTAATTACTGTAATCTGTTTTACTTCCTTTTTTATAAATTGGTCGTATAACGCCTACTTTAAACAATTCCGGATAAATGCCGGTTTCTAAGCAGCAATTTATTAGGTGAGTTATTACATGCACCATTCTCTCCGAGACGTATTTTATGTCACAGACACGTATCCCATCAAATCCGGAGCTCTTTTTAATATTTAGGTTATTTAAGATTAGGCTGATTTTACTTTCATGGGCTTTTTCAATACGAATCGTTCGATCAGGAGTGGTTTCATATAATGAAGGGTCCAATAGCGCAGAGGAACAAATATTAGGTATATTCTGAGTGTTTATTTTGTCAAATTCTGCTGCAAAATTATTCGCTAACTGTGAGGGTTGCAAGTTAAAGGTCTTAAGTAATATATCATCAATACATTTAGTTATTTTACCCGTCAATCTATTAATTATTTGCCATACTTTTCGAGGATTCTTAAAATTTTCTACAATTTCTATTTTAGTTTGCCTGTTTTTAACATATTGAGCGTACTTATTCGTTTTGTTTCTATATTTGTTGTAAAGTAGCCTCTTTTCAGCATTGTGCTCGTCACGACACCATACTTGGAATAGCTCATCGCGTTTGCTACACATCTTTATTAATCGCTGGTCGACCCAACTACAGGATTTACGTTTACTTTGATTCGATTTTACAAAAGAATATTTACATTTATTGTACGCGTCATTAAAATTGTCATGTATATAATTAACAATCGTATTAGGATCTACGTAATTCAGAGGTACATCCCAATCAATATCACTCAATACCGCACGCAGTCTGTGATTATACGAGTAATCAGCTGTTTTGAATCACGCGAGGCTAACGTGCTCCCCCGTTGCCGTTTTAAAGCGCCGAGTATCGCACAGCCAGTTATACAATGGTCGGCCGGGGCGACACTTACAACGGCAGTGCACACATCAAATAACCTCACATTACGGAGAAGAACGTGATCGATGCACGACCTCGCAATGATGTTCCCATACTTCTCAACTCGCGTGTACTTATGCCACATTCTAGACCCAGTTCACTAATTGCATTTAGGTAACGAGTGATTATTGGATTGGATTTTTTTGTGTCTAAATTCATATCTCACATGACGATGTAATAGTGCGTGTGTGAGTATTGAGAAATCAAATCTGACAATTCTTTTATGAATCGCTCTTTGTTTGTGTTCGGTGGTCTGTACACTGCACATAAGATGAGCTTAAAACAATCATCGAACTTAACTTCTCCCGTGACGCATTCAAATTCTTTTAGAACTGTATTGTTTTTAATAAATGAGATGCTATTGTGTACATATAATACGACGCCTCCTCCTTTTCTATTTGATCGTAGCTCTGAGAAGAGAGTGTAATTGGATGATTGAAACATATTTATACAATCAATTTTGATATTGGCCTCTGTTATTAATATAAGATGAATTGTGTGAGTGGAGCTTATAATCGTGTGTTCTAGTAATGCAAAATTTTTAGAAAGAGATGAGATATTTACGTGGTACAATAGTAAGGAATTATTACCTATTGGTAATTTGCTAGTAAATTCATTCCAATTGTTACAGTTGATTTCTAATATATTCGAATTTGTGCAATTCATAAAATATTGAAATATAATTTATACATACTTTAATGCAGTCCGTATATAGTGATACACAGATTAGCTTATTGATACTTAGTGGTGGCGGGATATATGTTATTTTTAATTTTACTTATGTCCTTTTCAGAACGAACTACAAATAGCTTCCCCTTCTCGTTCTTGCGCACCAGAACCGTTCCATTCTTACACCATATGTACGCAAAGAGTTCTTTTAGTTCATTTTTGGATTTCCATAATAAGTACGCTGTTGCTGGAGTCAAAGATTCCCGACAGTAGATTTTTCCTTCTCCTTGCAATCCGACGTCTGCTGGTATAAGCTTCCTTGATTTGGAGGCGTCCAGCCATTGGTCGCGAGATCCGTCATGCAGCAATACCGAGATGACAGGAGCCGTCGGCGCCAGAGATGTGGTAGGACGGCTCTTCTTCTTTCTGTACGCTTTTAGAATATCCTCCGGCCGCACCTCAATCGCTTTTGCAAGGGTTGTAACAATTTCTTTAATGTCTTCTTCCTGGGTTTCTGGTACACCACATATTTCCAGCTGGTTCATAAGCTGATTCTGTTCCATTTGATTAATTCTATTCTCTAACACCTCGCATTTCAGGTTAGCATTGCCAAGGTTATTTCGCAGATCGGTACACTGATTTTCTAAGGCCTTCTTCTCATTACTGAAGTTCTTAAGCTTGGCCTCAAAATCATCAATTTTATCCGAGAAGAATTTAAGTGAACTTTGCAATTCTTCTCTGAGTATGACGTTAACTTCTTTTCGTATCTGGAACATGACCTGTTGGACGATTTGACTGATATTTAATCCACCTTGGAGGTTTATAGACTCTGTATCGGTGTTATCATCTAGCTCTTCCTCTTGGTCAGGCATGATGAATGAGAGGCGTTTAGGCTTTGCAGGTCCTACACAGGCTCTGCACCTCCACTCCACTGCATCCGGAGAAGAAAGCGCGGTCAATTGATCAGCTGATATGGCAGCGCAACTCGCATGTTGCCATTTATTACACTTTGTACATTGTAGACCTGGGATTTTTTTGCTTAGGAGTTTGGAGCATTTAACGCACTTCACCATAATAAGGATTTTTTTTATTTTATTAAAAAGCTATAAAAATATAACTATGTTTTTTGATAATTTTAGATGGTAGGTAGATCGATATATTCGGCGTAAATGCGTTTAGATCGACAGCGTCCGAGCGGGTTCGCAACGCCTGAGCGACTGACCTTTTATTAAGTATATTCCGATTTTTTTCTATAGCCTCTGGAAGCTCGAGCGTGAATCAAACCCACGACCTTTGGATGCTCTGACCGCTGAGCTGGTACTCGGTACTCCACTAGTACCACTCGAGCTTCCTCAGACATCAGATTCGAACCCTTCGGAGAATCTACGCACTTTTAAGTGCATGATGCCGTTCCCTAGAGGGAACGAGGAGGGATTTAAAGTAATTATTAGCGGCCGCTCGCGGTTTACCCGCGTAGTTCCCGTTCCCGTAGGAATATCGGGATAAAAAGTATTCTATGTTTTAATCCAGGTTATAAACTATCTGTATGCCGAACTTCATCCAAATCCATCCATCCGTTGCAGCGGGAAGACGCTGCAACGGATTTAAAGAAGAAAATTTAAAGTTTACATTGTACTTACTGTAAAGTTCATTTCTGTACACTAAACATAGTCTATAAAATTCAAAATTTAAAATTCAAAATCATTTATTCTGTTTGGGCTACATATTGGCTCTTGAATGTCACCATGCCATATCGGTTCGTAAGTCTACACATAGCGGGAGACCTTGTACAGACGCCAGCACATCAAACTATCCAAAACTGTCAAATTTTCAACCGTCATAAAGATCAAAGTCTATTGAGAAAATTTTACAGTTTGTGGTAGGTTGATGTGCAGGCGTGTGTACTGTGAAGAACCAGCAAGAATCTCAGCAAGGGTATTTCTTTCTCCCTTGCAACGTCATAATATTGGAACGTCAAAAATATACTTTAAGTAGGTACCAGTATTGTCAGAGATTGTGCTAAGAAATCGGGAGGTGATCGATCTGTGTACGTCTAATTTTGAGCTCAAGATCATTACACCAATAACAACCACCTTGATCTACAAAGAAGCTTCAACCTAGTGCCAATTGCCAAGGTACTGCGCCTATTTAAATGATAACAACACTATGCCGTTAAAAATAAAGTCTATAATAAATCTACACTCTCATGAACATGTTTTATTTATTACCTTTCAGGTAAAATGGGATCAGAAAATGAGGATACTCCTTACGAGGTAATTTTATTATAACTTCTTATTTTTTTAGAAATAGCGCCATCTTCACGTAATGTATCTTACTTTTCATTTCAAAAACATTATTTGCTTTTTGAGTGCTTAAAGCAGCTGAAAAGCATGCTCTTTCAGTCAAAGTTTACCTTTTACGACTATAGATGGCGTTAGTTACCATGTAAAAACTGTGTACAAAATAGTGCGCAGCAACGCCAGAGGGCAGTGACTGCTCGGAAATTTCTATCGCAAACTAAAAATAACTTTTGTGCAAAGTGCAAGTTGAAGATAATTTGATTTGATTTATTACCTACGCTACGTAAGTGCAGCTCTACTATACGTGTGAGAATGCGATACATCGAGGCAAAGAACGTCAGCTTCAAACATGTACGTATGGAATTATGTTCTATGGTAACATTGTTGAATAGTGGTTATGAGTCATGCTGGGACCTCAATAGGCTTGTAGTTTCTTTTGTTCCTTTTCTATCGTTGTAGGTTGGTATCTAAACTTTTTGGGTTTTTTTTGTATCTACGTCAACAACATCAACTTCACCGCCTTCAACCGCCTCATTTTCATTTCATTTCAAATTTTCGTTTATGTTAATGTGATAGTGATGTTATGTAAAACTCGCACTATGCACCCTGAATTGGTATCCAGCTGCTAAGTTCTTGCTAGTACAGTCAGCAGCGGAATTCGCTAATCACTTTGTTACCATGCCATAAAAAATTTAGTATATACTTAATACAAAAGTTTTTATTATCCTATCACAAAGCAGTATAAATAGTTTATTTATTTATTTAATCTTTATTGCACAATTAAATTAAATAAAGTACAAAAGGCGGACTTAATGCCATATGGCATTCACTACCAGTCGACCTAAGGGCTAGGCAGAAAAATTGGTTACCGGTGCGACATAGTTTAGGGCACAAAACAAATTCGGGTGCTGTAGAAGTTGACAACCCTCTGTTAGATTCTTAAAAACAAATTCGGGTGCTGTAGAAGTTGACAACCCTCTGTTAGATTCTTAAGTTGCTTCGGCAAAGTACTAAACCGTTCAGCGATTTCTGTTGCTGACTGTATGGTTACATCTGTAATTTTTGTACTGGTTTAAAGAAGATCTTATTCACCAGGTCCGTTCTTCCGATGAGCTGGGCCGGTACCTGGTTGCGGCTCGGGACTTGTCTCCTGGGGACCTGATACTGACTGAGAGGCCATTGGTGTTCGGCCCCAAGGCCATGCCAGACCCTGAGGCCTGCATGCCGTGTGTGGGGTGCTACAAGCCGCTCTGCGCTGACGCGGGTGAAAGGTGTTCAAAGTAGGTTGAAACAAGTGATTTCTTATCCAGTACATTAAGAGCGTTTACGCCGCACACTAGCACCGCCAATGAAAAAAAAACATATCTAGTAATTAGAGATAGAAAATCAAATTGTGCTCAACAAACTGTTTGAATGAAGTAATTTAGCATTTTTACGTCACATAATAAACATCTGACATGTTATGGTTTAGTTAAATACGGCGTTATAGTTAAAAGTGGCCGTTTCGTCTTACTAGATATGTTTTTTTTTTTCATTGGCGGCGCTAGTGTGCGGCATAAACGCTCTTAAAGGTACAACCAAACTGTAAGAATGTAATATCTCTTGCTAAGAAGAAAAACTTTTTCAGTCGCTCGACGAGCCAAACATTACCTACATATTTACATTGGACTCGGTTCTGTTTGTGATAAGGTTTGTTTTCAATCCACCTGGTAGCTATAAAAACAATGTAAGTAGCATGTTGTGTTACGACAGTTAATAAATAAGATTGATAACTAGTCTCTCAGTAGATAATTGACAATTAAAGGAGAAGTGCAGTTCTACCTTTGTCTGTTTTTTTTATTGGTTATAGGCAGGCATTTGACTACACCTCACCTGATGTTAAGTGACGGTGCGGTCGAGGATGGAACATGCCTGCCTAGAAATAACCTATTCACTCTGGCCTTAAGAGGTCTAGATTATACCTTTCAGGGTACACACTCGCAGGCTGCGCGTTCCATTCCCTAGCTGTACGCCCTAAGAAAGTTGAACCGAATCGGCTCGTGCGACAAGGTGGCATACTACAACATAGGGATGGAACTCGCGCCTCGCGATCCGATAGCGGAAAGTGGATGGTGGGATTAGGTCGTGCAACTTCTTCGCGCACTCCCCGAAATGAATCCTGTAGAAGACGGACAGACGAGCTACCCTACGCCGATGTTCTAGATTTTGCAGCTTGGCGTCTATCAGGGCAGGGTCACCAATGAGTCTCTTAGCTCGTTTTTCAATCGTGTCTGTATCGCTATTATTATCAGGGTGTGATATAGGTCCAGCAATTTACTTTAGTCATAAGTCTAATACATATGTCGTAAGTGATGACATACGGTATTGAAACGTGGTCACTCACTATGGACCACATAAGAGAGCTCAAAGTCACCCAAAGAGCTAAGGAGTGGGCTATGCTTGGGGTTTCTCTACAAGATTGATTCCGAAACTAGAAGATCCGTAGAAGAACAAAAGTCACCGAAATAGCCCGTTGCTAAGCTCAAGTGACAGTAGGCAGGTCACATCGCTCGCAGGATAGTCGCTGACAGTGGACGTGTTTTGGCTGAGATGACATAAGTAACGTGTCGGTCAGTAGCCTAGTGGTAAAGCGTTAGGCCTGATATCTACCTATTCAATTCTTAGATCAGGCAAAGACAGGCCGCCACATAATTTCTTATCCTCACGTATGGTTAAAGAGTTTGTAAACGCATTCCTAATCGCGTGTAGATCTGATTAAGATAAGACACGGCATCCTCCCTCCAACATCCACACAGTTTATATTGTATAAATAGTCTTGTAAGGTTTAGATAATAATAATAAGTCAGTTACAAAGTAGTCACTGTAAATATACTACATCACATAAACAGAAGCAGTCGTTATTTACCACCGCCATGGAACCCTCCATCGTCATAATCTCCCATACGTCGACCACTTGGAACAAGTCTTTCGGATTTTCGGTACAGCCAAGATTTTTCAAGTGCGGTTGATCTTATTATTAGACTCGTACTTTAATTTTACTTAGACTACCAATTATATGTATTTAAGGTGCGGTTGGCCAGTCTGCTCCGGCAACTGTCCGGGTTTGAGGGACCCTCGACATCACGGTGTGGAGTGCCACATCCTGAGTGCTCGCCCCGACTGTGCGCTGCGTGACATGGGCAACTATTACAGGTGAGAAGTTTTATCGGGTATTACCTTTCTTTGTACATTCATTTTGAGGCACATAGACTGCAGACTGCAGTGCTCAACTTTTTTTTGAGATATTTTTCTTATTGCCTCAAAAGGCATATTCAGCGTTACCGGACTTTTTGGGGGCGGCGAGAAACTTAAAGGGTTTCAAGCCGTGTGAAACGAAACACCGTCATCGTGTCTCAGTTTCCTACTAGATTCTCCAAAGGGTTTGGATCAGTAGCGGAACAACCCGAGGGCGCCTCCAAAGTAGTGGTAGTAGTACTCTGTAAATATGTAGTGGGTTTTAGAGGATCGGGGAGGGGAGTTACAACGGCCGTGGTCACGGTCCACCCGTGACCACGGCCGATGCAACTCAATCGAAACGTCGGGCATAAAGAAGGTATAATAAATACCTTTTACTAATTAGTTTGCGATAATCCCCGTTTAAAATTCTTTGTTAATTATGGAACGCGAAAGTTTACAAGTAGACCACTAATTAATTCATATTTTATTACGTTTTCCAGGCATGATGCCTTACTCCCTTTGAGATGTCTGCTGCTACAGAGTGTCGATCCTGTGAAATGGAAAAAACTCCTGGAAATGCAGTCGCACATGGAATGTCGCATTCCAGGAACCGAAGCATATGAGTAAGCACCAACCTATTAATATTTTATGAATAAATTATAACCTTCAAAAATTTTTATAGAGGCAAACCTCTAAAAATAAGTTTTCAAAGAAAATATTAGTTTGAAATAAGAAACGTATAACTACTAGCAGTAAAATAAACAAATGTTACGCTAATAAACTTCTTTTTTTGTGGTTTCCAGTGACGCCAACGAATTCATAGTCGAGTATCTAATGAACAACTTCATCGTCCAACTCAACGCGGGTACCAAGAAGAAATACTTGCCGGACATATCTACAGCCTTATTACACAAGATCTGTGGTATCATTGATACTAACGCTTTAGAAATTCGTCTCCAACAAGGTGCTGAACTACTATCTTTGTATACAAACACTTGCATTATTGAACACAGTTGTATTCCTAGCACCAAACACACGTTTACACAAAAAGCTAAAAACAAAGAGGATATATTTAAAATCACAGTCAAACTTGTCGTACCTCTTGAGAAAGGCAGTCACATCACTACAATGTACAGCCACGCTTTGTGGGGCACTCAAGCTAGGAGGCAACATTTGAAAAATACTAAATACTTCGCATGTAAATGTCAACGATGCAGCGATCCTACCGAATTGGGTACGTATTTGAGCGCTATGAAATGTCTTGGCGATGGATACGCTTGTGATGGTGTGCATCTACCCGAAGATCCTTTGAACGACGAAACTGAATGGGCGTGTTGTAAATGTAATGTCAAAGTCAATAATTCTCAAGTGAACATGCTGATATCGCAAATGGGCGAAGAAGTCGAGAACGTCCAAATAATGGGAGGTACTCCTATTGCGTTGGAGAATCTTCTTTGTAGATTATCAACTTTCTTGCATCCGAACCATTATCACTTGTATTCGATAAAACATTCCTTAATCCAACTTTATGGGAGACTACCTGCCTATACGTCTGCAGAGATATTAGACAAGAAAATTAAAATGTGCAGAGACTTGATAGTGATAACAAACAAACTAGATCCTGGTAATGCAAGACTTAGCTTGTACAATGCAATTTTGCAGCATGAACTACACACAGCTTTGATTATGAAATCGAAAACAAATAATGGAGGTACACCAAAGTCAGTTAATGAGGTTAACCCTTTGATTGTGGAAGCAAAATTAGCAATCGATAAAGCCTTGGATTCTTTGAAAGATGATCTCGAAGAAACATCCGGTAAAAGACTGTATGAAGTAATTGTGAAGAGCAAAGATGAGTTCAAAAGGTATTGTAAAGGAATAAAAATAACCTTGTAATGTAAATACGTATTTTTTAATAATTTTACACGAAATAAAAAGGTAACTAGACTTAAATACTACTATCACAGTTTTATCTTTGTTTTCCATTATATTTAAGTTTATATCTTGTTTGATGATGAAACTCTTTCGCGTTTCATTTACTTTGAACCATGCCTCTAATATATTTCAATTTAATCACTGTCAATTACTTCTAACGATGATGATGTGTTCATTCAAATTTCGCTAAATTCAAAATAAGGGTACTTCAATTACATCTCTTGATGAGGCATTATGAGTAATGGCAAGTGAGTTTATAGTGACAAAGTAATTCATCTCCATTATTATGATTGACTGATGAAAGTGCTCGCTTACAAAGTAATCAAATCTTTAACTGTTTTGCGAAACAATATGGAATTTAAGTGACACAAACAATGATTTTTTATTAGTATGGCACTAAATTAAATTAAGCTGATTACTAGTTAAGTGATTGAACAATGCGTCGTCCCCATAATATATAACCATTTAGCTACTAGGTTAACACCATAATAAGTTTCTATACACAAAAGTTTACTAACATCCCAAACGTTTTTGGGGATTCAAAGACGACATATTTCGGTTCTAAGGCTTGTTTCCCACGTACCACAACCACACCACACCGTCACGACCCAAGGTGGTCAAGCTGTGGTTACGTGTGAATAGTGTCGCTGCGGCTTCTTGCGGTTGTGTTGTGTTATGTACAAAATGTGGATGTGGTTGCGTTGTCGCTAGTGTTTGCCACATGGCTGGCCGCTAGTTCGCGGTGTAACTCGTGGTCGCGTTGTGGTTGCGACGTGGCTGCGATGTAGTCGGTATCAAACACGCGGTTAATGACGGCAAAATGTGACCCGTGTGAATTCAACTATTAAGTTTAGTAATTCGTATGTACAGTCAACAATAAAAGACACTTCAGTACTTAGTATAAACAAGTAGTTAATCGAACCGGTCCTTATCAATCAGTAAGTACTAAATTGTTCAGTGACTTTCTTTTTTGACCGTACACATATTTTTCTTACATACTGCCTACTTATCAAGAACGTGGATACCAGTTCAAACCGGACCTAGTACTGTCAGAGTTGACGCTGTCAACGATCCATTTCGTGTATCTTGAAACCCGGGTGTAGACTCCAGGCATTTTGGCCCTGGCGCAACCACTGCCCGTGGAGACGACGCCGACGACCACCGAATGCTGTTTGTCTTCGCGAATCATGAGGGGACCGCCGCTGTCAGCCTGTTGAGTAAAGACTTCTTAGTAAAATAATAATGAAATAAAAACTTAAATTGATTTCTATGTGGAATAGTGAGCAGACTATCGCCCGTTCCCTTTATTCTATCTGTCTGTTGTTTTGCTTACTGGAGTTAGAAATTTGACATAATTTGTATGGAGCTTATGTCAAATTTGTATCTATAGTAGGCAAAACGACAGATAGATAGGTTATTGGGAACGGGCGTATACCGGATTGAAATCTAGTGGCCTTGGGTAAGATTCCCAATGAGAGGTACTTATTGTACTCTGCTTGGTTGATGATAGCTCTTGTTCCAATTTACTTACCACTTACCATGTTTCGCAAAAAGACAAACCGCTTCTTGTATATGGTGGGAAAAATTAATTTGAAACATTAATTGTACTTATAAAACTGTCTGTCCATTAATATTTCGTTCTCAAACAAAGATTTTAGAAGTCTTGAGCACAGTTTATTCAGATTTCAGATCAGATGGTTCAGATTTGACTGTAGACTTAGTTAGACTTTAGTCTATACGAATACCTACAGCGTGTAACAAAAAGGTGCGGTAACGAAAAAAATTAAAAGATCCCAAGTGTAGTCGATCTAGATCTTGTATGTGTTGTTCATCATCATCAGCCATATGACGCCCACTGCTGGGCATAGGCCTCCCCCAAGGATCGGTCCTCATGTTGGGGGTTTGCCATAGGTAATCGCCACGCTTGGCAGGTGGGTTGGCGATCGCAGTATGGCCTACTGTTTGAGGGAGGCGCTGCTGTCCGTCTCCTGCAGGCGGTTTCCCTTTGTCGCCTTCTACGACTCCCACGGGAAGATAGGGGGTAATGCTATTCTAAGCCGGCATCACACGGCAAAATTACCAACTGTTACTAAGACATAATTATTAACTTGAACTAGTCATGCAATTGTATATTAAAATGTTTAATAGTGAAGTAAGGCGCGCATAAGCAAGCAGCACTCACAAAATAGTGCAGCAGTGATCATAAAATATGTAAGTACAAAGATGTTACTAAACCACTAGGGCTCTAACTTGTTTATTTTGATGGGGCGTCACTCACAATAGAACAATTCAATTAAAAATCCCAATAACAAATTAAAGTTTTTTTATTTATTCATACCTAGCTCGGCAAATGACTTCACTCCACCTGATGTTAAGTGGAAACGGAGTCCAGACGCAAGGACAACTGGTGCAGCGTGAAAACAACGAAGCATCAGTCACCCTCACCCTGCCGGCCCACAAGGTGCCTCTTCACGCCTCTTTTGAAGGCCCCTTATGTAAAATTTAATTTATAAGATAACATTTTACCAATATATTTTTTTTATTACTAGATTTTTTTATTACTAGAAAAACAATTTTAATAAGTCTTAGAAACTCTGCATACAAAATCTAGATCGGATACACTTTGGAACTTTTCATTTTCACCACACATTTCTGTTACATGTTGTATAAAAACCTACCCAACAAGAGTCTCGGCCTCCACTCTCGTGTCCTGCGCACATCTGAGAGGCCGCCACCTTGATCTTGCTGCCTTGGGACTGGTACCAACTGTTGCACTCTTCGTTAGTCACCACCACTACGCTGGTCTTCTGGAGAATGTTCGGCCTTGACCCTAGAAATATTGAAATTACAACGGTTTACGCAAAAAACTCTTTGAATTATACATACTTACATATTGTACAGTAAGCATTAAATTGATTAAAGTGTAGTAAATGGTCATAAAGATCTGTCCATTTAGACTTGGATTCTTTATTTTTATACGTTTCGGCACTATTATTTTTCATTACAATAAAATCGATTAAAAAATGATCGATTATTTTAATAAAATTAATCGAGTTTGTTTTAACTAAATATGAACTTTTTATTTTTAAATCAGAAACTTTTTATGCTTGAGAAATATGTACTTACTGATCTAGCTAAATACCTGTAGATAGCAGACTTTAAATAACATAAAAATTTAAATAATTGTTTTTGTAACGTCATCTTCAAACTTACTAGATCTAGAAGATTGGTTAAAACTGAAAAACTGAAGTAAATCATACTTAAATAAAGGCTCAAATTAAAACCATTTTCCTGAAATCTATTTTTGGTTAAACCAAAAAAAATTTGTTATTAGTTTAAGAGACTATTGACATAATAAAACAAACCCTACTGAATTAAATATTTATAAAATTTATAAAATACAGTGAAAAAATTAAACGCCCAGGAAGACCCAGGTTCGATTCGTGGCTGGGTCAGGTAGGCGTATAATTTTTTCACTGTATTTTATAAATTTTTTAAATATTTAGTTTAGTTTCAGTGCAGCAATTAGCACTTGAAAATAAAAAGTAAAAAATAAACCTTACTGAGTTTGTTTTACATAAGTGCCTTGACTTATTATCGGCACATGTTAAATCTATCAATTTGTTATTGACTGTTCGACTGACTCTGAAGCCTAATTCCGAGGTCTAGAATGATTAAATCCAAGAGGACCTTGCCAAGTTTCAGAGATTGTTCATGGATTTCATAATAGTCTTGTCTAAGTTGATGGAAGGTCGAATTTTAATATAATTTGTTAAAAATAGTAGTTGTGAATAATGAATGACAATGTAAGGTCTTCCAACAAACTAAACATAATAATATAAGATACGAGTAGATTTTAGAGTTTTAAATAAAATACAAAAACTAAGCAGTTACATTCAGTATACATTTTGTTGTAACTGTGTGGATCGGCGACTAGCTTCTAAGTGCTATATTTTAAAATACCTTCATTTTCTGTTTATGTTTTAAACATGGTTGGAGTAGTTCTCGCTCCTGTCTTCAATGGTGTATAGCCATTGTCATAGTTATAATTATTCATTTCATCATTCATACTCCACAACAGTAGCCAAGCTACTGCTTCTGTTTTCTGGCTACACGTCAACAAGTCTCTAAGTGGGGATCTGAAAACCTGGTCGAGTTTAATGCCAGCAAAACCCAGGTTTGTGCATTCTCTTCATTCTCGTTACCCATTTCGATAGACATCAGCATTTTGGCATGGACCGATGTCCACGTTCCTGGCCGATGCCAGGAACTGAGTCCAAAATGCTACATCGAGAGGCTTATTTTAACTGCCTCCCGTAAGTTGGGTATTCTCAATAAGGTGAGGCGGTTTTTCACTCCCGAGCAGCGCTGTTTGCTGTACAAGACTCAGGTGCGATCGAGTATGGAGTATTGTTTCCATCTATGGGACGGCTCCACTAAATACCTCCTCGATGCACTTGATAGACTGCAAAGGCAAGCGGTACGCATTATTGGAAATGCTGACGTTACAGCCTCTCTTGAGGACCTCCAGCTGCGTAGAGACATTGCTTCTCTCAGTGTCATCTACCGGAATTACTACGGAGAGTGTTCTGAAGAACTTTTTGATCTAATCCCACCCTCTCCTTTCCTCTCCCGGACTACACGTGCTGGTCTTAGGGATCACCATCATACTGTACAGACAATCAGTACTCGTACCCAAACAATTGGCAAGTCGTTTCTCTGTAAGACCATTCGGCTTTTTCTTTGCCGGCGCATGTGTTTCCCAGTTCCTATAGTCCCGGGTCTTCTAAGCGAGCGTGAAACGGCATTTATGCAGGCCGTCATGAATGGGTGCGCATGTTACCGTGCTTGTTTCACGGTGAGAAGCGCTTTCATTGTCTTGGACTGCATGGGCTGCTTACCATCAGACAAGATGTGGTCACTATGACGTGAAAAAAAACACCAGCGACAGGCAAGCTATACGGATCTCATTGTCGATCTCAGCTTTCTTTTAGTCCTCTCTCGCCTACTTTCAATACTAACCTTTAACCCTGTCTTTATAAGTGAATTCCCAGCCAGCCACAGTGGCCAAGCTCTATACCTAGTGTTGGTCGCGGTTCCCTTGTCTTTGTCAGCTCTGTTTCATTTCCTGACACATTTAGAGTACCTAGTTTTCAGTAGCTAATCTGCCTTATAGTCTTTTGGCTTCTGCTTTAGCAGGCAAGCTGGTTGCTTGCCTGCCAAAGCAGAAGCTTTGGGTGCAGAAGCTGGAAGGTGGGGCTTCTTTATCCTTGTCAACTCTATTTCATGTTATAATTGGACAACTGTTTCTCTTACTTACTATATACCAAGTTTTTGCCCTATTGGTGAATCCCAAGCTATCGAATGTGGCCCAGCTGCCATTTTTCGGCTGCTGTAGGCAAGCTGATTGGAGCTTCTTGGTAGTTGTCAGCTCTTTTCCATTTCAGACAAGCTGGCCGGAACTCCCTTGTCCTTCGCAGCTGTTACATTTGGATATCTTTCTCTCTTGCTCACTCTCATACTAACCTTTAGCCCTGTCTTCATTGGTGAATCCCCAACCAGCGACAGTGGCCAAGCTGCCGCTATAGTCTTCGGCCTTGGGTTGCGGCAGGCAGGCTGGTCGCAGTTCCCCTGTCCACCTTAGCTGCCTCAACGTCTTGAGCAAGGCCACGTCATTGGACTTTCTGTAACACCTGGAATGAATAGAACCATACGAAGTTTAGGTAACGTGTTATCTGTAAGTCGCAAGCAACTCCTGGCATACCTAGTGCAGCGGATACTTAAAAGCTAATTATTTTTTTTCCCAAAGAATATTAATAATGTATAATTACCAAGCAGTGGACATCTACCTAGGGAAATGGCACCAGTGATTAACGTTATGTCCATTAATAATTAAAAATAAAACTATAAACTATAACAAATACTAAACTATACTTATATAAAAAAATTGCCCCAAATCATCCTCATCAGGCAGAGGGTGTAAGCTAGCAGCATTACCACGTTGGATAGCAATGCTTGTACGCTGGCCCAAGTAGCTGCTAGCTATGGGGTCCCAGATGGTTTCATATATTTCATAGTCCTGTTTACTTAACCTGGCCAGAAAGCTAAACAATGAGGTGGTGTGGTAATAGCTAGCCTGGCGGACCTGGAACAAGCCCACCAGCCAAACCGAAAACAGTGACATGTACGTACCCTTCGCCGAGAATCAAACCCGAGACCTCTAGGTCTGAAACCAGAACTGTGGTTCAAGTACTAGACCACTGTGGCTAAAGGCTAATAAAATTCAAAAAACTCGTTAAATACCACGTTTATCCTACTAATATTATAAACGCGAAAGTTTGTTTGGATGTTTGTAACTCTTTCACGTAAAAACTACTAAATGGATTTGGGTGAAATTCGGCATACAGATAGTTTATAACCGGGAATAACACATAGAATACTTTTTATCCAGATATTCCCATGGGAACGGGAACCACGCGGGTGGAACCGAGAGCGGCCGCTAGTTATTCATAATAGCCTACATACTGTCCCACTGCTGCACAAAGGGCTCCATCACTGAAACTAAGTCATCGCTATAATAAATTGATGGGTCATCATCAGCTCATTTTATGTCTCCACTGCTGGGGCACGAGCTTTCCCTATAGATGGATAGGGAGAACGGGCCATAAACCACCACGCGGGCCCAGTGCGGATTGGTGGTTGTTAACGACTGCTAATGCAGCCGGGACCAACGGCTTTACGTGCCTTCCGAAGCACGGAGGAGCTCGAGATGATAAAGTTTTGGTCACCCATCCGATGACCGGCCTTTGCGAAAGTTACTTAACCTTAGCAATCGCAGACCGGGCGCGTTAAGCACTGCGCCATCGAGCTCCTCAATTGATGGGTATAATGGCTTAATCACCACGCTTGCCAAATGCCAGTTGGTGATGATAACAAACCCGGGGCTATGCATCGAGAAATCCGAGAGACACTTTGTCCGATTTGGGAATTGAACTCTTTGACAGGAAGAAGTACGAAAGTGAAGAAATGATGTTGAAAGTAGATATGTGTGTAGAAACGAGATCGTTTCGATGTAATGCGAGTTTCAGACTAACTTGAAAATAATCTTTGAACTTATTTTAATAGGACGCAGGTCGTAAAATGTTAAGCTTTTCGTACGAGCACATGTTACGTGATATTGCAACGAATATGGATGTCGCTACGAAGTAGGTAATACTCGTATCATGCACTAAAATGTATGATAACTGCTTGAAATTGGAGAATGAGTACAATTGTTTATTGCCTTTCTAATGTAATTTATTTGGGTTTTAAATATTCGTACTTTTGCCCATAAAACAGAGAAAAGGGAATGAGAAGGGTCATCTTTGGATTTATTTTCTAACGAGAAAATTGTTTCCATTGAAATTTTGGTTTTTGAAAAATAGTTTATTGATTTCAGTCAACCAATATTTGCGAGGTGTCGCCTTAAATATTTCCCATTCTGTGCTCGTATTCAAAGCTTATAAACAAATACTTACCTGTATTCAGGATGTGGTACTATCTTGGAGAGCTGCTCGACCCCGTCCTTGCTTGAGGATATATCAGTGTAGCCCACCACCACAGTCAGCTGTTTCGATTTGTAAAATTCATCGAAGGCGCTGAAACGCATACATTATAAATTCTATAGTATTCAATAGATCATCATTACCAGCCCAATTTTTGGATAGGTTTAATTAATTTAATTAAGGTATTTGTTGGATAGGGAGAACGGCATATAAACACGTAACGTCATTTGTACATATGTTAGTTCCACGCCCCAAACACTCGATTCAGTCTTGTTTTGACAACGCCGCATAACATATGGTCTGTGCTTATAAACCATCACGCGGGCCCAGTGCGGCTTGGTGGTTGTTAACGCCTGTTAGTGCAGCCGGGACCAAGGGCCTTACGTGCCTTCTGAAGCACGGAGGAGCTCGAGATGATACATTATTGGTCACACATCGAAGGTCTTTGCGAGGATACCTACTTAACCTTGGCAATCCCAGACCGGCAGGTGTCGATTTGTGTCTGTAATACCAATTTATCAACCGCAACTAGAGCAGTCGCGTAGCAATTGTACAATTAACAACAAAATGACGATGGCAAGAGACCGGACAATCCATGGAAATAAAGACATGCGTCTTTATTTCCATGGTGGGTAGGCCTTTAGTGTGGGATGCAACTTGTGTCGATACTCTTGCCCCATCCCATCTTCCTAGCACAGCGTGCTGTGCTGGTGCTGCTGCTGCGGCTGCAGAAAACCTCAAGCGGCGAAAGTATAATAACCTTATCGGCAATTATATTTTCGAGCCGTTTGGGGTTGAAACCCTTGGGCCGTGGGGTCCGAGTGCTCATGCTTTGTATAATGACATCTCCAAACGGCTGGTTGACTCTTCCCATGACCCAAAGGCTGGCTTTTACCTTGGCCAGAGGCTAAGCATTGCCATACAACGAGGCAATGCCGCCAGTCTCTTGGGTACATTACCAGTCGACAGCGACGCGGAGGATTTTTTTTTAAGCCATATTTTAGTTTAGTAATAGTTTTAGTTAAGTTTATTTTATTTATTCCACATGTAATACAATAAATGTAATAAATGTAACATATTATTTCATTAACAACTGGTTTTAGAGTTCCGTAGCCAAATGGCAAAAAACGGAACCCTTATGGATTCGTCATGTCTGTATGTCTGTCTGTCCGTCCGTATGTCACAGCCACTTTTTTCCGAAACTATAAGAACTATACTGTTGAAACTTGGTAAGTAGATGTATTCTGTGAACCGCATTAAGATTTTCACACAAAAATAGAAAAAGAAAACAATAAATTTTGGGGGTAACACTAAAAATGGTGGTTTCTAATATATTTTTTTTCTAAACTGAATAGTTTGCGCGAGAGACACTTCCAAAGTGGTAAAATGTGTGCCCCCTCCCCCCCCCCTGTAACTTCTAAAATAAGATAATGATAATTCTAAAAAAAATATATGATGTACATTACCATGCAAACTTCCACCGAAAATTGGTTTTAACGAGATCTAGTAAATGGTACGGAACCTTTCGTGCGCGAGTTCGACTCGCACTTAGCCGATTTTTTTGGTAAAAACCTTAGCTGCGCCATCGAGCTCCTCATAAGTAAATAGATAATAATTCAAAAAGTCTCCTCTCTCTCTATTTTGACTGGCTTCTCTTATTGTCCGTTTGCCGCCTTAAACTTTTTGTGGCTTTAGAATTTTATAGAACCTACTTCAATTTACTTACTGAGAAAAAAAATAATGAGTGTACAAAATAAAACGAATAAACTAAAAATACTGCGCTTACAATCCAATCCAAATCCAATTGTGATGTAAACCATCCAGAGACCCAATCAAATACACACAAAAATAGCATCAAAATAGGTCCAGACGTTTAGGACGAGTTTTTGCGACCAGTGGACATTTTGTGACGCGGACATCCTGCGCCTGAGCCATAATTACACGTATTGAACAATTATAAGTAAATGCTGTTAAGTTATTTTTTTAAATCGGAAGATAAAACAGAATACACAATTTTCTAACAAATTTAACTCCAAGTAAACGACAACATAATTATAGTAACACACTGTATCAAATATTAAATGCCTTACAAATAAACATAGAATAAAGTCCGAATAGTTATTCCGCGTTTTGTCTCTTTTACTCTAATTTGAAATGACGTTTATATGCCAGGAACAAAACACGGAATGACTATTCGAACCTTATTCTTTGTTTATTTGTAAGGCACTAAATGATAACATGAGTGGAGTGACACAAACTTACATGACTTATTCATATTATGTCATATTAATTCCATTACTTAACATACTCACAGTCTGTGTGCGTTAAGTATTAAAGTTTTAGCTTCAAGAGTAGAATCGAACATGAAACAAAATAGAGTAATTATTAACGGGATTCTTACCATGTTTAAAATTTGTAAGTAGATATCCGCAATTTCGAGTAAATAGTGACTTAGAAACCAGTGGTACGGGCATCGAGCGCACAAAACGACTAAAGGGTAGATCGTTTTGTCTGCATCCTCTAAGATCCCAAGCGCTCGTATGTGATAATCGGCAAAATTCTGTCAAACCCCAAGCGCTCATGGAGATCACGCTAGCCACTCGACATAATTTTTGTGTATGAAGAAGTTTAGCTATAAAGAAACTAGGATAAATAGTTTGATCATGTAGAACCAATAAACTATTTCGGTAATCACATTTATTTTGATACTTGCCGGAAAGGAAATATATCAATTAGTAACGTGTCGTTTACAGAATGTTAAAATATGATTTGGTTGCAACATAATCTTTATTTTTGTGTCGTTAATTTTGTTCTGTGGACTGAAAGTTAACTTCAGTACCTAATTCCGTGATCATGGCGCATGAAACTGTGCCGAAATATCGGAAACTCACAAATAGTAAACATGGTAAGAATCCCGTTAATAATTACTCTATTGCAAGTGACCATGAGGATCTCGATGGCGCAGTGGTTAACGCGCCCGGTCTGCGAGTGCTGAGGTTAAGCAACTTTCGCAAAGGCCGGTCATCGGATGATGACCAATTTATCTTCTCGAGCTCCTCCGTGCTTCGGAAGGCACGTAAAGCCGTTGGTCCAGGCTGCAATTAGCAGTCGTTAACAACCACCAATCCGCACTGGGCCCGCGTGGTGGTTTATGGCCCGTTCTCCCTATCCATCCATAGGGAAGGCTCGTGCTCCAGCAGTGGGGACATAAAAATAAGCTGATGATGATGAAGTGACCATGATAGTTTAAATAGTTATATGAAACATAATGCTACATTTATGTGCATTTCAGGGTACCTAAAAGGGCACGAGTCCATTAATTCTGATCATTTAATTTTTCGGTAAATTCTAGACCGATTGTTATTAGTACACACCACGCCAGCAGGTCAACCTACCCAAAACTGTTAAATTTCTCTAATCTATATTAATCCTTAAACCCAAGCCATACAGTTCAAAATCCATTGACGAAATTTGACATTTTGTGGTAGATTGACGTGCTGTCAAAAATATTGGTCAAAAACTAACTATTGGTCAAAAAGGGAAACCCTATATATTAAGATAACCTGCAGATGCAGTGCCCCGCTGTCAACAGCCATCGGTCACTGAGCACCGTGGCCCCGCACTGGTGCGTCCCCTGCCTCCACACGCTGGCTGCCCAGGGGAACTCCGCGGGCAGGCTGTTCTCGCCACCAACGATCCTGGCGCGGCGGGCTTGGTCTAAACCACACTCTATGTCAGCCACTGGAAATAAAGGCAGAATGATATATAAGTAACTAGCGATCCGCCCCGGCTTCGCACATGGGTGCAATACTGATACACGCAACCGCTATGTCCCTGCATTTTAAATCTGTAATATCTTCGAAAATATTAATTTAAATTACGTGCTGTAAAGGGCCAATATTGATATATATTAGTCGCACAATGTATTTAAGGTACTTAAATCGCTTCGTAAATAAGCTAATAAGTAGGTAATTCTCGTAAAAAGTAAAGGATAAAAAATTATTATTGTGGGTTATCCCTAAGAGATAGACATATACCATCGCAGAATTTTTGTAGAACTTTTTAAGGTGTACAATACTGTAGTACATTATTTTGATCTATCTCGTAGGGTTCAGCCAGCATTTGCAATGTAAGCGCAAACAAATTTGAAACCTCTAAAATTATCAGTGTTTCTCTACTATATCATGCATGTATTTATACATATAAACATTCCTCTTGAATCACTCTATCTATTTAAAAAAACGCATCAAAATCTGTTGCGTAGTTTTAAAGATCTAAGCATACATACATACATACATTTGTATTGTAGAGGGTGTGTGTGTATCCATGTGTATTTTATACTATAAACTACACACACACACACACACATGCGCATTCATAATTGCAAACATCACGCACGCCCACGCATTCACACATGCATGTACGCACACACAAACACTAACACATATACAGCAACACACACACACACTCACACACATGTTCTTTTATGCCAACAGCAATTATATAATTTTAGCTTTTAAGTACTTTAGCAATTAAAACTAGAAATATTATAAAGTTATGATTATGGAAGAGCGGAGCCTTCTGTTACAGATATTTTCTTGTCTAATAGGAGGCTCCAAGTGATAATATTGCTATAATGTTTCTAGTGCTGAAATAAAAGTTTTTGATTTTTGATTTTTTGATTTTGATACTTAGGGACAGCGGGAAGCGACTTTGCTTTATACTATGTAGTGATACTTTTACTGCAAGACCATTAAAATGGACATTTGGGGAGGGTAGTGGAACCAGTGCTCGACAGAAACCAGTTATTGACATTTGTTTAATTTAAACGTGAAAAATAGGGTCAGCAGCTGATTTTAATTATTAGCAAGGACTTCTTGGTGGGAAAGTGAAGCGACATGTCTGCGGTTTTGCTTTATTTTCCAAAATTTGTATTATGTCGAATATTAATGTGAAATAATGGTGGATTATTAACCGTTAAGTGTTCGTGAGTGTGCATAAGTGTTGGCAAATGAAACAAAACAGTGCAACGTCACTTTTCAAATTCTCTCAAGAAGCTCGCGTGAGGACTTAGTAAAGCCCCACATCTTTACTGAGATACTCGAGGGGTTGGGGGGTATATCATTTCTTACTTCCCATTTCTAATATCATTCATCATCATCATATATGGAAATATTGTTTATTTATGTATTACTTGTAAGAATTACTTTGACACTGGCTAAATGTGCTAATCGCACGAAGCCATCAATAAAAAATAAAAAATAAAAATTATTAGCAACAATAAAAAATTCAGACCACCTTCTTACAAAACGTGACGAGTTTACTTTTATGGTGAGTCTACAAAAACCCCTTCCTAGCTCGTGTCATCCCGTAAAATTAAAAAAAAAAACTTTGCAAATTTTTGGCGACCACCTTAAAATAAAGAAATTGAAAAATATTGATTTGGACGGCGGGCAAGGTACTAAGACATTTTAGAACACAATTTTAAAAAAAATGAAAATAGAATATACAGCACTTTATAAAATAAGTTATTACATTGTATACTGGATGAAGGATGCGTACCGGCGTGTTCTGATCTGGCGTTATGACCTGACGTAGATGGTCCCTTGCGCTTGCGTAAGGTTATTCTGACACCTACTTTGTAACCGATAGGTTGGTAGGGGGTGTCAGTTTAAACTTTAAGGTAGTGTATAGCGGGTTGTGTGTATACTTAACCTACACTACCAATTACAGATCCCTACTTTGTAAAACTATTTAATTAATATGTCGCTTAAGCGAATTAGAAAGCAAAACAGACAGACAACACAACAATTTAGAAACGGTCATCATTAAAAAAAATAAGAACCATTTTTTAATGATGTGGTAGGTAATCATAATAAAATAATTGATTCTATGGTCACTGGGAGATGGACCCTGCTACTGACCCTGATAAGGAACGCAGAAAAATCAAACAATAATGTAAAAAAAAACGTAAGTAGGTTCATATTGTTTTCGAAAGTTTACGCGAATACTACACATTTAATTAAAACAACTGGCAGAGTATAGTATAGTAGGTTCGTAAAGGATCTACTCTCCCAGTTGTGACCACGGACCCTGCAAAGTTTTCGAAACGTCAGATATAATAATCTAAATCAATGTGTAAAATAAATGCAAGTTGATCCGTATAAGTTGTTTTATTAAAGTGAATAGATTCAAGCTGGTTCATTTCAATTTGAAGTGTTCGTATGAGCTTTACAAAACAATATACTCAAAGCTGTTTTAAACTGTCACGTTCTACAATAACCACTTCTGTGGTCTGGTGGTTAGGACCACCGGTTTAGACCCAGAGGTCTCGGGTTCGATTCCCAGCGTGGGGTACATGTTTGTGTACTCGTTTTAATTTGTGGTTGGGCTTGTTTGTCCGCCTGGCTATCACCGTCTTATCTAAATATGTCACCATAACATCAATGTTTGTAGCATTGTTGTGTTCCGGCAGCTAGAGATTAGTTATCCAGTGCCTCAGTAAAATGAGGATCCCGGGTGAAATGCGCTTCCACCATTGGCCTTATCATCACTTAACATCGGGTGAGAGGAAGGCACAGTGCTTACCCGTCAAATACCTATATTAAAAAAAAGTTTCACAAAGTTTAATGCTGGGCTAATTCGCAGTGTAGGTATCTAAGGCATTCTTATTTAAACCTATCGGAAACGTCTCAGCCAGGGGCGTTGCGTTGTATAAAAGCGTCGTTCTACATATGAAAATATAATACAAGTTTGCTAAACTTTCTGGAGGATACTTGGACCATAGGTATATAGGCATATCCATAGGTCACTGGTTCATATCCGGCTCGAAGGACCATGAATATATTAATAAGCGACTGTAATGCTTTGCCGGTAAATTAAATAAAAAATGGTCTTCTTGAACTCACTATAAATTTTATTCCACGCACAAGATGGAGTCACACTGTTGTCAACATGGAATAACATTAAAATATATAAAAATGTTGCCAGCTATAAGAACTTAAAATAAAAAATGTTGGTAAATCCAACAGTTTCAGCCACAAATAAAACAATATTTAATATTATAACTATTTAAACTATCATGGCCACTTGCAATAGAGTAATTATTAACGGGATTCTTACCATGTTTAATATCACCACTAAAATAATAATGTTTCGTGTTGGCAAATGAAAGAAAAAGGTCCCAACGTCACTTTTCAAATTCTTTAAAGTCCTCGTCTAAGTTCATTTGTGAAACGCAAAAAGTTTGAGGTAAAAATTACTACTATTACACTGCCATTCAACATATTTTTTATCTAATATAACAAAATTCAAAAAATTTTCTTATAAAAACTTATGCCGAAAAACAAAAGACATAAAAGAATATTAAAAACTAGCTGTGCTCGCGACTTCGTCCGCGTGGAATAGTGACTTTCGGCAGCATTTTTAATTTTTTAGGCTCTTTTCCCGTTTTTGCAACATTTTTCACTGATGCTTCGCTCCTATTGGCCGCAGCGTGATGTTATATAGCCTAAAGCCTTCCTCGATAAATGGACTATCCAACACAAAAAGAATTATTCAATTCGAACCAGTAGTTCCTGAGATTAGCGCGTTCAAACAAACAAACAAACAAACAAACAAACAAACTCTTCAGCTTTATATATTAGTATAGATATATTTTCTTCTTAAACTTTGACACTGCCAACCGCAATGCCTTAAATACGCCAACCGCACCATGATATTTAAAAAGGAAAAAACCTCACTTTTTTACAATCTGACATCTTGGCGAGAAAGTAAAGAGTCACGTCTGAGGTTTTGTTGTATTTTCTAAAATCTGTGTTATGTTGAGTAATAATGTGAAATAATGGTGTATTATTAACCGTTAAGTGTTAATGAACGTGTTGGCAAATGTGCAACGTTAACAACTTTAACATCACACTCTTCCTTTTATTTTTTAATGTTTTCTTTTTCTTAAATTGCTTTTTTTATATATTTATATATTTATATTATATTTTTTATATTGTTTTGTCCTCTTGTTTTATATTTATTACTATGTACGTGTGTTTGTTAATAAATGTTTTTCTTCTTCTTCTTCAATGTAAACAGTGCAACGTAAATTTTTACTTTTTCAAGTGCTAATTGCTGCACTGAAGCTAAATTAAATATTTATAAAATTTTCAAAATACAGTGAAAAAATTAAACGCCTACCCGACCCAGCCAGGAATCGAACCTGGGTCTTCCGCAATCCGGGCGGCTGCACTGACCGCTATGCTACCGGGAAGGCTGACGTAGACGCTGAATCTTGTCACTGCTTTTGTAATTTTTAGAGTGCAACGTAATCTTCAAATTCTCCCAAAAAGGCCGCGTAAAGTCTCAGTACCTAAAGCCCCACATTTACTGTAATACTCAGGGGATCGGGGGGTTTTATCCCTTCTTATTTCTATTATCATTCATCAATAATACATATATCATCATCATCATCGTCATCATCCTAACATCAATATTAACAAAGGAAATAATTATTATCTATTTATATATCTTGTACAAAAATTACCTACTTTGACACTGTCAAAGCTGTCATCATATAACTAGTTGAAATTCCTTGTGCAGAGAGGACTTTTTCACTAATACTGACATAAAATAAGAGAAAAACCGTTTAATCCCTTTGAAATGTTGAAGAGAAAAACATTTCATTACCGACATGTTAGCTAACGAGATAAAAACGTTATCGTATGCCCGGTAAAAGGGATAATAAATATAATCTGGCTAGATTAAAAGAGCTGCCTATGACTATGTGATTTTATATTATCAACATTTCCTCATGTAAAAAAAAAATAGTAGATTAACTGCGAGGAGCTCGATGGCGCAGTGGTTAACGCGTCCGGTTTGCGAGTGCTGAGGTTAAGCCACTTTCGCAAAGGCCGGTCATCGGATGGGTGACCAAAAATGTATCATCTCGAGCTCCTCCGTGCTTCGGAAGGCACGTAGAGCCGTTGGTCCCTGCATTAGCAGTCGTCGGCTCGCGTGGTGGTTAGCCCGTTCTCCCTATCCATCCACAGGGAAGGCTCCTGCCCCAGCAGGGGACATAAAAATGAGCTGATAATGATGACGATGAATAGCACAACAAAAATAATCCTTATAATAAAAAATATCTATTTCATATATCTTGCTGATGTTAAGGCAAAGGCTGCTTTCAACCAATATCAAAAATTGGTCTTAAAGAAAACACTCCTAAGTGGTCATGTTACATTGACGTGACACTGTAAAGGCCAATTTCAGCCAAAACCAAATTGTCATAAAAAAGTTACAGCTTACTGTAATATATTCAGATGACCATAACAACACTTCAGTAACACAATTTAGTAGAAACCGTGCCCCAGCAGTGGGGACATAAAATGACCTGATGATGATGATGATGAAGAGATTAGCTGTTACCTTCTGATTTCGGAAAACAATAATAACCTAATGCACAAAATAAGGATAGCGAAAGGGCCTAAATCGTCCTAATCCTACTGCAGGAGGTAGCTTGAGAGAGAGTTGGCTGATTGCCTCAGACGGCATTTTCAGCTTCACCGGGCTTGTTTAGAGGCGGCGAGAAACCCAAAGGTTCCCTTAAGCCGTGTGAAACGAATCACCTTCGGAGGTTTTTTAGAGGGAACGGCATCACGCACTAGTGCGTGTCCCTGTGCCCTGCTAGATTCTCCGAAGGGTTCGGATCGGAAGGGAGCGGAACAACCCGAGGGCTCCTCTAAAGGCTCGGATCTCGGCTCGGGTTGACCGGGCCGTGGTGGAGGAGAGAAGCTCCTAGGTACATGTCTGTACCTGGTATAGAGCGCGTGTGAACCGGTTCGTCGTACCCTTGTTCTACGAGTACGGTGTTTTGGGCCTCGTGTGCATGTTTAGTGTATTCTGTAAATGTTTAGTGGCATTTCGAGGATCTCATCTGATCTGATTTAGTGGAGGGGGGGGGGTGCGTTCGCAACTGTTATGGGATCGTCGGGGTCATCTAGGACGTGTTTAGGACGGTGGACCGTCTTGTTCAGTCGAACGGATACCTAAATTCGTTCTTCTTTTTCCTTTAGTTGATGACTTCGTGCGATTAGCACATTTAGCCAGTGTCAAAGTAATTTTTCTTACAAGCAAGACATAAATAAACAATAATTCCTTCCTGTATAGAAATGGGAAGTGAGAAATGATATACGGTGAGAATATCAGTAGGGATGTCTCTCTTCAGTCCCTTGAGTATCTCAGTAACGGTGTGGGGTTTTACTAAGTCCTTACACGGACTTCTTGGGAGAATTTGAAAAGTGACGTCGTTGCACTGTTTTGTTTCATTTGCCAACACTCATGCGCACTCACGAACACTTGATGGTTAATAATCCACCATTATTTCACAATAATATTCGACAAAACACCAATTTTAGAAAATAAAACAAAACCGCAGACATGACTCTCCCGCCATGAAGTCACCTTTAGACTTATTACTTCATCTTTTATTATTACTTCATCTTCGGGGAACTAGACGCGGACTGAGATCACACCCTTATGCTGTCAACATACCGCCTATACGCACAAAGCGCTTTGCGTCTACACTTTTGATGCGGACAGCCAAGGAATGGAAATCCCTTCCTGCGGATCTGTTTCCTGAAACGCACAACCTGGACATTTTCAAGGCAAGAGTGAACAGGCATTATTTAGGCAAGTATGCTACATCCTAGGCCGCATCATCGCTTACCGTCAGGCGAGATCAGGGTCAAATACTTGCCTTTATAGAATAACAAATATAAAAAAGACTAATGACGTAAACCCTTACCCTATTAACAGGCGTTTTTCGGAATAGATTAGTTCCTTTCCAGTGCCACGTAGGGCACATATTACCACACCTTTTTTAATGATAACCGTATTTTAATTATGTGAAACAGACGTATGTTACATTTTGCCTCGCTTTTAAATAAAAGCTAAAATAAAAACTCACCAAACTCGTATAAGCAAGATGAATCTTGACGACTACCTTAGTGCTAGATGGTAACCAGGGTCTGATGATGGAACGATAAGGTGGCCATAGGAACTCGGTAGCCAAACGACACAACCCCATCGAGTTTGGACTCGTTTGATCCGTCTTGACGAGTACTTTGGTGCTAGATGGTAACCAGGGTCTGATGATGGATCCGGAAGATGGCCATAGGAACTCGGGAAAATAAGTTCGTTCGTTCGTTCGTTCCGTTTGTAATGAATTGTGATTCTGTTTTTGATTAGATGGATGACTCAATGCCAAGGTGAGCACGTGCCGAGGGCTGAATGGTATGTGGGAGTATACACATGTCATATCGTTAACATTGTGCCTTTGGTTACCAGGGCGAACCCTGTTGTAATGAAGCCTTTATTATCCACCTACAAACATACTAAAAAGTTAAAAATAAAATTAAAAGAAAAAAAAACTTCTTACAAATAAACTTTTTTTACATAAAAATTTGGAACTAGTATGTATGTGCTCATATTAATGTTTAGTACCTGGATGACCAAGCTTTGCTCGGTTTTTTTTTGGTAATTTCCTAAAAATGAAACCTTTCTAGATCGATTTGTCCTGCATACTAAATTTCATGAAAATCGTTAGAGCCGTTTTCGAGATCCAGATTATATATATATACATAATATATATTATACAAGAATTGCTCGTTTAAAGGTATTAGATAACACTGTACTTAAAAATAAAATATAATATTATGTACAGCGCGACAACGCACCGCGCACGTTTACACAAAACTGGGGTAGGGAGCACACTTTTTTACTACTATTTTTTGTTTTGTTTTACATAAGTTTATACTGTGTTCTAAATAAATATATTTCATTTCGTTTCATTAACAAGAGTATTTTAAGGAGTTAATTAATAGAGCTTCACAATACCATTGTTGTAAATATACTACAAAGTTAATTTTAACACGTACCCAAATTTTCAGGAGCGACTCAGAATCGGTAAGTAAACAACAAACGCCTAGTAACATGGGTCGAAATATGCTAGTGAAATGGAACGCAACCATTTATTTCTTTTTCGACGCGTGTGACGCTTGTGTGCTTTTCTATCTGACATCTGTCACTTTGGCTAGTTATTTGCCGCGTAAACTGTTAGAGTAATAAAACGATTCCCTAAACTAATTATTTCATTGTCACAACCACAATATCCATATTCCTTCATGGTAGCAGAGCGTGGTTCAGTTGTGGCACAGGAAAATAAAGGAAAAGGAAACTCGGTCAGTGAAAATTGTCGTTGCGATTTCATATCTGAGTTACCTACCTCCGATTACTCAATAAAAACATCTTTTGCATATTTCTGGTGAAAACAGGCAAAATGAGCTCAAATATGTTTAACCTGGAGAAGTTGGTTGGAAGAGAAAATTTTGCAACATGGAAATTCAGCGTAAAAACGTATCTGGAGCATGAAGACTTGTGGTGCTGTGTCGAGTGACAAAAAGTTTTGGACTCTTCATTCAAATCTGATCACGTGTTCGCTTAGATAAAACCCCACATAATCATCCGCACTATCCGCCCCGGGCGCGGTGGTACCTACTCTGCCGTCGAGTTCTCCAAAGTAAAAAAAAAACAAAAAAAAAGGAATGGGATGTCATTTTTTTTGGTCATATCCATGTTACTACGAAAAAGTTGCTTATTATAACAGATTCTGAGTCGCTCCTGAAAATTTCCCTACTGTGTTAAAATAACGCTAACTTACATTCTATACTCGTATACCTACCTAACATACATTTTTGTTGGGATTGTATGTTATATAGGTACTTTTTAACGGCGCATTCTGAGATAACAGCTCCTCAATGTGTAAATATCACGTCAGGATAAACATTAAATAAGTAATGTGTAGAATAAACGCGAGTAGATCCGTAAATGTTGTTTCATTTCAATGTGTAGTGTTCGCGTAAACTTTAGAAAACAATATCTTAAACCAACTTTCGATAATACATTTTAAGTCACCTGTCTCTTCTTGATTCCTGTCTTTGATTTTCCGTAACAAATACTGGCTCTAAAGTTGTATTTAACATAATCATATCGAAAATGATCCATCAACTTTCCTTGAAAGTTAGTAAAAACTCCTGGGCTTTTAAAATTATACACCAAAAGTCGAGCGACGACGACGGAACACAATTCTTTACAGGAAAGAAAATATTAAAAGAATATCTACTTGATAAAATATGGAAGCATGAATTTGTTATGTTTTTTTATAATAATAATTAAAATACTGGAAGTTTAAAAAATTTAGTAAATAAGTACTGTAAAAAGTTTATGAACCGAAACGACTGTTAGCGTCCCCGTGTTAAACAAAGCGTTAGTAAGATTCGCTTATAGTGCTTAAATTTTCTTAATGTCTCTTGGTAATCATCGCATTTGCATTCGGAAATGCGATGATTACCAAGTGACATTAATAGATTTGACAGAGAAATCAAAAATAATAAGCAAAATATTAAAAAAAATATCTAGTTAGATAGGTAAGTAAAAAAGAAACTCTTCTAGCATATTCATACAATATTAATTTCCATGTCCATTAATTATTAGATTTATCATATATAACAATTTGAATTCAGAACAACGTACTAATTTACTGTTCTTTTGTTTTGATTTTTCGTGTGAACTATATAGAGCTGTAAAACTTAAAACTGTCAATCAATTACTTACGACACAATAAAATTTCCCCTCATTCCAAAGTTATTTAAGTTAAGTAAAAGGAGTCTACTCTATGTACTCAATAACTGATAGAAATCCGACGACAACCAAAATACGAAATTTGCCGAGAGTCATTAAATAAATAGTACTACTAATAGTAATACTGTGCATACATCAGCGTATAAAATAATCGTCAAAATTTTTAATGTCAAGTTTAAATTGGTGCAGACCAATTACCCTTCTCAAAAAAAAAACAAAGTTAAAAAGATGTTGATGACGTAGATGTTGTAGTTGTCGACATTGAAAAGGGCTCCTTTGGCTTACAGAGTAAGAGTTGATAGTGTTGATTAATTTCGGCGAGTTGGATTGAGCTACGATAGCGTAGTTGGTAGTGCACCTGACCCGGCATGTCATGGGGTGCAAGTTCGAATCCCGCTCGTAGAATTTTTACAACACTCTGTCTTTTTGAAATTGTATTTTTTGTTAGCAACAATATTTACGTAAAATTATATTATAATAACTAAGGTAAATAATCATAAAGTTCTTTTGTGATCCAATGACCTAATTTTGAAAATTCATTTACTTATACGAATATAGGTAGACTAAGGTAATAAGGTCACGTACTAATAAAGGATTAGAATCCAAGGAAACATACTGACGGTTGTCGATACAAAAAAAATATGTGTCAGACGTGCGAAAAGCCGGGGGCGGTATCTAAAACTGTTTATAGAAATGCGATGTTATCAAATATTTTACATGAAGAAAGAAGATTGTTCCTATTTTCTTAATGTCTTTCGGCAAACTTTGCCCTTGCAAATATGCCCTTTGCTTTATAAAAGGGATTCTTATTTTCCAAATGGATTAGGTTAATGCAACCGAATATTAATTTCTGTATCCTTTATTTATCATGTATAATAATTTGAATTCAGAACAACGTTCTTTATTGTTGTTTTGTTTTGATTTTACGTGTGAACTTTATAGAGCTGTTAAACTACATATAAATCGTAAATCAATTACGTGTGACACAGTATTTTCCTTCGTTTTTCAATAAATTAAAAATAAGTTAAAGGAGTAGGTAGTAACTCTTTAAACTCCATAACTGAATAATAAGTGAAAGGAGCAACTATACCATATGACAGCCGAAACGCAAGGTTTGCCTAGAGACATTAATAAAACATGATGCACTCTACGTTCAGATGTGTAAAATAATCTTCTCTAATGTATAACAAAATAATGATAAAAAGAAAAGAAAAGTAGCACTTACAATTAATAAAACATAATCCAAAATCCAAGAACAAAAAAACACCAAACACTATAAACCGGCACATTTTGAAATCACTTAGTTAATAATAATTATAATTATATATAAAACACTTGGTTAAAGTGCCTAAATAATATTGTATAAATATTTTATTCTAAATAAATTAAATATAAATTAAAATTAAATATATTTAGGTGTAGTGCACGCGCCCTGCGTGCATCAACTACCTCCTGATTGGTTTTCATAAGGTAATATTTAAAGTTAAGTATGATTTGAACAGGAATGATCCTCCGTCGTTAGTTTGAAGGCCTGACCCCTATATCTTTGCGAGATGTGTAAGCGTCTCGACATAATATCTATAGTCGATAAACTGTACGATAACAAAGGCAAAGTAAGAAGATATTAATGGAAATTTATAACGTTGTTGATTAGGTATCAAATCAAATCATATCAAATCATTTATTGCATTAATGTAGTATAAAGGTGGTTCGGATAACATTTTGAAGATTAAACATGAACCCTGTTAGGGTATTGCAATTTTCCTATTTACAATAGGTAGGAATTTTAACAAATAATTTTAAAGAATAATTATAAAACATCTAATAGTTAGTGCCTACTTAATAATTAATATTAGACAATAAAAAAAATAAAAAAATATTAAATAATAAATATATATTAAACATTTATCGATAAATAGGAATAAAAAATATTTAATAATTATCGTAACATTATCATAATAAGAGCAGATTTAATAACATAGAGCAGATTTAATAAATATGACGGTAGCATCAGATCAGACTTTGTACCTAGAGCACCACACTTTACTTTTTCAGCTAACGCACATACTTTAGCATTAATGATTAGTACCTATATCAGATGTTTACTTCAATAAAAAATGCTCATAGCTGAAGCTTTGCTCACGAAGCTATAGAACTGACTGTTAAAATCATCTCCCACGCTTAGACCAAACGACCTCTAACGGCGTAATTTGCGAGAAATTGCTATTAATTATCGTTATTACATGAATACTTTTAAAATTGATAATAGCTGTAGAATTAAAAACTTCCCATAGGCGAAGGCGTTATATTGAAACTAGCTTCGAGATCATGCCGTGGGCTTACATAATATGATAATCATACGAAAAGAACAGGAGATGTTGTCAATGTTACAGAGAATTCAAAAGAACCCGATTTACCTAACTCACATGAGATTAGTACGATCGTAGTATAACCCGTGATAATTTTATCGAGAAAATGAGTTAATTGACTTTAAGTTCGTAAAAAAGAGATTAATAGTAAGCCTGTCATTAATAAAAGCAATCATTGACTGAGAGGTATTTTAGATAAAGTTTTTTAGTTTAAATAAATTTAAAAAAACGTTTATTTAATTTGGACATACTAGTAGATTTGGTTTTTTAATCAACAAAATTAGTAGGTATGTAAGTTTGGTCAAATTAAAACATTAAAATTTAAAAAAAATATTAGATATCGCGATAATAGTCTTATGTAGGTTCAAGATGTTGTGAATGTTTAGCTAGTCTTCAAAATCTTTCATTATTGGATACAGCGTCGTTATTATCGATATCTCGTTACCCGTGCGCACATCACTAGTCAGAATTCATTGTCAGGTTCGTCGCGGCCTCGGCCGATGCGATGATAAGAGTCGCGGAACTGCCATTAGCCATAAATACATGGGTGTTATCGAAATATTTCTATGCAATGTCAAATGTAAGTAAATACCTATAGGGTGCATATAATTTTTCCATTTTCTAGGATTTTTTAATACTTTTTGGTAACCTTAAAAAATTTATTTATTCAAAGTCCGCATTTAAAATCGAACTAATTAAAATTTTCTCTTGAAAATTAATGCCTACTTGGACAAATTGTGGTACAGTAGAGTAGTATTGGTACAGTAGATATTTAATCGCGATTTCAAATTGACATGTCATACCAATTTCTTTTCACACATAATGAGTTATGTTCTCTCATAATATTTTCTAATTTAATTTCTTATTAAACTAAGAGTCTTATCTTTATTTCTGACGAGTAAGCAGCTAAGTCGCAAATTACTATGTCTACTAAAGTTTTAAAGAAAGAATTGGTATTGACGACCTGTTTATAATAACATTAGGATAAACCCAAAAATGTTACGTTTATAAGGAAAATATATTTGTGACCTTTACTTCTTCGTCTTCGTTTCAAGAAATTCCTAACAATTCCAAAGCGAACGCCAAAAACCTAAATGGGGTTGATGAGTCTCATTAAAATTCAATTTGATCCAGAAATAAATTCCTCCAGCGTGTCTAATAAATAAAAATCCTCATTATTTAGTTACTCAGTCTTCTGTAGTAGTCATTTGTATGATAATAAAGTAATATAAAATTACTGACAAATTTTTCCAAGCCATTACGTAAAATTAATAAAAAATATAAATGCTTCAAAATATAAACACTTTATATTTTAAGCATTTATATTACAAGCCACATAAACATGAAACAGATTTGACACCCCTTTTTTGTCTAGAAAAAATTGCATCTGAATCATCCGGCGGGCCTCTAACTCCGCGGGGTATGTGGTGAGCCTGATGTAATGACCGACTTACTGGAAACCTAGGGCACCCGTCTACCGCTCGGGCAGGATCATCATCAGCTCATTTTTATGTCCCCACTGCTGGATCACGAGCCTTCCCTATGGATGGATAGAGAGAACGGGCCTTATACCACCATGCGGGCCCAGTGTGAATTGGTGGTTGTTAACGACTGCTAATGCAGCCGATACCAACGGCTTTACGTGCCTTCCGAAGCACGGAGGAGCTCGAGATGATAAATTTTTGGTCACACATCCGATGACCGCCGATTTAGGTGTTCGTTACTGGAGATTATTTTCAAAAATCTTGTACTTTGTTTTATCCAAATTTTGGAAAAAACTAAGTTTGCTTAAGATTATCCATGATATGCTAACATTTCAAAGGTATGTCAAAAAACTCTACCTAATCCGATCTATGGTGATGGCTGTATTGAACTTTTTTTATATAGTTTCAGATACCCTTACAACAATTTTTGACGCAACCATGCTGCTTGACGACAGAAATTGACAATATAGAGTGATCTTCATCCAATCTTATTCTATGCAAAGTTTTACTTCCAGGCAACTTCCAGGAATCTTTTAGTCCTGCCAAAGTTATGCCGATTATGAGGACATATAATTTCCCAAAAAGAAAATCTAACTATCGTGTGGGTGAGGTAAGTACAAAGGCTTAGAATCTTACGAACTGACTTCAAAAGCCCAGAAGTGCTCAAAGTTAATAAATTTATGAGCCATCGAGGGACGAGACATTGCTAAAACTATTAACTTTCATGATCATTAATCATATTTCTTAAGGAATAATTCGGTGAACTGTATAAAGCAGAAGTTTAATAGTCTTTCAGGATGCTTACATAGCCACTATTAAAATAAACATTATAAATTAGGCGACTATCCAAAAAACATTCAAATAAGTTTAAATATCGGCTGGCAGATGGCAATCCAAATAAAATCTTAGAGAATAGTAATAAAACTAAAAATACTCAGGGTACCATAGCTAGAAGTGAAATGAAAACACAAACACTTTAAGTGTGGGTTTTTGAACTGCTATTGATGATTGACGCAATTTGAGATGACTCCAACTAAGACCAGCTTGGATGAACTGGCTCTCCTTAGAATGGTTGAAGTAACTACAAGTAAATATTCATTTACTTGTAGTTACTTCAATGCCATTTTACATTTATTTATCCATAAAACTACAAAGCGTCCATTCTTTTAACCCAATTAGCCAATTTTAATGAAACGGCCAGCTTTAATGCTTAAGGGAAATATACAGAGATGATGATTTAACAGAAAACTTTTTATAAAACGTTAATTTGTTTAATTGATTTTAGGTGATAACCTGTTCATAGCGGACTTCAAACGGCTATTCTCACTGGAAAGTGTGAATAGCTTTGATAATTTACTGTAGCAGAGTCGGGAGTCTACCGAATGTCCCGAGTTTTTTTGGAGATAGTTCGCTTATTGTTACTTTGGCATTTTCAACGTCAACGAACTTTTTTGGGGACTGGGAAACTTAAAGGGTTCCTCAAGCCGTGTGAAACGAAGCAGCATCAGAGGTTTTCTAGAAGGGTTCGGATCAAATCGGTGTCCCGAGTTACAGGGCAACCATGGTCATCACAACGATGAGTAAACCACACCATGCACTTTACTTGGTCAAGTGCAGCGTTAAGTGGGCCGTGCATCTTGTCCCACATTCGTCGATTTAAAGATAATATGTTTGCAGTTCGACGCAGATAACAATATTTTGAAGGACTTTTGTTTGAGTGCTCATTACTCATTGTTAGGAAGTTTGTGATACACCATATTTTATCTCATGGAAATAAGTATTAAAATAAGAGCTGGCATCTCGGAGGAGCTCGATGACGCGCCCAGTCTACGATTGCTGAAGTTAAGCAACTTTCGCAAAAGCTTGTCATTGGATGGGTGACCAAAAATGTATCATCTCGAGCTCCTCCATGCTTTGGAAGCCACGTAAAGCCGTTGGTCACTACTGTATTAGCTGTCGTTAACAACTGCCTATCCGCACTGGGCCCGCGTGGTGGTTTATGGCCCTTTCTCCCTATCCATCCATAAGGCAGGCCCGTGGGTGCCCCAGCAGTGGGAACATGAAGTCAGCTGGTGATGATGATGATGATGATCTCGGCTTAGGAGCGGCTTGGTTCTGGTTCAGATCTTGCACCATTTGCGATGCCAAATTACCAGATATGTGCCGAAATTATCTCTCTAGCGTGAACGAAAATCTTTAAAAATCTTTGCTATTTATAAACAAAGCAACAGCCCACGTTTGAGCCATTGCCAACCCTACAACCTTAATCCTTGACCTTTGAAATCTACAGGTTATTTGTCACAGGATGTAACTTCTATTATGTGATGACAGAAAGTTACCTGTTTCATGCGTAGGTATAGGAAACGGAGTCAATGCAGCGCCTACTGTGTGACTGCGACTCTCTGGCTAGGAAAAGAATGGGAATCCTGGGGTCGGCCTATCCGAAACCGGAGGACTTCAGGCTTTTCGCTCATAAGGACGTTGCCAGACGTATGGCATCTATCTTTACAGAGAAGGAAGAGTGAAAGGATAGGGTTGTACAAAAGATCCCGATGGGTCGAAGTGTTACTGATAGAGGGAAACCTCAGCAGGCCCCACTAAGATAAGATGCGTAGCTATACTACATATATTACCAGACTAGTAGTTACATATTTCGGTCATTTTTGATAGCTCAGCGGCTTGCTTAATAGTTGCCTGGTTGCCATTTTGCAAGTTAAGCGAATATTGCAAATAAGGGTCACTGGATGGGTAACCTTATTTTTATTGAAACTAGTTGTCGCCCAGTGGTCGAAATTCGACCGTAATTTTATTAAGGCTGCACGGATTGTATCCAAAGCAATGAAAAATTAAAAAAGATAGAATGTGAGTTTGGATTGGCATTGACAGATTTCGGCCGCTCCTCTTCCATTTTTGAAAAGAGTATATAATATTAACATTCGGATAACCTTCTTTATATAAACTATAAGTGTGCAAAATTTCATACTCCTCCGTCCGCGCAATTTTCGTAAAAAAGGGGTACAAAGTTTTTGCTTGACATATTAATATATAGATAGATGACGTTGCTTACCGTGTTTTTAGGTTATTGTCGTATCATTAACATTGAAATAGAGAGAGTGGTGGATTATGGCTCTTCCTATTTGACATCGTTCATTTGAGAAGGCCTCATGCCTTGTCCTTTATGGCCGATGATGGCGATGATGACCTTTACCGATCGTCACGAAAACTAATTTATTTAATTCGGTAAAAATGAAGAATAAAAATTCTTGCTAGCCAAACAAGGAAATAGGTATGTTATCGTCAACCCGTACCCAAAAACTCGGATATTTTCAAATCTAATCTCAAAGCCTTCGTCTAAAAATAAATACGGAACTGCATGCGGATAACTTTGTCCAATTTGTAAGTAAGATAAAAGATACAAAGGTCACATTAAAGGACGATGTCTAGCTTCCACTCGGTATAGAGCGATTCATCTTTTACTCTGTATAATGCTTTGTACGTATGCAAGCATCTACAGGACATGGATCGCGCACAGCAATGTATGGCATTCAAAGCGACTTTATTTAGGAAGTTTGAGCGTATTGGTACTACCCGCATGTAGGTTGTCGGAAAAGTGATTCGGTATGACAAGGCGAGCGGCTGATAATTTCGTGTAACGAATGAATAATATTGGTCCTTACCCATGAAATTTACGTTTTTTTCTCACTTATTAATAGGTACTAAAAGTCAATACCGGTTGTTAATATTATTATACACCTTTAATTATGACTTTGTTACTTAGGCTTCAGTAATAACAATGACTACTTATTCATTTTGTGTCTTTATCGCCCAATATTTTTTTTTTGTTCGCGGAATTGACCTTTGTTTCATTGTAACTTTGAAGGGTCTTGATTTTCTTCCTTTTAATGTCTGCTATATTTAGCTAGTGAAACAAACACACTACTCTACATTTTTTATAGTGTTAACATAATAGATGCTAAGAAAATTAAAAAAAAAAACGTTAGTATGAAAAATATAATTTTATAAACAATCTTCATACAAAACGATGATATCATGGGTAAGGACCCAATATTTTAACGGATTTGTGAAATGCTGGTGTTTGCTTATTAGTTTTTTAACAATACATCATGTAATAGTTTGTTTGTGTGTAGGTATTTGGTTGAGGTAAGGTAGGTACTCGTATGTCCGTCCGAGTAATGAAAAGGGACACATACGTATAAAAATTACTCTTTTATTTTTGGAAACAACTTGTTCAATAGATGCAAAGAGAGTAGATAATATGTAGACTTGTTAATAAATTTTTTTAAGAGTTTAAGAAACCCCTTAACTACTGACTGTACTGACTCATACTAAAATAAATAAATAAATAATTAAATGTTTCCCACACTCACGCCAATTATCTAGCCCCAAGAAAAGCTTCCTTAAGAAACACGAGAAATGGTTAACTAGACAACGGATAAACATACTTATCATACTTAAATACATACTTATTATACATACTTATTATTCATAGGAAACACCCAGACCCGAAACAATTTAAAAAAACAGGTATTTCTAAATTGATCCTAAGAACTAAGAAAATGTCCCACACACATAATCATGTCCTGTTAATATTGTTAATTGATATGTGGTAAACTATTTTTATTATTGTTATCTGGCAACTTTTCTGTTACAACACAAAATGTTTCTTTCATAGCGATTGACTTCTAATTAAATTAACAGCTAGCAAAGCAGCATCAAACTCTACTTGATACTCAGTTGTGAATCGAATCCGGCACTTATGGCTCTAAAACCTATTTAACCCCAAAAAAGTATCTTAAAGTATTCACTAAACTAACCAATAAACAATAGAATAAACATCGCTCCCTCAATAACGCGTGCCATCAAGGCGATGCGCACGCGCCTCGAATATCGTAAATAACGTGCAGGCGTGTTTGGACTGTCAGGGCTAAGCTAATTTAGGACAATGTCACATGTGCATCGTGACACGGTCAGGAGGTGTGTGCATCGGAGAAGCGAACGAGCCATTTAGCAGCAAAGCAGACTACATTTAAGTAGAAACATTAATACTTAAAATGCAATATCAGATAAAACCCGATCCGAATGCCTCTGAGAATCTAGTAGGCATGACGCTCGCGTAATGCCATCCCCTACGGAAACCCTGAGGATGTTTTGATCATGTGGCTTGCGGAACCATTTACGTTTCTAGCTGAAACGTCCAATAATAAGGTCCACTAAATGTATTTAAAAAAAAACCAAATCGTTTACAAGAGTGTCGTAAGCTAAAGTCTGAATAACAAATGACGGTTTTTACAGAATACGCTTAGCTTCGGAAGCAGGTTCATTTTTGCTGGACGCATTTTTTTCTGCGGTGGCCGTTGCCAACAAAATAATTTAAAATTTTAATTCACTTACTGTATATGTGACTGTTGGTTGGTCTAAAATGGGCACAGATTCATCAAATGTTATAGCCGGTGTACCGAATATCTTCAACTGCTCACAAACAACATACGATCGTCTCCAACATGACTTAAGAGTCAAAATCGAATGATACTTCCTAACGTTGACAGCAAAGTTATAATGGTAATCTTATGGTCCCAATTCGATGAACCGATGTAAAATGGACCTCTTCTCCAGAATCAACTACTGGACAAAGAAACTTTATTGGCAGGTGAATCCTGTATATTATATTAGCTTAAGGAATCGCCTTTCAAAATAGTGGTACCTTCGTGAATACTATTGGCATGTGTTATGAGTAAAGCGGCGTTTACAAAGTTGACTATAAATATATTTTTCAGCTTTTTTTATCGATAGGTAGGTACTGTTTAAGCATTTGACCACCAACCTGCTTAATGTTGAGTAGCGTGTGTCCTAAGGTGTTACATGCTTACGCATAAGGCTAATCACACTTGCCTTGAAGAGACCCAGGTTGTAGTGATCAGGGAATACATGAGCAGAGCAGGCATCGCTTTCTATCCTTTAGCGTTTTGCATAAAAAAGACCATAAAGAGAAATGGAAATGTGACGTTGCGCTGTTTTGTCTCTAATTTTAATCTATTCTAGTCTTATTTACTAACACTCACGCATGTCCACGGAGACTTTACGACTATTATTGAATAAAACAACAGAAAAAGACAAATATATAAGATAAGATTAAATAAAATAAGATAATATTTCTTATTTTATTTTATCTTATCTTATTTATTTTATGTTACCTTATATATTTGTCTTTTCTGTTAAAATAAGATAAGATAATATTATCTTATTTTATCTTATCTTATCTTATCTTATCTTATATATTTGTCTTTTTCTGTTGTTTTATTCAATAATAGTCGTAAAGTCTCCGTGGACATGAGTGAGTGTCAGTAAATAAGACTAGAATAGATCGAAATTAGAGACAAAACAGCGCAACGTCACATTTCCAATTATCTCGAGGATTCCGTGTGAGGTCTCAGCAAAGACCCACACCTTTACTGAACCTCAAAGCGTAGGGGGAATGTCCTTAATCATTCAACGTATCCATATTAACATCGCGCCACTAATTATCATTCTGTTAGTTAACAAAGACATTGTTATTCAAGAGTAGATATATTTCTTTAAATTTTAAATTGGCTATGTGTTATAATATTTAAGGACGAACTCACTTTACACATAATATTATTTTTAAGTAGACATCTCATTTCTCGAGTTTAAGACTGCCGCTTATCAAACTACAAGATAATTACGCACTGTAGGATATGATGCTGTGACTGTGAGTAATTAAGCGACAAATCATTATTTAAACTACAATAAACATATTGTTTTCAAAAGTTTACGGGAACACTACTTACACATTAAAATGAAACAACAACAAAACAACGTCAGGATAAACATTGATTAAAATTAATGTATAAAATAAACTCGATTAGATCCGTAAAAGTTGTTTCATTACAATAAACATTTTCCGAATTGTGAAAAAATACTAAACAATGTAGAATATTGTATTGTAGATTATAGTAAGATTTGGAGCTAGGAAAGTCAAGTCAGCAGTCAGAGTCGACATTTCCTTTATCATTAACTTAATTGGCAAATCTGTTTAGAATCATTGACCTACTATTCCTTAAAAAAACGAAAATAAATTAACGAAGAAATAAGAAACAAGTAACGGCTTCTACAAAACCAATTAAGTATGTCGTAACCAAATCGTGCACATATACTTACATATTCTGTTACACTTTAGCGACAGTATTCTGTATTCTAAAATCAATAAATAATAGAAATAATTAAAGTTTAGTAGAACTGCAAAGAAAAAGCTGGCCAATGTGACCGCTGCCTTACATGTAACGTGAAGTTGCCAAAAACGTTGTAAATGTATTCGGCATACAGATGGATTTTGTGCGATTGATGTCATAGAGGCACATGCATAATAAATTTTTAACACAGGTAATTCATAAATTCCGTTTACCGTTAAAGACTAGATGGACTAAGTCAATACATTGCGTATCTAAAGAGCGATAAGTATCTATTTAATATTATACTTTATTTAAATACGTTAAGGAGGAGTGATAAAAATGGAAGTGTCCTGTATTAAAAGAACGAAGGAAGGAGAGGAAGGTATATGTTATAAAATAGGGGAAAAAATAAAGAGTACTTTTTGTTTAAATACTTTTTATTCGATATTTTAAGTCTTTTGTTTTTTTTTCCGTTTCTACTTATCGTCATCTATCCTTCATCAGATTTTTTTGACTTGCTGCCTAGCTTTAACATGTCCATAATCAAATAAATTAAAATAAATAAACAAAATTAAGAATGTTTTTCAGAATAACACGTTTTTCAGAAAAACATGATAGTCATTATCAAACAAATTTTCCCAACGCATTTGGCTTTATACTATTTAATAATCTTTATAAATAAAAATGAATCGCTAAATGTGTTGCTAATCGCAAAACTCGAGAACGACTGAACCGATTTTGCTGATTTCTTTTATGTTGTGTTTGATGAAGTCTGAGGAAGGTTCTTATGGAGAGAAAAAACGTAAAAATACGAGGAAAATAGTAAAAGCAACAATATTCTTTTCCCATACAAACCACTCTGTCCCCAGCTGTAAAACATTTGATATCAATCAAAACAAAATAAAGGCGCGTTAGGATTATCTTTGGTATGCATTCAAGTTGATTAGAGGTCAAATTTATTTATTTACGCGCCAAGTAATCAAACAAAAAATATCGTGTACCTTATGGCATTATAATAAAAATATCATCACATTAGATATTACTAAAGTCCTTCAATGTTATTTTATTTCTATTAGACTGCGACAGGCCAATAACTTTGACAGAATGAAATCTGCCGGCGCGGCGCAGCTATTAACATAAAAAAAATAATGTAACTTTGTTTTAAAGAAATAGGGCAGAACAAGGTCTGCCGGGACAGCTAGTAATAAATAACACAACCGAGCAAGGAAGGATGAAGTTGTGAAAGACCTACAAGGACTCCAGATCGACCATTGGTTGGTCTGAGAGGGTAGAAAGTAGGTAAGATTGGCGTCTTGTTGTGTTTGGCCAAGATCTACTAGGATCACAGAACTAGCGGAGTAGGTAAGTAAAAGTACAACCGAGCAAGTTTAGTCTCTAAACCCCAGACCTACGTCACGATATGTTATGATACGTTATGATACCCCACATTTTGTGATTTATGTCGCTATAAAACGACGTTATTACGTTTAACCCATATCATTCGTCAAAAAAAACGATGATATTTATATTCTTAAGTGCTAACAATTATTTTATGTCGCTTCCATGTAAATAATTGCGTTTTAACTACAGCTTGTAGACGGGACGCATCAACTTTAGTTGATTTTAACCATACTTTATGTGTAAGGTAAATGTTTTAAATGCAGGCAGGTACGTACTCGTGATCCTATTAAGGTCCACTTAAATACTTATAGGACCTTGTTAATGTTAAACAACTTTCGTTAAGGCCTGTCATCGGATGGGTGACCGAAAGCTTACCATCTCGAGTTCCTCCGTCCTTCGGAAGGCACGTTAAGCCGTTGGTCCCGGCTGCATTAGCAGTCTTTAACAACCACCAATCCGCACTGGGCTCGACGTGGTGGTACTGATGATGATATACCTATAAAGTACGGTGTCATTGAATCAATGGCTGATATTTACTGAGAGATGATAGATAGCCAGTGCCTCAGTAGTTGAGGATTCCAGGGGAAGTGCGCTTCCACCCAACGGCTTTATCATCACTGACCCTCACGTGAGACGAAGGCGAAGTGCTTACCAGTAAAAAATTAAAATAAAAACAAAATAGGGGCATTAGAGTCACCTAATAACCTGTTTGTTAAAGGTGACTCTAATGTTAACCTATTTTGTTTTAATTTTTTTTATGATGATTAGCAATAAGTGTATTCAGTCCATTCTCCTATGGAATGCGGTACCTCTTGAAATCAGAATGGTTTTGAGTCGTGACGCCTTTAAAAAGAAAATCCGTATGCTCTTTTTTGATAAAACCTTGGCAGAATCATCTCAGTAACGTCCTATTTATAAATTAAGTATTATATGTTTATTTTTGTTTTATATTTGTAAAAGTAGTTTATGTAATAATATACATTATATTGGTGTATATAAGTATATTTATTTAAAATGTATATATGTAGGTATATACTGTGCGTTTTATAATATATTATTTTTATTTCTAAATTGTTGTCTTCACCCAATTGCACCTACCTTGTTATTTCTGCACCACCATAGGGTGATTGGTAGAGAATGCCTCAGGCATTAAGTCCGCCATGTAAGTAATATATGTTGCAAAAGTTTTGAAATAAATAAATAAATAAGTGTAAAATCTGACCGTCCGTATTTCTAGGGCTAATCTTTTATGTGCTGTTATTTAAAAGTTTCACTATCGAGTAAATATTCGTTTGTTACATGTTTATATAGGGTGACCAGTAACCTTTCATATGTGGATAGGTCTGATTGCTCTCTTATATATGGCTCTCTTATATATCTTATAGGTATACCGATTTAGTAAAAGTAGCACGGTTATCGAGGTTTTACAGAAGCTATTTTTAACAAAGCATTCATTTAAATAAACAAGTATCTGTGAGTGTTCGAAAAAAAATCACAAAAAAATATTATAATTCGGTAGAAATGGCATTGTTAAAAAAGGCAAATTTTCAAAAGAGATCTCATTTTTTCTCAAAAGCCGTGCTACTTTAAAAATATCGAAATTTTGCCATATTAATATATATGTGGTTAGGTTTGATTGCTGTCATTAGAGAGCAGTCAGACCTAACCACATTTGAAAGGTTATTCATTATTTACTGGACACCCTGTATTAACGACGAAATTTGTAGCTATCCTGATGCATGCAAACTCATATCGGATCATCATCATTATCGCCATCGGACCATATTAGTCCACTGCTGGAGATAAGCTTCCCTAAGTGCCCGCCACTGAGCACGATCTGAAGCTACTCTCATCCAGCTCTTGCCAGCCACCACGCCAAGATCGCTGCTCCAGTTTCAAACCTATGTCGGGTACTAAAAGAAAACATAAAATATAATATATATGGTTACTGCTAATAATTTATTCTAATATGTCAAATAAATCGGTCCAGTTACGAGCAAACATCACAATTTTATAGTTTAGAACTCATTGGAAATGTAGGTTGTTCAGTCAGCGTCGTAAAATGTGCTCGGAACTACAGCAGTGAACAAAATCTTGACATTTATGAAAAGCGAACCGTGTGATCAAATAGCGCTTTTCATTGAAAGACACTCATAACGCTTTTGATTTAGTCAAAAATAGACTAAAAATTACGTTAATGTTTTACTTACTTACTGCGCTGGCTCCGGGACCCGAAGTGGATCTTATCCCAGGTGTCGCTGGATAGACCAGGTTGAGAAGGATCTTAGCCACCTCCAACGGCCGGACTGGCGAGTGGTGGCTGAGGACAGAGCAGAGTGGCGAAATCGCGTGTCGGAGGCCAAGATCCACATTAATATATTAATACGTGAAGCAAAAACTTTGTACCTACCCCTTTTTAAGAAGAAACTTAAAGGGTTTCTTAGGCCGTGTGAAACGAATCACCTTCGGAGGTTTTCTAGAGGGAACGGCATCACGCACTTAAGTGCGTGTCCTCGTGCCCTACTAGATTCTCCGAAGGGTTCGGATCGGATCGGAAAAAAGTATGTGTTAATTTGCCACCCTTCTATTTTTATGTTGTAAATTTGTAAGGTATATTTTAATTTGGACCTGTGATAAACTTACACATGAATCACTAATTGCAAAATAGCACTTTTCATACTTTCAACCAAAAATGGTTTTTTGAGTGTCAAAAAATAAATAAAAATATGCTCTCTAAGATTTTATCTACATTCTCTGCAAAAAAGGCATATCGATATATATTTTTCGAGTTATATGAGTGCCGTCTACACTGTTTGTCGCAAAAAGGGCACGTAAACTTTACAATACAAAACATTCGGGTGGTCGAAAATAGAGTTCAGCGAGATGAACGAGTACATAATTCATAGTTTTAAGTTTTTGTACCGTTACCATATGATTACTTCTTTCATAAAAATTGTAGTTTGAATTTACTTAGTTAAGTGTAAAAAGGGCTCATGTCAGCAGTTTCTTGCAAAATGGGCACAAGTCCATGAAATATAACAGCCAATAAATTGTAGATTGTAATAGTACATACCTTTATTTGTGTCACAATAGGTTCTTATAAGACGAGGTAATCCACTTTGAGCACCCACCTAAATAGCACCTGCACGAATAGCACCTGGCCTAGTCCACATTCAGCACCTATTAAAATTTTTGGCAGGTGCTATTAGTGGATTCAAATGTTTTTGTACATTTTTTTCCACGAACAGCACCTACAATACAGCAGCCTAGTGCTGACTACTATTGTTTGTAAGACAAGACCTTATTAAATTAAAGATATCGATAAAAATCACTTAAACTGTAATGTGAAACTTCTCTACTCCTCCTGTGGGGAGGCTACAACATAATAAAAACACTCCACAATTTACAAAACAAGGTATTTTATTTAAATAACAATAAAAATTAAAAAAAATAAACAATACAAGGTGGGTGATTTACAATGTTACTGGTTTAAGTAATTTAAAAGAGGAAATGATGAAGTATTGCAATAACAATAAGTGTAGCAGGAGTCCTGAGGTCAGTTTGGTCGACAAAGTAACTACTCGTTAAAGAAAAACATAAAAACAATAATAGAATGAGGGGCAAATAAAAGGGTTGGTTAGACGTATCATCTGCTAAGGCTGTAAGGCTGATTTTGCAATAAATGTGATAGTAGGGTAGGATAGTGTAGGGACTAATTGTTGTATAGGTAATAATAAAAATAAAAAGAGTAACTATTTGGTAAGATTTCAAGACCAAACTGATTATGCAATAAAGGTGATAAATTAAAAATAAGAAAGTGTTTTATAAAGTAAGATTAATAGTTGTTACAGAAATTTTTATTGTTTTTTAGTTTTATAAATGTTGCAAAAATTAATGTCGTATGTACAAAAGTATCATCTCATCATCATCATCATCACTACACTAGCAGTCAGCACTATGCTGCTGTATTGTAGGTGCTGTTCGTGGACAAAAATGTAAAAATACATTTGAATCCACTAATAGCACCTACCAAAAATATCAATAGGTGCCGAATATGGACTAGGCCAGGTGCTATTTGTGCAGGTGCTATTTTGGCGGGTGCACAAAGTGGATTACCTCTATAAGACACATAAATCCATTGGAAAACAAAAAGATATTAAATATTTTATAGTTTCTGAAAGTTTACGCTCCTGGACAAGTGCCCTTTTTGCAATTAGTGATTCACATATTTTAATGTAGGTATGTGATAAATTCACTTTCAATGTATAAGTGTACAAAAATGTGAAGACCTTACTTAGTGGTAAATGTCACCTGCCTCATAAATATAGCTTGCCTAATTCCTAACTGATCTTTCAATATTTGTAAAAATATTAAGATCGGATGTTGATGACGTAGCTATAGAGTAGATAGTGTTGATTAATTTCGGCGAGTTGAATTGTGCCACGATAGCATAGTTGGCAGTGCACCTGACCCGGCAAGTCATGGGGTGCGGGTTCGAATCCCGATCGTGGAATTTTTTCAACAATTTGACTTTTCTAAGTTTTGGATATGTTGAAGCGCAGGCGTGTGTACAATAACCCGACAAAGGGGTCTCTCTATACGGGTACGTATTTTCCACTATCGTAAAGTAACAAGCAACATAGTAGGGGGTATTTAAAAAAATCTAATTCTCCCAGTTACTCGGGAACCCGCTCGTAGCCTAACTATAAGCAGTTGAGCCGCTCTCGAAGGGGTCATAAAATTTAATGACATTTCGTCGATCGCTCGCGTCGTCGTAAGAAACGCGAGTTTTGTGAACAGTTCGAACGCCGCTTTATAAATGTTAAGGTACGGTTCGATTGACGCCTTTTGTCGTTTTTTCAATTAAAACAATTTAATTGTCTTTTTTAATTATTGCATTGACAATGCTAATAGGTAGTTACAATAGTTTTTTACTAGAAAAAACCAACCAGTTTCAAGAAGCTCGAGTGGGAATTGAGCTCACTGAAGCTGGTTGATTTTTTTGTCTTTGTTATACCCACTTGCTCCGACAGGGTGTCATAACACCCCTAAAAGTATCATATAGATGTACCATAATGTAATACTTTTAGAGTTTTATTTACAACAACACACAAACACTTGGTCGGACTAAATGGGTGACTAAATGAATTAATTGTTCAAAACACTTTTTAACTAAAAACAACATACTTACATCGTCTAACACAGAAATCTTATTGAGATTTATTCGTGCAGATGAGCTGTTTCTTGGTAAAGAGAACTTATAAGAACTTATAAGGTAAGATTCTTCCCGGATTCGAACCGAATGGCTTCTAACAGTCTAAAACGTAACTGAATTAAGATAATGGAATGGTTACGAAAAAGTTTGTAACAACTATGTTTTCTGATAACTCTATCTTAAATCAAAGCCGTTTTGCATTTTTTTTTTAATTTAAGGCAACGCATAGCTAAACAATAAATCTTATACGTTTGCACCCCGTAACATAAGAACAATTGTTTTTTTCCTTCAAATTAAAACTACAAATTATTTAAAAAAATGAACTAGCATATTGAAGTGTGTGTTAAGACTAATGTACTAAGAAAATTTAGATGCTTAAATCGGTCTGGTTTGCCTATAAAATGCGAATCTATGTTTTAAAAGAGGTTACTTTGATATTTTTTTCTCTGTTATAAAAGTTGACAAATCGTGTTTCTGCAACTAACAAAATGAAGTCAATTAAATGAAAAATCATGTCATCAAATATCACTTTTATATGTTTTTTAATTGTTGGGAAAAATCAAGATCCCGCCACGTAAATTTCCAATGCGTCGCCTTAACTTGAACAATAAAATAGCCATCAACCAATAATGGCGACTGACTGCGACAGAATCGCAAAACGTAATCGCGCCAGTAAGGCGGCACCTTAACAAAATTGTCCCGTAATTATTTTAAACGTTTTAACTTAATATTTAAGGCGAAACCAGTGGATGCATATTTTTATCGTTATGGAAACTCGAATTATGAAATAATAGTGCTTAACTTACGGAAGGTGTAAGAATATTATACACACGATACACATACATTTTTTTTTCTCTCGATATAATTAATTGGCGTCTTTTTTCTTCACCTGTTGAGTACAGAGAATTCCATCTTCGCATATAAAATGAGTTGATTAGTCTTCTACGTTTATCGAACAAGAATCGAGACAATTTTCATAATTTCTTAACTCGAGTAAGTAAGTATAGATTTTATTTCTGTGTTTAACATAATTACCAATTAGGTAATTGAACGAAAAAAAACGTGGATAATTGTGTCTGGTTTGCGAACGGTTATCGTTATATTTTTCTTTTTACTATTAGTATTAATTAATGCCACTATAGGATATCAATTAAAGTGATGACTTGATTTCAATGATGGAGGCCTTTGCCCAGTAGTGGGACAATTATAGGCTAATATGAAAAACTAAATATTTTTTCTTTGGCTTTTTCATAAACAAAGCAATTTTTTTTCGAGAGACTTCTTTGTCAAATTTGGTCAAGGCTCTAACGGCCTTTTTCAGCGACACCGGACTTTTTGGGGGCGCCGGGTAGCAAAAAACTTAAAGGGTTCCTCAAGCCGTGGGATCGAAACACCGTTAGAGGGTTTTTAGAGGGAACGACATCAAGCAAGCGTGTCCGCTTCCCTACTAGATTCTCCCAAGGGTTCAGGTCGGATCGAGAGCAACCAGAGGGCCCCTAAGGCTAGAACCTTCGCTCGAGACGACTGGGTCGTGGGGGTGGTGAGAAGCGCTCAGCAGTGCTATTCATTAAGTAGGTTGAAATTCGTTTGCAAGTAATGAGTGAGTTCAACGTCGAGTTCGACGCTGTTTTGCTTAGAGAATAGCGCTGCAGGGGTCTAGTGTGAATTTCGTTTACTATCCGTATTCATTCGATTACGTTTACGAAAACGAAAATTAATACGGCATTGAAGCAGCGCCTCCTGGCGGCATACGAGAGGAGTTAACATTTTGCCATACAAATTCTCGTTTTCGTTAACGTAATCGAATGGCGAATGAAACTCGTACTTGGCACCCGGTCTGTACCAGTGGCGGTAGCAAAGTCACATTAAGAAAACGATAGCGAAGTTCGAAAAGAATAAAATGTATGGGATTGACATAAGCCGCGCTAAATCACGTGGTCAATCTTATGTCAATCCCATACATTTTATTATTTTCGAACTTCGCTATCGTTTTCTTAATGTGACTTTGGCTGAGCCTACTGGTATAGAGCGTGCGTGAACTGGGTCTCTGTATACTTGTTCTACGAGTACGGTTTCTTGAGCCTATGCGATTGTGCATGCTTAGTGCATCATGTGAATGTGTAGTGGCATTTTCAGGATCTTATTTCGTAGGGTAAGCTAAGTAAACTAAAGGTACAATCAACAGCAAAGGCAACTTTATGATTGGTCAAGTTCAAATATGAAATCAGTACGAAAATCAAAACTTTTTAGACGCATATCGAAAAACCTCTCCCTCTGTTTGCTATGCCCTTACGGGGCGCTACATTTTTATTTTAACACCTTTTGTACCTATTTATTTAATTACTTTGTACACCAATGTGGCATGCAATAAATAATTTGAATTTGAATTTGAATTTGCACCTTCGAGTGTCTACTAGTACCTGCAGACTTTGACTGTAGTTATATAGAAAATACCAGTGTTGCCAAATATATTACTTAAAACATCCTGTTGTATCGCAACAATGCATCTGAGTGTTGTACAACTCGCACTTCGCTCCTTTTTATCCTCTCGTCTTTAGTCACGCATGCTCTATGGCTGACGTGGCGTGATCCCTTACCCCAATAAAGGTGCGCAGGCGCCGATCAATTTTGCAGCTTTTACACAAAGCCGCCTCTCTTTAACCGACCAATGTAACATAATCTATGTACTGTGAAAAAACACCCTTATCAACCACACAATAAGGTAGTAAACATATGTCGTCGTAAGTTTGACGATGGTTAGTAATTGGCTGTAAACTTGCGGTAACTACCCAGTTCAAATTGGGTTTTTAACTTTCGTACGTGTAAGCACCCGGGGATTAGCCATTTAAGCAGACTGAGGACCTGATGTGGGGTCTTATAGATAATTTTCAAACTGCATCAGTCCTAGTTTTCCTTTTTTCTATTAACATGCATGAGTCTTTATGAAACATGCATATGCATAGATTTTCTCGTTACAATGTCTTCCGTCGTAGACTTGGGAATTGATGGCGTAATGGCATTTATGAGAGCTTAATATTAAATATAAATGTAACTTTACAAAGTAGGAACCTATGTCAGAAGGGTGCAGGTTCAAATCCTGCTCGTGGAAATTTTTCAACATTTGTGTTTTTGTAATTTGTTCCCAACAAAATTTACGTTGAAAATTATATAAACAAAACAAAACATTTTGCAAAGTACTCTATACTTATGTATGAAAAATTATCGTACCTACAGGGAAGTGAGATTTCGGAATGTATTCGATGATTGAATGAATGATGAATTTATAATAATTATAAATCCAGCCAAGTGCGAGTCGGACTCGCGCACGAAGGAATCCGTACATTATATTACATTACATTATCTATAAAAACGGCAAAAAAATCATGTCTGTTATATGGGAGCCCTCTTAAATATAAATTTTATTATGTTCTTTTTAGTATTTGTTGTTATAGCGGCAACAGAAATACATCATCTGTGAAAATTTCAACTGTCTAACTATCACGGTTCATACGGAGACATACAACCTGGTGACAGACAGACAGACGGACGGACGGCGGAGTCCTAGTAATGGGTCCCGTTTCACCCTTTGGGTACGAAACCCTAAAATTAATCAATTACAATCTAACGTAGTATTTTAGTAGTCCCTTGGAGAGGCCTATGTCCAGCAGTGGACTAGTATATGCTGATGATGATGATGGTGATGATTTAGTATTTTTTTTTTATTTCAAAGTATCTATCTTATTAGTCTACATCTACACATTGCTGAGTTAAAGCTTCCTATTTTCACGCCATTTGATTTTGGTTAAATTTTTTATTATATCTTACGGGTAAGCTAAGCACTTGGCTTCAACCTCAACTAGTGAGGTACTGGCTATCTTGTCGCTAGCTGCCGGAACACAACATACCTTTATTTATCGAAGAGCATCCATCCATCGGCAAACGTAGTGTAAGACGCTCTCAGACTAGGTGGAACGACAATCTTCGCAAGGTGGCTAGCAAGAGCTGGATGAGAGTAGGCGCGGATCGTGCTCAGTGGCGTGCACTTGGAGAGGCCTATGTCCAGCAGTGGACGTGTGTAGGCTGATGATGATGATGATGATGATGATCTATCCATCCATGAATCCGCTCTATCTGAAGTTGAACAGAAGCGGAGTCTAGAAGAGAAAACAGCTAGTGGGGCAGAATTGTGCCTCACTAGCCACTAGTCTTCGTCTTGTCTACCCGCAAGTCGCTTTTTCGTACCTTGTTTGAAGTACACCATGTTAGGAAGGAGAAAATACGTGTGCTTGGATAGCGTTCCCTTTCTTGATGCGACAAAGAAATGATTCTCCTGATTTCTTTGTTCGAGACGCAATAGTTGCCACGGTAAGACGGTGACACCGAAGAAGAGATGTTTCTGTCCTGTACCAGCCTGGTCCTGTAATAGCCTTTAGATAAGACTAAGGTATCCATAGAAGACCAGCATTGTAATGCAACAAATGCTGATTGAAGTCCCTTTAAGACACATTTTTTCTTTTCTCCAAAAATTTCCTTAAATAATTACTTAAAGAAGTAATGAATTAGAAACTCTAGACGTAAACCGCTACAGAATCAATCGATAGATAATGAGAAATGAAGATAAAAAGGACCACAAATTACCTATCGGGGGAACGAGACATAGTCATTATGATGCTGTGTAGTCTGTGACTTTGTTTTGAGATTTTATAAATAAATAAGATTTCTTCCAGCTCATTAGTAAAAGTAAAAAATAAACAAAAGGCATGATGTTAAGTAATTTTAACAAATGTTATAATATTTATAGTAAGGAAATCGCGTTTAGAAAGCTTAGTGCAAACGCAAAAAGAAGATTGGTCATACGCCATTTAGTATGGAGATATTAATGGTTATGCCCACGTAAGGTATTACGCATTCCTCAGCTAAACCGCAATGTATACAAACAAAACGTAAACAACATCATAAATACTAACCTATAATACTTGACAACTGATTTGTATCATCCAATAAATGTACATTCGTTTTTAATGTTACCTACAATAAAGTTTCAAATCGAATGTGGTGCGAATTCCGGAATGGCAAAGAATATTTGGTGCGATTTGCAGAATGAGCCGATATCGCGATCTGCCTATTAACGCGAAAAGGTTAGGGCGTGGTCACACTGACGTGTTGATTACATCTTTCGATACCCGAAACTTGGTCCAGATTGTATCAAGGGTTAAAGGTGTTATGGTCGAAGCGGTCGAGTTTTATCGTGGTAGTGAGACTTAGTGACTTTAACTAAAATTGAGAAATAATATAAATATTAAAATATTATTTGCCACTTTGGGTTTAAAACAAAAGACAGCAACTTGAATTTATGTTTCAGTATTTCTTCCATAACATTAGTATTATTTTCTATTTCGTGTGCGACTTGTCAAATTAAATTTGATAAAAACCTTCAATTACTAGTTACTTCTATGGTCTACTGACAATACCATTGTTCTCAGACATGTCATGACTAAGGTACATTATTTTGTACTCTATTTGACTAGTGGTAGGGCTTGTTTTAAATTGTATCTACCACAACCTTATCTAGTTATGTTTCCAAGACATCCGTTATTTAACATCAGTTAAAGGTAGAGAGCCAGCTCCTCAGAAGTAAGTCAACAAAATATATACTATATAATAATTTATAATTTAATTATATAATATAATTTAATTATAATTTCTTTTTATTTTTTATTCATAGCTCGGCAAATGACTCCACTCCACCTGATGTTAAGTGGAAACGGAGTTCAAACGCAAGGACAACTGTTGCAGCGTGAAAACAACACAGCATCAATCACCCTCACCCTGCCAGTACACAAGATGCCTCTTCACGCCTCGTTGGAAGGACCCTATGCCATGGAAAGGAGGGGAAACTTAACTGAAGAGGAAGGGAATAATAAAGCTGAAGAGTTTGTTTGAACGCGCTAATCACTAGAACTGCCTGTCGGATTTGAAAAAATATTTTTGTATTAGATATACCATTTTTTGTGAAAAGTTATAGGCTATTTAACATCACGCTATGACCCTTAAAAAGTCAGAAAAAACGCTAAGCGAATACGAAGTACTAGCGCATTCGGGCGACAACGACGCGATTGGTGGATCGGGGAACAGTACTAGTCTAGCACTCGTAATAATAATTCGGCCTGATTACCATCAAGTTATATGACAATCAAGCGACTCCCTGTTCCGTTATATAAGAATACAATGTTAATTATAAAATATTGTTCGAGCTATTCCATCATAATACCACGACAGCATGTCCACTTCGGCGCTAATAAAATAATTTCATATGTAATTTAAGACTGTTTAAGACGTCAAATTTTAAATTGGATGAGCGAAAAGGGACGCGCTCTAATATAATAAATTATTCGTTTCTTCGGAAGGCGTCGGTAAGTGAGTGCGGTTGGAGCAAATGAACTTTGATTTAAACACGCTCCTGGCCCTTTTTTATTGTTGAGTTATTAGGTGTTAAGGTTCTCACCTTAATGACTAGATTGTTTTTTGGTTAATTGATTTTTTATTTGGTGGAAAGTTGTTAAAAATCCATTTAAACAGAAGCAGAAGGGGACGGTGATCGGTCTGTGTTTGATAAGGTTAAGCAACTTTCACAAAGATCGGTCGGATGGGTGCCCAAAAATGTAACATCTCGAGTTTCTCCGTGCTTCGGGTGACACGTAAAGACGTTAGTCCCGGCTGCATTAGTAGTCGTTAACAACCACCAATCCGCCAGTGCGGATTGGTGGTTGTTAACGACAACGGGCCATTAACGGGCCATTAACCACCACGCAGCCCAGTGGCTGCGTGGTGGTTAATGGCCCGTTCTCCCTATCCCTCTGTAGGGAAGGCTCGTGCCCCAGCAGTGATCAAATAATGAGCAGGTTATGTTGATGAGTTTTATTTGTCAATCGATCACGTAAACGATAACGGGAATATGTATGGCATTGAGGTAACTTCTCCTTGTGACAATCGAGGATAGTTCAAAATTTGCTGAACAGTTTCTAGTTGCCCAAACCACCGTTGTGTACGCACCCTAAGTGGTGGCAGTTAAATAGGCATTACAATAAATAATGTAGAATAAAATAGGAAGGAGTTGACGTCAACTTGGAATTTATTATCTGTGCGCACATTCTGTAGCCGAGTACACAAGTCGTAATGTACCTTGAGCAAAATCGGAGATTATAGGTTTGATAGATTTTTAATTACTATGGGCACTGTTTAAAGATGCTGTGACTTCACGCATGGTGGTTTTATCACTGTATCATAGACATTTTACAAATGCGGCAAGTGTGATGTTTCGGTATTGCCAAGTAAATGATTAATTTGAGTAACAAATTAACTTTTATTCTGTTTTAAGATTATGTTCAAAAACCAAAATCATAGATGTTGGAGTTGCGACCGCTGGACTTAAGTGGAACTGGGCTGGACACGTTAACCGCATGGGCCCAAAGAAGTGGTCGAGGATCGCCACTAACTGGGTGAATGTGATGGACACCGGAGACGAGGCAGGCCAAAGCGGAGATGGGAGGACGATTTGAGCACTTTTTTGCCGGAGTGGTAATAGGTAGCCGATAATAGAGAAGAGTGGAGCCGCAAAGGGGAGGCCTTTGCCCAGCAGTGGGACATAAAAATAGGCTAAAAAAAAGAATAACTTATATTAATTAAATTTAATCACGTAATATAAAAAGTAAAGTATAGCCTGCACCTGTGCCACTGCTGGGCTAGGGCCTCCATCATTGAAATCAATTCATCACTACCTTAAGGGTAAAGGCTTAATCACCATGCTTGCCAAATGCGGGTTGGTGATCACAAACCCGGGCTATGTATCGAAAAACCCGAAACACACTTTGCCCGACCTGGGAATTGAACCCGGAACCTTCGGGTATCGAGCCAAGCGATTTGCCACTCGGCCACCGAGGCGTAATATTTTTAAAATTAATTATAAAATTATATATATAGCTCGAAGAGTTGCTAAGTTCAAGTGGCAGTGGGCAGGGCACATTGCTCGCAGGACTGATGGCCGCTGGGGCGGGATAGTCCTGGAGTGGCGACCGCATACCGGAAAGCGCAGTGTGGGCAGGCCTCCAACAAGGTGGACCGACGATCTGGTGAAGGTCGCGGGAAGCCGCTGGATGCGAGCAGCACAAAACCGGTCGTTGTGGAGATCCTTGGGGGAGGCCTTTGTCCAGCAGTGGACGTCTTTTGGCTGAGATGATGATGATGATGATGATATATAATCTGGAAGATCCTCCGTGCGTCTGTAAGCACGTTTAGCCGTTGGTTTCGCTTGTTGTCGTAAAATGGTAGTCGATGAAACCTGAGCCTTCCCTATACTCGTAGATGGAAGGGAGAAAGGCCATAAACTACCACCGGGGAGGTAAAGACTGTTAATACAGCTGTAGCCGGGTCGAAGCACGAAGGAGCTGGAAAAGAACAATTTTGGTCAACATCAAAATCAAAGTCACTTAAGAAAAGTGCTTTTGAATCGTCCATACATTTTTTGCCTACTATCCATTCAGTAGTTATCTACATCTATTTTTTAGATGTGAGAAGAATGGGCGCAAGAAACTCCATGCAGCTTATTAGAAATAACGCAATTTACAAAACTAAAAAAGAGTATGTCGTTACCAAATCATACAATATTTAATTTAATTTATTTACAATTAAAAACCTTCAATGGTCACCCATCCGATGACCGGCTTTTGCGAAAATTGCTTAACAATATTTCTCTATGTGATAATATTT